>OV702279.1:411843037-413291195 GCA_916181665.1 Avena sativa
ATGCATAGTTCCACAACTGAATCACATATTCAATGATACACATCAGATGTTTATACAAGGACTACTTAATAACTTTATGAATACAATGGGAAATATCATCATACATGATTGCCTCTAGGGCATATTCCCAACAAATTTTTGTTTTCCATGCTACGAAACCCTACATTTTTTGGCTAACCATGGTGCACGACGAGGTGCTCGGCTTGAGCTACTGGACCAAGCAGAGAATGGGACTCACGTTGATCACGTGCATGGCGTGCATGTCGATCTGCATGCGCCGGCGCGCGGCCATGCATCTCGGGCCGCCCCTACCAGCCTGCCTCCTACTCCCTCTACTGGCCGCACGGCGGCAGTTGACAGCACAGCCCATAGCCCGCCCGCCTCACCTTGGTCGGCCTCCTCTACGCGACAGTCGCTTGGGTCGGCCTCCTCCACAACCGCGGCGACGGATTCCTCCTTGTTGCTCGACGGCTACGCAACACCTCCAGTGACGGACACCTCCGTGTCGCCATCTACTCCTCCGACGGACCCTGGCCCAGATTCTTCGAGTTTTGGTCCAGCAATGTCGGTTGTTCGGCCCGGCCCTACTACCAGATTACAGCGCGGCGTTCGACAGCCTAAAAATCGCACTTACGGTACAATTGTGTGGAATACTGTCAGGTCCTCTGATCCTACTTTGTTACATTCAGAACCTGGTGATTATCGTCTTGCCTTGTCTTCTCCGCAGTGACGTGCAGCGATGGAGACAGAGTTCACTGCTCTACAGTTTAACAATACATGGTGTTTGGTTCCACCTCGCCCAGGAGTGAACATTATTGACTGCAAGTGGGTCTTCAAGATTAAGAGGAAAGCTGATGGTTCCATTGATCGATACAAGGCTCGTCTTGTGGCTAAGGGGTTTAAACAGCGTTATGGACTTGATTATGAGGACACTTTCAGCCATGTGGTCAAGCCCACTACTATTCGACTGCTCCTGTCTATGGCTATTACTCAGGGTTGGCCTCTTAGTCAACTTGATATTCAGAATGCATTTCTCTATGGTGTACTTGAGGAGGAGGTTTTTATGAGGCAGCCCCCAGGATTTTGCAGATTATGCGCACTCTGATTACTTGTGTCGGCTTGATAAAGCACTTTATGGTCTCAAACAAGCTCCACATGCCTGGCATGCTCGTCTCAGTTCAGTACTCACCAGCCTTGGTTTTACACCTTCTACAGCTGATACGTCTCCGTTCATACTTCGATGGCCAGATATTGTCCTCTACTTGCTGGTTTATGTTGATGATATTATACTGGTCAGCTCCTCCATGACTGCAGCCACTAAGCTATTTACTCTGCTAAGTTCTTCTTTTGCTCTAAAAGATCTTGGTCCGCTACACTACTTTCTTGGTGTTGAGGTGCACCGGCATGGGTCCAATGGTCTTCATCTGAATCAGAAGAAGTATGCGGCAGACTTACTGCAGCGAGCTGGACTGCAGAAGTGTACACCGATGACCACTCCTGTGGCTTCTACTGATCGCTTGCCAGCTACTGATGGTGATCCGCTTTCAGCAGAGGAGTCTACTCGTTACCGCAGTATAGTTGGAGGTCTTTAGTATCTTACTCTGACACGTCCTGATCTCTCATTCTCTATGAACAAGGTGTGTCAGTATCTACATGCTCCTTGTTCTACTCATTGGTCGGCGGTCAAACATATCCTGCGATATGTTCATGCTACTATTTCACATGGTCAGTTGTTGCGTGTGGCTACCACCTCACCAGATCTTCTTTCCGCCTTTTCTGATGCTGATTGGGCCAAAAATTCAGGTGACTGGCGATCAACTGGGGGATATGCCATCTTTTATGGTGATAATCTAGTTGCTTGGAGTGCGAGAAAACAGGCTACAGTTTCTCTCTCTAGTATAGAGTCAAAATACAAGGCACTAGCCAACGCAACTGCTGAAATCATATGAATACATGCTCTTCTTGGTGAACTTGGAGTATCTCAGACATGTCCACCAATTCTATGGTGTGACAATATTGGAGCAACATACCTTTCTACCAACCCGGTTTTTCATGCACATACCAAACATGTTGAAGTTGATTTTCACTTTGTTCGGGAACGAGTTGCTCAGAAGTTGCTTTAGATTCGGTTCATCTCCTCCAAGGATCAGCTAGCTGACATTTTTACCAAGCCGCTACCCCTACCACTATTTGAAGCCTGTCGACGCAACCTCAATCTTCATAGAAGAGTTGAGATTGAGGGAGGGTGATAAACGATATGTTCCGTTTAGAGTACGTGTCGTATACGTGTTAGAGTTGTATTGTAGTCCTACCCTTGTACAACTTGTAAAACCATCTATATATACATGATACAGGCCGAGCCCTAGAGGCATCGACCAATACCCTACCAATATTGTTATTTTGTCACTCTTTATAACTAGGATGCACACCGACCACACAAATCCAGACGTCATAAAACTAAAAAAAGGAGAATTACATATAGAAATGATTTTAAAACGCCTATAAGGCGGTGGTGGGCCGATCTAAAGATTATGCTGTCATCCATGGTGGGTAAAGAAGTCCCTCGTCGTCTTCTCTAGTCGTGTAGATACTTTCATACATAGGTCGCGAGACTCAACACGTTGTAGAGACGACAATAAACCGAGCATATTGGTGCACCAGTACATAACTTGCAAAAGAGAATATTAAAAATATCAACATAGACATAGGGACCAAATAATGGCAAACTCTCTCGCTAAGTAGAATTATGTACTTGTGATCTACATCATATAGTCAATTTCCAAAAATATTAAAAACACTACGAGGTGGACACAAATTTGAAGGTACTTGGATGGACCTTATAGAATGGGAAAATTGCATTGGAAGAAGAGATGATTGATTTGTCTCATCATAACAAAAAAAACATTTCGTACTCCTGTGCCAATTCTGTCCAACAAGGTTGCCTTTAGTAAGGGTAACTCTCCCTCCCAATGAAGATACCAAGCCTTCAGATGCATTTTCATCTTCTAGATTTTCATATTATTATCAATTGGTAAGTCTAGATGTACTAGTGCGTTATACTTAAATCAAATCAACCGAGAATTAAATTCTTGTGCAGGTTCCAATGAAATTCATAAGTCCCAGATGTTAAATGGATTAAATTCAAGGACTAAAGCAAGACATTCCAAGAAGCAAGCTTGGGTCCAAGTAAATCTCTTCTGATCGTCACATTTGGTGAAGAAGACTCCAAAATCATGGAGACTTTATCACCCTTATGATGAAACATCTCAGGTCCATTCTTAAATGGAAAAAATCTAAAGCAGAAGAAATGTTTCTTTGTAACCATTGGGCCAATCCATAAGTGTGAATCGCCGGATTTCCAAAATACACAGAACAATGCTTTCGAGCTAACTTAATTTCATTTAAGGAGATTTTGTCAATACCCAGTAAGTAACTTGAATGTATAGCCATTTATCAAGAAGGGCCGTATTTTTGCCATACCGTCGGCTTCTTTCATTTCTCCCGCGTGTCATCATCGTTCGACTTTGCGTGGCAGTTGGTACGCATCTCTCGACGTCAGATTGCTGGATCCGTATACGTGCGTGTTTAACGCGGTATGGTTTAGGGCTGACGTGACGTGGCGTGCCCCGCACAGTGAGACTTAATTAGTGTGGAGTGGAACCGTGTTGTGCAGTGCCGCCGTACGTGCATGATTGCCTGCCTAAATCTTCATAGTGTATATATAGGTAAGCCAAGGGCCGTGTGATCTAGCTAGCTACCGATCGTTAGCAATGGCGCAAATGACCATCTCGTCGGCAGAAATAGTAGCAATAGCCGCAGCGGCACTGCTCGTACTACTAGTGATGCCGTTGTTGCCCGCTGGAGGAGGAGCAGCAGGCGACCCGGTGCCGATCGGGATGCCCAACTGCCCGACGTCGTGCGGCGGCGTGGAGGTGCCGTACCCTTTCGGCATTGGCCCGGACGCCAGCTGCTACCTTCCGGGGTTCAACCTTACCTGCGAGGTCACAAGCAGCAGCTCCGGCGAATCGAGGCTGCTGCTTGACGCCGACGGCACGTTTCAAGTCGTCAAGAGCCCTGACGTCCAGTTACCCTTACTGTACGCCCAACACAGCGGTGACGTAAAAATCGACCTCGACGACAATGGCAACGGCAACGGCACGTTCATCAGTCACGACCTTATTAGGCTCGACGGGCCATTCGTGCTTACCAGCGGCAACGAGCTCATTCTGACGGGCTGCAATGTGCAGGCAACGGTGAAAGACGGCAATATCACCGTGGCCAGCTGCACCTCGCTATGCCGATTCAGGGGCAGCTTCTACGACGAAGTTGACGACGACGATGACGACGACGACGAGGAGGCGACGACGACCTCAACATACTTTGTAATGAGCCTTCAAACGGGCCGCGTGGCCGCGCCATGCTCCGGCAGCAGCACAGGCTGCTGCCGGGCGGACATCATTGCGCCGGAGAGCTACGACAGCCAAGTATACACGTCCGGCCGCTACTACGTGCAGCTCACGGGGTTCGGTTGGAACCGCAGCGCCGACCTGGAGGTGCTTCCCGTGCGCGTGTTTGTCGCGCAGTACGGGTGGTTCGATAACAGCTCCGTCTATACCGATCTTCTGCAGACACGTCGAGCCCCTTCAAAAGATACCATGGCAGTTCCCATTTTGCTGGCGTGGGGCGCAGTTGATGGCCGTCCCAGCAGCAGCAGCGTCTGCAAGAGTAACCACAGCGAACGCTCCGACGGTCCAATGACAGGAGCCTATACATGCACCTGCAAACAGGGTTACGATGGAAATCGCTACATCATCGACGGGTGCAAAGGTACATAATACTCGCTCCAATCCATACTGATTGTCCGTTGATTTAGTAGCCTGATCCATAATAAATCACTATTCCATTGTTTTTGACTTGTAAATAAACAGCTGTTACCCCATTAACATTCACTACGATTGACATTATTCCACGTCAATTTATACTTGTATCGTGCCAAAGTATGAATGTATTGCTTAGTCTCTTCCTTCAGATCGATTAGGTCTTTTAATTGCATTGCATGTAGTTCTACAAGGTATCAGAGCCAAAAGGTTCTAAGTTAAAGACCCGGCTAACACAATATAAAATAAAAATATTACAGCCCATTTTCGGTCCACGTTTAGGCCAAAGGGAGCCACACGTACGTGAGGGAAAGTGTTCAAGTATGAATGTATTGCCTAGTATTTCCCATCAAATTATTATTTTTTTGCTTGCATTGGCTAGAGCAATGTAGTTCTACACATCGTATATATGTTAATGTTTAGATTGGATAATATGTTCCCTAGCGTTGACTAGAAAATAGTTATTTTTAGCCATTTTTAAAGTAGCAATCCCTTTGATTTTGTAAGGGGAAAGAGATTAATTTGAAATAAATTGACGACAAGTATTTTATACGAGAAGAGCGTAGCTAATTTTATTTACGCTTACTTTCAGATCAATGAGTTAATCATTGCGTGTATATAAATGTAGATACCAACGAATGCAAGCAGTTAGGACAAACAAGCACTGGGTGCTACGGTGAATGTATCAACACGGAAGGATCCTACATGTGCCGGTGCCCATTGGGAACCAGGGGCAACCAATCCATACCTGGTGGGTGCGTCAACACAACTTCCGCTGCGGCAGGTATATCACCAAGAAACCACTGCATTTTCAGGCAATTTCAGATTGATAACCTATCCAAATAGTTTTTTCTGACAAACAATACCATGATATACTGCACTTCCTCCGCTTTTGGAAGTGACAAAGCAAAGACTATTTTTTTTTCAAAGTCAAATAATCTAAAGTTTGGCCATGTTTTAGAAAAGGCCATTAACATATATAAACAAATCTGTACCGTTAGATACAACTGTAGTTTTTCATATTATAAATGTATAATATTATATTTGTTGACCCATATTTATATAAACATCGGCAAACTTCACACTATTATAATTGAAAAGACTTACATGCCTTATTTTAAAGAACGTGTGGAGTAATACTATTAAATAGTACATGGTAGAGATACAAGAGTTGTCTATAGAATACAAAACAAACTCTAAAATAAACGAGCAAAACATCGAGATCTTGAAACTCATTCTTCTTTAAAGACACGATATTGCAGTTTTTAAGGCAACCGCATGAAAATGACAATGACACATAGACCATACAATAGACTTTTTTTTAGAGCAACCATATATTTCATTAATTGAAAATCAAGTTACATGAAGCAACACCTGTGGACACTAAAAGACAGACCGGGATAAAATAACTATCCTGAAAACACTGCAGATAAAAGACTAAGAGATCGAGAAATCCAAAACGACCCTTAGATTTTACTGCAACCACCGAATCTAGCGGCCTCCGCCAAACTCCAGCGCCGCCGAGACGAACGCGAAAGAGACGTCGAGCCTCCAGCATTGCAAGATCCAAAAAAGCACCATCGCCAACGAGGCTTTGTGAGTCGATGAACAGGCCTGCTGCACGCAGCGAGGCACATGTCGTTGTGGCCTGTCGACCGGGAGACGTCTCCGTGCTGTCTTGGACCAAGATCCGTCACCTCCCGTCGACGAAGTCGAAGGAGAAAGGCAGATCCACCACCTCCGGACCAACATCCTTACTCCAGAGAAACCACCTCGTCCCGACCGCCAGCGCCATCGCGGATAACGACGGGCGCCAGCGACACAACGAGAAACAGATCTCGCCAGATCTAAAGAACGACGAGAAGACCAAACTGCCGATCTAAAAGACCAAACAGCAAACGTTGCCATCATCTCCGAGGCACAACCATGAAGATCAGCACCGGTGTGGGAGTAGACCATACAATAGACTTGGTAATACCAATGAGGGTTTTCCTATTTTTTTTCTAAGCCACAATGCAAAGGTTGTGTGTTTGACACGAAGCCTTTAGTATAATTAATCAACATCGACAAGAGTACCAACGGTACGCCAACATTCTATAGAAGCAAATGAATTGCATTGTCAACATTGTGTTAGCTTGGTGACCCTTGCAAAATGCAGGGCATTGTTTTAATATGTTGAAAGTGGCTGAAAAATCCCCCACTCCTCAACGACGATCTTATTCACATGTGTTTCGTGTCATGTAATATGACTATGCTAACATGGATGCCAATAATTAGCCCGTTGTTTTGTTTGACTGCAGTGACAGAACCTCTTAAATTTTGATGCATTACACACCATAAAACGGACACAAAAGAGTAAGAAATCAATATGATGAAAATATAAAATAAAGTATGACATATAATAATTTAACTAATTTACGAAAGAGAGTGATACAGATTACTATCGACATTATCAGTTATCATCAACTAAACATGTTGCTTAATTACTTCTCAGTCAATGTATTGGAAAATAGCCGGTGAGCTTACAATGGATAACCCTGTAACTTGAAAGATACATGTTTGCTACTGCCACCAGAATCTAAAACTTCAGCAAGTAACAGGAACATATAGGTTCAGCAAGTAACTTGAAAGATATCTACGTAGAGAAACCATCACAAAGCACACCATGTGATGCATATTGTTCCTTCCAGCAAATAAGTCGCATCCTTGAATTTAAGAAAACAAAAGAATGTCCCGATGCATCATCCGCGGTTGGAGTAATAATCAAGGAATACCGGACTGCCAAATTAGTATAGGTTGGAAAAACTAAAGTTGCAGCATTTTTTGCTCACCTTTGACGAATTTGGCACGCCCACCTGGAGACAAGAAATCAAAAGGTGAAATTCAGTAAATTTCATTACATGCATGCATGTAAATTAATAGTAGTTGTAGTACATTCGTAATTGATGGAATTGGATAGAACTTACCTTTGCATATGAAGGGAGTACTCTAAGTATATGAAGGTAAAAAAGGAAAAATGAAAAATATAGTCATTGAATTCAGTAAAACAAAATATCAAGCCATTAATTTCAGAGACCAAACAACAAACAATTGTAACAGTCGGTAGTCTTTCAGATTCTGGTATTGCCAGATACCTATAACCTCCGATATAACCCTGACTTCAAACACACAAAATTGACCAGTAGTTCAATATACTTTTGGTCCCTAATAAATCCATACGCTTTGAAAGCACTTTTTAAAGAAATATTTAGGCTTGGTTTATAGCTGTACACACGTAGAAGAGAAAATGAATTACAATGTGTATTTTTCAGGTATAAGCATGATTGTTGGAGTTGCTAGTGGGGCTGGCCTTATATTTTTGGTCCTCATGGCATACTATGGTTCCTATAAATTTAACCACCGGAGGGCTTAAAGCGGAAGTACTTCGAGCAAAACCGTGGGCAATTGTTGCAACAATTGGTATCTCAAAGAGCTGATATTGCAGAGAAAATGATCATAACCTTAGAAGAGATAGAGAAAGCAACAAACAATTTTGATAAAGCTCGTGAAATTGGTGGTGGTGGGCATGGTACCGTATATAAAGGGATTTTGTCCGACCTCCATGTTGTAGCTATCAAGAAACCAAAGATGGTGGTGCAACGGGAGACTGATGAGTTTATTAATGAGGTTGCTATCCTATCACAAATCAACCATAGGAATGTAGTAAAATTATATGGTTGCTGCCTCGAAACAGAAGTCCCAATGTTGGTCTATGAGTTCATATCTAATGGAACCCTTTATGATCATCTTCATGTCGAAGGACCAAATTCATTGTCATGGGATGACATGCTAAGGATAGCAACTGAAACAGCAAAATCTCTAGCATATCTTCACTCCACAACTTCAACACCTATCATCCATAGAGATATCAAGCCTGCAAACATACTTTTGGATGATACTTTAACAGCAAAGGTAGCAGATTTTGGAGCATCAAAATACATTCCATTGGACAAATCAGGGTTAACAACAATGGTGCAAGGTACACTAGGATATCTGGACCCTATGTACTTTTACACATGGCACCTCACTGAGAAAAGTGATGTCTATAGCTTTGGTGTTATGCTCATAGAAATGATGACTAGAAAGAAGCCATTTCCCTATATGGCTTGTGAAGGCAATGGCCTTGTGGCACATTTTTCTACCTTATTTGCAGAAGGCAATGTGGTGCAGATATTAGATCCACAGGTTCTGAGTGAGGGTGGAAACAAAGTTGAAGAAATCGCTGGAATTGCGGTAGCATGTGTAAAATTAAGAGGGGAGGAACGGCCAACCATGAGACAAGTGGAGTTGAGACTAGAAGCGGCTCAATCACCCGAGGAATTTGAGCAGAATGGTGATGTTGCCATAAATTCTCCATTAGAAAGCATAGAGCAAATGACTAGCAGGCAATATAGCATGGAACAAGAGTACATTTTGTCTGCAAGATATCCGAGGTAGTTCTGTTTACACTTGTGTTGAGCGCAATTCACTTTGGGAGATGTATGTTAGCCCAACTACCATAGTGAAACGGGGCTTCTGATCATTTCCTCTGATGGCAGCTGTGTTTCTTGGCCTTTTATTATTACCCACGGGTTGCAGCGGGAATCTTTTAAGAAACTATGTTGTATAAATAAAAAGCTATAAACATGAAGTTTTATATTGGAATATGAGAAATTCAATTGGTCAAATAGTCGAGATGCTAAATTTAATCAGCAAGAAAGTTTTGTATATTCAACGGTTATAAATTGATGATGTGGATGGATGAAAAAAAATAGGTGACATGTACAATTGGATGGAAAAAATAGATGACGTGGATAGGCTGCATGTAAGATACACTATTATTAATGAATGTTACTTGAATGACATGAACATTTGATTGGTTAGTGGAAGAGATGATGTGGATAGCTTGCATGTAGAGATAGACAAGCATTAATTGCAGTTAGTGCGGTTTTGCTTTATAAGATGTATAGATCCATATCCAGTGTAAACTCACTATCAGTTGCGTATGCTGTTTTGGGCAAAAATATCTCTTGCCTACTTCCGATGGCGATTGTTTTTTATTGCCTATAACAAAACAACAATTGGTAGGTTTTTTATCGTTCTTAGAAATAATAGATCTAGTGTAAACATATCCCATTTGTATGATCATTGCCTTGGGGGTGCCTCACAAGTAAAACACCATTTGGATTTCTAAAAAGAGCCCCATTTATAAACCAATAATTCAGTTTGTGTTTAACAAGAACGAAAGCTTAACATTTACAAGATATCATAAATTCATAATATATACATGTGAGAAGTGAGAACCCATTAAACCTAGAAATTTTCTATCTACTTGACCTTCATAGCTTGCACATGGCTTGTAGCTACTTGCTTTATAGAAGGGAGACGGACAAGAATAGCAGATACAGAAAAACTTTTTTTTTCGAAAAGGGGAACAAAACCCAGGCCTCTGCATCAGCACACAGCCTTTTATTGCAAGTTCAGCATCCAGAATTATTACAAAGTTTAAAACAAAACCAAAGATCGCTCAAAGTTGATACAAGAATCAACCAACGGAAAATAGAAAAGCATAAGAATCAACCAACGGAAAATAAAAAGCATGCATCGATTAAGCATCATGTAATCGATTAAAATGTTGTTAGCCATCCTAGCTCAAGAAATCCCGGTCGACCACCAGGAGATGGTTGCATCCAGTATCCATAGCATCCTGCTGGTCGTGGGGTTGTTAAAAAGCCTCTGTATTTCCAAATGGACCAACATAAGGCCGAAACACCAATGCGAATTCTAGCCTTAGATGTCATATCAACTCCATTTAACCAATTCTCAAACATATTTGTTACATTAGCCGGAGGGGGAGATTATAGGTAAAATACATAATGCGCCAGAAAAGACTAGCAAAAAGACACCATATAAACAAATGCTCTATGATTTCCTAGGATCCACAAAAACAACATTTGGTACACCTGATCCAATTCCTTTTAACCAAGTTATCTTTTGACATCAACACTTTATTATTGAAAAAACACATAAAAAACTTAATCTTAAGTGAAATTTTTAGTTTCCAAAGATACTTCCAGTAGCACCCTAGAAAATCCCCAATTTGAACACTTCTTGTTATTTCATCTAAATTGGTGTATTGTATTCTGCTTGTGTTACATTTGTTCTTGTTCTTTTGATCATCTTGTTGTTGCTATCACAACTATGTGGTTTTTGTATTCCTCCATATCTATCTTCTATTTTTATTGTTTGCAAATTTTGGTTTCCTCTTGTTATATGGAAAGAACACTATTTTTTAAAATCCCATCTCTTGTTGGGTTTTAATCCAAATTCTACTATCTAGTAAAATGCCCAAATGGAATTTATGTGGGCATCCTTCTCTCTATACTTCTATTCCTTCTTGCCTCTTTAGAATCTTAAAATCTCCATGTGGTTTCTTCTCCCCTCTATCTATCTCTGATCTGGTACCCTTCTTGTTCATCGCAGAGAGGACAACAAGTACACATAGCTTGTTGTTTTGACTTCTTTACCAATCTGGTTGTATCTCTCCTTTTACTTCTTTCCATCTTGTTTGTGCCAAATCCACACCTATGTGTAATCAGTTGGTTCTATCTCTTCTCACACACCTCCCCGTTTTATATGTCCTTTTTGCTATTCAAATCTATTCCTTCCATTTCAAATTCTAGGCAGCAGAGAGCTTTCTGGTGCAGTTCTGATAAATCCAGTCAAAAATACAGAGACAGCATCACCAACAGCATCAGTTTCAGCGTTTTAGTCAGCAGCCAGGGCAACGCCAGCGCAGCCCGGCTCCGTTGCCTGATTCCAGCCCACCGCCAGCCGAACCAGCGAGCCACCGGGGCCCAACCTCACCCTCCACTCGTTTTCGGCCCAGCCCACTCCCGGCGTCTCCTGTTTGTCGTCTCCTCCACCAAAGAGCCATATGTCATCCTCCACCACCAGAACGCGAACTACTCCCTCCTCCTTATCCTCCACCCCATGAGCCCCAGCAAAACCTAGCCTCCTTCCCACCTTGCGCCGCAGCATGTTCCTCTCTACTCATTCCCGAGAGAACCACCACCACTGCCTCGCCATTGGTTATTCTTCAAGGCTCTTAGCCCAATTTGCATCTTGTCCGTACTCGGACGTTGTATCGTTTTCAAGGTGATTTGGTCTTTGTATTTAATATATGTATTCTTGACTCATTGAGTCGTTGTTTTATATATCTATTCTGTTGGTTCCGTTGTGGACTAATGTGTAATGGTATTACTTCGTTTTCCATCCGCACGAAAGTGTCAGGTGGGCACTTTGAATCGTTTCTATGCGGGTTTGGCGGGAATCACTAAAACTTGCATAGGGGTGATCCGAGGGTGTTACAAAGTGGTATCAGAGCTCAGCAGTTGCGATACCGCACTGATCTAGCATGTAGGATAACCTAGCTAATGTCCGTTGTAGAGTGACAAAACTATTTTTGCAAAATCTGTTGGATAGATCTGATTAGGTCTGCTTTTACTCCTTACCCTGTTTTTACTCCTTACCCTCTGCTATTCTCCTCTTATCTTTGTGTGTTTTGAATCTGCCCTCTTATCTTTTTTTCGAGTCCAGGAATTCTCGTGCTTGGATTTTCGTCGTACCTTCAGGGTTTCGTTTTCGTCCTCTTGTAACGGTGCTTCGACATAGCCTTCATGCTATATGAGGAATTTTCCTCTGTTGTACCCTTTCAGTGGACCAAAAATTTACTAAAATTTTTCTTTATATCCTCCGGTGTTTCATATCATCTGTATGAGATTTGATGAAGAGTCTACATCATTCTTTTGTTCTAAACGTTGTTTGACAAGATCTTCAGTCTAAATTCCGAGAGTTGGTTGTATAATTCTTCTATTCGTGTACAGAGTAATGCTTTGAGTGCGGGATGGAGTTGCGAACATACCACTACTCTTATCATTCGCTCTTGTACATTGAATCGGTGGATCAAGCAATTTTACTCCTTCCACATAAGTTAGAGGTGGCCTTATCTTTTGATACCTTTATCTTGTCCTTTGTTTATCCGGAGTGTTTCTCTCGACGAACGTGAGCAACGACCCCTTGTTGGTGGTGTCGCCGATTTCAAAACGAAGAAAGAATCCTTGTTAGTGGTGTCACAAGGATCTACACGAAGCGAGAATATTCTGATCATCGGCCTTTTCCCCGTACCAGGAGGCGAATCTCGAGGGCGAGATCCATTGTTAGTGGTGTCGAATTGTAGAACCCCAGAAAATCCCCAACTTGAACACTTCTTGTTATTTTGTTTTCTTGCATCATCATGACATCATCATGTTCATCATGCCACCTTGCATGGATCATCTAAATTGGTGTATTGTATTCTGCTTGTGTTACATTTGTTCTTGTTCTTTTGATCATCTTGTTGTTGCTATCACAACTATGTGGTTTTTGTATTCCTCCATATCTATCTTCTATTTTTATTGTTTGCAAATTTTGGTTTCCTCTTGTTATATGGAAAGAACACTATTTTTTTTAAACCCCATCTCTTGTTGGGTTTTAATCCAAATTCTACTATCTAGTAAAATGCCCAAATGGAATCCATGTGGGCATCCTTCTCTCTATAATTATATTCCTTCTTGCCTCTTTAGAATCTTAAAATCTCCATGTGGTTTCTTCTCCCCTCTATCTAGATCTGGTACCCTTCTTGTTCATCGCAGAGAGGACAACAAGTACACATAGCTTGTTGTTTTCACTTCTTTACCAATCTGGTTGTATCTCTCCTTTTACTTCTTTCCATCTTGTTTGTGCCAAATCCACACTTGTGTGTGATCAGTTGGTTCTATCTCTTCTCACACACCTCCCCGTTTTATATGTCCTTTTTGCTATTCAAATCTATTCCTTCCTTTTCAAATTCTAGGCAGCAGAGAGCTTTCTGGTGCAGTTCTGAAAAATCCAGTCACAAATACAGAGACAGCATCACCAACAGCATCAGTTTCAGTGTTTTAGTTTAGCAGCCAGGGCAACGCCAGCGCAGCCCGGCTCTGTCGCCTGATTCTAGCCCACCGCCAGCCGAACCAGCGAGCCACCAGGGCCCAACCTCATCCTCCACTTGTTTTTGGCCCAGACCACTCCCGGCGTCTCCTATTTGTCGTCTCCTCCACAAAGAGCATGAGAGGAGCATGCTCCTCTGCCTATGTCATCCTCCACCACCAGAACGCCGACTACTCCATCTCCTTATCCTCCACCCCATGAGCCCCAGCAAAACCTAGCCTCCTTCCCACCTTGCGCCGCAGCATGTTCCTCTCTACTCGTTCCCGAGAGAACCACCACCACTGCCTCGCCATTGGTTATTGGCTTTTAGCCCAATTTGCATCTTGTCCATACTCGGACGCTATATCGTTTTCAAGGTGATTTGGATCTTTGTATTGAATATATGTATTCTTAACTCATTGAGTCGTTGTTGTATATATTTGTTCTGTGGGTTCCATCATGGACTAAGTTGTAATGGTATTACTTCGTTTTCCACCCGAAAATGTCTGGTGGGCACCTTTGAATCGTTTCTATGCGGGTTTGGCGGGAATCGCTAAAACTTGTATAGGAACGATCTGAGGGTGTTACACTTCCGAAGAAAGATCGTATGATCACTCATAAGATCCTCATACATGGACTTCATGGAGAAGACATCCGAGGTAGTTAAGTTCCACACGAACCTATCTTGATCCTCTGACAGTTGTATCATCATAAGTCTCTGGCACAAATGTAGCCACGCAGTCCACTTGTTACCAGCAAGTACTCTCCTAAACCAATGTTCAGTGGTACTTGCCCCAGTACATGTGCAACGGTAACATTTTCCCGTTACACAATATTATAAAAAGATGGGTACTGCTATGCTAATAGTGTATCTCCCATTCATGTATTCTCCCAAAACCTAGTGCTAGAACCGTCCCCAATTTGGAAATGACCTCTAACAAAAAAGCTCACTCTTTATGCGCATAAGTCCTTTCCGAAAGGGGGAATCAATCAGTTTCACTTGGACTTCAGAGATTGTTTTCTGGCTAAGATACTTGTTGTATAACAATTCTTGCCACACCCTTCTTCGTTGATAAGTTTAAAAAGCCATTTGGTTAGTAAACATTTTTTTTATCTCAAGTACCTCAATACCAAGACCTCCTTGGTCCTTAGGTCGACATATTATATTCCACTTCTTTAGTTTGTACTTTCTTTTATTTTCATCACTTTGCCAAAAAAGCGAGACCTATAAAAATCCAGTCGCTTCCTTACCCCTTTAGGTATTTCCAAAAATGACAACATAAACATAAGTAAACTTGTTAAAAAAGAATTAATTAGAACCAAACGATCACCATAAGATAAAAGCTTGCCCTTCCAGCAACTCAACTTCCCATGGAATCGAGTTTCCACTAGATACCAATCTGAATTCTTAAGTTTCCTATAGTGGATAGGCACACTAAGGTATCGAAAAGGCAAGGACCCAGCCTCACATCCAAATATTTGTTTGTATTGTTATTCCTCATCATTTGCCTTGCCAAAGCAAAAAAAATCTCGCTCTTGTGAAAAAAAAATTGAAGTAGTGAAAATTTATTTTTAACTATAATTACATAATAATAATTTCATGTTCACGGCTTTCAGTAAGTCATGCTCCATAAACAAAATAGAGTAATCCCACAAAACTTAAACTACGGACTTAACATGCTGAGCAAATATGAGGGCAATAGGGGGGAACTGTCCATTACCTTCATATCTTTAAGTGAACTGGTTGTTCTTTTAATCCAGATGACTAACTTTAGCATCTATAATCTGAAAATGAAGGCAACTCGCACAGCATGTATAGAATTATGATCCTTTTGAGTAGTTACCTCACCATTTTTGTGCGATACTCATGGTTTCATCCCAGGACACTTCCTACTGCTGAATCTCAATGCAGGAGCCTCTTCAAACTTTGAAACAAACAGTTGGCAACTGAAGTTGAAGAAAATCGTCCAACAAAAGAAGTAGACCTACGTCAACAAATATTCCAAGGTGAACAAACCACTTGATAGTACAAGTAACAATATCTCCAACACTATATCTAGCCTGCAATATATACAGAAAGGTATTTACAACTGTGCTAACCAAAATATCAGAGTAAACAGGCACTGGTTTAATTCCAAGAGGATAGTGAGCAGATATGCACTGACAAATATGTATTACAGCTCAACAAAAGATAGTAATAGTACCCCCTCCGTCCAAAGAAAAGGATGTCGCGGATTTGTCCAGATACGCATGTAATTTTATCTAGACGTGTTTTAGTGTATAGATACATGCAAATTTAGGCAAAACGGCGACATCTAATTCGGGACAGAGGGAGTATCACGAGACAAAATTTCTAAGTAGCATCACATAATGAAAATAGAGTTTTGATTATTTTGAGAAAAAGATGCAACTAAGTCGGAACTAGGCTGCACATACACAACTGAATTTACTAGGAACAATTGAAATCACCCTTTTCAATAGGATTCTGCAATTTTACCACGAGGGCAGGTGTGCTAAACACCAGCAACCAGTTCAAAACACTTCAGCGAGGCAGTGCAATCACCTTCAAAGCTGTTGGTTGAGGACTTGGGGGGGGGGGGCAACTCTTCTGTACACTCAGGGGCCTAGCCGCCTAGGCACACTCACGCACTAAAGCCCCAGGTTCACCATTTAAAATTGTGATATCCTTTCACAAGATTCACACAACACCCATCTTGTATCATTCCACCACATATGAAAGCTGATATATCTATTATGAACTGCCTAAACTACAAAGAACATCTTGCTGTTTATCTGGAAACTGACACAAATGAGGAAAAGAACTGTCCGAGTTTTCTGAAAAGTTTAGGTAAAAAAGGTTGCTGGTCATTCTCATTGGGAGATTGATCTGTGTTCTCATCATGCACCGGAGAAGCCCACTCAGTGGACAACCATTGCTTCACCCTGTCTCGCTTCGCCACAAGCCGACCTTTGTTCCTCGCGGACAACCGCAGGGGACTTCCCATCCGGCTCAGAACCTCCTGCGCCAGCTCTCGAACTTTGGGCTCGCCTCTGACATCACTGTGCTTCCCAACACCGCATACCACAGACACCTCCAATGGCAAAGCTCGGCCCCCCTTCACCGCGTCCACCCACTGAAGCATCAGCACATAAGCTGAAGTTATACTGTAACCATGCAGGTTCAGCTTCACCTCAGTTTCTGACCAAACCATCGCCTTGTCCAACACTGATGAGGCGGACAGAAGCTCCTGCAGTACCTCAGCTTCTGCCGGCCATGGAGATCCAGACTTGAGCTTCTTCATCAACTGCGCCGATGACAGCGGGAGTGAAGGACCCAGTTCACGAGCCATCGAAACCACTGTTGGGCATGAGTTCAGCACAAAATTGTAGGCCTTCGTTGTTGGCATGACGCGCATCTTTCTCATCTTCTTCAGCCATTTTAACATCTTTCCATGATCACGGCAGGCGCTATAGCATGAGAGGACAATGTTCGCCGCGCCGGTGCCCATCCGGATGCCTGCGTCCGACATGGAAGTTATCACCCTCTCCATCTCAGCCAATTGTCCCGCCTTCCCATAGCATTTGGCCACCAATCCGAACTGAAACGCATCAGGCTGGTACCCCAGAGCGACCATCTCCCTGAGCGCCTCCTCGGCCTCGGCGGCGAGGCCCATCAGGCACAGGGACTTAATCATGGCCATGTAGGTCTTGGCGCCCCCGGCGAGCGGCGGCGGCATCGCCCGGAGCTGCGCGTAGAAATCCATGGCGCGGCGCTTCAGGCCGCGCGAGGAGAAGGCCGCCATGAGGTCGCAGTAGAAGAGGGCGACCTCGGCGGCGGACTCGAGGCGCGCGGCGGAGTCGGCGACGAGGGATCTGGATTCCTCCGCGCCGCCGTTGGTCTCGAGCAAGGCGGACACCGCGGCGGCGTGGATCGAGATCCACTTGAACCACCGCGCCTGGGTCACCGCCTCGTAGAACTGCACGAGCATTCCAAATTTCGCGGGCGTTGTCAGAGAGAGACAGGAGGGGTGGGAGTTGGACAGAATGGAGGGGAGGGGAGGGGGCTTACGGGGACGGCTAGGGGGTCGGAGTCCATGAGGAGGCGGGAGAGCGCGGCGAGGGCGGCGCGCTCCGACTTGGTGCCGACGTAGTCGCGGATGACGCGCTCCGTCGCGCCCGCCGTCACGGTGCGCTCCAGCTCCGACATGAGCCGCCGCTCGCTCCGCCAGCTCGAGCCCCCGCCGGACGCGGCGCGACGCAGCGACGCCGAAGGCGGAGAGAACCTCCGGCTACGCCGCGCAACGGCCGGCGCCGGTGCGGGTGGCGGGAGTGACGCCACCGCCGGCATGGCTGCTTCAGTTGGGGCAGTGGCGCGCTATGCCGTGCGAGTTATCAGATGAAGGTGGCCTTATCTGGGTCCGAAGATTGTGCGCGTTCTGTTTCTCGTTGGAAATGATGAAATTTTATTAAGCTTTCTAAATACCAAGCCATTTCGAAAATGTCAGAATTCAGCATTGTATCCATGTAAAGCAACAGAACAACTAATTATCTCTTATCTTTACCTAATAATAAAGAGACAAGGTTTTTTGTCGTCGGTATGTTTTGGACTTTTTTGGCCCTGAAGTTGAGTGTAATTATTCACCGTTGCCACACGGAAGTGAGAAAAAGAGGTTTAAAGTTATTTTCATCCGGATATCACGGTGCAATAACCCGCAACATCCCACTACTCTAACTCGCGTGTTGGGATATGCTATATGGGCATCCTTATAGCATGTCCTCTATCCGGATAACCTGGGTGGCCTATAGTTGGTAGCATGGCTCATGGTCTGCTGGGCGGCCTAGTTAGATGGATCCAGAATGGAGACCTATGCCGGATAAAGAAAGGCTACGGAGGAGTCACCGACGTACCCGGAGCCTTGGAGTGCAAGACACACTAGACTAGTTGTAAGCACTATAGGACTATGTAACTTGTCCGGCTAGGACTTTTCCCTGTAACCTTAGGACCTGGCGACTATATAAGTCGGTCCTATGGGAGACTTTAGGACACGATAACTTAGACTCTCTAGTCACCTCGCACAGCGAATCAATCCCTGTAACTCGGCGTATTGCCCTTATAGTGATTTATAGCAGGAGTAGGATTCCGCCATCGTCGTGGGATCTGAACCTGGGTAAGCTGTGTTACCTCGTACCCATCAACCGTCCGCCTTCCCCCACTTCTCTAAACACGCACTGTGAGGACCCCTCCATGGCGTACTCGTCGGCAATACCATGACAGTTGGCGCCCACCGTGGGGCAAGAGGCGCTTCAGCGGGCGAGGACCAAGATCTTTGCGGCAATCGACGAAACCGTAGCCATCGGTCGTGTTCTCTTCTCCGGCAACGTTCCGATCGTCCCTCCCGACGAGTTCTGGATCCCGACGAAGACGAACCCTACGCGGTGCTCGATCGTCCCCATCGGAGATATCCACCTCTTCATCGGCGAAACCGACTCGGGCACTAGTTCCCTGGAAGTCGGAGGAGTATCAAGACCCGCACGGACCGCCTACGGGCAGGATACGTTCGCGGAAGGATCGATGTCGGATCTCTCCTCGGAGTTTGCCGGCAAAGATCGGAAAAATTCAAGGCCCACCCAAATCGCCCCTGTGCAGGATATAACGGTGGAAGATCACTGCAAGTCCGCCGGCTTCGTCCGCGCGTCTGGACAGCAGAGATTCAAGTTCATCGGCATGGTTACCATCTTCGATCTGGCGCGTTGCGTTCAGAGAGAAGGCGAAAACCCCCGCGATTACCTTGCCGGGTGGCTCCGTATACGAGCCGATCTGGCGCATTACCCCAATGATGATGCCATGTATCACTTTGTGGAAGGACTGGACCAAGGTACGCTTCTCCGGCATTCTCTAAGGTGGCAGCAGGCTTCGGGACGTCTCACCTTCGAAAGCATGGTGAACACCGTCAACAGCTACGCGGAGGCCGAGGAGGCGGCTCAGACAGCGCTTGCGCTCATTGACGGAGCCCCTCCGATTCAGCCACCGCCACCACCACCTCCTGCCGCCATCGCCGCAGCTACACCACCACCTCCAGTCATCGTCGCTATTGCTGCACCTCCACCCACCCCACCCCACCCCCACCCCCCCCCCCGTCATCGAGGAAGCCCCGGCACCCTCCAACTCTATGATTGACGCGCTCTACGCCGACTTCAGTGCAAATTCGGAGGAGATAGATTTCAGCCCGGAGGAGCTAGACTCTGCCATGCAGGAGATGAAAGAGGATTACGAGCGCGACGAGTAGTTCAACAACGTTGTCGCGTCCCGAGAAGTGTTCGTCACCATTGGGACGGCGATGGATGAAGATCAACCCGGATGAACTCCGCCTACATCGCTGGACAAGGGAAAGGGACCACCTGTTGCTGCCGACAATGACCGCGCAAAGGATATGCCCCATCCGCCTAACCCAGTACAACAGCCGCAGGAACTCGGCACCGGACCGAGCAACAACAACACCGTAAACCCGCCGCCTCCAGTATCTACGTCTGCTGCTGCCCAAGTTACTCCAGCTGATAGAGTGATGTACGACAATCTCCTCGTCCGGCCTATGATCGTGGCTCATATTCGCAATGTAGTCCAGCTTGATGAGAAGCGCCAGCAGCTGCTGGAGGAGGCACAGGCCATCGCGGAGCAATGCGCAAAGCTAGATCAAGACCTGGCCAACGCGCAGAAATCCATAGAGAAAGCTAGAGCAATGGAGGCCGAGTACAAGACTCTGCTGCAGCAAAAGGCCAAGAAAGCTCCGGCTCGCGTCATCAACGATCCTGGTGTGCGGCGAAACCTAGGATGGGCTCCCCCGAAGCCAGCATAGGCCAAGCCATACATTGACAGTGAAGGCAGGCAGGTGATGCCCACTCCTCTCCTCATCCTCGCCGTCGCCAATACTCTTCTAGAGCAGGATAGATCACCTGAAGTGATGGACCAGGTCTATGACCTAGTGGCCAAGGCGGTGAAACAGCAGGAAAAGGCCACCTCTTAGAGGCTCGAGTCTGACCCTTCGTTTTGCCAGTCTAGCCAGCATAAGCCGCCAAAGGGACAGATCTCCTCTTGATGTCGGGTCTCAGACGGGTTCGTTAGAACGAAGACGGAGGGATGCGCGCAACAGGAAGGATGCCATCCCCATATCCTCCAACCACAGAGGTAAGGCCCAACCTCGTCGCCCATCGCCACCGCCCCGCTCACCCCGACATCGCGAAGACACCAAGGCTCACCATCGTATGTATATGCCTCCGCCAAGGCAGAGTGGCATCGTCATCTGCGACAACGCGGAGCAGACCCGTCATGACGGAGAGCGCAACAAGGGACACAAGAGCAGGTCGCGCCATGACCCTCCGCGTCCGACAAGCAACTATGACAAGCGTGAGGCGTCGCAAGAGGGAAACATCAAGAAAGCTAACCCACCGCCACCTCCGCCTTCGTCGCCACCTAGTAGCCACCATGGCGGAGGAGGCCCGCGTTGTTCACGTAGCCCATCCCCTGATGGCAATAAGAAGAAAAGAAGCCCAGAGCCATACGATGCACGTTCACGTCTGGACAAGATCCATGAGTTCCGGGAAGGACCGTACCTGGGACCACGTTGCTTTGGACCTGTAATACGGTCCGCAACTTACCCTAAAGGTTTTCGGATTGACAAGACCATCAAGCCCTATGACGGCACCACCAAGCCAGCTACATTGTTGCAGGAATATGGCAACGCGGTGGAGATCGCCGGGGGTAACCCCAACGTTGCCGTCAAGTACCTCCCATTGATGTTGGCGGGTATGGCCCGTCAATGGATTGATGACTTGCCGAAAAGATCCATCTGCAATTGGTTGGACATGCAAGAAGCGTTCACCAAGAACTTCGAGGGTACGTACAAACGTCCCTGCACTGTTGGCGATCTACAGCGGTGCGTGCAATAGAAAGACGAGACATCTCGTGCCTACCTCTTCCGCTGGCTGGATATGAAGAATTCTTGCGCAGGAGTGCACGCCCAAACCGCCATGGCCGCCTTCATCGATGGGTTGGAAAGAGGCACGTTGCTCCGACATAAGCCGAAGCGCCTGCAGGACAATCACCATCTAGACTTGAACCAGATGATTCAGTTGGCCAGTGAGTTTGCGGATGCCGACGATGATGCTCGCGGCTCTTTGCCGGCAACGGCTGTTCCAACTCAAACTCAGAGGAACAGCAGCACAAAGCGAAAATCCGCACCAGAAGAAAAGCAGACCCCCGACATGGTCGCTATGACTTTTGCAGGACGAGGTGATGGCGGACAGCGTGGCCGAGGGCGGGGAGATGGTGTAACATCCCAGCATTAGAGCTTAGAAATAAGCTGAGCACAGATGTGCGCATTGCATTCATGCATAGAAAATCTGAATAATTTTCGCTCTTTTAAATAAAAACCTGTCAAAGTGATTGAAGCTTCTCTTAACTTGATGGAATGGAAGTAGATCATCAAGTTGACTGCGATAAGTTTCAATATGACCTTTGCTAAAACCTTATTTTGGGTAAACATGATTTGATCTAAGGGTAGATCAAATATAATAAAACTAAACCAATACACATTGATTAATGGATTATATTTGGTCCTTAAGTAATCATATCCTAGTATTCATTACAATAACCCATGAATACCAAGTTATAAATATAACTTAAGTAATAGGAATGTAACAACTAAATATTGACCTATCTTAATCTCATCTACTTATACCATGAATATCATGGTAATACCTAATCTTAACCCTTTAGTGTGATTGAGTAGGAAAGAAACCAAGCCAAGATCATTCACCATATATCTTTTTGTCCATACCAATCTTTACCATTCCTATTGGAATCATATTCCAATATCTGTTGTTCATCAATGTTGAGTAATCAACTATTGATTCACCAATTCTTGACCTATCAACTCTTGTCCTTATTATAGCATTCACTTAAGGCTTATAAAGAAAGAAGTAAGAAGAGCTAAATAGTGATGCTAGTTTTAGATGTCATCTATAGGATGGGAGTGATTGGAGGAAATCAAATCAATATGGTAACAAAGAAGATTACAAGGATGAAGTCTGAAGATAAGTTACCAGGAGTAGTCCTATTGGATCAAGTAGGTAAAGTCAATGAATTATATCTCTTAATCCAATAGAGCTAAACAGAAGATATTTATAATACAACTTAATGTTGTATTGATGAAGCCTTGATTAGCCAACTGGAAACCTAAACCACAAAGGATTATAATTACCATACCTTATTCACCAAGATTGAATGCTTATATCATGTATAAATGACATTGGTGGATAGAACATGATTAAACCCTAGTCTATTATCCTAGATTAGTCATCACAAGTCACATTAATATAATGTGAGGTTGGAATATTAGATACTGGAGTTAAGTAGAGACAAGATAGTATGATTAAGATGATGCTAAAGCAACATTGGATTATAGAAGTAGTAGTTCCCTCTTAGAAAATACTAATACTTGAGGTGAAGTAGTTTGATATAGACACCTACTGGAATAATATTAAGGTGAATGATTAAGAAAGAGTATGAATGGAGTTAGAAGTAACCACTTGTGGGATTGGAGATAATTAGCAGTAGAGTAGTTGATATAACCAAGTATGGAGAGGTGAAGATTATGAAAAGCTTTAGTGTCAAGCTCATTGGATTTATAAACGGATTTAGAAGAATAAAAGGTGAATAAGAATATTCTTGTAGGATAAAGCTCAGCATGTTAACACATGATGATGGATAGGAAGAACTAGTATATCTAGGAAAGGAATTCCTTAGTTAGAAGTCCAGGATTGTGAATTATGGAATATAGAAATTCTTGGTAAACACTAAAACCTAATTCTATAACCAAACCTAATATCCATATCAAATGATTGATTTATCATCTTATGTCCATAATGGTTAATAGGAGTATTGTTCTATATTAAATCACTTAAGCACATCTTTGTCATTTTCAACCATCATCATCATAGGTGCTTAGGAACTATCTTTACCAATTCTTTCTCATGAGTTAGCCTAGAAACAATCTCACTATTTTAATTTAAATGGTGATATCATTCAAGATCACAAACAGAAAAACACTATGTTTAGCCATTAATCTTTATTCACATCAACAAAAGAAAATAAGTATATTAAGAACCCTAAACACTAGGGTAAGCATTTGCAATTCAAACCCTAACTTCTATATTAGTTATAATAAAATATTTATATTGCTATTTCCTAAATCTATGAGAATAATATTAACCATATTAATTACTCAAAACTTAATGTATCAAATAATAATGAATGATCAATATGTATACAAATTTCTTTAATCTTATAAATCAATAAGAATCAAAACTCATGGATTAAATAGGGAATACATTCTTTAATATGTTCATGGATATTAGCTTAATTAAATGCATATCAAAAGCCCTTACAAATAATAATAGGAAAAGCTTATATAAAGAAAAGAAAGAAAAATAACAATATATATAATAAAAAGCTCACAAAATGACTTTAAAATACATTCATTGTTGCTGCAAGTATTCAGCAAATAAAATTCCATAAAGAAAAATTCAAAACAAGTATTCAAATACAAGAGCTTGAAAGAAAAGAAAACAGAAAATAGACAAAGAAAAAGAACAAGGAAAAAACAAAAGGAAACTGTTTCTGGTCGTGGCCCATTTCTTTTCCCTTTATTCGCTGCTCACGGGCAATTCCTAGAAGCCCAGTAATGGCCCAGCAAAGGGGCAGCTCAAGTTAAATCTCTCTGGCTAACAAGTGGGCCAGCAAGGGACTGTGGGTAGAATCTTGAAACATCGCAGGGGGTTATCCATAAAAAGACCTTCGTCATCTTCCTCGTCTACTGGAAGCTGCTCGGTGGAGCTAGCCGATGCCGTCCATTGCCGCCGTGCGCTGCGATGATCGCCGCCGACACTCGAGGTGGGGATAAGATTGCCACCGTGACTTCCCCGCTCGTCCTCATCCCCATTTCCCCCTCTAAAACCCTCTCTCTCGAGTTCCTCTTCTAAACCGAAACCCTAGCTCCATGTTGCCAGCGATTGCCGTCGTTCTGAGCTCTCTCATGATCTGTTGATCAAGCAACCATCCTCGCCTGGTCCTTCTGAGCCTCCTAGTCAAAGGAATCGAGGCGATATGGCGGGAATCGATGCCGCGAGGTCATCTTCCCGAAGTCCTGCCACCGTGGTTCTCATCGATTCCGACCACCTCCCGTCTCGCAAGTTACTCCACGAGCTTCCTGGCAATGCTCTGAGCATGTTAGTACTTTCAATTTTCTTGTTTGCTTCCTAGTTTAGGATTTGGTCGAACACCGCCACCGGACACCACAGTTACTGGTCGCCGGAGTAGCTCCGGTGACCAAAACTGAGCGACGCCGCCACTATGGAACTCAGCATGCTCGCCCGCGTCCAACGAAACCCTTCCCGCGTGCTAGCATCCTCCCAATCGATCGATCGAATTTCGATCTGAGAGTAGCAATTCATGTGACGTCATGATGAGGTCGTGCTTGTGTCATCTTGACCTGGCCGTCCTGTTGACTAGTCCACGCCAGCGTGGCACAGCAACGTGGCCCTGAGCCCCACCTGTCTGTGACTTGGGTAGGTTTCGTCTAGGTGTAAAAAGATTTGTGTATGTTTAGTAAATTGGTAAAATAATATTAATTAAACTATAAATATTTCCTAAAATGTAATAAAGGAAATAAATTTTGTTTAATTAATAACTTTTGATTTATAATTCAAAAAATTATGGGTAATTTATGAAAATGTTCATAAAAATAAAATCTACAACTTAAAACCATTATTAACTAATATTATGATAATTATTTTAATAAATATTATTTAAATAAAGGTTTTATAAGTAATAAAACTTTGATAATTCATATTTTAATAATGGTAAATGTTAAAAATATAAATAAAATACCTAAAATCTTAGAAAAATAAGAATTATAATTTAAAACTATAATCATGCATTATTACTCCACTTAATTAAATATTTGTTATTTATTAAGTCTTTATAAAGTAATAAGTATTATAAAAATTATATTTTATTATTTATAAATCACAAAAATAATATACCAAAATGATCACAAAAATAATACCTATATGCTAAAAAAAAATATCCCACTTTTGAGTTAAATAAAAATTTAAACAACTTTAATAACTTGAATTTAAACCTATTTCCTTAATTGATAATTCATATAAGGTAAATAAAATTTGTTAATAATTCTAAAAATTAGTCAATTGAGTCTAATAAATAGTATTAGTCTTAAATATTGGTTGTGTGCATTCAAAATGAATGAACACACTTTAAATACAATTTTATTAAATTATCTCTCAACCATTAATGTAGATTATTTTATAAAAGGATCCCCATCCAATCTAAAATTTCCAAGAATAATTGTAATGAGATAAAAACCATTCCTTTACTTTAACCACAAGTTTATAAACAAACCAAAACACTATAGTGAGTTCATAAGTAGTAAATAATATTGTTTACTTATTCACAACCCTTAACCACACCCTTCTTGGGAGATAAATCCCTTTATACATTTATAATGTAAAGAAACCACTACCAAATAAAAGTAATACCATTCTTAAGTAACTTTAAAGAAACATTATGAAGTGAACAAGGTATAAGTATAATAAACATTACACCTAAGGTCCATCTATGTTTTAAAGTTAACTTTAGTCTACAAGACTTTAAGTACAATGCTAAAAACTTTATTATATACTTTATAGTTAACTTTGGTCTGTTATAATTAAGTTATAAAGTATCTTAATACCAAACTAACCAAGTTAAAAACCAAGATAGATAATTCTCAAATACTAATGATGCCATTATTCAAATGGAGAAATTCTTTCTTACTTAAGGACTATAACTAGAAATAACACCTCATAGGGTTAACTTAAAAGTTTAAATGCTTCTGCTTAGTTAATAAAGATTTTCTTCAAATGTTATTCTTTTTGCCACTTCAAACAACAAATGACAATTAATAATAATCATATTACATTAATCCTTACTTATATACTTAGGATTGTTAAACACTTAAGTTACATTTACATGCCAATACTTGTGAAGTAAGATTTGAAGTTAAGGCAATTCTTATATAAGTAGTTTTAAGTAACATTCCACAAATGTGTAACTCATTATTTTATAGTGTTATAATCACATGTTGTTTCACACACACTCACAAGCCTTGATAAGAAGCACAAGTGTGAAACTTATCTAAAAGGATAACACATTCTAAAGAAACCATTTCCAGTTTCCAAACCCTAGAACAACGTTGTCTCCGGGATTCACATTTATAAAGTGCATAACATTACTCATGCATAATAGCATCTTGCTTCTTTAAACATTAGTCCTTACCGGACCAATGATGCTGATTTCAGATATTGGATCTTTTATATTATCTTGAAGACCATGAGTGCATAATCTTGCAATCACAAAAGGCAAGTTCACACTTGCTCATGTCCTTTGATTATTTTCTGTAAAGTATTTTCCAAATCCAGTGTTGTCATCACCTGCATTTGAAAAAGGTCAGAAACCACTATTTTCATAATAATATGATTATAGATTATTTACCATGAGGTAATAATCTACTATGAAAGTTCTGGTGGTAAAGGAACATATTATCTAGGACTTAACAACAAATGTCGCTAGTGATTCTTGCGCCGTATATTACGCGTTAACCATGAGATTTGGAACGGGACGGAGAAGTCAGATGTATCCTTTTCCTCTCGTATGGAGGCAAGACGACCTTAACGTGACGTTGTGATTCCTTGTGTGGATCCAACATATGGGTGGGCACCCTTACGCCCCACACTTTTGGTGTCTAGATTATCTATGGATGGTGCTTAGTTGATGGACCATTTAATATGGAACTTGCGAGGGCAGCATGTGGCATCCCGCAAAACCACTACTAGAAAATCGCGTTGATTTTGTGCATTGCATCGTCATCATCATGCATTGTTCGCATAAAACTATTTTCGCAAAGCCCGTTTTGTTTTCTAAAACGCCCCATCTTTATTCAAACGCAAACCCCGGGTCTCCGGATGATTTTTGTTTGTCTGCTGTCGGTTTGCAAACGGTGTTTGTAAAACAAATAAAAATATTTATTATTTTAGCGGAGCAGTCGAACGGGCCGATTTGACCCGAACGACCACCCCAGAAAAACTAAATCGGTCCACCTCTATTCCTATTCCTACCAAACTACCTACCCAACCCTCCTCTCCACATCACTCCCTCCAATAGCCAGATGCCACCTCACCCCTCTCTCTCCCTCACCCAATCCCCCCTGCCACATCACCACCCCAATCCCCCTCCCTCACACGCACACACACACCCTGGGCCACACACACGCACACCACACAGCAACACACGCCTTCCACCACGCTCGCTGGCCCCACCGGTCCCACCCCTTCCCTCAGCCCACGCGCGAACCGCCCCAGGCCCCGCTCTCTTCCTCCCCCTCGCTCTCGTCTCTGGCTCCGGCCGCCCTCGCCCCGACCGCGACGCCGCGCCCCCCCCCCTCGCCGCCGGTCTCCCTCTCTCCGCCAAGCTCGCTCCACCGCACCCCACCGCCTCGCCTGGCCGCCTCCGCTCCGCGCGTCGCCGGCGGCCACCCTCCCCTTCCTCTCCGGCGAGACCACCTCCGCCTGCCCTGCTCGCTTCGCCGGCCAACCGCCTCCGCTCGCCGGCCCCGCGCCGCCCCGCACGGCCAGCTACCCCCAGCCGCGGCCGCCTCTCCCCCTCCCTGCGACCGCGCCGCGCGGGCCCCTCCTCCTCGCGTCTCCCCGACGCCGGCCGTCACCGCCCCGCTCCCGCCAGCGCCTCCCCTTCTCCGGCGAGCGCGCCGCCCGCGCGACCCCGCGTCCGACCATCCTCCAGCGCCCCGCGGCCGAGCCCTCCCCGCCGCCGCCGTCCTCGACCACCGCGGCCCCGCCTCCGCCGTGCTCGGCTCCGGCGCAGCCGCCGCGTCGCAGCCTCTGCCGGCCGTGTCCGTCCCCGTCGAGCCGCCGTCCTCCCTACCCCGAGCCCTCGCCGCTCCTCTCGCCCAGCTCCGGCGAGCTCTGCCCCTCCGCCTCGCCGTCAACGCGCCGAGCGCCACCGACCGCAGCAGCTGCCCCTTCGTCGGCCCGAGCCTCCCCGCCTCGCCTCTGTCCGTGGCCGCGCCATGGGGAAAGCCCCCTCCGTCCTGCGTGCCCGGGTGGTGTTCGACCGTAAGCCCGCCAGGGAGATACCCTTGCTGCGCATCGGCATGTCTCCACCTGCAGGTCTAGGTGCTCCATCTGTGGTGTTTGGCGGACCAAGTCTCGACGCTCCCCGTCTCCAGGTGGCCAGGACACCAACAAGTGCGCAAACACCGAAGCCGTTCAAGTTCGCCTCTCGATCACTCGTTGAAGCGTCCAAACGAGGACCAAGTCCGTAACGCCAAGATCTTCCGAGAAGCCCTGCACCATGTGCCGACGTCTGACCAAGATCGCCCACGAGACTGTTGTCGTCGAGGACTCGCAACCCTCGGTGGACCCCCAAGATCTACGCCGCGAAACAACAAGGCCTTCGAGGTGGAACCGACAAGAACTGCAATCACAGACGCGGGAAACACCCCCGGAACTCCAAGATCGCCATGGGACGATAAGCACTTCACCCCGGACACCGAGACCCCGATGCGACAAGATCTACCCCGATACGAAGACCCTAACCCCGGAGTCCGAGAACGACCCCGTCGAACCCTGGACCCTGAGACCCACCCCGAACCCCGGAACCCAAGATCGTCGAGAACCCTAATGTGTGAATCCCTTCCCGAAACCCTATTTTATAATAAGATACAACTTGTCGCATCTTAATTGTTCATGCATGCATCCTTGTCTGTGGTTTGGGGGCCTTAGGCCGATTCACCTAATAATTAAATATGGGGCCATATGCGGGCAAATCTAGTCTCATATTGGCCTCATTTAAATTTGTGTAGCGAACCCGGTACCTTATTTTGCCATGATAAAACAACATTTAATTTGCGGGGTGGATAAACAACTAGAACCATATATCTAATTGTCGGGACCCCGGTTCCACTTAATATGACCTAATCGCATCGCATCTTTGCCATGTCATACATCATACATGCATCATGCCCGATCTTCTGCCGTAGTATTAAATATTGCATCCGGTGTTTATTCTAGTGTTTTGCTTCTTCGCGGATAAGGCCGTTGAGTTGATGCGAGTGTCGACCCGATCTTCGGTTGAACCTTCGACAATGTTTTCAGGTGAGCATCTCCCCCTTTCTACCTATCTTACTTTTATAGTCTTTATTCCCCCCCTGTTGATCTATTGCTATCTGTGTTGCGATGCTTTAGTTTCCGTACCTGTGATATACCGTGCAGCCCTATATTGCCTTGGACACATCCTATTACCTGTTGTTTGGTAGATAGTTGGACTTGCGCGTCGTAGTCGCTTGCTCAAGTGCTGTTGCGTGTCGTCAAGTGCCACAGTTGTTGATGTATTGCCGCATGTTGATGTTGGATATGATCATGGTTTTACTTATCGTTCACTTTAATTCCTGTATAACAACTAAAATTGAAGTAAGCAGAGGCATCGGTGGGTGATAGATAATATTTGGTTTCCGAACGCCCACTTGTGTCCCGTAGGACCCCGAGTACTTGATACCTGTTCCTTGATTTATCGCGCTATCCACATCCGGGAGGTATATGGGACCCCCCTGAGCCAGAGCTTGATTCAGTCTTATTTCTTGGGGCCACAAACTAGTTTGAGGTTTTATTTACTATCCTGTACTTATGCCATGCTACTGCTTTATTTACGATTGTGCGAGGAGCACACTGTACTGTTTAGGAATTGTGACCCGTTTTCGCGGTATCGACAAGCCCAGCCACACTTTCGGGTTCCCAGTCGTTTACAGCCGGCCCCACAAACCTTGAGGCCGTCTCGAAGTCAGCTAACTTCGTTGCGGGTCTACTTTAAGGGGTGGCCCCCTTAAATATTTCTGAATCTTGTGATTGCTTTGTCGTGAAGGCCTCGTTGGGTTTTGATTTGGTTTTTCCGAGGTTGATCGAGTGTGTGTTGCTATTGGTGCACCCCGGCCGGGTAAAACTTTCTGAAAGCCGTGTCCGCGGTTATGGACGACTTGGAGCACAGTATCTCGACCATAGACAAGCATAACTAAAGTTTATTGCTATAAATTTGACTTTATAATGACTAGTAATCAGCTCCACTATAATGGAATGGTTAATTAATACTGCCCACAATTGCTTGTTTGGAGTGTCGCTTGCGACCATTGTACCTGACTAGTAAGTATTGCAACTACAACGGAATGGCTGAATAAAAGTATCAACTACCGCTGGGTTTTGGGTTTATCTCATGCTATCTGTATCTGATTAGTAATTATTGCAACTACCACGGAATGATTAACTAAAAGTGCCCACTGCTTATTTTATCAGGATGATTATCTATACCGGACTAGTAATTGCTGCAACGATAACCGAATAAATAAAATTGCCAACTGTGTGAGTTCCTCGGTTGACTTCCTCGTTTGGTCTCGAGGGGGAAACACCAGGATGGGTTTATTTGATGGTAGTATCAGGTTGGATCCGAATAGGTCTTTCTTACCCCTCTCTGATAGCCGCCCGTTGTATCGAGTCTCTATAGGTTGTTTAGTGCATGCTGCCGCTGCCGCTTCAGTCCACCATACCTTTGTAGGCGAGGACCGCCGAATTCTAGTCTCGCCGTGTACTGGCCTCAGTACTGACGCTCCTCTTTTTCCTTTGCCCTTTGTCGGCACCCCTTTTGTTTAAGCAGGTTTTGAGATCGACGTCGTTAGCAGGGTTACCCTTCCGGCTTGGCCTGGGCAGGGTTATGGACGCCATTGGTTATTCTTCAGGGCTCTTAGCCCCATTTGCATCTTGTCCGTAGCTGGACGCTCTATCGTTTTCCAGGTGATTTGGATCTTTGTATATTATATCTGTATTCTTGACTCATTGAGTCGCTGTTATATATATCTGTGCTGTGGGTCCCATCGAGGACTGTTGTGTAATGTTATTACTTCGTTTTCCACCCGCACGAAAGTGCCTGGTGGGCACCTTTGAATCGTTTCTATGCGGGTTTGGCGAGTTTTCGCTAAAACTTGCATAGGGTCGATTCTGAGGGTGTTACAGAGTGGTATCAGAGCTCAGCAGTTACGATACCCCACAAGTCCAGCCTGTAGGATAACCTAGCTAACGGCCGAAGTAGAGTGTCAAAACTATTTTTGCAAAATCGGTTGGATAGTTCTGATTAGGTCTGATTTTACTCCTTGCCCCTCTGTTGTTCTCCTCTTACCTCTACGTGTTTTGAATCCGCTCTCGTCCCTTTCTTCGAGTCCAGGATTTCTCGTGGTTGGGTTCCGTCGTACCTTCAGGGTTTCGCTTCCCCCTCTGATAACGGTGTTCTACCATCCGGTGTTCATGCTGTCTGCGGAGTCCGTCTACCGTGGTACCATTCTTTGTTCCTTGTTTGTGTCTTCCGGTGTTTTCTGATGCGACGACATCATCTACGCCAGATCCGATGCAGAGTCTGCATCGCCCCTTTGTTTCCGAACCTCGTTTGTCGAGATCTTCAGTCTAATTCCGAGCGTTGGTTGCATAATCCGCCTATTCGTGTGCAGAGTAATGGTTTGAGTGCGGGATGGAGTAGCTACCATACCACTACTCTTATCATTCGCTCTTGTACATTGAATTGGTGAATTAATGTGATTTTACTCCTTCCGTGAAAGTTAGAGGTGGCCTTACCTTTAACTTCGTCCGTTGTTTATCCGGAGTGCTCTCTTGACGAACAGGATCAACGACCCTTTGTTGGTGGTGTCGCCAATTTCAAGACGGATGAAGAATCTTTGTTAGTGGTGTCGCGAGGATCTACACGAAGCGAGAAGACGCAGAACGCCGACCTTCTTTCCGGTACCATGAGGCGGATCTCGAGGACGAGATCCCTTGTTAGTGGTGTCGAATTGTGGCATCCCGCAAAACCACTACTAGAAAATCGCGTTGATTTTGTGCATTGCATCGTCATCATCATGCATTGTTCGCATAAAACTATTTTCGCAAAGCCCGTTTTGTTTTCTAAAACGCCCCATCTTTATTCAAACGCAAACCCCGGGTCTCCGGATGATTTTTGTTTGTCTGCTGTCGGTTTGCAAACGGTGTTTGTAAAACAAATAAAAATATTTATTATTTTAGCGGAGCAGTCGAACGGGCCGATTTGACCCGAACGACCACCCCAGAAAAACTAAATCGGTCCACCTCTAATCCTATTCCTACCAAACTACCTACCCAACCCTCCTCTCCACATCACTCCCTCCAATAGCCAGATGCCACCTCACCCCTCTCTCTCCCTCACCCAATCCCCCCTGCCACATCACCACCCCAATCCCCCTCCCTCACACGCACACACACACCCTGGGCCACACACACGCACACCACACAGCAACACACGCCTTCCACCACGCTCGCTGGCCCCACCGGTCCCACCCCTTCCCTCAGCCCACGCGCGAACCGCCCCAGGCCCCGCTCTCTTCCTCCCCCTCGCTCTCGTCTCTGGCTCCGGCCGCCCTCGCCCCGACCGCGACGCCGCGGCCCCCCCCCTCGCCGCCGGTCTCCCTCTCTTCGCCAAGCTCGCTCCACCGCACCCCACCGCCTCGCTTGGCCGCCTCCGCTCCGCGCGTCGCCGGCGGCCACCCTCCCCTTCCTCTCCGGCGAGACCACCTCCGCCTGCCCTGCTCGCTTCGCCGGCCAACCGCCTCCGCTCGCCGGCCCCGCGCCGCCCCGCACGGCCAGCTACCCCCAGCCGCGGCCGCCTCTCCCCCTCCCTGCGACCGCGCCGCGCGGGCCCCTCCTCCTCGCGTCTCCCCGACGCCGGCCGTCACCGCCCCGCTCCCGCCAGCGCCTCCCCTTCTCCGGCGAGCGCGCCGCCCACGCGACCCCGCGTCCGGCCATCCTCCAGCGCCCCGCGGCCGAGCCCTCCCCGCCGCCGCCGTCCTCGACCACCGCGGCCCCGCCTCCGCCGTGCTCGGCTCCGGCGCAGCCGCCGCGTCGCAGCCTCTGCCGGCCGTGTCCGTCCCCGTCGAGCCGCCGTCCTCCCTACCCCGAGCCCTCGCCGCTCCTCTCGCCCAGCTCCGGCGAGCTCCGCCCCTCCGCATCGCCGTCAACGCGCCGAGCGCCACCGACCGCAGCAGCTGCCCCTTCGTCGGCCCGAGCCTCCCCGCCTCGCCTCTGTCCGTGGCCGCGCCATGGTGAAAGCCCCCTCCGTCCTGCGTGCCCGGGTGGTGTTCGACCGTAAGCCCGCCAGGGAGATACCCTTGCTGCGCATCGGCATGTCTCCACCTGCAGGTCTAGGTGCTCCATCTGTGGTGTTTGGCGGACCAAGTCTCGACGCTCCCCGTCTCCAGGTGGCCAGGACACCAACAAGTGCGCAAACACCGAAGCCGTTCAAGTTCGCCTCTCGATCACTCGTTGAAGCGTCCAAACGAGGACCAAGTCCGTAACGCCAAGATCTTCCGAGAAGCCCTGCACCATGTGCCGACGTCTGACCAAGCTCGCCCACGAGACTGTTGTCGTCGAGGACTCGCAACCTTCGGTGGACCCCCAAGATCTACGCCGCGAAACAACAAGGCCTTCGAGGTGGAACCGACAAGAACTGCAATCACGGACGCGGGAAACACCCCCGGAACTCCAAGATCGCCATGGGACGATAAGCACTTCACCCCGGACACCGAGACCCCGATGCGACAAGATCTACCCCGATCCGAAGACCCTAACCCCGGAGTCCGAGAACGATCCCGTCGAACCCTGGACCCTGAGACCGACCCCGAACCCCGGAACCCAAGACCGTCGAGAACCCTAATGTGTGAATCCCTTCCCGAAACCCTATTTTATAATAAGATACAACTTGTCGCATCTTAATTGTTCATGCATGCATCCTTGTCTGTGGTTTGGGGGCCTTAGGCCGATTCACCTAATAATTAAATATGGGGCCATATGCGGGCAAATCTAGTCTCATATTGGCCTCATTTAAATTTGTGTAGCGAACCCGGTACCTTATTTTGCCATGATAAAACAACATTTAATTTGCGGGGTGGATAAACAACTAGAACCATATATCTAATTGTCGGGACCCCGGTTCCACTTAATATGACCTAATCGCATCGCATCTTTGCCATGTCATACATCATACATGCATCATGCCCGATCTTCTGCCGTAGTATTAAATATTGCATCCGGTGTTTATTCTAGTGTTTTGCTTCTTCGCGGATAAGGCCGTTGAGTTGATGCGAGTGTCGACCCGATCTTCGGTTGAACCTTCGACAATGTTTTCAGGCGAGCATCTCCCCCTTTCTACCTATCTTACTTTTATAGTCTTTATTCCCCCCCTGTTGATCTATTGCTATCTGTGTTGCGATGCTTTAGTTTCCGTACCTGTGATATACCGTGCAGCCCTATATTGCCTTGGACACATCCTATTACCTGTTGTTTGGTAGATAGTTGGACTTGCGCGTCGTAGTCGCTTGCTCAAGTGCTGTTGCGTGTCGTCAAGTGCCACAGTTGTTGATGTATTGCCGCATGTTGATGTTGGATATGATCATGGTTTTACTTATCGTTCACTTTAATTCCTGTATAACAACTAAAATTGAAGTAAGCAGAGGCATCGGTGGGTGATAGATAATATTTGGTTTCCGAACACCCACTTGTGTCCCGTAGGGCCCCGAGTACTTGATACCTGTTCCTTGATTTATCGCGCTATCCACATCCGGGAGGTATATGGGACCCCCCTGAGCCAGAGCTTGATTCAGTCTTATTTCTTGGGGCCACAAACTAGTTTGAGGTTTTATTTACTATCCTGTACTTATGCCATGCTACTGCTTTATTTACGATTGTGCGAGGAGCACACTGTACTGTTTAGGAATTGTGACCCGTTTTCGCGGTATCGACAAGCCCAGCCACACTTTCGGGTTCCCAGTCGTTTACAGCCGGCCCCACAAACCTTGAGGCCGTCTCGAAGTCAGCTAACTTCGTTGCGGGTCTACTTTAAGGGGTGGCCCCCTTAAATATTTCTGAATCTTGTGATTGCTTTGTCGTGAAGGCCTCGTTGGGTTTTGATTTGGTTTTTCCGAGGTTGATCGAGTGTGTGTTGCTATTGGTGCACCCCGGCCGGGTAAAACTTTCTGAAAGCCGTGTCCGCGGTTATGGACGACTTGGAGCACAGTATCTCGACCATAGACAAGCATAACTAAAGTTTATTGCTATAAATTTGACTTTATAATGACTAGTAATCAGCTCCACTATAATGGAATGGTTAATTAATACTGCCCACAATTGCTTGTTTGGAGTGTCGCTTGCGACCATTGTACCTGACTAGTAAGTATTGCAACTACAACGGAATGGCTGAATAAAAGTATCAACTACCGCTGGGTTTTGGGTTTATCTCATGCTATCTGTATCTGATTAGTAATTATTGCAACTACCACGGAATGATTAACTAAAAGTGCCCACTGCTTATTTTATCAGGATGATTATCTATACCGGACTAGTAATTGCTGCAACGATAACCGAATAAATAAAATTGCCAACTGTGTGAGTTCCTCGGTTGACTTCCTCGTTTGGTCTCGAGGGGGAAACACCAGGATGGGTTTATTTGATGGTAGTATCAGGTTGGATCCGAATAGGTCTTTCTTACCCCTCTCTGATAGCCGCCCGTTGTATCGAGTCTCTATAGGTTTTTTAGTGCATGCTGCCGCTGCCGCTTCAGTCCACCATACCTTTGTAGGCGAGGACCGCCGAATTCTAGTCTCGCCGTGTACTGGCCTCAGTACTGACGCTCCTCTTTTTCCTTTGCCCTTTGTCGGCACCCCTTTTGTTTAAGCAGGTTTTGAGATCGACGTCGTTAGCAGGGTTACCCTTCCGGCTTGGCCTGGGCAGGGTTATGGATGCCATTGGTTATTCTTCAGGGCTCTTAGCCCCATTTGCATCTTGTCCGTAGCTGGACGCTCTATCGTTTTCCAGGTGATTTGGATCTTTGTATATTATATCTGTATTCTTGACTCATTGAGTCGCTGTTATATATATATCTGTGCTGTGGGTCCCATCGAGGACTGTTGTGTAATGTTATTACTTCGTTTTCCACCCGCACGAAAGTGCCTGGTGGGCACCTTTGAATCGTTTCTATGCGGGTTTGGCGAGTTTTCGCTAAAACTTGCATAGGGTCGATTCTGAGGGTGTTACACAGCACCAGGTCATAGAGTCTTCGGGAAGTCATCATGGTTATAGCCTTCCCGAAAGGGGACTAACGGAGGTGAGCCGGCCCCGAAGGATCGTGCAGACATATGAGGTCGCGGAGAGGGTAGTGATTGGCTTGGATCTTAGACTGGGCCTCATACGAAGGAAGTATGAACGGGTTCGCGGCCCGGATGTGCAACAAAACTAAGATCTCTCATGGGTAAAGTGACGCACCTCTGTAGAGTGTAAGAACTGACTTGTTACTCCCTGTTCCGGGAGGAGCTGCGAACACGGCGGGAAAGGAACTCCATGAAAGTTCTGGTAAACCCGTGAAGGCTGATGGACATAGCTTTTCAGAATAAAGAAACCTTTGAAGAATTTTTATGAAAACTTGCATTGCCTACGACCTACGGTCTGTGGATGTAGACATAGTGCATCAAACACTCCTTTTCTAGTGAACTTGCTAAGTACGCTCATACTCAACGTATCTTCTTAACCCTTGCTAGATCCTGAAGCCATTAAGACAACGTCTACATCAAGTTATGCTCCAGGAATCATCATCAAAAGCTAAAGCTCTTCAATGAAGTCAAGAAGGTCAACATATACACCAGCTCAAGTGAAGACGAAGTTACTGATTAGATAGGAATATAATCTCTAGCCATAGAACCTATTTCTGTAGCGTATTGCAATAGCAGCAATGCCAGACCATTAGTTAAAATACTAGTCTTAATAGTATGATAGTTTTTGAGTTGTTTATTTCTGATTCTTCTTTATAAGAAGTTTCTTTCTCTCTCTTTAACCTAGAGTGTTCTCTGGATCTTGTGTAAAGAATTGAGTTATAACCTACAGTCATGTCTTGGACCTGTTGTGTTTCTGTTGTACCACTCTGAGGGATGTAATACTAGTGAACGGTGTTTCATTGGTGTTATGTCAACGACTATAGTATACTACATCATGCAGTGGTATGTTGGGTCACCTCAGCTGGCCATGGGCAGCAGCGAGGAAGTGAAACTACCTCGGCAGCGCTATGTGTTCCCTAAACCTACGAGGAGTACCGCGATATGCCGTGCCTCGTACACCTCGACGCCAACAACAAAGCCACCCACACCAATCGCCATTGCAAGTTCGTCAATGACCTCAAGGAGGACCCGGAGTCCGGCTACAAGCGAAGTGGGGAGAACAGACCGCGAGGAAAAGGCAAGGGGAAGAAGAAGGAGGAGGATTCCAAGGATTCAAGTGACATGGACGAGGATGTTGACCCCAAGCACGCCGCCAAGAGCGACGTCAAGGGCAAGAACCCCTTCGAGAAGAAGGCGGTAGTTTTCCACACTTTCTTGGCACCCCCACTGTCCGACAACAGAAGACCTCCATGAGGATACTGATGACCACTCTACCCCCAGTTCCCCAGTTCCTGCGCTGGTCGGAGATTCCAATTACTTGGGACAGGAAGGATCACCCAGACCTCATCCCTACGGAGAACCAATACGCCATGGTCATCAACCCTCTGATTGACGGCAATGAGTTCACCAAATGTATGGTGGATAGTGGAAGCAGCATCAACATCATGTACCTGGATACACTGCAGAATATGAACTTAACGGAGGCAAACCTAAGGCGGACTAACACCATCTTCCACGACATAGTTCCTGGTCGGGAGGCTCGGTCCCTTGGGTGCATCACACTTTAGGTCACTTTTGGCGATGTTAATAATTACCGCCAAGAAGGCATGACCTTTGAGGTGGTCCCCTTCAAGAGCATGTACCACGTCATATTCGGCCGTGACATATTCCACACCTTCATGGCCAAGCCATGCTTCGTCTACAACAAACTCAAGATACCCGGACCAAACGGTGTCATCACCGTATCCAGAAGCTTTACCAAAGCAAGGGGTTGCGAGATTGGAGAAGCAGCCTACGCATAAGCTGTCCTCTACAACAAAGAATTCAAGGAGATCCAGAGCTAGGTCGATGCCTCGGAGATGCCCGCGTCGAAGAAGCAGATTTTTGTCTCTGCCCCAGCATTCAAGGCCGCCATCGAGACCAAGCCGGTGAAACTTGTGGTAGGCGATGCCTCCAAGACCACCACCATTGGGACGAACCTGGACCCTAAATAGGAAAGCGCGCTCGTCGAGTTCCTCCGTGAGAATAGGGACATCTTTGCCTGGCAACCTGCCGACATGAAAGGTGTACATAGGGAATTTGCCGAGCACAGCTTGAATATTGATCCAAAATGTAAACCAGTGAAACAACCTCTACGGCGCTTTGGAGATGAGAAGAGACGCGCCATAGGAAAAGAGATAGCTAGGTTACTTAAGGCTAGTTTTATCCGAGAAGTCCTTCACACCCAATGGGTGGCCAATCCTGTACTTGTCCCCAAAAAGGGAACCAAAGAATTAAGTATGTGCGTTGATTACACCGGCTTGAACAAGGCATGTCCCAAAGATCTGTTTGCTTTGCCTCGCATTGACCAAGTCATTGACTCGACGGCTGGCTCGGAGCTTTTGTGTTTTCTCGATGCCTATTCAGGATACCACCAGATCAAGATGAGGAAGTCGGACCAATTGGCCACTTCATTCACTACACCATACGACACGTTTTGCTATGTCATGATGCCCTTTGGGCTGAAAAACGCAGGTGCTACGTACCAGCGGACAATGCAACATTGCCTACATGACCAAATTGGTCGGAATGTTCACGCCTATGTGGACTATATAGCGGTGATGTCTAAAAAATCAAATGATTTAATCTCCAACTTAAAAGAAACCTTTAATAATCTCCGGAAATACAACATGATGCTTAACCCTAAGAAGTGCGTCTTCGGGGTTCCAGCCGGCAAATTGTTGGGCTTCATCGTTTCCCAGCGTGGAATCGAGGTCAACCCGGAGAAAATCAAGGCCATCTTAAACATAAACCGTCTGACATGCCTAAAGGACATACAAGGACTAACAGGTTGTGTTGCAACAGTTAGTCGGTTCGTCAGCTGACTTGGAGAGAAGGCTCTGCCGCTGTACAAGTTGCTGAAGAAGGCAGACAAATTCACGTGGACGGACGAGGAAGATGTAGCATTGAAGCAGCTCAAAGAGATTCTTTCCTTAGCACCTATCCTTGCAGCACCCGAACTTGGAGAGCCCATGTTAATTTACATGGCGGCCACCAACCGGGTAATCAACATCATCGTCGTGGTAGAGCGGAAGGAACAAGGGCATGAGTACGGAGTTCAACGACCAATTTACTATGTGAGCGAGGTCTTGACGGAGTCCAAGCAGCGTTACCCGCACTACCAAAAGATAGCTTATGGAGTATTCCTTGCTTCTCGGAAGCTGAGGCACTATTTCCAGGAGCACTCCATCACAGTGGTGAGAAAGACTCCACTGTCCGACATTATCAACAACAGTGATGCTACAGGAAGGGTCGTGAAGTGGGGCATTGAACTTGTCTCCTTCGAGATCACCTACAAAAGACGCGACGCTATCAAGTCACAAGCCTTGGCGGATTTTATCGCAGATTGGACGGAGATGCCAGATGCTACCCCGATGCCGGAGCCAGAATACTGAGTGATGCACTTTGACGGATCAAAGTTGCTCAATGGCTCAGGAGCTGGTGTACTGCTACAGTCACCAACTGGGGACAAGCTACACTATGTTCTGCAGATCCACTTCGAGGCTACAAACAACATGGCGGAGTATAAAGCACTCATTCACGGACTACGCGTAGCCAAGGATATTGGCATCAAGCGCATAGCTGTTGGAATTATGCCCTAGAGGCAATAATAAAGATGTTATTATTATAATTCTTGTTCATGATAATGTTTATATTCCATGCTAGAATTGTATTAAGCGGAAACTTTAATACTTGTGTGGTTTGTGAACAACACCGTGTCCCTAGTACGCCTCTAAGGACTAGCTCATTGATTAATGATGGTTAAGGTTTCCTAACCATGAACATGAGTTGTCAATTAATAATGAGATCATATCATTGGGGAATGATATGGTGGACATACCCAAACTAAGCGAAGCAATTAGATCGTGTCATCGTGTTCGTCTTTGCGAAGCTTTTCTTATGTCAAATATTGTATTCCTTAGACCATGAGATAATACAACTCCCTGGTATCGGAAGAAAGCTTTGAGGTCATCAAACGTCATCCTATGAGAGGGTGATCATAAAGGTGTCTCTCAGGTGATCGGAAAGTATCTGTTGGGTTGTATGTATCGAGATGGGATTTGTCCCTCCCAAGTCGGAGAGATATACTTCGGGCCCACTCGGTAATCGATATAAACACCGCTTTCAAGCATGTGGTTAATGAGTTAATCACAAAGTGCTGTCGGATTACGGAACGAGTAAAGTACTTGCTGTGAACGAGATTGAACTAGGTATGACGGTACCGACGATCAAATCTCGGGCAAGTAAAATATCGCGAGACGAAGGGAATATATATATATGGGATTGATTGAATCCTGGCATCGTGGTTCATCCGATATTATCATCGATGAATGTGTGGGAGTCAATATGGGTTTCCAGACCCCGCTGTTGATTATTGATAGAAGATCATGTCTGCATATTCTCGAACCCGCAGGGTCACACACTTAACGTGTCTCGACGCTAGGATAGATTGGATAATTGGTTTATGAGTTTTTGTTCGGAGTCTCGGATGGGATCCGGGACATCACGAGAGGTTCCGGAGTGGTCCGGAGAATAAGATTCATATAAGGCAGTGCAGTTTTTGGAGTTCGGAATTGTTCCGGATTAATCGGTATTGTACCGGAAGCTTCTAGAACCTTCCGGAAGGGGACCAACGTGGCCCCACCTTCCGGGAGGGGGCATGGGCCTATGAGGGAGTGCCATGGCCGCATTGGGCCAGGGGCACAAGGCCCCATAGGGCCCAGCCGGCCAAGAGAGGTTTAAACTCGAGATAGACCTTCTAGAAGGGGGGGTTTCCTTGCCCCCCACTCCTTATCCTTTGGGGCCGCCGGTTTGGGCTTGGGGGAGGGGCTAGGGCTGCGCCCCCCCTCTATATAAAGAGGGGTGGGGGCGCACCAACCCCTCACACCTTCCCCTCCAACCCTAGACGCCCTGCTGCCCTCCTCTCTCCCTCCCAACTGCTTGTAGGCGAAGCCCTGCTGCAGAAATTCTCCACCAATTGCACCGCGCCGTCGCATTGTAGATCCAACCCATATCTCCACCATACTTGCTGGACCAAGGAAGGAGGAGACGTCGAGGTGCCGCACGTGTGCATCTCACGGAGGCATCTCCACTTGTGGTGCTAGATCGGATCGGATCGCGAGGAGGAGAAGCGAGTACGACTACATCACCCACGTTCCGACGAACGTTCCGCTGTGCGAATCTTCAAGGGTATGAAGATCTAATCCAATCTCTCTCGTTGTTTGCATCTCCTAGATTAGATCTTGGCTCCCCTCTGTTCGCATCCGTAGAAAACTTTGATTTACTATGCCGCGAAACCCTTCAGTGGTATCAGAGCTAGATCTATGCGTAGATGTGTTTCACGAGTAGAACGCAACATGATTGTTGCGGGCGTTGATGTTTTCTGTTGCAAGCCTCTTGTTTGTGTTCTTCTAATGACGCGGGATAGTGAGATTGAAGCGGTCCAGGCCAACCTTAGCGACGTCGTTCGCGAGACCGGCTCCGCACTTGACGTGTGGCTTGTTCCACACATGCGGCTGGTGGATGTCAGTTTCTCTCACTATAGTTGTCATGGGATTAACACCGGAGTTTGGCAACCATAATATCACCGTTGTGGCTTTCCGTAGGTAAGAATCGTTCTTAGCATCTACTCCCATAAGCCACGTAAAACATGCAACAACAAAGTAGAGGCATCTAACTTGTTTTTGCAGGGAGTGTTTTCTGTGATATGGTATGGCCCAAGATGTGATGTGTATAATGTATGCGATGATCATGTTTTGTAATGTTTCACGACTTGCATGTCGATGAGTACACAACCGGCAGGAGCCATATGGTTGTCTTTATAATTGTGTATGACCTGTGTGTCAACTTCTTATGCGCCATGTAATAGTTTCACTTTATCGCTAAGTAGTTAGCAATAGTTGTAGTTGCTATTCGTGGTGGAGGCAATCATGGTGGAGTGATGGAGATCATGCCGGAGCGCACAAGATGGAGATCATTGCGCGAAGATTGGCTATACCATGTCACATTAAAGTTATATGCATGTGATGTTTATCCTTTTATGTATCTTATTATGCTTAGATCGCGGTGGTAGCATTATAAGATGATTCCTCACTTAAATATCAAGATAAAAACTGTGTTCTCCCCGAGTATGCACCATTGCGAAAGTTCGTCATGTCCAAGCATCACGTGATGATCGGGTTCTATAGACTCTACGCTCACATACAACGGGTGCAAGCCAGTTTTGCACACGCGGAAATACTTGGGTCTAACTTGACGAGCCTAGCATGTACATACATGGCCTCGGAACACAAGAACCGAAAGGTTAAGCATGAGTCATATGAATGATATGATCGACACTTCGTTGTCCACCATTGAAACCACATCTCTTCTCGTGATGATCGGATTAGGTGTGGTGAATTTGGATCGTGTTCACTAAACAACTTGAGGGATGTTGAATTTAGTGGGAGTTCATCTAATAATTTGATTAAAAGTTGAACTAGTTGTCATGAACATAGTCTAATTTGTACTTGCAATACTGTAGATCAAATGGCTAAGTCCAACTTCAACTTCAACATTTTTGCTGAGAAGGAACAGCTTAAAAACAATGGGTCTAACTTCACCAATTGGTTCTGCAATCTAAGAATCATTCTCTCTGGCGGTCAAAAGGACTATGTCCTTGGGAAAGCGTTAGGTGACCCCCCTGCTGCAACTACGCCGGCTGATGAGAAAGCTGTCTATCAGTCGCGCAAAGATGATTATGGTGTGATTAAGAGCACCATGTTGTTTGCTATGGAACCGGAACTTCAAAATCGTTTTGAAGACTATCCCGGGCCCTTTGAGATTCTCGAAGAGCTGAAAACCATGTTTCAGACTCAGGCCCGTTCTGAGAGATATGAGATCTCTGAGAAGTTCTTTAACTGCAAGATGGAGGAAGGGACTTCCGTTAGTGAGCACGCCATTAAGATGACGGGATACACTCAACGCCTTGAGCAACTGGAATGCACGATTCCAGAGGAGCTCAAGATTGACAGGGTTCTGCAATCACTCCCTCCCAGCTACACAAGTTTTGTAGTGACTCATAATCAGATTGGTTCCACTGATACGATCACCGAGCTCTTCGCAAAGCTGAAGGCCGCGGAAGTGGACATCAAAAAGGATAATAATGTGTTGATGGTCAACAAGCCCACCTTTAAGAAAGGTAAGGGAGCAAAGAAGCCCTTCAAGAAGGGCGGAGGCAAGTGCACTGCCCCTGCTGAGAAGAAGCTCAAGTCTGGTCCTAAGCCGGACACTGAGTGCTTCTATTGCAAGGACAAGGGTCACTGGAAGCGCAACTGTCCGAAGTACTTAGCGGACGAGAAGGCTGGCACCATCAAAGGTATATTTGATATACATGTTATTGATGTTTTCCTTACTAGCCCTCGTTGTAGTGCCTGGGTATTTGATACTGGTTCAGTTGCTAATATATGTAACTCGAAACAGGAGCTACGGAATAGACGGCGGCTTGCGAGGGATGAGGTGACGATGCGCGTTGGCAACGGATCAAGAGTTGATGTGATGGCCGTCGGCACGCTCTCCTTAGTTTTACCTTCGGGATTAGTTTTAAACCTTAATAAGTGTTATCATGTGCCTGCGTTGAGCATGAACATTATTTCTGGATCTTGTTTATTGCAAGACGGTTATTCATTTAAATCGGAGAATAATGATTGTTCTATTTATATGAGTAACATCTTTTATGGTCATGCACCTATTGTGAATGGTTTATTTCTTCTAAATCTCGAAAAGGATGAAACACACATCCATAACATTGAGGCTAAGAGATGCAAAGTAGATAATGATAATACTATTTATTTGTGGCACTGTCGTCTAGGTCATATTGGTGTAAAGCGCATGAAGAAACTCCATTCTGATGGACTTTTGGAGTCTCTTGATTTTGAATCATTTGACACATGTGAACCATGCCTCATGGGCAAGATGATCAAAACCCCGTTCTCCGGTATGATGGAGCGAGCAACAGAATTGTTGGAAATCATATATACCGATGTATGCGGACCGATGAGTGTTTCGACGCGCGGTGGATATCGCTATTTTATCACTTTTACCGATGACTTGAGTAGATATGGGTATATCTATTTAATGAAACATAAATCTGAAACGTTTGAAAAGTTCAAAGAATTTCAGAATGAAGTGGAGAACCATCGTAACAGAAAGATTAAGTTTCTACGATCCGATCGTGGAGGTGAATATTTGAGTTATGATTTTCTCACGCATCTTAAAGCAAGCGGAATCGTTTCGCAACTCACGCCACCCGGAACACCACAGCGCAATCTTGTGTCTGAACGCCGGAACCGAACCCTATTAGATATGGTCCGATCGATGATGTCTCTTACTGATTTGCCGTTATCATTTTGGGGTTATGCATTAGAAACCGCTGCATTCACTTTAAATAGGGCACCATCTAAATCCGTTGAGACGACACCGTATGAACTGTGGTTTGGTGCTAAACCTAAGTTGTCGTTTCTTAAAGTTTGGGGATGCGAAGCTTACGTCAAGAAATTGATGCCGGACAAGCTCGAACCCAAAGCGTAGAAATGCATCTTCATAGGATACCCTAAGGAAACTATTGGGTATACCTTCTATCACAGAACCGAAGGCAAAGTGTTTGTCGCAAAGAGTGTTTCCTTTCTTGAGAAGGAGTTTCTCTCGAAAGAAGTGAGTGGGAGGAAAGTAGAGATAGACGAGGTTATTGAACCTTCTCTTGAATTGGAGAGTAGCGCAGCACCTGAAATTGTTCCAGTGCCGCCTGCACCAACAATAGAGGAAGCTAATGACAAGGATCATGAAGCTTCGGACGATGCTGCTACTGAACGTCGCAGGTCGACAAGGTCGCATGCCCCTCCTGAGTGGTACGGCAACCCTGTCTTGACTGTCTTGTTAGTAGAAGACAGTGAACCTACGAACTATTAGGAAGCGATGATGAGCCCAGACTCTGAGAAATGGCTAGAAGCCATGAAATCCGAGTTGGGATCCATGAGCGAAAACCAAGTATGGACTTTGGTGGACCCTCCTAGCGACCGAAAGGCCGTTGAGTGCAAATGGATCTTCAAGAAGAAAACATACGCGGATGGTAATGTTACCGTCTATAAAGCACGGCTTGTCGCGAAAGGTTTTTGACAAGTTCAAGGTGTTGACTACGATGAGACTTTCTCTCCCGTAGCGATGTTTAAGTCCATTCGGATTTTATTAGCAATTGCTGCGTTTCATGATTATGAAATATGGCAGATGGATGTCAAGACTGCGTTCCTCAATGGCAACATTGATGAAGAGTTGTATATGATGCAACCCGAAGGTTTTGTCGATCCTAAGGATGCTGATAAAGTATGCAAACTTCAGCGTTCCATTTATGGACTGAAGCAAGCATCTCGGAGTTGGAACCTTCGTTTTGATCAAGTGATCAAGAGCTTTGGATTTGTTCCAAATTTCTACGAAGCTTGTATCTACAAGAAAGTGAGTGGGAGCTTGGTGACGTTTCTGGTACTATATGTGGATGACATATTGATTATTGGAAATGACATCAACATGCTTAACGATGTGAAGAGTTATTTGAACAAGTGTTTTTCAATGAAAGACCTAGGTGAAGCTGCTTATATATTGGGCATCAAAATCTATAGAGATAGACAGAAACGCCTGATAGCTTTAAGCCAGAGTACATACCTAGACAAAGTTCTGAAAAGGTTCAGAATGGATAAGGCAAAGAAAGGTTCAGTGCCTATGTTGTCAGGTAAGATATTGAGCAAGGCTCAGTGTCCAGCTACGGTAACTGATAGGGAAGCTATGAGCAAAGTGCCTTATGCCTCGGCCATAGGTTCTATCATGTATGCCATACTGTGTACTAGACCGGATGTGTCCAATGCTCTTAGTTTGACGAGCAGGTATCAAAGTGATCCAGGAGTGGAACACTGGATAGCCGTGAAGAACATCCTAAAGTACCTACATAGGACTAAAGAAATGTTCTTAGTCTATGGGGGTGATGAACAGCTCATCGTAAAAGGTTACGTCGACGCTAGTTTCGACACCGACAAGGATGATTCTAAATCTCAGACAGGATACGTTTATATTTTGAATGGAGGAGCTGTGAGCTGGAGAAGCTGCAAGCAAAGCGTGATCGCGGGATCTACAGTAGAAGCGGAATACATGGCTGCTGCAGAAGCGTCAAGTGAAGGAGTTTGGATCATAAACTTCATCACTGAGCTTGGCGTGGTTCCAAGTGCATTGGACCCACTGGAGATATTGTGTGACAACACTGCCGCCATAGCACTCGCTAAGGAACTAAGATATCATCCAAAGACCAAGCATATAAACCGCAAGTTTCATATAATCCGAGATTATATAGCAGATGGATATCTAAAGATTAGCAAAGTACATACAGATCTGAATGTCGCAGATCCATTGACTAAACCTCTTCCACGTGTAAAACATGATCAGCACCTCAGTGCCATGGGTGTGAGATTGTTGCCAAATGTAAACTAGATTATTGACTCTAGTGCAAGTGGGAGACTGTTGGAATTATGCCCTAGAGGCAATAATAAAGATGTTATTATTATAATTCTTGTTCATGATAATGTTTATATTCCATGCTACAATTGTATTAAGCGGAAACTTTAATACTTGTGTGGTTTGTGAACAACACCGTGTCCCTAGTACGCCTCTAAGGACTAGCTCATTGATTAATGATGGTTAAGGTTTCCTAACCATGGACATGAGTTGTCAATTAATAATGAGATCATATCATTGGGGAATGATATGGTGGACAGACCCAAACTAAGCGAAGCAATTAGATCGGGTCATCGTGTTCGTCTTTGCGAAGCTTTTCTTATGTCAAATATTGTATTCCTTAGACCATGAGATAATACAACTCCCTGGTATCGGAAGAAAGCTTTGAGGTCATCAAACGTCATCCTATGAGAGGGTGATCATAAAGGTGTCTCTCAGGTGATCGGAAAGTATCTGTTGGGTTGTATGTATCGAGATGGGATTTGTCCCTCCCAAGTCGGAGAGATATACTTCGGGCCCACTCGATAATCGATATCAACACCGCTTGCAAGCATGTGGTTAAGGAGTTAATTACAAAGTGATGTCGGATTACGGAACGAGTAAAGTACTTGCTGTGAACGAGATTGAACTAGGTATGACGGTACCGACGATCAAATCTCGGGCAAGTAAAATATCGCGAGACGAAGGGAATATATATATGGGATTGATTGAATCCTGGCATCATGGTTCATCCGATATGATCATCGATGAATGTGTGGGAGTCAATATGGGTTTCCAGACCCCGCTGTTGATTATTGATAGAAGATCATGTCTGCATATTCTCGAACCCGCAGGGTCACACACTTAACGTGTCTCGACGCTAGGATAGATTGGATAATTGGTTTATGAGTTTTTGTTCGGAGTCTCGGATGGGATCCGGGACATCACGAGAGGTTACGAAGTGGTTCGGAGAATAAGATTCATATAAGGCAGTGCAGTTTTTGGAGTTCGGAATTGTTCCGGATTAATCGGTATTGTACCGGAAGCTTCTAGAACCTTCCGGAAGGGGACCAACGTGGCCCCACCTTCCGGGAGGGGGCATGGGCCTATGAGGGAGTGCCATGGCCGCATTGGGCCAGGGGCAAAAGGCCCCATAGGGCCCAGCCTGCCGAGAGAGGTTTAAACTCGAGATAGACCTTCTAGAAGGGGGGGTTTCCTTGCCCCCCACTCCTTATCCTTTGGGGCCGCCGGTTTGGGCTTGGGGGAGGGGCTAGGGCTGCGCCCCCCCTCTATATAAAGAGGGGTGGGGGCGCACCAACCCCTCACACCTTCCCCTCCAACCCTAGCCGCCCTGCTTCCCTCCTCTCTCCCTCCCAACTGCTTGTAGGCGAAGCCCTGCTGCAGAAATTCTCCACCAATTGCACCGCGCCGTCGCGTTGTAGATCCAACCCATCTCTCCACCATACTTGCTGGACCAAGGAAGGAGGAGACGTCGAGGTGCCGCACGTGTGCATCTCATGGAGGCATCTCCACTTGTGGTGCTAGATCGGATCGGATCGCGAGGAGGAGAAGCGAGTACGACTACATCACCCACGTTCCGACGAACGTTCCGCTGTGCGAATCTTCAAGGGTATGAAGATCTAATCCAATCTCTCTCGTTGTTTGCATCTCCTAGATTAGATCTTGGCTTCCCTTTGTTCGCATCCGTAGAAATTTTTGATTTACTATGCCGCGAAACCCTTCAATAGCTTGCTGTGGAGATTCCGACTTGGTTGCCTAGCAGGTGGCTGGCACCTGGAATGCGCGGAACCCTATGATGGAGGCATATCAAGACGAAGTGGACGAGATAGCCAAGACCTTCTTGGGCTACGAGGTCAAGTATGTACCTAGGGAGCAAAACGAGGCGGCTGATCTGCTGTCTAAGCTTGGATCAGGGCGCACGTGAATTCCGCCTGGAGTTTTCCTGGAGCATCTACGGGCACCATCTGTGAAGGGAGCGGATATTGACAACCCAGACAGAGTTAACTCTTTCGTTCACATGGTGACAAAGGTCCCTCCGACTTGGACAAAACTGTTCATGAAGTATCTCGAACACGGAACTTTGCACGACGACGAGGTTGAAAGACGGCAAATAGTACGTCGAGGGAAGGGCTATACCATAATCAATGGACAGTTCTACAAAATAAGCACTACTGGTGTATACCTTAAGTGTGTTTCCCAGCAAGAAGGTATTGAAATCCTACGCGAAATCCATCTCGGAGATTACGGGCATCACGCCGCTCCTCGATCATTGGTCGCTAAATCCTTCCAGCAAGGATTCTACTGGCTGACCGCGAAGGCGGACGCCGACAAGCTGGTTGAGACATGCATGGGATGCCATTACTACGCCCGACAACCACATGTTCCTGCTGAAGAATTGTGAACAAGACCAATAACTTGGCCGTTCGCGGTCTGGGGGCTGGACATGGTTGGTCCGTTGCAAACAGCACCATGTGGGTTTAGGCATCTGCTGGTAGCAGTTGATAAATTCACAAAATGGATAGAAGCTAAACCCATTAGAAAGCTCGATGCTGCAACTGCCCTTAGGTTTATCCGGGACCTAGTGGTGAGATTTGATCTACCACATAACATTATCACCGACAATGGCAGCAACTTGTCACTCGGAGAAGTGGAAGCTTATTGTTGGGAGAAGGGCATTTGACTTGACCTTGCATCTGTGGCACATCCACAGTCCAATGGTCAGGTTGAGCGAGCCAATGGATTAATTCTGCAGGGAATCAAGCCACGTCTTGAGGCACCGCTACATAGAGCAGCTGGAGCCTGGGCGGAAGAATTTCCATCTGTGCTGTGGAGTTTAGGAACTACACCCAACAGATCCACCGGCTACACCCCTTACTTCATGGTATATGGAGCAGAAGCCATCCTGCCTTCCGACATCCTTCACGATTCACCAAGAGTTTCCGCCTACGACAAAGATGACGCTGAAGAATCCAGACGCGACGCCTAGATGTGGACCTTGTCGAGGAGGAGCGTGTTTTGGCATGCCAAAGATTCGCCATCTATCAGCAGAAGCTACGCAGCTACCATAGTTGCCGCGTCCGGCATTGCCCGTTTAAAAAGGGGGATTTGGTGCTCCGACTTAAGCAGAAGAAGTCACACAAATTATCCCCGCCATGGGAAGGACCGTTCATCATAAGCAAGGCGCTGCTCAATGGGTCTTACTACCTCGTTGACAATCGTGAACTGAAGGATAGACCCAACAAGGATCATAAGCGTAAGCAACATGACCCGGATGATGACTACCCGGAGCTTGATCGGCCATGGAACATAGCACAGCTACGTTCTTTCTACACTTAGCATTTTTTATCTATTGTGTACCCCTTATATGATCAATTAAATAAAGATCTCTAGTTCACTCATATTTCTGAGTCTTTTACCTCCTTTAGTGTTTATTTTTGGATCATATAAAACCTTTATGCACAAGCTTTGCGATTGCAGTTGTGAAAATTCCGCCTACGGGCGTTAGCTTAAGTTTTCTGGTCTACACGTTCTTTGTCATTTTTATGTGGATTCTGGAGTAGTGACTTTCGGCACTTATTATCGGCGATTTTGTGCTTAGATTATTGACGGTGCCATTGGGCATCATCGCTTGAGCGCATAGTTCCGACAACGAGTCTTCCGACTCACGAAAAGTCAAGCATAAAAACCAAAGTAATGGATAAGCCAGCACTTGCTTAAAAAATATATACATACTCGAACCCGTTCTTGAGTAGCTGGAAATAACAACCATTGTTTTCCGCCTTAAGTTAACACGTAGTTTTTTCCGCATACACATTACAGAGGAAACAAATATTACATAATTGTTTTTCATTCCGCTAGCGCATGCGACTTGGACGAAACGTCATCAGCAGCAGGAGATTCACCCTCCTCGAAGTCGGCAGTGTTGAGGGACTCGGAGGAGCTTTGGTTGCCACCGTCAATGGTTTTCATGGGCACAAAGACGTTAGGGTCGACCAACTTGACGACTCTAGTGTCAAAACCCGCGAGCGACGCCAAGATAGCCTTGTGATCTATCTTTTGGCCTTCGTCGTCTATGTCGGGGATACCGGAGGTCACTGTGTCGATGTCGGCATCTTCGTAGTGTGCCTTGACCATTGACAGTGCCATCCTCGCGCCATCCCGTGTACATGAAGCTTTCCAGCTTGCAATACGCTCGGGGGCTCGGCGCAAGATCTCTGAGAACTTCGCCATGTAATCTACCGCTTTGATGTTGATCTAGAGGTGCTTGGCTATCTCCTTTGCTTGCGTGATGGCGGTGTTGATAAAGTTGCTGGCAAGGACCATGTATTACTTTGGCGGAGGAGGCGACTGGGTCAACCCAATAGGAGCTACAAAATTCTGACAAGGGAGCGCATGAGTTCAATAACACAAAAGTTCAGAGTGTCTAACTTACAAAGTACAAGGTGGAGAATCACTTACTGAAGATGCTAATTTCAGCCTGTTGGAGAGTTTCCGCCATGGAGTCCCGTTCTTGTCGGAGGACCCTGTACGCTTCAAGATGGTGCTGATTTTGCTCATCGGCGGATTTCTTCTGATCTTTCAGGATCGCGATTTCCTCCTTCAAGCGGTTCATCTCCTTGTTGGCGGAGTCTTGCAGGACTTCCATGGAGTCCTCATGCATCTTCAGCATATCCTTTCTCTCCTGCTTAAGGATCTTAATTTCGCTATCCAGCTGCTGAATATGCTTGGATTTCTCAACAATATCCTTAGCATTGGAAATGGCTTCTGCAAGTCGGAGAAAGAACAATGCACAGTGAGTACTCGGAGAATGTTGGCACAAGACCAAGTCGGAATACGAAAAGGAAAGGAAAATGCAAACGCTTGCTCTTGGTGATTTGTTCATTCAAGAAGGCAGTTTTACCCTTTTCGGCTTCCAAGTCCGCGCGCATCTTTTGGTACTTCTCACCGCCGCTCGCTCCGCCAGCTCGAGCCCCCGCCGGACGCGGCGCGAGAAGCGACGCCGAAGGCGGAGAGAACCTCCGGCTACGCCACGCAACGGCCGGCGCCGGTGCAGGTGGCGGGAGTGACGCCACCGCCGGCATAGCTGCTTCAGTTGGGTCAGTGGCACGCTATGCCGTGCGAGTTATCAGATGAAGGTGGCCTTATCTGGGTCCGAAGTTTGTGCGCGTTCTGTTTCTTATTGGAAATGATGAAAATGATGAAATTTTATTAAGCTTTCTAAATACCAAGCCATTTCGAAAATGTCAAAATTCAGCATTGTATCCATATAAAGCAACAGAACAACTATATCTCTTATCTTTACCTACTAATAAAGAGACAAGGTTTTTTGTCGTCGGTATGTTTTCGACTTTTTTTGGCCCTGAAGTTGAGTGTAATTATTCACCGTTACCACACGGAAGTGAGAAAAAGAGGTTTAAAGTTATTTTCATCCAGATATCACAGTGCAATAACCCGCAACATCCCTACTACTCTAGCTCGTGCGTGGCGGTGTGCGTCGTGGACGGAGATGAAGACACATGTGGTGGTGGAGACCAGGCTGCTAGCCCGGAGGGACATCTGATACGTCCAATTTGCATCACCTTTCTATATCATAATTTGCCTCTATTCATTGATATATTTCATATTAAGAGGTGTTACTTATGTCTTTTCATCTGTTTTTGCATGTTGGATGATTCTTGGAGGATGAACTACCGGAGTCAGGATTCTGATGGAAGAAGCGGTGTTTTGATGCAATTTCGCGAATATCAGAAAAATAACAGAAAATTACGAAAAATCCTATTTTCCCAGAAGACGAAGAATGCCAGAAGGGGAGGCGGAGATGGGCCACAGGGGGCCCACACCCCCCAGGCACGGGCCACCCTAGGCCGCGCCTACAGGGGGTGTGGACCACCTGGCCCACCTCTGGCTCCGCCCTCTCGCCTATATCTTCTCTTTGAAACCCTAATACACGGGAAGCGACCACAGAAAGATTTCGCCGCCTCTACGGGGCGGAAAAAACCGAGAGAGAAAGAGCTCTCCGGCAGACAGATTTCTGCCGGGGAAATTTCTTCCCGGAGAGGGGAGATCTTCGCCATCAACACCATCATCAAGCTAGACTTCATCGGGATCATCATCATCATCCACACCATCATCTCCACCAACACCATCATCACCACTCCATCCCCCTGTAACAATTGTGTTGAATATTGCATAGTTCTTAGGGGAAACTTTCCCGGTGTTGATTACTATTGTAGTTGATTCCTGTGAGTGGATCCATTGGATTATTGTTTATATTCAGATTGTTATCCATCACCATATCATCTTTGATCCTGATCCATATGATGACTCGTGAGTAGTTCGTTTAGTTCTTGAGGACATGGGAGAAGTCATGTTGTTAGTAGTGGATTTGTGTTGAGGTATTATTCAATGGTTTAGTATTTAAGTTGTGGTGCTATTCTTCTAGTGGTGTCATGTGAACATCAACTACATGATACTTCACCATTTATGGGCCTAGGGTAATGCATTGTGTATCTGGATATTAATTGTGGGGTTGCCGGAGTGACAGAAACCTAAACCCCCGTTAGGAAACCATTGCACAAGAGAGTGTAGGATCTTAGAGTTTAAGGCTGTGGTTAGGTTTATACCTTAATTGCTTTCTTGTAGTTGCAGATGCTTACAAGGGGTTTAATCACAAGTATGTATTAGTCCAAGTAAGATCGGTACATTAGCACAGGTTCACCCACACAACACTTACAGAACCAAAGAAGACTACTCAGCTAGATGAAGCAAAAGCACTTGATAGAATTCTCATGTGTCCTCGAGAACGTTTGGTTCTTATTAGTATTTCCACTGGCTTGTCCTTTGCTAAGAAAGGATTGGGACACTTGCTGAATTTGTTTGTTGTTTTATTTGCACTTTGTTTCTTTGCTTAATCAGAAAACCCCTAAAAATCCGTTTGCTAAGTATTTATAGAGATTTCCTGCTCCATACCACTAGTCAACACCTTCTGCTTCTCGTTGGGATCGACACTCTTACTTATCGAAAGTACTACGATACACCCCCTATACTTGTGGGTCATCAACATCATATCAGTTGGAGGCGAGCAATGGCCTCAAGGCGAGGCAGGGCCAGGGTCGAGCTAGTGTTAGATCCTACAGATACAACTAGGTAATCATGGGCAGGAAGCTTCACAAGGAACAACGGATCTAGATCTCAGAAATGGCTTTTTTTCTCAAATGATCCAGCCAACCTCCCACACATCTATAGCGACATTACAAGGTGCATAAAGTCTAGAACAAGCTAAACCTAAATAACTATTTATGCCTAATCCATCACCGAGAATCTCATCTAGGATCTTGTGTTTAAGTAGTGATGGCAGCCTAGTCCTCCTCTTGGGCCATCCCACGACCTCTTCAAGTGGTGTTCCCTCCTTCTTGAAATCATCAGCACCTTGGTTGATGACAAACCCTATTCTTCGGAACTAGCTTGCCCCCAAACTGGAGCTCATGGAAATGTGTCTTGCAATGTCTCCAAATCTTCCCATGTAGCTTCAATTGGTTCTGACTTGATGCAAAGCAACATGCCTTGAGAAATGGTGCGATTCCCCTTAGTAACGAGATGAAGGGAAAGAATTTTCATTAACATCTGCAAAACTGAAAATAGGGGAAGGCGGGGATGATTGCACTTGTTGGTGAGGCTTGAGGCAATGCTTGAGCAAAAAAAACATTTGCTATGCATGAATCCTGGACGATTCAGGAAGATCAATCTTGTAAGCAACCTCATCCACTCGAGCAAGAACTTTGTAGGGGCCATAATACCTGAACGAAAGCTTATGATTTGCACTGTCGGCTATCAAGGTAAGTACGTATGGCTGCAATTTGAAAAAGACTTAATCTCCTACCTAAAACCGACGATCAATATGCTTCTTGTCAGTCTGTGACTTCATCTTCACTTTTTCTCGATCCGGATGATGCTTCACATATGCGACACCACTGTATGATTCTGAAGCCATTTATCAATGTTGTCTAAAGCAATGATATTGTATTGCTGGAGACCAAAATAGCAAGGAGGATGTTCATTATTGACCTCGAACGACGTTTTGCCCGTGATAAGTGCCAGTTGGTGTTATACCAGAACTCACATAGAGACAACCATTGCCTAATGTTTTGCATGTTCATTAATGAAGCATCACAAATAGCATTCAACGGACTAATTTACCTTCCGTTTGATTGACAAACTGGGGTGATAAGAAGAGCTCAGGTACACATGCGTGCCCAACCTAGAGAAAATGCATTGCCAAAATGTATTGGTCACAGTCAGAAACCACGCATTCAAAAAGACTGTGCAATTTGTAAATGTTATCCATAAAATTATCAACAATTTTGGTTGTTGTGAAGGGGTGGACAAGAATAAATATCCATACTTAGGGAAAGAATTAATGTTTACCAATATTTAAATACACTTAGGCAATCCACGAATGAATTCCAAGCTGATTGATTGGAAAGTTTTTGTAGGTGCCTTGGATGGTATCAAGAGTCCAACCTATATAACCCTTTCAGTTTTGGCACACTGGATCACTGAATGTGAGATTTCATGCCAGTCCAATGAAAAAGAGAGGATTCTTTTGTAAGCGATATGAAAACTAGAATGACCACCCACACATAATCATAAAATGCAAAGATAGTTTTGAGTTGAATCTTGTTGTGAGAACCCACACAGATACTATTCTTGCATTTCAACAATCCCTTTTGCACGAGAGAATATTGGGTGAGAATGATGATCCATTGCCAATAGTTGCAGTAACTTCTAAGCCTTAGAATTCTCAAGATAACAACAATCTCCTGAATCCAAACAAGTTGAACAATGGATAAAGCCAACACCTCCAAATCATCAGCTGGTCTTCTAGATAAGGCATCAGTAGCTCTATTGGATGCCCCATTTTTGTAGACTATTTTATACTAGAATCCCATGAATTTGGCCAAAGCTTTCTGTTGCCAATTTGTGTGTGGACTTTGATAAACTACACATGCTCCTTTGATCAGTAAGTATAAGACATTCTTTCATTTGCAAACTGGTCCCCATCAAAATTGCTAAATATTCCTTTGTATACACTTAGAGAGTCTGATTCTTGGGACCAAGAGATTTGCTCACATAATCTAAGGGGTGCCCATCTTGCATAAGCACAACACCAATCCCCACATCACAAGCATTAGTTTCAATCACATAGACTTTATTGAAATCAGGTAGAGATAATGCTGGAGCAGAAATAATAGTTGATTTTAGAGTTTGAAAAGATGTTCTAGTTTCAGAAGTCCATAGAAACAATGTGCCTTTCTGTAATGAACTTTTTGTAATACTTGTCATTCCCAGGAAACTTCTCAATTGCTTAGTATTTACTAGAGCTAGCCAAGTTACCAAAGGAGCAAATTTTGTTTGATTTGTAGCAACCCCTTGCCCACAACTGGTGTGTCCAAAAAGGTAATTTGCACCGCCAACTTTAAATGAGACAAATGTTTCTGATAAGTTTTTATGTAGATTAAAATATCATCAAAGAACACAGTTGTACATTTCCTTAATATAGGGGCCAAAGTGTCATTTATGGCTCTCTGAAATGTGTCAAGGGCTCCAATCAAACTAAAGGACATCACCCTATAATCAAAATGGACATTGTGTGCCTAAAATGTAGTTTTTCTTTCCTTCCTAGGTGCCTGTCTTATTTGGTGATAACCATCCCTAAGATACAGTTTTGAAAACCAACAAGCTCCCATCAACTCATCCAATAATTCATCAATAACTGGAAGAGGATATTCTCCTTGTTTGGTTAGTGCATTGAGATATTTTTAGTAAACCACCAATCTCCAAGTAAAATATTTTTCTTAACATGTATAATTGGGAAGGTTCTTCTAACAGTTCTGCTATATGTTTTTATATCTCTGTCTTTAACTCTGGAGCAAATCTGTAAGGCCTAACTAAAACTGGTTATGCTCTAGGAATTAATGGAATTGAATGGTATATTTCCTGGGGCCACAAAAATTGAAGCAAATTGATCCAATATCTTCTGCACTTCTTGTGGCACACGTAATGTTTCGGTAGTTACTTCATAAACGTCCACTGCTGAATATTTCTGTTCTAGTTATGACCCCCCCCCCCAAAAAAAAGTAATAGAGTGGCCTTGATTGTGAATAGTGATCCACTTATGTTCCCAATCATCTACAGTTGGTCCCAATGAAGCAAGTAATTCCAACCCTACGATTTCATCATAATTCACCAAGGCAACTATTCTGAAATGTGATTAGAATGTATCAACAACATATTTCCAAGAGCACACATGAACATGTTGAGTACTGATAAGAGGAGAACCATCTACCACCTTGATTGTCACCGGTGACATCTATTGAATTACATGGATCCGAGCAATAATTTTGCCATTCGGGAAGGAATGTGTGATGTCAGAATCTATGAGTATCAAGTCACTAGTTTCAACAATTTTGATTTCTATCTGAATTATCCTAGTAGGTACTGAATTTCCAACAACTGTTGTTGAAATGCACATGAGTTTAGAGGCATCCTGGAATTCTGAGGTATCATCAGGAGAGCCTGCTTGCTGAAACAAATCCACCGGTCCTGCAACACATGCAACTGCACTGTGCCCCATACTTGTGTTCCTTACCCCACTTCTATCCACAAGTGTAACATAAGCCTTTTGCTCGCCTAAAATTTCTCAGCGCTACCCATTTATCATCTAAACGTTTTGCTGATGCAGTTTGTAATGACGTCTAGGAACAATTCTCTATTGTGCTGTTACAGGATGACAAACGGAGTTCCTACTCGGTTGATCTGTTGAATTGAATAGTGTATCCCCCAATTTCTCATGCAATAATGCTAATTGGTAGGCTGTGTAGAGTTATCCAGGCAACTGTTGCCTGCCAAAACCCACCGGCGAGCAGCGACGGGCAACACGGAGAGCCGGGAGGCTCCCAGGACTGCTGGTGGGCCCTGGTCCCTCGGGCAACGGCCCGCAAAACTCCGGCACACGTCCTGGCTGGTTCGAGGGCGTGCCACCTGACCTATACCTGATCAGGAAGGTGAAAGATTGCTTCGATTGGTTTCCTGCATGGCAAACAAACATAGGTAAAATTCAAGCCGTGACCGGCCTTCAGGTTTCCCTGTGAATCGGCTCTTGGAGCCGATTAACCCATGGTTCTGCATTAGATCTATGATAACATGGGGTTTTGCTTCATCAATACAAGTCAAATCGATCTACGACAGTTTAACGTTTTCACCATATAATTGGAACGTCCTACACGTAGTTGAGCCTGGTAGATACAAAAGATGATAGAAAACAAACCCTAGAGAAGGCCTAAAAACCAACGTAAAGTCAATTCCCGGAACAACTCCTCTCGGATTGGCAAACCATATCTTACATATTACTGGATCGTTCAACCCGTTTGTAAGGCCTGATCATATGGATATCAAACTAAACCTTGGAGAACAAGGCACAACTATAACAGATCAAATCGACTTAAATAAAGATCAAGCAAGATGCCACCCTTACACCCGGGAAAAGGTGCAAAGGCGGCGAGATAACTAGAGGTAGCATAACCAAACGATCATAGCAAAAGGTACCGATGCTAGCCTAAACAAATCTATGATAATAGTGCTACTCGCCATCAACAAGGCTTCAGTACGAGTAACACCAAATAACGCATAAGTAGATACAGGCAGCATGACACTTACCCGAAAGAAACCCTAGAAACAAGGGGTGGCGATGCGCCGAGATTGTGTTTGTTGTGAACGTGATCGTCCTTCTTTTCTCAATAACCTTAGGTACATATTTATAGTCCGGAGACTTCCTATCTTTGGAATAAACCTAGCAATCCTATCTCTTTACTTAAACTGAAACGTAAACTACTACAATATAAGATACACGGGCAATTTAGCCCAAATCCCACGCACAAGGCCGATTCAACAACACGTTGCATATATGTATCTTCCAAGCCCATCTTGATCACGGCCCATCTCCTCCTTTGGCCAAAATATGGCGATAACACATGCCCCCTGGTTTTGGCAATAATAATTCCAAAACCACTCTGTTGATGTTTTTCTTCTCCCCCCCTTTTTTTGTATCGGGTTACGCGTTGCAGAGCAGAATCGTCACGCCACCCCCTCATCATGATGCCCTGTCTTCTCAACTCCTCCGCAGTGTACGATTTGACCGTTTTGGCACCACATTATGGAAACTGCTATGGAATTGAACCGTCTTCCACTATTCCCTTTATTTAAATTCATCTAAGCAGTTTGCAGCCCCCATCTTCCTCCCTTAGCCAGAAAACCTTCTTCCTCCGCCAAAAAAACCCTCTTTCTCCGCCATGGCCTCCTCTTCTTCATCTGGCCTGTCCTCCCAAGCCTCCAACACAATGAGCGACCGGGAGCCGACGCCAGAGCACCCGCCGACGGCGGCGTACAACGCTCTCGCCCCACAATGGTGGGACGAGAGGGATTGGGATTTCGCCACCTGGTCCGAGGACGACGAGTCCTTGACCGATGGCGAGGAGGGCCTGCAGTTCCTTGCCGATGGGGAACTGGAGGCGGACAGCACCGACGACGCCATGTCCTGGGACGGCGTCGAATCCTCCGACGAGGAGGAGGAGTCGGAGGAGGACACCTCCTCCGATGAGTATCCACCGGTGAAGCGCTTCCGCGCTGGGTCCAGCGAGGACACCGAAGACGACGACGAGGACGAGGAGACCCCCGCTGGCATCTTCAGCAGCAGCAGCGAAGACGATGCCGGCAGCAGCGCTGATGACAGCGAACAAGGCGACGGCGAAGACAGCGGCGACGACCTCGGCCTCTAGATTAGGAACTAGTAGTAGTAGTAGTAGATTTCCTTTTGTAATCAATCAGCTCCACTGTAAATAATCGTCTTTTGAATGAATGAAGATCGCTTTTCCAACTCGAAGATTGCTTTTTTCGACCCAATTTTGCCGATAGTCAAAATAGGTCGATGCTCCAGAAGCCGATAGCAATGTATCGGCTTTCACCACACTGCACTCATACAGCCAACCAAGTCAAAGCTCAAAGAGCCGATGACAACACATTGGCTTTCCCAAAAACGTTGACAAGGTCAAAACTTGGTCGCATACTTAGACAAATCTGAGCGGCCACTTTCCAGTTTCAAACGGTAAACTGCGACCTTCTTCAAAAAAGGTCGACCCAGATCTCCAACTGCCCACCGACCAGATCGAGCTCACAGCGACAAGAACCCTCGATCCCCAACTGCATAGATCCATCTCCGCCGGCAAACCAGATGGCGGAATCGTCCAACACCAACCCAGAGGTCTCCGGTCTGAAGGTACGTCTACTCCTCGCAGTCTGAACGCGATGCTAGAATTAATGGCGAACACCTGAATTAATGCCTTATTCCACCATTAAATTTTTTAGGTTTCAGACATCCTGCTGCCGCATCCTTCTCTCCCACATTCTCTCTGTCTTGGCCCTCGCACAGAATCCAGTCCTGCCCATCTGATCTCTTGCGAAGCAAATAGAATCCCCTTCGTAAGCCAAGACCTAGATTTAAACTCTTGGGCCGACTGCTTGCGAGCCTGGCCTAATCCCCCTGAACATTGGGTCTCTTGGTTCAGCAGGGTAGCTAGAGCTTACCAATCCCAATGGGAAACCACGGGAATAGCCGATGCCTTGCATTTGTCATTGTCTCCCCTTGAGAAACATGAGAATCTTCTAAAGACCATCGGCTACTTCTGGTCTGACGCTCTGAACTGCTTCATGTTCGGTCATGGCCCCATGTCACCAACCCTTTTAGACGTGGTGATGATTACTGGTCTGGATGTTACATCACCCAGCCCCTCTGCTTTTAAACTGACCAAAGTCCCCTACAAACTGTCTTCTAAAACAGACTGCACGAACTGGGGTGCCTACCTCCAACGCCATATGAAAACAAAAGGCCCTGTCACAGAGAAAGAACACACAGCCTTTCTCAACTTCTGGCTGGAACATTTCATATTCTGTGGCCCTTCCCTGGCTCCAACCAAGAATTATCTCTCCTTAGCCCACGAACTGGCCAAAGGCACTCAACTTGGCATCGGCAAACTGTTCCTTGGAGAGGTCTATCGATATCTCCAGTTGATGTCTGTCAAGCTGTTCTCTGGCATAGCAGTCAAAACAGGTGGTCCTTGGTGGTTTATTCAGCTATGGGCTCAGCTGTATTTTCAAAACCACGTCCCAAACTTCCCCCTTTTGGCGAGTTGCACCTTTCCAGATGTCAAAGGGAGGCAGATCCGATGCACCAGCTATGGCCAAGCTTTGTATAGACTGCCATGGAGTAAACTGACCCCTCAGGAAGCATCTAAATGGTTCAACATTTTCTTTCAAGGCCTGGACAATCCTATCTTTTTTTCCCTACATGGAAGAATCGGAACACTTCGAAAATCCAATATCCTTCAGGCTAGACAATTTTGCCGATGACACCAGCACTCGGTAGCTCTTTTCCACTGTGATCCGTCCCTGTTTCCTTCCAGTTGGCATGAGTACATCCAATAGAATAATCAAGCCTGGATATGAATTCTACCAGCCAGTCGTAGTGGCTCGGCAATTTGGCCTTGGGCAAGTACCTCCCCATTTCTTTCTCCACCACCTGACAGAGAGCAGAGCCGACCTGCCTGATCCTCTCACCAGCCAAAGGTGTTATTCCTTCTTTGATGCTCTGACCATCCCTATCCCAAATGACCTCACCTTCGCCTCATCAACTGATGGCTTTGAAGACTGGTGGTCGATGTGGAAGACTCATGCCTTCAGGAGAGCTATGGGACCGTTGCTGAAGCAGCTCGACGCTGACTATGACATCCCCGTGGAACAGGTACCACTACTTGTAAATTTTCTTGATGCAGCTCACAAATGATTCTCCTACTAACCCAGTCTTTCTCTTTGCAGCAACAAGATGGCCCTGAACCTACGCACAGTGATGGCTCCCCCTTCGAGTTCTTTCCACCAGCTCCTGTGGTTCTTTTCTGCAAAAACTCGCCACCTTTCAAAAAGGTCATGATGCAGAACCAGCCGATCACACCACAATCGGCTTCCAAGAACCAAACAACTCCCAAGCCAGCTGCCCCTCGAGTTCCAACTAAGACAAGAACGATGGTGAGGAAGGTAGCTGCCAGGAAGACCTTGAGGCACCGGAGCCCTTCTCCAGAAAGCTCGCATGTAGGCTGATCCATGTCTTGGTCGATCCTTCTCATTCTTCCATTCTTGCAGACATGCTCGTGCTTACTGGTTCTCCTTTTTTACAGGCTTCCGTCGAAGACACCTCTAGCGAGGACACTCAAACCAATCGAGGAGAACTAGGCCCCACAGATTCTGAGAGGACCATCACACCGAGCCAGCCAGATTCACCACCATCGGCTTCCAGGAAAAGGTCGGTTCCTGAACCTACTGCCCCCCGAGCACCAGTCGAGGCGGGGCCAGCTGTGGGTCCCAAGAGAGCTCGCAAAGGACTGCAAGCTTCTTCGTCGAGCCAGGAGGTTTCGAAAATCATCACCCTTCATGCTCTTACCACTTAATTCTTTTTATCTGCCGATTCATCATCATTTAATCGGCAAGCACCTTCCATGCAGGCGACTGACATTTCTAGTGGGAAAGCTGGGGCAGTGCCAACGCCTTTAGCCAAGCCGGATCCAGCAATCCCCGAAGGTGCAGATAAAACGGCCAAGCCCCCAGCAACCACACACAAACCGATCGTCTCCTCATCTGCTATCCCCTCGATCTTAGGAGAGGTATGTTAGCTTTTTTCGGCTCATCCTTACACGTTGGACGCGTACTGACGCTTTTTTCGGGCTGCCAGAGTTGTGATATTTCAGGCTTGTTGACGTTCGACCCTGAATCCATCGAGCCAGCTCCCTCTGTTGCCGATGATGAACCACGAGCCAGGGCTGTTCCACCTCAATTCCATCGTCTTAAAACCCTGCTGTCCTCCCCGATCGAAGAGTTGATCGAGGGTTCTGAGGAGGTGAAGAGCGTTCCTGCTGAAATAAAAGACCAACTCCCAGTAGCATTGCAGGTGAAGCTTTGGCCAGTTGTAACTCTGTCTTTCTTCGGGTCAAGGGTGAAGTTAGCTCGTGAGAGGATCAGTCTGCGCCACGCCCAACTTCCACTGAAGGCCAATATTGCAGACAGATGTCAGCAGCTCAACGAGAAAAAGGCGTCTCTGGATGCCAAAACTGACACCTCTGTCAGTACCGCCGAGCTCGCATCCTTGAAAAGGGAGTTGGAAGATCTTGAAGAGAAGGTCCGGGCGACTAAACAGCTCATTCGTGACAAGGAAGAATCCATCGCCCGCTCCCAAGACGAAGCAGAAAGCCTCAAAGCTCAACTGAAGACCGATCTGGCAGAAATACGTGCCCTGAACAAGCAGCTAGTGACGGGCAAGGACGAAGATGACGAAGCCGAGATCGCCGAGGTGGATCGTGTCCGTGCTGACGCCCTCCACGCCTTCGAGGCATTTCTTCAGTAGCTCGTTTATGTAAACTGGCATCTGCTTGTAACAGTTTGAACCTCTAAAGTCGATGGCTGTGCATCGGCTGTATTTTTTTTTATTTGGCCGATTTCATGTATCGGCCCCCATATTTCAGTGTCCACATCCCACATGCTTGGGAAATATTTCTTGAGGTGTTGCCCGTTGACAGCCACTAGGAATTTTACTCCATCCAGCTCCTCAAGCATGTACGCGTTTCCCCTTAAAACTTGATCGACCCTGTATGGCCCGTGCCAATTTGGAGACCATTTACCATATGCTGCATCCTTAGTTCCCAATGGCAATACAGCTTCCCATACCAGATCGCCAACGTGGAACTCCTTCGGTCTCACCTTCTTATTATACGCGCGAGCTACCTTGGCCTTGTTCTCTTTGATTTTCTCAAGCGACCACAGCCTTAGCTCAGTTAAATCCTCAACACTGTCACTCATCAGGGCCGTATATTCTTCAGTCGTTAGATCGTTCTGAAAGGTGACACGCCTCGATCCAGCCGTAATTTCCCAGGGCAATACGGCTTCTTGTCCATAGACTAGATGGTATGGCGAGGTTTTTATCGCTCCATGACATGACATGCGATAAGCCCATAAAGCCTCTGACAAAACCTCGTGCCAACGCCTAGGGTGCTCATCGATCTTCCTCTTGATCAGCTTGATAAGGCTCTGGTTGGACGCTTCAGCTTGCCCATTTGCTTGAGCATAGTACGGAGATGATCGGATCAGCTTAATTCCCGTGTCCTCACAGAACTTTCTAAACTCGTAAGAAGTGAAGACCGAACCTCCATCGGTCGTGATTGTTTGGGGGATCCCGAATCTATGAATAACATGTTCTTTCACAAAATCGATAACATCCTTTGAGCTCACTGATTTCATAGGGACGGCTTCAACCCATTTAGTGAAATAATCCGTAATGGCCAAAATCCACATGTGGCCTTTGCTTGATGGAGGATTGATCTTGCTAATCATATCCATGCCCCAACCTCGGAATGGCCAAGGTTTGATGATGGGGTTCATTGTTGACGCGGGCACCATCTGAATTTTTCCAAATCTCTGACATGCTTGACACCCTTTGTAGTACTTAAAACAGTCCTCAAGCATGGTGGGCCAATAAAACCCTGATCGCCTGATCAACCATTTCATCTTGTGAGCCGATTGGTGAGTTCCACAGGCGCCTTCGTGTACCTCGTGCAGGAGCCGATTGGCCTCGGTTGGCCCTAGACATTTGAGCAACAACCCTTCCAGGGTCCTGTAGAACATGTCGTCCCCGATAAGCACGTACTTCATGGCCTTGTACCTTATCCGTTTAGGTGCCCCCCGAGCCGAATCCTTCAAGTAATTGAAGATATCGGCTCTCTAGTCGTCTGCTTCCAGGAACTGTACCTGAACATCGGTTCCCTCTGCTACGTCCTTGTAGCCTGAAGCCATTTGTGCAAGATCGTTCGCCTCGGTATTCTGCGATCGCGGGATCCAGGTGAAGTTTATGTACCGGAACTGTGCCATGAGCTCACGGCATTGCAACCATAATGGGAAGAGCGACTCTCTCTCACACTTGTATTCCTCCGTGAGCTGGGAAATCACCAATTTGGAGTCTCCAAAAATTTCCACTGCCTCTGCCCCAGCTTCTATGAGCAACTCCATTCCCTTGCGTATCGCCTCATACTCGGCGACGTTGTTGGTGCACGGGGTAGCAAGCCTGATGGAGAAGGAATATGTTGCCCCCCGGGGCGACACGAGTAGAATGCCAATGCCGCAACCATCATCGCAAACCGATCCATCGAAAAACATAGCCCACGCCCGTATAGACAGCGCTGCTATATCAGTGTTGATCCTTTCAGCAATAAGGTCGGCTAATGCCTGACCCTTAATTGCTTTCGCAGGTTGGTACCGGATGTCAAATTCCGATAATGCAAACATCCATTTGCCGAGTCGGCCTTTCAACATAGGAGCCGACAGCATGTGCTTTATGACATCTGATTTGCATATAATGATAATCTCTGCCGAGAGCAAGAGGTGGCGCAGCTTGGTGCAGGTGAAAAACAGGCAGAGGCACAACTTATCGATCTCAGGGTACCTTGTCTCTGCGTCGAGCATCCTTCTGCTGATGTAAAACACAACTCGCTCCAGACCATCATAAACCTGCACCACCACCGAGGCGATGGACGTGTAGGGGTTCGTAGCATGGAAAACAAATTTTTTCTATCGCATACAAACAAACAAGCCAAGATCTATCTACTAGATTGTAGCAACGAGTCGATAGAGGAACTTACCCTCGAAGATTCCAAAGCGGTTAACGAGAGCAGATTCTCGTGGGTGATGTAGTCGTACTCTTTCCGATCTCAAGATCGTGTAGACGATCCTTCCGGCGCCACGTTCCGGCAGCGCTCCCGCAGTCGGTCACACGTTCGGTACTCGACGAAGACCTTCCTCTCCCTTGTTCCAGCAGGCAGCGGAGGTTGTAGCACTCTCCTCGCGATTCCGGCAGCACAACGGCGTGGTACCGGAAGTAGAGGGGAGATCTCGCAGGGCTTCGCCTTAAGCCGGAGCGAGTATGGTGGAGTATGAGAGAGAACTATTAGTGGTCTAGTGTTTAGACACACCAATTAGAAGGCTCTAAACCGAAGGCTAGGGCAATTAGAAGCTCTAAACCAAAACGGCTCTAAACCGGAGATTAGAGGATAGGAACTTGTGTGTCTAGAGGAGGAGGCCCTGCCCCTCCTCTTATAGGTGGGAGGTGCGGCCAAGGGGAGGGGAGTCCCTCCCCAAGTCGGCCTTGGTTGGTGCGCCGGCTTGGAGAGGAGACTCCTCCCCCAAGTCGGTTTCAACCACCTCTTGCTTGTTTCCCACAGTTTCCTGTTTTAGCCATTTGACTTTCAAACTGGCCATTTGACTTTTCTGTTTTAGGATTCAATTTAATCCTTTATTTGGAACAGCAAGAACACTTAGTACATGATGCAATCATTCCAATATGTAATGACACATTCATGTACCCCTCCCCCTCCCGGAGTGCCGGACATTCCGGGACCTTCTAGAACATTCCCGATGAAAACACCGGAATCATTTCCGAACTCCGAAACGGGACTTTCCTTATATGAATCTTATTCTCCGGACCATTCCGGATCACCTCGTGATATCCCGGATCCCATCCGAGACTCCGAACAACATTCGGTCTCTTTCTCATAATACCATAACTACTCAAACAACGTCGAATCCTTAAGTGTGTCTCCCTACGGTTCGTGAATTATGCGGACATGATCGAGACACTTCTCCGAACAATAACCAATAGAGGAATCTGGAAATTCATATGGCTCCCACATATTTCTACGATTACTTTGCGATCGAATGAACCACTTATATACGATACCAATTTCCCTTTGTCTCACGATATGTTACTTATCCGAGGTTATGATCGTCGGTATCTCTGCATACCTAGTTCAACCTCGTTACCGATAAGTACTCTTTTCTCGTTCCCGTGATATGTGATCCCTTGTGAGCCAGTCACATGCTTGCAAGCTAATTGGATGACATTTCACCGAGAGGGCCCAGAGTATATCTATCCGTCATATGGATGGACAAATCCCACTCTTGATCCATGTGTCTCAACCAATACTTTCTGAACACTCAATGCCACCTTTATAGCCACCCTGTTACGGTGTGGTGTTTGATGACATCAAAGCATCCATCCGGAAAAGGTGATATGCATGATCTCATGGTCGAAGGAATTAGGTTACTATGTATCAGAAAGCATATAACAATTGAACTATTGAAATGACTTGATCTTTATGCTACGCTTATCTATAGGAGTATGTCCATCACATCATTCTCCTAATGATATGATCCTGTTGTTAATAACATCTCTATGTTCATGATCAGGAAACCATGATCATATATTAACCAACAAGCTAGTTTAACAAGAGGCTTTACTAGGGACTCTTATTTTAGTTTACAAATCACACAAGTATTAATGTTTCCGGTTAATACAATTATAGCATGGTATGTAAACATTTATCATAAGTGTGAAGATATGATAATAACTACTTTATTATTGCCTCTTGGGCATATCTCCAACAGTCTCCCACTTGCACTAGAGTCAATAATCTAGTTTCAAACCTTTGTGTATTCAACACCTATGGCTTTCCGGTGTTGTATGTACACGATTGCTAGTGGTCAACTGATCTCCGGATCTGACACTTCCAGGTCCGTGTGTAATTGCATGTCTTTGTGTCTCTACGCATCACTCATTCTCTAATGAGATTGTTGTATAAATTTGGTCTTTCGGTGTGACCTTTAGCTCTTTCGGGTTAAAACATGTTGATAATATTGTCGCACAATATATCTTCATAGTATTATCCCACTGTGAACTACACCTAGTTTGATAACAAACTACTTGACACAAATGCCCTCTTTTGCTGCTATAATAGCAGTCATATACTTAGCCTTTTGTCGTAGTATCTGTCACAATGTCTTAACTTTGGAACTCATCCAAATCCATTATGGAACTCACTTTCCATTATATTGTGCCACCCTTAGTTTAGATTGAGATAAACTTAATTTGTACTTTGTGACAAAGCTAGTATCAATGTAGTACTTTTACAATGAACTAACCATCTATTTGTCACTTCTACAAATATTATACTCTTAGTTCTTCCAAAATATCATAAGAATATCCTTACTATTGTCCAATGATCATCTTACGAATCATTCTGGTATATGCTCACAACATTTAGAGCATAGGACATACCTGGATTTGTACATATCACAGTATGATTGATATAAATACTCTTTGTGATTTCATACATCAAGTATCAATCTATACTTGATTATTTGTTTCACTTTACCAAATGTCAATACACTTGAATATATCAGCAACATTGAACTCATTCAATCCTTTCTGTGCGACAAGAACCTCTCTTGTAGTTTCTATATTGGACTCATTCAATATCTTGTCTATGTACTTCTGGCACAACCATATTAGCGTCTATTGATGCCAAATATTTGGGTTTTGCCTAAGTCTTTCATCGGGATGAAATTCTTAATATGTGTTAATAAAAGATACATTATTTCCAATCAACAATATGTCTTCCACATAATGTATTAGAAACATGTCTTAGCGCTCTCACTTAATTTCTTGCAAATGCAAGCATCTTCATCATCTCCGACGAATTTTTAAACTCCTTTAACAGTTTCATCATAGTGAAGATTCCAACTCCGCAATGCTTACTTCAACCATTGAAGTTTGCATATGCATTTAGCATCCTTTGATTTAACAAAACCCTATGGACCGTGTCATGCACACGTCCTAGGTAACAATTCTATTAGAAGAACTTGTTTTGTTTATTCAACTAACATATAACAAAATTATATGTAGTGGCTGCTACATTAATCCGTCTAGACTAAATATCGCTATGAAAGATCAAATCTTGTCATATACAACCTTTGAACATTGTTGTGAACTCTTTCCCAACATGTCGACTATTTCATAGATGTGAAACATCCATGTATATTTCTTTATAGATCCAGACACAACTGTAAGGTCTTACACCTTTCTCGAGGGTCCTTCAAGTTCAAAACTTGATTTCTCGTGTATGGAACTATCACGGATTTTATGGCTTCAAGCCATTTGACGGAGTCAGGGCTCATCATCGCTTCTTTGCACGTAGTTGGATCATTATTGTCAAATAATGATTTAACTCTCAAATCTTGGTATTTGATTGTTCATCCGACCTACTTGTTTCAATAGGAATTTAGATCTCCGTGACCACAACCTTTGAAGTACGCGAGCCATGAGCATTGTTTGCTAACTCCGGAATACTTTTCGGTGCTGTGCAACTTTGCACATATAGCTAAGGTTCTTTTAACCTTATCAAAGTTCTATTGTCCTCCCACTTAACTTTTCACGAAAAATTCCTTCTCAAAGAAACTTGACGTTCTAAGCGACAAACACTTTTGTCTCTGGTGTTTATGGAGGAATACTTAACAGTAATACAAAGACAGGTTCATCCGACTTTGGTTGCACACATCTTTCTTATGAATAGCATACCAATGTTTAAGAAAGGACTACTTGGGTTTTATCCCAAACCATAACCTTATATGGTGTCATTTCAACGGATTATGATGAAGCTCTTTTCAGTGGAAAAACGGTAATCTCTAAAGCTTTTAATCTTTAAAATACAATGGCAGTTTTATGAATTACACCTTCGATCTTACCATGTCAAACAAGGTTTAATTACATATCTCGAACGCTCCATACTCTTATGGTGTTTCAGGAAATGCAAATCCACGGAACGATTCCTTAAATCTTAGGTATTATGCTAAACTCTGTAACTCAAATATCTTCCTTTATGATCTTTATCATAAACTGTTTATATTCTTGTTACAATGAGTTTGCACTTCATCTTGAAGTTCTTTGAACTTTTCAAATGTTTCATACTTCATCCTTATTAAGTAAATATTCATATATTCACTCAAAATTTCGGAAAAAGCAAATGAAGTTAAAATCCATCGCTCTTGACTACACATAATGGACTTCGTACAACAATATGTAAAATTCCAATAAGCTAGTCTTTCGTTCCCTTTTGGCCTATGAACGAAGTTTCAATTATCTCTAGGAAAGTTTCACAAGTGTCATTTGATCAAAAATCAAAAGACTCCAAAATTCCATCCACATGGAGTTTCTTCATGTTTTCTTTCCAGTATAATTTAAACAGCGATGTCACTTCCTAAGTGATCTTTTAATCAATTTGTCTTTCGACATCTTTAGCACTAGTTTTATGGATGTGATGTCTCCAACAAGATTTGCGAATCCATCTTTTATGGATTACGGCAATTATTTGAACAACCCTTTTGTTCTCATAATACCTGATAAAACAATTCTTTGAAGGCAAGCTTTGATGTTTAACGAGCAACACAATAACCCTTTATTTGTTCTCGATGAACATCATCACATATTCTTTTGCTAGTTACTTAGGCCATTGTAGTTCATGAATTGTGTTGTTTCGTATGACGATTCATACCAACAAATTCAGTATCAAATACTTGAGAACCACATTGTTTAATAAGCAAAGAATATAGCCATAACATGTATATCATCTATATACTTAAGCTGAACAATTCTAGTCTTTTCCTTTCTGCCATATACTTATGAGATTTTCTTTCAATATTTCCTTTTCTGTTTGAAAGAATCTATCAACATCAATAGTGGAGTCATACATATGACATATAGTCCAAAGCGTGTATAGTTAAATACCAATGTCTTTGGACTTGCACTTTGAAGTAGATCACCATCATCAAATGTTTGGTGTTCTTTCAAATTCCTTTCTTTAGTAATCTCTTGGTGTAGTAAACATTTTACCTACATCAAATATTCACCCTTATCATGGAATCGTCCATGATCAAGCTACTTTTAGCTTATAACGATGAATTATGAGTATAATGTTGCTATCCAAAACCTTTTGGAGGATTAGGACAAGTGTCTCCAACCTTTTTGCAAATTCTCATCAAAATATGAGAACATGAACTTTGCCATATTATACTCTATCATGTTGTAACCAAAACTTCGTTTTAGATATCACAATATCTTCCACACATCATGGTTTCTGAAATAACTCTTTCAGATCCTAGATAACCTTGATATTAAGAGAATCCTTTGAATATCAAGAATCATGGAGACAAACATGATACTTATATACTAATACTTGGAATTGTTACTCTTGATTTAATACTAATTATTAAACTTCATGGAGTAACCGGAACTTACTGAAAGTTTGCAATATGACTTTTAAAATTTAGATTAACACTTCAAAATAATACGATACCAGTTCGTAAAGTAACTAACCAGAATTCTATAGTTCTATCATCTCAATTATAACTAAGCAAAAGGTGGTAAACGGATGCCAATGACTACAACAACTATGCAAATTCACTTTGATTTAGTTTATGATAAATTGAGTTCTAATTAATAATTAAATTAATCTAGGTGAACTCCCACTCAAAACAATATCCCTCACATTGTTTTAGTGATCACACGAACCAAATCCACCACATCAAAACCGATCATCACGAGAGTTGATATAGCTTCAATGGCGAACAATCAACATGTTCATCATATCTACTATATGACTCATGCTCTACCTTTCGGTAATTCGTGTTCCTGAGGCCATGTCTGTACATGCTAGGCTCGTCAAGATCAAACCTTAGCTTCCGCATAAGCAAATCTGGCTTGCTTACGTTGTATACACTTGCGGTATCTAACACACCCGATCATCACGTGGTGCTTCGAAACAACAAGCTTTAGCAACGGTGCATACTAAGGGTGAACACTTAAGAACTTGAAATTGATGTGCATGAGGGATCATCTTATAATGCTACCGTCATCTACTAAGCAATACAAGATGCATAAAGGATTAACATCACATGCAATTCATAATATGTGATATGATATGGCCTTTCTTCTTTGTGCTTCCGATCTCCATCTTCAAGCACGAACATGATCTCCATCATCACCGGCATTGCATCAAGGTCAATGACGCTGCTCCATGGTTGTCGTCCACCAGCTTAAACTATTACAACTACTTTGAATAGATACTCGGGTCTTAACAGAAAATAAAGACAACCATATGGCTCCTGCCGGTTGCCGACTTACAATAAGGAACATTGCATACATCAAATATAATCACAATCATAGCCATATCACATCACTGCACACCCCTGCAAAACAAAGTTAGACGCCTCTACTTTCTTTGCATGTTTTACGTGGTTTGGGGCTGTTAATAAGTGTCGTTCTAACTTACGAACATGAACCACAACATTGATACTAGTATTGTTAATCACCCGTTGTAAATTGGATCTTAACTATGCTAGGAGAAACAGGCACCCGCAAAGCCACTTATGCAATACAAGTTGCATGTCGACCGTGGAGCAAGTCTCATGAACGATGTCATGTAAGGTTAGCCCGGGCCGCTTCATCCCAACATACCGCAAGATGCAAAGTACACAAGAAGCAATCGACAATAAAAGCATCAACGCCCACAATGACCATTGTGTTCTACTCGTGCAACAGATCTACATATAGACACGGCTCTGATACCACTGTAGGGGTTCGTAGCATGGAAAACAAATTTTTTCTATCGCATACAAACAAACAAGCCAAGATCTATCTACTAGATTGTAGCAACGAGTCGATAGAGGAACTTACCCTCGAAGATTCCAAAGCGGTTAACGAGAGCAGATTCTCGTGGGTGATGTAGTCGTACTCTTTCCGATCTCAAGATCGTGTAGACGATCCTTCCGGCGCCACGTTCCGGCAGCGCTCCCGCAGTCGGTCACACGTTCGGTACTCGACGAAGACCTTCCTCTCCCTTGTTCCAGCAGGCAGCGGAGGTTGTAGCACTCTCCTCGCGATTCCGGCAGCACAACGGCGTGGTACCGGAAGTAGAGGGGAGATCTCGCAGGGCTTCGCCTTAAGCCGGAGCGAGTATGGTGGAGTATGAGAGAGAACTATTAGTGGTATAGTGTTTAGACACACCAATTAGAAGGCTCTAAACCGAAGGCTAGGGCAATTAGAAGCTCTAAACCAAAACGGCTCTAAACCGGAGATTAGAGGATAGGAACTTGTGTGTCTAGAGGAGGAGGCCCTGCCCCTCCTCTTATAGGTGGGAGGTGCGGCCAAGGGGAGGGGAGTCCCTCCCCAAGTCGGCCTTGGTTGGTGCGCCGGCTTGGAGAGGAGACTCCTCCCCCAAGTCGGTTTCAACCACCTCTTGCTTGTTTCCCACAGTTTCCTGTTTTAGCCATTTGACTTTCAAACTGGCCATTTGACTTTTCTGTTTTAGGATTCAATTTAATCCTTTATTTGGAACAGCAAGAACACTTAGTACATGATGCAATCATTCCAATATGTAATGACACATTCATGTACCCCTCCCCCTCCCGGAGTGCCGGACATTCCGGGACCTTCTAGAACATTCCCGATGAAAACACCGGAATCATTTCCGAACTCCGAAACGGGACTTTCCTTATATGAATCTTATTCTCCGGACCATTCCGGATCACCTCGTGATATCCCGGATCCCATCCGAGACTCCGAACAACATTCGGTCTCTTTCTCATAATACCATAACTACTCAAACAACGTCGAATCCTTAAGTGTGTCTCCCTACGGTTCGTGAATTATGCGGACATGATCGAGACACTTCTCCGAACAATAACCAATAGAGGAATCTGGAAATTCATATGGCTCCCACATATTTCTACGATTACTTTGCGATCGAATGAACCACTTACATACGATACCAGTTTCCCTTTGTCTCACGATATGTTACTTATCCGAGGTTATGATCGTCGGTATCTCTGCATACCTAGTTCAACCTCGTTACCGATAAGTACTCTTTTCTCGTTCCCGTGATATGTGATCCCTTGTGAGCCAGTCACATGCTTGCAAGCTAATTGGATGACATTTCACCGAGAGGGCCCAGAGTATATCTATCCGTCATATGGATGGACAAATCCCACTCTTGATCCATGTGTCTCAACCAATACTTTCTGAACACTCAATGCCACCTTTATAGCCACCCTGTTACGGTGTGGTGTTTGATGACATCAAAGCATCCATCCGGAAAAGGTGATATGCATGATCTCATGGTCGAAGGAATTAGGTTACTATGTATCAGAAAGCATATAGCAATTGAACTATTGAAATGACTTGATCTTTATGCTACGCTTATCTATAGGAGTATGTCCATCACATCATTCTCCTAATGATATGATCCTGTTGTTAATAACATCTCTATATTCATGATCAGGAAACCATGATCATATATTAACCAACAAGCTAGTTTAACAAGAGGCTTTACTAGGGACTCTTATTTTAGTTTACAAATCACACAAGTATTAATGTTTCCGGTTAATACAATTATAGCATGGTATGTAAACATTTATCATAAGTGTGAAGATATGATAATAACTACTTTATTATTGCCTCTTGGGCATATCTCCAACAGGACGTGTCAGCTACTGATAAGTAAATGTAGAACGGCCTATCCGGCTGGGGCGGAACCAATACTGGTGGCTTCGTTAGATATTCTTTGATTTTGTCGAAGGCTCGTTGTTGCTCTGTCCCCCAGCGGAATTCTTCATCAGATTTAATTTTCACCAGTCCCATGAACGGCTCTATTCTTCCTGACAGATTGGAGATGAATCTTCTGACGAAGTTGATTTTGCCGATGAGAGACTGCAGTTCTTTCTTCGTGGTAGGTGGCTTCATTGTTCGCACTGCCTCCTGACTTTTCAGGCCGATCTCAATTCCTCGTTCATGGACCAAGAAACCCAAGAACTGACCGGCCGTCACACCAAAGGCACACTTCTTTGGATTCATCCGTAGCCCGAATTTTCTTGTTCGGTCCAGGACGTGTCGCAGATCGTCCAAGTGTCCTTGTACTGAAGTTGACTTGACCACCACGTCATCGATATAAATTTCCACCAGCTTGCCGATCAGATCATGGAAGATGTAATTCATGGCTCTTTGGTATGTGGCGCCAGCGTTCCTCAGTCCAAACGTCATGACTACATATTCAAACAACCCCACCGAACCTGGGACTCTGAATGCAGTCTTGTGTATATCTTCCGGAGCCATAAAAATTTGGTTGTAACCGGCATTGCCATCCATGAAGCTCAAGATTTTATGACCAGCAGCTGCGTTGATTAACGTCTCTGCTACCGGCATCGGATATTCATCCTTCGGAGTAGCTCTATTGAGATCCCGAAAATCTATGGCAACACGCCAGCGGCCATCCTTTTTCTCTATAGGTACGATACTAGAAATCCACTCAGCATACCTGCATGGCCTGATTAAATTGGCTGTCAACATTTTCTCGATCTCCTTCTTGACTTCTCTCAAAATTTCGGCCTTCATCTGTCGTGCTCGCTGCTGGAATGGCCGAAATCCTTTTTTAAGCGGGAGTCGATGCTCAATGATGCTCCTGTCTAGCCCGGGCATCTCTGTATAATCCCAGGCGAAGCAATCTGGATATTCTTTCAACAAAGCTATCATCGGACCCCGCAGATTCGGATCTAACTTCTTGCTGATAAATGTTGGTCTTGGCTTATCCCCAGGACCGATGTCAATCTCCTCTAGCTCATCAGCAGAGGTAAATCCATACCCTAGCTTTCCGTCACCTGCTAAATCGATGCTAAACACGGGGCCATCAGCTGGTGAGGATAACAAAGATAATTTGGGCTGATTGCCGGAATCGGCCCCCTTTTTCATTGCAATAGTCAAGGAAGGTTTACAACTTATCTGTGCTCTACAATGGCGGGGAACCTCCCTGCTACGATTGCATGGCCTGCTTGTCGTAAGATTGCTGCTCCTTATTTTTTGTGGCCGATCGCAGGGATCGGCCTTACCACGTACGATCGTGGACTTTGCTACTCTGTCAGGCCAGTGGATAAGACCAGCCTCACCCCGTTTTTTGTAGCTTCAATGCGCTCACAGCCGTCTAGACTGACTCCAGAGATCGGCTCTTGGTCTCCTGCCTCCCAGATGTTCGTACCAGCTATGGAGATCTCAATCGAGTCATCTGCATGAATGACCTCCACTTCATCTCCATCCCACTGTATCAGGCACTGGTGCATCGTGGATGGGATGCAGCAGTTGGCGTGAATCCAATCCCTCCCCAGCAAGACAGCGTAGGTGCTTTTGCTGTCAACGATGAAGAATGACGTAGGAATGGTTTTTCTGCCCACGGTCAAGTCCACATTCAGAACGCCTTGCGTCTCTGAAGTTTGGCCGTTGAAGTCGCTTAACGTTACGTTGGTTTTGATCAGATCTGCAGTGGAGCGTCCCAAACGCCGTAGCATGGAGTATGGCATTATATTGACTGCCGCTCCGGTGTCAACCAACATCTTGCGGACAGGCTGCCCATTGATATAACCTCGCAGGTACAGAGCTTTCAGATGTTTATAGCCCTTCTCTTGTGGCTTTTCAAAGATAACCGGTCGTGGGCCGCAGTCAAACTGTGCCACTGGTAGTTCTTTGGCTCTTGGGGCGCAGAACTCTGACGGAAGTGTGAACACCATGTTTGTGCCAGCCGATGTCTTCGCATCGGCTTTTACTAGTTTGGGGCGCCATTCTTTTCTTTTCGGACGAGCCTCCGTCTCCAAGGTTTGCTGCACTTTCACGGCCAGATCGGGTCGTGCCTTCCTTAAAGCGTGGAGGTACTGCGCTTCGGCTTCCTCCAAGTTACGCAGCCACTGAACTCGACGCTTTTGGGTGTGCCTGAGTCCATCGGGGCACCACCTTGGCCGGTGATATCTGTCTTCTTCTTTTCCATCCATTGTCTCCTCGAAGTCTTTTGCTCGAGGAGGGAGAGGCCCTAGGCGCTTGAACACTGAGACTGGACCTGTGTCATCCTTCTGCTGTCCACATTCTGGGCAGTTATCGATTGTAGGCAATCGGCTCATTCCTGCGTCCTAGCAATACTTGAAGAAAGGACAATCCCAATGTTTATCTACGCCTTCTTTTTCCTTCGGATTTTTACTAGCGAGGTCCTCATATCCTTCATCATATCTCTCGTGCCGGCGACGTCGGTCATACTGATGCTCATACTTGTTAAGGAGATGTGTGGAGTGTGGCTTCTGATATCGCACGCTTCTCACTTGCTCCTCGGTCAAATACCGCCTGTCATCATAACGGGGCCGGTCACGTGGACCGGCCTCCTCTCTTTCTCTGCCCCGAGAGCGACCGTCTTCCTCCTTATATGCGCCACGGTGGTACACAGGTCCTGCCATATTAACATCGAACGAGAAATCCATCTGACGCCTCGTGGACTGGCTGTGTTCTACCATGTTGACGCCGGGAAATGGGTTTGTGTCTACTTTCATGGCGAACTGCCCAAGGATCAGACGGCCCTGTTCTATCGCCGTTTGGATCTGGCGACGTAGCTCTTTGCAGTCATTTGTGGTGTGGGTGAACGAGTGATGCCACTTGCAGTAAGGTCTCCCGTTCATCTCTTGAGCTGTAGGGATTTTATGGCCTTCGGGTAACTTCAGCTGCTTTTCTTTCAGCCGTAAATCAAATATCTGCTCATCTTTGCTCACGTCGAAGTCGAACCCTTTTGCAGGCCCTTGCTGTTTTACCCATTTGCAGGACACAGGATCTGCCCCCCGAGCCCATTCAGCCACGGCTACCTCCTGGTCTTGTGTAGGATCCTCTTCTTCTGTATCGACCAGGCTTATCGGACGTTTGAACTTGTCTTGGTACAACTCAGGGTGGCGCTGTTCATACATTGTCAGCTTCTGGGCCATGTGCGCCAACGAATTGTACTCTACTTGGAAAGCCAGATCCTTGATAGGTGCTGAGAGACCCAACACTGCCAGCTCGACCGCTTCTTTCTCAGTTAAACGAGCCGAATAACATCGGTTCTTGACAGTCCTGAAACGTTGAATGTACTCAGCTACTGTTTCTCCCTGCTTTTGTCGCACCTGCGCCAGATCTGCAATGCCAGCCTCGGTAGCTTCTGAATGATACTGAATGTGGAACTGTTCTTCCAGTTGCTTCCAGGTCTGGATCGAGTCCGGTGGCAACGAGGTGTACCACCCAAAAGCTGGTCCTGTCAGAGATTGCGCAAAGAACCTTACGCGTAACTGATCCGATGCCGAAATCATGCCTAACTGTGCCAGGTATCGGCTCACATGCTCGATCGATCTCGACCCTTCTGACCCGCTAAACCTTGAGAACTCAGGGAGCCGATACTTGGGTGGCAGCGGAATCAGATCAAACTCGTTGGGGTATGGCTTGGAGTAGCCGATTGTCCTTCTCTTCGGCACGAAGCCGAACTGGTCTCTCAAGATGGTACGGATTTGCTCCACCGTTTGAGCTACGGGGGCTAAATTCTCAGAACTCGCTCCGGTGGCGTACTTGGCTAGCCATGCCTGTTTATCAGCGTCCATCCCAGACATTCCTGCTCCGGAAATACCTGCTCCCGAAGCCCCTGCTCCAGAAACTCCTGTTCCAGAAATCCCTGCAGTTGCCACCTGGTTCGTGCGCGTCAGGTTATTGCAGTCCGGCACGTAGGTGCACACATATCCATGTGGGATCTCTTTAGGTGGTTCAAACAGGAATTGGTAATCGCCAGGGTCACCTCCAACCTTGTAGACGACGTACGCCGGTGCCCCTGGTGGCTCCGGAGCTGCCAGCGTGAATGGCAGCTGTGGCCTAGTTTGGAGTGGTCTTTCTCCCTGGTGAGTCCCTAGAGTAGGCCCCGATGGAGAGTACTGATGTTTCATGATCTCCTGAACTACGCGAACCGCGACACGCTCAAAAGCGTTCACTAGGCTCTCAGAATGGCGATGAAGAGAATGAGCCACCATGTAATTGACTTCCTGTCGCAGAGCTCTGGTGCGCTCCTCTGAAGGAATAGACAGATCCACCTCATCAAGAGCGCCTTCAGGTGAAAATCCTTTCCACCTGATACCATGTTTACGAGTCCTCTCAAAAGAGCCGATGAGATCGGCTTCGAAGAGAGCTTTGATATCATCATACTTCGCCTTGTGCTCATCAGGCAGATCGTCGTACGTGACCGGTCTGTTCTCCATCGCAGCGTCGGATGTTGATGTAGACGTTGTTGAATGTCCCACCGGGCGTGCCAGAATGTGTTGCCTGCCAAAACCCACCGGCGAGCAGCGACGGGCAACACGGAGAGCCGGGAGGCTCCCAGGACTGCTGGTGGGCCCTGGTCCCTCGGGCAACGGCCCGCAAAACTCCGGCACACGTCCTGGCTGGTTCGAGGGCGTGCCACCTGACCTATACCTGATCAGGAAGGTGAAAGATTGCTTCGATTGGTTTCCTGCATGGCAAACAAACATAGGTAAAATTCAAGCCGTGACCGGCCTTCAGGTTTCCCTGTGAATCGGCTCTTGGAGCCGATTAACCCATGGTTCTGCATTAGATCTATGATAACATGGGGTTTTGCTTCATCAATACAAGTCAAATCGATCTACGACAGTTTAACGTTTTCACCATATAATTGGAACGTCCTACACGTAGTTGAGCCTGGTAGATACAAAAGATGATAGAAAACAAACCCTAGAGAAGGCCTAAAAACCAACGTAAAGTCAATTCCCGGAACAACTCCTCTCGGATTGGCAAACCATATCTTACATATTACTGGATCGTTCAACCCGTTTGTAAGGCCTGATCATATGGATATCAAACTAAACCTTGGAGAACAAGGCACAACTATAACAGATCAAATCGACTTAAATAAAGATCAAGCAAGATGCCACCCTTACACCCGGGAAAAGGTGCAAAGGCGGCGAGATAACTAGAGGTAGCATAACCAAACGATCATAGCAAAAGGTACCGATGCTAGCCTAAACAAATCTATGATAATAGTGCTACTCGCCATCAACAAGGCTTCAGTACGAGTAACACCAAATAACGCATAAGTAGATACTGCCTAGATCGCAAGATGCGATCTAGGCAGCATGACACTTACCCGAAAGAAACCCTAGAAACAAGGGGTGGCGATGCGCCGAGATTGTGTTTGTTGTGAACGTGATCGTCCTTCTTTTCTCAATAACCTTAGGTACATATTTATAGTCCGGAGACTTCCTATCTTTGGAATAAACCTAGCAATCCTATCTCTTTACTTAAACTGAAACGTAAACTACTACAATATAAGATACACGGGCAATTTAGCCCAAATCCCACGCACAAGGCCGATTCAACAACACGTTGCATATATGTATCTTCCAAGCCCATCTTGATCACGGCCCATCTCCTCCTTTGGCCAAAATATGGCGATAACAGCAACTGAATTGCAACCATCAACACTTTTGGCTTCAAGCCATCCATGAATCCGGTGACGTAATAGAGGGGTTAGGGTGCTTACCATAAGAGGACAGTTGATCCATCAATTGAGAGAATTTCTCTACATAAGCTTCAACGGTTGTAATTTGACAAGTGTAAAACATATTTCTGAGCCGTGATGCATGATGGTTCTTGCCAAATCAGGCCTGCAAAGAATTACAGAAATCCTCCTAAACATCCTGTGAAGAACTCTATTTGAATGATTCCAACCATTTTGCCCCTGCTCCTTCAAATTGCGGCGAAGCATACGAAATCCATAGCGAACTTGAAGTTCCCCAAAGAGCAAAATACTCCTCGCATCTCGATTGCCAAAGCTGAAGGTAAGATCCGTCAAATCGCAGCAATTCCATGGGTGTGCCAGGAGAGAAATGGTGAGAACATTCATCTCCATGTTTTCCAAATGTCATCAAATTGTTTCTGTGCCGGTTTGGCAAAAATCGCAAAAATCTGCATAGGGTCAATTTGAGGATCGTTACACAAACCAATGCTCTACAAAAGTCACGGTTTGTTGATGAGGGATAGAGAAAGCATAATCGAATCATCGGATTCTTTTTTGACAATAATCATCACTACGGCACACAGGCTCTTTGCCGTGTGGGAAAAAGACACGGCAAAGGCCCCCCGGAACTCAGCAAAGCCTTTGCCGTGTGCATGCACACGGCAAAAGCCACACGGCAACGGCAGCCACGGCAAAGGCTCTTTGCCGTGTGTCTTTGCGCCCGGAACACGGCAAAGCCTTTGCCGTGTGTTTACTGCATCGACACGGCAAAGTAAAGTACTTGACGGTTCCGTCCGTCTAACGGAGCCGACACATCTTTGCCGTGTTCATCCTTTGCCGTGTGTAATGAATCTTTACCGTGTACTCCTTCTTTGCCGTGTGCCTTATCTTTACCGTGTACTCCTCCTTTGCCGTGTGCCTTATCTTTACCGTGTACTCCTCCTTTGCCGTGTGCCCGTGGGGGGGACACACGGCAAAGTTCACTCCTTTGCCGTGTGTCTACTACGCACTGCACATGGCAAAGGCCCTGTGACATTGCTCAGAGGCGCAGGTGGTTCACACGTGGCTTCTTTGCCGTGTGTAGGAGCTGTCATTTTTCAATTTTTTTCCTGTTTCCAGTCATTTCCAGCAATTCAAAACATAATATATATATATATGATCTACAGATCATCAACAACAATAATATACTCATCAACAACAATAATATACTCATCAACAACAACAATATAATCATCACCAACACCAAAATGCATCACCAACACTAGCAAACATCATCACCACGAAAGCAAGAGATTTCACAAATATTACAATTGTCAAATGCTAGTGTTTATTCTTACCACAAGGTCATGCCACAAGTGTCAAATACTACCAAGTGCATAACCAACAAGTTATAAGACCTAAACTAGACAAATATTACAAGATCATCAACTCCGAGTGCTCCACAAGCTCATGCTCCATCGTGAGATCCTACAAGTTCAAGACAAGCACATAAATATGACAAGTAAAATCATCAATATGTACAAGTTTCTAGGCAAGTTGATGGAAATGGCAATAACATGGGATTTTGACGAGTCTCATGGCAAATTACATCAATATGACAAGTAAAATCACGAATATCTACAAGTCCCATGGCAAGTATAGAATTTCTATAAGTGTCATGGCAAGGCTAAAATTTCTACAAGTGTCATAGCATGGCTAAAATTTTGACAATGGCATAGAATTATCTACAAGTTTCATGGAATTGCTAAATTTGCTATAAGTATCATGGCAAGGCTAAATTTCCTACAAGTGCCATGGAATTTCTAAATTTTCTATAAGTATCATGACAAGGCTAAAATTTCTACAAGTGTCATATCATGGCTAAAATTTCTACAAATGCGATGGCATGGATAAATTTGACAAGTATAAGAAAACAAACTTGGAGGACTCTGGTTTAGCCTCCGGACGACCGACGGATTGTTGACGGTGAAAGACGGCGGCGCCTGGTTGTTCGATCCACCCGCGGACCCACCAGGCGGCGGCATCGCATCGTCCATCTGCAGCATTGGAAATTGTGAGCATTAGACAATAAGGCAAGATTGAAAATTGCGAGCATTGGACAATAAGACACTTGATCACTTACCCACGAGAAGGCAAAAGGAGGAGTGGGAAGAGTCCCTGGTTGAGAATTGATGAGCATTTGCTGTGTCATCCACCGCATCATCTGCCCCTGTTGCTCCAGCAACCCCTGCTGATGGGCCATCTACTGCTCCAGCTGCTGCTGCCGCTGCTCGGCCGCCTCTCTGCGTGCCCTATCAGCGGCCATCTCCTCATGCGTCGTGTCGCCACGATTAGATGAACATTGCAACACAAAACATGTAGTAAAACATAGATGACCGAGGAAGAACATACCCGTAACTTCTCGAGAGCTACAACCGAAGGCCGTGGGCGGGTCTCTATAGCAGGCTGGTCGCTCGTCCTACCACGCCGGACCTGGCGCATAGATGGGATGGTCTTAGGGTCGACGGACCCGTGACCGATCCATAGGCGACCATTCTTCTGGCCTTCTCCCGCCAGCACGGCGACCTCGGGGTCGAAGGGGGCGGTCTCAGGGTTAGAATCTTCTCCATGCACCTCCTTGTACTTCTCAGGGTACTTCTCACCCCGGAGCCTGGCTCCCTCGTTCATCCATAGGCTCCCGTTCCTAGGCTCATCCAACGTGCGTGTCTTCTTCCAAACGGCAAACACGGACGGCTCTTGACCTGTCTTTATTTTCTGCACAAAAGAGCACGAAGTTAAGTGAAGGGGGACTCCAAAGGGCGAAGTAAAGAATAAAATTACAAGCAAGAACAAATAAAGCATTTTCTCACCTCTTTTTGCCTAAGAAGGGCGAGGGGGATGCTGCCTTGGCGGTGTGATCCACCCCCATCTCCTCTCGCCGCTTCTTTGCATCGGCGTGTTTCTGGAGGTAATTGGGGTGTGTCCACCACGCTACCATTGCCGTGAATCACCGCTCGTCATTACCCACGAACTGAGGAGGGTTCTACTTCCACAAGACACACGTATTAGTACAATAGAAAATAGAATAAGGTCAAGAAATCAATAAAACAAAATTGCAACTACCTGCAGGTACTGCCACGGCTCAAAGAGCATCTCCCGGGCTTGGCTCTTGTTCATCCAAATCTTGCGATCGCCGAACCAGTTGCGAACGCAGTTCACGCGTGCCTCGTAGTGCATGTCTTGCACCTTCCTCTTGGCAAGCTCGTGAACAATCATCAAACACTCCCTTTTGCGCGTCCTGTCCATGTAGAAGAACTTCTACAAGTATGCACATAGGGAAAAAAGGGGGGTCAAAGGCGATTGAATTATGACAAGCCACGAGTTCAAGTGTATTTCATTCTCAAGGCGATTGAATTATGACAAGCAAAACAAACTTACCCAGAACAAAACCTGAACCTTCTCCGCGATGGTGGTGTACTTTTTTTCGGGATCTTCGGCATAGTGGTAATGCTTCCAAGTCGAAGCCACATCCTTTGAACCATTTGGGAGAGTGACAATCCCAGGAAAATACTTTCTAACCAAGGCTCCAAGGATGCTTGAGTAGCCACGATATGGCTTGATCCCATCCTCATATAGAAAGGCACTGCAAAATGAAAAGGACAAGGTCAGTATGTGATAAAAATTAGAATGTATGGTTTAGGGTCAAATCATGTACCTCGACCCAGCGGGCACGAGTACCTTGTCCGCATAGGGATAAGTAGGTCGGGGAGTCTCGAAACCCCACGCCGATATGGAGCCTTCTCCCGCGGCACTAGGCTCGGGTCCATGGCCGCGTACTCCTGAAGGTACTCCGTCTCATCCTACGGAGGCGCCCACCTCAAGGACGTGTCAAGCTCGTAGGGTAAAGACCCCAACCCCTCATCCTCATCCTCCTGCTGCTCCTGCTCCTCCTCGTCAGAATCCGAGTGCGTCCCCTCATCCTCCTGACACCGAACTGGCTCCTCCTCCTCCTCGTCGTCCTCCCCCTCCTTCTCCTGCTCCTGCTCCTGCTCCTGCTCCTGCTCGTCCTCCTCGAAGACCGGAGGGGGACTAGGAGTCCTCGCACGCCTCCCACGCCCTCGCCGCCGTGAAGTGCGCGGTGGAGCACTAGCAGTAGCACTAGTAGGCTGCTTCCCCCTGACATCTTTTGAACTACCAGTCACCAGTTTTGCCAAGCTTTTCAGCTTTCTTGTAACTCCCTTTCCCCCCGGCATCTTTCAATCACCTGCAAAACAGAGTGAAAAGAGTAGTTTATTAGTACACATCAGTGACACAAGATTCATAACAGTACAATAATACTCAAGGTTTAAACACACACTATATTCGTATCGGCAAAGACGAAAGAAGAGAAATACTTCCATGATCCATATAGCATGGGTATGAGACGCGGCAAGCCAAGGAAAGGATTCGGTCTCCACGACAATGACTCCTCGAAAGGAATCGTTGTCGTGGATCGAGAATCCTTTCCTGGGCTTGCCACCGTCACATCCCCATGCTATATGAATCTCGAAAATACCTGTCCTCTCTCGACTTGGGGGATACGAGATGAAGCCTTCCTTGTGTTTCTCCAAAGACTAAAGGAAAGAAACCATTTCATGATTCATATAACAATGTCGCCCATGCTATACGAATAGTGAAGTAATGTCTTTCCTTTCGACTTTAGGGCTATCTAATCTATTCCATTTAAGTCACGCTAGCTAATCTATATTCGTATCGGCAAAGACGAAAGAAGAGAAATACTTCCATGATCCATATATCATGGGTATGAGACGCGGCAAGCCAAGGAAAGGATTCGGTCTCCACGACAACGACTCCTCGAAAGGAATCGTTGTCGTGGATCGAGAATCCTTTCCTGGGCTTGCCACCGTCACATCCCCATGCTATATGAATCTCGAAAATACCTGTCCTCTCTTGACTTGGGGGATACGAGATGAAGCCTTCCTTGTGTTTCTCCAAAGACGAAAGGAAAGAAACCATTTCACGATTCATATAACAATGTCGCCCATGCTATACGAATAGTGAAGTAATGTCTTTCCTTTCGACTTTAGGGCTATCTAATCTATTCCATTTAAGTCACGCTAGCTAATCTATATTCGTATCGGCAAAGACGAAAGAAGAGAAATACTTCCATGATCCATATAGCATGGGTATGAGATGCGTCAAGCCAAGGAAAGGATTCGGTCTCCACGGCAACGACTCCTCGAAAGGAATCGTTGTCGTGGATCGATAATCCTTTCCTGGGCTTGCCACCGTCACATCCCCATGCTATATGAATCTCGAAAATACATGTCCTCTCTCGACTTTGGGGATACGAGTTCTTACAAATACAAAGACAAAAGGAAAGAAATTTTATTACATAGAATAGAGTTCTTACAAATACAAAGACAAAAGGAAAGAAATTTTATTACATAGCCCGGCGGGATTACATAGCAAACACTACTACAAAGATTATTACTACTACATGCATGGATCAGAAGCCTGAGTCGGGATTATGAATTGGACAAGAGGTTTCGTCATCGCTATCATTTTCCGGCCACCAATAATCATCCACGAAACCTGGAGGTGGTCCCTGTGGATCGTTCACGTCAAGGCCTGCATGGAACGCCTCGAGCAAACTCACATCTTGTTGGTTGTGAACCTCCTCAGCTTCATCTTGCGCAGTGTCTTCCTCCTCAGCTTCTTCTTGCTCATCGTCTACGACCATGTCACCATCGGCGGACAAGTCGATAGTGAATTGCCCGGGGAGCCCTTCTTCTTGATAAACTCGCCATCATTTGTTGAGGGGTCTAGGCGGCGGTAATCATCCTTGTTTGGCAAGGGAGGTCTATTGCGTGTCGGTACCGTCATCACAACATCCCAGTCCTGTAGACGTTTTGTCGGGTTTTGGCATGGGTACGGAAGATAGAATACTTGGAAGGCCTGAGTAGCCAAAATGTAAACATCATCTCCCGCATAAACGGAGTTTCTCTTAACTTCGGCCAGTCCAATTTCAGGATCCCGTTTCACCTTATGTGGGTCAAACCAATGACATTTGAATACAACGGGATTTAGCCCTTTGCCAAAACCGTAATTCAGCTCATATATACCCTCGACTCTTCCATAGTACTGGAGGCCATCTGTGTAGGGGTTCGTAGCATGGAAAACAAAAATTTTCTATCGCATACAAACAAACAAGCCAAGATCTATCTACTAGATTGTAGCAACGAGTCGATGGAATAACTCACCCTCGAAGATTCCAAAGTGTTTAACGAGAGCAGATTCTCGTGGGTGATGTAGTCGTACTCTTTCCGATCTCAAGATCGCGTAGACGATCCTTCCGGCGCCACGTTCCGGCAGCGCTCCCGTAGTCGGTCACACGTTCGGTACTCGACGAAGACCTTCCTCTCCCTTGTTCCAGCAGGCAGCGGAGGTTGTAGTACTCTCCTCGTGATTCCGGCAGCACAACGGCGTGGTACCGGAGGTAGAGGGGAGATCCCGCAGGGCTTCGCCTTAAGCCGGTGCGAGTATGGTGGAGCTTATGAGAGAGGCTATTAGTGGTCTAGTAATTAGACACACCAATTAGAGGGCTCTAAACCAATTAGAAGGCTCTAAACCAAAATAGCTCTAAACCGGGGTTTAGATCTAGGGTTTAGTTTAGAGGGGTAGGAACTAGTGTGTCTAGAGAGGGGAGCCCTGCCCCTCCCTTTATAGGTGGGAGGGCCGGCGGCCAAGGGGAGGAGTTCCTCCCCAACTCGGCCTTGGGAGGTGCGCCGGCCAAGGGGAGGAACCCTCCTCCAACTCGGCCTCCACCTCTCCTCCTCTTTCTCCTCTTTCCGAAAACTGGCAGTTTGACCGAAAACTGGCAGTTTGACTTTTCCAATTAGGATTTGAATTAACCCTTTATTTCGGACAGCGAGAACACTTAGTACATGATGCAATCATTCCAACATGCAATGACACATTCATGTACCCTTCCCCCTCCGGAGTGCCGGACATTCCGGGACCTTCTAGAATGTTCCCGATGAAAACACCGGAACCATTCCCGAACTCCGAAACGGGACTTTCCTTATATGAATCTTATTCTCCGGACCATTCCGGATCACCTCGTGATATCCCGGATCCCATCCGAGACTCCGAACAACATTCGGTCTCTTTCTCATAATACCATAACTACTCAAACAACGTCGAATCCTTAAGTGTGTCTCCCTACGGTTCGTGAATTATGCGGACATGATCGAGACACTTCTCCGAACAATAACCAATAGAGGAATCTGGAAATTCATATGGCTCCCACATATTTCTACGATTACTTTGCGATCGAATGAACCACTTACATACGATACCAATTTCCCTTTGTCTCACGATATGTTACTTATCCGAGGTTATGATCGTCGGTATCTCTGCATACCTAGTTCAACCTCGTTACTGATAAGTACTCTTTTCTCGTTCCCGTGATATGTGATCCCTTGTGACCAAGTCACATGCTTGCAAGCTAATTGGATGACATTTCACCGAGAGGGCCCAGAGAATATCTATCCGTCATGTGGATGGACAAATCCCACTCTTGATCCATGTGTTTCAACCAATACTTTCCGAACACTCAATGCCACCTTTATAGCCACCCTGTTACGGTGTGGTGTTTGATGATATCAAAGCATCCATCTGGTAAAGGTGATATGCATGATCTCATGGTCGAAGGAATTAGGTTACTATGTATCAGAAAGCATATAGCAATTGAACTATTGAAATGACTTGATCTTTATGCTACGCTTGTCTATAGGAGTATGTCCACCATATCATTCTCCTAACGATATGATCTTGTTGTTGATAACATCTCAATGTTCATGACAAAGAAACCACATCATCAATCAACCAACAAGCTAGTGAAGTATAGAGGCTATACTAGGGACTTCAAATTAAGTTTACAAATCACACAAGTATTAATGGTTTCCTTGTTAATACTATTATAGCATGAATGCAAACATTTATCATAAACACAAAGATATATAATAATAACTATATTTATTATTGCCTCTAGGGCATATCTCCAACAGTCTCCCACTTGCACTAGAGTCATCTAATCTAGATTACATGGTAATATACCGAACACCCATGGCAGTTTGGTGTTGGTCATGTTTTGCCCTCGGGAGAGGTTTAGTCAACGGATCCGCCACATTCAGATCTGTGTGTACTTTGCAAATCTTTATATCCCCATCCTGGACATGTTCTCGAATAGCGTGAAAACGTAGCTTGATATGCTTCAGCTTCTTGTGTGACCTTGGTTCTTGCGCATTGGCTATGGCGCCCATGTTATCACAGTAGATAGACATTGGGTCCAGCGCACTAGGAACCACACCCAGCTCTGTAATGAACTCTTTCATCCATATCGCTTCTTGTGAAGCCTCCGAAGCAGCCATGTATTCCGATTCAGTTGAAGATCTCGCCACAACGCTTTGCTTTGCACTCCTCCAGCTAACTGCTGCACCATTCAAAATAAATACGTATCCAGATTGTGATTTAGAATCATCCGGATCGGTGTTCCAACTAGCATCGGTGTAACCATTAACAACGAGCTGTTCATCACCTCCATAAGAAAGAACCATATCCTTAGTTCTTCTCAAGTACTTAAGGATGTTTTTGACCGCTGTCCAATGATCCACTCCTGGATCACTTTGATATCTGCTAGTTAGACTAACAGCATATGCGATGTCGGGTCTAGTACATAGCATGGCATACATTAGAGATCCTATGGCTGAGGCATAGGGAGTCTTACTCATCCTTTCTCTATCTTCTGCCGATGTCGGACTTTGAGTTTTACTCAAGGTCGTATTGGGCAACATGGGCAAGAACCCTTTCTTGCTTTCTTCCATTCCAAACTTCTTTAGAACTTTGTCCAAATATGTACTTTGTGACAATGATATTTGGCGTTTCGATCTATCTCTATAAATCGTTATGCCTAATATGTAAGCTGCTTCGCCAAGATCCTTCATTGAAAAACTATTATTCAAATATTCTTTGACACTATTAAGAAGGTCTACATCATTCCCAATCAATAATATGTCATCCACATATAGTATTAAGAACGCTACAGAGCTCCCACTCACTTTCTTGTAAATACAAGCTTCTCCATAAGTTTGTATAAAACCAAAACTTTTGATTACCTTATCAAAACGTTGATTCCAACTTCGGGATGCTTGCTTCAATCCATAGATGGACCGTTGAAGTTTGCATACCTTGTTAGCATCTTTAGGATCGACAAAACCTTTGGGTTGCATTATATACAATTCTTCATCAATGTCTCCATTGAGGAATGCTGTTTTGACATCCATCTGCCATATCTCATAATCATAATATGCAGCGATTGCTAACATAATCCTCACAGACTTTAGCTTCGCTACTGGTGAGAAAGTCTCATCGTAGTCAACTCCTTGAATTTGTCGAAACCCTTTTGCGACAAGTCGAGCTTTATAGACAGTAACATTACCATCAGCATCTGTTTTCTTCTTGAAAATCCATTTGTTCTCGACAGCCTTCCGGCCATCCGGTAAGTCCACCAAAGTCCATACTTGGTTTTCGTACATGGATCCAATCTCGGATTTCATGGCTTCTTGCCATTTATTGGAATCTGGGCTCATCATCGCTTCCTCATATGTCTCGGGATCATCGGTGTTGTCCACCAACATGACATTCATAACGGAATCATACCAATCTGGAGTGGTACGAGTTCTCGTTGACCTCCGAGGCTCTGTAGCAACCTCAACCGAAGTTTCATGATCACTATCATTAGCTTCCTCCCTCATTGGTGCAGGCACCACAGGAACTTCTTCCGGTGCTGCGCTACTCGCAATTTCGAGAGAAGGTTCGACAACCTCGTCGAGTTCTACTTTCCTTCCAGTCACTTCTTTCGAGAGAAATTCCTTCTCTAGAAAGGATCCATTCTTGGCAACAAAGATTTTGCCTTCGGATCTATGATAGAAGGTATACCCAATAGTTTCCTTCGGGTATCCTATGAAGACGCATTTTTCCGCTTTGGGTTCAAGCTTGTCCGGCTGTAACTTCTTTACATAGGCTTCGCACCCCCAAATTTTAAGGAACGACAATTTAGGTTTCTTCCCAAACCATAATTCATACGGTGTCGTTTCAACGGATTTAGATGGTGCCCTATTTAAAGTGAATGCGGCTGTTTCTAATGCATAACCCCAAAATGATAGCGGTAAATTTGTAAGTGACATCATAGAACGAACCATATCTAAGAGAGTTCGATTACGACGTTCAGACACACCATTACGCTGTGGTGTTCCCGGCGGTGTCAACTGCGAAAGTATTCCACATTTCTTCAAATGCTCGCCAAACTCGTAACTTAGATATTCACCTCCACGATCAGAACGTAGAAATTTAATCTTCTTGTTACGTTGATTCTCTACCTCACTTTGAAACTCCTTAAACTTCTCGAAAGTTTCGGACTTATGTTTCATGAAATAGATATACCCATATCTACTCAAGTCATCCGTGAAGGTAAGAACATAACGATAACCACCGCGCGATGCTACACTCATTGGACCACACACATCGGTATGTATGATTTCCAATAAGTCCGTAGCTCGCTCCATCATACCAGAAAATGGAGTCTTAGTCATTTTACCCATCAGACATGCTTCGCATCTTTCAAGTGATTCAAAATCAAGTGATTCAAGAAGTCCATCGGAATGGAGTTTCTTCATACGCTTCACTCCAATGTGACCAAGACGACAGTGCCACATATAGGTTAAGTTATCGCTTGATTTCAAACGTTTAGCTTCAATGTTATTAATATGTGTATTTCCACTATCGAGATTCAATATGAATAGACCATCTATCAAAGGTGCATGTGCATAAAACATATTACTCATATAAATCGAACAACCATTATTCTCGGATTTAAACAAGTAACCGTCTCGCAATAAACAAGATCCCGATATAATGTTCATGCTCAACGCAGGCACCAAATAACAATTATTTAAGTATAAAACTAATCCCGATGGTAGATGAAGAGGTAGCGTGCCGACCGCGATCACATCAACCTTTGATCCGTTTCCTACGCGCATCGTCACCTCGTTCTTCGCTAGCTTTCGTTTATTCTGCAGCTCCTGTTTCGAGTTACAAATATGAGCAACCGAACCAGTATCAAATACCCAGGCACTACTACGAATACTAGTGAAATACACATCAATAACATGTATATCAGATATACCTTTCTTCTTGATGTTGCCGTTCTTCAAATCCGCCAAGTACTTTGGGCAATTCCGCTTCCAGTGACCTTCTCCCTTGCAGTAAAAGCACTCAGTATCAGGCTTGGGTCCAGCCTTGGTCCTCTTCGTCAGCATGGTAGCTTTCTTACCACCCTTCTTGAAGTGTCCCTTCTGCTTAGACTTGCCTTTCTTGAATTTGGTGGTCTTATTGACCATCAACACTTGGTGCTCTTTCTTGATCTCCACTTCTGCAGATTTTAACATAGCAAATAGTTCTGGCAACTCTTTGTTCATGTTCTGCATGTTGTAGTTCATCACAAAGTTCTTGTAACTTGGTGGTAGTGATTGGAGGATGCGGTAAACTCCCAAAGTATTAGGAATCACTATACCCAAGCTTTGAAGTTTATTCGCGTGCCCAGACATTTTAAGCACATGCTCACTGACGGAGCTACCCTCTTCCATCTTGCAGTTAAAGAACTTTTCAGAAGCTTCATAACTTTCAATTGCCGCATGAGTCTCAAAAATTAATTTGAGATCCTCGACAATATCATATGGGTCTGACTCTTCAAACCTTTTCTGAAGCTCCGATTCTAAACCATACAAGATAGCACACTGAACTATGGAGTACTGATTCTTCCGAGCGAGGTAAACATTCTTTACTTCATCGGAAGCATCAGCTGCAGGTGGGTCACCTAGCGGTGCATCCAGCACATAGGTCAAATTACCAGCTGTGAGGACAATCCTCAAATTGCGGAACCAATCCGCGAAGTTGCTTCCATTGTTTTTCAACTTTTCTTTCTCTAGGAACGCATTAAAATTGATGGTAGGGGCTGCCATTGATCTACAACATATTTGCAATAGTTTAGACTAAGTTTATGACAAATTGAGTTCAAATTAATTAATGAAATTAAACTAGGTGAACTCCCACTCAAAACAACATCCCTCACATTGTTTTAGTGATCACACGAACCAAATCCACTACATCAACACCGATCATCACGAGAGCTGATATAGTTTTAATGGCGAACAATCATCATGTTCATCATATCTACTATATGATTCATGCTTTGCCTTTCGGCGATCCGTGTTCCTGAGGCCATGTCTGTACATGCTAGGCTCGTCAAGATCAAACCTTAGCTACCGCATAAGCAAATCTGGCTTGCTTACGTTGTATTCACCCGTGGAATCAAAGACACCCGATCATCACGTGGTGCTTCGAAGCAACAAGCTTTAGCAACGGTGCTAACTAAGGGCGAACACTTTAGAACTTGAAATTTATGTGCATGAGGGATCATCTTATAATGCTACCGTCGTCTACTAAGCAATACAAGATGCATAAAGGATTAACATCACATGCAATTCATAATATGTGATATGATATGGCCTTTCTTCTTTGTGCTTCCGATCTCCATCTTCAAGCACGAACATGATCTCCATCATCACCGGCATAGCATCAAGATCAATGACGCTTCTTCATGGTTGTCGTCCACCAGCTTCAACTATTACAACTATTTTGAATAGACACGCAGGTCTTAACAGAAATTAAAGACAACCATATGGCTCCTGCCGGTTGCCAACTTACAATAAGGAACATTGCATACATCAAATATAATCACAATCATGGCCATATCACATCACTGCACACCCCTGCAAAACAAAGTTAGACGCTTCTACTTTCTTTGCATATTTTACGTGGTTTGGGGCTTTCCATAAGTGTCGTTCTAACTTACGAACAATAACCACAACATTGATACTAGCATTGTTGATCACCCGTTGTAAATTGGATCTTTACTATGCTAGGAGAAACAGGCACCCGCAAAGCCACTTATGCAAAACGAGTTGCATGTCAAGCGTGGAGCAAGTCTCATGAACGATGTCATGTAAGGTTAGCCCGGGCCGCTTCATCCCAACATACCGCAAGATGCAAAGTACACAAAAAGCAATCTACAATAAAAGCATCAACGCCCACAATGACCATTGTGTTCTACTCGTGCAACAGATCTACATATAGACACGGCTCTGATACCACTGTAGGGGTTCGTAGCATGGAAAACAAAAATTTTCTATCGCATACAAACAAACAAGCCAAGATCTATCTACTAGATTGTAGCAACGAGTCGATGGAATAACTCACCCTCGAAGATTCCAAAGTGTTTAACGAGAGCAGATTCTCGTGGGTGATGTAGTCGTACTCTTTCCGATCTCAAGATCGCGTAGACGATCCTTCCGGCGCCACGTTCCGGCAGCGCTCCCGTAGTCGGTCACACGTTCGGTACTCGACGAAGACCTTCCTCTCCCTTGTTCCAGCAGGCAGCGGAGGTTGTAGTACTCTCCTCGTGATTCCGGCAGCACAACGGCGTGGTACCGGAGGTAGAGGGGAGATCCCGCAGGGCTTCGCCTTAAGCCGGTGCGAGTATGGTGGAGCTTATGAGAGAGGCTATTAGTGGTCTAGTAATTAGACACACCAATTAGAGGGCTCTAAACCAATTAGAAGGCTCTAAACCAAAATAGCTCTAAACCGGGGTTTAGATCTAGGGTTTAGTTTAGAGGGGTAGGAACTAGTGTGTCTAGAGAGGGGAGCCCTGCCCCTCCCTTTATAGGTGGGAGGGCCGGCGGCCAAGGGGAGGAGTTCCTCCCCAACTCGGCCTTGGGAGGTGCGCCGGCCAAGGGGAGGAACCCTCCTCCAACTCGGCCTCCACCTCTCCTCCTCTTTCTCCTCTTTCCGAAAACTGGCAGTTTGACCGAAAACTGGCAGTTTGACTTTTCCAATTAGGATTTGAATTAACCCTTTATTTCGGACAGCGAGAACACTTAGTACATGATGCAATCATTCCAACATGCAATGACACATTCATGTACCCTTCCCCCTCCGGAGTGCCGGACATTCCGGGACCTTCTAGAATGTTCCCGATGAAAACACCGGAACCATTCCCGAACTCCGAAACGGGACTTTCCTTATATGAATCTTATTCTCCGGACCATTCCGGATCACCTCGTGATATCCCGGATCCCATCCGAGACTCCGAACAACATTCGGTCTCTTTCTCATAATACCATAACTACTCAAACAACGTCGAATCCTTAAGTGTGTCTCCCTACGGTTCGTGAATTATGCGGACATGATCGAGACACTTCTCCGAACAATAACCAATAGAGGAATCTGGAAATTCATATGGCTCCCACATATTTCTACGATTACTTTGCGATCGAATGAACCACTTACATACGATACCAATTTCCCTTTGTCTCACGATATGTTACTTATCCGAGGTTATGATCGTCGGTATCTCTGCATACCTAGTTCAACCTCGTTACTGATAAGTACTCTTTTCTCGTTCCCGTGATATGTGATCCCTTGTGACCAAGTCACATGCTTGCAAGCTAATTGGATGACATTTCACCGAGAGGGCCCAGAGAATATCTATCCGTCATGTGGATGGACAAATCCCACTCTTGATCCATGTGTTTCAACCAATACTTTCCGAACACTCAATGCCACCTTTATAGCCACCCTGTTACGGTGTGGTGTTTGATGATATCAAAGCATCCATCTGGTAAAGGTGATATGCATGATCTCATGGTCGAAGGAATTAGGTTACTATGTATCAGAAAGCATATAGCAATTGAACTATTGAAATGACTTGATCTTTATGCTACGCTTGTCTATAGGAGTATGTCCACCATATCATTCTCCTAACGATATGATCTTGTTGTTGATAACATCTCAATGTTCATGACAAAGAAACCACATCATCAATCAACCAACAAGCTAGTGAAGTATAGAGGCTATACTAGGGACTTCAAATTAAGTTTACAAATCACACAAGTATTAATGGTTTCCTTGTTAATACTATTATAGCATGAATGCAAACATTTATCATAAACACAAAGATATATAATAATAACTATATTTATTATTGCCTCTAGGGCATATCTCCAACAATCTGAGCCTTCACAAAAGACCCCGCTATTTGTTGTCTTCCGGTTGGGTCGGCTAGTTGTGTATTCATGGGCATGGAAGCGATACCCATTCACGTCATAAGCATTGAACATGTCGACTGAATGGTTAAAGCCCCTGGCAATATTTCTTAGCTCGGGTTGCATCTCTTTGTCAGTTCTTGCCTACAAGTTAGAACGAGAAGTTTAGCATAAGAATTTTATCACAAGAAGTGTAGCACAACAAGTTGGCTCGAATAGTACCAAACCACAGAACCAGCTGACGAAACCGAAACCACCACCCTTATCGAAAAGATCCTGCTCCTCTTGAGGGTTAGGCTCCCTATTTGGATTCTTCCAATGTGCACTCTTGAATCGTCTATAACAATTTAAAGGAGAGTTAGGCACGGACATAGCAGTGAATGTTTGCGGAAAACTAAATGGTGATCACTTACTCGATGTACGGCTTCAATTCTTCCATGGTGTTCAAGACATACGAGTGGATCAACTCCCGCTCAAGTTTTTTCATTGCGAACCTCTTTGTGCCACTTGATTTGCCACCTAGCCCAACGAAGATGCTAAGATTGGGTACATCTTCAGGGTTGGCGGCATTGTAACGAAACACTGGGTTGTGCTTTGTGGGAATGTTGGCATCATAGTGCTTTGTGGTGAAGTTTGCAACCTCCTCGTTAAGGACTGCCTCGGCTATGGATGCCTCGATCTTGCATTTATTGCCTGTTTTCTTACGAAGCTTCTTTGTTTCTCTCTCGGGCGGAAACTGCCAACGGGCCCACACAGGTCCCCCCTTTAAAGCCTCGTCCGCAAGATGCAAGATCATATGTTGCATCGGATTGAAGAACCCTGGCGGAAGGAGCATCTCTAGATCGCAAAGCAACTCGAGTGCCTGTTCATGTAGCTTCTCAAGCACTTTACGGTCTAACTCCCTAGCACAAATCTGGCGGAAGAAAAAGCTCAACCTCGACAGCACTCGCCAAGTCTCCTCATCGACATAGCCTCGAATCATCACCGGCATTATCCGCTCAAGCCATACGTGGTAGTCATGACTCTTGAGCCCTTGTACTCGCAACGTTTCCATGTTCGCACCCCTCATCCAGTTGGCCGCATAACCATCAGGGAAAAACAAACTTTGCGCGATCCACTGGAAGATCTCCCTTCTTTGGGGCTTTGTTGGGCAGAAAGGAGCCTTTGGCTTAGACCACCTTTTTCTGCCTTTGGCTCCGGGTGGCTGCATGTTCAACTTTGGCCTATCGCACAATGCTTCTTGATCAATTCGAGCCTTGATGTTATCTTTCGTCTTCTCGGTTTGCATTATGGTGCTCCAAAGGGCCTCACCGATATTCTTTTCGGTGTGCATTACATCAATGTTATGCGGGAGCTCAAGATCCTCAAAGTAAGGGAGCTTCCATAAGCACGGAATGTGGGTCCACTGGTGCGTATCCCCGTATCCCACGAAACCATTCCCATCGGAGTTTGGCTGGAGAGCTTCCAACTCAGCCTTGATTTCCTTTCCGGTCTTTAGACGTGGCTTTGGATCATGGACAACACGACCTTTCTTGAACCTCTTTTTGTCACTCCTATATGGATGATTCGGCTCAAGACACTGTCGATGTTCATCAAAGCAGGAATACTTGCCTCCCTTCGACAGCCAGAAGAAAGTCAGAGATTGCATGCACACTGGGCAAGGCCACTTCCCATGTGTACACCAGCCGCAGAACAACGCACGTGCTGGTAGGTCATGCAGAGAGGTATGGTACCAGACATACATATCGAAGTGCTCGTTGTTTGAAGCGTCAAATGTTCGGATCCCCCGACCTTCCCAGCCACGAAGCAAGTCATCCACCAGTGGTTCTAGATACACATTCATGTTCTTACCCGGGTATTTCGGCCCTGGGATTATCATCGAGACAAACATGTTCTCTGATCTCATGCAGACGCCAGGGGGGAGGTTCAGGGGAATAACAAACACTGGCCAACAACTATATGCTAAAGCCGACATGCCATATGGATTGAACCCATCGGTTGATATGGCAACTGCTACGCTCCTCTTGTCACCGGCTTTATCAGGATATTTCTTGACAAAGTTCTTCCATGCACTACCATCCGACGGATGTATCATCTTGTCGAGGTATTTGTTCCCTTCTACTGCCCACTGCATCTGCTGGGCAGTATCCTCGGTCATGAAGAGTCGCTGGAGCCTCGGTATGATTGGAAGATACCGAAGAATGTTTTGGGCAACCCCGGTCTGCCTCTTCTGACCATCACCATTGGGATCGACCTCAAAGTACCTAGAGGATTTGCAGCGGATACAATAATTTATCTTAGCATGCTCCTTTGTGAATAGCATGCATCCCTTCGGACAAGCGTGTATCGGCTCATATGACATCTTAAGGTCACGGAGGAGTTTGGTCGAATAGTAGAAGTTCTCCGGAAAGAGGTGCCCTTTCGGCAGAATGCTGCCAACGACAGCAAGCATATCATCAAAGTCCTCTCTGGTCAAGTTCCTGTGGCTCTTGAAGGACAAAAGGCGAGCTATGGCATCCAGTTGGGTAACATCTGTATGTGCATGAAGGGGTCTCTGTGAGGCAAACAAAGTCTCGTAGTACTTTGCCGTGTTTTCCTCCGGCTCCTCACTTGTCTCCGCCTCCTGAGGAGTCTCCGCCTCTACATGAGGGCTTTCAGGCGCATTAGCATTCACAAAGTTTTCTATGCACCTATCAAAACCAGCATCAAATTCTCCCCTTGGCTGACTCTGCTGCTGACCCTGCCGTGACTCCCTCCTAGCACGTTTCGCTAACTTTTCACCATGGAATGTCCAAGTCTTATAGGATGGTGTGAACCCGTAATTGAGCAGGTGAGTACTCACATCATCCTTCGAATGTGTATTCAGGTTCTTGCATCTTGCACAGGGGCAGAAAATTCTTCTGGGTCTGCTGGGGACGGCAAATGCCCGGTTCACAAAGTCCTCGGCCTTTTCTTGCCATTCTGAGGTAAAGTCCCACTTACTGACATAGCCATCATACATCCAGTCACGATTCTCCATCCTCTAATCAGTACCAAAAACGACATATATAATGCTTTCAATTAATCATGCCATATAAATAAATCCGGTATTAGTTCGGTTAATTTTAGCAAACATATATTTTACGCCATAAATATATCCACCTATCTCTCTAATAGGTAAAGAGGGTCCTATCAACCGTCGGATCCGTAGATTGAGTATGTTCTCCCTGCTCTACCCCGATCCGACACAGAATTTCAGCAGCACCTCCCCGCTGCTCTCCCGATACACGTCTCGGCAAAAAGCCAAGAGGGATGTGCATCCGGAGAACAACAGGGAGGCGCAGCCGAAATCCTATCTCGGACTGGAGTAGAACAAGGAAAACATACCCAACTACGCATCCGCCGGCTGTCCCGATAAATGCCGTAAGAGTTACGCTTCATAATATGCGAGACCACTAATGCATATTTATCCGCGTAACCCTTACGGCCGGGAAGAGACGCCTAGGTAACGCGACAGACTTGGTGATCTACACACGAAAATAACCCTAGGTATTTGCAAGATAGGAGAATAGATTTTTACCCTTGAAGCGTGATCGAGAGGTGAAGAAGATGCTCGACCCTCCCGCAAAATGACATACGCCGTCGACAACCCCACCCTCAGACTCGACACATATCCCCTGCATGAAGAAAAATTACTAAATTACTACTATAGACATGCCAAAAAATTACACATAATTCCTAAATTACTACTATACACATGCATATATGAAACAACATATATACATACTACTATACATATATGTAACAAATACATGGGACAAATACATGCTATATATATCTAACAATATATATACTAGAAATATATACTACACATACATACTAGCTACACATACATATATATACTAGCTACACATACACATACATACTAGCTACACATACATATATATACTAGCTACACATACATATATATACAACACATACATACTAGCTACACATACACATACATACTAGCTACACATACATATACTACACATATATACTAGCTAGCTACACATACATATACTACACATACACATAAATACTAGCTACACATACATACTACCTAGCTACACATACATGCATATACTACACATACCGATGGTGATGGGGCGGGCCGGCGGTGGGTGGAGGGGGGGGCTGGACCGGGCGGAGGTGGAGCCGCGCGCCTGCGAGCTCCCAGGTGGCTGGCGCGGAGGTGGAGGGGACGGGCCGGCCGGGGCGGATGGGGCGCGGGGCGGATGGGGCGGGGCGGATGGGCGTGGAGGCGGGTGGGTGGGGGTGGACCGGGTGGAGGAGGAGCCGGCAGCGGCCGCGCGGGGGCAGGTGGCGGCGGTGCGCCGGCGCCGGCGGCACGGAGGCGGTGGTGGCGGCGCTGGATCGAGGCGGCGGGGTCGGGTGTGGGGAGGCGCGGGTCGCGGGTAGGTGTGGGGAGAGGATAAGGCAGGGGGCGGGCCGGCCGGGCCGTTATCGACTCAGCGCCTTTGCCGTGTGCCAACCAGGGCGGAACACGGCAAAGAGCTTTGCCGTGTACCCCCAGGAAAACAAACGACAAAGGCTTATTGTTTTTTGCTATTTTCTAATTTCTTATTGTTTTTTATTTCATTTGTATTTATTTTATGTTTAAGTGAAATATTTCTTGGCTTTTTGTTAGTATTGAGACCATAGAAATACGAACTTTGCACTAGACCATAAACTTGCATGTGTCCCCTTATACGAACTTGCATGCATGCGCTCTAACCGAAAATGTCTAGGGGGGTAGACGGTCCGAGTCCCGCAGATCAGGGTTTCGCCGGTGGAAGTCCGCAAGAACGTCGGAATCATCTGAAAACTTGCATGTGTCCCTAGCATATGTGTGTGAGTGTGGTGCAAGATTGGTATAGGTGATTGCATGTGTCCCCCCTCACATGCATGCGCTCCAACCTAGAAGCGAAAGACTATGGACCTGTATAAGGGGGAATCTCCCCGTTCAGGTGAAACCGGGCCGTATAGTGCCCCAACTTGTGAACCAACATGGTTTTACATCATCCTATGACCTAGTCCGACACAAAACAAGAGAGAGCTACGCCGGGCTACCCCTGTCAGAAGAATGTCTAGGGGGGTAGACGATCCGAGGCCCGCAGATCATCAGGGTTTCGCCGGAGGAAGTCCACGAGAACGTCGGAATCATCTGAAAACTTGCATGTGTCCCTAGCATATGTGTGTGAGTGTGGTGCAAGATTGGTATAGGTGATTGCATGTGCCCCCCTCACATGCATGCGCTCTAACCTAGAAGCGAAAGGTTATGGACCTGTATAAGGGGGAATCTCCCTGTTACGGTGAAACCGGGCCGTATAGTGCCCCAACTTGTGAACCAACATGGTTTCACATCATCCTATGACCTAGTCAGACACAAAACAAGAGAGAGCTACGCCGGGCTACCCCTGTCAGAAGAATGTCTAGGGGGTAGACGATCCGAGGCCCGCAGATCATCAGGGTTTCGCCGGAGTAAGTCCACGAGAACGTCGGAATCATCTGAAAACTTGCATGTGTCCCTAGCATATGTGTGTGAGTGTGGTGCAAGGTTGGTATAGGTGATTGCATGTGTCCCCCCTCGCATCCATGCGCTCTAACCTAGAAGCGAAAGGTTATGGACCTGTATAAGGGGAATCTCCCCGTTCAGGTGAAACCGGGCCGTATAGTGCCCCAACTTGTGAACCAACATGGTTTCACATCATCCCATGACATAATAAAACACAAGACAAGAGAGAGCTACGCCGGGCTACCCCTGCCAGAAGAATGTCTAGGGGGTAGACGATCCGAGGCCCGCAGATCAGGGTTTCGCCGGAGGAAGTCCAAGAGAACGTCGGAATCATCTGAAAACTTGCATGTGTCCCTAGCATATGTGTGTGAGTGTGGTGCAAGGTTGGTATAGGTGATTGCATGTGTCCCCCTCGCATCCATGCGCTCTAACCTAGAAGCGAAAGGTTATGGACCTGTATAAGGGGGAATCTGCCCGTTCAGGTGAAACCGGGCCGTATAGTGCCCCAACTTGTGAACCAACATGGTTTCACATCATCCCATGACATAATCAAACACAAGACAAGAGAGAGATACGCCGGGCTACCCCTGCCAGAAGAATGTCTAGGGGGTAGACGATCCGAGGCCCGCAGATGAGGGTTTCGCCGGAGGAAGTCCAAGAGAACGTCGGAATCATCTGAAAACTTGCATGTGTCCCTAGCATATGTGTGTGAGTGTGGTGCAAGGTTGGTATAGGTGATTGCATGTGTCCCCCTCACATGCATGCGCTCTAACCTAGAAGCGAAAGGTTATGGACCTGTATAAGGGGGAATCTCCCCGTTCAGGTGAAACCGGGCCGTATAGTGCCCCAACTTGTGAACCAACATGGTTTCACATCATCCTATGACCTAGTCAGACACAAAACAAGAGAGAGCTACGCCGGGCTACCCCTGTCAGAAGAATGTCTAGGGGGGTAGACGATCCGAGGCCCGCAGATCATCAGGGTTTCGCCGGAGGAAGTCCACGAGAACGTCGGAATCATCTGAAAACTTGCATGTGTCCCTAGCATATGTGTGTGAGTGTGGTGCAAGATTGGTATAGGTGATTGCATGTGCCCCCCCTCACATGCATGCGCTCTAACCTAGAAGCGAAAGGTTATGGACCTGTATAAGGGGGAATCTCCCCGTTACGGTGAAACCGGGCCGTATAGTGCCCCAACTTGTGAACCAACATGGTTTCACATCATCCTATGACCCAGTCAGACACAAAACAATAGAGAGCTACGCCGGGCTACCCCTGTCAGAAGAATGTCTAGGGGGGTAGACGATCCGAGGCCCGCATATCATCAGGGTTTCGCCGGAGTAAGTCCACGAGAACGTCGGAATCATCTGAAAACTTGCATGTGTCCCTAGCATATGTGTGTGAGTGTGGTGCAAGGTTGGTATAGGTGATTGCATGTGTCCCCCCCTCGCATCCATGCGCTCTAACCTAGAAGCGAAAGGTTATGGACCTGTATAAGGGGGAATCTCCCCGTTAAGGTGAAACCGGGCCATATAGTGCCCCAACTTGTGAACCAACATGGTTTCACATCATCCCATGACATAATCAAACACAAGACAAGAGAGAGCTACGCCGGGCTACCCCTGCCAGAAGAATGTCTAGGGGGTAGACGATCCGAGGCCCGCAGATCAGGGTTTCGCCGGAGGAAGTCCAAGAGAACGTCGGAATCATCTGAAAACTTGCATGTGTCCCTAGCATATGTGTGTGAGTGTGGTGCAAGGTTGGTATAGGTGATTGCATGTGTCCCCCTCACATGCATGCGCTCTAACCTAGAAGCGAAAGGTTATGGACCTGTATAAGGGGGAATCTCCCCGTTCAGGTGAAACCGGGCCGTATAGTGCCCCAACTTGTGAACCAACATGGTTTCACATCATCCTATGACCTAGTCAGACACAAAACAAGAGAGAGCTACGCCGGGCTACCCCTGTCAGAAGAATGTCTAGGGGGTAGACGATCCGAGGCCCGCAGATCATCAGGGTTTCGGTGGAGGAAGTCCACGAGAACGTCGGAATCAGGGGGGTGCATGTATAGTGATCAAGACCACAATAACCTATCATCATATGTGTGATCTCATGATCCTATGAAATAATATCACCTAACATATATGTAATAAAAGCCTTGCTAATTAAAGAAAAGAAAAAGGTGAAAAAAATTCTTTGCCGTGTGTACAGAAGGAAGCACACGGCAAAGATTCTGTACCTGACGGCGAGGGCACACGGCAAATATTCTGCCGTCAGCCCCTGACGGCGGGTGGCCCTGCGAGGCCACGGGGCCCACATCTTTGCCGTGTTTCTTTATTGACTTTGCCGTGATTCTTTCCTTTGCCGTGTGTTCTAGTCGGTCCATTGCCGTGTTTCTTTCTTTGCCGTGTTCTGTTTCTGCTGTTTGCTGTGCACCTGTCCTTTGCCGTGTTCTTGTTGGTTTACACACGGCAAAAATTCTCTTTCCCGTGTTCCGGGACTTTTGGCACACGGCAAAGGAGAGAGGCGACGGCAGCGTCCTTTTTTCCTGTAGTGCATCATAACCTTCTTAATTTAACGAGGATGCATGGTCACATCTTGAAGACATGTGTGGTGTATAATGGAGTGGGTACAATCTTTTGTAAAGTGTACATACTTAATTCAAATATATTTTTAAAAAATTATTTCTGCTTTAACTTTTAGGTGCACAAATTTTACACGATGAAATCACTCAAAAAAAATGCTAATGCTATTTATAAATTACTGTCGGAATGCTCCATCCGTCTCAAAATAGATATTCACCAAATTTTGATAAATCTAACACGTCTTGACAAATCTAAGATATCTATTTTGATACCGAAGAGAGTAAATTTTTCTTGATCACAAGACGACGGAGATAGACCTCCTGTAGGTCGGGCGGACGGCCTTCTTTGCGGGCCTCTCCTCCTTCCAGACCTGGCAGAGGTCCTTGGCAACGTGCACGGCATCGGCGGAGGCACCGGAGAGGCCGCGGCGCGCGAAGCCGACGGAATAGAGCCCAAACTGTCCCTTCCAGCCGTTAGGGAACTCCGTCTTGGGGTAGCCGTCCTTGCCGAAGAAGTCCGTCGCCCGGAGCCACTGTGGCACATTGCTTCTGTATCCGGTGGCGAGGATGACAGCGTCAACGTGGACGGCGGTGCCATCGGAGAGCACGGCGTCGGAGTTGGTGAAGCGGGTGATGCCGGGGACGACGGTGATCTGGCCGGACCTGATCCTGGCGAGCGCGCCGGTGTCGAGCACCGGGGCGCGGCCCTGCGTGTGCTTGAGCGTGAGCGGGCCGACGGCCGGGCGGTGGATGCCGAGCTTGTCGAGGTCGCCGAGGACGAGCCAGGCGAGGAAGATCATGATCTTGTCGACGAGCCAGAGCGGGAGCCACGCGAGGAGCAGCATGGCGAGCTCGAAGGTGGACTTGCCGAGCACCTCGCGCGGGATGACGTGCATGGCGTCGCGCACCACCATGAAGGGGTGTGCGCCGTGGTCGCAGAGGTCGAGGGAGACCTCCATGCCGGAGTTCCCGCAGCCGACGACGAGCACGCGCTTGCCGTGGTAGGGCTCGCCGGACTTGTAGTGGCTGACGTGGGTGACCTCGCCGCTGAAGCCGCCGAGGCCCGGGATGTCCGGGACGACGTTGACGGCGTTCTCGCCCGTGGCGACCACGAGCCAGCGGCCGATGTACTCCGTCTGGGCACCGCCTGGGCCGGTGGCCTGCGCGTGCCAGAGGCCGGAGGTGTTGTCGTAGTGGGCGGAGAGCACGGTGGTGTTGAACTCCGGCTTGATCTTGAATGTGGCGGCGTAGTCCTCGAGGTAGTCGATGAACTGGCGGCGGGTGGGGTACTCCGGGTAGTGGTCCGGGAAGGGCATGCGCGGGAGCTCGCAGAAGTGCTTGGGGAGGTGGAGCTTGACGCGGTCGTAGGTGCGCTTCTGCCAGAGCGAGGCGATGCAGTCCTCGCGCTCCAGCATCAGGAACGGCATGCCCTCCTCGCCGAGGCTGGCCGCCACGGCGAGCCCGGAGGGGCCGGCGCCGACGATTATCGGGCCGTCCACCGACACACGACGAGGCGGGCTGAGGCTTTGCATGCGAAGCACCATGGTTGCTTCCTCGATCGCTTCTTGGGTTGGCTAGTGATCAAGACTAGATCAGGAAGGTTGCTGGGGTTTTGCTCAAGCTAGCAGCTGGCTGATGAACAAGTGTTAATGCTGCAATGTTCTGCGGAGACTCTTAAATATGCATGGATAGGTTGAGTGGAAGCTTGGTGGAGATGCGATTCGTGGCCACGGTTTTGCTTCTTTTTGACTGGGTTCAGCGGACCATCTTAACCCCAAATTTAAAATGTTTCCAACCATCACTAATTTTAATTCATATGGCCCATGCAAAGCTGCAGCTAATTTACAATTAGTAAAGTGGATCCGATAATTAGCGCCTAAGGCATCTGTCTAACTTTATTCCCAACTCATTGTGTCAAGAAAGCTGCTAGACAAAAAGTTCTATGTGCCTAATGAATAATGATAATGGCTTTTTCCATATTCTAACCGAGCTTCAGACCTCCTTGTACCTGATCATACATACCCTTGCTACACTGAATTCCCACTTGCTCTTACTTTGCTTATATATAAATTGTGCTTTCTGGCTTTCTGGATGCAGCAACCATGCATATCAAATTATACAAAAAGTGGAACCGAAAGAGAGATGTCGCTGTAGAGTAGATCGTGCCATTGATTGATCCAATCTTTCACAATATGAAATAACAACCTTAAAAAAATCATTGACAAAAACTTTCAGGTAAGAGCAACCTGAACATGCATGGGTCAAGAAGACAACTAACACGGCGTGTCTAGATAAGCAGAACACCTACTGCTGTACTAGATTCAACTACTAGTACCAAAAAAATTGCTGCAAGAAAAACTCGAGACTCGAAGCAGCTCAAGACTCGTCTTTTAAATGGATTCGAGAGACCGACTCAAAAATACACGAGCTAAATGTGGGCGTCGCATGTAACTGGATTGGAAAACGTGCTGATCTTAAACCAACACTAACTCATTCGATTTCAGCTCGATAGCTCAATAATATAATTGTGTGTAGTGCGTCTATTGTACATTAGGGTTTATTACGACTGTGTCTTCAGATCACGCAAAAATTGAGACCGTGTCACTACGACTCCGCAAATTGGAACCCTTCCCTCAAATTTCCATGTAGGACTAAAATAAAAGGCAAACGAGGGGGGCAGCTGGCCGGGGCTAGGTGGTGGCCGGTTGGGCCTCCCGCACGCCCAGCCCAGCAGCGGCCTGGTGGAGCTAGGCGGTGCCCGGGTGGGCTGCCTCCCGTGTGTGCACCGGCCCATCCTAGGGCCGTTCGTGGCCTGCCAGCGCACCAGCCGCCCGTGCCCACGTGGGCTGCGCCCAAGGCCCACCGGCGGCGACCAGCGCCCGTCCGCGCTTCCGTGAGCACCCACCTGCCCGTGTGGGCCTGTTGCTTTGGCTGTGTGCTTCCCGTTTTGGTATGGCTGGTTCTCGGCCGACTCACTCCAGGAGTTTTGGCCCTATAGAGGAAGTTGCCCCTATAAATATTGATTTGAATACATATTTAATATATATTAATTCATAATTAATATATACATATGCATATTCTAAATTGCTATTTATCCAAAACACCTTTCGATTTTTTCCTTCTTTCGAATACTTTGGACCCTCTTCGAAATTATTCTGATAATCCTTTCTCGGAACAATTCGGATCTTTCTTTCTCATTGGTGATTCCTTCGCTTCCATAGCGATCTTAGAACGTCACTAGACCCTTAAGTATGTGTTACCCTACGGTTTAGAAATGGCACAGACATGATCAAGATCTCTCTCCGATCAACGATCAATAGCGGGACCAGGATGTCCATAATGACCCATATGCATTCCACAAAACTCTGTCGTGTTCGAATCATAAACTCTGTTTCCTATTTCCTTTGTCTCTTCGATACATGACTTGCGTGAGATTTGATCTTTTGTATCAACATACTAATCTCGTTGCTGACAAGTCTACTTAACAAGTTATCGTGACATTATATCCATATGATCTTGTCATATCCTACAGTTTATTGGATGCAATCTCACCAAGTGGGTCCAGTGTATCTTCCTGTTACACAGGTGGACAAATTCCGATCTTGATGCATATGCCTCAGCTGTTCCTTCGGAATACCCAATACACATTTTATAGTCACCCGATTATGAACATAACGTTTGGTGTGATCAAAGCATCCTCCAAAGACAATGATTAATATGACCTCACGGTCTAAGTAGAAGGTCACTTCGTTTTTAACTATCACAATGATAAACTATGTGACTAGATCACGTTGTAATAGTTATGTGGGTAATGTACATCATGCCATTCCCTAAAGACGTGGCTTCATTGTGAACTGGCATAAATAATTCATGACTAGGAAATCTTGATCATCGGTTGCCCAGCGAACTAGTTAAATAGAGGCTACTAGGGACCAGGTTTGTTTACATACCACACCTTCATCAATGTTTTCTCTCGATACAGTTATAGCATAGTATAAAACTGCCATGAACTAGTTTGAGATATGATAATAAACCTATTTATTATTTGCCTCTAGGGCATATCTCTTTGGAACCCCACGTTCTAGACTTTATGCACACACAACCTAACATTTAACAAAGAGCTCACTCCATCTCAAAAGCTTAGACTGGTGAGAGAAAGAAATATCTCTTATAAGCTGGGTGTGGCCTCCTCCCATAGGCGAGGTGGGATTAAATCCAAGCAATCTCCAATGATCAACATGGGCCCTAACCATTGGCGGAGCCAACACCGGGTCGAGCCTGGGCAACCGACCCGGCTCAATTTTTTGGGAAGAAAAAACACATACTGATCCGCTCCCGCACGCGCTGCCCTCGCTTGCCCTCGTTCGTTCCAGAATCCCCTCGCCTCGCCCTCTCCTTCTCCCGCACACGCCGTCAAGCTTTGACCCGCCCCGCACACGCCTCGCCCTCGCCCGTTCCCGACCGCCGCCCTTGGCCACCCGTCCTCGACCCCTGCCCCGCACACGGCTGACTCTCCTCTGCTCCCCCCCTCGCTAGCTGCCCCACACACGGCGCTGCAACACTGTGCGTCTGCCCTCGCCCTCTGCTCTGCTCGGCCCAGTGGCCGCCTTCGATGGACTCTGGCGACGAGGCTGACCTGGCTGCCTGAATTGAAGAAGGGGAGGCTGCTGATGCAGCAGAAGAAGAAGCATGCAAGAGGACACGCGTAGTAACCGTAAAGGTCATCTTCCTCGTGGATTTTGACTTTCCAGCATGGAATCAACTTAATGGTATGATAACATCTCCTCAAAATATAGCACTTTTGTATATGGTTCTTGTTTTTTAGTTAGTTTGTACTTCCACTCGGTGAAATGTGACAAATGAATCTGTTTGGACATTTTTTGTTGATTACATTTGATTTTTTGCCAAAAAAATTAAAAGCTTATTTGTTCGACCCGGCTCAGTTCAAATCTTGGCTCCGCCACTGGCCCTAACACTCCTGCTCCTACCTCGTCGGCTACACTTTTGAGGCATGGAGGGAAAGGGCAGCGCTGACCTTTTTTTTCGCGAAAACAAAAAAGCCTTGTGTTTCGATTCATTGATAGAAAAAGAAAGATAGAAAAAGAAAGTTATGTATATCATATACACAAGCTCATAAAGAGCCAACACACTCCGTACGACTCAATCCACTAGATCTACGGGGCTATGGGGATCAAGGGTCGTAGGCCAATCGTTCCAACACCAGCACCAGCCCAAGCCCTAGCCTCAGACCGAATCGTACAAAGAAGACCACCCAAGGTTGGTGATGCGTTGTCGAACATGACCACATTATGTTGTTTCCAGATTCACCACGCCATTAGCATGATGAGCGAGGATGTCCCCTTGCGTAGAGCTTGGGGTAGATCTTGAAGCTTGCAGCCACCAGTCAACGAAGTCGTCTTTCCCATCTGATGGTGACGCCGTAGATCGAATCCAGAAGAGCACATCACGCCAGGTTGCTCTGGAGAAGGGACAACCCAGCAGGACTAGGCAGCGCCGATCTCACATTTTTAGGCGGGGGAGTGAGGGGAGGGGCAGCGCCGGCCGCAGCAGGGGCGGCCACGAGTAGGTGGCTACAGGCAGGCATGGACCGCGGAAGGCAGGCAGGAGTGAGGAGCTGCTGGCGGCGAGCAGGGGCGAGTGCCTGTTTTTATTTAATAAGTAATGAAAAAACACATTATCATTCAAGTCGGGGGCGGCCATATCGTTATTTTTTTGTGATTCTCATCTAGAGAATTGCATCAAGCATTCAAGCATGTGGTGAGGATTCTTGAGGTCGTCATCGCGTTCTGATCCTTGTGATCTTATTGTCTGACCGTGCATCGTAGTGTGTGCGGGTAGAGAGGAGGCACGAGGATACATGCTATTTCACTGCGTCACCGTATCTAACTGAAGCCTACCACATAGTGTCGTGAAAGATAAAAAAAATAGTTGAACAAATAGTTGAGTCGTATATCATCAAAAGGGAAGAAACCATTGGATCATTGTCACGTACCCACGAGCACGGATCGGAGCATACAAATCCCATTGAAACTAATTGTCTTCCCTAACTAGGCCCAATACACGGGAAAATCATAATAATATCTTTACCGTTATGAGAGAGTGACACGTATACATCGATTTTGTAAGAAAAATGATACACATCACCCGAGGCGGGATGGAACCGTTTCATCCCTCGGCTCTACCTCGCACGCCTTTTTTTTATACCGGCGGTGGGTTGTGCTGCTATGGACCATCCAAGTAGCGTTATCCTCTTGTTCTCTCCTTCACGGTAGAACGACTCGAGAAGAAATCCTCCAGCACGCTTCCGCTCACCGCCGGTCGGAGTGCCTCCCCCTGCCCCCCTCTTCTCCAGCGAAGCGCCTCCTCTCCTCCCGCTCGCCGCATCCGTTCCACTACAGCTTCCCATGTCGCGCGCCCATAGCCTGTCGTCAGGGCTTCCTCCCATGGAGCACCACCGCTGGCGCCACTGTCGCCGCCATAGATGATGAAGGTCGCGAGGCAGGCTTGGTAAGGGAAGGCCACGGTGGATGTGTGGCAAGAGGAGGGCGAGGCAAGTGCCGTCTCACACACACCACTACCCCCTGCAGCGAAGGCACACCCTTTTTTCAAGCTCCTAGTGCTCGCGTCGACGTGCTCCTCCCCTACTACATGGTCGCCGCGCCCCCGACGGCAAAGATGCTGCTATATGTGAAGATGATGGCCGGAGATGCTACTGCCATCATCCGATGGTGCTGTCAGTGGTGGGTGGTGTTGCTGCCGACCTCGGGTGTTGCTGCTAATGGATGGGGATGCTAGGAGGTGGAGATGCCATTGGCGATGCACATCTTTGCTACCATGGTGTACGGTGTTGCTAACCACGGTAGGTGTTTGTGCTACCATGAGTATACACCTTTGCTACCGACTGCAAACGGCTTTGCTACTTTGGGTACATGACGTTGATACCGACGACATGTCACTTTAGTTGTTGCTACCTTGGGTGAAGCAAGGGACTCGTTTAAATTTTGTTATGTACTCATTTCGTTTTTGCTACATTGATGTTCTCCAAATGCTACAATGTTTTTTGTACAAATTTTTGGATATAGGTGTCCTGGCGATGCTCTGGCAAAGTTTGTTTTTTTCCTACACTAATACAATTTTTTTGCTACAACCGCTCTCTGGTTTACAAGATCTCTAGCGAGAGTCGTCCACGATGTCGGTTTTGATATATTAGAATATTTTTGCTACATCCGTTTTGTGGTTTTGTTATATTAGCATATTTTTTTGCTACAATAACTCCAGCGAGGTCTCCAGCAAAAAAATGTTTTCTTTATTTTCATCCCTGATGGCGTCGCGTCAACGTGGGAGCGCTTCGTCGGGAAACCCCAAGAGCAAGGTGTGATGTAGCACAGCAACAAGTCTTCCCTCAGTAAGAAACCAAGGTTATCGAACCAGTAGAAGGAAGGAAACATCTCAAAGGTGTTGCAAGCAACTTGGAAACCTACACAACACAAACTCAAGACTTTGCCCCAACGAACAGTGAGGTTGTCAATCTCACCGGTTGCTGTAACAAAGGATTAACTGTATGGTATGGAAGGTGAAAGTGGTTTGTAGAAAGTAAATAGTAACAATGGAAGATGTATCAATGGTAAAGATTGGACTGGGGTCCATAGTTCACTAGAGATGTTCTCCTTAGATAAACAAACATGGCATGGTGGGTAAACAAATTATAGCAGGGCAATTGACAGGACTGAGCAAGGCATAACAATACAATACTAGACATAAAGATCCTATGAGATTCAATTGGGCAATACAACAAGATACATATACCGCCATCCAACTGCATCTATGACTAGAAGTCCACCTTTGGGTTATCATCCGAACTCCCTCCAATATTAAGTTGCAATCAACAGACAACTGCTTTAAGCAAAGTGTGTAAGGTAAACAATCCACTTGTTCCATGAACAAGAGACCGTTGTTTTCTCCCCTAGTGGCAACAACACATCTACAATCTTAGAGATTTATGTCACTTCCCTTGATTAAATAGAGGTATGAACCCACTATCTAGCATAAATACCCCCTCTTGGAGTCACTAGCAACTACTTGGACAAGATAGCTACTAACAACGGAGAGCATGCAAGATCATAAACAACACATACATGGTAGAATCAATAAGACAAAACCATTAATCAATCTGACATAGTAATCTCAATATCCATCGGAACCCCGCAAATACAACATGCATGATTACAAATAGATGAGATCGTGATCATGAACGGAGCTCACAAGGTCTATACATGAAAGCACAAAGGAGGAGATACAACCATCTAGCTACTACATGGACCCGTAGTCCAAGGTGGAACTACTCACGCTTCATACCGGAGGCTGGCATGATGAAGAAGAAGGCCTCCGGGATGATCTCCCTTTCGGCAGGGTGCCGAGAAGAGCTTCAGATCCCTCCCCCGATCTAGGGACGATGGTGGCGGCGGCGGCTATAGACGGTTTCGTGGAATATTGATCGGGTATTTAGGGTTTAGGCATCGGGGGCTTCTTATAGGCAAAGAGGCGAGGATGAGAGGCGGCCAGGGGGCCCACACCCTACCCAGGAGCGGCCTAGGGTGGGCCCATGCCTGGGGGGTGCGGCCGCCCTGTGGCTCCCTTCCGTCTCTCCTGTGGACTCCATGTTCTCCTCGATAAAATATTGACTTTTTCTTTTGTCCCGTCTAATTTCGAGAATATTTCCTTACTAGCTTTTCTAGAACCAAAAACAACAGAAAACATGCAACTGGCACTGTGGCAACTTGTTAATAGGTTAGTACCAGAAAACATATAAAAATCATCTCAAAGTGTGGACAAAGCAAAGCAAAGTAGATACTAAACAAGCATGGAACGTCAAAAATTATAGATACATTTTTGACGTATCAAGCACCCCCAAGCTTAACTCCCTCTCGTCCCCGAGTAGGTAAGTGATAAAAGAATAATTTTTGAGGCGACATGCACCATCAAAACCAAGATCAAACCATTTGCAAGCATTGAAAGATAGGATCAAAGAACTCTAAACATGAGCATGAAAGATGGAGTTCTAACAATAAAACAAAGTAACTATGCATGTAACATGAAAGGCTACAAACAAAGATCATGAATAACATGCATTGAAAAACGTTTGTTTGTTTCACATGCAGAAAACATGGCATAGTGGAATTCAGCTTGTCCCTCATAGAGTAGCAAATAGATGCATAGGACACCTTCAAAGTTCATAAGAGTGACTATATACAAATAGCACAAAAACAAGTAATATCAACAATATGCATCAATCAATAAGTTTTGGGACAATGCACATAGAACTAAGAATGGAAACTATGCTCTCTTAACTGGTGCCTAAAGGTAGAAGGTGGAGACTCAATATAATGGTGGAAGAAAGGCCCTTCATAAAGGGAAGCAGGGATTTCAAGTTTCAAAAAGAGCTTCCAAAAATTATGGTACTTGTTAGCTTTTAGCCCTCATTGCCCCTATCATAAGCATCTTGAAGTGATTAAGGTTAAAGTGAACAAACTATGGAGTATATGCTTGACAAAGTATAAATTGGCAATCTCATGTCCCTTGAATACGAGGGTCGCACCTCATGCTACTCAACTTTAGTCACCTGTAAGTTCTTGTCATAGTAAGTACATGTGTATCATAGCGAACCGCCAACGGGGTATCCCTTGCACATGGTACAGGAGCTATCCCATAAACAAAATGACAAGGCAAGCAGACAATGAGCATCTCAGCGATCTTTTTATTTGCTATTTGCATAGGTTTTTATTGAGGATGCTTCACAGATTGCTCATTATAGTGATGCTGCAAGTTTCCACCATGATTAGGCACGGCTTAGGCTAGCGGCTCAGGCATTTCTCTAACATAAAATACATAACTCCATGGACTTACAAGCTCCCTTTTTATTTCACATCGACGACATCCATAGACAAAAGAGCATGATATCAACTGTGTAATGATGACGCCCAACACTTGTCCTGGGACGCTTCATTGGAAACCTCAAGAGGAAGGTGTGATGAGCACAACAACAAGTTTTCCCTTAGTAAGAAACCGAGGTTATCGAACCAGTAGGAGGAAGGAAACATCACACAGGTGTTGCAAGCAACGCGGAGACCTGCACAACACAAACTCAAGACTTTGCCCCAACGAATTAATGAGGTTGTCAAGCTCACCGGTTTGCTGTAATAAAGGATTAAACGTATGGTGTGGAAGGTAATGGTTTGTAGCAAATAAACAAGTAATAGTGGAAGATGTATCAATGGTAAAGTTTGGACCGGGGTCCATAGTTCACTAGAGGTGCTCTCCTTAGATAAACAACATGACATGAAGGGTAAACAAATTACGGTAGGGCAATTGACAGGAACTAAGCAAGGCATAACAATGCAATACTAGACAAAAAGATCCTATGAGATTCGATTGGGCAATACAACAATATACATAGACCGCCATCCAACTGCATCTATGACTAGAAGTCCACCTTCAGGTTATCATCCGAACCCCCTCCAGCATTAAGTTGCAAGCAACATACAACTACTTTAAGAAAAGTGTGTAAGGTAAACAATCCACTTGTTCCATGAACAAGAGAGAGTTGTTTTCTCTCTAGTAGTAATGGCACATCTACAACCGAAGAGATTTTTTTCACTTTCCTTGGAAACTAGAGGCATGAACCCACTATCGAGCATAAATACCCCCTCTTGGAGTCACTAGCAACTACTCGGCCAAGATAGCTACTAACAATGGAGAGCATGCAAGATCACAAACAACACATGCATGATAGAATCATAAAGACAAAACCATTAATAATTCTGACATAGTAATCTCAATATCCATCGGATCCCTGCAAACACAACATGCATGATTACAAATAGATTAGATCTTGATCATGAACGGAGCTCACAAGATCTATACATGAAAGCACAAAGGAGGAGATACAACCATCTAGCTAGTACATGGACCCATAGTCCAAGGTGGAACTACTCACGCATCATACCGGAGAGAAGGCCTCCGAGATGATCTCCCCTCCGGCAGGGTGCCGGGAAGAAATTCATATCCCCCCTGATCTAGGGACGATGGTGGCAACGACTACATAAGGTTTTGTGGAATATTGATCGGGTACTTAGGGTTTCTGCATCGAGGGCTTCTGATAGGCGAAGAGGCGAGGCTGGGAGGCGGCCAGGGGCCCCACACCCTACCCAGGAACGGGTCGGGCCCACCCACTCCTAGGGGGTGTGGTGGCCCTGGTTCGCGTATACGTCTCGTCTTTTGGATTCGTGTCCCTCACGGTAAAATATTGACTTTGGCTTTTGTCCTGTACAATTCCAAGAATATTGATTTTTTGCCTTTCTCGAACAAAAAACAGAAGAAAACAGACAACTTGTACTATGGAAACTTGTTAATAGGTTAGTTCCAGAAAAGATATAAAAACACCTCAAAGTGTAGACAAAGCAAAGCAAAGTAGATACTAAACAAGCATGGACCATCAAAAATTATAGATACGTTTCCGACGTATCAAGCATCCCGAAGCTTAACTCCTTGTCCTCGAGTAGGTAAGTGATAAAAAGAATAATTTTTGAGGTGACATGCACCATCAAAACCAAGATCAAACCATTTGCAAGCATTGAAAGCTGGGATCAAAGAACTCTAAACATGTGCATGAAAGATGGAGTTCTAACAATAGGACATAGTAACTACGCATGCAACATGACATGCTACAAACAAAGATCATGAATAACATGCATTGAAAAACGTTTATTTGTTTCACATACAGAAAATATAGCATAGTGGCATTCATCTTGTCCCTCATAGAGTAGCAAATAGATGCATAGGGCACCTTCAAAGTTCACAAGGGTGACTAGAAACAAGTAGCACAAGAACAAGTAATATCACAATATGCATCAATCAATAAGCTTTGGAACACTTCACACAGAATGACAACTATGCTCTCTTAATGGTGCCTAAAGGTAGAAGGTGGAGACTCAAATAATGGTGGAAGAAAGGCCCTTCACAAAGGGAAGCAGGGATTTCAAGTTTCAAAAAGAGCTTCCAAAAATTATGGTACTTGTTAGCTTTCATCCCTCATTGCCCCTATCATAAGAATCTTGAAGTGATTAAGGTTAAAGTGAACAAACTATGGAGTATATGCTCGATGAAGTATAAGTTGGCAATCTCAAGTCCCTTGAATACGAGGGCCACACCTCATGCTACTCAACTTCAGTCACCTGTAAGTTCTTGTCACTGTAAGTATTTGCATATCATAGAAAACCACCAACGGGGTACCCCTTTCACATGGTACAGGAGCTATCCCATAACGAAAATGACAAGGCAAGCAGACAATGAGCATCTCCGCGATCTTTTTATTTACTATGTGCATAGCTTTTTATTGAGGATGCTTCATAGATATCTCAGTATGGTGATGCTGCAAGTTTCCACCATGATTAGGCATGTCTTAGGCTAGCAACCCAGACGTTTGTCTAACACAAAATACATACTCCATGGACTTACAAGTTCCCTCTTTATTTCACACCGGTTACATCCATAGACAAAAGAGCATGATATCAACTGAGTACAAAGTACAAGTGCATGAAAACGTTCCCCGTGACAGCACGGTTCTGCTAATTCCAACATATAAGTCCAAGCATATACAACATAGATGACACAATGGTTCAAGTTTATTAGGGGCAAAGAATATAAAGTGTGCCATCAAGTTCGTGAGGGCTTTAATCACTAAGTTTTCACATAACAAAATAGTTTTTAATTGGAAGATAGCTGAAAACAAGAATATACTTGGAATGGTGTAACACACCATGCATAGGAATTTATAGTGGACACTTTGGAATAACTTGGTTTCTTGGGAGTTGGAAGCATGAGTGGAGCTTACTCATACAAGTGGAGGCTAGCAAAAGATTGGGAGCAACCAACTAAGAGAGCATAATGGGCATAATCATGCAGAGCAACAAAGCAATACTAATCAAAGCATAGAGTGGTACTACAAGTCAAGGACTAAATTATCATAGAGGCTATAGTGACTTGTCATAGTCATAACATGGTGTGAGCATGTGCCAAGTCAACCCAAACAAAGCATCGAAGGAGAATACCACAATACTATGCTTTTGCATGCTAAAACAACGCATAATTTCTTCAAGGCACACTAAGCAATCCCAATTGTTTGGAACAAGACATGCTACACCAATAATAACTAAGCATAAGGTCAAAACAACACATAGCATGTCATGCTAAAGTCTAAGTCACAGTCAATGCAAGCTCCTCTTGCACTTCAAGCAAGAACTTACTACTCCTTTCCAACACCAAGCAACTTATTTGCAACAACACAGCAAGAAAGGGGGTCCAGACTACTTTATTCAATCAAACTAAACAACCTAAGCAAAGCAAACAAAAACTAAGACGCTCCAAGAACAACACAACAGTGCATGAAATAATAAAAAACGAAGTGTCTAGACAGACCTGAGCTTTTTATTGATGAAGAAGGGGATGCCTTGGGCATCCCCAAGCTTTGACGCTTGTACCTCTTGGATATTTCTTGGAGTGTCACCGGGGTGGCATCCCCAAGCTTGAGCTTTTGTCCATTCTTCATCTCATTACATCACTCTCTCTCTACACCTGAAATTTTTCCTTCATACAAATCTTCACACAATCTTCATTAGCAACATTAGTGTATTCAAAAGATATTAGACATCTGGCAAAGCTTTGAAATAGCAAGACATTTCACTAAAAACACAAGCTACTGTAGCAACTCCTTCAAAAAGCTCATTCCACCTAAAGAGAACTCAAAAAGGAATCAATAAGAAACAAACCATTAGGTAGAAACCGATTTTGTTGAACACCTTCTGTTGCTCAAATCAAAAAGTGTTAAACTAACAAAAGTTATCTAACATACTGGGGGATTTATTCGTAAATTTTCAGCTCAATCCGACTTACAGAGACTCCTCATGAAAGTTTTTGGTGGAGGACATAAATCTGTTTCGGGACAGCAACTCCCCAAATCTTACTTCCCTCTCATTAGAGGTCATTCTTGGCAAAAAAAAGCAAACAAAAAGGATAAGGAGAGGTCATTACAGAAGTAATGACTTCCAAGACTCAAGGAAACTCTTGGGTTATCTCCCAACAAGTACTTTTCTTTAACGCCTTTAAGTTAGGCACAAGAAGCAAGAAGAATCAAGTATTTTCAAATGAAGAAGCATTAACATCAAACCTTGCTTTCAAAGGAGGAGCAAAAAGAAACTTATCTCTCCTCATAGGGAAGTGTTCAATACCTTTCTTGAATGGAAAATGATATTTAATGGTGCCTTCTTTCATATCAATGATTGCACCAATTGCTCCAAGAAAAGGTCTTCCCAAAGTAATAGGAAAAGAAGCATCGTGTTCAACATCCAAAACATAGAAATCCACAGGGACATAAGCATTGTTAACCATGATGAGAACATCATTAATACTCCCCATAAGTTTCCTCTTAGCATTATCATTGAGTGGGACATCCAAATAACAATCTTCCAAAGGTGGCAAATCAAGAATTTCATAAATCTTCCTAGGCATAATAGAGACACTAGAACCAAGATCACATGAAGCTTTGAGATCAAAGTCATTCACTTGCATAGTAATAATGGGTTCCCAACTATCTTCTACTTTCCTAGGAATATAAGCTTTGTGTTTTAGCTTCTCTTCCTTAATCTTAACAAGAGCATCTGTAATGTGTTTGGTGAAAGCAACATGCATATCACTAGCATCAGGACTTCTAGCAAGCTTTTGTAGGAACATAATCACTTCAGAAATATTGCAACCATTAATATCAAAATCAAACTTAGCATCACTAGTAGTAGGCTCAATAGGCTTAGGCATAGTAGTAGGAGGAGCAGGGACTACTTGTGGTTTAGTGGTGATGGTGCACACACTATTGTTTCTATCAATTTCAGCTTCCCTTTCCCACCTAGCTTGAAGTTGAGCTAACAGCCTAACATTTTCATCAATAGTAACTTGTATGGAATGAGTAGCAGCAAAGGTGTTTTCCATGGTTTCAGGTTTAGCAGACATTTTATTAATCAAGGAAGACTGAGCTTCAGACAAAGAGGATATATTTTTCTCAACATTTAAAAGCTTTTCCTCTATAGCCTTATTGAAAGTGGTTTATTTACTAATAAAGTCTTTGAGCATGCCTTAAAGTTCAGAGGGGGCACTTCTAGCATTGTTATAAGAGCTTCCATAGGAATTGCCATTATTAGGAGGATAAGCCCTATAATTGTTGTTACCACCAAAATTATTCCTACAGGCATTGTTGTTGAAATTGTTGTTTCTAATGAAGTTAACATCAACTTTCTCATCTTGAGCAACCAAAGAGGCTAAGGGAACACTATTAGGATCTAGAGGAGCTTTCCAATTAACAAGCATAGCGATAATAACATCAATCTTATCACTCAAATAGGAAGTTTCCTCAACAGAATTTACCTCTTACCATGTGGAGCTCTCTCAGTGGGCCATTCAGAGTAGTTAACCATCATATTATCAAGGAGTCTAGTTGCAGCACCCAAAGTGATACTCATAAAGGTACCTCCAGCAGCTGAATCCAACAGGTTTCTTGAGGAAAAGTTCAAACCTGCATAGAAAGTCTGGATAATCATCCAAGCAGTGAGTCCATGAGTGGGACAATTCTTAACCAAAGTTTTCATTCTTTCCCAAGCTTGAGCAACATGTTCATTATCAAGTTGTTTAAATTTCATAATGTCACTTCTCATAGATATAATATTAGCAGGAGGATAGTATTTTTCAATAAAAGCATCTTTGCACTTAGTCCAAGAATCAATACTATTTTTAGGCAACGATAGCAACCATTCTTTAGCTTTCCCTCTCAAGGAGAAAGGAAAAATCTTGAGCTTAATAATATCTCCATCTACATCCTTATACGTTTTCATCTCACAAAGTTCAACAAAGTTATTGAGATGGGTAGCAGCAGCATCAGAACTAGCACCAAAAAATTGCTCTCTCATCACAATATTCAACAAAGCAGGCTTAATTTCATAAAAGGTAGCATCAGGAGCAGGTGTAGCAATAGGAGTGCTAAGGAAATCATTGTTGTTGGTGCTAGTGAAGTCACACAACTTGGTGTTCTCAGCAGAGTTCATTTTGGCAAAGGTGGGCAAGCCAAAAACAGCAGCAACAGCTAGAGGAGGAACTAATTTTTTTTGTGTTTTTGAATAAAGGAAGCAAACCAAACTAGTCTATTTTTTTGGGTTTTTGAAAAGAGGCTGATACGTCCAAAACGTATCTACTTTCTCGAACACTTTGCTATTGTTTCTTCTCTAAACTTGTGTGATTTGGATACAACTAACACAGACTGACGCTGTTTTCAGCAGAATCACCTTGGTGTCTTGTTTTTGTGCAGAAAATGAACTATCAGGAATATCCCGGAAAATATGCCAAAAAATATATTTCACCAGAAGATCCACGGAGCCAGAAGACGAGAAAGAGAGGAGGTCTGGGGGGCCCACACCCACCCAAGGCGCGGGCCCACCACTGGCCGCGCCTGGAGGGGGTGCAGCCACCCCAGGCACCCCCTCGGTCTCCCTCTGCGCCTATAAGTTTCCTTTCGACCTAAAACGGAGGAGGGTTCGATAGTTTTCCAGAAAGAGTTCCGCTCCGCCGCCGCCAACAGAAACCAAGATTCGGATCCAGAAACTCCGTTATGGCACCCTGCCGGGACGGGGAAATTGGAGAGGATCATCACCATCGTCATCACCAACGCATCTCCATCAACCATCGATGTTTCCCTCATCCATGAGTGAGTAATCCCGCGCTGTAGGATTTGGGGATGGTAGGGATTGGATGAGTTCTATCATGTAATCGAATAAGATCTGTTAGGGCATAGTGCCTAGTATCTCTATTAGTGCTATTTGACTTTGTTGCAACTTGTTGTGCTTAATGCTTGTCACTAGGGCCCGAGTGCCATGATCTCAGATATCAACTTATTATTGAATCATTATGATAGTATTGTTTGTGATCTAATCTGCAAGTTGTGTACACATATCATTGTCCGGATCCAAAGGCCCAAAAGTGACAATAATTGGGACAACCGGAGGGGATGACTGTGGTGTGAGGATCACATGTGTTCATGGAGTGATAATGCTTTGCTCTGGTGCTCTATTAAAAGGAGCACCTTAATTGCTAGTAGTTCCCTAGAGGCCCCGCTGCCACGAGCTGGCTGGACAGAAGATGTTGTGCAAGTTCTCATTGCGAGCACGTATGACTATATTTGGAGCACATGCATAGGATTGTTTAGTACTTGGATGCTTGTTATTATTTATCTCTAATGCCCTAGGTCTTGAAGTTACATGTTTAGACTCATCCATGCAACGTCCGTCCATCCATCCCTATGCCTACCGCACTCGAATCCTACTGTTACCATTACTGTTACTATTGCTCCTGTTTCACTGTTGTTTTTGCTGTTGCTACTACCAAACTATTGCTACTGATAAACTTCTGTGAGCAAGAACTATTTATAGGTGCAGCTGAACTGGCAACTCAGTTGTTAAGGCTTGCAAGTATTCTTTGGCTCCCCTTGTGTCAAATCAATAAATTGGGTAATACTACCTGCGAAGACTGTTGCGATCCCCTATACTTGTGGGTCATCAAGACTATTTTCTGGCGCCGTTGCCGGGGTGCATAGCTTTATTTGTAAGTTCACTTGGATCTATTATTGTTCACTGTTACTCCTTTCATCATGGGGAAGTCTCTTGATGGAAAGTTCCCTATTTTACCATCCACTACAAGAAGAGGTACAATCCTAAACACCTCTGCTGCTCTTGATTCACCGTCTGTTATAAGTAAGCTTGTTACACCACCACCACATACACATGCTACACACACTGCTACTACTGCTGAGTCTGAAACTGCTTTTGATACTCATGATGTTACTTCTACTGTGCTTGATGCGAGTGGTTCATTAGTTCCTTTTCTAGATGCTACTATGGCTGGTCTAGGAAATACCAAAACTCCTAGTGAAGACACGGTTACACCTGTTAGCTCACCTGAGGCTAGTGAGAGTAATGATATTAATGATGGTTACATTGAGTTCACTGATGATTTTGTTGAAGAGTGCCGAAACACACATGGTACTAGTGCTATTAAGAGTCTCCTTGCTAGACGTACTATTATGCCTAAGTTGTCCTCTGATCCTAAGTTTACCATTTATCCCATAGATATTAAAGATGAAGATTATGATTTCTCTCTTGATTTATCTTATTTAGATATTGTTGAGAAAGAACCTTTTTGTGGGACTGAAAATGAGAGTGTTGTGGCTCATATGAATGAGCTTTCTACTATGAGTGCTTTATTCTCTGATGATTTTAAGATGCGCAAGTACTTTGTTGCTAAGATCTTCCCTTTTTCACTACAAGGAGAAGCTAAGGCTTGGTTTAATAGATTACCTCCTGGTTCCATTGATAGCCCTGATTGCTTCTTTCTTCCAGAAATATTTTCCTCCCAGTGCTAGACATGCTGCTTTGTAGAGACTTTTTGATTTTAAACAGGGAGAAGAAGAGAAATTGCCTGAGTCATGGACAAGGTTCTTTTCCTTGATTCATGCACATCCTGGATGTCCATTACCTAAGAATGAGCTTCGTGATATTTATTATAATGGACTAACTGATGATTCTAGGACCTACCTAGATAGCTTTGCTGATTGTGTTTTCAGGAAAAGAAATCCTATAGATGCTGAAGAATTAATGGCTAAGATAAGCAAGAATTATGATGATTGGACTTCAACTGAACTGAATGCACCTGAGCCTATTACTCCTGAACCAATTCCAACACCACCAACAAAGAAGCGGGGATTTATTGCATTAAATGATGAAGTGACGAAGGAAGCTAAGAAGTGTCTAAAGGAGAACGGTATTAGAGCTGAAGATGTGAAGAATCTACCTCCTATAGAAGAATTATGTAAGCCAATTCCCCACTCATATACTATTGAGGTACACTCTCTCCAACACTTTGATGAAGGTGATATTCCTTATGGTAATCCTCCTGATCAATGTTTAGAGGAACTTGACACTTTGATTGTTAAGCAAGGGTATTTTAATAAACAAGTTTAGTATCATTTATTGGAAAACTCTAGAGCTATCCATGAGTTGAAAGATATTGTGGAAAGAACTTCTAATGATATTAAAATGCTTTGTAAACACTTCCAAATGGTTCAAAGTCAACTTGATTAACTTGCTAAGGTACAAAAGGATATGCTAGTTAATGCTTCAGGAAATAAACATGCTTATGGAATTAGAACTAGGAGTGGTATAGCTACTCAAGATCCTTTATATCCTGAAGGACACCCTAAAAGAATTGAGCAGGATTCTCAACGAGGGACAGTGGTAGCCCTCGTAAGAGAAAGAAAAAGAAACATAAGATAGTTGACGAACCACTTGAACCTGCTATAGATCCTAATAGTATATCTGTCTCTGATGCTGAAACTGAGATTGGTAATGATAAAAATGAGTCTCCTGATAAGGAGGAAGGTGAGGAAGAACTTGAGAAGCACACTAAGAACACTAGGTACAAAAAGGAAGATTTTATTGCTAATAAACATGGTAAAGAGAGAGAAACTTGGGTGCAGAAACCTATGCCTTTTCCAGGTAAGAAACACAAGTCAAAGGAGGAGGAACACTACAACAAGTTTTGTCAGTGGATGAAACCTTTATTCTTGCAAATTCCTTTGACTGATGCAATTAAGTTGCCTCCTTATTCAAAGTATATGAAGGATATTGTCTCTAATAAAAGGAAGATTCCTAATGAGGAGATTTCTACTCTACTTGCTAATTATTTCTTCAATGGTAAGGTTCCAAAGAAACTTGGTGATCCAGGTATACCAAATATTCCTTGATCTATTAAGAATAATTATGTTAGAACTGCTTTATGTGATTTGGGAGCTGGAGTTAGTGTTATGACTTTTTCTCTCTACAAGAGACTCCAGCTAGAAAAGTTGATACCAACTGATATTTATTTGGAAATGGCTGATAAGTCAACTACTATTCCTGTTTGTATATGTGAGGATGTTCCTATTCAATTTGCTCATAATTGCATGGTCTTAACTGATTTTGTTGTGCTTGAAATGCCCGAAGATGATAATATGTCTATTATTCTTGGGAGACCTTTTCTTAATACTGCAGGTGTTGTCATCAATTGAAATCAAGGGAAAGTAACATTTAATATTAATGACAAAGAGCACACTGTCTATTTACCCAAGAAGATTGTTAAGAGCTATTGCCTAAATTCCATTGAAAATATTGAGAGCATCAAGGTTGGAGAAATATATTGTCCCATTCCACAAGAAAATTTTGAAACTATTATGATTGGGACCATTGCTATCAAGTATGAGGTAATATAATCACCTTGTGAAATGAAAAGTTTTGTTTCATATAAGATTGTTTTGGTAACAAGACTTGATCAACCTTGTTAACAGAAGGATTTTAATGAAGAAAATAATATTTCCACTGTGGTTATAATTGCTTTCTTTTTCCTTTCTCCTTCCTAGTCTTTGCTTTAGCTTTAGTTTTTCTAGTTGTTTGCTTGTTTGAGTTTCTTGGAACTCCTGTAGTTTGGCTTTTGGTTTGCTTTTGCTTCTTCTGAAAAAACTGTTTCTGTGAGAAAATCAATTTTCATACCCTAAAAATTGGCCAAAAATAAAGTTTCCTGAAAAATCCCAAAAAATTCAAAATAAATTTTTCCTCGAAAAAAGGGGCAGAGAGGCACCTGAAGTGACCTAGGGGGACACCCCAGGCCACCACACCTATGGTAGGCGCGGCCTACCAGGTGGCGGCGCCTGGGGGTCTGGCCCACCTGGGCCCCTCCAGGCTGCCTCCTCAAAGCCATGTTCTTTCTCTCTCTCGAAAAACACCGGAAAACTTTCTTAAGCTTGAGTTCTTGCTATTCTTGCTCGTGATTTTCGATCTCCTTATTCAGACCATCTCAAGTGCTGATTTTTGGAGGGATTGTTCCTTAGTATGTGCCTCCTCCACTTGTCCAATTAGAGTTGTGATTGGTAGATTGTATCTTGAGTATTTTGCTGCTATAGGTGACAGGTTGTTTGAGCTTGCATGCTTGTTCTTTGATTAGAAACTTTGCTTTGATGCATGTGTAGTTCTCTAGCAAGTTCCTATAGTAGTTTCTCATCATCTATCAACTTAGAAATCACTTGGTTTGATGGTTGTCTAAAAATTTCAGCAAGGAAGATGAGTGCGTATCCACTGAATCAATATGACTTGATGGTGCATGAGCCAATGAAGGTTTATCATGAGGAGGCAGTTTTTCCTTCCATATATCCATGCCATGAATTTATGAGAGCTACGGGTATCCTCCAAGATTTCCAAACTATGGTTACAAATACAGGGTTGGAACACTTTGTTGAAGGTTAACCATTCCAATATGTTAAGCTAACCATGGATTTTGTGCAGGATTTCCAGTTCACTTGGTCTACTTCTAATCCCATGGTCCATTACAAAATATATAATATATCTGTCGACCTGCCTTTTGCTGATTTCTGTGCATCAATTAGAGTACCTCAGTGGGGATCTTGCGAGAATATCAAGGAGAGGCCCAAGTCACTTATGAATTTATATGCTGAGATTTGCCAAGCTTTTGACTTCTCATAGGAAAGTGATAAAATTCGGAACATTCAGCTCCCAGCTATTAGATACTTTGCCTATTTCATTACCAAGTGTCTTCTTGCTAGAAACATTGCTAGAAAGTTGTCTTCTTTTGATCTAGCTTTTATTGCAGCTGCTCTGAATAGGAATAGATCTTATAGTTTGGGTTCTCTAATAGCTCACCGTCTCACCACCAACCGTGAGAAGGGGGAATTTGTGGAGGTCTCATTGCTTCTAGGTTGCTAGCTTTCCATGGTTTAGAGCCTCATTTTTCAGATTCAGTTCCCCATAGAGAGGCTTGATATTGAATCCATGATTCAGCATGGTTTTGTTTCCTTGGGGGCTAATGTGAGAAGTTTACCATATGAATTATCTTTTGACCAACAAGGTCGGAGAAAGGGTAGGACTGAGAAAATAGTTTATTTGCCTGCACCTGCTTTGTTTAATTTTGATAACAGGCAAGGATGATCGCTTACGAAGGAGGAGGTTGACACTTATTTGGGGGAATTCTCCCAGCAAGAGGAGAATGTTGAAGAGAATGCCGAAGACAATTCGGTTCAGCCCTCCAACTTGGGAGAGTCTTCATACCAGCAGGCCTCATTTGATTGGGGCACGCCTTCTTCTTCATCACAGGTGCCTGGCCATGATCATTCCTATGATGAACCACCAGCATGGGGGTATTATCCACGTTATTGAGCCCCACTTAGGCCAAAAGCCTAAGCTTGGGGGGAGGTATACCGACATCACACTCATCTATATATCATGTTCGGTCGGTTCTTTGTATATCCATTGTTTCGCTTTCTTTTTGGTTTTTGTTGCTTCTTTCTAAAAACCCAAAAATACCAAAAAAAATCATTGTTTCTCTTGGTTTGTTTCTTTGCTTTGGTTTTCCTTAAAAGAAAAATCCAAAAAGATTTTGCTTTGTTTTTGTTTGGTTTTTCTTTGTTTGCTTGTTTCTAAAAAAAATCGAAAACACCAAAAATATTTGTTGTTCTTCTTTGGTTTTGTGAGTTCTTTGCAGGGTTCAGCCGTCCTCAGTGGATTTTGGTTTCATGTTTATTATTCAAGTCAGACAAGTGAAGGGCAATAATGAAGATTAATACAACTAGAGGTGTCGTAAGAGGCTGGTAACGAACTCTATTTGTTTCATTTTTGTACATATACTCATCATTGTGAGCATGTTTAGCCTGTTTGTGTAAGGTATATGTCATTATGGATGCTTAGTAGTTCTTGCTTGTCTATGATTAGCTCCAGCTTGCTAATAGTTTGTAGCATGTCATATGAATGTTTGCTTGCATTGTTTTATTCATACTTTGGTATGACATTGTGGTATCCTCCTCTGACTTTTCATGTGAATCGACTTGGCACATGCTCACGCATGCATATGACTAATCAATAGTCATAAGCCTCGATGATTTATTTTGCCTCAGAGTTCTTGTATCATTTTCATGCCATAGTTAGTCCTGTTTTGTTGCAAGCATGATTATGACAACTATTGTTCTCTCGTTTGTCGCTCGCTCTCTATTGCTAGCCTTCACTTGCACTGAGTACGTGCTCTACCTATGCTTCCAACTCCCCAAAACCAATATTGCCAGCTGTGTCCACCATACCTACCTATTAACATCATTTGCTATTTCAGTGCATATTCCATATGCCGTGTTTTCTTTCAAAATAAAATGTTTGTCTGTTTTGAGAAAGTTAGTTAGTAAAGCTCTCACGAACTTGATGGCACACTTTATTCCTTGCGCTTAATAATTCTTAACCATTGTGACTAGTCCATGAAAGTTATATGCTTGCTAATTATATATTGGGAGTCAGCAGAATCGTGCTGTCACAGGGAACGCTTTCAACACCTTTTGGATATCTCATCCAATTGATTCCTTGATCTTTTGTTTACGGATGTCAACGATGTGAAATAAAAGGGGAGGTTGTGAATTCATGGAGTTTATACATTGTGTTAGAGAAACGTCTGGGTCGCTAGCCTAAGCCATGCTTAATCATGGTGGAAACTTGCAACATCACCATAATGTGCATCTATGAAGCATCCTCAATAAAAAGCTATGCATATGGTAAATAAAAAGATTGCTGAGATGCTCATTGTCTGCTTGCCTTGTCATTTTGGTTATGGGAAAGCTCTTGTACCATGTGCAAGGGGTACCCCGTTGGCGGTTCTCGATGATATCCATGTATTTACAATGACAAGAACTTTCAGGTGACCAAAGTTGAGTAGCATGCGGAGCGACTCTCGTACTCAAGGGACTTGGGATTTCCAGTCTATGGTCTATCAAGCATATGATTCAGAGTGGACCTCACTTTCACCTTAACCACATGAAGATTCCTATGATAGGGGCAATGAGAGCTCAAAGCTAATGAGTACCTTCCTTTCAGCATTGGGAAGCCTTTCAAACCTTCACAAAACCGTTTTCACAACCTTGTTGAGTCATCACTTATTCTATGAGCACATTCTTGAGAGCATAGTTGTCATTTTTGTGTTTGTTCCAAAACTTGGTTAATTATGTCATGACTTTGATGCTTGTATCTCCGATATCCTTACTTCTAGTCTTCATGTGAACTTCAGATGTGCATTGGCATTTATATTGTGCTCTTCAAACAAAGGCAAGCGAGATACCACTCTATCATACCTTATTATGAGCATTGCAATGTTGCTTATGTTTATGTTTCATGCTACTTATTATTATTGAGTTGGTTTTATCTTCATAGCTTGCAATGACTATTGAGTAGACTTAGTTGCATACTTCTTATTATGAATTGTCTAAGCATCTACTCCTGTGCTGAGAATATATACATCATATGAAGCAAAGTGTTCGTTAAAGTTCTTTTATCGCACTCAGTTTTCAACTGAATTGCTTGAGGACAAGCAATAAGCTAAGCTTGGGGGGAGTTGATACGTCCAAAACGTATCTAGTTTCTCGAATACTTTGCTATTGTTTCTTCTCTAAACTTGTGTGATTTGGATACAACTAACATGGACTGACGCTGTTTTTCGCAGAATCACCTTGGTGTCTTGTTTTTGTGCAGAAAATGAACTATCAGGAAAATCCTGGAAAATATGCCAAAAATTATATTTCACCAGAAGATCCACGGAGCCAGAAGACGAGACGGAGAGGAGGCCTGGGGGGGGCCACACCCACCCCAGGCGCGAGCCCACCACTGGCCACGCCTGGAGGGGGTGCATCCACCCCAGGCACCCCCTCGGCCTCCCTTTGCGCCTATAAGTTTCCTTTCGACCTAAAAACCGAGGGGGGGGTCGATAGTTTTCTAGAAAGAGTTCCTCTCCGCCACCGCAACCAGAAACCAAGATTCGGATCCAGAAACTCCGTTCTGGCACCTTGCCGGGATGGGGAAATTGGAGAGGATCATCACCATCGTCATCACCAACGCATCTCCATCAACCATCAATGTTTCCCTCATCCATGAGTGAGTAATCCCCCGCTGTAGGCTTTGGGATGGTAGGGATTGGATGAGTTCTATCATGTAATCGAATAAGATCTGTTAGGGCATAGTGCCTAGTATCTCTATTAGTGCTATTTGACTTTGTTGCAACTTGTTGTGCTTAATGCTTGTCACTAGGGCCCGAGTGCCATGATCTCAGATATCAACTTATTATTGAATCATTATGATAGTATTGTTTGTGATCTTATCTGCAAGTTGTGTACATATATCATTGTCCGGATCCAAAGGCCCCAAAGTGACAATAATTGGGACAACCGGAGGGGATGGCCGTGGTGTGAGGATCACATGTGTTCACGGAGTGTTAATGCTTTGCTCCGGTGCTCTATTAAAAGTAGCACCTTAATTGCCAGTAGTTCCCTAGAGGCCCCGCTGCCACGGGCTGGCTGGACAGAAGATGTTGTGCAAGTTCTCATTGCGAGCACGTATGACTATATTTAGAGCACATTCCGAGGATTGTTTAGTACTTGGATGCTTGTTATTATTTATTTGCAATGCCCTAGGTCTTGAAGTTACATGTTTAGACGCGTCCATGCAACGCCCGTCCATCCATCCCTATGCCTACCGCACTCGAATCCTACTGTTACCGTTACTGTTACTATTTCTCATGTTTCACTGTTGTTGTTGCTGTTACTGTTGCTTTGCTGTTGCTACTACCAAACTGTTGCTACTGATAAACTTCTGTGAGAAAGAACTATTTCCATGTGCAGTTGAACTGACAACTCAGTTTTTAAGGCTTGGAAGTATTTTTTGTCTCCCCTTGTGTCGAATCAATAAATTGTGTAATACTACCCGCGAAGACTGTTGCAATCCCCTATAGTTGTGGGTCATCAGAGGCAAACAAAACCAAACAAAAAAAACAAAGCAAACTAAAAACAAATTAAAGAGAAAGGAAGTGAAGGACTTCCCTAGTGAAGACGTCCTTAGCCTCCCCGGCAACGACGCCAGAAAATAGCTTGATGACGCCCAACACTTGTCGTGGGACGCTTCGTTGGAAACCCCAAGAGGAAGGTGTGATAAGCATAGCAGCAAGTTTTCCCTCAGTAAGAAATCGAGGTTATCGAACCAGTAGGAGGAAGGAAACGTCACATAGGTGTTGCAAGCAACGCGGATACCTGCATAGCACAAACTCAAGACTTTGCCCCAACGAATCAGTGAGGTTATCAAGCTCACCAGTTTACTGTAACAAAGGATTAAACGTATGGTGTGGAAGGTAATGGTTTGCAGCAAGTAAACAAGTAACTGTGGAAGATGTATCAATGGTAAAGATTGGACCGAGGTCCATAGTTCACTAGAGGTGCTCTCCTTAGATAAACAACATGGCATGAAGGGTAAACAAATTATGGTAGGGCAATTGACAGGAACTGAGCAAGGCATAACAATGCAATACTAGACAAAAAGATCCTATGAGATTCGATTGGGCAATACAACAATATACATAGACCGCCATCCAACTGCATCTATGACTAGAAGTCCACCTTCAGGTTATCATCCGAACCCCCTCCAGTATTAAGTTGCAAGCAACAGACAACTGCTTTAAGCAAAATGTGTAAGGTAAACAATCCACTTGTTCCATAAACAAGAGACCGTTGTTTTCTCCCTAGTAGCAATAACACATCTAAAACCGAAGAGATTTATGTCACTTCCCTTGGAAACTAGAGGCATGAACCCACTATCAAGCATAAATACCCCCTCTTAGAGTCACTAGCAACTACTCGTCCAAGATAGCTACTAACAACGGAGAGAATGCAAGATCACAAACAACACAGACATGATAGAATCATAAAGACAAAACTATTAATCAATCTGACATAGTAATCTCAATATCCATCATATCCCCGCAAACACAACATGCATGATTACAAATAGATTAGATCTTGATCATGGACGGAGCTCACAAGATCTATACATGAAAGCACAAAGGAGGAGATACAACCATCTAGCTACTACATGGACCCATAGTCCAAGGTGGAACTACTCACGCATCATACCGGAGAGAAGGTCTCCGGGACGATCTCCCCTCCGGCAGGGTGCCGGGAAGAACTTCAGATCCCCCCGATCTAGGGACGACGGTGGCAGAGGCTACAGAAGGTTTCGTGGAATATTGATCGGGTACTTAGGTTTTCTGCATCGGGGGCTTCTTATAGGCGCAGAGGCGAGGCTGGGAGGCGGCCAGGGGCCCCACACCCTACCCAGGCGCGGGGCAGGGCCCACCCGCGCCCAGGGGGGTGTGGTGGCCCTGGTTTGCGTCTCCGTCTTGGCTTCTGGATTCGTGTCCCTCACGGTAAAATATTGACTTTGGCTTTTGCCCCGTCCAATTCCGTGAATATTGATTTTCTGCCTTTCTGGAACCAAAAACAGAAGAAAACAGGCAACTGGCACTATAGCAACTTGTTAATAGGTTAGTTCCAAAATATATATAAAAACACCTCAAAGTGTAGACAAAGCAAAGCAAAGTAGATCCTAAACAAGCATGGAGCATACAAAATTATAGATACGTTTCCGACGTATCATGTACAAAGTACAAGTGCAATGTTGAAAACGTTCCCCATGACAGCATGGTTTTGCTAATTCCAACGTATAAGTGCAAGCATATACAACAAAGATCACATAATGGTTCAAGTTTGTTAGGGTCAAGAAATATAAGGTGTGCCATCAAGTTCGTGAGAGCTTTAATCACTAAGTTTTCACATAACAAAATACTTTTTAATTGGAAGATTGATGAAAACAAGAATATACTTGGAATGGTGTAACACACCATGCATAGGAATTTATAGTTGACACTTTGGAATAACTTGGTTTCTTGGGAGTTGGAAGCATGAGTGGAGCTTACTCATACAAGTGGAGGCTAGCAAAAGACTGGTAGCAACCAACTAAGAGAGCAATAATGGCCATAATCATACAGAGCAACAAAACATTACTAATCAAAGCATAGAGTGGTACTACAAGTCAAGAACTAAATGATCATAGAGGATATGGTGACTTGTTCATAGTCATAACATGGTGTGAGCATGTGCCAAGTCAACCCAAACAAAGCATCAAAGGAGAATACCACAACACTATGCTTTTGTATGCTAAAACAACACATGATTCTTTCAAGGCACACTAAGCAATCCCAATTGTTTGGAACAAGTCATGCTACAACAATAATCACTAAGCATAAGGTCAAAACAACACCTAGCATGACATGCTAAAGTCTAAGTCATAGTCAAAGCAAGCTCCTCTTGCACTATTCAAGCAGGAACTTTCTACTCCTTTCCAACACCAATCAACTTATTTGAAACAACACAGCGAGAACGGGGGTCCAAACTACTTTATTCAAGCAAACTAAACAAACTAAGCAACGCAAACAAAAACTAAGACGCTCTAAGAATAACACAACAGTGCATGAAACAATAAAAACGAAGTGTTTAGAAAGACTTGAGATTTTATTGATGAAGAAGGGGATGCCTTGGGCATCCCCAAGCTTTGACGCTTGTACCTCTTGGATATTTCTTGGGGTGACACCAGAGTGGCATCCCCAATCTTGAGCTTTTGTCCATTCTTCATCTTATTACATCATTCTTTCTCTACACCTGAAATTTTTCCTTCATACAAAACTTCACACAATCTTCATTAGCAACATTAGTGTATTCAAAAGATATTAGACCCTTGGGTTTAGCTTTAGAACAACAAAACTTTCACTAAAAACACAAGCTACTGTAGCAATTCCCTCAAAAAGCTCAATTTCCCAAAAAGAACCCAAAAAGGAAACAATAAGAAGAAAATGCAAATAATGGCAGAAATCTGTCAAAACGGATGAGCAGGTAGAAACCGATTTTTTCGAAGACCTTCTGTTGCTCAAATAAAAAAGTGTTGAACTAATGAAAGTTAGCTAACATAATGGGGGATTTATTCGTAAATTTCAACTCAATCCGACTTACAGTGACTCCTCATGAATTTTTATGGTGGAGCACAAAAATCTGTTTTGGGACAGCAACTCCCCAAATCTTACTTCCCTCGCATTAGAGGTCATTCTTGGCACAAAAAGCAAACAAAAAGGATAAGGAGAGGTCATTACTAAAGTAATAACTTCCAATACTCAAGAAAACTCTTGGGTTATCTCCCAACAAGTACTTTTCTTTAACGCCTTTAAGTTAGGCACAAGAAGCAAGAAATCAAGTATTTTCAAATAAAGAAGCATTAACATCAACTCTCTTGCTCCTACCTTTCTTCTTCTCTTTAGGGAAAATATGATTGCTTATTGGAGGAGCAAAATGCATAATGCCTTTTCCCACATCTATTATTGCTCTAAGGTGTTTCAGCAGGGAACTTCCGAGTGTAATCTGTCCTTTGCGTACACATTCAATAACAAGATAATCAGTAGACACCATTTCCCTGAGATTTTTGTAAACAAACCTTCATCTATTCCAATGGGTAATAAATTTGCATTATTGGTAAGAGATATTTCTTCTCCTCCTTTAGAAAGTCCCCAAAGACTCAAAGACTCATAAATATCTTTAGGCATAAGGCAAAATTCAGACATGATATCACATCGAGCATCAAAAGTTGCACTATTTATAAAGACTTTGATTGTGGGAAACCACTTTGAAGGCTCAGAATTTATGGGAACATAACCATGGTGCTCTCTAAGTGTGTCATAGCAACTGTTCAAAGCAGCACTACTGGACTCAAGAGTGTTCAACCTAGCATAAATGTCTATAAAAGAAGAATCAAACTTGCTAGGCATATTATAGATTATAATCAACCTATTTATAGCATCTAAAGCTTCAATCTCAGTACAACGAAACATATCTTTCTCATCCACAACATCCAAAGCATATCTATAACAAAGAGCAATACCGTGGTAGAATCTATTAATAACCAAGCTAAGACTCATCTTAGGCTCAGTTTCCCTTTGTAAAGCAGAGATTCTAGACCAAGATTTTTGAAACTCTCTCCACTTGATTGCTTGAAAGTAAAGATCCTTTCCATAGGTGACACGGGGATTGCACCAAAACCAGACATAATGGCAACGAGAGCAGAAACTTTTTTTTTGTGTTTTTGATAAGAGAAAGCAAACTTAACTATTTTTTTGGAGTTTTTGATAAAAAGAGGCAAACAAAACCAAGCAAAATAAACTAAGCAAACTAAAAAAAAAGTAAAGAGAAAAGTTGTGGAGGACTCCCCTTGTGAAGACGTCCTTAGCCTCCCCGGCAACGGCGTCAGAAAATCTTGATGGCACTGCGTCAACGTGGGAGCGCTTCATCGAAAAACCCCAAGAGCAAGGTGTGATGCAGCACAACAGCAAGTCTTCCCTCAGTAAGAAAACAAGGTTATCGAACCGGTAGAAGGAAGGAAACGTCTCAAAGGTGTTGCAAGCAACTTGGAAACCTGCATAACACAAATTCAAGACTTTGCCCCAACGAATAGTGAGGTTATCAATCTCACCAGCTGGTGTAAAAAAGGATTAACAGTATGATGTAGAAGGTGAAAGTGGTTTGCAGAAAGTAAACAGTCACAGTGGAAGATGTATAAATGGTAAAGATTGGACCGGGGTCCATAGTTCACTAGAGGTGTTCTCCTTAGATAAACAAACATGGAATGCTGGGTAAACAAATTATAGCAGGGCAATTGACAGGACTCAGCAAGGCATAACAATGCAATACTAGACATAAAGATCCTATGAGATTTGATTGGGCAATACAACAAGATACATAGACCGCCATCCAACTGCATCTATGACTAGAAGTCCACCTTTGGGTTATCATCCGAACCCCCTCAGTATTAAGTTGCAAGCAACAGACAACTGCTTTAAGCAAATTGTATAAGGTAAACAATCCACTTGTTCCATGAACAAGAGACCGTTGTTTTCTCCCTAGTGGCAACAACACATCTACAACCTTAGAGATTTCCGTCACTTCTCTTGATTAAATAGAGGAATGAACCCACTATCGAGCATAAATACTCCCTCTTGGAGTCACTAGCAACTACTTGGCCAAGATAGCTACTAACAACAGAGAGCATGCAAGATCACAAACAACACAGACATGATAAAATCAATAATACAAAACCATTAATCAATCTGCCATAGTAATCTCAATATCCATCGGATCACCGTAAAGACAACATGTATGATTACAAATATATGAGATCTTGATCATGAACGGAGCTCACAAGATCTAGACATGAAAGCACAAAGGAGGAGATACAACCATCTAGATACTACATGGACCTGTAGTCTAAGGTGGAACTACTCACGCTTCATACCGGAGGCTGGCATGAATCTCCCCTCCGGCAGGGTGCCGGGAAGAGCTTCAGATCCCCCCGATCTAGGGACGATGGTGGCGGCGGCTACAGACGGTTTCGTGGAATATTGATCGGATACTTAGGGTTTAGGTATCGGGGGCTTCTTATAGGTGAAGAGGCGAAGATGGGAGGCGGCCAGGGGGCCCACACCCTGCCCAGGCGCGACCTAGGGTGGGCCCACGCCAGGGGGGTGCAGCTCCCGACCTAAGAAAATATTGACTTTGGCTTTTGTCCCGTCCAATTCCGAAAATATTTCCTTACTAGCTTTTCTGGAACAAAAAACAGCAGAAAACAGGCAACTAGCACTGTGGCAACTTGTTAATAGGTTAGTACCAGAAAACATATAAAAAGCACCTCAAAGTGTGGACAAAGCAAATCAAAGTAGATACTAAACAAGCATGGAACATCAAAAATTATAGATAAGTTTCCGACGTATCAATCCCCGTGAACGAACTGTTTTTGTTACATGTAGCAAAAACAGAACAATTTGTAGTCAAATTAAGACGTTTTGTAGCAAAACGGTATAAGGGCTATTTACTAACACATGTTGGCTTGGGGACCTGGGTATCGGAAGAAATTATCCCTCGGGAGACACCTAGCATGACTAATCCAAAGATATGGAGTGGTGTGCCATAATCCTATTATGCGTTATCAAACGTAACAACCAAAAATCATGGAACATCACAACCAAGATCTTTTTGCAGGGAGCAAGTAATTTTCAAAGAGTATAATAATGATTATATAATGAATACACACCTAAGTTAACCCACAACATCTAAATCATTATAATAGTTGGATCTAAGATTTGTGGTTCAGATTTAATAAGAGATTTAACGTAACCACATAAGTTGTTTGACACGTGCTGTTGACATGTCCAATATTTTTTTTATCAGACTCCCTACACGTGAACACTTATATAAATCACCCAGTACGTATCCCAATTGAGCTTTGGCAGCCTACTACAAACCAAAAAACAATTGCGGCGCATTGATACGCCCAGACGGATCCAATAGGGCAGCATCCAAACAAAAAAAAAAATCCATACAATTCAACCCGCCACACGCTAAAAGTTGATCGATGGAGTTGGTATTGATTTTTAGATTGGCATGTTCAGACGTAACCCAATAGAATAGGTCTCTCAGCTCTGGCAGGCTCTGACCAAATGAGAAAATTGCGTACAGTTGCACCGGCTGTTGCTGCAATCTACACCTACTAAAAGGATGATACGGAGCAGAAATTTAAAAAACATTTATGCCAAAATTACATGAGAAGTTAGACAGACTATTGTCATGTTACATAACACCTTTTGTTGTATACGATTCTAATGAACTCAACTTAAAAGGGACACGTGAAAACATACTCCGTTTCTCTAGATTGGCAAAAGTCAATGCTCCACGGATTCACTACGAGATTGAGAAGTCATGCATATGGAAAAGGGTATTACCTTGCTGATGGCATCTACCTAGATTAGGCAACCCTTGTGAAGACCATTCGTGAATCGGCTGATGAAAAATGTGTAAGGTTTGCCAAGGAGCAAGAGGCGGCTAGAAAGTATATGGAGCGGGACTTTGGTGTGCTCCAGTCTAGGTGGGCCATTGCTCTCCACTCTGCTTTGACTTGAAGCACTGAGACTATGTGGGAGATGATGACCGCTTGCGTGATCAAGCGCAACATGATCGTCGAGGATGATCGGGATGATGGACTCCATGATCAAGGATGGGATTTTGAGGATGACCTAGTCGAGGCGACGCTAGGACCAGCAACCTTTCACGAGTTCCTCCATGTGCACCATAATATGCGTGATCATAGAACGCACAACCGACTACAAGAGGATTTGATCGAGCATATGTGGGTGCACATCAGCAACAGCTAGGCATGGCCTCATATTTCCTCTTGTTGTTTGCTATGTTTGATCGTGAACTATATTTGTTTCAAAACTATGTTATGTATTTGGTTGTGAATTATTTATATTCATGTAATTGTGAGACTATGTCAATTTATTGAAATCTGTCAAAAACTGCAGTCCTAGTCGTGTCTGCCTGAAGTGGACTCGCGCTCGCGGGGGCACCCCGATTCAAACGGATAGAAACCAAAATAGCATATTTTTGTGTCCACGCGCCGACCTAAATGGACCAATCTGGACTCTGTCTCGTGTTCGAAATGGGCTAGAACGGTAAAGATGTCCTAATTATTTAAAGAAGCAGATCCGGTGCCATAGAATTCAAATGTGGCCCCATGCTGGCAAGGGCAGACAACTTGATGGGTTCATGCGTCATACCAGAGCGAACTTGAATCGACGGAATCCCTTGGCAATAATTATTGGAGATATTCCCTAGAGGCAATAATAAAAGTGGTTATTATTATATCTTTGTGTTTATGATGAATGTTTACATTCATGCTATAACAGTATTAACCGGAAACATTAATACTTGTGTGATCTGTAAACTAAATTAGAGTCCCTGGTAAAGCCTCTTTATAATACTAGCTTGTTGGTTAATAGATGATCGTGGTTTCTCGATCATGAACATTGAGATGTTATTAACAACAAGATCATATCATTAGGAGAATGGTATGATGGACATACTCCTATAGATAAGCGTAGCATAAAGATCAAGTCATTTCAATAGTTCGTTTGTTATAAGCTTTCTGATACATAGTAACCTAATTCCTTCGACCATGAGATCATGTTAATCACCATCACCGGAAGGATGCTTTGATGACATCAAACACCACACCGTAACTGGGTGGCTATAAAGGTGGCATTGAGTGTTCGGAAAGTATGGGTTGAGGCACATGGATCAAGAGTGGGATTTGTCCATCCATATGACGGATAGATATACTCTAGGCCCTCTCGGTGGAATGTCATCCAATTAGCTTGCAAGCATGTGACTGGCTCATAAGGGATCATATATCATGGGAACGAGAAAAGAGTACTTATCGGTAACGAGGTTGAACTAGGTATGCAGAGATACCGATGATCAAAACCTCGGATAAGTAAACTATCGTGAGACAAAGGGAAATTGGTATCGTATGTAAGTGGTTCATTCGATCGCAAAGTAATCGTAGAAATATGTGGGAGCCATATGAATTTCCAGATTCCTCTATTGGTTATTGATCGGAGAAGTGTCTCGGTCATGTCCGCATAATTCACGAACCGTAGGGAGACACACTTAAGGATTCGATGTTGTTTAGTAGATATGGAATGTTAGTAGGGATACCGAATGTTGTTCGGAGTCTCGTATGGGATCCGGGATATCACGAGGAGATCCGGAATGGTCCGGAGAATAAGATTCATATAAGGAAAGTCCAATTCCGGAGTTCGGGAAAGTTTCCGATGTTTTCATCGGAGAGGTTCTAGAAGGTTCACCGGTCCGAAAGGGTAATGGTCCATGAATGTGTCATGGGTAAGTAGAATGATTGGATCATATCCTAGGTCACTTGGTGTGGACATTTGTGAGAGAGAATTAAAGCTCTAAATTGAAAATCAAACGGGAGGTTTGAAAAGTCAAACTGGAACAATGGTTTCCTAGTGGAAGAAGGAAAGAGTCCTTCCAACTTGGGTTTGGAAGTGGTTTTAAACTCCCCTCCCTCAAGGCTACCCCCTCTCATAAATAAAGAGGAAGGGCTGCCCCAACATCACAAGACCTAGCCCCTCTCCACCCGCGCCGCCGCCGCCAAGCCGCCGCCGCCGCGCCGCCGTGCCGCCGCCCTGCGCCCCCGCGCCGCCGTCGCCTCACGCTGTCGTCGGCCTGTCGCCGTCGCCCTAGCCGCCGTCGACACCTCCTCCTCCTCCCGGTCTTCTAAACCCTAGATCACCGGAAACCCTAGATCCACCATAACTCGCACCGGCTTAGGTGAAGCCCTGCGGGATCTTCCCTCTACTTCCGACAACACGCCGTCGTGCTACCGGAATCGCGAGGGGAGAACTACAACCTCCGCTGCCTGCTGGAACAAGGGAGAGAAAGGTCTTCATCGAGTACCGAACGTGTGACCGACTGCGGAAGCGCTACCGGAACGCAGCGCCGGAAGGATCATCTACGCGGTCTTGAGATCGGCAAGTGTACGACTACATCACCCATGAGAATCTGCTCTTGTTAACCGCTTTGGAATCTTCGAGGGTGAGTTCTTCTATCGACTCGTTGCTACAATCTAGTAGATAGATCTTGGCTTGTTTGTATGCATGCGGTAGAATTTTTTGTTTTCCATGCTATGAACCTCTACAGTGGTATCAGAGCCGTGTCTATATGTAGATCTGTTGCACTAGTAGAACACAATGGTCATTATGGGCGGTGGTGCTTTTATTATCAATTGCTTTTTGTGTAGTTTGCATCTTGCGGTATGATGGGATGAAGCGGCCCGGGCTAACCTTACATGACATTATTTATGAGACTTGCTCCACGCTTAACATGCAGCTTGTATTGCATAAGTGGCTTTGCGGGTGCCTGTCTCTCCCATCATTGTATAGATTCAATTTACAACGGACACTTGATAGTTCAAACATCAACGTTGTGGTTCTTGTCCGTAAGTTAGAACGACACTTATTGAAAGCCCAAACCACGCAAAACATGCAAAGAAAATTAGAGCCGTCTAACTTTGTTTTGCAGGGGTGTGCTGTGATGTGATATGTCCATGATTGTGATTATATATGATGTATGCAATATTCCTTATTGTAAGTTGGCAACCGACAGTGGCCATATGGTTGTCTTTTAAATTCCGTTAAGACCTGCGTGTCTATTCAAAGTAGTTGTAATAGTTGATGCTGGTGGACGAAAACCATGAAGTGACGCCATTGACCTTGGCGCCATACCGATGATGATGGAGATCATGTTCGTGCTTGAAGATGGAGATCGGAAGCACAAGAAGAAAGGCCATATCATATCACATATTATGAATTGCATGTGATGTTAATCCTTTTATGCATCTTGTATTGCTTAGTTCGCGACGGTAGCATTATAAGATGATCCCTCAAGCACAAAATTTCAAGTTTTAAAGTGTTCATCCCTAGTAAGCATCGTTGCTAAATCTCGTTGTTTCGAAGCACCACGTGATGATCAGGTGTGTTAGATTCTGCGAGTGTATACAACATGAGCAAGCCAAATTTGCTCATGCGGAATCTAATGTTTGATCTTGACGAGCCTAGCATGTACAGACATGGTCTCGGAACAAGGATCACCGAAAGGTAAAGCATGAGTCATATAGTAGATATGATGAACATGTTGATTGTTCGCCATTGAAGCTACATCAATTCTCATGATGATTGGTTTTGATGTGGTGAATTTGGTTCGTGTGATCACTAAAACAATGCGAGGGATATTGTTTTGGGTGGGAGTTCACCTAGATTAATTTAACTATTAATTAGAACTCAATTTGTCATAAACTTAGTCTAAACTATTGCAAATATGTTGTAGATCAATGACGGCCCCTACCATCAATTTTAATGCGTTCCTAGAGAAAGAAAAGTTGAAAAACAATAGAAGAAACTTTGCAGATTGGTTCCGCAATTTTAGGATTGTCCTCAATGCTGGTAATTTGACCTATGTGCTGGATGCACCGGTGGGTGACCCACCTGCAGCTGATGCTACCGTTGAGGTAAAGAATGTTTTTCTCGCTCGGAGAATCAGTACTCCACAGTTCAGTGTGCTATCTTGTATGGTTTAGAATCGGAGCTTCAGAAAAGGTTTGAGAACCATGACCCACATGATATTGTCCGTGAACTCAAAATGATATTTGAGGCTCACGCGGTAGTTGAGAGTTATGAGGCTTATGAAAAGTTCTTTAACTGCAAGATGGAAGAGGGCAGCTCCGTTAGTGAGCACGTGCTTAAGATGTCTGGGCACGCAAGCAAGCTTCAAAGCTTAGGTATAGTGATTCCTAATGCTTTGGGGATTCACCGTCTCCTCCAATCACTACCACCAAGTGACAAGAACTTTGTGATGAACTACAATATGCAAAACATGGACAAGTCGTTGCCCGAACTCTTCTCCATGTTAAAATCCGCGGAAGTGAATATCAAGAAAGAGCACCAAGTGTTGATGGTCAATAAGACCACCAAATTTAGGAAGCAAGGCAAGTCTAAGAAAAAGGGAAACTTCAAGAAAGGCGGTAAGAAAGTTACCGCGCCGGCGAAGAAGACCAAGGCTGGGCCTAAGGCTGATACTGAGTGATTTTACTGCAAGAGAGAGGGTCACTGGAAGCGGAATTGCCCTAAGTACTTGGCGAATTTGAAGAACGACAACATCAAGAAGAAAGGTATATCCGATATACATGTTATTGATGTGTATCTCACTATTACTCGTAGTAGTGCCTGGGTATTTGATACTGGTTCAGTTGCTCATATTTGTAACTCGAAACAGGTGTTGCAGAATAAACGGAAGCTAGCGAAGAACGAGGTGACGATGCGCGTTGGAAATGGATCAAAGGTTGATGTAATCGCGGTTGGCACGCTACCTCTTCATCTACCATCGGGATTAGTTTTATACTTAAATAATTGTTATTTGGTGCCTGCGTTGAGCATGAACATTATATCAGGATCATGTTTATTGCGAGACGGTTACTTGTTTAAGTCCGAGAATAATGGTTGCGCCGCCCTGCGCCGCTCCCGCCTCGCGCTGCCGCCGGCCTGTCGCCGTCGACCTAGCCGCCGCCGACACCTCCTCCTCCTCCCGGTCTTCTAAACCCTAGATCATCGGGAAACCCCTAGATCCACAATAACTCGCACCAGCTTAGGCGAAGCCTTGCGGGATCTTCCCTCTACTTCCGACACCACGCCGTCGTGCTGCCGGAATCGCGAGGGGAGAACTACAACCTCTGCTGCCTGCTGGAACAAGGGAGAGGAAGGTCTTCATCGAGTACCGAACGTGTGACCGACTGCGGAAGCGCTGCCGGAACGCAGCGCCGGAAGGATCGTCTACGCGATCTTGAGATCGGCAAGTGTACGACTACATCACCCACGAGAATCTGCTCTCGTTAACCACATTGGAATCTTCGAGGGTGAGTGCTTCTATCGACTCGTTGCTACAATCTAGTAGATAGATCTTGGCTTGTTTGTATGCATGCGGTAGAATTTTTTTGTTTTGCATGCTACGAACCTCTACAATAATTTGAAACCAGATCACGTATGTATGGATAGTATCTCTTACACATAGCAGTGTTGATGCATCACTTTCCTCTTCGTACAACTAATTAAAATCAACATAAGAGTTTTTTTCATGATTAACGATGTCCATTTCGCTATCCCTAACATTTTATGTCCACATAGTAATTACTTTCATTTGTCCGAGCCTCTATAAAACTTCCCAGCTATTTAGGTCGAAGTGAAGTCAATATTTCTCTATTTTGGTTGTAGAATGAAGCATGCATAGAAAGAAACCAAGTGGGTGCATTTGTCTCGGAAACTACCTTGGTACTCTCTCCGTCCCCAGATACATGGCGCACGAATATTTTGAGGTTTACCTTTGACCACCTTTTAAGCCAATAAAATTTCGATCAAGTGATATATAAATTATACATATTGTATTCATATTCGAATAAAGTTTCTGATTGTATAATTTTAAAATATGTTTTATGTACTATTATTTGTGAAACTGATGGTCAAAGTTGGGGTACGAGAAACTAAGATGCCATGTAATTGTGGACGGAGTGAGTAATAGCATGCCCCAAATTTCTTTTCAAATAGCACCCATAATTAGTTTTCAAATAGAGTTTCCGTAAGCATGGCTGATATCAGAGACAATAAGTTTAGAGGCCTTGAGAGAGAGTACATGTTTTAAGAGGAAAGAAAATAGATTACTTATTTGAAATATCTGGAGTTGAAATAATGTGTTTGGATACAAATAGATGGACCACAATTGTCCTTATGAACAAAAGTGCATGGTATGCATTTTCGCAAAACTATCAAACACTATTTCATGTTTGTTACAATGTATTTGTAACAGGCTTGGACCGAGTATTGGTTTCTGTAGAATGGGAGGTCGCCTTCCCTCTCTGCTCTCTCCGCGACCTTACCAGGGTAGGCTCGGACCATGTTCCACTGCTCCTATCGACAGGGGGGAGCTCCCCACCACGGCTGAACCGCTTCCATTTCGAAAACTTCTGGCTCTACCAGCCAGGTTTCGTGGAAGCGGTTAAGGCCAAATGGCTGACGGCGGCGGCGACTCCCCCTAGACGATTCAACGCGGTGGACGTTTGGCACCACTGCGCTAAAGTCTCCCGCCAATTCATGAAGGGTTGGGGGGTGAACTTGGGCGCTGCGACGAGGCTTCAGAAGGGCGCGCTTCTGGAGGAGATCCAAGCCCTCGATCAGGCGGCAGACTCGGTGGGCCTCTCACTGGACGAGTGGTCTCACCGTTATGCCCTAGAGACCTCTCTCGTGGAGATTTACCGGGGGGAGGAGCTCTTCTGGCGGCATCGCAGCCGCCAGAACTGGCTCCTCCAGGGAGACGCCAACACCGCCTATTTCCATGCGGTGGCCAATGGTCGCCGTAGGAAATGCTCGATCCCATGTCTCTGGGATAATGGGCTCCTCATCAAGGAGGCGGGGGCGCTATCCTCCCATGTTTACTCCTTCTATAAGGAGCTCTTCTCGGCAGGACCCCACACAGGGGTCGCGTTGGCACATGACTTTTGGCCCCTTGGGGCCAGGGTCTCAACTAACGAGAATGCGGAGCTCACCCTCCCATTCCTGCCGGATGAGGTAGAGTGGGCGGTGAAGGCCTTGAAGGCCAACTCCGCCCCGGGCCCTGATGGCCTCCCGGTAGCGTTCTTCCAGGCCTTCTAGAAGTAACTCCAGCCGGTTATCATGCCTATGTTCCAGGAATTCTACATGGGGACTCTGGTGATGGGGCGCCTGAACCTGGGTGTAATCACCTTGATCCCTAGAGTTACAGGGGCCTCGGACATCCGCCAGTTCAGACCCATCATAGTACTCAATGTGATTCTTAGGGGCTTCGCGAAGGTTTGCGCCGCACGCCTTGCCCCGGTCATGGAGCGCCTCACCCACCAATATCAGTTTGCCTTCCTCAAGGGCAGATTCATACACGATGGGATCCTGGCCCTCCATGAGATTATCCACGAGATCAAATCCAGAAGGCTGAAAGGCATCTTCTTGAAGCTTGACTTCCAGAAGGCCTACGACCGCCTGGATTGGCGCTTTCTTCGTCAGGTCCTCATTAGACGAGGATTTGATGATCGTCTGATCACCTGGTTAATGCAATTTGTCACGTCCGGTAGCAACGCAATTAACATCAACGGCGAGATCGGGCCTTATTTCCGACCCTCCTGTGGCGTTAGGCAAGGGGATCCCCTATCCCCCCTCCTCTTCAACGCGGCGGTGGATGCCCTCGCGAAAATGCTTGAAAAAGCCAAGGGTGCGGGCCACATCTCCGGAGTGGTTGGTCACCTCATCCCGGGAGGGGGAATCACCCAGCTCCAATACGCAGACGACACCATGATCATGATTGAAGGCTCAACCCTGGATATTGCGAACCTCAAGTTCCTCCTTCTCTGCTTCCAGGAAATGTCGGGGCTCCGTATCAACTTCGACAAGAGTGAGATCATCGCACTAGGGTTCCCCCCGGACGAGCAGCAGAGGATAGCTGACAACTTTAATTGTCGGCTTGCCTCGTTCCCCATTACCTATCTAGGGATGTCGGTTCACGACTCTAGGATCCTCATCAGGGACCTGGACCCGCTCGTGAACCGGGTACGCTCTTGGTCCGAACCTTGGTGTGGGAAATTCACGTCGAAGGGTAGCAAGACCGTCCTGATTGACTCCTGTCTATCTAGCCTTCCCATGTACATGATGGGCATGTACCTCCTGCCTGAGGGGATACATGGGGCGTTTGACAAGGAGATATCACGGTTCTTTTGGAAGGACTCCGTCAGGCGCCAGAAGTACCACACGGTTAAATGGGCTGACGTTTGCGCCCCCAAGGATTTTGGGGGCATAGGTATCATCGCTTCTCGACAGTTCAATAAGGCCCTGATGCTTAGATGGGTGTGGCGGATCCTTCGCGATGATGGGGGCCTCTGGCTCAAGCTGATTAAGGCCAAATACCTGCGGGGCCGTCCCCTCCTAGATTGCGACCGGCGGGATGGCTCCCAGTTTTGGCACTCCGTCCAGGAGATCAAGCACGAGATCCGTCTTGGGGCCAGGATATCTGTTGGGAACGGGGAGGGGACCATGTTCTGGATGGATGCCTGGCTCGGCGGATGCCCCCTTCTGGAGGTATACCCGAACCTCTTTGCTATCTGTTTCGATCCTACGGTTCGGGTATCCACCGCGGCTCACGGGGGTGCATGGAACATCTCATTCCGCCGCACCTTCGGCCCGGAGGAAACTGAAGCCTGGAGGGAACTTAGAGCAGAACTCCCGGCCTCCTTGGAGGATGCGCCCGACAGGGTGTCATGGAGTCTCACCCCGTCCAGGTCCTTCTCGGTGAGCTCGGCCTACCGAGCCCTGTTTGGCCACGCCTCGCTCCCATGGACCAAACCTCTCTGGAAGGCTCCCCTCCCGTTGAAGACGAAAATCTTTGTGTGTCAACTGCTTCGCAATCGGCTCCCCTCGGGAGTGGAGGTGTCCAAGCGAAATGGGCCAGGGGACGGGATGTGCCCATTATGTGGGGTCCCGGAAACGGGCGCCCACATAATGTTCACCTGCCCTGCGGCTAGGTTTCTCTGGAGCTTCATCAGGGATGCATTGGGCCCGGACTGGCAGGCCCAGGATCTCGGTGAATTCCTCGAAACCCAAGCAAACCAAGCAGGAAAGGGCCGCCGCCTTTTCTGGCTGGTGTTTGCTGCACTGTCTTGGTCACTATGGAACATCCGAAATAAGATGGTTATTGAGAAGATTCTTCCCCGGCGTGCCTCTGACTCAGTTTTTCACTTTCTGGCCTCCCTGCAGCTCTGGTTCCCGTTGTGTAGACAGCGGGACAAGGCGAGGCTTGACGCGACTCTCCAGCATCTCTTGGCGGCGGCGCGACGGCTCCCCCCATAGTCAGGCGTAGCCTCTCCGTTTTTCGGCATGTCTTCGCGCGGCGAGTTGGTCGCTTTTTTCGTCTTTGTTGGGCCGTCTTGTGCTGTGGCCCCAGCATTTGTTGAATTTGTGGTTGGAACCTTGTAACTTGCTGTGGACGATTGCTTTATTTGTAAAGCGGGGCGAAAGCCTATTTCGAGGTACAATGTATTTGTATGGTGCTCCATAGCTTACTCACAAAATGGTAGTCAAAGAATAACATTTACGTGATCCTTAAGAAACTAATATACGACTATATGAACAATGTCCTAACTCTGGATACAAATTTCATGTACTTTGTTGAGGCATATAAGGTTTCATATTTTGAAACCGCATAAGTAGTTTTGAGGAAAAAATTCGGACCGAGGTAATAATTCTAATTGTTTAATTTGGGCAAACTATTGACGACGATGAATTATTTTCTTTTATCCATGTTAATTAGCTCGCATAGTGATCTAAAATCACACATAGGCCTACCATTGAGATAATATCACATAGAACCAACACGCACGTGTCTTTTGACACATGACACAACAATTTTTAGCTCAGAAATTTAAGTTGGTTATTAGGCTAGTCATAGTGAAGAGTAACTAGTAAGATGCATACGCTACTAGTCTATGTTACTCCCTTTATAGTGGAGAGTAACATACAAGGGATGCCATGCAAAGTATCGTTTATTAGATGATAGACACATTTGGTCTTGGTACGAGTGTGATGTTACAGGAAACTATGTTACTCCATCTTCCTTTCTCTTTATTAACTCACTGTCACATAAGCAATTTTGCTGAGTTGGCTTCTTAGTTACTCATAAAGTTACTTCCACTATAACTAGCCTTAAATCTCTTATTGCCATATGTCAGAATTTGTTTATCATAACATTTTAATAGTCCTAGATCCATATTATTTCTTATCATAAATTAAGATATTCATGAAACCATAACTATATTTTCAAACACCTTCGACATATTATAGATTGTGCCCTCGTATTTGTAAGCCACGACGCTAGTTTTCGTAAAAACAAGTATGGCTTACTTATAAAGCCATTTCAACGAAAATATACGAGTTTCTGCAGCCCGATGCGTCAGCCATAAAGCCCTTTCAACGCCGACACAACTATATACACAACTACGTCCTTATGTAACATCACCCAACCTAGACAATAACAATTTCAATGGAATGTCTTTATTATTCTTGTTATGGAGAAAATATTCGCAACAACACGCCGACATTTACTCCCCATGTTTTCAAATAAGTGCACTTCTACCTTTTACCCTAAGTTAACTTTTTAATTGAAAACTTTATCGAAAAAGTAGCAATATATATGACTTTAGATCGATATAATATGAAATTATTTTTATATGGATCTAGTGATACTAAATTGATGCCATAAATATTAACTTTTTTATAAAGTTGGTCAACCTTCAAAAGTTTACTTAAGAAAAAGGATAGCGGTACGCCTTATTTGGGGACATAGGAAGTACTCCCTCCGTTTAGAAATATAAGATGTTTTAAATTTGTGAAGGAGATGTAGCTAGACATCTTTTAGTGTGTAGGTTCAAATAAATCTAGACACTAAAATGTGCTTAGATACATCTTCTTCACAAATCTAAAACATCTTATATTTTCAAACGAAGGGAGTACCTAGTAGTGCTAATATGCACCCTTGAATATTTCCATAATTTTATAGTAACTATTTGGACCTTATTTTTGATAATCCATTGTCCAGACAGAGGCTCGAACTAGATGAGCGAGCTAGTGGTGGCTCATGTTAGAGCTAGAGCGCACCGTGATGATGGTCACGTCAGAGCGCGTCATCCGCGACTATGTGTGCACCACATCGGAGCGTGCCGCCCTCGCCCTGCTCTCTCGTATCCTCATGGACATCAGTTCCCACCCTCGACATATCGGTAAGAACTTCAGGATGTAGACAGACAAGTCCGTGAAATCCGTAGCACTAATTGCATAGGCCATATAAATAAATTTAGCTGTCCGCAGTGTCCATATAAAGCAAATCAGCTAGCCACGAACGTCCGTTGGAAGTATGCGGACATAATCAACACATACACAGTACTAGCTAACTCAGGTGCATGATCAAGCGGTACAACAGAGCACAGAGCAGTAGGCTCAAGAGTGCACTCTGTTATCACACAGCACACACATCCCTTATCTGATACTAGCAAGTATAATAACCATAACACATGAACTGAAGAAAATATATGATTATCCTGCTTAAGCAAATGAAGAGCGAGCATAAGGATCCAGTAATCAGGAGAAATGAGAACTGACAGTCTGACACAAAGAAAATTTATTATTATCCTGCTTATCATCTTCCCATTCTCTCAAAACAAAAGAGGACAGCAAGAGAGTTGTTTCTTCAAAATGAACTCTCTAAAACTGAACGCTAATTTCTTCAAAATGACATGTTTGTTCAGAACATGAATGTTGCTCCTGATGCTTCTTCAACTCAACTGGTGATAAGCTATTGACAAAAAATACAACACAATGTTAGGTTTCTATGTACAAAGTGCGGACTGTACTAAGTAATTTGCTGGGAAACAATTTGTAAGCTCTTATGAGCTGGAAGTGTGTGGAAAATTTGTGTAAAACTGGGCATCACTACTGAAAATATGACACATTCAGGATCATAGAAAATATTGCTACATTTCAGTTCTGAATATCAAGATAAGTTGTAATGGCAGCCAAGAACTTATATTTCAAATTAGAATCTGTCCAACTACAAGAGGATGTACATGTACACAAACGAGATGACAAGGCGTCCTCGTCGTCTGTGTGAAGTGAGGAGAAAAACAAATATGAAGGAGAGAGCACTCACGCAGATCCCTGGTTGTAGAGGTCGAAGGAGACCGTGAGCTGCTCGACACCGGGTCTTGGGAGGGTGAGCTCAACCTTCTTGTGCACTTGAGCCCTTATACACCTCATTGAATTTCACAATCTAGAAGCTTGCGCTCAAAATACAACCCTTCAAGGCGTCAAATGGATTCTTACTGAAAGGGGTTTAGCCAAAAATAAATGTGGATGCTGCTCTTGCTAAATTTGGAGCTAGCTTACATAATCAAGTGAAACTCTAGACGATACCTTACATGTTAGGTTAATTGTGGTTGCGAGCTGGTCATGTCCTATTTCTCACGGCTCCGTTTCCCGGCGTAGGCCCAGTTTAGTGTTTTCTTGTGTTAATTTATGTTGGATTAATCCATCAAATTCCATTGATTTGTTCCATACTGATTGTTGTTGAAGATGGCTAGGATGATTACTAGAAGAATTAATCAAATTTGCTATGTTTCACTCGGCTTAAGTCTGAACTTGTTGATGTACAATATTTACTCTAAACTTTTATCTGAACATGCTACTGATAAAAAGAGTTGGCGATTTGCAAAGATTGCCCTGATTTCCCTACAACTGATAGGCTACTAGAGCAGGAAATCAACCAATCAACCACGACTGATAGGCTACCAAAGCAAAACGGGGGAGGATTAGCGGCGAGATCTGACCTGCTCCATGCCCTTTCGGTTGATGCTGATGCCGACATCCTCGGTTGTCGAGGTATTGTACTTATCCAGTGCTTGGTTCTTCTCCTCCTCCTCCGGCGCCGACATCTTTCCCCCCTCCGCCGCCGCGTGTTTTTTCAGTTGCCAAAAGGTGTCTTGATAAAAGTGGATTATTTTCGCTCAAGATTCTTTTGGCAAGGGGATAGTGAGAAAAAAAAATATCAACTGGCCAGATGGAATGTGGTCTGCCGACCCAAGGAATATGGTGGTCTTGGCATACACGATTTGCAAGTCAAAAACACCGCACTACTGGATAAATGGCTCTTCAAACTTCTTACGGAAGAAGGAGTCTGGCAAACCATTCTATGGAGAAAGTATGTTGGATCAAGAGCTGTGTCTCAGGTAGTCTGAAAACCTGGGGATTCACACTTTTGGGCCGAACTTATGGCATTCAAAAAATACTTCTTCCGGTTTGGTGCTTTCAATATTAAGGATGTATCACAGATTAGGTTCTGGGAAGATAAATGGCTTGGCCAAACATCTCTCTGTGAATAATATCTGGCTTTATATTCGATCGTTAGACATAAAGGGGATACACTTTCCACGGTAATGGAAAATAATCCGCCTAATGTGTCTTTCAGACGAAGTCTAATAGGACCTAGATTGGTGTCTTGGAACAATCTTTTATCAAGGCTATCCAGGATACAGTTGTCGGAGGGTGTGGACGAATTCAAATGGAATTTACTACAGAGTGGTAAATTTTCTGTTGATTCCATATATAAAGCTTTGATCCAACATGATATTCCAGTCGATGATAATAATAAAAATTGGAAGATGAAAATACCCCTTAAAACGAAAAATTTCGCGTGGTATCTACGTGAAGGGGTTATTCTTATAAAAGATAATCTTGTTAGGAGGAATTGGCATGGAAGTATACAGTGCGTTTTTTGTCACCATAATGAGACAGTACGATATCTGTTTTTCCAGTGTAATTTTGCTCGTGCTATATGGTCAATCATCCAAATAGCCTCTGGTTTATCTCCTCCACGTTCGGTGGTCAATGTATTTGGCAACTGGCTGAATGGAATTGAGGATAAATATGAGACTTTATTTAGGGTGGGATCCATTATTTGATCGCTTTGGCTATGTAGAAATGACAAGATTTTTAATAACATTATGTCTTCTCTCTTGAAGATTATCTATCGAGCCACGACCATCCTCCGATCATGGACATCTCTACTACGTATGGAGTTCCGCGACTTGTTTGTGAAGGGCTGTATACGGTTGAAGGACACGGCGAGGGATATTTTCTCCCGATATAGATGGCAGCGTGATCTAAGGATAGAGCTGTCATAGAGTTATGGAGGATTTTCTTTATTTATCAACTATTTGTAATTTTGGTTTTCTCGCGTTGGACTCGAGTTGTGTATCTGTTCGGCTGTGTGCATCCTAACTATGCAGAGGCCAGGTTTAAACTTTTAATAATAGCGCCCATTTCCAAAAAAAAAAAATGGAAAGAGCAACAAGCGGGAACCGGGCGGCGGTCATGGGTGCCAAAGGGATACGACGGAGACGATCGGGAATCGGCCGGCGGCCTGGAGCTGGCACTGGGCTGAGGCGATCTATTTCTTGCTGCCTGTCTCCGAGCCTCCTATCGTCAACGGAAAAACGAGCCGAACAGGCTATACGGACCTGTCCGTAAAAGCCGTGTAAACTAACTGGAATGCCCATGACGCCGTTTAGCCCATTTAGACGGACATGGACAAACGAACTCACGGACGTCCGTGCCCAGCTGAAACCTGAGTAAGAACCCTCCCCTCACTTCTCCAACTCCAACCTCTCTTTTCTCTCTCTGATCCATGTGTGGTGGCTCAAGTGGTACTTGATCTATGCCGACGTGATGGCCACCTTGCTCAAGACCAACGGCGACGTGAAGGAATCTAGATCCATCGTCGTCGACTCTACTACATGCCTCGATTCTATCGCTCAGTGGCGAAGGACAGACACAAATAAGGTGGGGCAAATTCTTGAGCATAAATAAATCGAGGCAAAATAAAAATAAAAACAAAGTAGCGGAACACATCGATTGGAAACACGATCAATGACAAAACACTACCCTCTTCATAAAGGAATCCGCAATTCAGAATCGATCAAATAAAACACAAATATTCAACGAAAACGGAGAAAATTCAGAAATAAATGTAGAGTAAGTTTTTTTTTTCGCGTAACTGCCCCCGTTCTGCGGAGGGCTATTTGATAAAATGCCCCACTTTACTCTAGCATTTGCCCCAAACGGCATATTTACTTTGTCATGGACAAAATGCCCCATTTTACTTGGTTCATTTGCTGAAATGCCCAATTACGGAGGTTTAAAACTAATTAAAACAAGCTGCTCCTAATCTAATCTAACATGTAGCCTGCAGTTACTTTTTTACCCTTGAGTGGATTTATCTAGAGCTGGGCAAGACCGGTGCCACACATCCATCGCTGCCTTATCTCTCCCTTAGAACTGACGCGAGCGACGACCGGCCGGCGACGCCGGAGACGACCGGAGACCAAGCCCATCGGCGCGCTGTCTCTCTGCCGCCGTGTCTCGCCTCGCCTGCCTCGCCCCGCTCCGCTGCGCTCTCTCTCGACCGCTACGTACGTCCGCGTCCTTGTGTGGCGACCTCGACGGCGACTACAAACAGCGTTGCTGCGCATCCCGGCTTGTCGAGGTCAGTATTCTCCACTTCTTACTCCCCTATGGTACTCAGTACGTATCTGATTTTGTGGTTGTTCTCTCATTCGGTAGGAGGAAACCCTAGATGGTTTTGGACTGAGCGGTCCGATGGATTCCATGAGCAATATCACGGCTCCTGATGGGTATTTTTCTCCTTGTAATCTTCGTGATGGTAGAGCCAAAATAACACGATTTAGTGGTTTATCTCTAACTTGTGTTCATTTTCCCCAAATCGAGTAGGAGCGACGCAGACGATAATTTTAAAATAACTTTTAGAGTCACTGAGTTTGTCGCCAAGCTTGATGATGGTCGCCAAATTCATTGTCCAAAGCAAGATGTGGTGTGGCAGCAGGTTAACATTAGAGGGATAACACTAGAGAAGCTAAAGTCAAGACTAAGCGAGTCTATTTTCTATGGTTCAAGACAGGAGGTGCATCTTTTCTGTGAAGACAAAGCTTCAGGAGGGGTTGATGGTATGATCCAAAATGCCAGCGAGTTGCTTGTTGCATTTATGGACAGATGGGAATCAAAACAACTCTTTATTCTAGCTAAAGTTGTGGACTTTGCTAATATACCATCAAGTGCTGCTAGCCAATGTAGTATTATATCAACTGCTGAAATTTCTAATTATTTACAAAAAGATGACAACGTAGACGGGGGCGATTCTAGTGATGTGAATATAGATCATCTACCCATTGTGGACTGGTCCACCATTGAGATTGCAGCAATTGAAGATGGTTCCATGGATGCTCCTATATCTCAAGAAAAGATGTGCCTGGCTTTAGGCATCAATGAAAATTCTATTCTTCATCCTCCTTCACCTATAGTTGGTTGTGTTGTCGATAAGGAGATGTTGGCAGAAGCAGCGATAGCAGTTGATGACAACATGCCAGAAGAGTTAAACATTTCATATGACATAGACCACCCAACTATAGAGGTTGGGACAATGTTCCTTCTATGACTGATTGTAGAATGGCAATAAGGCAATTTGCCATCAATGAGGAATTTGATCTTGGCACCAAAAAGGCTGACCGGACTAGATGGTCCGGAGAATGTTTGGCCGATGGTTGCCCATGGACTATAACAGCACGTGTAATGGCAGATAAGAAAACAACACGGGTACTATAATCTATCTTTCGTAGATAATAACAAAATAAATTGTTTCACTTGTACTGAATTATCAATTGTTGTTTCACTTATCTTTATCTTTATATATGCAGATAAACCAGATAGTTGGGCCCCACAATTGTTATTCAAGCAGCCAGGTGACATCTTCCATGGCCTCTCAAGCATGGGTGAAACAAAGGTCAATCAAGATACTCCGAAAAGAGCCAAACATAGGTGCTAAGGCCCTTAGAGAGAAGCTGCAGGAATCTTACAATGTTCAAATGGGGTATCACACCGTGTGGAAGGGCAAGGAAAAAGCTTTGGATGAGGTTTTTGGCACTTGGGGTAATAGCTTTCAGTTCTTATTCAACTTTAAAGCAGAGATGGAAAAGAGAGATCCAGGCAGCATCGTGGAGGCGTAGGAAGAATAGGATTAAGAGTTTCTTGGAAGATAAGTCACAGTGGCCTAAGGTGAACCTTGGATTTGTAATGTATCCACCACGTCCTAAGGTGTCCGCAGGAAGGCGTAGGAAGAATAGGATTAAGAGTTTCTTGGAAGGTGGTGGCAGCAAAAGCAAGGCAAAGGCAAAGGAAAAGGAAGTTAAAAGGTTGGGCAGCCAAAACAGATGCAAAAAATGTGGTGTGTTGGGCCATAGGCAGAATACTTGCCCAACAAATGGCGTTAGGAAAAGGTACTCAAATGTGTTTGTCACTTTCCATTACAAAATTTATTTAGAAATTTACTAATGTTCTGTTCACAGGAAAAGAAAGAGTAAAAAGAACTCAAGTGGAGGTGCATTGACAATAGATGGGGCAGCACCAAGAGCTGCATGTGTGGAGCTACCAAATGTTGAAAGTTCACTAGCTGCTGAGTGCACGCCCAGAAAGAACTCTGCTGTAGCTACGTTGCAAGCTAGCCCTGGGCCGGTCACTAGAAGGTGCACAACTTGTCTTTGTATTATGTCATAAAAAAGATTTTATAACAGATTCTAACCATTGCACACCTTTCTTTTGTAGGAAACTGTCTTTGGCTATGGCTGAGGATGCTGCATTAGAATTTGCTGTGTCGCCACCAAGAAATGTTCAGAAGACTGCTCCAAAGAAGATAACTCCAAGGAAGAAGAAAAATAACTAGCTTTTGCAAGTTCTGGACGTTGATATTGGTCTTTTTGTGAGATGTATACTCACTAAAACACTATGTTGGTCTGTAGTTTGTGAGATACAAACTCGCTAGAAAATTTTAGATTTGTGCTCCTTTTGTGATGCAACGAATGACATCTGATTTGTGCTCCTTTTGTTATGCAACCAAAGATGCCAGACTGTGCTCTCTTTGGCTATGGTTGAGTATCTTATTTCTAGTATACAATTTGCGTTTGTAGCCAAATTCAGATTTAAGGTATTGTTCACATTTGATCTGATTTGTGGTAATGGTGGAAGAGAAACAAGCTCAGCCATGAGAAAGGAGAGGGCAGGGGCAAAGCAGTCATTGCAAGTCTGAGATTAGATGGAGAAATCTGTTAAACTCAAAGTGGGGCATTTTAGCAAATGAGCCAAGTAAAAAGGGGCATTTCATCCATGGCAAAGTAAATGTGCCGTTTGGAGCAAATGCCAGAGTAAAGTGGGGCATTTTATCAAATAGCCCTTCTGCGGAGTAGCAAATCTTCCAATCTAGATCAAGCCCAACTGGTGAAGTGCTGTTCAGCACTGTCCTTCCCGTCGCGGCGTCGCCCAGGCAAGCCGCCCGCGCCCCGCTGTCGGCTGGCCGCTGGAGAGTGCCGTGTGGCGTGTCCGGCGCTTGGCCAGTCTCTGACCTCTCGTGTCCCGCGGCCGACCGCCGTTCGGCCCCCCCGGCCCCTCCCCTCGATATGAAGGTAAACGGGCGGTTTCCCCCTCGAGCTCATATTTCCTCCGTGTGTTAGCTCAGTAGTCTTAGTTTCTTTCTATCTCTTATTCTTGATCGTCTCCCTTCCGTGGACCAGTAGGATCCATGTGCACGAGGTATGAACGTCAAGTAAATGGAAATTTTTCGGGGGGGGGGGGGGGGGGGGGGGGGGGGGTGAATGGCTTCTCAAACAATCGATAACAATCTCTTGTATGCTAACATTGTCTGTTAAATACGTACGTAATTCTCATGTTACAAATGGGGGATGTTCCCCCAACGGATCAAATGGGTTTACCTGTGAGGCGGCTGTGAAGCCAATGATCATCGACTTGCATACTTCTGAAGTAGATCTAGTATAGTTTTGTACAACAAGGAAACTTTCAATATATTTTTTAGCTATAGAAGGAGAAAACAATGCCATCAGAACAAGGCAAGAGACACATTTTTCTTTAGAGACAGGCAAACCAATAATGATGAGTATACAGATCTTATTGTGAGTTTATACTGGATACAGATAGTAATAAAAGGCTAACAACTACGCAGCCATGATGAGAAGTATCAGAAGAAACTTTCCACTAAGGTAACTGGGTACATAAATCTCTGAAAGTTTATTATTTCTGCTCAGATCATGTATAAGCAGAATTACCGTGGATATCTTGCAGACACAATGTACTCTTCTTCCATGCTGTACTGCCTGCTAGTCGATTCTTCTCTGCATTCTATTGGAGAATATTCTGCAACATCACCATTTTCCTCAAATGCCTTGGGCGACTGAGCCGCTTCTAGTCTCAACTCCACTTGTCTCATAGTTGGCCGGTCCTCCCCTCTTAATTTTACACATGCTACTGCAATTGCAGCGATCTCTTCAATTTTGTCACTACCCTCGCTCATAACTTGTGGATCTAATATGTGCATCAGATTGCCTTCTGCAAATAAGGTAGCAAAATGTGCCACAAGACCATTGCCTTCAGAAGCCATATAGCGAAATGGCTTCTTTCTAGTCATCATTTCTATAAGCATAACGCCAAAGCTATAAACATCACTTTTCTCGGTGAGGTGCCATGTGTAAAAGTACATTGGGTCCAGATATCCTAGTGTACCTTGCACCATTGTTGTTAACCCTGATTTTTCCAACGGAACATATCTTGAAGCTCCAAAGTCTGCTACCTTTGCTGTTAGAGTATCATCTAAAAGTATGTTTGCAGGCTTGATATCTCTATGGATGATAGGTGTTGAAGTTGTGGAGTGAAGGTATGCTAGAGATTTTGCCGTTTCAATTGCTATCCGTAGCCTGTCACTCCATGACAATGAAATCGGCCCTTCGACATGAAGATGATCATAAAGGGTTCCATTGGATATGAACTCATATACCAACATTGGGACTTCTGTTTCAAGGCAGCAACCATATAACTTTACTACATTCCTGTGGTTGATTTGTGATAGGATAGCAACCTCATTGATAAACTCATCAATCTCCCGTTGAACCACCATCTTTGGTTTCTTGATGGCTACAACATGGAGGTCCGACAAAATCCCTTTATAGACAGTACCATGTCCACCACCACCAAGTTCACGAGCTTTATCAAAATTATTTGTTGCCTTCTCTAGCTCTTCCAAGGTTATGATCATTTTCTCTGCAATATCAGCTCTTTGAGATACCAATTGTTGCAGCAACTGTCCACGGTTTTGCTCAAAATACTTCCTTTTCAACATTTGTGCCCTCTGATGCTTAACTTTGTAGGAAACAAAGTATGCAATGAGTACCAAAAGTATGAGGCCTGCCCCACTAACAACTCCAGTAACGACGCTTCTACCTGAAAAAATACACATTGTCGTTCATTTTCTACAATATGGATACAAATATGCTCAAAGTATGCAATGCACATTTTCTCCAATTTATCATTAGAAGTAATTTCATAGTGTATTTTTTTAGGTATTATGGATATGCTTAGACAGAAACTTTGAATGAAATTTGGTTGTGTTTTGAAAGCCATTTTGATATCCAAAGCACAACTTTGATAACTTGATAACGTTTATAAACTGATGATGTTTTGGACACTTATTGGTCTCCAGTACGTATCTTTGACACATTTTGTAAGTACATGTTAATAGAAAGTTAGATATTATATATTATGAAAAAAAAATTTATAAAAAAAGTAATGGTTCTATTTCCACCTTACAATTGTGAATATGTTGGCAGTTAAAGTTTTATTCTGCACTATTGTAGAATGTCATTGTGTTTACCAACAAAGGTAGTTGTTCTGTGATAAATTTAAGTGTATAATGCATACGTCTATGAATATAAATTTTGTAATTATTATGTGATAAATCTAATGGTAAGATCGATTGATCAATATGAATAGTTTTTAATTAAAGTCAAAGCTAGTATCTTTTTATGAGAGGGTGGTGTATGCAACACACAGGGTAAGGTACCCTCGATCTACACTTTACTAATAAATTAATGGTATGAATGACTGATAATATTGGCAGCATGTGAATATATGAGAAGGGGTGACCAAAATCGAGTAGTAATAAGCAGAAATACGAGAATGCGCCGCATCAGTGTAGGTAAGAAAACTGAAGTTGCAGCATTGGTTGCTCACCTTTGAATGGTTTGTTGCCGTCACCTAGAGAAAACAAATGAACAGTTAGTCTACTATAGACGGGAGAACCGATCGATATGAACCATATGTATACATCAGAATGGACTGAACCTTTGCATCCTTGGATGATGTAGGGGTTGCCGTTGTAGCCGTGGTTGCACTGACACGAATAGCCTCTGTTCCCAGGTTCGCAGTGGCTGTGCTTGCTCTTGCATAGTTGGCGTGCTTCCACATCCCGTTCGCAGTCCAGATGCCTGGAGCTCACGTTGGCTGATGATGAACCATTATGCGGGAGCAACACCTCCCACCGCAGAACAAGAGGAACCTCCAGGTTTTCTTGCGTCGTCCCGTTCATCATCAGTTTGCCGGCGACATCCCGCCGGTCGAACCATCCCTCCTCCGCGATGAACACGTTCCCGGGCAATGGCATGAACATATTGTAGTGTTTGCTGGCATCAAACCATTGGAAGTGCAATTCCTTGGGCATTCCGTCCACGGAATCAGTGATACGTGCCTGACAGCATCCCATGCCGTAGCAGTACTTTCCACCGCCGCCGCTTCCACCATGAATGCCGTTTGTTGGCCATCCCACAACCCCAGAGCGGCTGGTGGTGGTGGCGGTGTCGTTGTTGGAGCAGAAGGAGGCACAGCCGCTAATGATGGGCGGGTTACCGTGCCCCAGCAGGGTCGCCTGCGCATTGCATCCGGTCAGAATGAGCTCGTTGACGGTGGACAGCGAGTAGGGCGCCTCTCGTTCGAAAAAAGAAGGGAAACGGCCTAGTATTTGAGGGATCCCATCGGCAGTCAAATAAGTGTTGGGCATGAGATCAGTCTTCCAGATGATGTGCACCGTGGTGTTGATGAGGGAGATATTGACAACCCGGAACCGGCCACTGCCGAGGAGAAGCTGTGGGGGCTTATTGGTCGTGTCGCAAACGAGGCCTAATCCAGGCCAGTAGCACCTGGACGGGCCAATGCCGAAAGGATAGGGCACCTCCACATCCCCGCACCACCCCATGCAGCTACCTGCAGTTGCAAACACAATTGTTGAGAAAAAAAAAAGTGGGCTACATCATTTTGCTATAGAAAGACAAGACTGAGCGGCAACATCCTTATTAGAAACATCTTTTATACTCCATTAGAAACATCACACACAACCATAGCCACACACACCGATACACATAAGGTCTAACTGTCAAAAATAGTGAGAGATGGTTACAACCATCAGCCTAGCCCACTCCAGCGCCAATACTGTTGCTTAGATGCTCTCTCTCCGCCTCGGGCCAATCATGAATGATATTGTCTCCCATGTGCAAAGTGCATTCATCAAAAATAAGTATTGAAAACAACTTTCTCTATGTCAAAAATTTGGAAATAAAATTGCATAAGACCAATACTCTGAGCCTCTTGTTTAAACTTGACATCGGGAAGGCTCTTGACTCCATACGAGGAGACTACATCTTCGATCTGCTTCAACGGCAAGGGTTCCCTAGTAGATCACATGATTGGATATCCGCCATCTTTTCGTCATCAACATTATCTACAGTCATTTTCAATGGGGTGGCTGGACCACCAATTATTTATGGTCGCGGACTACGCCAAGGCGCTCTGGTCTCTAGATCCACTCCTTTTTGACGTTGGCATCGACTCTCTCCATCAAATTCTTGACCCTTCTACCACTCACGTGTTACTTCATAAGATCCGTGGTTGGGGCACCATTTTGAGAACATCCCTATACACCAACCATGCGGGTTTTTGTGGATCCATTCAAGCAAGACATCCAACAGCTTGCTTACATCCTTAGTGGTTTTGTTGAGTTAACATACCTTAATTTGCACAAAGTTTCAGAAGAGCTCTGTTGTTCCAATTCATTGAGGCCAAATAAACTTAGAGAGCAACCTTGAGGGCCTTCTGGCGAAGCGTACCTTCTTCCTGATGAGATATCTTGGGCTCCCGCTATTAATTTGGAAGATGCGAGAGGTTTACTTCCAACACCTTGAGGACAAACGGCTGCCGAAATCCCTACTTGGAATGGAAAGTTCATCAACATGGCCAGGCGTACCGCTCTTGTAAAATCCATGCTCGCCTCACAAGCAATTTACCACTTGACTCTGCTCATCGTCCCTCCGAGGGTTACTAATGACATGAAGAATGTGGAAAGATCCATCCTTTAGTCCGCCACCGAAAAGGTGATGGTGCTCATTGTAAAGTAAATTGGGAGACGGTCGCCCAAAGTCGGTTGGGGGGGCTTGGTGTTCTTTGCATCGGAAAATTGCTAGAGCTCTATGGGTAAGATGGCCGTGGCTTGAACGGAAAGTCATCCTCAAGGATTTTGGTTGGCATGTGGAAGCCTTGCATGGGGAGTATATGAATCTTTTCTACGCTGCCACAAAAATTACGATTGGCAATGGGAAGAAGACACATTTTGGGGACACTGCTTGGTTGGATGGATCTAAGCCAAAAAAATATTGCCCCCTCATTTGCAAGATCTCTCCGCAGAAAAAATGGAGTATCAAGAGCGCGTTGCATGCAAATGGTTGGGTTGGACAAATCAAGATGACGAACGACTTCTCAGTCACTCACTTGCAATTCATATGTCTTTGGGTTCAACTTCAAAGCATTCATCTTGATGAAGGGACGGAGGATGGCATCTTGTGGGCTTTAACTCAAAGTGGCCAATACGGCAGCCTTGGCATATAAAGTGCAATTTTTTGTGCATTAATTCGGGCACCTCCAGAAATCATGTTCTTCGTGTGGCTTGCACTATAAAATAGGCTATGGATGGCTGACCAACTTGAAAAATGTGGCATCTTTTCAAACATGTTTCACTATTAGGATTTGGGGTCTTTGACCGTTGGCCAATAAAATCCATTTATGCTTGGTGGGTAGACGGTAGACATGACTGGTGTTCCATCCCCACACCGCAAACCCATGGCCTTCCTCACTTTTCTCTCAACGTGGGAGATGTCGAACGACCTGTTTTGCCTTTATGATATTTGAAAAAATCAAGAAACTGGCAAAAATTTGGGTGATCGCTGGTGATAAGCGTTTTGAGCGAATTTATGTCGGGAGAGCTGTCCCGATGTAATATTTTTATATTTTTGTAGCTATGTCAAACTTGTTCTTAATTAATAGATTGGGACAAAGGTTTTGCTCCTGTTTAAAAAATTACAACCATTCTAGTTACCACCAAAGCAATGGTTGGTTCTCATAGAACAAAATTAATTGATAGATGAATTTCCATGTATGTGAACTAGCAACACATACTTGCTCCCAATTATTCTCTTGCTCTCTTTGCGGAAGGTCGATATGAACCCCCTGTATGTTAAATAAATCAATCATATCTACATGTAAAAAAAATGTGAACACCCTATAGACACACATATATGTGAAATTGGGCTTAGATATGATCATATGGAAGTTGATAAAAAAATAAAAATGATTAACCATACAATAGTTAAATATGACACACTAAAAACATATTTATTTATTTAGTTCCATGTTATTCTTCCCTTTAAATTTGGTTATTTTTATGACTGCCAAACCAATAAATGCCAAAATCCAACAATTTCAATGTTTATGTTGGTGTGTAGAAAAGGCCACGTGGGTAGCTAGATATATGGACGTACGTTTTGACTTTAATTGTCTATCATATATATGGCATGAAGACGCATGATGTTTTAATCATATGCTACTACCTCCTGCCCATAAATCATATGCTACTCTCTCCTGCCCACTAAAAACATATTTAATCATATGCTACTCCCCTCCTCCTGGCGGCTACTAAGTACGAATACATCTAGTCTAAATAGTTAACTACATATAAATTTAGATAATGTTAAAGCTCTTAATATGGACTGGAGGGAGTACATAATTTACTATTTATGACACCAGGTGTCATAGTGATGAGCCTATGAAGCACATGCCTCTTTTTCTCATGAAAAGCCTCCAAGAATGATTAGTAAATAAGTACTGCGTACTATATGTTATGTCCATATATGAAGTGCTAGGGTCCTTTATGATATTCATGATCATTGAAGCGTATTTTAGCGGGATTATAGGAGACAAGAAAACGATTAAGAATCTTACCAACCAAGGAAGGGAATCCATATATAGGCCGGTGGATGAGCGGGAGTTCTATACGGCGAAGCATACAGGTAGCATTGCAGAGTACATGGTCTAAGAAGACAAACTTTTTTGCTTGTTAAGCATAGCGGGGGAAATGCTTCCTAGGACACACTAGAGTCCGGTGCATGTCCATCAATGGAGATCGAATGTAAAACATACTCATACGAAACTAAAAGTTGCTTAGTTTGTACCTGTGTCAGCGAGAATAGTGTCATTGACGCATCCTCCGGGTATGGAGTAGTTGCCAGTGGTTCCTGGTTGGCACCGGCACGTGAAGGATCCTTCCGTGTTGATACATTCGCCGTAGCACCCATTATCATCCTGTGACCTGATCTCGCATTCGTTGAAATCTACATGTACATATATATGCAAGTATTAATTGCCTTGATCGATCAGATCTCTTTTATGATCATAGGGCATGCATATATATACCTTTGCACCCGTTGGCGAGGTACGGATTGCCGCGGTAACCGTCACTGCAGCTGCACGTATAGCCTCCTCTTCTTGTACCGTCAGTGCGTTCGCTGTGGTTGCTTTTGCAGACGCCACTGCTGGGATGGCCAACAATATCCCAGCTCAGCCAAACCGGAACTGCCATTGTTTCCTTGGAAGGTGGACGGCCGCCTGTGCGTAGCAGATCGGTATAGACGGAGCTGTTATCGAACCACCCCTGTTCCGCCACAAACACGCGCACGGGGAGGTCCGCGCTATGATTCCGACCACCCAACGATATGAGCTCCACGTCGTAGCCGCCCGGCGTGGAGATGCTACCGTCGTCGTCGTGGTAGCTTGGCGTCACGATGTTCTCCCGGCAACAGCCATTGCTGCCGCCGGAGCATGGATCGGTGACGCTGCGAGTTCCATCGTCATCTGCTGCTACGTCCTCGCAGAGCGAGGTGCAGCTGGCCACGGTGATACTGCCGATCTTCACCGTCGCCTGGACGTTGCAGCCTGTCAAGATGAGCTCGCTCTGCTGAAGGCCCATCAGCCTGTATGGCCCGTCGCGCTTAAGGCCTCGGCTGAACGTGCCGTTGCCGTTGCCATCGGCGTCCACCATGATTTTCACGTCACCCTTGTGTTGGACCTCTAGAATGGTGCTATCTGAGACGTCGCCAATGAAGAGGACTTGGAGAGTGCCGTCGACGTCGAGCAGCAGCCGTGGCTGTGAGCCCGTGGTGGCGTCGCAGGTGAGGTTGAACCCCGGCAGATAACATCTGGTGTCCGTGCCAATGCCGAACGGGTATGGCACGTCGACGCCGCCACACGACGTGACACAGTTGGGCATCCCGACCGGTACCGGCGCCGAGCCAGCAGTCGGATCACCACCTACCGCTGCTGCTCCAGCGGACAACAACGGCATCACTAGTATCATCAGTAGTGCCGCCACCCCTATAGCTACAGCAGTGATGGTCATTTGCGCCATTGCTTGATGGATGAAGAGCAAGATCCTGGCCCTTGCTACCTACTTATATAGTACTAGCAAGAGCACTCTCCAGATTATGGCAGGCATCCTGCATATATATGCGCCACTGCCCCCACACGGTTCCACTGTGCACACCACGGGAAGTCTCGCTTTACAGAGTGCCGTGCCTCTCGTCTCGTGAGCCCTAAACCAACCAGCGTTAAGCACGTACACGTACTTACGGATCGACCACTTTCACGTGGTGGAGAGAGGCGCGTACCAATGACAACTTGACCGACGACCGGCTTGGAGTCACTCGACGGCCAGAGGAACAATATGTTGTAGGAGTTTCATACACTAGTATTTTGGTTTGGCCACTATATATACGTGTTCATTGTGACATTCTGAGTGCCTTTAGACAAATCTAAGACACTTAGTTCTAGACAGAGGGAGTATATGTTTGTTCATTCATATAACCTAATATATATTGTATAATAAAAAATACTACTTTCTCTGACCCATATTAATTGACTTGGATTTGTCAAAATTTGGATGAGTATTTGTTAAAAATAGGATAGAATTTAGAAAATTCATATCTTTTTCGTTTCAACTCAGAAAAATATGAATAATATACCATAATTTTCATAAAAATAAGACATATCCATTCATATAAAAACATTTTATAGTTACTGTAGATGAAATTTTTCAAAATGATTAAAACACTTACATATGAATTTTGATTATTCAATTAAGACAAAAATAAAATAGTCAAACCCTAAAACTTTGAACTTAAGAAATATTAAGCATATGAAAAGGAATCTAACCCTATTTTTAGAAAATGAAAAATAATTAGAGAAAATCATATTTTATTTTCTATTAACATTTTTGAATTGTTTGGATATTTAAATTTAGCATCTTTTGTATACTTTGGAATCTGAGAAAACTTTCAACATGAAAAGTGTTTGCATTTGAATAAATAATCCAAAAAAAAAATTTGTTTTCAAAAAATAAAAATCTAACTATTCAAACTACTAACAAATGGGAAAGGGCGGGCAGAAAAGGGCGGTAAAAAATGGGCGGGAAGAAAATTTTATTACGATAGAACTGGAATTAAAGTACATAACGCAACTAACACTAAGTTACATAAAGCATGACTGAAAATTAAGATACATACAAGAACTAAAAATTAAGATACATGGCCAGATTAAGTCACAATCGGCCAAACTTGTTTTGAAATGTTGGAGTGATTCAGTCATGCTCCTGCATACACCTGTAATACTCGCCACTGTAGTCGTCGTACTCGCCACGGCCGTCATCGCTGTTGTCGTCGGGGTCGCCGTAGTTGAACCTTAAAGGCTGAGTACGCGTGCGCTGGACTTGAGGGTAGAGCAGGCAGGGGTTAGAGCCGGCCGTGTTGCAGGCCATGACGCTCTGGAGAGTCTGGCCGCGCCACCACAACCGACGGCCGGCCTCGTTGAAGTTTGGAGGAGGTGGAACGTCCTCCTCGTGCCTGGCGAGCGCCCTCTCACGCCGATCCATGAAGAATGCTTCCCAAGTCGGGAAATAGTCGGGATGTTAGTTGGGATTCCTCCACTGCTCCGGCGTGAGATCAAAGTAGTAGTGGTTCGTGATGGCCATCCAGCGCGCCACACCTAGAGGGACATGAGGGACCGGCACGCTTCCGACGCTTAGCATCCAGCCGACGGGGACGCAGTAGCTCGGCGGGCAGGGGTAGTTCGAGGCGCAAAGCTCCCCCGCCTCCCTAGGGGTTAGTGGTACGGTGGAAGCCATGGAAAATAGTTATTAGGTTGCAGATATGAGTCTAGAGATATGCAATAACAATGAAGGCCAATTCTACATATATATAGTGAGAAATGGCGGGAAGAAAACTGGCCGGAAGAAATGGCGGGAAGAAAAATGGCGGGAAGAAATGGCGGAAAAAAATGGCGGGAAGACAGAGGCGCGAATTTTTTTTACCAACCGGGACTAAAGGGGCTTATTTTATGTAATAAAAAATAAAAAATGCATTTCTTTAGAACCAAGTGTTAACGGAAGAAATATGACATTGATTTCCATGTTGAGATACATATGTGTGCCAAAAAATAGCTCATTTAATACAGATAGTCAATCTTATGATCGCGTCGGCCGTAACCATGGAGTATCAGCACTGTTTAACAGGATGGTTGAGTCAGTCTTCACTTTGAAGGGCAAAATTTCAAACTTATGATAATCTTCTGACATGTTTGTCTTGTCCTCCACTCCCACGATGTTACTTTTCCCTGAAAGAACTATGTGAAGCTTTGGCTCATCGTGTGATGTATTTGTTTGCTTATTTTTTCTTTTTTTGGTTTGGTAGACATGTCCTTCACATAAAAAACCTGAGCCACATCATTGGCTAGGACGAATGGTTCGTCTAAGTACCCAAGATTGTTGAGATCCAGTGTTGTCATTCCGTACTTCTTGTCTACCTCAACCCCTCCTCCTGTCAGCTTGACCCATTTGCACCGAAATAAGGGGACCTTAAAAGTAGGTCCATAGTCAAGTTCCCATATCTCCTCTATGAACCCATAATACGTGGTCTTTTGCCCATTGTCTTCTGTTGCATCGAAGCGGACACCACTGTTTTGGTAGGTGCTCTTTTTATCTTGGCCTATCGTGTAAAATGTATTCCTATTTATCTCGTACCCTTGGAAAGTATATACAGTCGAAGATGGATGGTGTCCTGACCAATAAGTACAGCTGATCTCCAATAGTGGTGTTATTCGTGAGAAGTCTTTGCAGCCAGCCGTCAAAACTCGCCATGTGTTCACTTCTAATCCATTCATTAGACTGTCCCGGGTGTTTGAGGCGTATAAAATTCTTGTGTTCATTGATATACGGGGCAACCAAGATAAATCTTTATAAAACCGTGTAGTGTGCTTGATTGAGAGAATGTCCGTCCCTACATATCATTGCTTTACATCCTAGGGTGCCTTTTCCACGCGGTCTCCCCTCATGTCGTGATTGTGGAACACCAGTCGCCTTAAGGTCGGGAATAAAGTCAACACAGAACTCAATGACCTCCTCTGTTACATAGCCCTTGGAGATGCTTCCTTCTGTCCTAGCACGGTTATGACCATATTTATTTACGACTCTCATGTACCTCTCAAAGGGGAACATATTGTGTAGAAATACAGGACCGAGAATTTCAATATCTTCTACTAGGTGAACCAGGAGATGCATCATAATATTGAAGAAGGATGGTGGAAACACCAACTCGAAGCTGACAAGACATTGGGCCACATCTGTCTGTAACCCTGGTAGGCTTTCTGGATCGATTATCTTTTGAGATATTGCATTGAGGAATGCACAAAGCTTCACAATGGGTAGTCGAACATTTTCAGGTAGAAGCCCCTCAATGCAATCGGAAGCAATTGCGTCATAATCACATGGTAGTCATGAGACTTCAGGTTTTGGAATTTTTTCTCTGTCATATTTATTATTCCCTTGATACTGCTCAGGCATTCAAAAAAGATTTCCTTCTCTGCTTTGGTAAGAGCGTAGCTGGAAGAAGTTAAGTGGCATCATTTACCCTTCTCGTTCTCAGGATGCATATGCTTTTCAGGTTCTTTCATACGTTGCTGGTCCTGCCGTGCTTCCGGTGTATCTTTTGTCTTCCCATACACTCGCAGGAAGCCTAGCAGGTTCAAGCAAAGATTCTTCGTCATGTGCATCACGTCGATTGAAGAGCGGACCTCTAGGACTTTCCAATAGGGTAGGTCCCAAAATATAGATTGCTTCTTCCACATGGACGCGTGTCTGGCAGCGTCATTCGGAACAGATTGACTGCCAGGACCTTTTCCAAAGATTACTTCTAGGTCCTTGACCATACCAAATACTTCCTCACCAGTACGGAGGACATGCTTCCTTCGGGGTTCTGCTTGCCATTTGTACTTAGACCAAACCTTAAGTTCCTTGCGTCACGTGCGAAGTCCGGGTACTCTCGCTCGACTTTTCTCCACTGTGACCCATCAGCGGGGTGTCTCAGCATCGCGTCTTTCTTACGGTCTTCCATGTGCCATCACAACAACTTAGCATGCTTTTTGTTTCTGAAGAGACGATTTAGCCATGGTATTATAGGAGCATACCACATAACCTTGGCAGGAACCTTCTTCCTAGGGGCCTCGCCCTCAACATCGCCAGAGTCGTCTCGTCTGATCTTATACCGCAGTGCAGTGCATACCGGACATGCATCCAAATTCTCGTACTTCTCACCGCGATAGAGGATGCAGTCATTAATGCAGGCATGTATCTTCTACACGTCTAATCCTAGAGGGCAGACAACCTTCTTTGCTTGGTATGTGCTGTCGGGCAATTCATTATTTCTTGGAAGCAGATTCTTCATTTTTACCAACAATTTTGAAAATGCGCTGTCAGTCATACTGTTCTCGGCCTTCCATTGCAGCAAATCTAGTGTGGTACCTAGCTTTTTGTGGCCATCTTTTCAAGTTGGATACAACAATTTTTTGTGATCCTTTAACATCTGTTCCAGCTTCTCCTTCTCCTTTTCAGTTTCATATTCTTCCTTTGAATCATTATTGGCCCGACCAAGATCGTCATCAGCGGCCCATCTGCTTCCTCTTAATCTTCATCTACCCCCGTTGCAGTATCATCGTATTCAAGATACATATTATAATAGTTGTCATCATCCTCTCCTTCTTCGTTGTCTTCCATCATAACCCCTCTTTCTCCGTGCTTGGTCCAACAATTATAGCTGAGCATGAAACCGTACCGAAGCATGTGGGCGTGAATGGTTTTGATATTTGAGTAGTCTTTATTATTCTGACAGTCAACACATGGACAACACATAAAACCATTGTGACCATGGTTTGTCTTAGCCACAACAATGAAATTTTGAAGGCCCGTAACGTACTCGGAAGTGCGTCGGTCACCGTACATCCATTGTCGGTTCATCTGCATTATATAATTAATTACGTATATCAAAAATCATTACAGTACATCATGAATTAATAGGGAGATGGCCACTTTTACAGTACATCAATGACACATGAAAGGATAAAGTTGCCGACCTCGACCGAGAAGGAACGAGCATGGAGAAAACTTAATTCGAGCTCTCGGGCATTTCACCGAACACCTCTTGTGCATAGAAAGAAAACACAACTAGCACACCTCTCACCCTCTTTGCTAAGCTCCAAAATAAGAGAGTGAAAAAATGAGAGAGAGGGGTGTGGGTTACGGTGTATTATATATAGGCACATCCACTTTTAACACCGGTTCAAGCCACAAACCGATGTTAAAGGGGGGGGGGAGGGGGGTGGGGGCTGCGCGGCTTGGTGGTGTAGGGTCTTTAACACCGGTTCGTGGCTCGAACTGGTGTTAAAGGGGGTGCGCCTTTTTGCTGCACGAGCCAGGCTGGTCAGGCACCCCCTTTAACACCGGTTCGTAGGAGAACCTGTGTTAAAGCCCTATTCCGACCTCAACTAAATGCCTCGTTTCCACTAGTGTGCCAAAATCAATGTGGCCACCGTACTCGGGGAATATGAATTTACGGTCATCGAATACTTCTCTGAGTGTCGCGCGTGATCACTGGCCGATAAGTAGTGACGTGGCGCTCTGTGGGACCCGTTGTCAGTATCATACGGGATGAGGATCTGTCATTAGTGCACATTAATTGTGGAAAACCCCCTCAGACATCTTCAATTTCTTTGCCTAGTTAGTCCCCTGCATTTAATCAGCTGTCTTGATCATTCCGAGGAGGAGGGGCAAGGAGAGGTTAGGTCGGTGATGTTGCGACGTACTATTTATTTTCATGTACTTTATGGTTAGTTCGAGCTGCAATTTCTGATTGAAATTCATGAACTTTAGTGTTAAGTGAACTAGAATTGGAGAATGTTTCTGATCTTGCGACATATTGTTTATTTGCAGGGTCACGTAATGTATTTTTTGGTCTAAAAATCAGTCATGGTTTTTTTTGGCAGTGGTAATAACAGGACATATTTTGATGGCCATGTTATCTGGTATGATCAGATTGATTCTCTCACCTGGTCTCCTCTGATGCTAGAGAGAATTGTAGAAGAAATTGGTTATGAGATGCAAGACAGAATTAAGATGTATTACTGCATTCAATTTGGTCAAGATTTGGAGTTCCAATGTACCTCCCAAGGTGAAGGTTTTCGCGTGGAAGGCGGCGACGAATGCGCTAGCTACAGAGGATAACAAGTGTCATCGTCACATTCCGGTCTGGGGTTCTTGCCGCATCTATAGTCGCGAGATTGAGGATGTGGCGCATGCTCTATTTAGGTGTCCACATGCTTATCGGCTCTGGAGTAAGATGAGGGAGTCATGGTTGCTTCCGGTTGTCTCTGATCTTGAGGTAAATCCACATGTTTGGTTTAAAGAGGTGGTAGCTAAAGTTCCAATGGAGATGCTAGGTAATATTCTGCTTGTGGCCTGGAGAGCGTTGTACTACGGAATGAGATAACCCATGATAAACCACTTCCTTCCGTTGAAGGATCATCAAGGTTCTTATGTAGCTATATTAAGTTGGTGAAGGATGCTTCGTCTTTGACGGTGAAAGCCATAATAAAAGGCAAGCAACCGTTGTTATGTTCACATGAAATATCGGCGCCTAAGTCAGCTACGTGTCCCAGCTTGTCGTGGTGTTGTCCTCCTCCGGGTTGGGAAAAATTGTCGGTGGATGGTTCTTTTCAAGCTAGTGATGGAACAAGAGGTACTGGCATGATTTTACGTAATAATATGGGGCAAATTATTTTCTCAGCCTGCCGATGGTTACTCTGTTGCGATGATCCTTTTGAGGCTGAGATTCAAGCTTGTGTGGAAGGTGTAAGGCTGACTTTGGATCATACTACTCTGCCGTTCATCATTGAAACGGATTGTATTTCTCTTGTGTCCCTTGTTCCAAAGCTGTCACAAGATCGTTCTATTCATAGAATTTTTGTTTACAGCTTAGTCATTTGCTTAGTCAAAGAGTATAGTGTCAAATTGTAAAAGTGGAGAGATCACAAGTTAGGGCTAGTCATTGTCTTGCAAACTTTGCAAGGACAGAGCATCGCACTATGGTGTGGTTGGGTTCTGGGCCTGGTGTTGTTTTGCAGGAGCTGAAACTTCAACACCTTGTAATCCCGCCTGTTCAATGAAATCCTCTTTTACCCGAATTTATTTTTGCAGAGTGTGGTACAAATTTCGGACGACGAAGCGAAAAATCAAGGATAACTAAGTCGTCAAATTTGTCCTCGGTTTACTATACTGGGCATGAGCCCGCGGTCAAATTTGCTATGATTGCTTTGCCCTCGGTCAGTCTTCATGTGTACAAAATCATTCCAGTCAACTTTGCTAGGGTTGCTTACCTATATATACACTATGGAGATTTTAGGCAGGCAATCATGCACGTACGGCGGCACTGCACAGCACGGTTCCACTCCACGCTAAGAGCACCTCCAAATGTTGGGCGTTTTAGGCCGAAATCTCAAGCAAAATAGCGTCGGCCGGAGCTAGTTTTTGGCCTGGGAACTTCTACTTTTCCACTCGCGTTCTCATGCCGAGTTTCCAGATCGGCGTGTTTTCATCCAAATTCTGCACAAATTCGACCAATTTTCGGCATAGTTCGACATAATATAAATATAGAGCAATGTTCGGCATAACTCAGCATGAAATTAAACATAGTTTGACCTAAAATGAAAATACAACATATTTCGTCCTAGTTCGGTCAGTTAATGCTCGGCATCTACGTGTTGCCCCTGCATATCTATAGGTGCTCAACTAGATCATCTTGCAGCTGTGATACACTACCGGGTCTCGGATCTCCTGACGCATGGCGATGAAGGCAACCCAGGTTGGCGACACATGATGATCAGGCTCTGCAAGAGGTCCCTGTCTGTAGTATAGCTCGTTCTGCTCGACCAAACTCATTGGGTCCTTCCTCTCATCCTCAATGATCATGTTGTGCAAAGTCACACAACAGTTCATCATTTCCTATATCTGATCTTTCGACCAGGTCAGAACAAGGATCCGGAAAACTACAAACCTCTGTTGGAGCACACCACATGCATGCTCCACGTCCTTCCTGCAAGCTTCTTATTCCTTGGTAAACTAAGCATGCTTGAGGATTATCGGGTTTGAGATAGTCTTTACAAATATTGGCCAACTTGGATAGATGCCATCTGTAAGATAGTATCCCTTGTTGTAGTGGTGCCCGTTGATCTCAAATTCTACAGGGAGAGCATGACCCTCAACAAGCTTGGCAAAGATATTTGAGGAATTAAGGACGTTGATGTTATTCTTCGATCCTGCCATGCCAAAGGAGTGCCAGATCCAAAGATCATGTGTAGCAACTGCCTCGAGTATCACAGTGCAACCTCTTTTGTGGCTTTGTACATTCCCTGTCATGCAAATGAACAGTTCTTCCAGTGCTAATGCATGTAGTCTATGCTTCCAAGCATCCCAGAAAATCCTCTACTTTCATTGATTGCGAGGATCCGAGTAGTGTGGTCAACGAGATTCCGTGGTAGGGTCCACCCGGGCTTTCTGTGGCGCATATGGTCATATGCGCCACAAAAGTTTCAACTCCTGTGGCGCATATGGCTATATGCGCAAAGCCCGGGTGCCCAACCCCGGTGGCGGGTCCTGCCAAACTTCTGTGGCGCACCGTCCCTGTGCATGCGTCACAGAACAGTGAAGGGTTCTGTGGCGCATTTGTTGTAATGCACCACTGTTCTTTTTCTGTGACGCTTGGCAGAACATATGCGCCACATAAGTCTTATCTATCTATAGCTATTTTCCTAGCAATGCAACCATGCCGGTGCAGTCCTTCTTGCACACGAAATAGGGGTCGAACTCCCGAATGGCATGCACGATCTCGAGGAAGAGCTTTCGGCTCATCCTGAAACGACGCCGAAACACGGCCTCTTCATGCAACGGCTCGTCGGCGAAGTAGTCGGCATACAGCATGCAGTAGCCCTCCATCCTCTATCTCGATTTGCACTTCTGGTGACCCTTCGCCAAGCCTCCACGCTTCGGCGTTGCGGTCTGCATGTACAGCCGGGCGAGAGAGGCGAGGATCTGCATGTGCTCTACATCTTTGGCGGAAGCGGCGTTCTCCTCTTCCAGAAACACGGCGAACATCTCCTCGTCGTCGGAGTACATGGCCGAACGGGAAAAACTCCGAACATTTGGCGGGCGAGGTGGCGGAAGCTCGGGGAGAAGCCGAGCTACATCGAAGGTTGGGTGGCGAAAGCTGCCCTAGGCGGAGGAGGAAGGGTGCGGCGACGGTGGTGGGCCTATCTATAGGCTTGACTTCGGCTTGGCGTGGTGGAAGGCAGTTAGGGAAACTCTTCGCCGCGGGAGAGACGAGTGGTAGTGAGAAATGAGATTGTCTCGTTGACAGAGTTGGCTCACCTGCGTTTTCGCTTCGTCCGGCATTCCCAGCATCCCGGAATCGGCCTGAGATATCCGGACGAAAGTTGAGCCAAATCCGGACAAAACCGACGTTCCAGAAACGCAACTAAGCCAATTTTTATAAGAAAAAATCATCCTAAAAAGTGGAGATGGTCTAAGTCTCACTGGTGCGCCCCGTCAGACGTCAGCCATACCGCGTTAAACACGTACGTACGGATCCAGCGATCTGACCGTGGAGAGATGAGTAGCAACTGTCATGCAAAGTCGAACGATGACGACTGCTGCCCGGAGGAATATTCTACTGCTAGAGGAACAATATGTTCCTAGGACGTATTACTTACATTTTACTACTAATAATTTGTTGGAATTTGGTGTATATTAGGCTGTTGGCCTATTAGATAAATTCTGAAATTCTCTTTGGCCCACTTATGCATGGCAGCATATGGCTGTGCTAGTGGTGCTAAAGTTTAGTCTCACATTGCTAGTTGGAGGGTAGTTGGACCACCTTATATAGTAGAGTGTTGCACCACTCACTAAGGTGTGACAAGAAGAGTAGCCCTCGCGCACTCCTCCTCCGACGCCGCCCGCCTTGCCACGCCGCGCGCGCGCCGCGGGTTGCGGGTTGCGGGAATCTCGCCGAGCCGAGCTTTATTTTATTGGTTGGGAAAACTGATTATGAGTCATTAACGGACGCGTCTCCTAACCTGCACTATATAAGCGTCCGGGGCTAAACCTAATCGGTACGGAATCAATCCACACACGCGCCTACCTCCAGAACCTTGCGCCGCCGCTTTCGTCTTCTCCATCCCGGCTTGCGGTGGCGATCAGGTTTTTGGGGAGCGCTCAAGCGCGACTACTGGCAACCACGACGTCGTCCGACGACGAGTTCCCTGACGACGACTTCTTCCCGGACGTCAGCGACCTCTTCGACAACCTCAACATGGGTGACGCTGCTGCAACCGATGCGGCTGCTATCCAGCCTACACTGTACGTGATCCTCAATTGTCTTTTTCGGATTATGCTAGAGTTCTTTGTTCTAGCGTTTGGTGTAGATGTGATAGGTTTATCTCCTATAGATGTAATCTGTTCATCTACTTTGTTGATCTGCATAATTGGTTTTAGTACCGTTTGTATGATCATATTTTATCAATTTATTATTCGGATTACATCATATGGATTATTGCTTATATTTCCAACAATCCAAAAACCTGATTATAGGCAACTGAATTCCACTGGTGTAGCCGCGGCTACTAGACCGCCTCCTTTTGATGGCATGCACTATAAGAGATGGCGCAAGAGAGCAGTTCTCTAGTTTGAAAACCTAAACTGTTATAGCGCCACTCTTGGCAAGCCTGAAGGAGATCTTTCTACTGAGCAGGAAGCGAGCTTTAAGAAAGCCGATACCATGTTTATGGCGGCTTTGTTCAGTGTTCTTGGGGACAACATTGTTGACCCTTATATGTCATTTGATAATGGCAAGGACGCGTGGGAAGCGCTCGAGGCCAAGTTTGGGGTCTCGGACACTGGCACTGAGCTGTATGTCATGGAGCAATTCTATGACTACAGGATGGTTGATGAGCGCTCCGTCGTTGAGCAAGCTCATGAGATACAATCACTTGCCAAAGAACTTGAGCAGTTCAAGTGTTCCTTACCGGACAAATTTGTGGTTGGTGGCATTATTGCCAAGCTTCCTCCTTCGTGGAGGAACTTTGCTACTTCTCTGAAACATAAGAGACAAGAGTTTTCCATTACGGATCTCATTGGGTCTCTTTATGTGGAAGAGAAGGCGAGAGCAAAGGACAAAACTGCTCGAGGACTTGAGGGAGGTTCTATTGCCAATTTAGTGCAGAGGAAAAACTTCCAATCCCACAAGTTCAAGAATAAGAACAAAACTGAAGGAAAGGGAAAGTTTGATGGCAAGAACAAGGCCACGCACTCAACCAACTTCAAGAATAAAAATGATAAGAGGAAAGGCTCTTGCCACGTCTGTGGTGATCCTGATCATTGGGCTCCTAGCTGCCCTAATCGCTTTGACAAACGTCAACATGGGAACAACGGCAAGACCGCGAATGTTGTTATTAGCGATACTGAGATGAAGGATGCTGGGTACGGTATTTTACCTACTATCCTTTCAGTATGTCATTCTCCTGATTGGTGGATAGACACAGGTGCTAATACACATGTATGTTCTGATATTTCCATGTTCTCCTCTTATCAGGTCTCAAGGACTTTTTCCGTGCTAATGGGAAACGGCTCACGTGCTTCTGTTCATGGTGTTGGTACGGTAGATATGAAGTTTACTTCGGGGAAGACTGTACAGCTGAAGAACGTGCAGCATGTTCCCTCCATCAATAAGAATCTCGTCAGTGGATCGCTTTTATGTCGAGATGGCTTTAAGTTGGTTTTTGAGTCCAATAAAGTTGTAATTTCTAAGTATGTACAATTTGTTGGAAAAGGTTATGAGTGCGGAGGTCTGTTCCGCTTGTCTCTGTCAGACTCATGTACTAAAGTTATTAATCATGTTTGCAATGATAATGAGTCCAATATTTGGCATTCACGACTCTGTCATATTAACTTTGGTTGCATGACGCGGCTAGCCAATATGAGTTTAATTTCGAAATTTACCACTGTCAAAGGTTCTAAGTGCCAAGTTTGTGTGCAAGCAAAGCAACCCCGCAAGTCTCATACGACTGCGGAACCGAGAAACTTAGTACCACTAGAACTTATACATTCAGATCTTTGTGAGATGAATCATGTGTTGACAAAAGGTGGAAAAAGATACTTTATGACGTTGATTGATGACTCCACTAGATACTGCTATGTTTATCTCCTGAAATCTAAAGATGAAGCTTTGAACTACTTCAAAATCTATAAAGCTGAGGCAGAAAACCAACTTGATCTTAAAATCAAGCGGCTAAGGTCGGATCGTGGTGGAGAGTACTTTTCAAACGAATTTGATTTATTCTGTATGGAACATGGTATTATACATGAGAGGACGCCTCCCTACTCACCTCAGTCAAATGGGGTGGCCGAAAGAAAGAACCGCACTCTAACTGATTTGGTTAACACCATGTTAGATACATCGGGTCTTTCCAAGGAATGGTGGGGGGAGGCGCTAATGACTGCGTGTCATGTCCTAAACCGTGTTCCTGTAAAGGATAAAACCATGACTCCATTTGAGGAATGGGAAAAGAAAAGGCTTAAACTCTCTTACTTATGAACTTGGGGTTGTTTGGCGAAAGTCAATATTCCAATACCCAAGAAGCGAAAGCTTGGACCAAAAACCGTTGATTGTGTTTTTCTGGGATATGCTTTTCATAGCATTGGCTATAGATTTTTGATAGTAAAATCTGAGGTATCCGACATGCATGTTGGTACAATTATGGAGTCGAATGATGCGACTTTCTTTGAGGACATCTTTCCTATGAAAGGCATGTCTAGTTCATCAAATCAGGAGATGACTAGTTCATCTAGTCAGGAATTTTCTATAATTCCTGAACCCACTATGCCGATAGAACACTCTGATGATCCTGTGGAGGATGACAATGAAGCTCCCAAAAGGAGCAAGAGACAAAGGACTGCAAAGTCATTTGGTGATGATTTCATTGTGTACCTTGTGGATGATACTCCCACTTCTAATTCAGAAGCGTATGCATCTCAAGATGCTGACTACTGGAAGGAAGTTGTCCGAAGCGAGATGGACTCCATCTTAGCTAATGGTACTTGGGAAATCACTGATCGTCCTTATGGGTGTAAACCTGTAGGATGTAAATGGATGTTCAAGAAAAAACTTAGACCTGATGGTACTATTGAAAAGTACAAGGCATGTCTTGTGGCTAAGGGTTATACCCAAAAGGAAGGTGAAGACTTCTTCGATACCTACTCACCTGTAGCCAGATTGACCACTATTCGGGTACTACTTTCCTTGGCTGCCTCACATGGTCTTCTCGTTCATCAAATGGACGTTAAGACAGTTTTTCTAAATGGAGAGCTAGATGAGGAAATTTATATGGAGCAGCCTGACGGATTTGTAGTAGATGGTCAAGAAGGAAAGGTGTGTAAGTTAGTGAAGTCTTTATATGGTCTTAAGCAAGCTCCTAAGCAGTGGCACGAGAAATTTGAAAGAACTTTAACTGCTGAAGGCTTTGTTGTAAACGAAGCTTACAAATGTGTGTACTATCGCCATGGTGGGGGCGAGGGAGTTATTATGTGTCTCTACGTTGATGACATATTGATATTCGGGACCAACCTCGCTGTTATCGAGGAGGTCAAAGAGTTCCTATCTCGCTGCTTTGAGATGAAGGACTTGGGAGTGGCTGATGTAATCTTAAACATCAAGCTACTAAAGGATGACAGTGGTGGGATTACACTGCTTCAGTCTCACTATGTGGAAAAGATATTGAGTCGCTTCGGGTATAGTGACTGCAATTCTTCTCCAACGCCTTATGATCCGAGTGTGCTACTTCGAAAGAATCGAAGGAATGCTAAAGGTCAATTGAGATATTCTCAAATTATTGGCTCGCTCATGTATTTAGCAAGCGCTACTAGACCTGGCATCTCCTTTGCTGTAAGCAAACTGAGTCAATTTGTGTCAAATCCTGGAGATGATCATTGGCATGCTCTTGAAAGAGTTCTGCGCTATTTGAAAGGCACCGCGAGTTATGGTATTCACTATACTGGGTATCCACGGGTATTTGAAGGTTATAGTGATTCAAATTGGATATCTGATGCTGATGAGATTAAGGCCACAAGTGGTTATTTGTTTACACTTAGTGGTGGCGCTGTTTCCTGGAAGTCTTGCAAGCAGACCATCTTAACGAGGTCAACAATGGAAGCATAACTCACAGCATTAGACACAGCCACTGTTGAAGCAGAGTGGCTTCGTGAGCTCTTGATGGACTTACCTGTGGTTGAAAAACCAATACCCGCCATCCTGATGAACTGTGATAATCAAACTGTGATCGTCAAAGTAAACAGTTCTAAGGATAATATGAAGTCATCAAGGCATGTGAAGAGGAGATTGAAATCTGTCAGGAAACTGAGAAACTCCGGAGTTGTTGCGTTGGATTATATCCAAACATCTAAGAACCTGGCAGATCCCTTCACAAAGGGTTTATCACACAATGTGATAGATAATGCATCGAGGGAGATGGGTTTGAGACCCACGCTATGAGTTGATCCCAGTGGCAACCCACTCTATGTGATCGGAGATCTCATGAATTAGAGCTGGGAGACAAGCTGTTGGTCAGCTGAGAGGAGAGTATTCCCATATTATATTTACATCTCCATGAAGATGCAATACTCTCTTAATCTGCATGGCAGGTTGATATTTATCTTAATGTGTTTCAAGTGGCTTTTTATAAGCGGAGATGTTGTCCTGCAGAACATCTCTTGAGGAACACACCTATATGAGTCTGACTGTCAAACGTCGCAGTCCGTGAGAGTTGGGTGCTCTCTAATAATCTCATGGAAGGCCCTAGAGTATGATGCATAAGCTCCAAACCGCGGGGAAGCCGACGGTAGACCTGTACCGGTCTAGATTTTGTGTGAAACTAGCGCGCAGAAAACTTGTAGTTCAAGGCATAGTCCACTATTCAAGTTGCTAGCTAGTGTAGCATGAAGTTTAACGTGGAAGTTCAACTTAACAGTCTCCACTACACATCGGTATATAAAACAATGTTCTGGAAGAAAAGTGATGTGATGTGCCAATGAGACTTTGTGGGGGATTGTTGGAATTTGGTATATATTGGGCTGTTGGCCCATTAGACAAATTCTGAAATTCTCTTTGGCCCACTTATGCTTGGCAGCATATGGCTGTGCTAGTGGTACTAAAGATTAGTCTCACATTGCTAGTTGAAGGGGAGTTGGACCACCTTATATAGTAGAGTGTTGCACCACTCACTAAGGTGTGACAAGAAGAGTAGCCCTCGCACACTCCTCCTCCGACGCCACCCGCCTCGCCTCTCCACGCCTCGCCTCGTCATGACGCGCGCGCGCCGTGGGTTGCGGGAATCTCGCCGAGCCGAGCTTTATTTTGTTGGTTGTGAAAACTGATTATGAGTCATTAACGGACGCGTTAATTACAGCCGTTTCCAGTTTTTATGGACGTGGTTGTTACCGACTCGGACGTGGGCTGAGCCCACGATCCTCCTAACCTGCACTATATAAGCGTCCGGGGCTAAACCTAATCGGCACGGAATCAATCCACACACGCGCCTACCTCCAGAACCTTGCACCGCCGCTTTCGTCTTCTCCAGAACCTTGCGCCACCGTTTTCATCTTCTCCATCCCGGCTTGCGGCGTGCACCGCAGATCGGGACAGTAGGCCTCCGGAACCCCGCCTCTCGTGAACCTGTACGGGTGAGGGGCGATCAGGTTTTTGGGGAGCGCTCAAGCGCGACTACTGGCAACCACGACGTCGTCCGACGACGAGTTCCCTGACGACGACTTCTTTCCGGACGTCAGCGACCTCTTCGACAACCTCAACATGGGCGACGCTGCTGCAACCGCTGCGGCTGCTATTCAGCCTACACTGTACATGATCCTCAATTGTCTTTTTCGGATTATGCTAGAGTTCTTTGTTCTAGCGTTTGGTGTACATGTGATAGGTTTATCTCCTATAGATGTAATCTGTTCATCTACTTTGTTGATCTGCATAATTGGTTTTAGTACCGTTTGTATGATCATGTTTTATCAATTTATTATTCGGATTAAATCATATGGATTATTGCTTATATTTCCAACATAAGTTACAATATGCAAGATGGCCTTCCCAAAATAAGTGAAGCAGAGAAACACGTGTATCTACACAAAGTTGCATCACTTATTTTAGGATAGAGTGATTATGAGAAATAACATTGTAGCTTACTTTTTTGACAAATAAAATATGATTGTTATAGGTTTAGGGACTGCTATTTGCTTGCTTGAACAAAATCTTTCACTTCTCACAGTACATGAACATGCTAGGGTCAATTTATTTCTTAGTGATGCGAGATGTGAAGATGAAAGTCCATCGGCAGAGAACAATCGGCTAAATGTTGTTGATGATGCTTTGATGGAACTACTTCAACTGCCAAAAAATAATTGTGAGGATATGAGTGAAAATAGGTTGAACCTTGTCGCTTTTGCTAAAAACAAGGGGTTTGAACATGTAACCAATGTGGTGCATAATAAAACTCCGATTAAACTGGTAACCGGGAGAAACGGAAGGGAAAAGTAAAAAACACATCCAAATGATTAGTGGATTCATATGGAATGGGAGGGGATAGGGGATGCTGACAAATAAAATCTCATAAGGGACAACATTACTGAATATAGGTTGGACCTTGTGGTTGTGGGGATTTAGGAAACTATCAGGCATGATTATCCTAATGATTTTCTGTAGAAAATCAATGGTAACTTTAATTTATGTTGGGGTGGATTCTTGCTAGAGGTTGATCTGGAGGAATTCTTGTGCGAGTCAATAATGACACTTGTGATGTTCTGGAGAAAAGTTATGGGGGATATACAATTAGATGCTTAGTGGCAAGTAAAACAGATAATTTTATATGGAACTTAGTGATAGTATCTGGAGATGCCCAAAATGAAGTCAAAGCTAAGTTCTTGATTGAACGAGTAAATGTCATCAGGAGCTCTCACTGCCCTATATTGATAGCTGGTGATTTTAATACGGCCAGGAAAGACAGTGAAAAAAACTAACCTAAGGGATACAACACATGGAGTCCCCTTTTCAATGTTGTCATCAATCAAGGAGGTCTTATGGAGTTGTTGGATAGGTTTTGGTGTCACCATCTTGCGAGGAACATTTCCCCCCTTGTGTGTGTGTCACCACTCTTCCCAGTGAATTATCTGACCACACTCCCTTACTAATAAAATCTGGAGAGGGGGCAATGATTCCAAAAAATTATCTATTTGATAATTGTTGGTTTGTGAGACCAGACCTGCCACCTGTAATAGAGAAAGTATGGACCAAACCCTACACGAGAGCAACCAAATTAGGCATTTGAAAAAAAAGGATGTCTAAGGACCAACTCAAAAGGAAGTAATGGAGATATAGAGGGGAAATATAAAAATAAAAGGAAAGATATGCTAACAAACTTGATGAATTGGACAAGGAAGGGGAATTATTATGTCTAGATGTTGCTGATAGAGCTGCACAAATCAATGTTAAAATCCTTCTTAGAAAAATCATCAAGGAAGAGGAAACTAAATGGAGTCGAAGATAAAAATATATATAACTGCTTGAGGGGGATAACAATACCAAATACTACCATGCAAAAGCTAATGGTAGAAGAAGAAAAACACTAATTGTTAGACTGAACCAAGATGAAGGTGTGGTAGAGGGTCAAAGCTACTTGACAGAATATATAACAAATTTCTATAAAACTCTCTTTGGCACACCGGGAAACTCTAGCATACACATGGATGCATATGGAGTAGATAGGCTGACAGAGGAGGATTGTAGCTTCGCTGATAATGAGTTTACAATGGAGGAGTTGATGTCCATAAAATTCAATGATGACGCTGGCAAATACTTCTAAAAAAAAGGTCCTAGACAAGGCGAACCATTATCACCAATGCTATTCAATATATTGGTTGATATACTAGCCATTATGACTGTGCGTGCAAAGTCCTATGGAGAAATTGGAGGTGTGATTCCTCATTTGGTTGATGGTGGTTTATCGATCTTTCAATATGACGATGACATGATCCTCTTTATGGAACATGATATCTAAAAAGTGAGAAATATAAAGTTAATTCTGTCATCTTTCGAGCATCTCTTGGGTGTAAAAATCAATTTCCATTAGCATGAATTGTTTTACTTCGGTGAGGCTCAAGACAGGGCCAATCAGTATGCTGATTTATTTGGCTACAATAAGTACAATTTCCAATTAGGTATTTGGGAATACCGATATATTATAGAAGACTTGCAAATGGTGAGTAGAAACTTGTTGAGGAGAGACTATAATTAAGGCTAAACAGTTGGAAAGGTAAAAATTGTTGTCCTTGGGGGGAGATTAGTTCTCATTAACGCAGTGCTAAGTTATATGATATTATATATGATATCTTTCTTGCATCTATGAAATAGAGTCTTAAAATTATTAGATTAATTTCGATCAAGATTATTTTGGCAAGGGGACAACAAGAAAAAGAAATATCGACTAGCTAAATAGAGTGTGGTTTGCTGCCCCAAACACCAGGGTGGGCTAGATATTCATGATCTTGAAGCAAAAAAGATGGTCCTTCTTGATAAATGGCTATTCAAGTTACTTACTAAAGATGGGGTAAGGCAAAATCTCCTTAAACGAATATATGTTGGCTCGAAAGCGTTGTCCCATGTATTTTAGAAATCTGGCGATTCACATTTCTAGACTGGTCCAATGGCTACGGAGAAAAATTTCTTCTGCTTTACATTTTTTTCAATGAAGAATGGATCTGAGATACTTTGTCATAAGAGTGATACAATCGCCATGATTTTGGAGTCTTATCCACCAAATGTGATGTTTAGAAGGGATTTATTTGGACCCATGCCTGCTTCTTGGAATGTCTTGCTTTAGCACTTGGATTTAGTCCATTTAACATCTGGAACCTACACAAGAATTTAATTCTCGGTTGATTCGATCTATGTATAACGCACTAATATAGAAAAACTTCTTGAGGAAGATACATCTGAAGGCTTGATAACTTCATTGGGAGGGCGGGTTATCCTTACTAAAGACAATCTTGTTGGACATAATTGGCACGGCAATACAAAATGTATTTTTTTTGTCATGATGAGACAAATCAATCATCTCTTCTTCCAATGCAATTTTCCCATTCTATAAGGTCCGTCATCTATGTCCCTCCAATTTTGTATCCACCTCGTAGTGTTGTTAATATTTTTGCGAATAATGTATATCAGAAGTACATAATTGTACTTAGCAGGTGAGTTTTTTGATTATTTGGCCGCTATGGCTATATTAAAATGATATTTTTTAGTGATATTCTATTTTACAGGTTATTTACCGGTGCACCAGTATACTTAGTTTATTGTCGTCTCTATAACGTGTAGAGTTTCACGACCTATTTATGGAGGTACTAGAGAACATGACGTGAGACTTTTTTTACCCAACATGGATGATAGCATAATCTTTAGATCGGCCCTCCACCACCTTAGACGTTTTGAAATCATTTCTATATGTAATTCTCCTTTTTTTTAGTTTTATGACGTATGGATTTGTGTGGTTGGTGCATCTTAGTTATATAGAGTCCATGTGTAATGCCCGAAACTTTTTAAGTAATAAAGCGTTCTTAGTAAAAAAAAACAATTACAAATACAGTACTACTAATCCACTATCCACTCATTAACGTATGCTCTTCCAATAATTCGATTAAATTTGATTAGAAGCACCGAGGATGATTTTGTTGGGGGCGAATGATCTGGTTCTGCCGGCCGATATGTTATTAATCTAACTGTGGCCTTTCCGCGGCACATGCAATGATGCAAAGCCCTATGAATTGGTACGGAGTACTCCAAATCAATCGGTTCACATGCATTGCATCGTGGCTGGCCGCTGCTTTTCCATGAAGCATGCCCCATTTCCCATGACGCCGCCGATCGAGTTCAAGGGACTCTTCGATCTGGTTTCTGGACGTCGCTGCATCTGCTTCAAAGTTCAAACCCTGTTTCATTCTGTGGAGGGTGCGAATGATGGATGCCGGGGCATTTTTTTCCTGGGGAGTGTCTAATCAAAGCTACTATAACTGTTTTTGAATTTTGGGTCGTTTCAGTCTTTCCTGGGGAGTGTTTTTGGCCGGCATTTCCACCGTCCTCTGTCGAAATTTGTCCTTGGTTTACTAGACCGCGAGCATGAGTCCGTCAACTTTGCCCCATCTGCCTGGACACAACTCATTATTCCCCCATCGTCTGTACAAATTTGTCCTTGGTGTTTACTCGACTGAGCATGATGCCGTCAACTTTGATCCCCCAATGCGTTGCCCCATCTGCCTGGACAGAACTCATTATTCCCGTGCAGACTTCAGAAACGAATCTGCATGTTCCTGGCTTTGTATGGTATATATCAGAGCTGAGCTGAGTTTGTAGACTGCTCGTACTTTCCTGTTACCTAGTCTTCGTACTACTTACTTAGGTAACGATTCTGAATGCTGGTATCTTGAGTTTTGAATCGATCTTCTTCCGACGGTTTGTGGATTATGTACCGTACCCCTATATTTGTTTCGTTTTATCTGTTCTTAGATTAGTATATACCAGCTGGGTCGATCATTGGTCGCTTAGGGTTGTATTTTTTTTTTCTGAAACAAGGCAAAAGGCCTTTTTATAGAGGAAAAAGAGTTCAAAGTTTTTCAGAGCCCAAGCCAACTCCATCCAAAAACACAGGAACATACGTGTTACAGGAAACAAAAACAACAGACTGTGCGAGATATGGCGGAAAATCCTGGAGTTGTGTTCAATCCATAGCTTCCACGCGACCAGTGTAATCATGGAGGCAACCGCTTTCCACGCGACCAAGATTATAAAAATAATATAAATTTATAAAATACAAAAATAATATTATTAAGATTGACTTAGTATATACTTTCATATTATATAAATTTTATATCATACAAATTTATATTATTTTATATAATCTTGGTCAAACTTTGTATAGTTTGACTAACACGTGAGATGGAGGGAGTATTAGTGTTGTAATGACGATGCACCAATTCTGTTGCCTTGTTGTCACAGACGGATCATCACGGGGGCGAACCTGGGCTGTCGCCCCCGGGAGCTGCTATTTTCCGCCTGACGCGGGTGGAATCATAGCTCTACACGGAGCCTTATTCTCATGGGCCGCCCCCAAAGCGGCCCAAATAAACAAAGATGTTATTTTTAGTTTTTCCAAATTTAAACAGTTTTTAAGTTTAAACAGTTTTGGAATTTTAACAGTTTTCGTGGCTATTTAAAAATTTTAAATTCCAAAACTGTTCATATTAAAAACGGTTCAGATTTGGAATTTATTCATACTTAAAAGTGTTCAAATTTCAAAAATTGGTCAAATTCAAAAACTATTCTAATTCAAAAGGTGTTCAAATTCGAAAAGTGTTCCAATTTTAAAAAAAATACATCAAAATGTTCATATTTTAAAAATGTTCAGAAAACAGAGAAAAGCAAAAGAAATAGAAAAGAAAAACCAGAAAATAAAAAAAGAAATACAAAAAAAGAGAGAACGCTAATTGGGCCGGCCCAACGCGGGCGCCCGCGTGAGCGGAGACTATAAACGCCCGCATTGAGCGATAAATAGCATTCCCCCCTCCCCCAACCCGCACCCCCAGCGAAAACTGTAAGGTTTCGTAGCATGGAAAACAAAAAATTTCTACCGCATACAAACAAACAAGTCAAGATCTATCTACTAGATTGTAGCAACGAGTCGATGGAATAACTCACCCTCAAAGATTCCAAAGTGTTTAACGAGAGCGGATTCTCGTGGGTGATGTAGTCGTACTCTTTCCGATCTCAAGATCGCGTAGACGATCCTTCCGGCGCTGCGTTCCGGCAGCGCTTCCGCAGTCGGTCACACGTTCGGTACTCGACGAAGACCTTCCTCTCCCTTGTTCCAGCAGGCAGCGGAGGTTGTAGCACTCTCCTCGCGATTCCGGCAGCACAACGGCGTGGTACCAGAAGTAGAGGGGAGATCTCGCAGGGCTTCGCCTTAAGCCGGAGCGAGTATGGTGGACTATGAGAGAGAGCCTCGGCGATCTGAGGGTTTAGACGCACCAAGGAGGAGCAAGGCCGGCGGCTAGGTTTTGCCTAGGCGGCGGCAGCAGGAGGTGGCGGCGCCGGCGGCTAGGAGCTAGGGTTTTGGGTGGAGGTGTTGTGTCCTTGGAGGGGCAGTCCTGCCCCTCCTTATATAGGTGGAGGGGGCGCGCCAGGGGAGGGGTCCCTCCCCAACTCGGTCTCCAAGTGGGACGGCGGTGGAGGGAGGGAACTCCTCCCCAAGTAGGTTTCCTACTTCCCCTCCACCTCACAAAATAGCCGTTTGACTTTTCAAATAGGCGTTTGACTTTTCAAACTAGGATTTGATCAAACCCTTTATTTTTTTCAGCGATGACACCTAGTACATGATGCAATCATTCCAACTTGTTATGACACATTCATGTACCCTTCCCCTCCGGAGTGCCGGACATTCCGGAACCTTCTAGAACATTCCCGATGAAAACACCGGAACCATTCTCCAACCCCGAAACAGGACTTTCCTTATATGAATCTTATTCTCCGGACCATTCCGGATCTCCTCGTGATATCCCGGATCCCATCCGAGACTCCGAACAACATTCGGTCTCTTACTCATCATTCCGTAACTACTCAAACAACGTCGAATCCTTAAGTGTGTCTCCCTACGGTTCGTGAATTATGCGGACATAATCGAGACACTTCTCCAAACAATAACCAATAGAGGAATCTGGAAATTCATATGGATCCCACATATTTCTACGATTACTTTGCGATCGAATGAACCACTTACATACGATACCAATTTCCCTTTGTCTCACGATAGTTTACTTATCCGAGGTTATGATCGTCGGTATCTCTGCATACCTAGTTCACCCTCGTTACTGATAAGTACTCTTTTCTCGTTCCCGTGATATGTGATCCCTTGTGATCCAGTCACATGCTTGCAAGCTAATTGGATGACATTTCACCGAGAGGTTCCAGAGTATATCTATCCGTCATATGGATGGACAAATCTCACTCTTGATCCATGTGTCTCAACCAATACTTTCCGAACACTCAATGCCACCTTTATAGCCACCCTGTTACGGTGTGGTGTTTGATGTCATCAAAGTATCCTTCCGGTGAAGGTGATATGCATGATCTCATGGTCGAAGGAATTAGGTTACTATGTATCAGAAAGCATATAGAAATTGAACTATTAAAATGACTTGATCTTTATGCTACGCTTATCTATAGGAGTATGTCCACCATATCATTCTCCTAACGATATGATCTTGTTGTTAATAACATCTCAATGTTCATGATAGGGAAACCACAATCATTTATTAACCAACAAGCTAGTGAAGTATAGAGGCTATACTAGGGACTCTATTTTAGTTTACAAATCACACAAGTATTAGTGTTTCCTTGTTAATACTATTATAGCATGAATGTAAACATTTATCATAAACACAAAGATATTATAATAACTACATTTATTATTGCCTCTAGGGCATATCTCCAACTGTCTCCCACTTGCACTAGAGTCATCTAATCTAGATTACATGGTAATATACCGAACACCCATGGCAGTTTGGTGTTGGTCATGTTTTGCCCTCGGGAGAGGTTTAGTCAACGGATCCGCCACATTCAGATCTGTGTGTACTTTGCAAATCTTTATGTCCCCATCTTGGACATGTTCTCGAATAGCGTGAAAACGTAGCTTGATGTGCTTCAGCTTCTTGTGTGACCTTGGTTCTTGCGCATTGCCTATGGCGCCCATGTTATCACAGTAGATAGACATTGGGTCCAGCGCACTAGGAACCACACCCAGCTCTGTAATGTACTCTTTCATCCATATTGCTTCTTGTGAAGCCTCCGAAGCAGCCATGTATTCCGATTCAGTTGAAGATCTCGCTATAACGCTTTGCTTTGCACTCCTCCAGCTAACTGTTGCACCATTCAAAGTAAATACGTATCCAGATTGTGATTTAGAATCATCCGGATCGGTGTTCCAACTAGCATCGGTGTAACCATTAACAACGAGATGTTCATCACCTCCATAAGAAAGAACCATATCCTTAGTTCTTCTCAAGTACTTAAGGATGTTTTTGACCGCTGTCCAATGATCCACTCCTGGATCACTTTGATATCTGCTAGTTAAACTAACAGCATATGCAATGTCGGGTCTAGTACATAGCATGGCATACATTAGAGATCCTATGGCTGAGGCATAGGGAGTCTTACTCATCCTTTCTCTATCTTCTGCCGTTTTCGGACTTTGAGTTTTACTCAAGGTCGTATTGGCAACATGGGCAAGAACCCTTTCTTGCTATCTTCCATTCCAAACCTCTTTAGAACTTTGTCCAAATATGTACTTTGTGACAATGATATTAGGCGTCTCGATCTATCTCTATAAATCTTTATGCCTAATATGTAAGCTGCTTCGCCAAGATCTTTCATTGAAAAACTATTATTCAAATATTCCTTGACACTATTAAGAAGGTCTACATCATTCCCAATCAACAATATGTCATCTACATATAGTATTAAGAATGCTACAGAGCTCCCACTCACTTTCTTGTAAATACAAGCTTCTCCATAAGTTTGTATAAAACCAAAACTTTTGATCACCTTATCAAAACGTTGATTCCAACTTCGGGATGCTTGCTTCAATCCATATATGGACCGTTGAAGTTTGCATACCTTGTTAGCATCTTTAGGATCGACAAAACCTTTGGGTTGCATCATATACAACTCTTCATTAATGTCTCCATTGAGGAACGCTGTTTTGACATCCATCTGCCATATCTCATAATCATAATATGCAGCGATTGCTAACATAATCCTCACAGATTTTAGCTTCGCTACCGGTGAGAAAGTCTCATCGTAGTCAACTCCTTGAATCTGTCGAAACCCTTTTGCGACAAGTCGAGCTTTTTAGACAGTAACATTACCATCAGCATCTGTTTTCTTCTTGAAAATCCATTTGTTCTCGACAGCCTTCCGGCCATCTGGTAAGTCCACCAAAGTCCATACTTGGTTTTCGTACATGGATCCAATCTCGGATTTCATGGCTTCTTGCCATTTATTGGAATCTGGGCTCATCATCGCTTCCTCATATGTCGCAGGGTCATCGGTGTTGTCCACCAACATGACACTCATAACGGGATCATACCAATCAGGAGTGGTACGAGTTCTCGTTGACCTACGAGGCTCTGTAGCAACTACAACCGAAGTTTCATGATCATCATCATTAGCTTCCTCTCTTATTGGTGCAGGCACCACAGGAACTTCTTCCGGTGCTGCACTACTCGCAAGTTCGAGAGAAGGTTCGACAACCTCGTCGAGTTCTACTTTCCTTCCAGTCACTTCTTTCGAGAGAAATTCCTTCTTTAGAAAGGATCCATTCTTGGCAACGAAGATTTTGCCTTCGGATCTATGATAGAAGGTATACCCAATAGTTTCCTTTGGGTATCCTATGAAGACGCATTTTTCCTCTTTGGGTTCAAGATTGTCCGGCTGTAACTTCTTTACATAGGCTTCGCAACCCCAAACTTTAAGGAATGACAATTTAGGTTTCTTCCCAAACCATAATTCATACGGTGTCGTTTCAACGGATTTAGATGGTGCCCTATTTAAAGTGAATGCGGCTGTTTCTAATGCATAACCCCAAAATGATAGCGGTAAATCTGTAAGTGACATCATAGAACGAACCATATCTAAGAGAGTTCGATTACGACGTTCGGACACACCATTACGCTGTGGTGTTCCCGGCGGTGTCAATTGTGAAAGTATTCCGCATTTCTTCAAATGCTCGCCAAACTCGTAACTTAGATATTCACCTCCACGATCGGAACGTAGAAATTTAATCTTCTTGTTACGTTGATTCTCAACCTCACTTTGAAATTCCTTAAACTTCTCGAAAGTTTCGGACTTATGTTGCATGAAATAGATATACCCATATCTACTCAATTCATCCGTGAAGGTAAGAACATAACGATAACCACCGCGCGATGCTACACTCATTGGACCACACACATCGGTATGTATGATTTCCAATAAGTCCGTAGCTCGCTCCATCATACCAGAAAATGGAGTCTTAGTCATTTTACCCATCAGACATGCTTCGCATCTTTCAAGTGATTCGAAATCAAGTGATTCAAGAAGTCCATCGGAATGGAGTTTCTTCATACGCCTCACTCCAATGTGACCAAGACGACAGTGCCACATATAGGTCGAGTTATCGCTCGATTTCAAACGTTTAGCCTCAATGTTATTAATATATGTATTTCCACTATCGAGATTCAATAAGAATAGACCATCTATCAAAGGTGCATGTGCATAAAACATATTACTCATATAAATCTAACAACCATTATTCTCGGACTTAAACAAGTAACCGTCTCGCAATAAACAAGATCCCGATGTAATATTCATGCTTAACGCAGGCACCAAATAACAATTATTTAAGTATAAAACTAATCCCGATGGTAGATGAAGAGGTAGCGTGCCGACCGTGATCACATCAACCTTTGATCCGTTTCCCACGCGCATCGTCACCTCGTTCTTCGCTAGCTTCCGTTTATTCTGCAGCATTCGAGTTACAAATATGAGCAACCGAACCAGTATCAAATACCTAGGCACTACTACGAGTACTAGTGAGATACACATCAATACCATGTATATCGGATATACCTTTCTTCTTGATGTTTCCGTTCTTCAAATCCGCCAAGTACTTTGGCCAATTCCGCTTCCAGTGACCTTCTCCCTTATAGTAAAAGCACTCAGTATCAGGCTTAGGTCCAGCCTTGGTCTTCTTCGTCGACGCGGTAACTTTCTTACCACCCTTCTTGAAGTGTCCCTTTTGCTTAGACTTGTCTTTCTTGAATTTGGTGGTCTTATTGACCATCAACACTTGGTGCTCTTTCTTGATCTCCACTTCTACAGATTTTAACATGGCAAAGAGTTCTGGCAACTGCTTGTTCATGTTTTGCATATTGTAGTTCATCACAAAGTTCTTGTAACTTGGTGGTAGTGATTGGAGGACACGATAAATCCCCAAAGCATTAGGAATCACTATACCCAAGCTTTGAAGTTTGTTTGCGTGCCCGGACATCTTAAGCACATGCTCACTGACGGAGCTGCCCTCTTCCATCTTGCAGTTAAGAACTTTTCAGAAGCCTCATAGCTCTCAATTTCCGCATAAGTATCAAAGATCAATTCGAGATCACGGACAATATCATGTGGGTCTGAATTCTCAAACCTTTTCTGAAGCTCCGATTCTAAACCATACAAGATAGCACACTGAACTGTGGAGTACTGAGTCTTCCGAGCGAGGTAAAAATTCTTTACTTCATCGGTAGTAGTAGCTGCAGCTGGGTCACCCAGCGATGCATCCAGCACATAGGTCAAATTACCAGCTTTGAGGACAATCCTCAAATTGCGGAACCAATCCACGAAGTTGCTTCCATTGTTTTTCAACTTTTCTTTCTCTAGGAACGCATTAAAATTGATGGTAGGGGCCGCCATTGATCTACAACATATTTGCAATAGTTTAGACTAAGTTTATGACAAATTGAGTTCTAGTTAATAGTTAAATTAATCTAGGTGAACTCCCACTCAAAACAATATCCCTCACATTGTTTTAGTGATCACATGAACCAAATCCACCACATCAACACCGATCATCACGAGAGTTGATGCAGCTTAAATGGCGAACAATCGACATGTTCATCATATCTACTATATGATTCATGCTTTACCTTTCGGTGATCCGTGTTCCGAGACCATGTCTGTACATGCTAGGCTCGTCAAGATCAAACCTTAGCTTCCGCATGAGCAAATCTGGCTTGCTCACGTTGTATACACTTGCGGAATCTAACACACCCGATCATCACGTGGTGCTTCGAAACAACAAGCTTTAGCAACGGTGCTTACTAAGGATGAACACTTAAGAACTTGAAATTCATGTGCATGAGGGATCATCTTATAATGCTACCGTCGTTAACTAAGCAATACAAGATGCATAAAGGATTAACATCACATGCAATTCATAATATGTGATATGATATGGCCTTTCTTCTTTGTGCTTCCGATCTCTATCTTCAAGAACGAACATGATCTCCATCATCATCGGCATTGCATCAAGGTCCATGACGCTGCTCCATGGTTGTCGTCCACCAGCTTCAACTATTACAACTACTTTGAATAGACACGTGGGTCTTAACAGAAATTAAAGACAACCATATGGCTCCTGCCGGTTGCCAACTTACAATAAGGAACACTGCATACATCAAATATAATCACAATCATGGTCATATCACATCACAGCACACCCCTGCAAAACAAAGTTAGACGCCTCTACTTTCTTTGCATGTTTTACGTGGTTTGGGGCTTTCAATAAGTGTCGATCTAACTTATGAACAAGAACCACAACATTGATACTAGTATTGTCAATCACCCGTTGTGAATTGAATCTTAACTATGTTGGGAGAAACAGGCACCCGCAAAGCCACTTATGCAATACAAGTTGCATGTCAAGCGTGGAGCAAGTCTCATGAACGATGTCATGTAAGGTTAGCCCGAGCCGCTTCATCCCACCATCCCGCAAGATGCAAAGTACACAAGAAGTAATCGACAACAAAAGCATCAACGCCCACAATGACCATTGTGTTCTACTCGTGCAACAGATCTACATATAGACACGACTCTGATACCACTGTAGGGTTTCGTAGCATGGAAAACAAAAAATTTCTACCGCATACAAACAAACAAGCCAAGATCTATCTACTAGATTGTAGCAACGAGTCGATGGAATAACTCACCCTCGAAGATTCCAAAGTGTTTAACGAGAGCGGATTCTCGTGGGTGATGTAGTCGTACTCTTTCCGATCTCAAGATCGCGTAGACGATCCTTCCGGCGCTGCGTTCCGGCAGCGCTTCCGCAGTCGGTCACACGTTCGGTACTCGACGAAGACCTTCCTCTCCCTTGTTCCAGCAGGCAGCGGAGGTTGTAGCACTCTCCTCGCGATTCCGGCAGCACAACGGCGTGGTACCAGAAGTAGAGGGGAGATCTCGCAGGGCTTCGCCTTAAGCCGGAGCGAGTATGGTGGACTATGAGAGAGAGCCTCGGCGATCTAGGGTTTAGACGCACCAAGGAGGAGCAAGGCCGGCGGGTAGGGTTTGCCTAGGCGGCGGCGGCAGCAGGAGGTGGCGGCGCCGGCGGCTAGGAGCTAGGGTTTTGGGTGGAGGTGTTGTGTCCTGGGAGGGGCAGCCCTGCCCCTCCTTATATAGGTGGAGGGGACGCGCCAGGGGAGGGGAGTCCCTCACCAACTCGGTCTCCAAGTGGGCCGGCGGTGGAGGGAGGGAACTCCTCCCCAAGTAGGTTTCCTACTTCCCCTCCACCTCACAAAATAGCCGTTTGACTTTTCAAATTGGCGTTTGACTTTTCAAACTAGGATTTGATCAAACCCTTTATTTTGTTCAGCGATGACACCTAGTACATGATGCAATCATTCCAACTTGTTATGACACATTCATGTACCCTTCCCCTCCGGAGTGCCGGACATTCCGGAACCTTCTAGAACATTCCCGATGAAAACACCGGAACCATTCTCCAACCCCGAAACAGGACTTTCCTTATATGAATCTTATTCTCTGGACCATTCCGGATCCCCTCGTGATATCCCGGATCCCATCCGAGACTCCGAACAACATTCGGTCTCTTACTCATCATTCCATAACTACTCAAACAACGTCGAATCCTTAAGTGTGTCTCCCTACGGTTCGTGAATTATGCGGACATGATCGAGACACTTCTCCGAACAATAACCAATAGAGGAATCTGGAAATTCATATGGCTCCCACATATTTCTATGATTACTTTGCGATCGAATGAACCACTTACATACAATACCAATTTCCCTTTGTCTCACGATAGTTTACTTATCCGAGGTTATGATCGTCGGTATCTCCGCATACCTAGTTCAACCTCGTTACTGATAAGTACTCTTTTCTCGTTCCCGTGATATGTGATCCCTTGTGAGCCAGTCACATGCTTGCAAGCTAATTGGATGACATTTCACCGAGAGGGCCCAGAGTATATCTATCCGTCATATGGATGGACAAATCCCACTCTTGATCCATGTGTCTCAACCAATACTTTCCGAACACTCAATGCCACCTTTATAGCCACCCTGTTACGGTGTGGTGTTTGATGTCATCGAAGTATCCTTCCGGTGAAGGTGATATGCATGATCTCACGGTCGAAGGAATTAGGTTACTATGTATCAGAAAGCATATAGCAATTGAACTATTAAAATGACTTGATCTTTATGCTACGCTTATCTATAGGAGTATGTCCACCATATCATTCTCCTAACGATATGATCTTGTTGTTAATAACATCTCAATGTTCATGATAGGGAAACCACAATCATTTATTAACCAACAAGCTAGTATTATAAAGAGGTTTTACTAGGGACTCTATTTTAGTTTACAAATCACACAAGTATTAGTGTTTCCTTGTTAATACTATTATAGCATGAATGTAAACATTTATCATAAACACAAAGATATAATAATAACTACATTTATTATTTCCTCTAGGGCATATCTCCAACAAAAACTACTTTTGTTGACTATGCCATACCATAAGGCCCATCTGTCCCTTCTCACTCTACCTGTAAGCACGACCTGAAAGGATTGACTGTTTCTTCTCCTCTCTCTCTCTTGTCTCTATCCACGGCAGTTAGGCGGGACGGCTTTGCTATGGGCGTGACCTGCCGCCGGTGGCACTGGGTGATGGAGGCGGCATGCCGAAGACTAACTCGTCTCGTCCTGGTCGCGCGCCTGCACGTCAATTAGCTAAGAAACAGCAGCAAAAGCAGACTCCGAAGTCACAGGAAGCTCGATCTCCATCCAGCAATCGTCTCGTGCAAGCTGAAGCAAGCTCTCCGGCCGGACATTCCCAAACTCCCAATTCTAGGATATTTTTGTCACGATTTCTTGCATCTAACAATTGAGGAAAATGCTAGCTAGTCACAAAATTTTCCATACATTAAAATTGTTGGTTAAAGATTTTTGTTTCACTGTTAGGCAGAAAGTGAAGAGAGGCAAAGGCAAAACCATTGATCATTTTTCAGAAAAATGGAGGTGACCCTGAATAAGCAGACCCTTTCTTGTTCATCGAATTTGGAAAGAAAGTAATGCAGAGTTAGTAATACTACATGATTAAATAGTAGATGTTTTTGTTTTGTTTTGGACTACCTTATGTATATATTAATCTTATAACTGTATTTTGTGAACAAGATCAATCTCAATATGTAAGTTTCAAAAAATGCTACGCATTCAACTTTGTTGCTATCATTTGATTTGGCTTCCAGAAAAAAAATTTATGTCATTTTGTAGCTTCACCCCCTAATCTTAGCGCTAGAAAATTTACACCCTAAACTGCGGAATCGGAGGAAGTATTTTATAAAATAGCGTCTTATAACTTTCATAGGGTCCGGAGTGTCAAGCTTCATGCACTAGCCAACGCAACCAAAATTCACGTATGACTCAAGAGGCCTATACGTGGACACAGAGGGGTCAATAGCAATTTAGAATAAATTGTGAAAGTCAGGACTCGAACTCGGGACCTTAGGCTCTGATACCATGTCAAGCTTTATGCACTAGCCAACGCAACCAAAAGTCCGAACTGATGAAAAGGGCTAGTGCAATCCACTTATATACTTCAACACGGAGAAGGTTACGCTAAATTAAATATTAAATAGGACGCAACTTTTTTTTCTTGGCGATGGTGCATACGTTTGGCCGAATGAATGGAAGCTCCGTGTGGCCCGTCTCCTCTAACGCGGCGGTTAGACGTGCGGTCGACGCTGATTTTTAGGTGACCGTCATCTTGGGGGGTGCAGCATGGGAGCCCTGACGTCGATCCGGAGGACTCGGATAATGTCGTTTGCCGTGGCGGTGGCGGCAGTGAGCCGGCACTGTTGTTGCAGACGAGGCTGAACCCCGGCCGGGAGCAGCCGTCTTTCTGGCCAGACAAATAATGGCACCAGCCTCATCAACAGTACTAGCTCCGCCGCGGGCGAGAAGGTTATTTCCGCCGCCATTGTTATGGGTGATGGATGCGTGAATGAATGCTGGACCGAGCTATAGCTAACCCTTTTGCATGCTTTTATATGCAGAGAAAGCAGGGCCGCCGGCCGTATGCTAGCTTCAGAGTGAAGCACTCGGATTCAGGGTTTCAGACGGGCGCCAGGTAATGCATGCGAGCGCGTGCGTGCGTACGTACGGATCCAGCAGTTTCACGTGGAGAGAGATAGTCGGAGGACGGGTGCTCTTCTTCCTAGCTAGGGTAGATAGTCCGTACTGCATATTTCGTACTACTAATTGGGAGGTCGGATCAATCAGCTCTCATGGTGGCCTGGCGACACCGGAGCAGAGTATGCCTGCTCCGGTGACGGCTAGACTTTTTCTTTTTGATGCAAGCCTGCTCTTGGCCCCTTCCCATGTGACACCCTAGCTCGAGCGACTTGGCCACTGTTCTGAAATTCTGCGTCACGCGTTCAACTCTACTGCATCTTTGAATAAAACTACTACTAGCTGTTAGGATAGGTTCGGTTACCTGTTCGTTAAACATTTAGCAGATAGACCTAGTCTTGAGGTTCGACGCCATCTGTGCGTTGGACCGATATTGTAGGATCGCTGGGAGCAGCTCATTCGATCGTGAGATGGTCGTGGCGCAAACCCAGCCACTCTTTGTAATCCGAAAGAATAAAAGACACTAGTGGAGAATGGGCATTTAGTCCCGATCCTAGAGGGTCTCTAGTTTCAGATACGCAGCCGGGACTATAGAATCGGGATTAGAGGTTTCAATCTCTAGTCCTGGTTAGTTACAGGCCGGGACTGCATGTTCTGCACGTGGCCGCGTAGCAATGCGCGGGAGGGTTTTTGTACGAACCGGGACTAGTTATTTTCTGCCGCGGCAGCATTTTATTAATTCGGCTGTTGCGGCAGCCGATGGAAGTTTCTGCCGTGGCATAGTTTTGGGACCATTTTCTGCCGCGGCAACCGATGGGGGTTTCTGTCGCGGCAGAATTTTGGGGCCGATTTCTGCGGTGGTAGCCGAATGCGGGGTTCTGACGCGGCAGGAGGATAGGTAGAGGATGATTGCGTTTGGCGTAAAGCGACATGCAACAAAGGAACCCATTACACACAACATTGTCATGATTATATAGATATAATTCTACATTACATATATATATATATATAATTTGATTAAATGAAGATCACAACCCGTCTATGCGGTTACAAGTTCATTAAATCACTAAAAGCTGGAGGTATGGTATTTTCCTTCTGGGTGTATGACATGGTCAACAAGAAATCCCGCCAATTCCTCTTGAATTGCTACCAGAAGCTTCCTTGGTTCGAGATTCTCCCGCAATCTTTCCAACTATATATAAAATAAGGAGGTCAATATGAATATCAATAGTCATAACAAATATTATGAATGACACTCAAAACAATTTGTGAATATATTGTTCACGTACTTCTATAAATATCCCTCCGTCCCGCTCACTGACCTCGGAGCGAATGTACTCGCACATGAAGTATCCACATAGATTAGTCCCTGGTGGCTGCCTCTTGCACTTTACGGGAATAGAATTCAATTAAATAATAATCAAGCATGATATAATGGTATTGAAACTAGAATTGAAGAGATGCGTGGATCTAGCTCATACTACTTACATCGACCCGATGAAAACTAAACTCGTCTTTAAATTCACCAACCGTAGCATTGGTGAAAGCTTTCCAAACCCTGCCCGTCAAAAAAAAAAGAATAAATGAGTTATAAGTTACTTGATATCTCAGGATATATATGAAAGAAAGAGATCGATATAGTGCAATAATGATTGAAATTATCTCTAGAGCGCATCTTTAATGAATGCGTACTCTGATTCGTCTCTCATTAGCGAGTCCTTGATTTCAACTCTTCCAGCGTCAACTTCAATGATTAGAGGAATCCAGTGAAAGATGTGCATGTTTATATACGTCAGTAACTCATCAATTACACTTAGCAGAATCAAGTGAATCTGTACAAGGCAGTATCACTCTTACTTGTAGTTATAGGGAAACAATATTCTTCGTTTGTAATGTTGCCTCAATAAGACCCTTAGAAAGTTACGCTCTGTTGTCCTTAGGATATTCTTTTAGCAATGCTTGATTAAACCGGTGTGGGTCGATGAACCCAGTGTCAAAGATTTTCTTTCGGTCACATTCATCGCTCTTCATTCTGCATAATAGCATAGTGAAGATAATTACATGCAATGAAAGAGCTGAGTTAGAGACTTTACAATAGAAATAAATGAACCACTTACAGACAATAGGTAGCGAGGAGACTCAACTCGAGGACATCTTGTTTGAATAACATATATAATTCCTCAAAATAAATTTGCAACTGGTCTTCACCATTAAAATGCTCACTTGTAATTCTCACAAGCAGGCTGACAATCGATCTTCTTCATCGCATGTAGAGACTTTCTCGTACCACTCATGCAGCCTTCGTATTTGAGTTGGTAGAAGGTCGACCTCATTAGGTCTGACCAGAGTCTTCCCGTATTCATATCTCCATCCAAATTCCTCTTGTCTGGGGATATGACCGCCTAGCGCTTGATCAACTTTAATACTAGCACCTTTGGCAAATTCTATTGCTATAATATTCTGATGATCAATATTGGATAACACCTTGAGCGGGGCAATCGATTTGTTTGCCTGCATTCCGAGTTGCGCAATATCTCTTTTCCCACTGCTTGCAGTAGTATTTATTGGATTCTTCCTATGAATTCTCATCACACAGCATTTTTAGTCATCAGCCTTATTTATATCATATTGCGATGGTTGCTCAAGAAAACCCTTAGCCCACTTTTTGGCTTTCGGATCAAATATTTGCTTTGGCTTGGGAACTTTGGGTGCAAAGAAGGCTTTCACTTGGGCATCGCTGATCGCTTTGGTTTCCTCATCAGTCATCTCATAAGGTAACTTGGGAGGAGGCGGCGGGATTTTCTTCACCTTTTTACCTTTGGCTTTATTCTGAGTAGTATTATTACTAGTTGACTGAGAGACCGCCTTCTTCGTCTGACACACAGGCGGCAGAGTGGGCTGACGCGGCGGTGGACTCGCGCTATGGTGGCCGTCCCACTCCTCATGTGGACTTGCTGGACGCGCAAGACTCGGCTGACGCGGAGGATACGGTGGTGGCCTGGGTGCAGAGCCCGGAAACACGATGTATTTCTTACGCCATAGAATGATAGAGCCCCTGACTTCTCCTAGCGTGCTCTCATCTTCAGGTCTAGGGATGTCAAGTTGTAGTGATTCATATTAAGGTAGAACCTCATCCACCCCAACACGAGCATAGCCATCTAGAATCTCTTTGCAATGCCAGCGTCCTTTAGGTTCACAAGATAAAGCATAGCCTAGAGCCGCCTTGAAGGATACATTCATCACTCCAACATGCAGCTCACAGCTTGTCTTCTCAGTGATATTGTGTAGGGGTTCATAGCATGGAAAACAAAAATTTTCTATCGCATACAAACAAACAAGCCAAGATCTATCTATTAGATTGTAGCAACGAGTCGATGGAATAACTCACCCTCGAAGATTCCAAAGTGTTTAACGAGAGCAGATTCTCGTGGGTGATGTAGTCGTACTCTTTCCGATCTCAAGATCGCGTAGACGATCCTTCCGGCGCCGCGTTCCCGCAGCGCTCCCGCAGTCGGTCACACGTTCGGTACTCGACGAAGACCTTCCTCTCCCTTGTTCCAGCAGGCAGCGGAGGTTGTAGCACTCTCCTCGCGATTCCGGCAGCACAACGGCGTGGTACCGGAGGTAGAGGGGAAATCCCGCAGGGCTTCGCCTTAAGCCGGTGCGAGTATGGTGGAGCTTATGAGAGAGGCTATTAGTGGTCTAGTAATTAGACACACCAATTAGAGGGCTCTAAACCAATTAGAAGGCTCTAAACCGAATAGCTCTAAACCGGGGTCTAGATCTAGGGTTTAGTTTAGAGGATAGGAAACTTGTGTGTATAGGAGGGAGCCCTGCCCCTCCTTATATAGGTGGGAGGGCTGGCCGGCCAAGGGGAGGAGAGACCCTCCCCAAGTCGGCTTGGTGGGGCGCCGGCCAAGGGAGGAACCCTCCTCCAATTCGGCCTCCACCAATCCTCCTCTCTTCCCACTTCCCAAAATTGCCGTTTGACTTTCAAACTAGCCGTTTGACTTTTCAATTTAGGATTTAAATAAACCCTTTATTTGGGACAGCAAGAATACTTAGTACATGATGCAATCATTCCAATATGTAATGACACATTCATGTACCCCTTCCCCCCCGGAGTGCCGGACAATCCGGAACCTTCTAGAATATCCCCGATGAAAACACCGGAATCATTCCCGAACTCCGAAACGGGACTTTCCTTATATGAATCTTATTCTCCGGACCATTCCGGATCACCTCGTGATATCCCGGATCCCATCCGAGACTCCGAACAACATTCGGTCTCTTTCTCATAATACCATAACTACTCAAACAACGTCGAATCCTTAAGTGTGTCTCCCTACGGTTCGTGAATTATGCGGACATGATCGAGACACTTCTCCGAACAATAACCAATAGAGGAATCTGGAAATTCATATGGCTCCCACATATTTCTACGATTACTTTGCGATCGAATGAACCACTTACATACGATACCAATTTCCCTTTGTCTCACGATATGTTACTTATCCGAGGTTATGATCGTCGGTATCTCTGCATACCTAGTTCATCCTCGTTACTGATAAGTACTCTTTTCTCGTTCCCGTGATATGTGATCCCTTGTGACCAAGTCACATGCTTGCAAGCTAATTGGATGACATTTCACCGAGAGGGCCCAGAGAATATCTATCCGTCATGTGGATGGACAAATCCCACTCTTGATCCATGTGTTTCAACCAATACTTTCCGAACACTCAATGCCACCTTTATAGCCACCCTGTTACGGTGTGGTGTTTGATGACATCAAAGCATCCATCCAGTAAAGGTGATATGCATGATCTCATGGTCGAAGGAATTAGGTTACTATGTATCAGAAAGCATATAGCAATTGAACTATTGAAATGACTTGATCTTTATGCTACGCTTGTCTATAGGAGTATGTCCACCATATCATTCTCCTAACGATATGATCTTGTTGTTGATAACATCTCAATGTTCATGACAAAGAAACCACATCATCAATCAACCAACAAGCTAGTGAAGTATAGAGGCTATACTAGGGACTTCAAATTAAGTTTACAAATCACACAAGTATTAATGGTTTCCTTGTTAATACTATTATAGCATGAATGCAAACATTTATCATAAACACAAAGATATAATAATAACTATATTTATTATTGCCTCTAGGGCATATCTCCAACAGTCTCCCACTTGCACTAGAGTCATCTAATCTAGATTACATGGTAATATACCGAACACCCATGGCAGTTTGGTGTTGGTCATGTTTTGCCCTCGGGAGAGGTTTAGTCAACGGATCCGCCACATTCAGATCTGTGTGTACTTTGCAAATCTTTATATCCCCATCCGGGATATGTTCTCGAATAGCGTGAAAACGCAGCTTGATATGCTTCAGCTTCTTGTGTGACCTTGGTTCTTGCGCATTGGCTATGGCGCCCATGTTATCACAGTAGATAGACATTGGGTCCAGCGCACTAGGAACCACACCCAGCTCTGTAATGAACTCTTTCATCCATATCGCTTCTTGTGAAGCCTCCGAAGCAGCCATGTATTCCGATTCAGTTGAAGATCTCGCCACAACGCTTTGCTTTGCACTCCTCCAGCTAACTGCTGCACCATTCAAAATAAATACGTATCCAGATTGTGATTTAGAATCATCTGGATCGGTGTTCCAACTAGCATCGGTGTAACCATTAACAACGAGCTGTTCATCACCTCCATAAGAAAGAACCATATCCTTAGTTCTTCTCAAGTACTTAAGGATGTTTTTGACCGCTGTCCAATGATCCACTCCTGGATCACTTTGATATCTGCTAGTTAAACTAACAGCATATGCGATGTCGGGTCTAGTACATAGCATGGCATACATTAGAGATCCTATGGCTGAGGCATAGGGAGTCTTACTCATCCTTTCTCTATCTTCTGCCGATGTCGGACTTTGAGTTTTACTCAAGGTCGTATTGGGCAACATGGGCAAGAACCCTTTCTTGCTTTCTTCCATTCCAAACTTCTTTAGAACTTTGTCCAAATATGTACTTTGTGACAATGATATTTGGCGTTTCGATCTATCTCTATAAATCTTTATGCCTAATATGTAAGCTGCTTCGCCAAGATCCTTCATTGAAAAACTATTATTCAAATATTCCTTGACACTATTAAGAAGGTCTACATCATTCCCAATCAACAATATGTCATCCACATACAGTATTAAGAATGCTACAGAGCTCCCACTCACTTTCTTGTAAATACAAGCTTCTCCATAAGTTTGTATAAAACCAAAACTTTTGATTACCTTATCAAAACGTTGATTCCAACTTCGGGATGCTTGCTTCAATCCATAGATGGACCGTTGAAGCTTGCATACCTTGTTAGCATCTTTAGGATCGACAAAACCTTTGGGTTGTATCATATACAACTCTTCATCAATGTCTCCATTGAGGAATGCTGTTTTGACATCCATCTGCCATATCTCATAATCATAATATGCAGCGATTGCTAACATAATCCTCACAGACTTTAGCTTCGCTACCGGTGAGAAAGTCTCATCGTAGTCAACTCCTTGAATTTGTCGAAACCCTTTTGCGACAAGTCGAGCTTTATAGACAGTAACATTACCATCAGCATCTGTTTTCTTCTTGAAAATCCATTTGTTCTCGACAGCCTTCCGGCCATCCGGTAAGTCCACCAAAGTCCATACTTGGTTTTCGTACATGGATCCAATCTCGGATTTCATGGCTTCTTGCCATTTATTGGAATCTGGGCTCATCATCGCTTCCTCATATGTCTCGGGGTCATCGGTGTTGTCCACCAACATGACATTCATAACGGAATCATACCAATCTGGAGTGGTACGAGTTCTCGTTGACCTCCGAGGCTCTGTAGCAACTTCAACCGAAGTTTCATGATCACTATCATTAGCTTCCTCTCTTATTGGTGCAGGCACCACAGGAACTTCTTCCGGTGCTGCGCTACTCGCAATTTCGAGAGAAGGTTCGACAACCTCGTCGAGTTCTACTTTCCTTCCAGTCACTTCTTTCGAGAGAAATTCCTTCTCTAGAAAGGATCCATTCTTGGCAACAAAGATTTTGCCTTCGGATCTATGATAGAAGGTATACCCAATAGTTTCCTTCGGGTATCCTATGAAGACGCATTTTTCCGCTTTGGGTTCAAGCTTGTCCGGCTGTAACTTCTTTACATAGGCTTCGCATCCCCAAACTTTAAGGAACGACAATTTAGGTTTCTTCCCAAACCATAATTCATATGGTGTCGTTTCAACGGATTTAGATGGTGCCCTATTTAAAGTGAATGCGGCTGTTTCTAATGCATAACCCCAAAATGATAGCGGTAAATCTGTAAGTGACATCATAGAACGAACCATATCTAAGAGAGTTCGATTACGACGTTCAGACACACCATTACGCTGTGGTGTTCCCGGCGGTGTCAATTGTGAAAGTATTCCGCACTTCTTTAAATGCTCGCCAAACTCGTAACTTAGATATTCACCTCCACGATCAGAACGTAGAAATTTAATCTTCTTGTTACGTTGATTCTCTACCTCACTTTGAAACTCCTTAAACTTCTCGAAAGTTTCGGACTTATGTTTCATGAAATAGATACACCCATATCTACTCAAGTCATCCGTGAAGGTAAGAACATAACGATAACCACTGCGCGATGCTACACTCATTGGACCACACACATCGGTATGTATGATTTCCAATAAGTCTGTAGCTCGCTCCATTATACCAGAAAATGGAGTCTTAGTCATTTTACCCATCAGACATGCCTCGCATCTTTCAAGTGATTCAAAATCAAGTGATTCAAGAAGTCCATCGGAATGGAGTTTCTTCATACGCTTCACTCCAATGTGACCAAGACGACAGTGCCACATATAGGTCAAATTATCGCTTGATTTCAAACGTTTAGCCTCAATGTTATTAATATGTGTATTTCTACTATCGAGATTCAATATGAATAGACCATCTATCAAAGGTGCATGTGCATGAAACATGTTACTCATATAAATCGAACAACCATTATTCTCGGATTTAAACAAGTAACCGTCTCGCAATAAACAAGATCCTGATATAATGTTCATGCTTAACGCAGGCACCAAATAACAATTATTTAAGTATAAAACTAATCCCGATGGTAGATGAAGAGGTAGCGTGCCGACCGCGATCACATCAACTTTTGATCCGTTTCCTACGCGCATCGTCACCTCGTTCTTCACTAGCTTCCGTTTATTCTGCAGCTCCTGTTTCGAGTTACAAATATGAGCAACCGAACCAGTATCAAATACCCAGGCACTACTACGAGTACTAGTGAGATACACATCAATAACATGTATATCAGATATACCTTTCTTCTTGATGTTGCCGTTCTTCAAATCCGCCAAGTACCTTGGGCAATTCCGCTTCCAGTGACCTTCTCCCTTGCAGTAAAAGCACTCAGTTTCAGGTTTAGGTCCAGCCTTGGTCTTCTTCGTCGGCGTGGTAACTTTCTTACCACCCTTCTTGAAGTGTCCCTTTTGCTTAGACTTGCCTTTCTTGAATTTGGTGGTCTTATTGACCATCAACACTTGGTGCTCTTTCTTGATCTCCACTTCTGCAGATTTTAACATAGCAAATAGTTCTGGCAACTCTTTGTTCATGTTCTGCATGTTGTAGTTCATCACAAAGTTCTTGTAACTTGGTGGTAGTGATTGGAGGATGCGGTAAACTCCCAAAGTATTAGGAATCACTATACCCAAACTTTGAAGTTTATTTGCGTGCCCAGACATCTTAAGCACATGCTCACTGACGGAGCTACCCTCTTCCATCTTGCAGTTAAAGAACTTTTCAGAAGCTTCATAACTTTCAATTGCCGCATGAGTCTCAAAGATTAATTTGAGATCCTCGACAATATCATATGGATCTGACTCTTCAAACCTTTTCTGAAGCTCCGATTCTAAACCATACAAGATAGCACACTGAACTATGGAGTACTGATTCTTCCGAGCAAGGTAAACATTCTTTACTTCATCGGTAGCATCAGCTGCAGGTGGGTCACCTAGCGGTGCATCCAGCACATAGGTCAAATTACCAGCTGTGAGGACAATCCTCAAATTGCGGAACCAATCCGCGAAGTTGCTTCCATTGTTTTTCAACTTTTCTTTCTCTAGGAACGCATTAAAATTGATGGTAGGGGCTGCCATTGATCTACAACATATTTGCAATAGTTTAGACTAAGTTTATGACAAATTGAGTTCAAATTAATTAATGAAATTAAACTAGGTGAACTCCCACTCAAAACAACATCCCTCACATTGTTTTAGTGATCACACGAACCAAATCCACTACATCAACACCGATCATCACGAGAGCTGATATAGTTTTAATGGCGAACAATCATCATGTTCATCATATCTACTATATGATTCATGCTTTGCCTTTCGGCGATCCGTGTTCCTGAGGCCATGTCTGTACATGCTAGGCTCGTCAAGATCAAACCTTAGCTTCCGCATAAGCAAATCTGGCTTGCTTACGTTGTATTCACCCGCGGAATCAAAGACACCCGATCATCACGTGGTGCTTCGAAGCAGCAAGCTTTGGCAACGGTGCATACTAAGGGTGAACACTCTAGAACTTGAAATTTATGTGCATGAGGGATCATCTTATAATGCTACCGTCGTCTACTAAGCAATACAAGATGCATAAAGGATTAACATCACATGCAATTCATAATATGTGATATGATATGGCCTTTCTTCTTTGTGCTTCCGATCTCCATCTTCAAGCACGAACATGATCTCCATCATCACCGGCATAGCATCAAGGTCAATGACGCTTCTTCATGGTTGTCGTCCGCCAGCTTCAACTATTACAACTATTTTGAATAGACACGCAGGCCTTAACAGAAATTAAAGACAACCATATGGCTCCTGCCGGTTGCCAACTTACAATAAGGATCATTGCATACATCAAATATAATCACAATCATGGCCATATCACATCACTGCACACCCCTGCAAAACAAAGTTAGACGCTTCTACTTTCTTTGCATATTTTACGTGGTTTGGGGCTTTCCATAAGTGTCGTTCTAACTTACGAACAATAACCACAACATTGATACTAGCATTGTTGATCACCCGTTGTAAATTGGATCTTTACTATGCTAGGAGAAACAGGCACCCGCAAAGCCACTTATGCAAAACGAGTTGCATGTCAAGCGTGGAGCAAGTCTCATGAACGATGTCATGTAAGGTTAGCCCGGGCCGCTTCATCCCAACATACCGCAAGATGCAAAGTACACAAAAAGCAATCTACAATAAAAGCATCAACGCCCACAATGACCATTGTGTTCTACTCGTGCAACAGATCTACATATAGACACGGCTCTGATACCACTGTAGGGGTTCGTAGCATGGAAAACAAAAAATTTCTATCGCATACAAACAAACAAGCCAAGATCTATCTATTAGATTGTAGCAACGAGTCGATGGAATAACTCACCCTCGAAGATTCCAAAGTGTTTAACGAGAGCAGATTCTCGTGGGTGATGTAGTCGTACTCTTTCCGATCTCAAGATCGCGTAGACGATCCTTCCGGCGCCGCGTTCCCGCAGCGCTCCCGCAGTCGGTCACACGTTCGGTACTCGACGAAGACCTTCCTCTCCCTTGTTCCAGCAGGCAGCGGAGGTTGTAGCACTCTCCTCGCGATTCCGGCAGCACAACGGCGTGGTACCGGAGGTAGAGGGGAAATCCCGCAGGGCTTCGCCTTAAGCCGGTGCGAGTATGGTGGAGCTTATGAGAGAGGCTATTAGTGGTCTAGTAATTAGACACACCAATTAGAGGGCTCTAAACCAATTAGAAGGCTCTAAACCGAATAGCTCTAAACCGGGGTCTAGATCTAGGGTTTAGTTTAGAGGATAGGAAACTTGTGTGTATAGGAGGGAGCCCTGCCCCTCCTTATATAGGTGGGAGGGCTGGCCGGCCAAGGGGAGGAGAGACCCTCCCCAAGTCGGCTTGGTGGGGCGCCGGCCAAGGGAGGAACCCTCCTCCAATTCGGCCTCCACCAATCCTCCTCTCTTCCCACTTCCCAAAATTGCCGTTTGACTTTCAAACTAGCCGTTTGACTTTTCAATTTAGGATTTAAATAAACCCTTTATTTGGGACAGCAAGAATACTTAGTACATGATGCAATCATTCCAATATGTAATGACACATTCATGTACCCCTTCCCCCCCGGAGTGCCGGACAATCCGGAACCTTCTAGAATATCCCCGATGAAAACACCGGAATCATTCCCGAACTCCGAAACGGGACTTTCCTTATATGAATCTTATTCTCCGGACCATTCCGGATCACCTCGTGATATCCCGGATCCCATCCGAGACTCCGAACAACATTCGGTCTCTTTCTCATAATACCATAACTACTCAAACAACGTCGAATCCTTAAGTGTGTCTCCCTACGGTTCGTGAATTATGCGGACATGATCGAGACACTTCTCCGAACAATAACCAATAGAGGAATCTGGAAATTCATATGGCTCCCACATATTTCTACGATTACTTTGCGATCGAATGAACCACTTACATACGATACCAATTTCCCTTTGTCTCACGATATGTTACTTATCCGAGGTTATGATCGTCGGTATCTCTGCATACCTAGTTCATCCTCGTTACTGATAAGTACTCTTTTCTCGTTCCCGTGATATGTGATCCCTTGTGACCAAGTCACATGCTTGCAAGCTAATTGGATGACATTTCACCGAGAGGGCCCAGAGAATATCTATCCGTCATGTGGATGGACAAATCCCACTCTTGATCCATGTGTTTCAACCAATACTTTCCGAACACTCAATGCCACCTTTATAGCCACCCTGTTACGGTGTGGTGTTTGATGACATCAAAGCATCCATCCAGTAAAGGTGATATGCATGATCTCATGGTCGAAGGAATTAGGTTACTATGTATCAGAAAGCATATAGCAATTGAACTATTGAAATGACTTGATCTTTATGCTACGCTTGTCTATAGGAGTATGTCCACCATATCATTCTCCTAACGATATGATCTTGTTGTTGATAACATCTCAATGTTCATGACAAAGAAACCACATCATCAATCAACCAACAAGCTAGTGAAGTATAGAGGCTATACTAGGGACTTCAAATTAAGTTTACAAATCACACAAGTATTAATGGTTTCCTTGTTAATACTATTATAGCATGAATGCAAACATTTATCATAAACACAAAGATATAATAATAACTATATTTATTATTGCCTCTAGGGCATATCTCCAACATATTGTCCACGGGATAGCGATCTATCGGATCGGACGTCGTGGAAGCGATATTGCTTCTCCGCTGAGATGGGCCACCGACACTTTCTTCTAGCCACTGATGAGTTGGCCCTTACTGGCGGATTTCATCCAGTTGCTTCTGTTGCTCCTTTAGCATGGCATATATTTCCTCGTTCTTTATTTCCATGCTACGCAACCGGTCCGTCTCCTCTATCTCCTTCCGCTTCTTTGCCCTTGCTTGTCTTCTATAGGATTCAGTGTCCTCAGGAAACCCAGTCTTCCATGACACAGAAGGTCCAAAGCCTCGTGTTCGTCCTGGTTTTTCAGGATTCCCGAGGGCCTTTGTCAGCTCAGCGTTCTCTCTGTCGGGTTTGAAGTTACCCTGTTTAACCACCTCAATTGTTTTAACAATTTCTCCATGGGGTGTAGCAACATTGGACTTTGCATCGAATATTAACTCCCCTGTTTCCATGTCTACTTTGCCCCATGGGAAAGTAACCAATTCCTTACTCTGATGGGCCAGTCCTCTGTAGCTGGAGTGAGCCCTTGGGCACGCAAGCCTTTCTCGGCTCCTCCCACTTAGGAACGGAAGTCCTGTAGCCACCAGTCCCCATCTTATGGTGATATTTCTTTTTTACAACATTTTGTTTATTCTTTTCGGACCTTTGTTTTGCTATTGCTGTTTTCTTGTAGTCCAGAAATCTTTCCCAGTGAGGCCACTGCTTCTCTAGTGTGTCAGTGAATTCTGGAACTTTGCCTTCCTCGAGATATTCATTGTACAATCTTTTCTTATAGTTATTGAACTGTTCGGCCATCTTCTTAAGAGCGAAACGCTTGACTTTGGACCTCATATCATCTGTGGCCTTCTTAGACTCTAAGACTGATAGGGTGAAATGTGAATGAGCTTCTCCCATAGTGTGTCTTTGTATCTGTTCTCGACATAACTCATAGAATTTTCATATCCCTTTGCTGGCTTATTCCAGTTGATAATGCTGATCGGGACGTTGTCCCTAACAACAAATCCACATTGATGAACAAATGTGTTTGCGTTCTTTATGGGAAGCAACGGTTTGCCCTCTGGAGAGACCTCATCAATTGTGAGATGCGCATCTTCGGCCATCCCTTTGGCTGGTCCTCGTTTACTATTTTAAACTGACTTGGTCGATGTGAAGGTCTAAAATAAGAAATAACATTCGTTAATATATATATACAAACACAAATCAATTAATGCATCTATCTAGTGATCAAGAGGCTTAATAATATACCTCGCCAGACTTTGTCAAGGCTGGTCCATCATTTTTCAAGCCATCATTGAAATTAAAACTAATTTGCGCTTCTACTAGAGGTTTTATCTCTATTCCCCCACCGGACTCATTCAGAAACTGTGAGCCATCTTCTGCTCTATAGTCTTCTTCTCCACCCAGATCGACGAGCGCTCCATCCTGATAGGGGAGCGGTTCATCACCTCATATCATATCGAATAAAGGCTCTTCACCTTCTCTACCGTTGAAGTCCATAGAATAACTGCTATGACATAATGTGCATATGAGTAATAAAATTATATATGTATCATATATATCACAACAAGTAGTAATAATACATCTCGAATAACAATAAAGTATTAATATCATATAACATCTCGAATAACATCTCAAAAAACAACAAAGTAGTCATAATACATCTCGAATAACGACAAAGTAGTAATATCATATAAAGAACAACATCTTGTCTGATAACATCGCTCAAACTCAACGTCGACTCTCGGTTACTGAGCCGCGGGATGTGACCAACCAAATAGTCGGAACCATTACCGGAGTATAACTAGGGTGAGATCCCTGAATAACCTGCCAGGTATGGGGGCCACCATGGCGTCCAACATCACCATATAGCGACGGACATGCTCGTCCTCCTCCCTGACACGACGTCGTACCAACTCCTTGGGGGTCGGCTCCCTCTACACACTTCGTGGACCACGTGACCTCCACCAAAGAAGATCCGGGTCAATGACGACACCCGGATTCCTCACCAAGCTACGAGTCCCTAACGGTAGTACCTCCCAGTGCCAGCCCGGTGGAGCCCAGTCGCGTACAACTCCGGTAGAGCGTAGTACTCCCTCGTTGTCGCCGAGTCGACTACGAGGATGCGGTATGGGCATATCCTAAAGTAGGTATGGATTTGACCGAAATAATGCTAAGTAAATAATTATATTCTAATAATAATAATAATTTCCTAAATATTAGCAATAATATCCTAAATACTAACAAACATTATATAAAAATCTCTAAATATCCTAAATACTAAAAAATATTATATACAAATCCCTAAAAATCGCTAAACTAAATAATAATATGTCTAAAGAAAATTATATATCAAACTAAAATATCTTTAAATCTCTATATTAAAAATATGTAAAAATATATATGAAACTAAACAATAACATATTTAAATCCCTAAATATTATATATACTAAAAACTAAAATATTCCTAAATCCCTAAATAATATACTAACAAATTTATATCTAACTAAGATACATCTAAACTATATACTTAAAAGTAAACAATGATATATATAAATTATATAATAAAGTAAATCATATACTTAAAAGTAAACAATGATATATCTAAATTATATACTAAACTAAATTATATATACTTAAAACTAAACAATGATATATCTAAATTATATACTAAACTAAATTATATATACTTAAAACTATAAATAATATATCTAAATTATATACTAAACTAAATTGAAAAATAGAAAAAAAGAAAAAACACTTACGGTTGAGGGAAGGATCGCGGGCCCGGTGGGGGCTGGCAGCGGCGACCACGGGCGTGGCACGAGCGGCGGCGGTGGCGCGCGGGAACGTTGAGGGCCGGGTGGCGTAGACGGCGGCGCGGGAACGGTGAGGGGCGGAAGCGCGGCGATTCACGGAGAGTTCCATGGGCGCGGGCGACCACGGGAGCGCGGCAAGCTCGACGTGCAGGGCAGCGACGACGAGCTACACGGGCGCGGGCGGTGGCGAGATCTCCGATGGGGCACGGGCACGGTCGGTAGCCTGGCGGCGTCGCGGTTTGCAGAAGTGGAGGAATTCCGGTGTGTGGCTCGGGTCGGGAGGAGGGCAGTGGGTATTTATACCCACCATCTCTAGTCCCGGTTCCAGCCTCTAGCCGGGACTAAAGAGGGGCCTCTAGTCCCGGTTCTAGCCACCAAAGAGGGGCCTCTAGCCGGGACTAAAGAGGGGACTCTAGAGGTCTTTTCGGGCGTGCCGTTTCGTTCACAATCCAAAAACCTCTAGCCCCGGTTTGTGGTATGGGCCGGGACTATAGGTTAATTTTAGTTAATTTTATTATTTCAATATCTTTTATTCTGTAATGATGAAAAATATGTATTATATATCTAATTTTGTAGAAAATAAAGATCTATTATATAAATCTATTAGCATATTCAGTTATAAATCTAATATTTTGTTGAATTAAATAATATTTTTTGCATACTAGAGTTTTAATTTATTAATATTATTATTTCAATATCTTTTATTCTGTAATGATGAAAAATATGTATCATATATCAAAATTTGCAGAAAAAAAGATCTATAATATAAATCTATTAGCATACTATGTTATAAAACAAATATTTTGTTGAATTAAATAATATCTTTTGTATACTAGAGTTTTAATTTATTAATATTATTATTTCAATATCTTTTATATTCTGTAATGATGAAAAATATGTATCATATATCAAAATTTGCAGAAAAAAAGAAATATAATATAAATCTATTAGCATACTCTGTTATAAAACTAATATTTTGTTGAATTAAATAATATCTTTTGTATACTAGAGTTTGAATTTGTTATGCCCGTTTCAAACTAAGGTCGAACCGACGTCTATGAAGATAGGGGACGAGGCTCGTTAGAACTTGCATTGGATCTCTGAAGAAACAACATATTGTGAGTCTAAAATGATTTTTTTCAAAAAAATCGCGGGCGTTAGATCATGTACCTGTAGTTCAAGTCGGACCCACTTCCTGCCGATTGAGACATAACCAATCGGGACTGAAGGAATTGCGGCAGGCTGGGGCAGGCATCACTAATTATAGGGATGAGTGTCGATATTATGTCGTGCTACTTGTACATTGTCCCGGATGGTGTCGCCAACCGGGACTAAAGATGAACCTTTAGTCCCGGTTGGAGACACCAACCGGGACAAAACGTGAGTCAACACTAATAATAGGGGTGAGTGTCGATATTATGTTGTGAGTGTCGACACTATGCCGAGCTTCTTGTACTATAAATAGGCATCCTTGTGAGTCCAGTCCTCCAGTTAGTTCGTAGCATCTCCAAGATGGTTTTCGAGAGCGGGGACACCACTACGGCCAGTTTTAGGGAGATGCCGCCAGAGCCCAGTCCTCCGGCATCTCCAAGAAACTGGTCATAGAGGCACTTCCTAATATGTGAAATTAGTTAGCTCCCAGGCGTATTGATCTAGTTAGAGAAGTTACAAGATGCAAGATGGTGTGCGAGAGCAGGGACACCACTATGGCCAGCATGAGGGATATGCTGCCGGAGCCCAGTCCTCCGGCATGTCCCTTAAGTTGGTCATAGAGGCACTCCCTAATATGTGACCACGCATGTTTGGAGATCAGATCTTAATGGTAAGTACGAATCGGGACAACATCTTCATAGTTCGGGAAAGTTGTTCTACGAACCGGGACTAAAGGCCCCCTTTTAATCCCGGTCCAGCCACAAAACGGGACTAACACACTCAAGATGGTTTGCGGACAACACTATGCAGTCCCGGTCCAGCCACAAACCGGGACTAACACTCAAGACATTTATTAATATTAAAAAACCGAGACTACGGAATCGGGACCAAAGGCCCCCTTTAGTCATGCTCATATCTAGCCCTATAGTACATAGCTTCACAGTCGTCTTCTCCTTCGTCTTCGTCATCGTCGTTGTTGCTAGGCGCACGCGGCTGTATCCTTAGCCCAGCCATGGCATATTGTGGGGGCACCTGCCACTCCGTACTCGGATTCACGACGTGTGGGGGAGGGGGATCCCGGATGACAACTCCACTACACCTGCGGCCTTCACCACCGCCACCCTTCTTATGGCTCTATGGCGGCTGCGGGTACCGCGGGAGAGGATGGTCTCCCCGGCGATGTAGCGCATCATGCCAATGATAGTCCGGTTCGCCCACCATAGGCGTCGGCCAGCTTCGTTGTGGTTCACCAGGGGAGGTCCGTCACCCTCGTACCTGGTGAGCTCCCTTTCCCGCCAGTTAGCAAAGAAGGCATTTCAGGTGTCATAGTTGTCGGGATCCCACTGGGGATCCATCTGCTTCTCCGACGTGAGCTCGTGGTAGAAGTGTTCGTGATGGCCGCCTGGAGTGTGGAACCTTGAGGGACAGGAGGGACAGGAACCCCTCTAGCACTTAGCATCTAGCCGACGGGCGGCCAGTAGCCCGGAGGGCAAGGGTAGCTGGAGGTGCACAGCGCCTCGGTCTCCTTGAGGGTCAGAATGGCCCAGTAGGCGCTATCCATTATTGTGAGAGAGAAAGGTGTGGATGTGTGGATAGCGATGGCACGGTCGGCGAAGATATAGAGGAAAAGGGCGGGAAAACATGGTGGGAAGTGGTGGGAAATGGCGGGAAATATCTTTAGTCCCGGTTAGTGGCTACAACCGAGACTAAAAGCTTCGGTCAGAGGGAAAGGATGGGAAAACATGGCGGGAAGCGGTGGGAAATAGCGGGAAGTATCTTTAGTCCCGGTTCGTGGCTACAACCGGGACTAAAAGCTTCGTTCAGAGGAAAAGTTAGTATAACTATTTTTATAAAACAAAAAATAACAAACTTGGTAAAAGCTTCACAAAATGATATACATATGTACATATTGATTGCATCTAAAAAACCGCCGAAGGCAAAATTCAGAATACATCATATGACTTGCTTATGACCGTGTGGCCTTAACCATGGAGCATCTTCATCAAGTAACATGATGCTTGGGTCATCCTTCACTACAAATGGCGGAATTTCATGAAACTTGTCATAATCTTCTGACATCTCTGTCTTGTCCTTCACTCCTATGATGTTTCTTTTCCATGAAAGAACTATGTGGCGCTTTGGCTCATCGTTTGATGATGTATTCGTTTGCTTATATTTTCTTTTTCTTGGTTTGGTAGACATGTCCTTCACATAGAAAACCTGAGACACATCGTTGGCTAGGACGAATGGTTCGTCCATGTACGCAAGATTGTTGAGATCCACTGTTGTCATTCCGTATTTTTTTCTACCTCAACCCCGCCTCCTGTTAGCTTGACCCATTTGCATCGAAACAAAGGGACCTTCAAAGCAAGTCCATAGTCAAGTTCCCATATCTCCTCTATGTAACCATAATATGTGTCCTTTGACCCATTGTCGTTTGTTGCATCAAAGCGGACACCACTGTTTTGGTCGGCGCTCTTTTTATCTTGGGCGATCGTGTAAAATGTATTCCCATTTATCTCGTACCCTTGGAAAGTCCATATAGTCGAAGATGGTGAGATGGCCAACAAGTACATCTCATCACAAACAGTGTTGTTATTCATGAGATGTGTTTGCAAACAACCGCCAAAAGTCTTCATGTGTTCATCTCTAATCAAGGAGTCAGGCTTTCCCGGGTTGTTTGAGCGTACAATATTCTTGTGTTCCTTTATATACGGAACTGCCAAGGTGGAATTTTGTAGAACCGTGTAGTGTGCTTGAGTGAAATAATGTCCATCCCTACATATTATTGATTTCCTTCCTAGTGTGCCTTTTCCACTCAGTCTCTCCTCATGTTGTGATTTAGGAACACCAATCGACTTAATGTTAGGAATAAAGTCAACACAAAACTCAATGACCTCTCTGTTCCATAGCCCTTCGAGATGCTTCTTTCTGGCCTAGCACGGTTATGAACATATTTATTCAAGACTCCCATGAACCTCTCAAAGGGGAACATATTGTGTAGAAATACATGACCCAAAATGGTAATCTCATCAACTAGGTGTACCAGCAGATGCGTCATAATATTGAAGAAGGATGGTGGGAACACCAGCTCAAAACTTACGAGACACTGGACCACATCATTTTGTAACCTCGGTAGAATTTCTGGATCGACTACCTTTTGAGAAATAGCATTGAGTAATGCACATAGCTTGACAATGGGCAGTCGAACATGTTCCGGTAGAATCCCCCTCAATGCAACCGGAAGCAATTGCGTCATAAGCACGTGGCAGTCATGGGACTTTAGGTTCTGGAATTTTTCTCTGCCATATTTATTATTCCCTTTATATTCGAAGAGAAGCCAGACGGGACATTCATACTGCTTAGGACTTTTAAAAAAATTTCCTTCTCTTATTTGGTAAGAGCATAGGTGGCAGCACTTAGACGTCCTTTATCTGTCTTTATTGGGTGCACGCCATCTCGGTCTTTCATACCTTGTTGGTCTTGTCGTGCTTTTGGCGTATCTTTTGTCTTTCCATACACGCCCATAAAGCCTAGCAGGTTCACGCAAAGATTCTTCGTCACGTGCATCACGTCGATTACAGAGCGGACCTCTAGAACTTTCCAATAGGGTAGCTCCCAAAATATAGATTTCTTCTTCCACATGGGCACATGTCCGTCAGCGACATTTGGAACAGATTGACCGCTAGGGCCCTTTCCAAAGATTACTTTTAGATCCTTGACCATACCAAATATATCATCACCAGTACGGCGGATAGGCTTCTTCCAGTGATCTGCCTCACCATTGAAATGCTTGCCTTTCTTTCTTGAGGGATGCCTGGCCGGAAGAAATTGACGATGCCCCTGGTACACATTCTTCCTACCTTTATCCAAATATATACTTTCAGTATCATCTAAACAATGCATGCATGCATTGTATCCCTTGTTTGACTATCCTGAAAGGTTACTAAGAGCAGGCCAATCATTGATGGTTATGAACAACAACGCATGTAGGTCAAATGGCTCCTGTTTGTGATCATCCCACATACGAACACCTTCGTCGCACCACAAATGTAATAGTTCTTCAACTAATGGCAGTAGGTACACATCAATGTCATTGCCGGGTTGCTTCGGGCCTTGGATGAGAACTGGCATCATAATGAAATTCCGCTTCATGCACAACCAAGGAGGCAGGTTATATATACATAGAGTTACAGGAAAGGTGCTATGGCTGCAGGTATGCTCTCCAAAAGGATTCATGTCATTTGTACTTAGACCAAACCTTAAGTTCCTTGCGTCATCTACAAAGCTCGGGTACTCTCTATCATTTTTTCTCCATTGCGACCGATCAGTGGGGTGTCACAACATCGAGTCTTTCCTGCGCTCTTATTTGTGCCATCTCAACAACTTGGCATGCTCTTTGTTTCTAAACAAATGTTTCAACTGTGGTATTATAGGAGCATACCACATCACCTTTCCAGGAACCCTCTTCCTGGGGCGATGCTCGCCCTCAACATCACCAGGGTCATCTCGTCTGATCTTATAATGCAATGCACCGCATATCAGGCATGCATCCAAATTCTCGTACTCCTCACCGCGATATAGTATGCAGTCATTAATGCATGCATGTATCTTCTGCACCTCTAGTCCTAGAGGGCAGGCAACCTTCTTTGCCTCGTATGTACTGATAGGAAATTCGTTATCCTTTGGAAGATTCTTATTCCAAATTTTCAGTAGCTTCACAAATACCTTGTCAGATAAACCATTCTCTGCTTTCTATAGCAGTAATTCCAGTGTGGTACCGAGTTTTGTGTTGCCATGTTTGCAATTTGGGTATAACAATTTTTTGTGATCCTCTAACATGCATTCCAACTTCTTCTTCTCGTTTTCATTTTTGCATTCGCTCCCATCAAGAATGGCCTGACCAAGATCATCAGCAGTCTCATCTAATGCCTGTTCTTCACCTTCTACTTGTTCATTGTATTCTAGTGCAGTGCCACCGTATTCAGGAAACATTGAATAGTTGTCATCGTTCTCTTCTTCTTCTTTGCAGTCTTCCATCATAACCTTGCTTTCTCCATGCTTTGTCCAACAAATATAGCCGGACATGAAACATGATTGAATCAGGTGGATGTGAATGGTTTTGGATAAAGAGTAATCCTTCTCATTCCGACAGACACGACACGGACAACACATAAACCATTCCACTTGTTTGCCTCAGCCAAATCGAGGAAAGAATACACGCCTTTAATGAACGCGTCAGACATTAGAGGAGCGTCGTACATTCATTCTCGGCTCATCTGCAGTATAATTAAAATTTTCTATCATATAAAAAGTTTGGATCATTTTTACTACAATTACTTTTACAAATCTAAAATTTTACATGCACTAATTTTTGAATTGGACAAAACTATTAACATAAAAAATGTTGACTATTTAATTACTGCAGTGAAAACCTTATTCAATTCTGAGATCCGAAACTCTTAAAATGCACATCTCAACTTTCAGTAACTTTTTGTATAATCAAACTATGCTTAAAGTTACACATCTAAAATTCCTTCTACACTTCTAAGCATGAAATCCCTCTCTACTTCTAGAGCATTGAGCTAAACTATAACAATAAGAGATGAAAGATTGAAGTTGCTAACCATTTTAGAAGTTTGGATTGATAGATGATGCCACCAAAGCTTGGATTGAAAGTTGCCACCAAATTGGAAAAAAATGAGGATGAACTTGAGCTACCTTGGAGGAAATGGCCATGCTTTTGTGCAGGGTCGAAGGAGGGATATATAGGTAATATATAGTCTCGGGTGATAACAAGAACCCAGACTAGATATTGATCTCTAGTCCCGGGTGGTAACAAGAACCCAAACTAAATATAGCAACGGGTCCCATGATAGCTCTAGTCCTGGCTTGTGTTACCAGCCGGGATTAGAGGTTCCCCACGAACCGGGACTAGTCCTATGGCGCCATCTAGCCGTTGAAAAGTTTACAGACCGGGACTAGTGCTAACACTAGTCCTGGTTCCAGACAGGGTCGGGACTAGAGGCTAGAGCAGCTCCAAACGAAAGGTCGTTTTTCTACTAGTGAGAGAAGAACGAAAAGCAGCAAGCAGTAGGACTGCGCCAAGAACCTCCCTCGTCATTGTCTTCAGTTTCGTGAGAGAACTTGAGAGATCGAGAGAGCACGCCCCTCTCGTTCTCCATCGCGCCGGCGTGGCACAGTCCAGAGACGCATTGGTGGTGAGCTTGTGGTGCGCGAGTGCGCCATGCGGGAGAGCACGACCTCGACACAATATCCCACGTTCACACGCATGATATGTCGGAAATATATCTATAATTTTTTATTCTCCATGCTTGTTTAGTATATACTTTGCTTTACTTGTCTACACTTTGAGGTGCTTTTTACATGTTTTCTGGTACTAACCTACTAACAAGTTGCAACAGTGCCAGATGCCTGTTTTCTGCTATTTTTGTTTTCAGAAAAGTTAGTAAAGAAATATTCTCGGAATTGGACAGGACAAACGTCAAAGTCAATTACTTTCCGTGGGGAACAAGAAGTCTAGAGGGGAGCTGGAGAGACCAGCCAGGGCGGCCAGACCCACCCTAGGCGCGGGTGGTCCCTGCCCCGCGCCTGGGAGGGGTGTGGGGCCCCTGGCCGCCGCCTCGGCCTCCCCCTTCGCCTATAAGGAGCCCCCGATGTAAAAACCCTAAGAACCCGACCAAATCTCCACGAAACCATCAATAGCCGCCGCCACCATCGTCCCTAGATCGGGGGGTCTGAAGTTCTTCCCGGCACCCTGCCGGAGGGGAGATCATCCCAGAGGCCTTCTCTCCGGTATGATGCGTGAGTAGTTCCACCTTGGACTATGGGTCCATGTAGTAGCTAGATGGTTGTATCTCCTCCTTTGTGCTTTCATGTATAGATCTTGTGAGCTCCGTTCATGATCAAGATCTAATCTATTTGTAATCATGCATGTTGTGTTTGCGGGGATCCGATGGATATTGAGATTATTTTGTTGGTTTGATTAATGGTTTTGTCTTTATGATTCTATCATGTATGTGTTGTTTGTGATCTTGCATGCTCTCCATTGTTAGTAGATATCTTGGCCAAGTAGTTGCTAGTGACTCCAAGAGGGGGTATTTATGCTCGATAGTGGGTTCATGCCTCTAGTTTCCAAGGGAAGTGACAATAATATCTTCGGTTGTAGATGTGTTGTTGCTACTAGGGAGAAAACAATGGTCTCTTGTTCATGGAACATGTGGACTGTTTACCATACACACTTTACTTAAAGCAGTTGTCTGTTGCTTGCAACTTAATACTGGAGGGGGTTCGGATGATAACCTGAAGGTGGACTTCTAGTCATAGATGCAGTTGGATGGCGGTCTATGTATCTTGTTGTATTGCCCAATCGAATCTCATAGGATCTTTCTGACTAGTAATTGCATTGTTATGCCTTGCTCAGTTCCTGTCAATTGCCCTGCTGTAATTTGTTTACCCTTCATGCCATGTTGTTTATCTAAGGAGAGCACCTCTAGTGAACTATGGACCCCGGTCCAATCTTTACCATTGATACATCTTCCACTGTTACTTGTTTACTTGCTGCAAACCATTACCTTCCACACCATACGTTTAATCCTTTGTTACAGCAAACCGGTGAGCTTGACAACCTCACTGATTCGTTGGGACAAAGTCTTGAGTTTGTGTTGTGTAGGTATCCACGTTGCTTGCAACACCTTTGAGACGTTTCCTTCCTCCTTCAGGTTCGATAACCTCGGTCTCTACTGAGGGAAACTTGCTACTCTGCTCATCACACCTTGATCTTGGGGTTCCAACGAAGTGTCCCACGTCAACGCTGGGTGCACGCATCAAGATTTCTAGCGTCGTTGCCGGGGAGGCTAAGGACGTCTTCACAAGGGGAGTCCTTCACTTCCTTTCTCTTTACTTTGTTTTTAGTTTGCTTTGTTTCTTTTGCTTGGTTTTGTTTGCCACTTTTCAAAAAAACACAAAAAAATTAGTTCCTATCCTAGTTGCCACCTTGCTCTAGCTCACCATGTTGCTCCCAAAGTTCGCCCTGAAAGATCTTGCAATACGTAGTGGCTCCATAATTGGGAAAAATAATATTGAAGAATTCTTTAATCATATTAGCAAGCATGAAGATATTGAGGAAAAATCTATAGCAGAGCTTACTCCTAATTATGAGATTGCTGTAGCTTCTTTAGTTCATATGTTGGAGGCTAGGTTTGTTAGCCTTATCCCCTTCATACAATTCTTGTTCCTAAAACTAAAAGAAGAAAAGAATGCTGAAAAGAGAGAATTCATCCTTGAAAGTTTATCAAAAGAATTTCATGATGTTGCTAGGGAGGCCAAAAAGGTTTTTGATATTTTCAATATTCTATGCTCAAGTGTAGATGTTGTGGGTATTTCTGATAAAACTAATCCTAGAGAAGAATTCAAGATACCCACACCCTTTAAGCTTCTTGGAATGCATGAAGCCTTTGAAAAGAATTTTGATTGGATTGCTCCTGAAAACCTTTTTGATGAAAGTAGTAGACCAAAGAGAGATGAGAAGGGATCCTCCAAAACCCATTTGGATGAGATACCTTTCATTGTTGAAGACTTTTCAAGTATGGATGTTAATGCTTCTTCATTTGAAAATACTTGATTCTTCTTGCTTCTTGTGCCTAACTTAAAGGCGTTTAAAAAGTACTTGTTGGGAGATAACCCAAGAGTTCCCTTGAGTCTTAGAAGTTATTACTTCAGTAATTACCTCTCCTTATCCTTTTTGTTTGCTTTTTGTGCCAAGAATGACCTCTAATGAGAGGGAAGTAAGATTTGGGGAGTTGCTGTCTCGAAACAGATTTCTGTCCTCCACCAAAAAAATTCGTGAGGAGTCTCTGTAACTCGGATTGCACTCAAAATTTACGAATAAATCCCCCAGTATGTTATCTAACTTTCTTTAGTTCAACACTGTTTTATTTGAGCAACAGAAGATGTTCTAAAAAATCGGTTTCTACCTGCTGGTCTGTTTTGACAGATTTCTGCCATTATTTGCATTTGCTTCTTATTGTTTCCTTTTTGAGTTCTCTTTAAGTGAATTGAGCTTTTTGAAGGAGTTACTACAGTAGCCTGTGTTTTAGTGAAAAGCCTTGCTGTTCCAAAGCTTTGCCAGAGGTCCAATATCTTTTGAATAAACTAATGTTGCTAATGAAGATTGTGTGAAGTTTTGTATGAAGGAAAAATTTCAGGTGTAGAGAGAGAATGATGCAATGAGATGAATAATGGACAAAATCTCAAGATTGGGGATGCCACCATGGTGTCACCCCAAGAAATATCCAACAAGTACAAGCGTCAAAGCTTGGGGATGCCCAAGGCATCCCCTTCTTCATCAATAAAAAGCTCAGGTCTGTCTAGACACTTCATTTTTATTGTTTCATGCTCAGTTCTGTTGCTCTTGGTTACTTAGGTTGTTTATTTTGCTTGAATAAAGATGTTTGTACCCCCGTTCTCGTTGTGTTGTTTTGCAAATAAGTTGCTTGGTGTTGGAAAGGAGTAGTAAGTTCTTGCCTGAAGTGCAAGAGGAGCTTGCATTGACTGTGACTTAGACTTTAGCATGACATGCTAGGTGTTGTTTTGACCTTATGCTTAGTGATTATTGCTGTAGAATGTCTTGTTCCAAACAATTGGGATTGCTTAGTGTGCCTTGAAGAAATTATGCGTTGTTTTAGCATGCAAAAGCATAGTATTGTGGTATTCTCCTTTGATGCTTTGCTTGGGTTAACTTGGCACATGCTCACACCATGTTATGACTATGACAAGTCACCATTAGCCTCTATGATCATTTAGTCCTTGACTTGTAGTACCACTCTATGCTTTGATTAGTATGCTTTGTTGCACTGCATGATTATGGCCATTATGCTCTCTTAGTTGGTTGCTCCCAGTCTTTTTGCTAGCCTCCACTTGTATGAGTAAGTTCTACTCATGATTCCAACTCCCAAGAAACCATTTTTTTTCCAAAGTGTCCACTATAAACTCCTATGCACGGTGTGTTACACCATTCCAAGTATATTCTTGTTTTCAACTATCTTCCAATTAAAAATTATTTTGTTTTGTGAAAACTTAGTGATAAAGCCCTCATGAACTTGATGGCACACTTTATATTCTTTGCCCCTAATAAACTTGAACCATTGTGACAACTTTGTTGTATATGCTTGCACTTATAAGTTAGAATTAGCAGAACCGTGTTGTCACGGGGAACGTTTTCAACATTGCACTTGTACTTTGTACTCAGTTGATATCATGCTATTTTGTCTATGGATGTCACCGGTGTGAAATAAAGAGGGAACTTGTAAGTCCATGGAGTTTGTATCCTGTGTTAGAGAAACGCCTAGGCCGCTAGCCTAATCCATGCCTAATCATGGTGGAAACTTGCAGCATCACCATAATGAGTTATCTATGAAGCATCCGCAATAAAAAGCTATGCATATGGTAAATAAAAAGATTGCTGAGATGCTCATTGTCTGCTTGCCTCGTCATTTTGGTTATGGGAAAGCTCATGTACCATGTGCAAGGGGTACCCCGTTGGCGGTTCTCAATGATATGCAAATACTTACAATGACAAGAACTTACATGGGCCCAAAGTTGAGTATGCATGAGGTGTGGACCTCGTATTCAAGAGACTTGAGATTGCCAACTTATACTTCATCAAGCATATACTCCATCTTTGCCACTTTAACCTTAACCATTTCAAGATGCTTATGATAGGAGCAATGAGGGATGAAAGCTAACAAGTACCATAATTTTTGGAAGCTCTTTTTGAAACTTGTAATCCCTGCTTCCTTTACAAAAAGGCCTTTCTTCCACCACTATTGAGTCTCCACCTTCTACCTTTAGGCACCATTAAGAGGGCATAGTTGTCATTCTGTGTGCAGTGTTCCAAAGCTTATTGATTTATGCATATTGTGATATTACTTGTTCTTGTGCTATTTGTTTATAGTCACCCTTGTGAACTTTGAAGGTGTCCTATGCATCTATTTGCTACTCTATGAGGGACAAGCTGATTGCCACTATGCTATGTTGTCTGTATGTGAAACAAACAAACGTTTTTCAATGCATGTTATTCATGATCTGTTTGTAGCTTGACATGTTGCATGCATAGTTACTATGTCCTATTGTTAAAACTCCATCTTTCATGCACATGTTTATAGATCTTTGATCCCAGCTTTCAATGCTTGCAAATGGTTAGATCTTTATTGTGAGGGTGCATGTCACCTCAAAAATTATTATTTTATCACTTACCTACTCGAGGACGAGCAGGAGTTAAGCTCGGGGATGCTCTATATGTCGGAAACGTATCTATAATTTTTGATGCTCCATGCTTATTTGATATCTACTTTTCTTTACTTGTCTACACTTTGAGGTGCTTTTTACATGTTTTCTGGTACTAACCTACTAACAAGTTGCAACAGTGCCAGATGCCTGTTTTCTGCTGTTTTTGCTTTTAGAAAAGTTAGTAAAGAAATATTCTCGGAATTGGACGGGACAAACGTCAAAGTCAATTACTTACCGTGGGGAACAAGAAGTCTAGAGGGGAGCCGAAGAGGGCGGCCAGACCCACCCTAGGCGTCGGTGGGCTCTGCCCCGCGCCTGGGAGGGGTGTGGGGGCCCCTGGCCACCGCCTCGGCCTCCCCCTTCGCCTATAAGAAGCCCCCGATGCAGAAACCCTAAGAATCCGATCAAATCTCCACGAAACCGTCTGTAGCCGCCGCCACCATCATCCCTAGGACGGGGGATCTGAAGTTCTTTCCGGCACCCTGCCGAAGGGGAGATCATCCAGAGGCCTTCCTCTCCGATATGATGTGTGAGTAGTTCCACCTTGGACTATGGGTTCATGTAGTAGCTAGATGGTTGTATCTCCTCCTTTGTGCTTTCATGTATAGATCTTGTGAGCTCCGTTCATGATCAAGATCTAATCTATTTGTAATCATGCATGTTGTGTTTGCTGGGATCTGATGGATATTGAGATTATTATGTTGGTTTGATTATTGGTTTTGTCTTTATGATTCTATCATGTTTGTGTTGTTTGTGATCTTGCATGCTCTCCGTTGTTAGTAGATATCTTGGCCAAGTAGTTGCTAGTGACTCCAAGTGGGGGTATTTATGCTCGATAGTGGGTTCATGCCTCTAGTTTCCAAGGGAAGTGACAATAATCTCTTTGGTTGTAGATGTGCGGTTGCTACTAGGGAGAAAACAACGGTCTCTTGTTCATGGAACATGTGGACTGTTTACCTTACACCCTTTGCTCAAAGCAGTTGTCTGTTTCTTGCAACTTAATACTGGAGGGGGTTCGGATGATAACCTGAAGTTGGACTTCTAGTCATAGATGCAGTTGGATGGCGGTCTATGTATCTTGTTGTATTGCCCAATCGAATCTCATAGGATCTTTCTGACTAGTAATTGCATTGTTATGACTTGCTCAGTTCCTGTCAATTGCCCTGCTGTAATTTGTTTACCCTTCATGCCATGTTGTTTATCTAAGGAGAGCACCTCTAGTGAACTATGGACCCCGGTCCAATCTTTACCATTGATACATCTTCCACTGTTACTTGTTTACTTGCTGCAAACCATTACCTTCCACACCATACGTTTAATCCTTTGTTACAGCAAACCGGTGAGCTTGACAACCTCACTGATTCGTTGGGACAAAGTCTTGAGATTGTGTTATGTAGGTCTCCACGTTGCTTACAACACCTTTGAGACGTTTCCTTCCTCCTTCAGGTTCGATAACCTCGGTCTCTACTGAGGGAAACTTGCTACTGTGCTCATCACACCTTGATCTTGGGGTTCCAACGAAGTGTCCCACGTCAACGCTGGGTGCACGCATCAACACACCAACTATGTCGAGCTGACACGCACCAACACCCATGTGGTCTGTGGTGGAACACGACCCAATGATCCGGACGGCGATCTGGCAGCGTTGTTGAGCAGCGTTCCTCCGGAGCTGGCCAAGGACTGCGCACACAACGCGTCGGAAACTCTGAAGACCATGCGCCTTGGCTGCGAGCACGTGCTTGGCCCAAACCCGCCGGCGAGAATACGAAGAACTTCTATTGAAATATGGTGATTCAATCGAGGAATTTGCAATTCGTCTAACCTCGATCATCAGCGATCTCGATTTGCTAGGGGATCATGTGGATGAGTACATGATAGTGCTCAACTTTCTGTGCGTCATGCCGCGGAAGTATGGTGATGGCAATCGAGCATACCGTCAATCTGAAGGAGGTCTCTATTGAGGATATATGTAGTCGCCAGATGACGGGAGAGGACGGATATGATATAGACGACGCCTTTGACTGTGTCGGCAATCCCCTGCTCACCGAGGAGGAGAGGTGCTCTTTTCAGAAGCACCGCGACTCTGACGGGTCTAGGGGATATGGATTCAGCGGAGCAGCACAAGGATCGCCCAAGAAGTGCAAAGACGGCGCGCACGAAGGCAGACTATCCAATGATGACAAGTGTCGGTATTGCGGCAAGAAACGACATTGGGCCTGTGAATGCCGCAAGAAGAAAAGGGATGAGGAGGTGTAGGCACATCTCAGTTCAGGGGGAGGATGAACCTGATCATGCTCTTCAGATGGATGTGCACGTCCCCGATAACGACCCTGACATGAACGCGGCTACCACCTCACATGGGCTTCTTGTTTTCCTAAATCAGGAGCGCGTGTACATCGAGTTTCGCTGGCACATGGATGACTCGGACCTCGTGTGGTTCCTGGACACTAGTGCATCCAAACACATGACCGTGGATGCGACGACGTTCGCTGACATGTACATCAAGGTCACTGGCATAGTGAAGTTCGGCAACGGCTCCCTCGTCGACATATAGGGAAGGAACACTGTCCTCTTTGTCGTGGCAGAAGGTCAACACCACGCCCCTACCAATGTGTACTGGATTCCTCGCCTTCACAGCAACATGGTTAGCATCGGGCAACTCGATGAAATTGGGTACCCGCTGCATGTCGAGGGAGGGATCATGATGGTGTGGGCTTTCGCAAAGAAAGTGATCATTCATGCGATGCGTGTGTGTAATAGGCAATACCCCGTCAACATGTAGATTACCGAGCCTATTTGCCTACTAGCGCACGCTGGCAACACGACATGGATCTGGTATACTAGGTTTAGCCAGAAGCACTTAGAGAGGCTCGAGGGCCTCATGAGCCAGGATCAAGCACCTAGACCAACTCTGTGATGTGAGTCTTCCAAGCAAGAAGAAGCATGCACCGTTCCCATAGGCGACACGGTACAAAGTAGCCGATCCCCTCGAGCTGGTGCACGGGGACATTTGCTGACCAATCTCGTCGCCCATGCCGATGGGGAAGCCCTACTTCCAAATGCTTGTCGACGATCATAGTATGTTTATGTGGCTCGTGCTCCTCACAACAAAGGAGGAGGCAACAGAGTCGCTCAGTCGCTTCCCTGCAACTGTAGAGATGGATTCTAGGCGTCGACTGACCGCGGTGGTGAGTTCATGTCAAAGGAGTTTGCCGCGTTCTGTGTTGACCCAAAAATAGAGGGGCATATCATTGCTCCCTACCCTCGGTAGCAAAACTAAGTGGTGGAAAGGCGCAATTAGACAATCGCTGGCATGAAAAGGAGCATGCTCAAGTTGATGAACGTGTCGGCAACATTCTCAGGCGAGATGGTTTGGTACACCAAGAGTATGGATGGCATTCGAGGCATGTTATGGAAGGAAACCAGATGTGCATTTCTTGCGCTTGTTTGGTTGCAGGGAACACGCAAAGTTGACGCGACCAAACTTGAAGAAACTCAACGATCAAAGCACTCTCATCGTCTTCCTCGGCGAGCTCAACGGCAAGGCCTATCGCTGCTATGATACCATCCCTAAGTGGGTTGTCGTGACGCATGATGTGGTCATCGAGGAAGTACCACAGCAGAAGAATCACTGTAAGTGTTTGCCGCAGCAGACTCTGCCGTGGGGAATGCTGCAAGTCCACCTCGTTTCGCCTCACTGCTAGCTGTGTTCGCCGACACTCTCGACGCTAAGGATGATGCTGATCTTCCACATCGTTTTTGCCTCATATTATCCAATGTACTCGGAAAGGAGGCCGAACACCATGGGAGGGGATAGCGGTTGAGCGCCATGCTCGAGGAGCTGGAGTCAATCATGGAGAACCACACCTGGACAAGTGGTTGTTTAAAACCAAGAGATATGCAGATGGTCTGTGATGAAGCGCAAAGCGAGGCTCGTGGCAAAGGGGTACATATTGTTGGAATTTAGTGAGTTTTGGGCTGCTGGCCCATTAGACAAATTCTGAAATTCTGTTTGACTCACTTGTGTATGGCAGCATATGGCTGTGCTAGTGGTGCTAAAGTTTAGTCCTACATTGCTAGTAGAAGGAGAGTTGGACCTGAAGGGTTTCGCGGCATAGTAAATCAAAATTTTCTACGGATGCGAATAGAGGGAAGCCAAGATCTAATCTAGGAGATGCAAACAACGAGAGAGATTGGATTAGATCTTCATACCCTTGAAGATTCGCACAGCGGAACGTTCGTCGGAACGTGGGTGATGTAGTCGTACTCGCTTCTCCTCCTCGCGATCCGATCCGATCTAGCACCACAAGTGGTGATGCCTCCGTGAGATGCACACGTGCAGCACCTCGACGTCTCCTCCTTCCTTGGTCCAGCAAGTATGGTGGAGAGATGGGTTGGATCTAAAACGCGACGGCGCGGTGCAATTGGTGGAGAGTTTCTGCAGCAGAGCTTCGCCTACACGCAGTCGGAAGGGAGAGAGAGAGGAGGGCAGCAGGGCGACTGGCTAGAGGGGAAGGTGTGTGGTGTGGTGCGCCCCCAGCCCTCTTTATATAGAGGGGTGGGAGGAAACCCTAGCCCCTCCCCCAAGCCAAGGCCGGCGGCCAAGGAGGAAGAGTGGGGGGCAAGGAACCCCCCCCCTTCTAGAAGGTCCAATTAGGGTTTATCCCTTCTTGGCCGGCTAGGCCCTATGGAGCCTTGTGCCCCTGGCCCAATGCGTCCAGGGCACTCCCTCATAGGCCCATCCCCCCTCCCGGAAGGTGGGGCCACGTTGGTCCCCTTCCGGAAGGTTCTAGAAGCTTCCGGTACAATACCGATTAACCCGGAACAATTCCGAACTCCAAAAACTGCACTGCCTTATATGAATCTTATTCTCCGGACCACTCCGGAACCTCTCGTGATGTCCCGGATACCATCCGAGACTCCGAACAAAAAACTCATAAACCAATTATCCAATCTATCCTAGCGTCGAGACACGTTAAGTGTGTGACCGTTCGGGTTCGAGAATATGTAGACATGATCTTCTATCAATAATCAACAGCGGGGTCTGGAAACCCATATTGACTCCCACACATTCATCGATGATCATATCGGATGAACCACGATGCCAGTATTCAATCAATCCCATATATATATTCCCTTCGTCTCGCGATATTTTACTTACCCGAGATTTGATCGTCGGTACCGTCATACCTAGTTCAATCTCGTTCACAGCAAGTACTTTACTCGTTCCGTAATCCGATATCACTTTGTGATTAACTCCTTAACCACATGCTTGCAAGTGGTGTTGATATCGATTACCGAGTGGGCCCGAAGTATATCTCTCCGACTTGGGAGGGACAAATTCCATCTCGATACATACAACCCAACAGGTACTTTCCGATCACCTGAGAGACACCTTTATGATCACCCTTTCATAGGATGACGTTTGATGACCTCAAAGCTTTCTTCCGATACCAGGGAGTTGTATTATCTCATGGTCTAAGGAATACAATATTTGACATAAGAAAAGCTTCGCAAAGATGAACACTATGACACGATCTAATTGCTTCGCTTAGTTTGGGTCTGTCCATCATATCATTCTCCCAATGATACGATCTCATTATTAATCGACAACTCATGTCCATGGTTAGGAAACCTTAACCATCATTAATCAATGAGCTAGTCCATAGAGGCGTACTAGGGACATGGTGTTGTTCACAAACCACACAAGTATTAAAGTTTCCGCTTAATACAATTCTAGCATGGAATATAAACATTATCATGAACAAGAATTATAATAATAACATCTTTATTATTGCCTCTAGGGCATAATTCCAACAGGACCACCTTATATAGTAGAGTGTTGCACCACTCACTAAGGTGTGACAAGGAGAAAAGCCCTCGCGCACTCCTCCTCCGATGCCGCCCACCTCGCCTCGTCATGACGCGCGCGCGCCGTGGGTTGCGGGAATCTCGCCGAGCCGAGCTTTATTTTGCTAGTTAGGAAAATTATTTATGAGTCATTAACGGACGCGTTAATTACAGCCGTTTCCAGTTTTTATGGACGTGGGCTAACCTGCACTATATAAGCGTTTGCACTAAAAACCTAATCGGTGAATCAATCTACACATGCGCCTACCCTCCAGAACCTTGCGCCATCGCTCGTGAACCTGTACGGGTGAGGGGCGACCAGGTTTTTGGGGAGCGCTCAGCGTGACTACTGGAAACCACGACGTCGTCCGACGACGAGTTCCCGAACGTCAACGGCCTCTTCGGCAATCTCAACATGGGCGACCATGCTACTGCGACTGCTGCGGCTGCTATTCAGCCTACACTGTATGTGATCCTCAACTGTCTTTTTCAGATTATGCTAGAGTTCTTTGTCCTAGCGTTTGGTGTAGATGTGATAGGTTTATCTTGTATAGATGTAATCTGTTCATCTACTTTATTGATCTGCATGATTGGTTTTAGTACCGTTTATATGATCATGATTTATCAGTTTATTATTCGGATTAAATCATATGGATTATTGCTTATATTTCCAACAATCCAAAAACCTGATTATAGGCAACTGAATGCCACTGGTGTAGCCGTGGCTGCTAGGCCGGCTCCTTTCAATGGCATGAACTACAAGAGATGGCGCAAGAGAGCAGTCCTATGGTTTGAAAACCTAAACTACTATCGCGCCACTCTTGGCAAGCCTGAAGGAGATTTTTTTGCTAAGCAGAAAGCGACCTTTAAGAAACCCGATACCATGTTTATGGCATCTTTGTTCAGTGTTCTTGGGGACAACATTGTTGACCCGTATATGCCATTTGATAATGGAAAGGACGCGTGGGAAGCGCTCGAGACCAAGTTTGGGGTCTCGGACGCTGGCACTGAGTTGTATGTCATGGAGCAATTCTATGAATACAAGATGGTTGATGAGCTCTCCGTCGTTGAGCAAGCTCATGAGATTCAATCACTTGCCAAAGAACTTGAGCAGTTCAAGTGTTCCTTACCGGACAAATTTGTGGCTGGTGGCATTATTGCCAAGCTTCCTTCCTCGTGGAGGAACTTTGCTACTTCTCTGAAACATAAGAGACAAGAGTTTTCCGTTACGGATCTCATTGGGTCTCTTCATGTGGAAGAGAAGGCGAGAGCAAAGGACAAAACTCCTCGAGGGTTTGAGGGAGGTTCTACTGCCAATTTGGTGCAGAGGAAAAACTTCCAATCCCACAAGTTCAAGAATAAGAACAAAACTGAAGGAAAAGGGAAGTTTGATGGGAAGAACAAGGCCACGCACTTAACCAACTTCAAGAAGAAAAATGATAAGAAGAAAGGCTCTTGCCACGTCTATGGTGATCCTGATCATTGGTCTCCTAGCTATCCTAACCGCTTTGACAAGAGTCAACATGGGAACAACGGCAAGGCCATTAATGTTGTTATTAGCGATACTGAGATGAAGGATGCTGGGTACGGTGTTTTACCTACTATCCTTTCAGTATGTCATTCTCCTGATTTGTGGATAGATACGGGTGCTAATACACATGTATGTTCTGATATTTCCATGTTTTCCTCTTATCAGGTCTCAAGGACTTCTTCCATGCTGATGGGAAACAGCTCACGTGCTTCTGTTCATGGTGCTGGTACGGTAAATCTGAAGTTTACTTTGGGGAAGACCGTACAGCTGAAGAATGTGCAACATGTTCCCTCCATCAATAAGAATCTCGTCAGCGGATCGCTTTTATGTCGAGATGGTTTTAAGTTGGTTTTTGAGTCCAATAAAGTTGTAGTTTCTAAGTATGTACAATTTATTGGAAAGGGTTATGAGTGCAGAGGTCTGTTTCGCTTGTCTTTATCAGACTCATGTACTGAAGTTATTAATCATGTTTGCAATGATAATGAGTCCAATGTTTGGCATTCACGACTCTTTCATATTAACTTTGGTTGCATGACGCGGCTAGCCAATATGAGTTTAATTCCGAAATTTACCACTGTCAAAGATTCTAAGTGTCAAGTTTGTGTGCAAGCAAAGCAACCCCGCAAGTCTTATACGACTGCGGAACCGAGAAACTTAGCACCGCTAAAACTTATACATTTAGATCTTTGTGAGATCAATGGTGTGTTGACAAAAGATGTAAAAAGATTCTTGATGACGTTGATTGATGACTCCACTAGATACTTCTATGTTTATCTTCTGAAATATAAAGATGAAGCTTTGAACTACTTCAAAATCTATAAAGCTAAAGCAGAAAACCAACTTGATCTTAAAATCAAGCGGTTAAGGTCGGATCATGGTGGAGAGTACTTTTCAAATGAATTTGATTTATTCTGTACGGAACATGGTATTATACATGAGAGGACGCCTCCCTACTCACCTCAGTCAAATGGGGTGGTCGAAAGAAAAAACTGCACTCTAACTGATTTGGTTAACGCCATGTTAGATACATCGGGTCTTTCCAAGGAAATGATGGGGGAGGCGCTAATGACTGCATGTCATGTCCTAAACCGAGTTCCCGTAAAGAATAAAACCATGACCCCATTTGAGGAATGGGAAAAGAAAAGGCTTAAACTCTCTTACTTACGGACTTGGGTTGTTTGGCGGAAGTCAATATTCCAATACCCAAGAAGCGAAAGCTTGGGCCAAAACCGTTGATTGTGTTTTTCTAGGATATGCTTTTCATAGCATTAGTTATAGATTTTTGATAGTAAAATCTGAGGTATCTGACATGCATGTTAGTACAATTATGGAGTCGAATGGTGCGACTTTCTTTGAGGAAATCTTTCCTATGAAAGGTATGTCTATCTCATCAAATCAGGAGATGACTAGTTCGTCTAGTCAGGAATTTGTTATAATTCCTGAACCCACTATGTCGATAGAACACTCTGATGATCCTGTGGAGGACGACAATGAAGCTCCCAAAAGGAGCAAGAGACAAAGGACTGCAAAGTCATTTGGTGATGATTTCATTGTGTACCTTGTAGATGATACTCCCACTTCTATTTTATAACCTTATGCATCTCAAGATGCTGACCAAGGAAGCTGTCCGAAGCGAGATGGACTCCGTCTTAGCTAATGGTACTTGGGAAGTCACTGATCGTCCTTATGGGTGCAAACCTGTAGGATGTAAGTGGGTGTTCAAGAAAAATCTTAGACCTGATGGTACTATTGAAAAGTACAAGGCATATCTTGTGGCCAAGAGTTATACCCAAAAAGAAGGTGAAGACTTCTTTGATACCTACTCACATGTAGTCAGATTGACCACTATTCGAGTACGACTATCCTTGGCTGCCTCACATGGTCTTCTCGTTCATCAAATGGACGTTAAGATAGCTTTTCTAAATGGAGAGCTAGATGTGGAAATTTATATGGAGCAGCCTGACGGATTTGTAGTAGATGGTCAAGAAGGAAATGTGTAAGTTAGTGAAGTCTTTGTATGATCTTAAGCAAGCTCCTAAGCAGTGGCGCGAGAAGTTTGAAAGAACTTTAACTATTGAAGGCTTTGTTGTAAACGAAGCTGACAAATGTGTGTACTATCGCCATGGTGGGGGCGCGGGAGTTATTATGTGTCTCTATGTTGATGACATATTTATATTCGGGACCAACCTCGCTGTTATCGAGGAGGTCAAAGAGTTCCTATCTCACTGCTTTGAGATGAAGAACTTGGGAGTGGCTGATGTAATCTTAAACATCAAGCTACTAAAGGATGACAATGGTGGGATTACATTGCTTCGGTCTCACTATGTGGAAAAGATATTGAGTCGCTTCGGGTATAGTGGCTGCAATTCTTCTCCAACATCTTATGATCCGAGGGTGCTACTTCGAAAGAATCGAAGGAATGCTAAAGATCAATTGAGATATTCTCAAATCATTGGCTCGCTCATGTATTTAGCCAGCGCTACTAGACCTGGCATCTCCTTTGTTGTAAGCAAACTGAGTCGATTTGTGTCAAATCCTGGAGATGATCATTTGTTAGACCCCTCCTTTATAAAGGAAAGGATCCCTGTGATTGCAATGCTAGTCCCTGGATCAATGCTAGCATCCACAGTTTAAGATGAAGTACACAGATACAAAGGTCGTTTATTACATTCATTCCAGAGATAAAACATAGTCTTTTACAACTCATGGCCATAGGCCTAATACAAGAGTTTTAAGGAACAAGTAAATAAACATAAGTCTTCATCTTCATGTGCCACAGGCAAGCACGTTGAGTGTAGACTCATGACTCCTACTCATCATCGGAGTAACCTGCAACATCACAAGTTACAGCCACAGAGGGTCAATACTTTGGAATAGTATTGGCAAGTGATACCTTAGTATATTTTTGGTGGACTATAATACTATATGCATTTTGGCTAAGTGTAGTTTAGCTTGCTTTGCTTGAAAATAGGTTTTTCCTATTAGTTGAAATCACTAAGTTCTTCTTTGTCAAAAACATTCCCAAAGAACCACCAATAGACATTGGGGTCTTCTCCCTTGTTCACCCACAAATTTTTACTTAGAAGTTGGAGTGATGAGATTCTTGTAGCTTCCATGTCTTGATGCTCAAAGTGTCCATTTCCTTGGACTAGGCTAAGTACTTAGGTTTTCCATCTGCAGAGGTTGTGCACTTTCCCCACCAGACTTGGTTTCCCAAGACAGGACCTTTCAGAAGCCTTTCCTTAGTAAAATGGACGCGTTCCAACCTATCATCCCATCTACCACCAACTGTCCAAAGACTAAGTTCTAGCAACCTATATTATCATGGCAGAGCCCATATTGCCAAGTGGTTGCACTGTAAGCTTTCTCAACACTTGGCCTCCAAATCCCTTTATGTCTGGGTGGCTTACCACAAGTGGTTGCACTGTAGCACTCTTCACAATCACAATCACTAGCAAAATCTACACAAGAAATTATAGCATACCATTACACACAAATATATACATCCAAAAATTATATGAATGCATGCATGCAAGAATTTACTAAGTGGTGATTTTTGAAAATTCTACCAAGTATGCTCATGCCTACAGAAACTTTAACAAGTCACAAATTTGCCAACTAAACTTATTTGGCCCCAATATAATTTACCAAAATAAATCCATATCTAAAAATAGCCTTAAACTTGTTCCACAAATAAAATCATTTTAACTGTTACTATATGCTAAATAAATTGGATATTCAGAAAGGTCTTGTTTCACTGAATCCAACGGTATAAAATTTGCAAAAATCTAACGTGGCATTCAAAAGTTATAAGCATTTGAATTTGGAACAAATTTCTGATTTTAAATCTAATTTTAGATCTAACCTAGCCACGCGTCATGTTCTTATTCGCCCATACCGTTTCGCACTGGATCGATCTCCACAGCCGTAGGATCTAAATGAAATCTGGCGGCTCAGATCGCGTACCGCTTCGGGGTTAAGTGGATCTATCCTAGCGCTACGATACAGATCTAACGGATGCTATTGTCCTGGCCAAGAACTGGCGGCGGAGCGGTGGCTACCGGCGGCGGAACTGTCGGTCGACGACGGAGGCGGCACTACAGGGGGTAAGTGAGAACGAGGAGTAGCTTACCGGGCTCAGGGGGTCACGGCGAAGCTCGTCGTACTCACGGTTGGTCAAGGGGCGCTCGGGCACGGTTGCGATTGCTCGCCGGAGTGGAGGACGGCGTCGGTGTGTCGGGTGGTCGTTGTGGACGTCGATGTGAACCACCCCAAGGCAAGACGAGGACACGGTTAGATTCACAGAGTCAAGGCAGAGTCGTGTGCCTGAACTAGAAGACGCGGGGCGGTCGGGGCTTACCACTAGAGCTCGCCGGAGTTCGTACAGAAGACGGTGGCGGCCAGTCGACGATGCTGCCGGAGCTACGGTTCATGCGAGGGTAAACGAAATGTGTTAAAAGAAGCGCAGAGGCTCACTGAACTAGTTTGCGAGAACGAGAGGCAGAGGGAAGCTCAGAACTCACCGGAATTTGCCGGCGCAGTCGCCGGAGACGGCGGGGTTACAGAGGGCAATGCTCGCATCCTGGTGGCGCTCTGGGTTCGGGGTTTGAGGGAGAAGAGAGAGGGGGCAGAGGGGGTTTATATAGCCAGGTCGTGAGCGAGAATCACTCGGCCAATAAATCGAATTGACGCCGCGAATTAAACACAGAAACGCCCGCGTTGATTTGGGGATGAACGGTTCGTGCGGGTGGAGACGACGCTGACGTGGAGAAGGCCCGCTTGTCAGCGAGGTGCGCGGAGTATAGGTGGGGTCTGCCTGTCAGCGGCTCAGCGCGTGCGCTTGCGCGTGAGAGAAGAATAAGAAGACCCCGGGTGGGCTTGCTGGGCTTGATTTGCTGCTGGGCCAGATTCTGGCCGCGCGGCCTTTTTCCATTGAGGAGTCCTTTTCTTTTTCTAAATTCATTTTCTGGTATGAATTTGATATGAATTCAAATCCTTTTGAATCCAAACTGCTTTGGGAATTTTTGCAGGGTTTTGTGGGTTCAAAAACAGTCATTTTAACTAAGTGGTTACTTTGCAAGGCTTGGTCAAGCTTGGGTTTCAAAGTAAACAGAGATTTGCTCTAGTTTGAAAATATTTGAAAAAAAGGATTTTGAAACTATTTCTAAATTTGGAATCTTGGGTTAAAAGCTTCACCTAATCTTTCCATCAATGGAGGCAAGCAAACAAGTACCTAACATTCAATTTCAAAGGGTGATGGCCATTTAAGATAAATTGCCCACATGAAATCATAGCTCAAACATCTGTCTCTAAATGATTTTTGAGAAAAACCCTAAATGGATGAATGATGCAAAGATGATATGAATGAGTTTTGAAACTATGATTTTTGGGATGTTACAAATCTAACCCCCTTAAGATGAATCTCGCCCTCGAGATTCGAGTTGGCTAGCAAATAGGTGAGGGTGGTCTTTCCGAAGATCATCTTCTCTTTCCCATGTTGCTTCCTCTTCGGAGTGATGGTTCCATTGCACTTTACAAAACTTGATAGTCTTGGTCCTGGTAACTCTTTCTGCGGACTCTAGAATCTTGACAGGCTTTTCCTCATAAGTGAGATCACTTTCTAGCTGAACTTCTTCCAAAGGTATGGTATCCTTCAAAGAAGACTCTTCCATTTCTGGGTGACATTTCTTAAGCTGACTCACATGAAATACGTTATGGACTGCTGATAGAGATTCTGGCAATTCAACTTCATATGCAACTTCTCCCTTGCGACTTAGAATCTTGAATGGCCCTACATATCTTGGTGCCAACTTTCCTTTGACTCCAAATCTTTTCACTCCACGAAGTGGCGATACTCTAAGATAAGCTCTATCCCCAACTTCGTAGGTGACTTCTCTACGCTTAGAATCCGCGTAGCTTTTCTGTCGGGACTGTGCTATCTTTAATCTGTCTTTAACCAATTTGACTTTCTCTTCGGCGTCTTTGATAAGATCAGGTCCAAATAAGCTTCTTTCTCCCACACCATTCCATAACAATGGGGTGGTACACTTCCTTCCGTAGAGTAACTCAAATGGTGCCATTCCAATACTAGCTTGATGACTATTGTTGTAAGAGAACTCTGCATAAGGCAAGCTTTCGTCCCAACTTGCTCCATAGTCTAAAGCACAGGCTCTCAACATGTCCTCAAGAATTTGGTTAGTCCTTTCCGTTTGACCATCAGTTTGGGGATGAAAGGCAGTACTGAATTCCAACCTTGTTCCCAAAGATTCATGTAGCTGTCTCCAAAAGTGAGAAGTGAATTGGGTTCCTCTATCTGACACAATACTCTTTGGCACACCGTGAAGGCATACAATTCGGCTCATGTAGATTTTAGCTAACTTGGCACTTGTATAGGTTGTCTTCACTGGTATAAAATGAGCCACTTTAGTTAGACGATCCACTACTACCCATATGGAATCATACCCTGACCTTGTCCTTGGTAATCCGGTAATGAAATCCATACCGATATTTTCCCACTTCCATTCAGGTATAGGCAGTGGTTGAAGCAAACCTGCTGGTTTCTGGTGCTCCGCTTTGACTCTGCTACACACATCACACAAAGCAATATGTTCGGCGATGTCCCTTTTGAGATTGTTCCACCAAAACCTTTCCTTCATGTCCATGTACATCTTGGTATTTCCCGGGTGAATAGAATACGGAGAGTTGTGACCTTCCTGTAAGATCAGTTTCCGCAACTCCGGGTCTTGTGGAACACATATACGTTTCCCGTGCCATAAGGTGCCTTGTTCGTCTATATGGAAACTCTTGGCTTTCCCTAGACTTATATTTTCCTTAATCTTTTCAATTTCCTTATCAGTCTTCTGAACTTCTCGGATCTTGTCCAATAAAGTGGGTTGAACATCTAAGGACATGAGATGTCCTTCTGGTACAATCTCCAATCTGAGTTTCTTGAATTGCTTACACAGATCATCCGGCAATTCTCCTTTGGTAAGGCCATTCACAAATGTCTTACGACTTAAAGCATCGGCTACCACATTCGCTTTACCGGGGTGGTATTGCAAACTTAAGTCGTAATCCTTGATAAGTTCTAGCCATCTTCTTTGTCTCATGTTGATTTCCTTCTGGGTGAAGATATACTTCAAGCTTTTATGATCGGTGAACACTTCACACCGCTTACCCAAAAGGTAATGTCTCCATGTTTTAAGTGCATGGACGATAGAGGCTAACTCCAAATCATGAGTAGGATAGTTTACTTCATGAGTTTTGAGTTGTCTCGAAGCATAGGCTACGACTTTACCATCTTGCATAAGTACGGCACCCAAACCTTGATGAGATGCATCACAATATACTTGGAAATCCTTTTCCAAATCTGGCAGACATAGGACTGGTGCTGTCACAAGTCTCTTCTTCAACTCTTGGAAGCTGACTTCGCAACCTTCAGTCCAAGCAAATTTCTTGTCCTTCTTTAGCAATTCTGTCATTGGCTTAGCAACCTTTGAGAAATTTTCAATGAACCTTCTGTAGTAACCTGCTAAGCCAAGGAAACTACGAACTTCCTTCACATTCTTGGGTGATTCCCAATCTGTCACAGCTGAAACTTTAGCAGGATCAACTGCCACACCATCCTTTGTCATAACATGACCAAGAAAACCAACTTTCTCTAACCAGAACTCACACTTGCTAAACTTGGCATAAAGTTTATGTTCCCTCAGTTTCTCAAGTATCAAACGTAAGTGTCTTTCATGTTCTTCCTTGCTCTTGGAGTAGACTAAGATGTCATCGATGAAAACGACCACAAACTTGTCAAGGAATTCCATGAATACCTTATTCATCATATTCATGAAGTATGCTGGAGCGTTGGTTAAACCAAAAGGCATCACAGTGTACTCATACAATCCATACCTTGTGGTGAATGCTGTTTTTGGTATGTCTTGTTCTCTTATTTTGAGCTGAAAATAACCTGACCGGAGATCAATCTTCGAGAATACACATGCTCCTTCTAGCTGATCAAACAAGTCGTTGATTCTTGGTAAAGGATATTTGTTCTTGATGGTCACCTCGTTGAGTGAACGGTAGTCAATACACAATATTTGTGTTCTATCCTTCTTTTCCACGAACAATACTGGGGCTCCCCAAGATGAAGAACTTGGTTGAATAAACCCTTTTTGCAACTGTTCTCCTAGCTGTTTCTTGAGTTCTTTCAGTTCATCAACTGACATTTTGTATGGTCTCTTAGCTATTGGTCCAGAACCTGGTACCAGATATATCAGAAACTCCACATCTCTATCTGGTGGCATTCCTGGTAATTCTTCCGGAAACACATCCGGATACTCACACACAATTAGCACACTGTCCATGCTAACCCCCTTAAGAGAATTCAGCTTACTTCCTTGGGATTCAAAGTTTGACTTGAATTTTATTCTTTTTCCTTCTGGGGTTGTGAGTGCAACTGTACGATTAGCACAATCTAGTACTCCCTCGTACTTAGCCATCCAATCCATTCCTAGAATCACATCCAATCCTTGGGAATTTAGGATTATTAGGTTTACTGGAAACTTATGTTTTCCAAACTCTAGGACTAAGTTGTGGCAACCTGAGTTTACTATCATTTCTCCACCCGGAGAACTTACTCTTATAGGACACCCAATGGTTTCTACCGGTAGTTCATTTCTTTCAACAAATGTCTTTGATATGAATGAATGAGATGCACCGGTATCAAAGAGTACAAATGCTGGAATTGAGTTGAGTCTGTACTTACCAGCCACGGCATCAGGCTCCTCATAGACATCCTCCACATTAATGTGGTTAACCTGTCCTTTCTGAAAAGGATTTGGCTTGTTAGGTCCTTCAACTTTCTTCTCAGGGCACTCATTAGCATAATGCCCCAGCTTCTTGCATTTGAAGCATTCAACCTGACTGATGTCCTTTTTAGCAGGCTGACTTCCACTTCCGCTACCATTTCCACTATAGTGGCTCTTATGTCCACCCTTGTGGTTCTTGTACTTGTCCTTGTCATGACTGCGATGATGCTTGTTGTCATGATGGTTGTGGTTGTGCTTGCTGAATTTCCCATGTTTATGGGATCCTGAGTTGCCACTGTCATCATAGTGAGATCGTTTGTGAGACGATCCCGAGCTGTGTTTGTCGGAGTGTTTCCTCTTTCTACTCTCGACTTGCTTCATTTTACTTTCCAAAATAGCAGCCTTGTCACACAAAGACTGATAAGTTGGAACATATGCCACAGACAACTGCAGATTCAGCTCATCATTCAAGCCTTCCAGAAATTTTTCCTTTCTCTTGGCATCTGTATCAACCTCATCCGGTGCGTAGCGCGCCAGATTGTTGAACTCTTCTATGTATTCAGCCACGTTGCGGTGGCGCTGTTTCAGGTTGTGAAACTCCTTCTTTTTCAGACTCATCATTCCTGATGAGATATGAGCAGTGCGAAAGCCATCTTCAAAGATAGCCCAAGTTACCTCATCCAAAGGAGTGGTGATTTGGAAGTTATCCCACCATGTGGCGACTGGTCCTTCCAACAGATGTGCTGCGAACCTGACCTTTTCAGCATCCGTGCAACCCACGGTCACTAAGTCCTTGTTCACAGAGCGTAGCCAGTCATTGGCTACCATGGGATCAGTTGTTCCCGAAAACTTAGCTGGCCTCAGACGCAGAAATCTGGTGAGCATATCAAAACCCGGAGGGTTGTTGTTGTTGTTATTGTTGTTGTTGTTGGGGTTGTTGTTGTTGTTATTCTGGTTCTGGATGAATGTTGTCATCATTTGCATAAGCTGTGTTTGCGCATTCATCATTTGTTGCATTTCCGGGGTGATGTTGTTGGGGTTGGGGTTTGCGCGTCGGGGAGGCATCTGTGGTTTGTTCAAATAGATAAGAATGAGATACCCATCGATGTTTCATGCACAATACATCATAAGCACACACATAACAAGCAACATAAGAATAAAAGTTCAACAACCACATAACAAGCTCATGAAGTAAAACACACAAGTGGCAAGCCATCCACATGTCGGATGGTCCAATAATAAGTTCACAATAACAAATATGAATATGAAAGGTAAACGAGTAGTCAAGTCTACTCATCAGCATCAATCTCCTCCTCGACGAAGGTAAGACCTGCGTTCTCCATCGCGGTCTTGTTCTCCTCAATCGTAGTGGTCAAGGAATCGACCTTGGCCTTGAGAGCCCTCTTCTGGGAGCGAAGCCTCTCAATAACCATCTGCTTCTGCTCAAGCTCGAAGTCCTTGGACTTCAGTTCCTCGGTCATGTCCCGGATTTTCTTGTTCCTATCCTGGACGCGTTTCTCCTGACTCTTGAACTTGCGGTCCTGGGCCTCGAACTTTGTCTCCATTTCCTTGATCATCTCATCCTGCTGCGCAAAAAGCTTGTCCTTCTCGCGAAGCTGCACCTGAAGCTCGTCATTACCTAGCATGACGTTCGTCCTGTCCGTATCTACGTGCCTGAGAAGAGTCTCTAAGTCCTGAAGATAGAGACGTATCGGCTCTGCAGTGCTCCTCGAGTCGTCCTCAAAGTCGATGGAATCTCCATCAACATCACGCCTTCCGAAGGCATGGAAGTGAGTGCCCCTAACCTGTCGGGAGTGACGGCCTAACAGTCGTCCTATCAGGTCCTGCATGACTACCTCCATGCCTCTCTCCCTGTCGTCGTGCATCAGCTTGAAGACGATGGCCTCCGTAGTAGGCTCAGTCTAGCGTCCGGGCTGGTTCACCTTGAAGCCCCAGAGGTCCTTCCTCTCGAACTTGGTGAGTGGGTACACCGTGATGGTGGGAAGAGGGAGATCGAGCAGAGTGGTAAGCTCAACGATACGGGGTCCGAAACGAGTAACCTGGAACTCCTCAACAGTGCTGACGGCAATAGGCATCTATTTATAAAATCGAAAAGTTAGAACAACACTATTTAAGATGAACACAAAACAACCATCTCATACTTAACCATGGAACACAAATTTCACACAAGTCATGCATACACAAATCCACTACATCATTCAAGGTCCATACTTATTTAAAGTATCTTTTTGGAAAATAAGGTGATAGATGGTGGTCCAACTAACGAAGTGCCCTTACAATCCAATCTCACGGGATCTATTAGCAAACACAATGTTTCTAGAGGCAATCCACCAATCTTGCTCTCTTGACTCTATCACTAAGTCTATAACATCTCCCCTTATCTCTTGGTTGGTGGCTTCCAACTCTTGAGTAAGCTCCTTCTCTTTCTCTAAGTCCTTTTGGAGGTTGAGCATTCTACACTTGACTCTAGCACTTAATTCTTTGATAGTCCTCCAAGCTGCATCCCTGGCTGACTCAAAGAATGTGGTGTGCATTGTAGTGTTGGTGTACATGCAGAATCCCCTTTCTTTGTGGTTGTCTTCCTTGTTCTTGTACAAGTGAAGTTGCACCCACCAATACTCCACTCCTTCATCCATCACTGGAAAGCCCTTGTACACAGCTGCACCATGTGCATCCATTGCCACCATAAGGTCCTTGAGAATATTGGGAAACTCAGTTTCGCACTCCAAGGTCATGGTCATGAGTGGTCCTTTCTTCACGGCTTCGTTGATGGAGTTCATCTACAAATGGAGTTGAGAATGAAAGATTAGAAAAGTTTTACGAGAAGAATAGACAAGTGTAGAAGTAGTTGAAAATTTTCCTTAGTGGTTTTCAAATCCTAGGGTCATAATCCTACAGGCAACACAGTGCTCTGATACCATCTGTTAGACCCCTCCTTTATAAAGGAAAGGATCCCTGTGATTGCAATGCTAGTCCCTGGATCAATGCTAGCATCCACAGTTTAAGATGAAGTACACAGATACAAAGGTCGTTTATTACATTCATTCCAGAGATAAAACATAGTCTTTTACAACTCATGGCCATAGGCCTAATACAAGAGTTTTAAGGAACAAGTAAATAAACATAAGTCTTCATCTTCATGTGCCACAGGCAAGCACGTTGAGTGTAGACTCATGACTCCTACTCATCATCAGAGTAACCTGCAACATCACAAGTTACAGCCACAGAGGGTCAATACTTTGGAATAGTATTGGCAAGTGATACCTTAGTATATTTTTGGTGGACTATAATACTATATGCATTTTGGCTAAGTGTAGTTTGGCTTGCTTTGCTTGAAAATAGGTTTTTCCTATTAGTTGAAATCACTAAGTTCTTCTTTGTCAAAAACATTCCCAAAGAACCACCAATAGACATTGGGGTCTTCTCCCTTGTTCACCCACAAATTTTTACTTAGAAGTTGGAGTGATGAGATTCTTGTAGCTTCCATGTCTTGATGCTCAAAGTGTCCATTTCCTTGGACTAGGCTAAGTACTTAGGTTTTCCATCTGCAGAGGTTGTGCACTTTCCCCACCAGACTTGGTTTCCCAAGACAGGACCTTTCAGAAGCCTTTCCTTAGTCAAATGGACGCGTTCCAACCTATCATCCCATCTACCACCAACTGTCCAAAAGACTAAGTTCTAGCAACCTATATGATCATGGCAGAGCCCATATTGCCAAGTGGTTGCACTGTAAGCTTTCTCACCACTTGGCCTCCAAATCCCTTTATGCCTGGGTGGCTTACCACAAGTGAGATACACAACCCAAGTCCATGGCCTTGTGTAACCACTCAACATAACCCATACTTTCCATTCCACCCAGGAGGTTCATTTGACTTAGTGGTTTTATTAGAAAAGTATAAGTCTCTTGACTTAGAAATATTTTCTTCATAGTAAGTGTAGTTTTTCACCAACCCTTGTTTTGCTATAAGCTAGGCTAAGCAAAGTATGGCAACTTATCTTAGGGATAATTCCTTAGCAATTCTACTAGACTACATAGGATTTCCCATCTTTTTCATTAGACAAAAATAACATGCAATACTATAACAAAATATCTAATGCCAGTTCAAAACATAGGACAAATTTATTCATGTAAATATCACTTGCCTTGGTAGTGGGGAGAGTAGCACTCTTCACAATCACAATCACTAGCAAAATCTACACAAGAAATTATAGCATACCATTACACACAAATATATACATCCAAAAATAATATGAATGCATGCATGCAAGAATTTACTAAGTGGTGATTTTTGAAAATTCTACCAAGTATGCTCATGCCTACAGAAACTTTAACAAGTCACAAATTTGCCAACTAAACTTATTTGGCCCCAATATAATTTACCAAAATAAATCCATATCTAAAAATAGCCTTAAACTTGTTCCACAAATAAAATCATTTTAACTGTTACTATATGCTAAATAAATTGGATATTCAGAAAGGTCTTGTTTCACTGAATCCAACGGTATAAAATTTGCAAAAATCTAACGTGGCATTCAAAAGTTATAAGCATTTGAATTTGGAACAAATTTCTGATTTTAAATCTAATTTTAGATCTAACCTAGCCACGCGTCATGTTCTTATTCGCCCATACCGTTTCGCACTGGATCGAGCTCCACAGCCGTAGGATCTAAATGAAATCTGGCGGCTCAGATCGCGTACCGCTTCAGGGTTAAGTGGATCTATCCTAGCGCTACGATACAGATCTAACGGATCCTATTGTCCTGGCCAAGAACTGGTGGCGGAGCGGTGGCTACCGGCGGCGGAACTGTCGGTCGACGACGGAGGCGGCACTACAGGGGGTAAGTGAGAACAAGGAGTAGCTTACCGGGCTCAGGGGGTCACGGCGAAGCTCGTCGTACTCGCGGTTGGTCAAGGGGCGCTCGGGCACGGTTGCGATTGCTCGCCGGAGTGGAGGACGGCGTCGGTGTGTCGGGTGGTCGTTGTGGACGTCGCTGTGAACCACCCCAAGGCAAGACGAGGACACGGTTAGATTCACAGAGTCAAGGCAGAGTCGTGTGCCTGAACTAGAAGACGCGGGGCGGTCGGGGCTTACCACTAGAGCTTGCCGGAGTTCGTACAGAAGACGGTGGCGGCCAGTCGACGATGCTGCCGGAGCTACGGTTCATGCGAGGGTAAACGAAATGTGTTAAAAGAAGCGCAGAGGCTCACTGAACTAGTTTGCGAGAACGAGAGGCAGAGGGAAGCTCAGAACTCACCGGAATTTGCCGGCGCAGTCGCCGGAGACGGCGGGGTTACAGAGGGCAATGCTCGCAGCCTGGTGGCGCTCTGGGTTCGGGGTTTGAGGGAGAAGAGAGAGGGGGCAGAGGGGGTTTATATAGCCAGGTCGTGAGCGAGAATCACTCGGCCAATAAATCGAATTGACGCCGCGAATTAAACACAGAAACGCCCGCGTTGATTTGGGGATGAACGGTTCGTGCGGGTGGAGACGACGCTGACGTGGAGAAGGCCCGCTTGTCAGCGAGGTGCGCGGAGTATAGGTGGGGTCTGCCTGTCAGCGGCTCAGCGCGTGCGCTTGCGCGTGAGAGAAGAATAAGAAGACCCCGGGTGGGCTTGCTGGGCTTGATTTGCTGCTGGGCCAGATTCTGGCCGCGCGGCCTTTTTCCATTGAGGAGTCCTTTTCTTTTTCTAAATTCATTTTCTGGTATGAATTTGATATGAATTCAAATCCTTTTGAATCCAAACTGCTTTGGGAATTTTTGCAGGGTTTTGTGGGTTCAAAAACAGTCATTTTAACTAAGTGGTTACTTTGCAAGGCTTGGTCAAGCTTGGGTTTCAAAGTAAACAGAGATTTGCTCTAGTTTGAAAATATTTGAAAAAAAGGATTTTGAAACTATTTCTAAATTTGGAATCTTGGGTTAAAAGCTTCACCTAATCTTTCCATCAATGGAGGCAAGCAAACAAGTACCTAACATTCAATTTCAAAGGGTGATGGCCATTTAAGATAAATTGCCCACATGAAATCATAGCTCAAACATCTGTCTCTAAATGATTTTTGAGAAAAACCCTAAATGGATGAATGATGCAAAGATGATATGAATGAGTTTTGAAACTATGATTTTTGGGATGTTACATCATTGGCATGCTCTTGAAATAGTTTTGCGCTATTTGAAAGGCACTGCGAGTTATGGTATTCACTATACTGGGTATCCACGGGTACTTGAGGGTTATAGTGATTCAAATTGGATATCTGATGCAAGCAGACCATCTTAACGAGGTCAACAATGGAAGCAGAACTCACAACATTAGACACAGCCACTGTTGAAGCAGAATGGCTTCGTGAGCTCTTGATGGACTTACCTGTGGTTGAAAAACCAATACCCTCCATCCCGATGAACTGCGATAATCAAACTATGATCGTCAAAGTAAATAGTTCTAAGGATATTTTGAAGTCATCAAAGGCATGTGAAGAGGAGATTGAAATCTGTCAGGAAACTGAGGAACTCCGAAGTTATTGCGTTGGATTGTATCCAAACATCTAAAAACCTGGCAGATCCCTTCACAAAGGGTTTATCACGCAATGTGATAGATAATGCATCAAGGGAGATGGGTTTGAGACCCACGTTACGAGTTGATCCCAGTGGCAACCCACTCTATGTGATCGGAGATCCCGTGAATTAGGGTTAGGAGACAAGCTGTTGGTCATCTAAGAGGAGAGTATCCCCATATTATATTTACATCTCCATAAAGATGCAATACTCTCTTAATCTGCATGGCAGGTTGATATTTATCTTAATGTGTTCCAAGTGGTATTTATAAGCGGAGATGTTGTCCTGCAGAACATCTCTTGAAGAACACACCTATATGAGTCTGACTATTAAACGTCGCAATCCGTGAGAGTTGAGTGCTCTCTAATAAACTCATGAAAGGCCCTGGAGTATGACGCATAAGCTCCAAACCGCGGGGAAGCCGACGGCAGTCCTATACCGGTCTAGATTTTATGTGAAACTAGAAAACTTGTAGTTTAAGGTATAGTTCACTATTCAAGTTGCTAGCTAGTGTAGCATGTAGTTTAACGTGGAAGTTCAACTTAACAGTCTTCACTACACACCGATATATAAAACAATGTTCTGGAACTTAGCATGAAGTGATATCATGTGCCAATGAGACTTTGTGGAAGATTGTTGGAATTTGGTGAGTTTTGGGCTGGTGGCCCATTAGACAAATTCTGAAATTCTCTTTGGCCCACTTGTGTATGGCAGCATATGACTGTGCTAGTGGTGCTAAAGTTTAGTCCCACATTGCTAGTGGAAGGAGAGTTGTACCACCTTATATAGTAGAGTGTTGCACCACTCACTAAGGTGTGACAAGGAGAGAAGCCCTCACGCACTCCTCCTCCGACGCTGCCCGCCTCGCCTCGCCTCGTCACGACGCGCGCGCGCCACGGATTGCGGGAATCTCGCCGAGCCGAGCTTTATTTTGCTGGTTGGAAAAATTATTTATGAGTCATTAACAGACGCGTTAATTACAGCCGTTTCCAGTTTTTATGGATGTGGGCTAACCTGCACTATATAAACGTCTGCGCTAAAATCCTAATTGGTGAATCAATCTACACACGCGCCTACCCTCCAGAACCTTGCGCCGCCGCTCGTGAACCTATACGGGTGAGGGGCGATCAGGTTTTTGGGGTGCGCTCAGCGTGACTACTGGCAATCACGACGTCGTCCGACGACTTCTTCCCGAACGACGACTTTTCCCAGACGTCAACGACCTCTTCGGCAATCTCAACATGGGCGACCACGCTGCTGTGACCGTTGCGGCTGCTATTCAGCCTACACTGTATGTGATCCTCAATTGTCTTTTTCAGATTATGCTAGAGTTCTTTGTTCTAGCGTTTGGTGTAGATATGATAGGTTTATCTTGTATAGATATAATCTGTTTATCTACTTTATTGATCTGCATGATTGATTTTAGTACCGTTTATATAATCATGATTTATCAGTTTATTATTCGGATTAAATTATATGGATTATTGCTTATATTTCCAATACATATGCAGTGTGAGGGAATAGGCTTTGACGATGTGTTTGCACCTGCTCGTCTTTGAATCCCCGCGGTTGCTCACGGCCCAGGCTATACGGCGACGTCCTGAAGCTTTGCTCCCAGGGACAAAGATCAGCTTGCAGATAGAGCGAGAGCAGTGCCAATGCCACAGAAAGGACGTCTGAGGCAAAGCTGAGGCTATTTTAGACATGAGTTGAAGATGATTGATGGAAGTTTTTTTTGAGGATGAGGAAAGAGCACCTCTCGGTGGATTTTCCTTAGTAATACTTTTCTGGTTCATAGTATACACGGCTAACTAATGTTTACAGAGCGAATTAAGAAAAGGAGCTAATCAATGTCTGAAATTTGGAGTACTTATTTTGCCTGGCTCGACGAATAACCATAGCCAGCTCGTCCTTAAGCTTGATTTTCCATCTAATCAAATTTTCTCCAATACCCTGAAAAGTGTGCCAACAAGGATTGTCACCTCGATGACGAAAGGCTTCTGAAAATATTGTTTAAAACTCAAGATGGTGTATACCAGTGCCATGTACTTTGAAATTCCAAAAGTCTGCAATTTCTATCCAGCAAAGAGACGCAAATTGGCATGTGAAAAGCAGGTCATCCCTTATTTCCTCATTCATGGAAGTTACAGCAGGTGTTTATGAGAGAAAAATCTTTCAGGTAATATAAAGATACTGAATGTTTAGTGGTCGCACAATTATGCAGCTCGGTTCTGGAACTGAAGCCATTTCCTGTTAAATCCTCTGCTCACCAGGGACATATATGGCCTCTTCGGTCCGTCGCAAATTTAAATGTCCATGGACATGGAAACAGTGTGCTGGATGTATGAACTTCTAGGTCAAGCTTATTGGGGCAATGAGTAGCCAGAAAATTCCTGAGGGTAATATGTGTTCTCATTTCTAACATCTATGGATAACAGAACTATTGAAAGTGTTAAGCACTATTTGACATGCTAAACTACTCTAGCATCATCAGAGAAAAGGAATGACACATAGATTTTAACTAAGGTAACCACGTGCACATCAATCTCATAAATTTAACCGTGCTCAACTCGTGTGTAAGTAGATCTACCGTGGATATCTTGCAGACAACATATACTCTTCTTCCATGCTATACGGCCTGCTAATCAATCCCTCTCTGATTCTTCCATCTCTAGATGAAGGAGAATTTATTGCAATATCACCATTCGGTTCACATTCCTCAAGTCCTTGAGCAGATTCTAGCCTCAACTCAACTTGTCTCATGGTTGGTCGCTCCTCCCCTCTTAATTTTGCACATGCTACTGCAATTCCAGCGATTTTTCCAATTTTGTTGCCACCCTCATGGATAACTTGTGGATCTAATATTTGTGACAGATTTACTTCTGCAAATAAAGTAGAAAATTGTTCCACAAGTCCATTTCCGTCCGAAGAGATATAGGTAAATGGCTTCTTTCTAGTTAACATCTCGATAAGAATAACACCAAAGCTATAACATCACTTTTCTCTGTGAGGCGCCCTGTGTGCAAGTACATTGGGTCCAAATATCCTACTGTACCTTGCACCATTGTTCTTAACCATGATTTATCTAGTGGAACATACCTCGAAGCACCAAAGTCTGCTACCTTTGCTGTCAATGTGTCATCCAAAAGTATGTTAGCGGGCTTGATGTCTCTATGGATGATAGGTACTGAAGTTGTTGAGTGAAGATAGCATAGAGCTTTAGCTATCTCGATTGATATCCTTATCATATCATCCCATGATAATGATTCAACATGGAGATGATCATAAAGAGTTCCATTTGATATGAACTCATAGACCAACAATGGGACTTCTGTTTCAAGACAACAACCATATAGTTTTACTACATTTTTGTGGTTGATTTGCGATAGGATAGCTACTTCGTTGATAAACTCATCAATCTCCCTTTGATCTACCATCTTTGCTTTCTTGATCGCCACGACATGGAGGTCCGACAAAATCCCTTTATAGATAGTACCATGCCCACCACCACCAAGCTCACGAGCTTTATCAAAATTGTTTGTTGCCTTTTCTAGCTCTTTGAAGATCATTTTCTCCGCAATATCAGCTCTTTGAGGTGCCAATTGTTTCAACAATTTTCCACGGTTTCGCTTGAAATACTTCTGTTTCAACATTTGTGCCCTCTGATGCTTACATTTGTAGGAAATAAAGTATGTGATGAGAGCTAGAAGTATGAGGCCTGTCCCGCTGGAAATTCCTACAATTAGTCCTCTACCTGGAAAAAAATTAAGTATTGTCATTCATTTTTATGTGGTATTTGTGTATTATTGTCTCGGATAGTACTTTCATGGTGTATTGTTTTGTCCCTAGGTATTATAAATATACTAAAATATAACTAGTGGATAAGATGTGTTTTGAAAGCACTGTTGATGCATCCAAAATAAAACTTATAGGGAGCTGGAGACGACAAATAATAGAGGCATTGTTTCTCGTTTGGTCCACCAAATTAATGGTTCAACATTCTTTTTGTATTTCTAGAGATTGATTACTTTTTTTTCCTTCTTGACCATCGTGTACTTTTACTACCCCTACCTCAGTCCATGTATTGGTGCCGTTTTGGATATGCAGAAGGTACAATAAATAGTCATATATTATATGGAAGTAGTAAAAAACTCTGAATTTTTTGCCACAGCGGTTCTGATGAATATTATAGCTATAGTATTTTTTACCTTACAAAATGCAAATGTATTTTGCAATAATTAAGCTACTCCCTCCGATCTATAATAAGTTCCGATGATCTGCTTGATGTCTGCCCTCCTTGATCTGGTCTAGAGAGGCGGGTTCCGGAAGGCTCTGCCGGCGAACTCCCATGGGCGTTTCATGCCTGTAGATTGATGGATCGGAAGGTATTCGGTCGCGCGCACCTTGTTTTTCTGGCCGTTTGGTTTCAGCGGGAGCGTTGCGAAGCTCTGTTGTTTGTTCCCACCAAGTGCCATGCTTTGAGCCATGGTGATGTCAGATGCGGAGAATGTCAGGAAAGCGGAAATTTGAGGGTAGCGATGGTGATTTTTGTTCTTGTGGCGACGGAGATCTGGCTGCGTGATCTGGGACTCATTGCAGCGACTGCTGGTGCGGGAAGACAACACAGGGGAGTCCCCAGTCTTATCTTGCAGGGTGAAAATCCAAGGTCTGGCCTTAGCTGGTTGTGCCTGGCAATGACCTTGTTGAAGGCATTGTTTTGTGAGTAAGGACTTTCTTCAGGGTGAAAACCTATGACCTTTGGTCGGGCAACGACGGCGCTTGGGCACTATTTCCTTCTTGAAGGCGTTGTTATTGGAGTGGAGGACTACTGGTGTTGTTCTGATGGTGTCACTGTCGTTTCTTTGAGGATTAGTTCTCTGTAGCGGGATTTTTCTTTTTTGTAATTTCTCTTTCTTTTTTCTGAGCTGTGTGCATCCGTAGAGCCGATAGGGCATGTGTTGTTGCAGAGGCTGGGTGTAATTGGTGTCCTTGTGATATTAATATATACTCTTTTCCAAAAAAAAAAAAGTTCCGATGAACATTTAGGGACAGATGTACCAATAAGATTTTCACTGATCCAAAACATAGTTATAAAGTGTTCATCCTTAGTAAGCACAGTTGCTAAAGCTCGTTGGTATAACTGTGCTTACTAAGGATGAACATCTTATATTTTTGTTGGTACCAATAATTAACTGTGCTTACTAAGGATGAACATCTTATATTTTAAAACGGAGGGAGTATTATAAATATACTCAAATAGAACTAGTGGATAAGATGTGTTTTGAAAGCACTGTTAATGCATCCAAAATAAAACTTGTAGGGAGCTCGGGGACGACAAATAATAGAGGCATTGTTTCTCGTTTGGTCCACCAAATTAATGGTTCAACATTTTCTTTTGTATTTCTAGACATCGATTACTTTTTTTGTCCTTCTTAACCATCGTGTACTTTTACTACCCCCTACCTCAGTCCATGTATTGGTGCCGTTTTGGATATGTAGTATGTACAATAATATGGGAGTAGTATAAAACTCTGAATTTTTTGCCACGGCGGTTCCGATGAATATTATAGCGATAGTATGTTTACCTACCTTACAAAATGCAAATGTATTTTGCAATAATTAAACTACTCCCTCCCTCCGATCTATAATAAGTTTTTCAATGAAAGATCTTGGCGAAGCAGCTTACATATTAGGTATAAAGATTTATAGAGATAGATCGAGACGCCTAATATCATTGTCACAGAGTACATATTTGGATAAAGTTCTAAAGAGGCTTGGAATGGAAGATAGAAAAAAAGGGTTCTTGCCCATGTTGCCCAATACGACCTTGAGTAAAACTCAAAGTCCTGCAACGACAGAAGATAGAGAAAGGATGAGTAAGACTCCCTATGCCTCAGCCATAGGATCTCTTATGTATGCCATGCTATGTACTAGACCCGACATTGCATATGTTGTTAGTTTGACTAGCAGATATCAAAGTGATCCAGGAGTGGATCATTGGACAGCGGTCAAAAACATTCTTAAGTACTTGAGAAGAACTAAGGATATGGTTCTTTATTATGGAGGTGATGAACAGCTTGTTGTTAATGGTTACATCGATGCTAGTTGGAAAACCGATACGAATGATTCTAAATCTCAATCTGGATACGTATTTACTTTGAATGGTGCAGCAGTTAGATGGAGGAGTGCAAAGCAAAGCGTTGTGGCGAGATCTTCAACTGAATCGGAATACATAGCTGCTTCATAGACTTCACAAGAGGCGATATGGATGAAGGAGTTCATTACAGAGCTCGGTGTGGTTCCAAGTACGTTGGACCCAATGTCTATCTACTGTGATAACATGGGCGCCATAGCCAATGCGCAAGAACCAAGGTCACACAAGAAGCTAAAGCACATCAAGCTACGTTTCCACGCTATTCGAGAGCATGTCCAAGATGGTGACATAAAGATTTGCAAAGTACACATAAATCTAAATGTGGCGGATCCGTTGACTAAACCTCTCCCGAGGGCAAAACATGACCAGCACCAAACCGCCTTGGGTGTTCGGTATATTACCATGTAATCTAGATTAGTTGACTCTAGTGCAAGTGGGAGACTATTGGAGATATGCCCTAGAGGCAATAATAAAAGTGGTTATTATTATATCTTTGTGTTTATGGTAAATGTTTACATTCATGCTATAATAGTATTAACCGGAAACATTAATACTTGTGTAATTTGTAAACTAAATTAGAGTCCCTGGTAAAGCCTCTTTATAATACTATCTTGTTGGTTAATAGATGATCGTGGTTTCTCGATCATGAACATTGATATGTTATTAACAACAAGATCATATCATTAGGAGAATGGTATGATGGACATACTCCTATAGATAAGCGTAGCATTAAGATCAAGTCATCTCAATAGTTCATTTGCTATAAGCTTTCTGATACATAGTAACCTAATTCCTTCGACCATGAGATCATGCTAATCACCATCACCGGAAGGATGCTTTGATGACATCAAACACCACACCGTAACTGGGTGGCTATAAAGGTGCCATTGAGTGTTCGGAAAGTATGTGTTGAGGCACATGGATCAAGAGTGGGATTTGTCCATCCATATGACGGATAGATATACTCTGGGCCCTCTCGGTGGAATTTCATCAAATTGGCTTGCAAGCATGTGACTGGCTCACAAGGGATCACATATAACGGGAACGAGAAAAGAGTACTTATCGGTAACGAGGTTGAACTAGGTATACAGAGATACTGACGATCAAACCTCGGATAAGTAAATTATCGCGAGACAAAGGGAAATTGGTATCGTATGTAAGTGGTTCATTCGATCGCAAAGTAATCGTTGAAATATGTGGGAGCCATATGAATTTTCAGATTCCTCTATTGGTTATTGATCGGAGAAGTGTCTCGGTCATGTCCGCATAATTCACAAACCATAGGGAGACACACTTAAGGATTCGATGTTGTTTAGTAGATATGGAATGTAAGTAGGGATACCGAATATTGTTCGGAGTTTCGGATGGGATCCGGGATATCACGAGGAGATCCGAATTGGTCCGGAGAATAAGATTCATATAAGGAAAGTCCGATTCTGGAGTTCGGGAATGATTTCGATGTTTTCATTGTAGAGGTTCTAGAAGGTTCACTAGACCGGAAGGGGAATGGTCCATGAATGTGTCATGGGTAAGTGGAATGATTAGATCATATCCTAGGTCACTTGGTTTGGGCATTTGCAAGAGATAATTAAAGCTCTAAATTGAAAGTCAAACGGGAGGTTTGAAAAGTCAAACTGAAACAATGATTTCCTAGTGGAAGAAGGGAAGAGTCCTTCCTTCAATCCAACTTGGGTTTGGGTTTGGATTCAAACCCTCCCCTCCCAAGGCTGCCCCCCTCTCATAAATAGAGGGGGAGGGCTGCCCCAAAGAACACAAGAGCCAGCCCTCCCACCACGTGCACCGCCGCCGCCGCACCGCCGCCGCCTCGCGCTGTCGTCGCCTCGTCGCCGTCGCCCTATCCACCGCCGACACCTTCTCCTCATCCCGGCCTTCTAAACCTAGATTGCCGGAAAACCCTAGATCCACCATAACTTGCACCGGCTTAGGCGAAGCCCTACGGGATCTTCCCTCTACTTCTGACACCACGTTGTCGTGCTGCCGGAATTGCGAGGGGAGAACTACAACATTCGTTGTCTGCTGGAACAAGGGAGAGGAAGGTCTTCATTGAGTACCGAACGTGTGACCGACTGTGGAAGCGCTGCCGGAACGCAGTGCCGGAAGGATCGTCTACGCGATCTGGAGATCGGCAAGTGTATGACTACATCACGCACGAGAATCTGCTCTCGTTAACCGCTTTGGAATCTTCGAGGGTGAGTACTCTAATCGACTCGTTGCTACAATCTAGTAAATAGATCTTGGCTTGTTTGTTTGCATGCGGTAGAAAAAAAAAATTCCATGCTACGAACCCCTACACCATGAATCCAAGGGTCATGCAAATTAGGTACATTTGAAATACCAAGTACTGTATAGCTACATGAGGTCTAAAAACAACATGCATCAAAACAAAGAGAGAAGTTCTTGTCCCAGAGCCACGCGAATACACTAGAATGAACTTATAAAGTTGAGTGTTGTGGGTTTACATTGAATACAAACTACTCTACCATGAGAGAAAAGGAACCACACACACACATTTTCACTAAGGTAACCACGTGCACATCAATCTCATAAATTTAACTGTGCTCAACTTGTGTTTAAGTAGAACTACCGTGGATATCTTGCAGACAACACATACTCTTCTTCCATGCTATACGGCCTGCTAGTCAATCCCTCTCTGATTCTTACATCTCTAGGTGATGGAGAATTTATTGCAATATCACCATTCGGTTCACATTCCTCATGTGCTTGAGCAGCTTCTAGCCTCAACTCAACTTGTCTCATGGTTGGTCGCTCCTCCCCTCTTAATTTTGCACATGCTACTGCAATTCCAGCGATTTCTCCAATTTTATTGCCACCCTCATGGATAACTTGTGGGTCTAATATTTGTGACAGATTTCCTTCTGCAAATAAAGTAGAAAATTGTTCCACGAGTCCATTTCCTTCAGAAGAGATATAGGTAAATGGCTTCTTTCTAGTTAACATCTCGATAAGAATAACACCAAAGCTATAAACATCACTTTTCTCTGTGAGGCGCCCTGTGTGCAAGTACATTGGGTCCAAATATCCTAGTGTACCTTGCACCATTGTTCTTAACCATGATTTATCTAGTGGAACATACCTCGAAGCACCAAAGTCTGCTACCTTTGTTGTCAATGTGTCATCCAAAAGTATGTTAGCGGGCTTGATGTCTCTATGGATGATAGGTACTGAAGTTGTTGAGTGAAGATAGCATAGAGCTTTAGCTATCTCGATTGATATCCTTATCCTATCATCCCATGATAATGATCTTTGTCCTTCAACATGGAGATGATCATAAAGAGTTCCATTGGATATGAACTCATAGACCAACAATGGGACTTCTGTTTCAAGACAACAACCATATAGTTTTACTACATTTTTGTGGTTGATTTGCGATAGGATAGCTACTTCGTTGATAAACTCATCAATCTCCCTTTGATCTACCGTCTTTGCTTTCTTGATCGCCACGACATGGAAGTCTGACAAAATCCCTTTATAGATAGTACCATGCCCACCACCACCAAGCTCACGAGCTTTATCAAAATTGTTTGTTGCCTTTTCTAGCTCTTCCAGTGTGAAGATCATTTTCTCTGCAATATCAGCTCTTTGAGGTGCCAATTGTTTCAACAATTTCCCACGGTTTTGCTTGAAATACTTCTGTTTCAACATTTGTGCCCTCTGATGCTTACATTTGTAGGAAATAAAGTATGTGATGAGAGCTAGAAGTATGAGGCCTGTCCCGCTGGAAATTCCTACAATTAGTCCTCTACCTGGAAAAAAATTAAGTATTGTCATTCATTTTTATGTGGTATTTGTGTATTATTGTCTCCGATAGTACTTTCATGGTGTATTGTTTTGTCCCTAGGTATTATAAATATACTAAAATAGAACTAGTGGATAAGATGTGTTTTGAAAGCACCGTTGATGCATCCAAAATAAAACTTGTAGGGAGCTGGGGGACGACAAATAATAGAAGCATTGTTTCTCGTTTGGTTCACCAAATTAATGGATCAACATTTTCTTTTGTATTTCTAGACATTGATTACTTTCTTTTTCCTTCTTGACCATCGTGTACTTTTACTACCCCCTACTTCAGTCCATGTATTGGTGCCGTTTTGGATATGCAGTATGTACAATAATTAGTCATATATTATATGGGAGTAGTATAAAACTCTGAATTTCTGGCCACGGCGGTTCCGATGAATATTATAGCGATAGTATATATGTTTACCTTACAAAATTCAAATGTATTTTGCAATAATTAAGCTACTCCCTCCGATCTATAATAAGTTCCGATGAACATTTAGGGACAGATGTACCAATAAGATTTTCACTGATCCAAATGACTATATATCATATTTCTGAGAGACTAGGGGGTGGTACTGGTACGTACGTAGGGGTGGATGATGAACGTCGGGCGCCGGACTCTCATCCGCTCCAGCGGACAATGGCACCAGCACGATCAACAGTACTACCAGTGCCGCCTGGGAGATGGTTATCTGCGCCGCCATTGTTATGGATGAAGGATGCATGGATGCTGGATCGATCGAGCGAGCGAGCTAGCTAGCTACCCCTTTTGCATGCTTTTATGTAGAGAAAGCAGCAGGGCCGCGTAGCCAGGCTTCAGATTTCTCCTCCTCGATCTTGTCGTTTTTCGAGGGTGTACGGATGCTAGCTGCTTCAGAGTGAAGCACTCGGATTCAGAGTTTCAGACCGCATGCCGGCGCCAGGTAATAATGCATGCATGCGAGCGCGTGCGTACGTACGTACGAATCCACCAGTTTCACGTGCTCTTCCTAGCTAGGCCGGGTAGATAATCCGTACTACTACTAGATCATGGAGCGAGGACTGCCGGTGCTCTTCTTACTCCGTTCTCATGGTGGCCTGGCGACACCGGAGCATGACGGCTAGACTTTTCAATGATCTTGCCACCTTCCCATGTGACACCACCGGATCAGCTCGAGCGACTGTTTCTGAAATTCCGCGTCTGCTTAATTCGAGACGCGTTCCACTCCGCTCCATCTTGCTAGGAGACTACCAAGTATCGTCAAGTCATTTCTTCTAGTGCTGGCTGGCTAGCTGTTTCTTACGACACATCAACTCTGCTTTTGTCAAACATGCAGGGGCCGGCGACCGACTACCCTAGCCCCGTCTCCCACGTCATTCATAGTTCTCCTCTCCTCCCTTCCCCACCCCACACCTCCCCTCCCCTCCCCGTGTTGCCCTACTCGTCTCCCAAACGGCAAGAGGGATTCTCCTGCTTTCTTTCTCTCTTCTCCCCTTTATCTTCCATGATACGGCTGCCCGAGGGTGTGAACGAATTCAAACAGAAATTACTATAGAGTGGTAAATTTTCTGTTGATTTCATGTATAGAGCTTTGATCCAACCTGATCAGGAAAAACCTTCGCTGCCGTGCGGTAGAGGTTTGCCATGGGCCAACACACGGAAAAGAACTCTTTGTCGTGAGCGCCCTGGAACGATGCACGGCAAACAAACACAGCACGGCACAGAAGAACACCAGCACACAGCAATGACTAGACGCACGGCAAAGAACATAAGAAGTCCACGGCAACGATTCGTCTCACGGCAGCGCTCTGCAGAAGGGCCCATAGCCCACTGTTGACGGCGCGAGGGACAGAGGGGGCTAACGGACGTTCTTTGCCGTGTTACCTGAAGGTGGAACACACGGCAAAGCTACCCCTTTGCCATGAGCCCAATCTTTGCCGTGCGTTTTATTTTTCTTCTCCATTTTCTTTTATCAATTGTATTTCTTTGGTTAAGTTACTTATATTTATTCATTAAATTAATTTGGTTCAATTAGGATGGCTCTTGTTAAATAAAAGTTTCTCCCGATCGATGTCTATATGTATACCCGTCCGATAACTCAGAGCGCGCGCGTTTTGCTCCGAAACCCTGATGTGTGGGTCTCGGATTGTCTACCCTCTAGATGTTCTTCTGAGAGCGGTAGCCCGGTGTAGATTTCTCTTGTTTTGTGTTTGTTTAGGTCACATGATGATGTAGAGCCATGTTGGGTCACAATTTATGGTAATATCCTACCCGGTTTTACCAAAACAGAGAGGTTCCCCCTCATATAAGTCCGGAACCTTCGACCCTACTAATAGTCATCAACGCTATAAATCATATTTATAGCATATTTGCCCTACTCGTCTCCCAAGCGGCAACAAGGATTATCCTGCTTTCTTTCTCTCTCAGCCCCTCCTCTTGAGAGTCGCTCTCTCCTCACTACAAGGGAAGTGGCATGTAAAGTCACTATTTTGATCATATAAAGACACTTAAAGTGCACTTACATGTTTTATAAGCACCTCAAAAGTGTTACTACGGACAGTGTCTCTACATGTTAAGCACAATAGTAATTATGCCAATACATTTTACAAGACACGAACAAAGAGGAAATATATTATGTCAAGAGTAATACATTTTATAAGATGCAACAAAGAGCCTCTATATTATGTCAAGAGTAAGAAATATCATGAAAAACATGTCAAAAGCAATCCTTGAACTCTAGAACTTGTATATAATGATAAAAACTTATTTGTCCTCTAACCATCTCAAACTTACACAAGATCTTGATTATACTTGAAATTCATTTACTTTTAGTATTGCGCAAAAGGACTAAAATTTAAAAAAAAATGTCTCTAGACAACCAGCAATCTTGTGCAAGATATAGACTATCAAGAGAATACTCTGCTGCCAAGTTCAGCCAGCCATGATGCTCTAGAAGGACCAGGCGGCATGGGTGAGGGCGACCAGGTGAGCGTCGCCGGCACGGCCACATGCAAGTTCTGGGTGCTCACCTTGTTAGAGGACGAGGAGTCATCGTCTTCCTCTGATGAGGGCGATCTCTCTGATCGAACCTACCATTGAAGGATCAAGGACGAGTCTTCATCTTTAAGGTGAGGAAAAGAATCGACAAGCGCAAGAATTGGATCGGCCGCCATGGAGCTTTCTTGTACACTAGCCAAGGTAAGTTTCCACCACCGTCTAAGCCATTCTCCGCCGGTGACCAGAGCAGTGAAGCTCCATGTTCTTTTGCCGACGATTTTTTCTCTTGAAGAGTTTAACGTAGCCAAGTGGGTTTGCGTCCAAAGAAGAAAGAATAAAATGCTAGCTTCGAGATGTCGTCCTCATGTGAACACAAGGTTCACGACAACGACCTGGATTAATCACCGGCGACCTTCGCCGTGCTTGCCGGATCGGCAAAGTTCCGTGTTAGCACAGCCCCTGCCGCCGAGTACTCTCCGACGACATCGACGAGAAAATTCCGACGAGACGACACGCACGTACCCAATAACTTCCGCCGAGATGCACGTACTGCTAGCTGATCGATTCTTTTGATCCAACTAGTACAGTCACGCACGCACACGCAAAACAACTTTGATTGCCAAAGGCTCTTGTCAAGCCTTGCTTTCTCTCTTGTATTGCTCAAATCTACGATCACGATGTACACGCATATATATATGCCAAGACTAGACAACCGACTCGGTAAATAAACCTAGTCTAATACATATACGTATAGTACCTGGACACCTACACCTACTCGGACTGCAATTTCAATACGTGTAGGACACGTGATTACCTAACATTTCGATCGTGGTAGGTAGATCTCGAACTGAATCTTTTCAAAATTCTAAGTCAAACGGGCATAAATCCCATTGTTCAGACGAGTTGTCTCCGGCCCACGACACAGGTCACACGGATCTAGTGTGGCCTGCTTTGAATTGCAGTCCTAGAAGGATGCATGTTCACATAGGGGGAACTCGCTTCGTTCAGTTTGTGTAGCCTCCGTTGTCGGCCTCTGCCATTTGTGCTAGGGTTCCTTCGGCGGAGGGCCGTGGTGTTGGATTTCCTCCACCCAGAGGTGGTGTGAATAACAATTTCCAACAGCAGCCGCAGGCTAGGCTACAAGCTCCGGGGCCAGGTGGTTTTGCTGCTAGGACCGGTGGCGCCGGAGGCCATGGCGCAGATGGGTATGATGGACGAGGAACACAGAAATTTCCTCCACAACAATCTAGAGATAATAACCCCCGATATGAATTTGGCTCAAGTTCAAATCAGGGACACGGTAATACTTCTGGTGCGTGTTTTCAGGATCAGCAAGTTAATGGCTTTGGGGCTTGACGGCAAGATCTGCAAGGGTCTAACCAAGGTTTCAGAGGTGATTTTGCCTCGTTTGATGAAGGGTACTATGAAGGTAAGCAAGGAAATCAAGGTGGTGGGGACCAAGGTGATTACAGATCGCGCCGCCGACGCACCACCCTCCTCCTCCTTCTCCTCCTCTACTCCTACCCACCAATTACCCCAACAAATCCCTCAACTATCTCTTGCCGACACGATCGCCGATGTCTCTCCCTTCGTCCCGATCGTCTTGGATCTCGCCAAACACAACTTCTACCACTCGCGTCACCTGTTTCACGTGCATCTCGGGCGTTGTGGTCTTCTCAGCCACATCGATCCCGCCTCGACACCGCGCTCCCATGATCCGCGCTGGGTGAAAGACGATCTCACCATCATCCAATGGATCTACACGCGGATCTCCACCGAGCTCTTCAACCTCGTCTCCACCGACGACGCCACGGCAGCGCAACTTTGGGCTGCCCTCCAGCAGCTCTTCCAGGAAAAATCCGACTCACGCGTCAACGATCTCCACATCGAGCTCCACACCAGCACTCAAGGCGATTCCCCCGTCACCGTCTTTTGCCAACACATCAAGGCCATCGGCGACGAACTTCGGGAGCTCGGTGATCCCATTGACGACCATGCACTCATCAACGCCCTTCTTGTCGGGCTCAGCGATCAATTTGAAAAGCAAGTTGCCTTTATTCCCCTGCTGAAACCTTACCCTAGCTTCGCCGAGGTGCGATCTATTTTGCAGCTCGAGTCCTAGAACCAAGCACGCAAGGCTGCCCATCCTCCTTAGGTATTTCACACGGCGCCTCGCCCGCCGCTCCTGCCTATTCCTGCTGCACCACCGACGGCCCCTCCTGGATGGCGTCCAAGCCCCAATTACCGTGGCAAAAAATCCCTTGTATTGGACACCCGCCCCAGCGCCGACTCCGCCAGTGCCGCCACCACCCTCTGCCATGGCCCCTTGGCAGCCGTAGCATGACTCATGGACAGGTCTTGTTCAAGCCTAGCCGATGCCCTGGTCGGCCCCCTCTCCGTACGGCACCTCACCGTCTTACACCAAGCACTGGAGTCCCGGACTCCGCCCCTCCATCGGCGCACCCGGGCCTCTCGCACCTCGTCCTCCGCAGCAGGTCTACACCGCCCAAGCTCCATCGACGGCTTACATGCTGCCGCCACAGCAATACATGGCTCCACCGACGTCGCTGCCCCACATGTACCACACTCCTCCGGCTCTTCAGTACATGCATGCGTCACCCGCTCCGTCAACCGCTCCACCAAGCTGGGACCAATCCGCCTTCATCGCTGCCATGAAAAATTTCACTCAACAACCATGAATGTACGGATTGGATTTTTTTTATTCTGGTACTTCCTCGCATATGTATTCAAATATGGATTTTCTGTCAGCTTGTTCTTCCTCTCCCTTTTCTACCATCACCATTGGCGATGGATCCTCTATTCCAATATCATGCACCGGTCACTCTTACATCATTAATCCAAACACAAATTTTATCCTTCTAAATATTTTAGTTGCTCCATCATTAATTAAAAATCTAATATCTATTCGCAAATTCACAACTAACAATAATGTTTCCATAGAATTTGATCTCTTTGGTTTATCTGTGAAGGATCTAAAAACGGCGGCGGTCCTCGCTCATTACAATAGTTCGGGTGATCTCTATCCTCTCCATGGCGCACCCACCTCCACACCTCAAGCCATGATTGCCTTCGTCGATCTATGACATCGTCGTCTCGGTCACCCCAATAAAAATACCGTGTCATCCATGCTGCAAGAGTTCAGCATTCCTAGTTCTAGTTATTCTCCTGATCCCTCTATTTGTAATGCCTGTCACTGCGGCAAACATATTAGATTAACTTTTGGCACATCAACTACCTATAATACTTTCCCATTTGAGTTATTACATTATGATTTATGGACCTGTCCCGTCCCAAGTGTTTCAGGGTTCAAATATTATCTTGTTATTTTAGATGATTACTCTCACTATGTTTGGACCTTCCCTCTTCGTGCCAAATTAGATGTTCACAAACTCTTCTTCATTAATTTTAGGCAATATGTTCTAACTCACTTTGGTCTCCCAATTCACTTCATACAATGTGACAATGGAAAAGAATTTGATAATAACCAAAATCGAAATTTCTTTCTCTCCCAAGGTATCCTCTTTCATTTTTCCTGCCCATACACATCTCCTCAAAACGGCAAGGCTGAACGTTCCCTTCGCTCTATCAACGACATCTTACGCACCTTAATAATTCAAATCTCTCTTCCACCATGTTTTTGGGCTGAAGCTCTACGGACAACCACATATCTTTTAAACATCCGACAAACTAAAACATGTCCTCTTTATTCTCCCTTCCAATCTCTCTTTCTATCTCACCCCGATTATTCTAGTTTGTGTGTTTTTGGCTGTCTATGTTTCCCTAAACCGCCGTCCATAAACTAGCTTCAAGATCTTTGCCATGCATATACTTAGGTCCATCCGATGATCACAAAGGATCACGATGTTTTGATCCTTCCTTCGGTCGTGTTCTTATATCTCATCATGTCACCTTTGATGAAAATACTTTCCCCTTTTCAACCGTTCCGTCCCCGCCGATCCCTAAACCTATGTCACCATCTCCTGCCCCTATAGCGCGTAATTTTTTAGTGACACCCGTCACCCCCGCCGTGGCTGCTGAACCCTCAGCTGGGGCAGCATCACCTCCTGCCGAGAGCCCGCAGCAGCCTATCGTGTCACCTTCCCTTGCCGCGGCAGACTCTCCTGACAGCACGTCCTCTGGATTGGTCTCTCCCGCGTCACCCACACCTTCTTCTTTAGCAACTAATCCACTTCCCACTAATGTCGTTCCTATACCTATTCCCACCAATGATCATGTCATGTGTACTCGTGGCAAAAAGGGTTTCCATATTCCCCGACGTTTTCTCAATCTTCCAGCTACTCCATCGATCTCACCTATCTCAAGCTCCTACAAACGTGCTCTTCTTGATCCACTATGTCACTCTGCCATGAAAGATGAATTCGATGCTCTTATTCAAAATCATACATGGGCTCTTATTCCTAAACCATCCGGCGCCAATATTGTCTCGGGAAAGTGGGTGTTTTGTCATAAGTACAACTCCGATGGGTCTTTGGCTCGCTACAAGGCCTGTTGGGTTTGCAGAGGTTTTTCTCAACAGCAAGGAATTGATTTTGATGAAACATTCTCCCTTGTTGTCAAGCCAAGCACTATTTGCATCATCCTCAGTCTTGCAGTTTCTTCATCCTGGCCTATTCACCAACTTGATGTAAAAAATGCTTTTCTTAATGGTACTCTAAATGAAACTGTTTATTGTCAACAACCATCTGGATTTGAAGATCCCTCTAATCCAAATCTTGTCCGTCTTCTAAAGAAATCTCTCTATGGTCTTAAACAAGCTCCTCGGGCCTGGTTTCAATGATTTGCTACATTCATTCAAACTATTGGTTTTATCCTTTCCAAATATGACACATCTTTCTTTATTTTCCAATCTTCCTCTCACACGGCATATCTTCTTTTATATGTAGATGATATTATTCTTACAGCTTCTTCTAATTCTTTTCTTCAACATATCATCACTCTTCTTAACAAAGAATTTTCTATGACTGATTTTGGATCCCTTCATCATTTTCTTGGTGTCACCGCCACTAGAACATCTTCTACTCTTTTTCTTTCTCAACGACAATATATTATTGATCTCTTGAACCGAGCTGGGATGATAGACTATCAATCCTGTCGTACACCGGCTGATGTTGGCACCAAACTTTCGGCTGACGGTGATCCTGTTCCATATCCAACCTTATATCAGAGTCTCACTGGTGCTTTACAATATGCTACTCTCACATGTCCTGACATCTCTTATTTTGTTCAGCAAGCATGTCCCTATATGCATGATCCTCGTTTAACTCATCTTTCTCATGTTAAAAAGATTCTTCGCTACTTAAAAGGAACTCTTGATCATGATCTATTACTTAACTCATCTTCTCCAACAAGCTTGATAGTTTATTCTGAAGCAGACTGAAGCAGACTGGGCAGGATGTCCAGACACTTGACGATCTACATCCGGCTTTTGTGTTTATTTGGGTGATAATCTTGTTTCTTGGTCATCGAAAAGGCGAGTTACGGTATCCCGGTCTTCGGCTGAAGCGAAATACAGGACGGTTGCGCATGTTGTTGCTGAAGCAGTTTGGATTCGCCAACTACTTGTGGAACTCCAGCGCCCCGTCGAGCATGCCACTATTGTCTACTACAACAACATATTAGCCGTGTATATGGCCTCTAATCCTGTGCAGCATCGCCGTACCAAGCACATCGAGATCGACATTCACTTTGTTCGGGAAAAGGTTGCTCTTGGAGAAGTTCGTGTTCTACATGTTCCAACAAGTGCACAATTTGCAGATATTTTTACCAAAGGACTCCATCCTGCGTCCTTCATCGACATACGCTCTAGTCTCAACATTGTGGCGCCCGATGTTGATATTGCGGGGTATTAGAGTTTGTGTTTGTGTTATCTTTGGACTCTAGCCTAAGTCGGTTTGGGTCTAAACCTAGGCTGGTCGATCCCCCTCCTCTATTCTATATAAACATTGTAATATTGTCTAAATCAATACAAGTTCTTATTCTCCCAAAATATCGGTTAGAAGGAACTTCTAATCTTTAAACTCTTCACCTTAATGATAAAGACTTATTTCTCTAACAATCTCAAACTTACACAAGATCTTGATTATACTTGGAATTCATCACTTTTGCTTCGGTCCCCCCCCCCCTCTTCTCAAACTATGACAACAAAAAATCGATAACAATTCGTTTCAAAGACCGTACGAATCCATCTGAAGGCGGTATGGTCCTCTTAGACGTATACTCACCGTATATGTATATTTATGCGTCTACCGGAGGCGGAAATCGGAAGTTATATAGCAGAAGCAATAACATTTTAAAATATGGCATGCAAAGACATAGATCACGATAACGAGAGGTGGGATCAGCCGAAAGAACATGGAGTATACCCACCTTGACCAAGTACACCTCTACGAAGGTAGATATGAGTTTTGGCTGGTCAAAATAAAGCTGGCCCATTCAAACTTAATTTTGGGAGGGGGTGGGGGACCGAAGCACACCTCGGAATTCATTTCCTTTTAGTATTGTGCAAAAGGACTGAAATTTTAAACAAAAATCTCTAGACAACAAGCAATCTTGTGCGAGATATAGACTATCAACAGAATACTCTGCTCTCATTTGCGTAGAAGGGCCATGCGTCATGGGTGAGGGCGATCCCGAGAGCGACCAGGTGAGCATCGTCACCTCCACGGCCAGCGCGGCCACGTGAAAGTTATGGGCGCTCACCTCGTTAATAGAGGGCGAGGAGTCATCGTCTTCCTATGATGAGGGCGATCTCTCTAATCTAACCGACCGTTGGAGGATCATGGACGAGTCTCCATCTGATATCTTGTCTAAGGTGAGGAAAAGAATCGACAAGCGCAAGAATCAGAGATCGGCCGCTATGGAGCTTTCCTATACACCAGCCAGCGAAGGTAAGTTTCCACCAACATCTGAGCCATTCTCCGCCGGTGACCAGAGCAGTGAAGCTCATTGTCCACCGTCCTTTCGCCGACGATTTTTTCTCTCGAGTTTAATGCAGCCGAGTGGGTTTGCGTCCAAAGAAGAAAGAATAAAATGCTAGCTTCGAGACGTCGTCCTCATGTGAACACCGCCGACCTTTGCCGTGCTTACCGGATCGGCAGAGTTCCGATCGTGCTTACCGGCCAGGTGGTTTCGCTGCTGGGACTGGTGGCGCCGGAGGTCATGGCGCAGATGGGGATGATGTACGAGGAACACAGAATTTTCCTCCACGACAATCTAGAGAGAATAAACCCTGATATGAATTTGGCTCAAGTTCAAACCAGGAACACGGTAGTACTTCAGGTGCATGTTTTCAGGATCAGCAAGGTAATGTCTAACCAAGGTTTCAGAGGTGATTTTAGCTCGTTTGATGAAGGGTACTACGAAGGTAGGCAAGGAAATCAAGGTGGTGGGACCAAGGTGATTACAGATATCGCCGTCCCTATCACCATCAGTTCTACGCCAATAGAAATCTTGGTGGACAGCGAGGTGGCTTTCCTGGTCGCAATTACCGTCCTGCAGCTGGACATACTAGGCGCCAACCCGAGTCCCTGGCTACAAGTTCTGAGACGGAGAACACTTAACATTATATTTGGTCAAACTTACGCTTTGAATTTTGAGTAAAATTATACGCCTGTGTATTTTGGGCCGGAGGAAGTAGCCAGTACACTTAATATACACTTTGCTTGCGCTTTGCATGAGAGACTGTTGGGGATTCGTTCATTATCCATTACCCAAGACCTCCCACGCCAGAAGAATGGTAGCTTTCCATATCATGTTTGGGGAATGCCCAAAACTTCCCAAATAACTTGCCACCTAATCCACTGGACTAGCACAAACATTGGCGAGCCAATTTTGGGATGAGAAACCAAGCTACCGTGGGTGGGTACCACACCCACGATTGGTACTTTGACAATTACTCTCTTTGCAAAAACAAAACCACAATAGGGATAGCATCTTTCTTACGGCGTGGAGTGATACAGAGACAAACGCATTGCTCCAAACCTAGCTCTGAATTCCGGTGCTGCAATCGCTCTATGCCTCGGTCAGCTCCCTGATGGTGATCGGCGCGACGAACCGCGCCGGACCGTCGAAGAATGCCCGGCCAGCCAAGCTCGAAGTTGCCTGGGTAGGGTGCAGTAGATCCCAGAACAGAAACTTGCTACGGTCACTACAGTAGCTGGCGGTGGGAGTGCACCCTTCCTCGGCGTTCAGCCTGCCACCGCCACAGCACGCGCTCCTCACATCGGTAAACCCTGCGGCCTGCGGGTCTCCGATCAGGCTGGCGACGAGCTCGTAGGAGCTGCCGATGGAGTAGTTCATGCCCTGCATCTCGGAGCCGAGGTCGCCGAACAGGTCCCTGATGCCGTCGTTCAGCTTGGAGGCCAGCCGGTTCAGCGGCTCGGCGCATTCCGCGGTCGGGTTCCGGCTCCTCCAGTACGGGCAGCACCCGATCATCGGCACGTCGATCACCGCAAACTTCCTTGCGCCCAGATTGTACAATGTCTGCACCAGTAGACACAGTGTGACTGAACTAATGATGTATGTCCTGTTCAAAATTCTAAGGCATGGCTTTGATTCAGAGTTGAATAACACGTAGAGTTGAAGCCTGAAGGAGTTGGTCAGACATTGGTCGCTTACTTTGACATGGCTATCATAGGTGGAGACCACGGCCTCGCAGAACTGCTGGAGCGCGGTGGAGTCCGGCGACGTGTTCTGCGAGAAGAAGTCGAAGGCGTCGTTGGCGCCAGCGCTGATGAGGAAGACGGACTTCGAGAGCAGCACCGACACTCCGTCGGCGCTCAGTCTGGCCGTCATCTGGTCTCTGAGATCCGAGAAGTACTCGATCTGCTTCGTCATGTTGATTGTAGCTCCCTGGTGTGATCATCAGTTGTGATCCAGGTGTCACTTGTCAGTGTTGCTGGTACTGGCTGACTGGCTGAGGGTGTAAAGTGCAGTACTGGTTTTATATCAGGAAGGAAAAACTTCTCCAGATTTAGAATTGCTTTTCATGGCATTAAGAGCTGGAGGTACAGCAGTAGTTATTGTTTTGGTGGCGGATGTGAGGAATTTTCAAACTTCAGGTAGTAATGAATCATCTGCTCCACCAAAATGTTTCTTTCCGTGATCATTAATATATAAGACTAAATTTTACTTGGAGTCAGTGACCAGATTAATCGAAATTTGTGTCTCCAGAAATAAAATTTGAATTAGAACATGTTTTCACATTGAGATACAGATGCTTATACGTACTGTGGAATCAAGAACGCCGGAGCCTCCAGAAGCAAAGTTGGCTCCTCTCACAGCAGCAGCAGTGCCACCCACCGTCTTCTTCTTCGTCGTGTTGCTCATCGCCTCACCGCTGCCACTGCTGTTGCTGCTGCCACCGACAAGGGAGAGGTACGCCGGTGGGCTCCTGCTGAAACCCATGTATACGGCTGCAAAATTTACATTGATCAGAGAAAGCAGCAGTAAAACTTGAATCGTGTGATCAGTTGGCTGGCTCACCTAAAAAGTCGATGCCGATGAAGCCATTGCTGAACCTTCCTGTCGGCTCACCACCAGGGAGGTCGACACCATTGTGAGGGAAGTCGGCCCTGGCGCTGCTCCCAGACAAGTAGTTGTTGTTCCCCACATCAGCCGTGGAGTCCCCGAACACGAAGATCGCCGGAACCTTCGCCCCAGAGGCAGCACTGCTCGCCGCAGCCACAAGCAGTAACTGCAGTGCCACTGAAGCTCGTCGCGGCATGGCCATGGCCAACTTCGATCACCACCCACACAAGAAACTACTGATTATTTTCTAGCAGGTCTGGGCAATTTATTCTGATGAAGAATGAAATGTAGCCTGCAATGCCATGCTCCAGCTAAGCTCAGTGCTTGGTACTGCACATTCTCCATTACAGTTACTTGCTCCATTTAAATTGTACTCAAATAACTACCACAAGGCCCAAGAAAAACAAGCCATAGTTGTCTAGGGTTTTAGCTGCCCATCTTGGGACCATTTTTTATATTGTACTACTCCCTCCGTTTCAAAATATAAGATGTTTTAGTTTTGTGAAGTAATGTATCTAGACTACTTTTAGTACATTGATTCACTCAAGTTTAGAGTGAATCTACACACTAAAAGTGGTCTAGATACATTTTCTTTACAAATCTAAAACATCTTATATTTTAAAACGGAGGGAGTAGTTTGTATCACACTGTTCCGAAACAAGTTGAAACAAATTCAGAAAATACACCAGCTCTTGCACTCATATGTTCAAACCAGAATAGACAAAAGGCATATCAAAAGTATCAGCATCGAATTCATTGATGTAAGCTGATATAAACATAGTCCTGTGCCAACAAAACTAGAAATAAATCAACTGCTAATGGTATCCATCTGTAACAACATGCGTAGATGCATTCCATAGAAACAAGGTGTGCATAAATGCGTAAACAACATTCATTTTTAAACAACACTAACTGCATCTCATTGAACAGTGTGATAAGTTACAAAGGCATCATATCTGCCAATCAGCTCAGCATTTCCCCCAAAAAAGTTTTTGCCGAGCATCTGCTCTACATAAGATACAACAAAATTTTGCCAACTGTTTCACATACATTGTTTGCACATCGGCAAAAATTCGTAATGCTGACGTAAATTTCAGGGGGCAGTGCCCCTGTAATGGCAGATGGGGGACAGTGTCCCCGTAGTGACAGACGCAGATTTCATCCGGACATCATGATCCATGTGATGAAGACAAGTAGGTGTTTTTGCTTGTTTGATAGGTACCATGTGATTACCGATTAGGCAAAACACATGTGCACTGGTCACAATTACGCCTTTTTCCTGGTGATTCTGTTGCCAGGCAGAAATCATGTCAGAATAATCGATGCAAAAAGGTGGAAAAAAGTGCATAGTGATGATTAACAAACCTGAAGCAATGAATCCCCAGCGCGTTGGTGATTTCATGAATAACGGATGTAGCAAAATGCATGTACAGCGCCACTGTCAAATTGATCAAAGCAATGAGATTAAACTAATCATGGTAAGATGTGCTAATTGCCTATAGCCGACTACATCCTATGATGACAAACGGTTATTACTGTATCCATGTCTAATGATATTGTTTTTTGTTAAGTGAACTTTTTAACATGAAGCACGAACAAGAGTACAATGAATGACCAATGCAACTAATGTTTGACCAGACACATGAAAAAATTAGCAGCTTCAAAGATGAGAAATAAAAACAACTTCCGAGTGAGACTAAACAAATAAGGCAATACCTGTATATAAGCAGTACATCAGAAGAACGAGCTGCTCGTCAACAAGGGGATTTCTGCAACAATTAATGACCATACAATCAGATGTCATACAAAAATGTTATTATACGGCATAATAATATAAAAGGTTCTGAAGCTCAAACCCGTCATCAAGTCGGGCAGTCAGCGCATTTGCAATTGCAAACGGGAAATATGCTAGGGACTGCAAAAGAAGAGCACAACTTTTAAACATAACGAAATATAAACATACTAGCATTGGCTCGATTAAGAATGGTGCAAAAGAAACTAGGTCATTAGGGCAAGTACCATGCACATTCCTGTCTTAAGACCTTTGGGTTCATCACACAAGTGAGCCAGAATCATTCTCCCCTGTGCAGAATATAAGCAGATGCTCAGTGATGTTTATACAGTCACAAGAAAAAACATCTAACTACAACAACAAAGTTGTGACCCTCTGATTCCCTGAATTATACCAGTGTATACAGCTTGGTTTGGGCATACCAAACCAGTAAGAGCACAATGATATGAGTGTAAACTAGTCTGGTTAACAGTCACTTATTTACACCTACCCACAACCTGAATATCCAATTCGAAAATGAAATATTATGTTAATGTATGGATACTAAGAGAACAAATCGAATAAACCTTGGATGAGGAGTCAAAACAAGAGCAGAATTACAACAAGCCATGACAGTGACCAGAGTATCAGGCAAGATGACAAATTAGTTCTGAACATCAAAACGTATTAAAGAGCAACAACACCAAAACACAGATCAACAAGATGTCTTAATGAGGGTATTAGCAGAAGGCCTTACCACAAGAAAGCCAAACGCGAAACCAGTTCCAACAATTAGCAGATGTGGTTGAGTGCTCATGATATCTGAAGGAGAAAGATAGGACCTGCATATCAATGTAATATACGTCAGCAAGTGATATACCAGATGTATTTTTCTGGGTGCGGCCTTCAGTTGTCTAGTTAATTATTTTTAAAGAGCAACAGAGATGTACAAAGAAACTCAGAAGGGTCAACAAACATACCACACGAGAACTCCAGCCATGAGTAAACCAAAAGGAAAGAGCTGGTAAAAGTGAAGTTCAGAAAACCACATGAAGAAAAGAAAATCACAATATCACAATAAATTTAGACTTACCATTGCTAGTGCCAGCAGCATGCTTCCTTTTCTTGCTGCGACGACTTTGTAAACATTTTGAGTACTGTAGGTCCCAACATTAAGTTAGTGCAGCTTGATTAGATTTTGAAAGTTTGAGCAGTTCTCAATCAAACAAGTGGTGTGTTTCAACCTCATAATGGTTTATCAGCTCACTAAGATTTGCCTCACTAGCCACCCAAAATCAGTGTAAGAGCATATAGCGAAGATAAACATCCAAAAAGTAAGAGTATGGTCTATTGGACACCGGAATTATTTCAACTGGGGCATTAGAGTTATTCCGTCCAGATTACTAATAGCTGTCGTTTTGGATGACACTGTATCAAACTATCAACAATTAAGCTTTGGCCACTACTCTCTATTGAAATACATTTAAAACTCTAAGAAATTTATATACTGTGAAAGTACTCATCAGAACAAAATTACACATGATTTTTGAGTATCAAATCTAAAGCGAGAAAGATGACAAAATATTACACAAAGCAACAAATAAAACTTACTTAGATCCAACCGTCGGAATTACAGCAAAAGCAATCATCAGAAACAGCACAATGACATATAGTGGGATTTCTGGAAAACAAGCAATACACAATACTTTAGCATTTGGAATTTCAGCATCTGCCACTGTCCAACTCCAGTTTACAGTTTTCCACAGAGCATTAACAACAAAAGTTTCAATGGCAACAGATGAAACGGTTGGGCTCATGTTAAGGAATTTACTGATACATGGTTATGAACTTATAATAAAAAAAGCTAAATTAGAACTGTAAGCTTCATACTCTACATACCAGGAACAAGAGGCACCCAGTTTAGGAGGGGCACTGATTTCCGGAAATCTTGTGCCCACCATTCAGCTCCTATGAAAGGAAAGACGTGCAATTAATATCAGTATAGTCATATAGCTTGATACGCATGGTACATTAGAGGGATAAAACTACAAAGATTGACAAGCTCAGCATGGGTTTTGATTAGTGTTGAGGTTGATAAGTTAATTCAAATGGTACCTGTGAAAAAGGTGAAAATATGGCACACATAGATCAACATAAGGCCTTCGGTTGGTCCATTGACTATAGGAAGAACAAGCGTGTTTGTAAAATAGCTACAGACAGAACAATTATGTGAGATGAAAATATGATAGTCAAAATCAACAAACAAAAGTGTGTTGAGGTCTCATCAGCATAGGTATATGTATAACTATAAATATTATAAAGCATCAACCATAAATACAACAAAGTATGCAGGTTTCAAACTTGACAAAAGTAGTGCTTCTATGCTCTTGTGGAAACTAAATTGTACAAATCTCAATAGAGTAGTGCGCATGAAACCATCAATTTGCTTCATTATTGTGTCTTTAGTGAGAGCAGTAAAGTATTTCTCACATAATGAAGCATATGACCACATGAGCAGTATAGCTGGTATGGGGTAAGGTGCATGAAATTCTAAGAACCATTTGAAAACATAAAGGATGGTACAAGCACTGCCAAACATGCTCAGTATTTCAAGACTAGACTTGGAATCACAACTTCACAAGGACGACATTATCCAAAGAAAAAAGGACCTGTTTGGTAACAGATATAGAAGAGTATAGAGATGTACTTGCTCCCAGGATAGTTTGATGCTGTAAACATGCGACTGAAAGAACTAATGAACTTACTGTTCCCATGTTGCGAAGTAGAAGGGGACGGCCGAAATCACCCAAAACCAGAAGGTAGCCTTTCCACACATTGCTGTGCTTCCAAAAGCCAGGGACTCAAACTAATAGATAGACTAATCAGTTTACAACAATTTGAGTATCTTTGCATCTGTAACGAACAAAGTTGAGGAATAGCCTTACAGCACATGCAAGCGCATCGCATCCTGTTCAGGATAAAATCTTGTCAGCGTCGCATGCATGCTTTCCTAAAATCTAGTTCATCTAACTGAATTTGAGATGGAAATTACCATGATCAAAAAGTTCGCCTAAAGGACTTGATGAGTTGGTACGCCTTGCTTGTTTACCATCCACAGCATCAAAAGTCTGCACCCGCATTACAACATGTACATTACAATTGGCAGTGATTGAAAATTATACATGGCTGAAGCATAAGAGATTCACAAACTTTGCAAATTAAAGACTGATAGAACAAGTCTACAAAAATTTGGGAAGATGTATAGGAAACATGCATAAAATTAATAGAAAGTGCTTCATAGCATGGGTTATAAATGATTTAAAATATTGCCAGAACTCCCGATGATTAACTATGAGTACTAGTTGAACACACTACCTATATGTTCTATAAGAAAAGGTCATATTTATGCTATACTGGAAAAGGAGAACATAATGGTACATCATAGAATAGTTGGGTGAGCATATAAAGTTGGATACCTGGTAAAGGAAGAGGAGGATTCCATGCGCAAGATGAACCCATCTAGGGGGTGCTGTATCGAGATGAGGCGAATACAACTGCGGAGGAATGGAGACAGTGATAAGGTATAAGCATGCTAGAATAACAAGCAGCAAAACGCTCATATATATAAATAGGTCTCCAACGTTATTGAGGGAACATACTTACAAAGCCAAGGAAGGCCGATGTCAGTAGAAACATGAAACCTGTCAGCGTAATCTAAAAAAAAAAAGAATAAGCAATATTTCAGCAAGCCATAAAATAAAATATAGCATAGCTTATGGTGAAAGTAATGTAGAGAACTCTCACCATGTTTGGTCTGCAGATGATTTCAACATAGAAACAAAAAAAAAGAAGGAAGGTTAGTCTCCAATCGACGTATATTTAAACAAACAGACCAAGTTGACGGCCAAATGTAAATATGAAATTACTATAACCCAGATATAATTACCAGTGCTAACATTTAACTGCAAACAGTAAACAGACATATAAGAATGCATAATGTGTCTGTGGTTATCCACTGCAGTCAAACGGCTTTCCTTGAAAAAAAACACTTATCACTCCCATGACCTATCTACAGGAATTAAAGATACCCGCACTGAAGTTTTGAACCACGCACTGAAGTTTTGAACCACCCACTTCAGAGAAACCACAAACATATCTTCAGCATGACAGGACAACCTTAAACAACTCCCATCTATCATGTGTAGGAAAACGAGTAGCTAATCCAGTATCATCAGAACATATAATATGTGCAGAACACAGCTTTCCACAGCGCCTCACGAGCTACTCCACTACCCAAAAGCCAGGCGCACTTTAGCTCTGTCTGCAGATGCTCTGCCAAGCTAAAGACGATTCCTCGTGATATATGCCGCGGTAAAGCCATGCGAACATCTCCAAATCATACACAGACACCGAATAGCTCGGCCTAATGGATCGAAGCATAATGCCGAGATGCTAGCATTATTATCAGTGCTAAAATAATAATAATAATAATAATAATAATAATAATAATAATAATAATAATAGCATAAAAAAGACAGACGCATTTGAATCGGGTCAACAGAGACACTGTCATGAACATCAGTGCATTGCCGAATTGAGCGTAGCGGGGAACAGATCGAGCCAGCACACACGTACGAGCGAGAAGCAGATAGAAGAGTAGGAGGATTATGAGGCGAGGGCGTGCTTACGGGAACCATAGCGGGAAGAGGTGGACGAATCGCGACCAGAAGGGCTGGAGGATGTACTTGGCGACGATGGAGTGGTCGACGCCGCTGTACTTGTAGCGGCGCAGCGTGGCCACGCCGTGGCTCCCGACGTACCCCATCTCGCTGGCTCGCTCGCTGGCGACACAACACCCCCGTGAATCCGAATCCCGGGGCGGGGGGAATGGGGGCGCGAGGGGATTGGAGGAGTGGAGGGGAGGCTGTGCGCGTGCGCACGAGGGCGATTGGGTGGAGGAATTTACGCAGGATCTGTCTGCCAATGATGGTGGCCGCCGGTTGTGTGGGTGGTGGTGACGGAAGAAGAGGGAGAGGAGGGAATCTTTGGGGAGAGAGGGAAGGGAAGGCCGGGACGTTTTGCGATTCTGTCCCTACTCTCGGACGTTATAGTGCTTCGGTGCACATTCCTCTAGGTTACCACGGAACTCCTTTTTCACTTGTTTAGATGGGTGTTTTAAAAAATAAGCCAAACATTTTCTTAAGCTTTTTTTTTCAGGAAAAGATTCAGATCTATTTCATGAGTTCACAAAAAAATACAAAGAATCTTAAATATAATAAAAATTACATCGAGGTCTTTGAACCACCTAACGACCACTACTGCCGTCAGAGCGAGCCGCCGACGCGCCGATGTTGCCGCTTCTTTACCGGAGCCGGCCTGACGTTGTTGATGACAGTCGGGAAGTCTTCGTGCACGTGCCCTTAAGGATCAGCGCCCCAGAGCTGAAGCAGTCGCCATTAAACCCTTGAATTGATCTGAAACTTGTAACACTAAACCTAGAACACGCGTAGACTGGAAGAGATCCAACACTCCATGAAAGCGATGATCAGACGAATTCCCGCCCTCCTCAACGCCAGCGGCAAGATCGTCTTAGACGAGGTGGAAGAGGAAACGGGTATACCTTATTCTTGTCCCGCTCAACACCGTCATAGCCACCATAGCGTTGATGCCGATTGACCAAACTCTAACTTTGGGAACCTTCTACAACACCGAACGTAGGGCCGAGGTCCCCACCCCTCCCGTCGCCGGAGCGACAAGCGGAGGAGACAGGGACCCGTTGATTCCCAGACATAGACGACGAGGATGAAGTAGATTGCAGCGCTGCTGGGGTTTTTACCCTAGCCGCCGCCGCCTCTCTTTTTCTTACGGGAGGACTCATTCACAGCCTAGGGCCCTTAAGCACTAATGTTTGTTTGTGTAAGAGAGGTGCATAGTTAGATAGATCTTTTTTAGGAAAATAGTTAGATAAATCTGACTAGTATAAATAAGCATCAACCCTTCAATGATATTCATGCCAATCTAAGCGTGTTCTTTCGATTATTGCGTGGCTCTGTGCTGGACCTTGTGGAACATGTGTAATAGGTTCACTATAGAGGGTTCCTCCTCGACCCACCTGGTTGACGGTATATACAAAATGTCTATGTACTTACAGGTGTGGAAGCTAGTGGCTAGGAGATAGGACATGGAGTTTGTGGAGCTAACAATTGGGAGGATTCGTCAACACTACACCAATTTGCGAGACGACCATGTTTGAGCCTATTGGCCGAAGTCTTGCTTATCCTCAATTTTATATAATGTTTTAGGTATGCGTTGGGGCGTGTAGCTTTCAAATATTGGTGTGGATTCTGAAGCACTTGTGGGGTGCTTGCAGATGTCGTGTGTGTGGTTGTGCTTGATAGCTTGAAGCCCCCGAAACCTTTTTCTTACAGTTTGTGTGTAGTGCTACCTATATACGTTGTCGGTTTGGGCTTTTTAAATTTAGAGCCAAGTTCTGCTTGAGCCTATGGTCTTATAAATAAGTATCAATGCTTAACAAAAAAGTTTTAATTCTCTAAGCATCTTGCATTGCACATGTCCTAAGAATGCATCTTTTGCTAAAAAAATAAAAGAGGGTGCATCTTTTAGTTTCATATTGTCTTGGATATTGTGTTCTAATGCACATGTAAAGCATGGGATAATAGTAATGCGTGTGCAACTTCCAAAACGTACCCTTTTAGTCTTATAAGTCATGTACACAACTTTGTTTACCCTCCAAGCTTCGGCCACATCTGTTCATGTTTGACATTTTATGTTTTCTCCATCTTCGGTTTCATTCCTACCAACAAAAAGAAGAAAAGTTAAGTCTGAACTGTTATATAGTATCTCCATCGACAAAGGAGAAAATATCCAGTGATACCGTACACAGTTCATGATAATCAAGGTAGCACTCTTTACAATTCAAATTTGCAAGTTTTAAAAAAATCCTAAATAAATTTGTGGATGTTCACAAGATGTGTGTCAACAATCCCTAGCATTTGCAGAACCAAATTCAAAATAATGCAAATAAACAAAAAAGGAAAATCCAACATGATAGTGTCATAAAAGAAAAAAAAACACAAAATGATACTATTCACGTAGCAAATTGTCTTTTTTTGTTTCTCTGCGCATATTTAGAATTCGAAAAATTTAGAGAATGTAAACACACATCTATAGTGAAGACCCACTAATTTGTTTTGAAACTTTTTGACACTTATAATTTGAATTTTGAGAAGTGGTACCATGGTATCTTGTAAGCTGTGCTATCAGTAGATATTTACTCCAGATATACCAAAAAAATCAACATGGAAAAGAAAGAATATGCATTCACATGTCGCATGAAAGTTATTTGTCGTAGAACTAGAAGTGATGCATGAGGGCAAAGGGCATGTCTCTCTCCAAGTAACAAATCACATCACATGTGACAAGCCCTTTCCACGAAACATTGCAATCAAATTCAAAAAGTGGAAACGGGAGATGGGTGTGTCGGATGGTTTTCCATCATTCTAGAACCTAGGGACGGGAAAGAGATTTGCAGAACTGTAGGGGGGGAAGAGGAAAAAACGACGACATAATTTAGGCTTCTCTGTCGTCGTGTCTGCGCGTTGACCGTCAATGCATGCGGGCCAGGCTTTCCATTCCTGTCTCTCTCCTTATCCCAAAATTAGTGCACAAGCCCATGAAACTTCTTACTGGGCTGGACCGCTGGACAGAGACAGGGCTCCCGCGTCCCAAAGCCCAACGAACACCTTGGCAATCGGACTCCCATTCCCACCCCGATTCGTCGTCGCTGCGTTCCTCTCTCTCCCGCCGCCGCCGCCGAGGATGGGGAAGGTGCAGCACGCCATGCGCGCCGCCAAGCTCCCCCGCCACGCCCTCGTCCCGAAACCCTCAACATCCTCCACCCCACCTCCTCCTCCTCCCCCACATGGAACTCGTCCCACCAACACTAAACCCTCCCAAGGCAAGCCGCCCCGGAGAAACCCCGGGGACGCCCCCGAGCCCACGGCGGCCCTGGCCCCGGTCGGCACCGCCCCGCCGCCATCCGAGAAACGGAGGCCCATCACCACACCCGCGGAGCTCTCCGCCGCCATCCGCGCCGCGGTGGACCACGACGTGGACGCGGCCACCTCACTGGCGCTCAAGGCGGCGCCCACCATCCCGCTCCCGGCGCAGTCCCTCGCGCTCCTCCTCCGCCGCCTCGCCACCCACCGCTCCGTAGCGGCGGCGCGGGACCTCCTTGCCTCGCTCCCGTACTCCGCCGAATCCCCGGCGCCGCGCCCGGCGCTCATGGCCCTCGCGGACGCCTGCTGCCGCCGCGGGAACCCGCGCGAGATCGCGCAGCTCCTTCCGGTCCTCGCCGACCACGGCGTCCGCGCCGACGCTCACATCTACAATGCCCTCATGAAGGCCCACTGCGGCGCCTCTGACCCCGAGGGTGTCCTCGGCGTCCTCCGCCGTATGAAGGACGATGGCGTGGAGCCCGACCTCGTCACATACAACACCCTCGTCTTCGGCCTCGCACGCGCTGGGCTGGTCGCGAAGGCCAGGACCTACCTCGACGCCATGGCCGCCGCGGGCCACTCCCCGGATGTCATCACCTACACCTCGCTCATGAACGGGATGTGCGTCAAGGGCGACGCCCTCAGCGCACTGAGGCTGCTCGAGGAAATGAAGGCCAAGGGGTGCGAGCCGAACGATCGGACCTACAACACGCTCCTCATGGGCCTCTGCAAGAACAGGAAGCTGGACAAGGCCGTCGAGGTGTACAAGTCCATGGTGGAGGCTGGGATGAAGCTCGACCCGCCGGCGTACGCCACATTCATCAGGGCGCTGTGTCGCGCTGGGAGGGTTCCGGATGCATACGAGGTTTTCGATTATGGGATGGAGAGCAAGAGCCTTCCAGAGGTGACCGCGTACAGTGAGCTCGAGAGCTCGCTCAAGTGGGTGCGCAGGATGAAGGGGCAGAAGGAATGAATCTGGCGAGGAATGAAGGCTGTAAGCCATCGGCTTCTGGTGCTTGCTGGTACTTGCTGCAGACCCAATTCACTGAATTGCATTGCCTGGCTTGATTTGTTTTGATATAGTGGATTAAGCAAAAACATTTGAAACTACCGCTACTATATTCGTAGGGTGTGATGCATTTTATTAATCAATCAGAATGTAAGATGAAATTTCCAAAATCGTGAATTATACCATGTGTCCTCCAAGAAGTAAATATGTCAAGACATCTTAATCATGTATCAAACTTTGGTTTCATGTTCCAGTGCCTTGGTGTAAAATAACATGGGACGAAAGATTGCCATTCATAATACAAATGAGGAATTGTTTATAATATGTTTGTTGGACTTGTTGAATTAGCTTGTGTATTAGAATGTACATGGAACATAATGTTGGCAACCTATAGAAACATGGCTCTTCTCCAATCTGATAACAAATCAGACTGAGTTGTAGTGCCCCAAGGCCATATGCAATGGTGTATCCCTAGGTACAAAACTGAAAATCTGTATGGTTCTCTAAAACCATTGGCAAATGACCAAAGTGTTGGACCATTGGAGTCAGTAGGATTGATATCCATGGTTTCCTGTCTCCCCTAATAGTACTTTTATCCATGGAGTCGATGTAGGATTGACATATCTGTGGTTACATTCAGCATGCCATTAACTATGATCTTCTCAGAAAGACACCTAAGAAACGTCATCCCAGATAGATTTTATTTTATCGAGCTTCCCTTTTAGCTATTTTCGTGATATCCTTAACCGATACCAACATATTTCTACCCCGTTGGTTATATAAGTTAAAAACAGTACCATGTTTCTTTCAATTTAGAATCACGATGTTGCTCTTGCACAGAGTTTAGCACTTCTGCAACTACCTGCAGTATAAGTCGTTTGCAGCACAGCTGTTAGTTTTTCGCTAATAAGCAGTGAGCTAGCTCTTGGCCATTCTGTTTATGTTGTGGCCCCTGAAGATCATACTACCACACTATCCGTAGTTGTAACTTGTTAAGACAACAGCAGGACGGTGGATGATGCCTTGTTGGGCAACAAATGGATTGAGAACATTTTGGGTGAGCTGAATGGATTGAGGGCCATGTTTGTAGGCAGTGACAGTGATGTATTTTATCAATCAATCAGAACGTAAGATGACATTTCAAAAACATGAATTATACCATGTGCCCTCCAACAAGTAAATATGACATCTTACTCATCACACTTTCGCATGATGTAGTGCCTTGGTGTAAAATAACATGAGAGGAAAGATTGCCATTCACATTACAAGTGAGGAATTGTTTATAATTGGTTTGTTGGACTGGTTGAATTAGCTTGTATGTTGAATGTACATGCCCCATAAACAAGGCTCTTCTATGTGCTGTTATTTGTAGTTCTCTCGAGACCATCTCAAATTGTGCTTTCCAGCAAATGTTCCAAGAGTTCGACTGTTGGAGCAAGTGTAGGATTTATTGATATCCATGGTTTGTTATCTTCCCCTGTTAACAGAATATCTGTGGTTATGAACACCCCTGACCTTATCTACCTGTGGCGTTAGTCGTCTGCAGCACGGACTGTTAGTTCTCCACCAAAGCGGGTAGCTAGCTGGTGCTTGGCCATTCTTGTATGTAGTGCCTCCTGAAAGGTCATGCCACGAGACAAACAATGGGACCGGATGATCTGTTGTTCTAAACTTCTAACTTCCAAGAAAACTGGAGAAGCATTTTTTTTGTGTGTGTGGAACTGTGGATCAAGTTTTGGAGCATCTTGAAGAAATAGTGCCGCATTTATCCCGCGCTGTCATTGTTGAACAACTGCATGACTTGTGAGCTGGACAGTAGGAACATTTAAAATTGCTGGAATTTTGTGTCGATCTCAAATACTAGTACTTAGCTAACTCGATTTATCTGCAGATGACCATTGTGGAGAAGGGCGCGGTCTAAACCATTGTGTACTTAGCTAACTCGATTTATCTGCGGATGACCATTGTAGAGAAGGGCGCGGTAAGGAGTTGTGACGCAGCACGCGAAGGCCTTCGCAGCATCGAATTGGAATTTGGAAGAGCCACGCCACATGAAAGAAGAACACGCTGCTGGACTCTGCTATTTATACATGGACCGGATTTGCGGTGTGGCTGTACCTATCAGAACAGACCGCCAGCCAGCCGAGATCTCAGTTTCACCAAGAGGTGTAGGGACGGCCGGTTATATTTAGTTGAGCAGAAGATGTGTGGAAACAGAGCAAACACTGTGTTAGCATAACTATTAACCATTGATTTTTTTTGGGGTGTGTGTGTGTGTGTGTGGGGGGGGGGGGGGGGGGGGGGGGTTGACAGATTTATCTGGTTTTGTTGGACTGGAAGCCGATTTCTCTTGTCAAACGATTTGCTTGTCTGTTGCTATGCTATCTGAGCTTTGCCTAGCTGAGTATTTTGTGGATCGTAGACGATTTAAAACCAAGCAAGCACAACAGGGAACACATCGTTTGCGATTTTTTTTTTTTGAAATCATCGTTCGCGAATTCTGATACCGTGAATGAAACCTTCAGTTCGTGAGTTGCTGTTGTTAAGACAGCTAGACTTCTGTTTCCTGTTGTAGTTCGCACCGTTCGTAACCAAAAAGGAACCAGTCTCCACTGTCCGGCTAGATCTGGAACCTTTCCCTCTTATCTCTTTCCCCTCTTCTCTATCGAATAAAAGTAAAAGAAAACTGGGGACGACGAACATTGCAGATCTAAAAGAGCAAAAACATTGGAAAAATGATGGATTCATATCTACAGAGGGGAGATTCTACAAGGAAGCTCCTAATGGATTCAGGGAACGTCACTTACCATGGTAATTCCACAGTTTTGATTCCAGATAATCGAAAGGAAGTCAATTGATATCCTTTGTTCTTGAACAGCCTGAAAAATCTGTATTGTTCCTTCATATTTGTTTCCCCTTTGTTCTTGTTTAGAAGAAAGAAACAATCAACACAAATTTACAGAACTGGCATCATAAACTGGCATCACAAATTTGCACATTCAGATACTCATGATGAAAACAAAAATGTGACATTTATTGTTTGTTTTACAAATTCAGATACTTGTCTTGAAGATGTGATAAGAACTCAGGTTGAGATAAACACATTCATAACTACTGTGACCTGACATAATTGCAACTACATTGACATGACATAACGAGTTGCTGTTTATGGCATACCTTTTGCCATGCAGATACCATCAAACAAGACAGAGATCATTTCATTTGCAGGAACTTGCATGTTGAACTAAGCAGCAATAATCAGGTTGAGATAACAACTACTAACTTTAGCGGCATGACATAATAAAATGAAAAAAGTTATAATGTTACTTACCTTTTTTGATGCAGATGCCATCAACCAAAACACAACTTATGTGCAGCAACATACAGGTCGAACCAAGCAACATAATCAGCAGAAACAACTTTACAACAATCAGGTTTGTTGCTAAGTAAAATTGAATGATATTCTTACCAATGATTATTGTTACCTGCTAGTTGTTCTCAAAGATCAAAAGATTGCAGCATTCATTTTTTAGTAGAACATCAAAAACATATAACAAATTACAAAAATAAAGAGACAATAGTAGCATAAAGGTTCATTAACTTATTAAGTCTTGTGCCCCGCAAAAAAACTTATTAAGTCTTGTACTGCATGAACATACATGCAGAACTTACAGACATAGTCTTACACAACACACATTCAGAATAGAAACACATAGTCTTTAACATAGTTATTCCAAATACCAACGATAGTCTTCATTCCATAAAGTGACTTGATAAATTTAGTATCGGATTGGGTCAATAGTTATCTCAAGTCCAGTTGATGTAGTATGGAACATGAAAAGAGCACCATTCCCTTTTTCAAAGTGATTCTTCTCAGCAAACTCTTTCCACCCATTTCTGAAACGGATCCTACCATCTATTGACTTGTAGTAGTTTGCAGTCATGTTCTTGCCACCAGATGAACTATAGACAAGAAGCACACTTCCAGTTGATGGGATGTCCAATACTGATGCAATGAACTTTGGAATGTGCTACAACAAAGAAAGAACAAAAAACAAAAGGGTGTTAAAGCACACATTACTATAAACAGAAAAAATGATTGGAGAATTTAATAATCTGAAATTAGAATCAAGTACCAAAGAATTCTTGGATATATCTGTTTCAGTGATAACATGAACAAACACAGCTCCAAGACCAATTCCATGATTTTTTACATATTTGTTTATTCTTCCTATCTCAGATGGTGTTGGTTCCATCCCTTTTGAGAACACAACAGCTTTAGCTTGATCATTGAATACATATTCTTCTGAAAAAAAATAGTAAATAATCAAATAGTTAATACATTGATTCCAGAGATTACTAGAAAGGTAACTAGATAAATCTTTATGGAAACAATGTAGCCCAGGTTCAAAAAATAAACATGATTGATACAAACAATACCTTCTACCCTCTCCTTTTCATAACCATTTTTGTCAAGTGGTCTCATTTTAAGACAAGGTGGTGGGTTGTTTATGCTTAGACTGATTTGGTCTCCTTTTTCCATGTTGTAGTCATCAAGGAACTTCATGTAGTCAACACCATAAATACTGGTCTTGTGTTGTTTCTTGTGCACATTGAAACTATACAACTCTTTTCCTTCAGTTTGAACATACAAAACTTCATATGTGACCGAGTTCAAACTTTCCCTTGCAAAACAAGGGACATTCTGTGCACAGGTAAGAAAGAAAACATAAACACAACAAGTTAAAAAATACATATTGTCAAGTACTAGAGAAAAAGGAAATTAACATTTATAGTCAAGAAAACACTTGCCAGGTGATCTTTGAAGTTGCTGGGAAAGTGGATATGGAAGAAACTTTCGGTGAGCTTCTTGTTCCTGCAAGGCCCAGATTTGTGCCCACAAATCCCAGATTTCTCCTAGAATACATAGTTGAAAACATAAGAATTTAGATACCACAATTAGTTTATTTTGGATCTAGAAAATTTTCATAAAACAAAGACATATATTATGTGACCATTCTGTTTTACTTTCCAAACAAAAAAGAAATGACAATGCTTTTATGTGACCATTCTGTTGTATCAGATCTGGTCTGCCAAACAAAGATATATTGTGTTACCATTCTGTTGAATCAGATCTGGTTAACAAACTATATGTGCATCCGTATGCTTTTAAAAATGAAATAACAAAGAAAATAAAAAGCTAGATCTGCTTATGCGCAAAAAGTATTAACCAAAGATGGAGACAAGTATGAGGATATGTGAGATGGAGACAAGTATCTCCAACTCGGATCGAAACATAAAGACAAGAAATAGGAGAAAAAATATCCAATCGACTAAAAATATCCAACACATAGACAAAACAGATGATGGAGGGGGGCTCCTTCTTCCTACCTGGCTAGAAGTCATGGTAGGACCTCCTTCTTCCTACCTCCTGTCACTAGAACAAGGGAGAAGACACCTGAGATGGAGGAGAAGAGAGGAAGGGGGACAGCTCGCAGGATGTAAATAGTGGGTTAGTAAATAGGTAGTATTTATTATAGGTAGGTGAGTAGGTAGAAGTTACTCACATTAATATAGTAATAATATCAGTGGCACCAACCAGTATTAGCTGTATTATTTTCTCTGCACAATATTAATCCAACCTTTTAGTACATTGCTTTTTGAGGTATCAATAATTAAATTACAAAAATAAAAGAAGAAAGAATATTAAAGATACTGTACATAATTATTTCTTTGATTTTTATTCTTATTTACCTTTTATGTAGAACATTACTACAGCTGGATATGGTTACACTTCAGATCCTTGTTGCCATCAAGATCAATATTCTGTAAGTTGCAAAAATTAAACAATTAAAACAGTTACATTAATGTCATGTCTCCATTTATATTGTTGTATTTACATGATATATTTTACAACTACTATATGCATATTAACCAAAAAAAGTTGCATTTGTTAATGTTAGAAAGCATGAACATGTCCATCATAGAGATGTTGTTATGTTTTGAATCACTAGAAAAATCTCAGGTAAAAAAATATATCTTTTGAATTCATTTCATTTTACAATGATAATAGCAGCTGGAATGTCCATAGCAACTGAATTTGACTTTTGATTTCATTTTATATTGTTTCAGAGTTACTTAAATGGCAATAGCAAGTGGAATGAGGGACCAATGGGATCTGAGGTACAAAATATCTAGTAATATAACACTAGATGTTATGTGTGAAATGCTTGAAATAAATAATACTAGACCACATGTCGAAGATATAATTAATGTTCTTAGTAAAAAATTGTAGAAAAAAATGTTCATGATTACTGGAAGAGATGGAAGTTCACATACGTTTTTACTTGATGAAGATGGTGAGCCAGAAAAGCAACCTCATTTTGGAGATAATGATGAGGTGGAGGAAGATGAAGAACAACAAGATTTTAGATAACAATCCAGTTGAAGATAATGATGCAGACACATTTTACAACTGGAAATGGGATGATGATAATGAAGAAGACAATAATGATTCAGCTGCTAAGGATGGAAACAACCAAGAAAGTGTGAACATCTCGGATGATGATAAAGATAAATACCCGGCAACAGAAATGGAAATGCCTGATGGAGTAGAACAATTAACTCCTACAGATATTCGTCTTTTCCTTGAAAGTGAAAGCGCAAAAGTAGCTCGTGAAGGAAATGTGCCCTAAAGGCAAATAATAAAGGAGTTTATTTAACATATTCCATTATTTCATAATAGTTTTATATCATGCTATAACTATATCAATAGGAAACATTGATATAGGTGTGATACATAAACAAATCCAGGTCCCTAGTATCATCTATTTAACTAGTTCATTGGTCAACGGATGGTCAAGGTTTCCTGACCATGCTGGTGCTTTGGCACCTATTGACAATGGAGCCATCTTATTGGAGAATGAGATGGTGGACACCGTTTCGTAGATGATTGTTGCAACACGATCATATAACAAAGTTCATAGTTGCAATTGTCAGAAACATAGTGACTTGTTCCTCAAACCGTGAGACCATATTTAATCACTGTCACCCGAGAGAGTTTAGAGAGCATCAAATGTTACTCAGTGAAACGGTGATTATAAAAGTGTGATCAAGTACTCAGAGGGGCATGTTGAGGCGTATATATCAAGAGAAGGATTTATACATCCGTGTGATGGAAGATACTCTGGGCCCACTCGGATAAGTTATATCTAATATGTTGCGCAACATGTGACTAGGTCACGTGGATATCACTTATCGGTACGAGTTAAAGTAGCATTGTCGGTAACAATGTTGAACCTGACATGGAGATGTCGATGATCGAATCTCGGACAATGCAAGTATTGTAGAGACAAAAGGAACATGACACATATTGTTTAAGGTTCAATACGATGGGGAATCGTGAGTGCATATGGGTCATCATGGGCATCTCGGTCCCACTGTTGATCATTGATAGAGATCATGTGTATAACATTCCCGAACCATAGGGACGCACACTTAAGGGCATTACAACACTTAGAGATCTACCTAAAAGAAGGAATCCCGAAAGATAGAGAAATCGGAATCATTCCGGAGATCAGAAGTTGTTCGGAGAAACAAAGAAAGAAAAAGGACTGAAAGGAGTTTCAGATAAACGGGAATTTAAATATGCATTTATTATATATTAATTATGAATTAATATATTTTAAATAATATTTAAATTAAGATTTATAAAGTCAACTTTCTTATTAGGCTAAAACCCGGAGGGCTTTTGACCTAAAAAGAAACCGCAGAAAAAAGGGAAAGAAAACAACAACAAATGGGCTGTTTTGAATAGCCCACACGTTTGGGTGGTAGTTAGTACTTTCCGCATGGGGGTGGGCGGCTGCCTGCGCTTGCTGCAGCCTTCCCAGCTTGGCCGGCCCATAGGAGCTCGCGGGGAGCTGGCCAGGATGCTAGGCCGCGGGGGCAGTCGACCCACCCGGATCGCCTCCCCTCCGCTGCAATGGGCTGCCTCCTGTTGGCGGGCCGCGGGCAAGAGACGGCCTAGTCGGGGCTAGCTGTCACTGGCGTGCATCACGCTGCTTTGGTGGGCCACCGGGGGCGCTGAGGCCCACATGGGCCGCTGGATGCTTCCGCCATCGGCTGGGCGTGCTGGGCCGCGCAGGTAGCTCCCATGCCCACCCGGGTTGCTCCCTTCTGCCTGCTAGGCTGGATGGTTTAGCCCATCCGGCTGGTTGCTTGTTTTTCATGTTTGTTCTTTTGACTATTAGTACCACATAGCTAACCTAATGGGGAGGGCACACCTCCCTTCCCCTATATAAGGAGTGAGGTGCCCATGGGTGGGATTAAACACACAATAAATTGAGATATTCCCTTTGGTTGGAATACTCATCTCTCTCTCTTTCTAAAGTTGCCACTGCTAGTGCGCGGTCCCAAATCAAGACTGCACATGCAAGACGTTCTCTTCTGCGGCACACCATTTTGCTACTGGGATTCCAGCCAGGAGGTCTACTTCCGCAACCTCGGCGAGATCCGAGCTCGGGAGTCGTTCTCTTGCATCGTATGCCTATGGCAACTCGGTGGGGCTATTGAAGCTATCTAGGCCATCGTGCAAGGACCTGGACAAGGGGTGACATGCGAGGAGCTTCGCGACCTTGAGGTCGGGCGGGTACGACTACATCAACCACGCTTCTGCATGAGCGTAACGCTCTCTCATTCTTCAAGGGTAAGTTATTGTTGTCTTCCTCCATTATTGCATTACTAGTAGATAGATCTTGGGCAATCAGGGTTTCTCGCGTAGTAATTTTTTCGATTTTCTGCACCAAAACCCAACAGTGGTATTAGAGCCTAATCTATGCGTAGTATGCTAGTACGGATTAGATACATGTAGAAGTGTCGACATTGATACTTTAGTTGTTACCTTCCCACGTGTATTTGTTTATATCACGGTACTGTGAGATGAAGCGACCCAGACCGATGACGATGGCTCAATTGTTGAGCTTCGTTGGGAGACCCCAAGAGGAAGGTATGATGAGCACACCATCAAGTTTTTCCCTCAGTAAGAAACCAAGATTATCGAACCAGTAGGAGGAAGAAAACGACTCAAAGGTGTTGCTAGCAACTAGAAACCTGCACAACACAAACTCAAGACTTTGCCCTAATGAACAGTGAGGTTGTCAATCTCACCGGTTTGCTGAAAACAAAGGATTAACTGTATGGTGTGGAAGTTAATGGTGGTTTGTAGAAAGTAAAGCGTAATAGTGGAAGATGTATCAATGGTAAAGATTGTACCGGGGTCCATAGTTCACTAGAGGTGTTCTCTTTAAGATAAACAAACATGGCATATTGGGTAAACAAATTATAGCAGGGAAATTGACAGGACTTAGCAAGGCATAATAATGCAATACTAGACATTCATGATCCTATGAGATTTGATTGGGCAATACAACAAGATACATAGACCGCCATCCAACTTCATCTATTACTAGTAATCCACCTTCAGGTTATCATCCGAACCCCCTATAGTATTAAATTGCAAGCAACGGATAACTGCTTTAAGCAAAGTGTGTAAGGTAAACAATCCACTTGTTCCATGAACAAGAGACCGTTGTTTTCTGTTGGAGATATGCCCTAGAGGCAATAATAAGAGTGGTTATTATTATATCTTTGTGTTTATGATAAATGTTTACATTCATGCTATAATAGTATTAACCGGAAACATTAATACTTGTGTGATCTGTAAACTAAATTAGAGTCCTTGGTAAAGCCTCTTTATAATACTAGCTTGTTGATTAATAGATGATCGTGGTTTCTCGATCATGAACATTGAGATGTTATTAATAACAAGATCATATCATTAGGAAAATGGTATGGTGGACATACTCCTATAGATAAGCGTAGCATTAAGATCAAGTCATTTCAATAGTTTGTTTGCTATAAGCTTTCTGATACATAGTAACCTAATTCCTTCGACCATGAGATCATGTTAATCACCATCACCGGAAGGATGCTTTGATGACATCAAACACCACACCGTAACTGGGTGGCTATAAAGGTGGCATTGAGTGTTCGGAAAGTATGGGTTGAGGAACATGGATCAAGAGTGGGATTTGTCCATCCATATGAAAGATAGATATACTCTGGGCCCTCTCGGTGGAATGTCATCCAATTAGCTTGCAAGCATGTGACTGGTTCACAAGGGATCACATATCACGGGAACGAGAAAAGAGTACTTATCGGTAACGAGGTTGAACTAGGTATGCAGAGATACTGACGATCAAAACCTCGGATAAGTAAACTATCGTGAGACAAAGGGAAATTGGTATCATATGTAAGTGGTTCATTCGATCGCAAAGTAATCGTTGAAATATGTGGGAACCATATGAATTTCCATATTCCTCTATTGGTTATTGATCGAAGAAGTGTCTCGGTCATGTCCGCATAATTCACGAACCGTAGGGAGACACACTTAAGGATTCAATGTTGTTTAGTAGATATGGAATGTTAGTAGGGATACCAAATGTTGTTCGGAGTCTCGGATGGGATCCGGGATATCATGAGGAGATCCGGAATGGTCCGGAGAATAAGATTCATATAAGGAAAGTCCTATTTCGGAGTTGGGGAAAGTTTCCGATGATTTCATCAGAGAGGTTCTAGAAGGGTCTAGAAGGTTCACCGGTCCGGAAGGGGAATGGTCCATGAATGTGTCATGGATATGTGGAATGATTGGATCATATCCTAGGTCACTTGGTGTTGACATTTGCAAGAGATAAATAAAGCTCTAAATTAAAAGTCAAACGGGAAGTTTGAAAAGTCAAACTGGAACAATGGTTTCCTAGTGGGAGAAGAAACAAGTCTTTCTCTCAATCCAACTTGGGTTTGGGTTTGGATTCATACCCACCCCTCCCAAGGTTGCCCCTCCCTCTCATAAATAGAGGGGGAGGGCTGCCCCAACACCACAAGAGCCAAGCCCTCCCCACACACCCGCGCCGCCGCCGCCCGCGCGCCGCCGCGCGTCGCCGCTGTCGCGCCGCCTCCCCACGCCGCCGCACCGCCATAGGTTCGTCGCCGCCGCCCTAGCCGCCGCCGACACCTCCTCCTCGTCCCGGTCATCTAAACCCTAGATCTCCAGGAAACCCTAATCCACCATAACTCGCATCTGGCTTAGGCGAAGCCCTGCGGGATCTTCCCTCTACTTCTGAGACCATGCCGTCGTGCTGCCGGAATCGTGAGGGGAGAACTACAACCTCCGCTGCCTGCTGGAACAAGGGAGAGGAAGGTCTTCATCGAGTACCGAACGTGTGACCGACTGCGGAAGCGCTGCCGGAAGGATCGTCTATGTGATCTTGAGATCGACAAGTGTACGACTACATCACCCACGAGAATCTGCTCTTGTTAACCGCTTTGGAATCTTCGAGGGTGAGTGCTTCTATCGACTCGTTGCTACAATCTAGTAGATAGATCTTGGCTTGTTTGTGTCCATGCGGTAGAAATTTTTTGTTTTCCGTGCTACGAACCCCTACAGTGGTATCAGAGTCGTGTCTATATGTAGATCTGTTGCACGAGTAGAACACAATGGTCATTGTGGGCGGTGGTGTTTTTATTATCAATTGCTTTTTGTGTACTTTGCATCTTGCGGTATGATGGGATGAAGCGGCCCGGGCTAACCTTACATGACATCGTTCATGAGACTTGCTCCACGCTCAACATGCAACTAGTATTGCATAAGTGGCTTTGCGGGTGTCTGTCTCTCCCATCATAGTATAGATTCAATTTACAACAGGCACTTGATAGTTCAAGAATCAACGTTGTGGTTCTTGTTCGTAAGTTAGAACGATACTTATTGAAAACCCCAAACCACGTAAAATATGCAAAGAAAATTAGAGGCGTCTAACTTTGTTTTGCAGGGGTGTGCTGTGATGTGATATGGCCATGATTGTGATTATATATGATGTATGCAATGTTCCTTATTGTAAGTTGGCAACCGGCAGGAGCCATATGGTTGTCTTTTAAATTCCGTAAAGACCTGCGTGTCTATTCAAAGTAGTTGTAATAGTTGAAGCTGGTGGACGACAACCATGAAATGGCGCCATTGACCTTGACGCTATACCGGTGATGATGGAGATCATGTTCGTGCTTGAAGATGGAGATCAGAAGCACAAGAAGAAAGGCCATATCATATCACATATTATGAATTGCATGTGATGTTAATCCTTTTATGCATCTTGTATTGCTTAGTTTGCAACGGTAGCATTATAAGATGATCCCTCAAGCACAAAATTTCAAGTTTTAAAGTGTTCATCCTTAGTAAGCACCGTTGCTAAAGCTTGTTGTTTCGAAGAACCACGTGATGATCGGGTGTGTTAGATTCTGCGAGTGTATACAATGTGAGCAAGCCAGATTTTCTCATGCGGATGCTAAGGTTTGATCTTGATGAGCCTAGCATGTACAGACATGGTCTCGAAACACGGATCACCGAAAGGTAAAGCATGAGTCATATAGTAGATATGATGAACATGTTGATTGTTCGCCATTGAAGCTACATCAACTCTCGTGATGATCGGTTTTGATGTGGTGGATTTGGTTCGTGTGATCACTAAAACAATTTGAGGGATATTATTTTGAGTAGGAGTTCACCTAGATTAATTTAACTATTAATTAGAACTCAATTTGTCATAAATTAGTCTAAACTATTGCAAATATGTTGTAGAACAATGGCGGCCCCTACCATCAATTTTAATGCGTTCCTAGAGAAAGAAAAGTTGAAAAACAATGGAAGCGACTTCGCGGATTGGTTTCGCAATTTGAGGATTGACCTCAATGCTGGTAATTTGACCTATGTGCTGGATGCACTGTTGGGTGACCCGCCTGCAGCTAATACTACCGATGAGGTAAAGAATGTTTTCCTTGCTCGGAAGAATCAGTACTCCACAGTTCAGTGTGCTATCTTGTATGGTTTGGAATCAGAGCTTCAGAAAAGGTTTGAGAACCATGACCCATATGATATTGTCCGTGAACTCAAAATAATATTTGAGGCTCACGCGGCAGTTGAGAGTTATGAGGCTTCTGAAAAGTTCTTTAACTGCAAAATGGAAGAGGGCAGCTCCGTCAGTGAGCACGTGCTTAAGATGTCTGGGCACGCAAGTAAACTCCAAAGCTTGGGTATAGTGATTCCTAATGCTTTAGGGATTCACCGTGTCCTCCAATCACTTCCACCAAGTTACAAGAACTTTGTGATGAACTACAATATGCAAAACATGGAAAAGTCGTTGCCAGAACTCTTCTCCATGTTAAAGTCTGCAGAAGTGGAGATCAAGAAAGAGCACCAAGTGTTGTTGGTCAATAAGACCACCAAATTCAAGAAGCAAGGCAAGTCTAAGAAAAAGGGAAACTTCAAGAAGGGCGGTAAGAAAGTTACCGCGCCGACGAAGAAGACCAAGGCTGGGCCTAAGCCTAATACTGAGTGCTTTTACTACAAGGGAGAAGGTCACTGGAAGCGAAATTGCCCAAAGTACTTGGCGGATTTGAAGAACGGCAACATCAAGAAGAAAGGTATATCCGATAGACATGTTATTGATGTGAATCTCACTAGTACTCGTAGTAGTGCCTAGGTATTTGATACTGGGTCGGTTGCTCATATTTGTAACTCGAAACAGGTACTGCAGAATAAATGGAAGCTAGCGAAGAACGAGGTGACGATGCGCGTAGGAAATGGATCAAAGGTTGATGTGATCGCGGTCGGCATGCTACCTCTTCATCTACCATCGGGATTAGTTTTATACTTAAATAATTGTTATTTGGTGCCTGCGTTGAGCATGAACATTATATCTGGATCATGTTTATTGCGAGACGGTTACTTGTTTAAGTCCGAGAATAATGGTTTTTCGATTTATATGAGTAATATGTTTTATGCACATGCACCTTTGATAGATGGTCTATTCTTATTGAATCTCGATTGTGGAAATACACACATTAATAACATTGAAGCTAAACGTTTGAAATTGAGCGATAACTCGACCTATATATGGCACTGTCGTGTTGGTCATATTGGAGTGAAGCGTATGAAGAAACCCCATTCCGATGGACTTCTTGAATCACTTGATTTCGAATCACTTGAAAGATGCGAAGCATGTCTGATGGGTAAAATGACTAAGACTCCATTTTCTGGTATGATGGAGCGAGCTACGGACTTGTTGGAAATCATACATACCGATGTGTGTGGCCCAATGAGTGTAGCATCGCGCGGTGGTTATCGTTATGTTCTTACCTTCACGGATGACTTGAGTAGATATGGGTATATCTATTTCATGAAACATAAGTTCGAAACTTTCGAGAAGTTTAAGGAATTTCAAAGTGAGGTAGAGAATCAACGTAACAAGAAGATTAAATTTCTACGATCTGATCGTGGAGGTGAATATCTAAGTTATGAGTTTGGCGAGCATTTGAAGAAATGCGGAATACTTTCACAATTGACACCGCCGGGAACACCACATCGTAATGGCGTGTCCGAACGTCGTAATCGAACTCTCTTAGATATGGTTCATTCTATGATGTCACTTACAGATTTACCGCTATCATTTTGGGGTTATGCATTAGAAACAGCCGCATTCACTTTAAATAGGGCAGCATCTAAATCCATTTAAACGACACCGTATGAATTGTGGTTTGGAAAGAAACCTAAATTGTCGTTCCTTAAAGTTTGGGGTTGCGAAGCTTATGTAAAGAAGTTACAGCCAGACAAGCTTGAACCCAAAGCGGAAAAATGCGTCTTCATAGGATACCCGAAGGAAACTATTGGGTATACCTTCTATCATAGATCCGAGGGCAAAATCTTCGTTGCCAAGAATGGATCCTTTCTAGAGAAGGAGTTTCTCTCGAAAGAAGTGAATGGAAGGAAAGTAGAACTCGACGAGGTTGTTGAACCTTCTCTCGAACTTGCAAGTAGCACAGCACCGGAAGTAGTTCCTGTGGCACCTACACCAATAAGAGAGGAAGCTAATGATGTTGATCGTGAAACTTCGGTTGAAGTAACTACAGAACCTCGCAGGTCAACGAGAACTCGTACCACTCCTGATTGGTATGATCCCATTATGAGTGTCATGTTGGTGGACAACACCGATGTCCCTGCGACATATGAGGAAGCAATGTTGAGCCCAGATTCCAATAAATGGCAAGAAGACATGAAATCCGAGATTGGATCCATGTACGAAAACCAAGTATGGACTTTGGTGGACTTATCGGATGGCCGGAAGGCTGTCGAGAACAAATGGATTTTCAAGAAGAAAACAGATGCTGATGGTAATGTTACTGTATATAAAGCTAGACTTGTCGCAAAAGGGTTTGACAAATTCAAGGAGTTGACTACGATGAGACTTTCTCACCAGTAGTGAAGCTAAAGTCTGTGAGGATTATGTTAGCAATCGCTGTATATTATGATTATGAGATATGGCAGATGGATGTCAAAATGGCGTTCCTCAATGGAGACATTGATGAAGAGTTGTATATGATGCAACCCAAAGGTTTTGTCGATCCTAAAGATGCTAACAAGGTATGCAAACTTCAACGGTCCATATATGGATTGAAGCAAGCATCCCGAAGTTGGAATCAACGTTTTTATAAGGTAATCAAAAGTTTTGGTTTTATACAAACTTATGGAGAAGCTTGTATTTACAAGAAAGTGAGTGGGAGCTCTATAGAATTCTTAATACTATATGTAGATGACGTATTGTTGATTGGGAATGATGTAGACCTTCTTAATAGTGTCAAGGATTATTTGAATAATAGTTTTTCAATGAAAGATCTTGGCGAAGTAGCTTACATATTAGGCATAAAGATTTATAGAGATAGATCGAGACGCCTAATATCATTGTCACAAAGTACATATTTGGACAAAGTTCTAAAGAGGTTTGGAATGGAAGATAACAAGAAAGGGTTCTTGCCCATATTGCCCAATACGACCTTGAGTAAAACTCAGAGTCCTGCAACGGCAGAATATAGAGAAAGGATGAGTAAGACTCCCTATGCCTCAGCCATAGGATCTCTAATGTATGCCATGCTATGTACTAGACCCGACATTGCATATGTTGTTAGTTTGAATACTCCCTCCGTTTCGGTTTACAAGTCCTGCACGTAGTTCTATGTCGTCAAATTAAGCAATTTAGTATGATGTATATATTACAAAAAATATATCACCGGAAACTTTAGACTTTGTATTTTCCAATGATATAATTTTTATATTATATAATTCAAATTATATAGGTCAAATTGATAACCTAGATATACGCGTAGGCCTTGTAAACTGAAACGGAGGGAGTAGTAGATATCAAAGTGATCCAGGAGTGGATCATTGGACAGCGGTCAAAAACATCCTTAAGTACTTGAGAAGAACTAAGGATATGGTTCTTTCTTATGGAGGTGATGAACAACTCGTTGTTAATGGTTACACTGACGCTAGTTGGAACACCGATCCGGATGATTCTAAATCTCAATCTGGATACGTATTTACTTTGAATGGTGCAGCAGTTAGCTGGAGGAGTGCAAAGCAAAGCGTTGTGGCGAGATCTTCAACTAAATCGGAATACATAGCTGCTTCGGAGGCTTCACAAGAGGCGATATGGATGAAGGAGTTCGTTACAGAGCTCGGTGTGGTTCCAAGTGCGCTGGACTCAATGTCTATCTACTGTGATAACATGGGCGCCATAGCCAATGCGCAAGAACCAAGGTCACACAAGAAGCTGAAGCACATCAAGCTATGTTTTCACGCTATTCGAGAGCATGTCCAAGATGGTGACATAAAGATTTGCAAAGTACACACAGATCTGAATGTGGCGGATCCGTTGACTAAACCTCTCCCGAGGGCAAAACATGAGCAACACCAAACCGCCATGGGTGTTCGGTATATTACCATGTAATCTAGATTAGTTGACTCTAGTGCAAGTGGGGGACTGTTGGAGATATGCCCTAGAGGCAATAATAAAACTGGTTATTATTATATCTTTGTGTTTATGATAAATGTTTACATTCATGCTATAATAGTATTGACCGGAAACATTAATACTTGTGTGATTTGTAAACTAAATTATAGTCCTTGGTAAAGCCTCTTTATAATACTAGCTTGTTGATTAATAGATGATCGTGGTTTCTCGATCATGAACATTGAGATGTTATTAATAATAAGATCATATCATTAGGAGAATGGTATGCTGGACATACTCCTATAGATAAGCGTAGCATTAAGATCAAGTCATTTCAATAGTTTGTTTGCTATAAGCTTTCTGATACATGGTAACCTAATTCCTTCGACCATGAGATCATGTTAATCACCATCACCGGAAGGATGCTTTGATGACATCAAACACCACACCATAACTGGGTGGCTATAAAGGTCGCATTGAGTGTTCGGAAAGTATGGGTTGAGGCACATGGATCAAGAGTGGGATTTGTCCATCCATATGACGGATAGATATACTCTGGGCCCTCTAGGTGGAATGTCATCCAATTCGCTTGCAAGCATGTGACTAGTTCACAAGGGATCACATATCATAGGAACGAGAAAAGAGTACTTATCGGTAACGAGGTTGAACTAGGTATGTAGAGATACCGACGATCAAAACCTCGGATAAGTAAACTATCATGAGACAAAGGGTAATTGGTATCATATGTAAGTGGTTCATTCGATCGCAAAGTAATCATTGAAATATGTGGGAGCCATATGAATTTCCAGATTCCTCTATTGGTTATTGATCGGAGAAGTGTCTCGGTCATGTCCGCATAATTCACGAACTGTAGGGAGACACACTTAAGGATTCGATGTTGTTTAGTAGATATGGAATGTTAGTAGGGATACCGAATGTTGTTCGGAGTCTCGGATGGGATCCGGGATATCACGAGGAGATCCGTAATGGTCCGGAGAATAAGATTCATATAAGGAAAGTCCTATTTCGGAGTTCGGGAAAGTTTCCGATGATTTCATCGGAGAGGTTCTAGAAGGGTCTAGAAGGTTCACCGGTCCGGAAGGGGAATGGTCCATGAATGTGTCATGGATATGTGGAATGATTAGATCATATCCTAAGTCACTTGGTGTTGACATTTGCAAGAGAGAAATAAAGCTCTAAATTGAAAGTCAAACGGGAAGTTTGAAAAGTCAAACTGGAACAATGGTTTCCTAGTGGGAGAAGAAACACGTCCTTCTCTCAATCCAACTTGGGTTTGGGTTTGGATTCAAACCCACCCCTCCCAAGGCTTCCCCTCCCTCTCATAAATAAAGGGGGAGGGCTGCCCCAACACCATAAGAGCCAAGCCCTCCCCACACACCCGCGCCGCCGCCGCCCGCGCACCGCCTCCGCCGCGCCGCCGCAGGTTCGTTGCCGCCGCCCTAGCCGCCGCCGACACCTCCTCCTCCTCACGGTCATCTAAACCCTAGATCTCCGGGAAATCCTAATCCACCATAACTCGCATCCGGCTTAGGCGAAGCCCTGCGGGATCTTCCCTCTACTTCCGACACCACGCCGTCGTGCTGCCGGAGTCGCGAGGGGAGAACTACAACCTCCGCTGCCTGCTGGAACAAGGGAGAGGAAGGTCTTCATCGAGTACCGAACGTGTGACCGACCGCGAAAGCGCTGCCGGAACGCAGCGCTGGAAGGACCGTCTACACTATCTTGAGATCGACAAGTGTATGACTACATCACCCACGAGAATCTGCTCGCGTTAACCGCTTTGGAATCTTCGAGGGTGAGTGCTTCTATCGACTTGTTGCTACTCCCTCCGTTTGGAAATATAAGATGTTTTAGGTTTGTGAATAAGATGTATCTAGACACATTTTAGTGTCTAGATTCATTTGAACCTATACACTAAAAGGTGTCTAGATACATCTCCTTCACAAATCTAAAACATCTTATATTTCTAAACGGAGGGAGTACAATCTAGTAGATAGATCTTGGCTTGTTTGTGTGCATGCGGTAGAAATTTTTTGTTTTCCACGCTACGAACCCCTACATTTTCTCGCTAGTAGCAACAACACATCTACAACCTTAGAGATTTCTGTCACTTCCCTTAGATTAAATAGAGGCATGAACCCACTATCGAACATAAATACTCCCTCTTGGAGTCACTAGCATCTACTTGTCCAAGATAGCTACTAGAAACGGAGAGCATGCAAGATCACAAACAACACAGACATGATAGAATCAGTAAGACAAACCCATTAACCAATCTGACATAGTAATCTCAATATCCATCGGATCCCCGCAAACACAACATGCATGATTACAAATAGATGATCTTGATCATGAACGGAGCTCACAAGATCTAAACATGGTAGCACAAAGGAGGAGATACAACCATCTAGCTACTACATGGACCCGTAGTCCAAGGTTGAACTACTCACGCTTCATATCGGAGGCTGGCATGATGAAGAAGAAGGCCTCCGAGATGATCTCCCCTCCGGCAGGGTGCCGGAAGAGCTGCAGATCCCCCCGATCTAGGGACGATGGTGGCGGTGGCTACGGACTGTTTCGTGGAAGATTGATCGGGTACTTAGGGTTTTGGTATCGGGGGCTTCTTATAGGCGAATAGGCGAGGTAGGGGGCACCCAAGGTAGCCGCACCCCCCAGGCGCGGGCTAGGGTTAGTCGCGCAGCCAGGGGTGTGCCCCCCTGGTGGCTCCCCTTCGTCTCGTCTTCTGGCTCAGTGTTGCCCACGGTAAAATATTTACTTCGGCTTTTGTCCCATCCAATTCCGAGAATATTGATTTTCTGCCTTTTCAAGAACCAAAAACAGAAGAAAACGGGCAACTGGCACTGTGGCATCTTGTTAATAGTTTAGTACCAGAAAACATATAAAAACACCTCAAAGTATAGCCAAAGCAAAGCAAAGTGGATACTAAACAAGCATGGAACATCAAAAATTATAGATACATTTACGACGTATCAAGCATCCCCAAGCTTAACTCCTGATCGTCCTCAAGTAGGTAAGTGATAAAAAGAATAATTTTTTAGGTGACATGCACCATCAAAATCAAGATCAAACCATTTGCAAGCATTGAAAGCTGTGATCAAAGAACTCTAAACATGAGCATGAAAGATGGAGTTCTAATAGTAAGACAAAGTAACTATGCATGCAACATGAAAGGTTACAAACAAATATCATGAATAACAATGCATTGAAAGACGTTTGTTTGTTTCACATATAGAAAACATAGCATAGTGGCATTCATCTTGTACCTCATGGAATAGCAAATAAATGCATAGGACACCTTCAAAGTTCATAAGAGTGACTAGATACAAATAGTTCAAGAACAAGCAATATCAACAATATGAATCAATCAATAAGTTTTGGTACAATGCACATAAAACTAAGAATGGAAACTATGCTCTCTTAATTGGTTCCTAAGGATAGAAAGTGGAGACTCAATATAATGGTGGAAGAAATGCCCTTCATAAAAGGGAAGTAGGGACTTTAAGTATCAAAAAGAGCTTCCAAACATTATGGTACTTGTTAGCTTTCAGCCCTCATTGCCCCTATCATAAGCATCTTGAAGTGATTAAGATTAAAGTGAACAAACTATGGAGTATATGCTTGACAAAGTATAAGTTGGCAATCTCATGTCCCTTGAATACGAGGGCCGCTCCTCATGCTACTCAACTTTAGTCACCTGTAAGTTCTTGTCATAGTAAGTACATGTGTATCATAGAGAACCGCCAACGGGGTACCCCTTGCACATGATACAGTAGCTATCCCATAATCAAAATGACAAGGCAAGCAGACAATGAGCATCTCAGTAATCTTCTTATTTACCATGGGAAAATGGTGCTTTTTTCTCTCTTTACTCTTTTTAATGTCTCTTTTTTATAAGAAGAAAGCTTCATACATTTCTCACTATGGTGATGCTGCAAGTTTCCACCATGATTAGGCATGGCTTAGGCTTGCGGCACAGGCGTTTCTCTAACACACATACATAACTCCATGGACTTACAAGCTCCCCTTTTATTTCACACCGACGACATCCATAAACAAAAGAGCATGATATCAACTATGTACAATGTACAAGTGCAATGTTGAAAGCGTTCCCCATGACAGCATGGTTATGCTAATTCCCAATGTATAAGTGCAAGCATATACAACATAGATGCCACAATGGTTCAAATTTATTAGGGTCAATAAAAATAAAGTGTGCCATCAAGTTTGTGAGAGCTTTAGTCACTATTTTTTCACATAACAAAAAGACTTTTTAATTGGAAGGTAGATGAAAACAAGAATATACTTGGAATGGTGTAACACACCATTCGTAGGAATTTATAGTGGACACTTTGAAATAACTTGGTTTCTTGGGAGTTGGATGCATGAGTAGAGCTTACTCATACAACTAGATGCTAGCATAAGACTGGGAGCGACCAACTAAGAGAGCAATAATGGCCATAATCATGCAGAGCAACAAAACATTACTAATCAAAGCATAAAGTGGTACTACAAGTCAAGGACTAAATGATCATAGAGGCTATGGTGACTGGTTCATAGTCATAACATGGTGTGAGCATGCGCCAAGTCAACCCAAACAAAGCATCAAAGGAGAATACCACAATACTATGCTTTTGTATGCTAAAACAACGCATGATTTCTTCAAGGCACATTAAGCAATCCCAATTGTTTGGAACAAGTCATGCTTGTCGTGGTGTGGAACATGGCACTAGTCCCCGAGCGCATAAGGACTTGACCGGTGGGTAAGGTCTTGCGTGCTCCTTTGTATCTTGATGTAGTTTGTTGACCGGGTCCGGCTGTAGCTTTTACTTTTGCTTTCCGGCTGGATTCAACCGGCTGCGGAATCGATGGCTGTCCACTAGGTGTAAACAGCGAGGGCATCGATCGGCTGGCGAAGCTGGAGAAGAAGCGTCAGTTTGATGAGGTTGGTGATGTCGTCAGCCACGACTATTGCTCTGGCGCACGTCGCGTTAGTTGGACTTCCGCGTCACTGCGTTAGTTTTTTGGGAACTGCACGCGCCACTTGCCGTAGCAGTTTCTTGGGGCGAGCGCGCATGCCTCGTCTCCTGGCAACGCTCGTGGATCTTATGTGCTAGGTTGCGACGGCGCAAAAGATCCAAAGCCGTAGCGTCGTGTGGCTGGGGGTGCCTCGTGGCCACGTGCCGTGCGGAAGCTGGGGAGGCGACGGTGGCCCCCCGTGGGAATAAATAGAGCCCTAGAGGGGGACAGGTCTCACACTTCGTCTTTCTCCAGCTCGTCCTTCCATTTCTCTGTGTTCTCCCGCACTTTGCTCCTTGCGCCGCCTCTTCGTGGTCGCTGGAGCCAACAGACACCGTCCACCATGGCCGCTCCACCTGCCGACATGCTGTCGAAGCAGCGCGGGGGATATTGCGGGTCCTTCGTGACCGATGATCTAGTCTACAAGTATCAGCGGGGGAAGTTTATCCCCTCGTCGATGCTGGTGAAGCATCGGCTCGCGCCTGAGTGGCAGGGGGTGCCTAACCCCCGGCCAGGGGAGCGCATCGTCTTCCTCGCGCACTTCGCCCACGGCTTCGGCCTTCCTGTCAACCCCTTTCTCCTCCCGCTCTTCGTCTTCTTTGACTTCCAACTCCACCATCTTGGCGCCAACGCCATCGCGCAGCTGTCGCACCATGCGGGATGGTGTGAATCTTACCTTGGGGTGCTGCCTGAGGTGGCGAAGTTCCTCAAGTTCTTCCACTTCAAGGCCCAGAACACCACCAAGGATGGCCTGCTGACGGAGACGGGCTGCTGTGCCATCTATCCGCGGCCCTCGTTGACGATGTCGTGGTTCGAGCTCCCCGACACTGTCAAGCTATGGAAGCGCTCATATTTTTATGTGAGCAATGCCACGGAGGTGGATTGGATCGGCCTGCCTCCCTTCGTCAACGTGCCGTCGACGCAGAAGGCCTGGACGGTGAAGGGGATGGGGGCCCAGGGGACATCGAACGGATGGCCACCCGGATGGAGACGATGGTGGAGACGGAGCGGCTCACCGCCCGGGATATCGCGCTGTCGTGGATGGCGTGTCGCGTGCTTCCGCTGCAGAAGCGGCCGTGCAAGATGTGCCACCTATCGACTGCCGATGACCCGACGCGGACGTTGCGGAAGGACGTGCCGTACTAGGACCCGCAGAACTAGATCTCCATGATCTCCAAGTTCCGCGTGGAGGCGAACTGGGCGTACTCCTGCCCGTCGTACCATCGCGGCCGCCTGCCTCCTCGGGTGAGTTGCACTCTGGTTTTGTTCCCTTTTTTATGGTTATCTCTCTTCTGGTAGTTTTTCCTTGGGTGCCTTATGCTCCCCTTTTTGAGTAGTTGTTCACGACGCAACTAGCTGAGGATGGAGTTAGCGACTTCACTCTCCCCACCTTCCTGGTAGACCGAAAGCCGAAGAAGTACCCCCAGACGAAGCCCAAAGGGTTTCCCGTCCGGTGGGACGATGGTCCCTCGGATCCTCATGGTAATTGCCGGGTGCGGCCCCTGCCTTTGTCCTGGCCCATGGAGTTGTGGCTGAGATTTGTTTTTGTTGCAGTCGATGCCACCAACGATGAGGCCGGTCGGGAGAGGGCCATGGCGAAAGCCCAGGGAAAGACGGCGGCAACTGTTGCCGAGCCGGCTGCGGCTGAGCAGAAGAGGACACACCGAGCACGCCAAGTCGTTGTCGTGCCATCCGTCGTCGGGTTAGTGTCTTCCCTGGCCCTATTTGCCTCGTTTTCCTTGCCTTTCTGCTAAGCCTTTCTTACTTCTGTCTCGTGCAGTGAGGCGATGTCGCTGGGTGGCTCTGGTGCTGCCGTCATTGCTCCTCCCCCGCCTCCGATTGTTGAGGAGGCGACAAGGTCTCTGGCTACACCCGCACCGGCTGCGCCTACCGCGCCATCTCCGCCTGGGGCTCCTCAGGGCACCTCGACCGCGGGAATGCTGCACCAAGCGCCCGCGTCTTCGTGGGCGGGGCAGCTCTTCGCGGTCAGCAGGACCCCGAGACCCCCCTCCTCCGTCCTAGGGCTGGCGTGAACCCGGCCTGGAGCAATGCTCCAGCCAGTTCTGCCAGGCCCATCAAAACGGAAGTGAAGTAGGAGGTTGCGGTGGTGCAGGCGGCTGCAGTGGGCAACGACTAGCCGGCCGCCTCCAGATCCGCAGGGAGGGAGTTGGTGGTGGCTGCGCCTTCGGGCGCGGCCGTTGAAGAAGACGAGGGTGTAGTGACCGGCTCTAGGCCAGCTGCAGCTGTGCTGACGCCAGGCGCGATCCTCGCCCAGCTCTCGGGCACAGCACCCGTCGCACTCAGCCAGGTTCGCCACCTGGTTGAGGGAATGGAAAAGGTCCTTGGCAAGGCAAAAAAATTGTCTGTTTTGATAGAGATAGGTGTCTCTCCCCATTTTCTTTTGCCGCACTCGGTTTTTATAGCCGGATTTCCGCTCTATTCCTTACTCATTTCTCTTTGTAGAAAGCGTTTTCGGAGTCTATGAAGAACACTCGGGGGCTAGGCTATAAGATTGCTTCTTCCGACCTGTCTTGGCGATTGGCCTCCTTTTCCCGTTTTTTTTGACCATCGGGTATCCTCCTACATCCACGATATTGGACAAGGAGAAGGAGGTGGAGCGCCTCAAATCTCAGGTTGCCCGGCTGGAGGAGTCAAACAAGACGCGTCAGGCGCAGTTCAACCAACTGGCGAGGCCAAACACCGGCTGGAGGTCAGCATGGAGAGGGGCAACAAGGCGGCTGACATTCGGGCGGAGGAACTGAAGAACTTGGAGACGATCTCCGCCCAAAGGGAGGAGACGATCAAGACTCTCCGTTCAGGGAGGAGGAGCTGACCCAACAGCTTCAAGCGATCTCCAAGCTGGTCGTTAGTAAGTTTTCTCCTCCTTGCCTCTTCTATACTGTGGTTAGCCGATCTGAGTCTCACTGCGTACTCCTGCCTTCGACTGCAGCTCATTACCCTGAGTCGACTGAGATGGCTCTCGAGAAGCTGCCGGCGGAGGAAGCTGTCCGCGATCTGATCGCCTGGGATCTGGTCAAGGTGCTAGCAGAGGAGAGCAACGGTCTTTGCTCCATCCCCAACGACTTCTTCCAATACATCTGGCCGGAGACAGGCAAGACGCACGACATTGCCAGCTTGGCGGTTGCCTTGTCCCGCGGTATCGATGTGCTGGACATCCACAAGGAGTGGGCGGCACGTGGCGGCGTGGAGATGGATCTGGCCTTGGTGAAGTCCTGGTATCCGGAGGCGGATCTAGGTGTGCTCACTCGTGGTTTCTGTCTTGGGACCAGCTACGAGGGCCTCCGTGAAAGTGTTCCGACGATCAGGTCCTGCGGGGTGAAGATCGCCACGTACATGGATCTGGAGCGTGACTTCCGTGACCCCTTTGAGCCGGTGTTGTTCCACTGGATCCCAACTCCCTCGAACTTCGCCAACGTTGCCTCCTCCAGCCAAGTGCCTGTGGCCGGCGCCAGGGCTCCCTCTGCCGGACCAACTCCTAATCCAGCGGTCGATGCTCCTTCCACAACTCCGGCTTTTGAGCTTTGATCCCTAGGATTCCAGGAGTATTTGTCATGATAGCTTGTCCTGCAACAGTTCTTCCTGTCGGTGAATATTTCTGAGAAACTTTGAATTCTGTGCGGGACCTTCGTGTTCTGCTTATTGGCTTAATGCCCTCTTTCGGTTTAAATTGAGCTTGTCCTTTTTCCTTTTGGAGGTTTTTTGTCCTTGCATGTTTGTGCGAGTGCGTGATCGCGTAATCGTCGGGTGTAGTCCTCGAGGTTTGGGCCCGCTGGGCTTTCCAGCCGGGTCGAAGCTTTCTGACGCCCTTGCTTGAGTTGATGGGTGCGCGGGAGCGTGCCCACTTGGTGTAGTCCCCGAGGTTTGGGCCGGCTGGGGTAGCCAGCCGGGTCGAAGCTCTTTGCTACCCTTGCTTGAGTTGATGGGTGCACGGGAGCGCACCCACTGGGTGTAGTCCCCGAGGTTCGGACCGGCTGGGGTATCCAGCCAGGTCGAAGCTCCTTGCCACCTTATTTCCTGTCAAGTTGTGTCTCGTTCAATACAAGATACAGTGTCGCTTGAGTTAGTTTTGTTACTTGCGCGTTCATTTATAGTTAGGTTAGAACATGAAAATGGCGCCCTTTCGAACTAGGCCATTAACAGTTCCCTTTTCTCAGCGAGCATTGGCCTATCGAGCTTTGACCTTGTCGGCTGCTAGCCGGGTTGCGGTCTGCAACCGGAACCGAAGGAGTAGCTAGGTTGGCGTGCCCCGCGATACTTCGGTGTGTTGTTATTGGCTTAGCTCGGGCAGGTGTAGACGGTTCGCCTAGGCGCCTTTGTTTTTTCCTGGGCACTTTCTTGTAGGGGGTACTTTGAGCTTTTGCTCTTGCCGGATCGACAGCCGGCTTGCGGTCTGAAGCCGAAAGCAAAGAGTGGGCTCTAGGCGCCCCGTAGAATACTTTGCCGCCTGTAGAAACCGCGGGCGTCCAGGCCAACCAGTATGGAGATGTAGGTAGTGCGTGAATTGGGACAAAGTCCTCGGGGCTGTGCCGAGGCTACCAAACTTGTTCAATTATTACATGAAAAGGAAGATACATACACTTCTGTCTCAAGTGTAAAATGGATGGAGTAGGTTCGCGTTCCACAGGCATTCGGTTTCCTCATCGGAGCGATCTGCCTTGTTCTTCACCGACTGTTGGGCATCGATCAAGTAGTATGAGTCGTTGTGCAGCGCCCGACTGATGATAAATGGTCCTTCCCATGGTGGAGACAACTTGTGCATTCCCTTCGTGCTTTGGACTAGGCGCAGCACCAGGTCCCCCTCGCGAAAATAGGTGGGCCGGATCCGTCTAGCATGGTAGCGGCGCAAGTCCTGCTGATATATTGCTGACCTGGACAGGGCCAGCTCGCCTCCTCCAGCAGGTCCACGCTGTCCTCCCGTGCTTCCTTAGCTTCCTGCTCCGTGTAGAGCTATTTGCGGGGTGCATCAAACTGGATGTCAGTGGGGAGAACGACCTCTGCCCCGTAGACAAGAAAGAACAGCGTGAAACCGGTTGAACAATTTGGGGTGGTGCGCAAGCTCCATAGCATGGCTGGTAGCTCCTCTATCCAACATTCGGGTGACCTGATGAGTGGTTCGATCAGTCTTGGTTTGATTCCAGCCAGAACCAGGCCGTTAGTGTGCTCGCACTTCGTTCGACTAGGGGTGCGCGACCGAGTCTAGGTCCAGGCGGATGCCCTTGTCTCCACAGAAGCGAACGAAATCCCCCTTGGCGAAATTTGTGCTGTTGTCCGTGATGATACTGTGTGGGTAACCGAATCAGATGATGATGTCCGTGAGGAACTTTATCACCATTGCTCCCTCCAGCTTCTTTATGGCCTTCGCCTTGATCCACTTGGTGAATTTGTCTACGACTACGAGCAGGTGCGTCATGCCGGATCGAGCCGTTTTGAACGGTCCAACCATGTCCATCCCCTAGACTGCGAACAGCCAGGTAATTGGTAACATCTTGAGTGCTATAGATGGCGTGTGCTTCAGCTGGCCGAACCGCTGGCACCCATTGCATGCTCTGATCAGTTCCTGAGCATCCTTTAGTGCTGTTGGCCAATAGAAACCGTGGCGAAGAGCCTTGGCTGCTATTGCTCTTGACTAAGCGTGGTGGCCGCATTCGCCCTGGTGAATGTCCACTAGGAGCTTGATTCCTTCCTCTTGTCTTGCGCATCGTTGATAGATGCCCCTGATGCTGCGTTTGTATAGCTCGTTGTTGATGATGGTGTATGCGCTTGCCCTTCGTCTCACTTGCCATGCCGCCACTTCCTACACTAGCATCTCATCCTTGGATAAGGAGTTCATGAATGGCTTCGCCCAGTCGGGTATTTCCCGGATGGCGTACACCGTCTGCATGATGAGTCTGATCTCCTCACGGGAAGCCAGCTCCGCAACATCAGGGGGTTCACCGGGTGGAATCTTGGTGGCGATAACCCCTGGTTGCGGTGGAGCAGTCCCCGGGTGCAGCGAGGCCGTCCCCGGGTGCGGTGGAGCAGTCCCCGGGTGCGGCGCCCGGTTGTTCCTGGGTCTGCGTCGAGTACTATGGAGTCAGACTCCGGGGATGGGGTGATGGAGGGCTTGCGCAGGTGCTCGAGGGAGACTCTAGGTGGTATGGCCTGTCTTGTCGAGCCAACTCTGGCCAGGGCGTCCGCGGCTTCGTTGTTGGCCCTGGGTACGTGGTGGAACTCGCACCCTTCGAAGCAGGCGCACAGCTGCTGAACGAAGAAATGGTAGAGGGCCATGTTGGCGTCCCTCGCGTCCCATTCGACTGAGACTTGCTGCACCACCAGATCTGAGTCTCCAAAGCAGAGTATTCATTGAATGCCTATCTGCTTGGCCATCTTAAGCCCGTGGATGAGTGCTTCGTACTCGACGATGTTGTTGGATGCCTTGAAGTGGATCTGGAGGACGTACTCCAGCCGGTCGCCCTTGGGCGAGGTTATTACAATTCCGGCTCCGAGTCCTCCTCGCATCTTGGAGCCGTCAAAGTGCAGCTTCCAGTACGTTGAGTGAGGGACCGGTGGCATGTACTGTGTCTCTGCCCAGTCGACGATAAAATCGGCCAGCGCCTAGGATTTGATCGCCATCCTTGGCTCGTACTGAATTTTTTGCGCGGCGAGCTCTATTGCCCACTTTGCCACACGGCCGGTGGCGTACTTGTTGCCAATTATCTCTGCGAGCGGAGCCAACGCCAACACCCGAATGGAATGCTCTTGGAAGTAGTGCTTGAGTTTCTTGGCGGCCATGTACACGCCGTACACCATCTTCTGGTAGTGGGGGTAGTTCTGCTTGGAGGGTGACAACACCTCACTTAGGTAGTACACGGGGCGTTGGACCGACTGGGTCTTCCCCTCTTCTGGCATTTCCACCACCAGTACCATGCTAATGGCTCTATTTGTGGCCGCGATGTACATCAGCATTGATTTATTTGCGGCTGGCACTGCCAAAATAGGCGGTGAGGTAAGCATGCGCTTGAGGTCCTAGAAAGCTTCGTCCGCCTGAGCTGTCCAGATGAACTTGTCCGTCTTCTTCATGAGTTGGTACAGCGCGAGGGCCTTCTCGCCCAGCCGGCTGACGAATCGGCTGAGGGAAGCCAGGCACCTGGTAAACTTCTGCATGTCGCGCAAGTTCTATGGCAACTCCATGCGCTCGATGGCTCCGATCTTCTTCGGATTCGCCTCGATCCCTCGCTTGGAGACGAGGAAACCAAGGAGTTTACCGGCTAGGACACTGAAGACGCACTTCTCTGGGTTCAGCTTGATATGGAAGCGGTGGAGGTTGTTGAACGTTTCCTTCAAGTCCTCGAGCAGTGTGTGCTGCTCCTTGGTCTTGATGACGATGTCGCCGACGTAGGTGTGCACGTTTCTACCGATCTGCGTCTGCAAGCATTTCTGCATGCAGCGCTGGTAGGTCGCTCCTGCATTTTTCAGGCCAAAGGGCATGGTGGTGTAGCAGTAAGCCCCGTACGGGGTTATGAATGATGTATTTATTTGATCGGTTACATTGAGCTTAATATGGTGATAGCCCGACTAAGCATCCAGAAAAGACAACAAGTCACGTCCGGCCGTGGAATCGATTACTTGGTCTATCTGCGGCAGAGTGAAGGGATCCTTGGGGCATGCCTTTTTTTTGAAAATTTCTACTGCAGGGGAGTCCTCCACAGCCCTTTATTTATTATAGAACAGTCCAAAGTTTATTTACAGACATATGTACAGTAGAAAAAAACTAAGAACTATCAGAACTAGGACAGACTGTCAAGCCATAATGACAGTAAATCCTTATGTCTATCCTTTAACCTATGAAGAAGCAAAGTAATATCATAAACAAAACAAGCCTTCCATCCTTTGAAGGTCGGTTTTAGATTCTTGAAAACCCAATCATTCCTTTGCTTCCAAATATTACAACACGCAATGATTACAACCTCTAAGAAGCAGGGTCCCTCGAAAGATTTAAATGCTCGACAGAAACTTTCCCTTTGGGACACATCTATCCATTGTATCTGAATATAATTCCACACTCTAGTGCTAAAATTGCATTGCAAGAATAGATGTTTCCAATCCTCAATGACTCCAGTAGGACATAACACACAACCATGATTTTCAGTGACCTTCCAGTTCCTTCTAAGCAGCATATCCTTTGTATTCGAACCTATGCTTGGACGTGCATCTGCTCTCCCATATACTTTCTGAAATTAAGTCAGTGGGCATGATTGAAAACAGTGCTTATTGAATAACTGAGACTTATAGACCTCTTTACTTAAATTACAGATCCACTTGTCCTCCTCCTGAGACAAACTCACTGAGCCAATAATTTCTTGTAGTTTATTGTATTCCTGAAATTCCTCAATTGACAGAGGCAGATGAAAGGCATCATGTAGATTTATCAATGTACTCACATCTCTGACAGAGCCCATCTTGTCTCTAGCAAAAGAGTGTAACCTTGGGAATTTGTTGGCAAGTAATTCTGCATGCCAAAGATCATTCCAGAAAAGAATGCTATATCCAGAACCCACAATTAACTTAGAGATGGACCTCCATTCATCCACTAGTTTTAAAATCCCTCTCCACCAGAAGGAGCCACAAACAATAGATTAAGGAGTATGTTTCTAGCTGAGGAGAAACGCATGCAATATGAGTACATAAGGGAGTTTGTCTTCATATAGATGGAAGAAAAATTTAGATTGAATAGCTACCTGGACACCATGGAAAGGCTCGATGAACGTCTTAAGGTTGCTATGGGCGACTTGTTGACTAAAGACCTTGCAATAGACGGGGTGTTGCGCTCGCTTCCCCCAGTTACAAGGACATCGTCAAGGACTATATTGTGACAAGGATTCCGCATACCTTTCGCGAAGTCATAGACAAGCTAAGGACTATCAAAGTAGAACCCAAGGTTGGGAACAACGTCAACAGAGAAGGTATATGTTTATATACAAGTTATAAATGTTTACATGAAACACTTATGCAGTTCCAAGTATTAGATACTTAGCCCTGGTTTATTTGAAATCAGGACCTCTGCATGAGAGTTTGTAATATCCTAAATTTCATGAAATCCAAAACATCATCATTGCATTCGTATCATCATGGCATGTTTACATTGCACAAAGATTTTCAAAGTTTAAACCCTAGCAAAACCCTATTTTATACCCTTTTATATTACATGTATGGGGCATGTTTTATTTTTATTTTATGACCGCAAAATGTTTTGGAGTGCTTTGTTGTGTTTGAAACACTTTTAAACACTAGGACCACCCCACAAAATGTGGTGAAAATTTGAAGTCATTTGAAATAGATTTGGTGATTCAAATCTTATTTGAAAAATCAAAAAAGAAAAAGAAAAGGCTAAATAGAAAAAAAGAGGCAGCCGACCATCTGGCCCAGCAACCACCCACGGACCATCTACCCCACCCGGGCATCTACCCTCTCCCCTCTGTTTCACACCCCGCGTGCGTGCACCCGCTCACTGACAGCTAGGCCCCGCCGTCACGTTAGCTCATCGTCTTCAATCACGCGGTGGAGACGCGCGCTCGATGTCATTTCCTCCCCTTTCAAAGCCGAATAAAATCCGCTCAATTGACGTTGATGGCGTGCGTTATTCTTGTCCCTTGCCTGGCTACTTAACCCCCTTCCCCTCCGCTTAATTATCCCCCACACCTCAAGCTCTGAGCGCCACCAGGCTCCACAAATTTCGCATTGCACCGCCGCTTCCCCGACGATCTTCGGCGACACATTGCGGTGAGTCCAGTGCTCCACTTGGCCTCTAATTCACACGGTTGTGCTCGCCATATCCTTGCGCACCTCCTAGTGCTTACCACTTTCCTTATTTTTGCATCAGAGCGTCGCCTTCGTCTTCGACTGCGAGCACCCGGCGACGAGCCAAACTCCGACGAGCGATTTTGTCTGTGTCCGTGTACCCCGCCCTCGTCCACGACCACCTTGAGTATCACCTCGTTGCCACGACTCTGGTAAGCCCCAGTGCCCCCTCCCTTACTCCCTGGCCTCGCCAGCACATCACCGTCAGACGCGCCTCCGCCGCAGTGGCCATTCGCACCGCTGGACTTTGGTCAGAGCGATAGGATCCATTGTATCTAGATTCAGTGGCCTAGACTAGAACCAAGCAGCGAATTGGTATGGCTAGATCTGGACCACAGGATGCAACTTAGATCTAATGGCACGCGCACGTGATCCGCGCGAACCGGTACGCACCAATCAGAAGCTGTCGCGTGTCTGTGAGTTTGATTGAAAATCCAGATTTTTATCTATTAGATGTTTAAACTTGCAAAATTCATAACTTTTGATCTGTAATTCCAAAAATTACAAATTAGGTGTCTATAGATTCACAAAAATATGAAATTTGCATATATGGCCTTACTTTGGTAATTTTCTTCTGAAAAATTAGGATTTTATGCAGAGACATTTTTAGGGCTATTTTGACTATAAAAATTATTTAGAATATTATTTTTAGGTGGTTTTTGTGTTATTTAGACTTTAGAATGTATGCTTTGTCTTCAGTACAGTAGATTTTGATTTTAAAAGTGTGGCAAATCATCTCATTGTATTTTGCATGCATTCATATTATTTTTGTGCGTATATTGATTTGTGAATATATTGTTGTTTGAATTGTTGTGTAAATTTTGTGGATTGTGGAGAGTGTGATTGTGAGGATTGTACCTATTATCCTAGATACCAAGGCAAGTGATGTTTCATCTTATGTCCTATTATTTTTCCTATTTCACTAGTATTATTTTGAGTAGGATTTGCATGGTAATTTTTCAAAGTATATGGTATGCTATGGTAGATCCTATAGAAGATATCTTTGTAGTATTTTCCCTATATTAGGAGCCATGGTATACTAGAATGCTGAGACTTGCTATTAGAATTAGTGGGTGGAATATTCATGTTATGATATTATGGAAAGTTTATGCCTATATGTTTTGATTAAGAAAACAACTGTGTTAATGAATCACCTGGGTGGAATGGGACTTGTATGGTTTGTGTTGAGTGGTTACACAGGGCCCATGTCTATGGTTTATCCTGTGTATCACACTTGTTGATGGCCACCCAGGAACAAAGAGATTTGAGATGTTTAGTGTTGAGAAGCTTCCAGTGCAACCACATGGCATATGGGCTCTGCCTTGACCAACTAAGTTGCAAGAACTCAGCCAGATGGATAGATGGTGGTAGAGTTGATAGGATGGAACGTGTCCAAGGTGGTCTGAGGGATTGCTTCTGAAAAGTCTCGTCTCGATGCATGTATAGTCTTGTGGGGAAAGTGCACCACCTCTCGAGAGGGTAAAACCTAAGTACTTAGCCGTTGATACGTCCAAAATGTATCTACTTTCTTGAACACTTTGCTATTGTTTTTCCTCTAAACTTGTGTGATTTGGATACAACTAACACGGACTAACGCTGTTTTCAGCAGAATTACCTTGGTGTCTTGTTTTTGTGCAGAAAATGAACTATCTGGAAAAATCCCGAAAAATATGCCAAAAATTATATTTCACCAGAAGACCCACGAAGCCAGAAGAAGAGACGGAGGGGAGGCCTGGGGGCCCAGACCCACCCCAGGCGCGGGCTCACCTGACCCCGCGCCTGGTGGGGGTGTGGCCACCCAGGCAGCTCCTCGTCCTCCCTCTGCGCCTATAAGTTGCCTTTCGACCTAAAAACCGTGGGGGGTCGATAGTTTTCCAGAAAGAGTTCCGCTCCGCCGCCGCCACTAGAAACTCCGTTCTAGCACCCTGCCGGGACAGGGAGTTTGGAGAGGATCATGACCATCGTCATCACCAACGCATCTCCATCAACCACCGATGTTTCCCTCATCCATGAGTGAGTAATCCCCCGCTGTAGGCTTGGGGATGGTAGGGATTGGATGAGTTCTATCATGTAATCAAATAAGATCTGTTACGGGCATAGTGCCTAGTATCTATATTAGTGCTATTTGACTTTGTTGCAACTTGTTGTGCTTAATTCTTGTCACTAGGGCCCGAGTGCCATGATCTCAGATCTGAACTTAGTATTGAATCATTATGATAGTATTGTTTGTGATCTTATATGCAAGTTGTGTACACATATCTTTGTCCGGATCCAAAGGCCCCAAAGTGACAATAATTGGGACAATCGGAGGGTATGGCTGTGGTGTGAGGATCACATGTGTTCATGGAGTGTTAATGCTTTGCTCTGGTGCTTTATTAAAAGGAGAACCTTAATTGCCAGTAGTTCCCTAGAGGCCCCGCTGCCACGGGCTGGCTAGACAGAAGATGTTGTGCAAGTTCTCATTGCGAGCACATATGACTATATTTGGAGCACATGCCTAGGATTGTTTAGTACTTGGGTGCTTATTATTATTTATATGCAATGCCCTAGGTCTTGAAGTTACATGTTTAGACTCGTCCATGCAACGCCTGTCCATCCATCCCTATGCCTACCGCACTCGAATCCTACTGTTACCGTTACTGTTACTATTGCTCCTGTTTCACTGTTGCTGTTGCTGTTGCTTTGCTGTTGCTACTGATAAACTTCTGTGAGCAAGAACTATTTATAGGTTCAGCTGAATTGACAACTCAGTTGTTAAGGATTGCAAGTATTCTTTGGCTCGTCGAATCAATAAATTGGGTAATACTACCCGCGAAGACTGTTGTGATTCCCTATACTTGTGGATCATCAAGACTATTTTCTAGCGCCGTTGTCGGGGAGCATAGCTTTATTTGTAAGTTCACTTGGATCTATTATTGTTCACCGCTACTCCTTTCATCATGGGGAAGTCTCGTGATGGAAAGTTCCCTATTTTACCATCCACTATAAGAAGAGGTACAGTCCTAAACACCTCTGCTGCTCTTGATTCACCGTCTGTTATAAGTAAGCTTGTCACACCACCACCACATACACATGCTACACACGCTGCTACTACTGCTGAGTCTGAAACTGCTTTTGATGCTCATGATGTTACTTCTACTGTGCTTGATGCGAGTGATTCATTAGGTCCTTTTCTATATGCTACTATGGCTAGTCTAGGAAATATCGAAACTCCTAGTGAAGACACTGTTACACCTGTTAGCTCACCTGAGGCTAGTGAGACTTATGATATTAATGATGGTTAAATTGAGTTCACTGATGATTTTGTTGAAGAGTGCCGAAACACACATGGTACTAGTTCTATTAAGAGTCTCCTTGCTAGACATACTATTATGCCTAAGATGTCCTCTGATCCTAAGTTTGCCACTTCTCCCATAGATATTAAAGATGAAGATTATGATTTCTCTCTTGATTTATCTTATTTAGATATTGTTGATAAAGAACCTTTTTGTGCGATTGAAAATGAGAGTGATGTGGCTCATATGAATGAGCTTTCTACTACGAGTGCTTTATTCTCTGATGATTTTAAGATGTGCAAGTACTTTGTTGCTAAGATCTTCCCTTTTTCACTAAAAGGATAAGCTACGGCTTGGTTTAATAGATTACCTTCTGGTTCCATTGATAGCCCTGATTGCTTCTTTCTTCCAGAAATATTTTCCTCCCAGTGCTAGACATGCTGCTTTGCAGAGACTTTTCCCCACTCATCTACTATTGAGGTACACTCTCTCCAACACTTTGATGAAGGTGACATTCCTTATGGTAAGCCTCCTGATCAATGTTTAGAGGAACTTGACACTTTTATTGTTAAGCAAGGGTATTTTAATAAACAAGTTCAGAATCATTTATTGGAAAACTCTAGAGTTATCCATGAGTTGAAAGATATTGTGGAAAGAACTTCTAATGATTTTAAAATACTTTGTAAACACTTTCAAATGGTTCAAACCCAACTTGATCAACTTGCTAAGGTACAAAAGGATATGCTAGTTAATGCTTCAGGACATAAACATGCTTATGGAATTAGAACTAGGAGTGGTATAGCTACTCAAGATCTTTTATATCCTGAAGGACACCCTAAAAGAATAGAGCAGGATTCCCAACAAGGTGAAGATAGTGGTAGTCCTCGTAGGAGGAAGAAAAAGAAACATAAGATAATTGAGGAACCACTTGAACCTGCTGTAGATCCTAATAGTATATCTGTCTCTGATGCTGAAACTGAGGGTGGTAATGATAATAATGAGTCTCCTGATAAGGAGGAAGGTGAGGAAGAACCTGAGAAGCACACTAAGAACACTATGTACACAAAGGAAGATTTTATTGCTAATAAACATGGTAAAGAGAGAGAACCTTGGGTGCAGAAACCTATGCCTTTTCCAGGTAAGAAACACAAGTCAAAGGAACACTACAACAAGTTTTGTGAGTGGATGAAGCCTTTATTCTTGCAAATTTCTTTGACTGATGCTATAAAGTTGCCTCCTTATTCAAAGTATATGAAGGATATTGTCTCTAATAAAAGGAAGATTCCTAATGAGGAGATTTCTACTCTACTTGCTAATTATTCCTTCAATGGTAAGGTTCCAAAGAAACTTGGTGATCCAGGTATTACCAACTATTCCTTGCTCCATTAAGAATAATTATGTTAGAACTGCTTTATGTGATTTGGGAGCTGGAGTTAGTGTTATGCCTTTTTCTCTCTATAAGAGACTCCAGCTAGAAAAGTTGATACCAACTGATATTTCTTTGCAAATGGCTGATAGTTCAACTACTATTCCTGTTGTTATATGTGAGGATGTTCATGTTCAGGTTGCTCATAATTGCATGGGTCTAACTGATTTTGTTGTGCTTGAAATGCCTGAAGATGATAATATGTCTATTATTCTTGGGAGACCTTTTCTTAATACTACAGGTGCTGTCATCAATTGCAATCAAGGAAAAGTAACATTCAATATTAATGACAAAGAGCACACTGTCTATTTCCCCAAGAAGGTTGTTAAGAGCTATTGCCTGAATTCTATTGAAAATATTGAGAGCATCAAGGTTGGAGAAATATATTGTCCCATTCCACAAGAAAATTTTGAAACTATTATGATTGGGACCATTGCTATCAAGTATGAGGTAACATAATCACCTTGTGGAATGCAAATTTTTGCTTCATATAAGATTGTTTTGGTAACAAGACTTGATCAACCTTGTTAACAAAAGGATTTTAATGAACAAAATAATGTTTTCACTGTTGTTATACTTGCTTTCTTTTCCTTCCTAGTCTTTGCTTTAGCTTTAGTTTTCTAGTTTTGCTTGTTTGAGTTTCTTAGCGCTACTATAGTTTGGCTTTTGGTTTGCTTTTGCTTCTTCTGAAAAAATGTTTCTGCGAGAAAATCAATTTTCATACCCTGAAAATTGGCCAAAAATAAAGTTTCCCGAAAAATCCCAGAAAATTCAAAATAAATTTTTCCTCAAAAAAAAAGGGGCAGAATGGCACCTGAGATGACCCAGGGGGACACCCCAGGCCACCAGACCCTTGGTAGGAGTGGCCTACCAGGTGGCGGCGCCTGGGGGAGGTCTGGCCCACCTAGGCCCCTCCAGGCTGCCTCCTCAAAGCTACCTTCTTTCTCTCTCCCGAAAAACACCAGAAAACTTGCTCAAGCTCGAGTTCTTGCTATTCTTGCTCGCGATTTTCGATCTCCTTGTTCAGCCCACCTCAAGTGCTGATTTTTTGAGGGATTGCTCCTTGGTATGTGCCTCCTCCACTTGTCCAATTAGATTTGTGATTGGTAGATTGTATCTTGAGTATTTTGATGCTATAGGTGACAGGTTGTTTGAGCTTGCATGCTTGTTCTTTGCTTAGAAACTTTGTTTTGATGCATGTGTAGTCCTCTAGCAAGTTCCTATAGTAGTTGCTCATCATTTATCAACTTAGAAATCACTTGGTTTGATGGTTGTTTAAAAATTTCAGAATAGGGAAGTCATGGACCACCACACCTTTGGTGACATATTTGAGAGTGATGCACCTAGAAAGGCAAGGCTTCCAAGGTCATCTACTAGTACTAGACCCTCATACAATGAGGATCTCATCACTCCGCGATTTGGTGACGAGGGAGATGAAGGGGATGCGCACCCCTCCACCTTTCCTTGTCAAACTTTCTTGCAAGCTGTTGGGATTCTTAATGATTTCATGACTTTGGTGCAGAGGGCTGGACTAAAAAGTTACATGCAGGATCAGAGTGCACAATATGCTTTGATTACTAAAACATTTGTGGAGAGTTTCTCCTTTACTAATAGTATGTACAAGCCTTCTGTGTCTTTCAAAATTTATGGCAGGGCTCATTCTATGACATTGAAGAAATTTTGCAAGGCCCTTGGACTTGGTACAAATGGCTCATCAAAGAAGATTCAAGCTCTACCTGCTGATTTGCTAGAGATTTACTGAGGAATAACCAATGATGATGACCGTAGAGATCAGCGAGGGAAGATAAAGAACATTCAACTTTCAACCATCAGGTATTTTGCCTACTATATTGCCACCAGTGTTCTTGGTAGGGAGAACACTAGTAATATTTACAACTATCAATTGGCCTTCCTAGCTGCTGCGCTCAACAATGAGGACAGGTATAATCTTGGTTCTCTCATTGCTCGTCGTTTAGCTGCTAAGGGACCCATTTATGGGGGAATTATTGCTACCCGTGTTGCTGCTGCCTTAAGCATTGCTGTTGATCCAAATGATACAGGTTTGGCTCCTCAGAGGCTTGATCTTGCTGCCATGAAGGTGCACCACTTTTTCACCACTAGCTCTACTCTTGAAAACTTGGTTTATAGAATGCTGTTTATTGATGGGGAAGAGAGAGAGATCCCTCTACCCCAAACTACTTTATTCAGTATTTCTCAGGGACCTTGGTCACGCTCGAAGGCGGAGATGGATGAGTTGTTGCGCTCCCTTAACTTCCACGGGCACTATCAGGAGGAAGCACCATCATACGACCCCCCTGCATACACAGGGGAGGCCTCGAGCTCGTACCAGGACGAGGGACCTTCCTCGACATACTACAGAGGTGCATCTACTTGGGCACCATGGGATTGAGCCCCACTTAGGCCAAAAGCCTAATCTTGGGGGGAGGTATACCGACATCACACTCATCTATATATCATGTTCGGTCGGTTCTTTGTATATCTATTGTTTCGCTTTATTTTTGGTTTTTGTTGCTTCTTTCTAAAAAACCCAAAAATATTTTCATTGTTTCTCTTGGTTTGTTTCTTTGTTTCTTTGTTTTGTTTTTCTTAAAAGAAAAATCCAAAAAGATTTTGCTTTGTTTGGTTTGCTTTTTTTTGTTTGGTTTTTCTTTGTTTGCTTATTTCTAAAAATTCGAAAACACCAAAAATATTTGTTGTTCTTCTTTGGTTTTGTGAGTTCTTTGCAGGGTTCAGCCGTCCTCAGTGGATTTTGGTTTCATGTTAATTATTCAAGTCACACAAGTGAAGGGCAATAATGAAGATTAAGACAACTCGAGGTGTGGTAAGAGGCTGGTAAAAAACTCTATTTGTTTCATTTTTGTACATATACTCTTCATTGTGAGCATGCTTAGCCTGTTTGTGTAAGGTGTATGTCATTATGGATTCTTAGTAGTTCTTGCTTGTCTATGATTAGCTCCAGCTTGCTAATAGTTTGTAGCATATCATATGAATGTTTGCTTGCATTGTTTTATTCATACTTTGGTATGATATTGTGGTACCCTCCTCTGACTGTTCATGTGAATCGACTTGGAACATGCTCACGCATGCATATGACTAATCAGTAGTCAGTAAGCCTCGATGATTTATTTTGCCTCAGAGTTATTGTATCACTTTCATGCCATAATTAGTCATGTTTTGTTGCAAGCATGATTATGACAACTATTGCTCTCTCGTTTTTCGCTCCCTCTCTATTGCTATCCTTCACTTGCACTGAGTATGTGCTCTACCTGTGCTTCCAACTCCCCAAAACCAATATTGCCAGCTGTGTCCACCATACCTACCTATTAGCATCATTTAATATTTCAGTGCATATTCTATATGCCGTGTTTTCTTCCAAAATAAAATGTTTGTCTGTTTTGAGAAATTTAGTTAGTAAAGCTCTCACGAACTTGATGGCACACTTTATTCCTTGCGCTTAATAATTCTGAACCATTGTGACTAGTCCATGAAAGTTATATGCTTGCTAATTATATACTGGGAGTCAGCAGAACCGTGCTACCACGGGGAACGCTTTCAACACTTTTTGGATATCTCATCCAGTTGATTCCTTGCTGTTTTTTTACGGATGTCGATGATGTGAAATAAAGGGGAGGTTGTGAGTTCATGGAGTTTATACATTGTGTTAGAGAAACGCCTGGGCCGCTAGCCTAAGCCATGCTTAATCATGGTGAAAAATTGCAGCATCACCATAATGAGCATCTATGAAGCATCCTCAATAAAAAGCTATGCATATGGTAAATAAAAAGATTGATGAGATTCGTATTGTCTGCTTGCCTTGTCATTTTGGTTATGGGAAAGCTCCTGTACCATGTGCAAGGGGTACCCCGTTGGCGGTTCTCGATGATATGCATGTATTTACAATGACAAGAACTTTCAGATGACCAAAGTTGAGTAGCATGCAGAGCGACCCTCGTACTCAAGGGACTTGGGATTTCCAGTCTATGGTCTGTCAAGCATATGATTCAGAGTGGACCTCACTTTCACCTTAACCACATGAAGATGCCTATGATAGGGGCAATGAGAGCTCAAAGCTAATGAGTACCTTCCTTTCAACATTGGGAAGCCTTTCAAACCTTCACGAAACCGTTTTCACAACCTCTTCTATGAGCACCTTATTGAGAGCATAGTTGTCATTCTTGTGTTTGTTCCAAAACTTGGTTAATTATGTCATGACTTTGATGCTTGTATCTCTGATATCTTTATCTCTAGTCTTCATGTGAACTTCAGAGGTGCCTTGGCATTTATATTGTGCTCTTCAAACAAAGGCAAGCGAGATACCACTCTATCATACCTTATTATGAGCATTGCAATGTTGCTTATGTTTATGTTTCATGCTACTTATTATTATTGAGTTGGTTTTCTCTTCATAGCTTGCAATGACTATTGAGTAGACTTAGTTGCATACTTCTTATTATGAATTGTCTAAGCATCTACTCATATGCTGAGAATATTTACATCATATGAAGCAAAGTGTTCGTGAAAGTTCTTTTATCGCACTTAGTTTTCAACTGAATTGCTTGAGGACAAGCAATAATCTAAGCTTGGGGGGAGTTGATACGTCCAAAACGTATCTACTTTCTCGAACACTTTGCTATTGCTTTTCCTCTAGACTTGTGTGATTTGGATACAACTAACACAGACTGACGCTGTTTTTAGCAGAATTACCTTGGTGTCTTGTTTTTGTGCAGAAAATGAACTATCAGGAAAAATCCAGGAAAATATGCCAAAAATTATATTTCACCAGAAGATCCACGGAGCTAGAAGAAGAGACGGAGGGGAGGCCTGGGGGGCCCGGAGCTACCCCAGGCATGGGCTCACCTGACCCCGCGCCTGGTGGGGGTGTGTCCACCCCAGGCAGCTCCTCGACCTCCCTCTGCGCCTATAAGTTGCCTTTCGACCTAAAAACCGGGGGGGGGGGGGGGGGGGTCGATAGTTTTCCAGAAAGAGTTCTGCGCCGCCGCCGCCACCAGAAACCAAGATTCGGATCTAGAAACTCCGTTCTAGCACCCTGCCGGGACGGGGAATTTGGAGAGGATCATCGCCATCGTCATCACCAACGCATCTCCATCAACCACCGATGTTTCCCTCATCCATGAGTGAGTAATCCCCCACTATAGGCTTGGGGATGGTAGGGATTGGATGAGTTCTATCATGTAATCGAATAAGATCTGTTAGGGGCATAGTGCCTAGTATCTCTATTAGTTCCACTGACTCCGAGGAGTAGTAGCACTTGAGCACTAGCTTTAGTGAGTTGTATTCGGTCCCACTGTATCGTAGTTTCCCGAATGGTTCTTAAAACCATCTGTATTTCTTTGTTGTGGTGTGTGTTTGTATCGTGTGCTATGAATGAATGAAAAGCAAGTTGCTAGAAAAATCTGAGTCAAACTTCAAAAACTTTTCAAAACCCCTGAACCTTAGAAATTTCCCTCTTTTCTCATGATCTATCCCAATCTTTAGATGCCTCGCGGAGGAAGCGGTTCATCCCTGGACCCGATGTTGCAGATCTTGCAAATGTTGGTTTCTGACCGCGAAGCTGAAAGAGCCAAACGCCAAGCCAACTTAGCCACCCTTCAACAGATATCTCAGATGGCCAACAACAATCAAGGCCATGGAAATCAGGACAACCATGGATCTAAGCTCAAGAATTTCCAGAACACCAATCCACATGTTTTCACTAAGTCAGAAGAGCCCCTAGACGCAGATGATTGGTTGCAGACCATGGAGAACAATCTGGAAGTTGCAGGAGTGGAAGCTAACGAGAAAGTGTTGTTTTCTACCCACTATCTGGCAGGAGATGCAAGAGCATGGTGGAACAACGTTCGCGCAATGATAGGAGGTCAGATGATGACTTGGGATGAATTCAAAGTCAAGTTCAGCAGAACCCATGTGCCACCGGGTTTGATCAAGAGGATGAGAGATGAATTCAGGGAACTGAAGCAAGGAAGGATGACAGTAGTGGAATACCGTGACAATTTTTAGTCATTGGCTAGGTATGCACCGGATGAGATCGACACTGAAGCCAAGAAGAAGGAGAGATTCCTGAATGGTCCGCACGATGAGATGCAGACGGTGTTAGTCAATATCCCCTTTGCTGATATTGAAGCCTTAGTTGACTCTGCCATTCAGATGGAAGGAAAGATCAATCAAGCTAATGAGAACCGCAAGCGTCGCATGATGCATCAACCAGGAACCCACCATACACCAAAGTATCGCCCCAACCCATCTCCAGGATTTGCCCCAAGAAACAACAGACCCCCGATGAACAGTCCGACCTATCGCAATCGTGGAAACCCAAGGCCCGGAGGAAACCACAACAACCCCGGCAACCCCAGCAATTTCAACCGTGCACCACCCAAGTTCAACAACAACAATGTCGTCACCAACACCAACACTGCCCCAAGGACTGGAAGCAATGTTGTGCCTGTTACAGCAAAGGACAAGTCGCAAGTGATTTGTTATGAATGTGGAACCAAGGGTCACTATTCCAATGAGTGCCCCAAGAAGATTGCCACAGCCCCTAATGCAAATGCCCCAGCTCAGCAGCAGCGTCATGTTCAGCTCGGAAGAAGGTTTGCCCCAGGGAACTCGCTCAACCGCAACGGCCGTCTCTTTCTCATGCATGCTGAAGAAGCCCAAGAAGCGCCAGATGTCGTGTTGGGTATGTTTTCTGTTAAATCAGTACTTGCAAGAGTGCTGTTTGATTCTGGAGCATCGCACTCATTTGTCACTAAAGAATTTGCATGCACTAGTAAGATTCAACCAACCAAATTTAAGCATGTTATGATTGTTCAAATACCTGGTTCAACCATCAAAGCTAGGCAAATTTGCAAAGTCGTCGCCATACAAATCCATGGCATAGATTTTTATGCTAATCTAATAGTACTCGGAACTAAAGGTTTGGAAGTAGTACTAGGAATGGATTGGATGTCCAAACACCAAGGATTAATTGACTGTGCCAAGAAAGCCATAACCATGACCAGTACAGCCGGAATATCAGTTGAGCATGTGTCTGAAACCTTGCCTCATCAATTCAAGTGCAACAAGAGTATAGCCCAACCAACCATTGACCAAGTTCAGATAGTCTGTGAATACCCCGATGTATTTACAGATGTTTTGCCCGGTATGCCCCCAGATCGGGATATCGAGTTTATCATTGAACTAATCCCTGGAACCGGACCCATAGCCTAGAGACCATATAGTATGAACCCGTCTGAAATAGCGGAACTGAAGAAACAACTCGATGCCATGTTGGAAATTGGACTGATTCAACCAAGTGCGTCAACATGGAGATCACCTGTTTTATTTGTGGACAAGAAAGATGGAGGTAACCGTTTGTGTACGGATTATCGGAAGTTGAATGACGTCACCATCAAGAACAAGTACCCATTGCCAAAGATAGAAGACCTGTTTGACCAGTTGACTGGTGCCAAAGTGTTTTCTAAGATTGATCTTAGAACTAGCTATCATCAACTCAAGATTCACGCAGAGGATATTCCAAAGACTGCCTTTACCACCCGATATGGATTATATGAGTATACGGTCATGTCTTTTGGATTAAACAATGCCCCCGCTTATTTCATGAATCTCATGAATAAGATTTTTATGGACTTCCTGGATAAGTTTGTCGTTGTTTTCATCGATGACATTCTGATTTATTCCAAATCAGAAGAAGAACATGAGCTACACCTAAGGACCATTCTGGGAACCCTTAGAGAGCATCAGCTATATGCCAAGTTTAGCAAATGTGAATTCTGGTTACAGGAGGTAGGATTCCTCGAACATATTGTATCAGCCGGAGAAATTGCCGTTGACCCTGCGAAGGTGAAGGATGTCGAAGATTGGCAAGCCCCAACCACTCAAACCCAAGTTCATGCATTTCCCGGATTCACGGAATACTACCGCAAGTTTGTAGAAGGATTCTTGAGTATTTCCAGACCCATGACCCAATTGCTGAAGAAGGACAAGAAGTTTGAATGGACGGACAAATGTGAAGCGAGTTTTCAAGAACTCAAGATAAGATTGATTTCAGCCCCAATCTTGATCATGCCGGATATCACGAAGCCCTTTGATGTGTATTGTGACGCATCCAAGATTGGTATCGGATGTGTGCTAATGCAAGAAGGCAAGGTTATATCTTATCTATCCCGACAACTGAAACAGCATGAACAGAATTATCCAACCCATGACCTTGAAATAGCAGTCGTAGTTCTAGCCCTGAAGACATGGAGGCATTATCTCATGGGAAACCGTTGTGAGATTTATTCGGATCACAAGAGCCTGAAGTATATATTCACACAGAAGGAGCTGAATATGAGGCAGAGAAGATGGATTGAGCTCATCAAGGACTATGATCTGGACATTCACTATCACCCCGGTAAAGCCAATGTGGTAGCAGATGCCCTTAGCAGATTGCCGTGCCGCTTGAACTCCATGATTTTGAAGGAGCAACCAAGTTTGCACAAAGATATGGAAGATTTCTGAATGCAATTAGTGAGTGAAGGATTTTTGGATAGTATAGAACTTCAACCCACTTTGATCAGTCAGATAAAGAGGCACAAAAAGGAAATGCTAGTATCGATGGAATCAAACGTCATATCGGTACAGGCAAAGTACCCGGATTCACCGAAGACGAAGAAGGAGTTCTGTGGTACAAATTACGTCTCTGTGTACCAGCAGATTCGGAATTGAAAGAAGTGATTTTGAAAGAGTCCCATGATACTCTTTATTCTATCCACCCCGGAGGAATGAAGATGTATCAGGATTTGAAGGAACAATTATGGTGGCATAAGATGAAGAGAGAAATCGGAAGCTATATTGCCAAGTGTGATATATGTCAGAGAGTCAAGGCGGGACATCAAAGACCCGCATGACTATTGCAACCATTACAGATTCTAGAATGGAAATGGGATTCAGTTGGAATGGACTTTATCACCGGATTGCCTACTTCTAGTAGGGGAATGACTCTATCTGGGTCATAGTGGACAGATTGTCCAAAGTCGCCCATTTCTTACCAGTCAAGACCACATACCAGAGTTCGAAGCTAGCAGAGTTATACATCGCTAGAATCTTCAGTTTGCATGAAGTCCCTAGGAATATTGTATCGGATCGAGGAACCCGGTTTACCTCGAGATTCTGGAAGTAGGTCCAAGAAGGTTTAGGAACCCGACTAGATTTCAGCACAGCGTATCACCCTCAGACCGATGGACAAACGGAGCGAGTAAATCAAATACGAAGATATGTTGAGAGCATGTGTGCTAGAGTATGGATCTAAATGGGAAGACTGTCTGCCTTTTGCAGAATTTTTATACAACAACAGTTATCAAGCTAGTCTGCAAATGGCCCCATTTGAATTCATGTATGGAAAGAAGTGTCGCACCCCTTTGAATTGGTCGGAAGTAGGAGAGAGTCAGATTTTCGGACCCGACATCCTACGAGAAGCAGAAGAGAAAGTTCACAAGATTCGTGAGCACCTCAAGACCGCCCAGTCAAGACAGAAGAGTTACTTCGACAAGAGACGTCGAGACCTCACTTTCAATATCGGAGATTTTGTGTATCTCAAAGTGTCGCCTTTGAAGGGAATGCAGCGTTTCCAGCTCAAAGGAAAGTTAGCCCCTAGATATATCGGACCCTTCAAGATTCTGAATCATCGAGGAGAAGTATCATATCAATTGGAACTGCCTGAGGAAATGTCAGCAGTGCACAATGTGTTCCATATATCGTTATTTCACAAATTCCTTGAAGTTCCGGAAAAGACTGAAGTTTTCAAGAACATTGATCACCAGACCATTGAGATCAACGATGAGCTGAAGTATCCCGAAGTACCCATCCGTATTTTGGAAGAAGCTTTCAGAACCACCAGAACCCGAAGCATCAAGTTTCTCAAGATTCAGTGGAGCAACCACACTGAAGAAGAAGCTACCTAGGAGCGCGAAGATCACATCAGGACGGAGTTTCCCAATCTTTTTAAATCCTAGGTAATCCTTTTTCTTCCTTTTCAAATCTCGGGATGAGATTTTGTTTAAGGGGGGAAGGTTTGTAACATCCCAAAAATATGAAACAATGATCATCAAACTCTAATCACTAAAATTAGGGTTAACAAAAATTTGATTAATTTAAATCATATGAATGCATGTGTGTATGTGATGATTTGATGAATGCATGAATGAACTTGTGTGATTAACCTAAATAGCAAGAAATGGTTTAAAGATGAATATAGAATCATATAAAACAATTCCATGCATAAACAAATCAAGAGAAAATCAAAAACAAATCAAATAAAGCAAATGGTCATTTTTGCCAATCTTGCTCACTAGGTCACTTTGAGTGTTTCTAGTCCAAGATTTAAAATAGAAACTTTTCCAGTTCTTTTCACCCCTTGCTAGACTAAGTAAAAGTGAAGAAAAGCCCACAGTTCAAACTTGCAGAAACATTTGGCAACCAAACCGGTTGCCAAATCACATTTTTAAACCATAATCAGTATTTTTATTTAACTAGAAATGCTTTTATTTAAAGATTTATTCCTTAGCATCACAAAATATACATTTAAATCTACAAGTTGGTTTTTATGGTCAGTAGGTTCAAAACAAACCATTTACAAAAGATTTTACCCTAAAAATATTTTTAGAATAATTTTTATACTCAAATTAGGCCTAGACATGTTTCTACAAAAACAACTAATTTTCCAGAATAAAATCACTAAACAAAGGGCATGGTTGCAAAGGTTTATTTTTGCTGATTCCATTGATATAAAGTTTGCAAAATTTGGACGTGTGGATTTAAAGTTATGAATTTTTCAAATCTAAACATCTAATAGATGAAATTTCTATTCAAATCAGCAGGCAGGGCTACGTGGCTGTTTCTGATTCGCTGATACTGGTTCGCGTGGATTGTTCAGCTACAGCCGTTGGATTTAAAGAGATCTATGCGGCTCAGATGGAATCATACCCCTTCAGTTAAGTGGATCTATCATATCCTTACGATTTGAATCTAACGGCTGACAGAGGTGTGACCTAAGATGGGCGGCGCTGGTGGCGGCTGTGCGGCGGCGGCGCTCTGGCGGTGGTGTTGCCGACGATTTAGGAAGCGCGGGTGAGGGAGGAGTAGCTCACCAGATTCGCAGGAAGGTGATGATGCTCAACGTGGCCGTGGTTTGCGAAGGGGCGCACGGGGACGATGGTAATTCCTTGCCGGAGTTGCTCACTGGCTCGGGCACATACTGTCATTGTCGGGGGCGAGGTTATGAAGCGCGCTAGGACACGAAACAGGCGACATCAACCAGAGAGGAGGGGATGGTCGGGTCTCACTGTGTGGAGCTGCCGGAGTCGAGGCAGACGGCGGTGGTGCTCAGTCGAAGATGTTGCCGAGGCTACGGAGCACGCACGCCAAGCGGGCGGTACTGGGAGGTGCAAGAGATGCTGGCGAGCAAGCTCGTGTGAAGCAGGGATAGTGGGGGTGACGGTGTTGGCCAGAATCGCAACGGTGGCTCGTCGGAGATAGTGGGGTTCAAGAGTGAAATTGAGGCAGTCTGGAGGCGATCTGGTGCGAGCGAGCGAGGGAAAGGGAGAGTGGGAGGAGGCGATTAAATGGGCGTGAACACGGGGCGGAATCAACGCAGCATCAACGCGAATTAATGTGTGGAGTAATCAGCAGAAACAGCGAAGTTTTGGGGTAAGAACGAGTCACGGGGTGGAGACGATGAACTGGCAAGTGGGGTCGGTTGGTCAGCGAAATAGAGAGCGGTGCAGTGGGGCCTTGCTGTCAGTGGCTGAGTGGGTGCACGTTTGAGTGAGAAGAAAACGGTTCGGGGGGAGGAGACGGAAGTGGGCTGCACTGCTGGGCCTGGTTTGCTGGGCTGGGTCCAATTCATTTTTTTTTCTTCCTATTTCTTTTTCTTTTTTTCTATTTCTTTTATTCTGTTTTGAATTTATTCAATTGATTTAAATACTTGTTTGAATTCAAAATTTTCCCAAACTTTCAGTAAGTTTCTCTAGTGTTTAAACATGTATTTTAAAGACCATTTTTGGAATATTTCTTTTATTCATTTATGGTTTATTATTTATTTATAATAGGCATTTGCCTTTATTCAAATAAGATTTTAAGTATAATTTCAAACTCTTATTAGGGGCCGAGGCACCAACATGATTAAGAAACCTGTGATCATCCGTTGACCAATGAACCAGTGACTAGAGTTTCACTAGGAACTACTGGTTGTTTGTATATCACACGTGTATTAACGTTTCCTAATCAATACAGTTCTAGCATGATATAAAACTTAATCATAAACTTTATGAAATATGCCATTAAATATTTGACTCTAGGGTATCTTACCTTCACACATACCCCCTAAAATCGTACTGAGAAAAAGGCCAATTTCAAGTGTACATGCAACTCGTGTGAGCAATCAAAATGTTCCTAGTTACAACACAACTTGCAACTGTACTATCCGTGAGAAAAATGATAGTTTCAAGTGTTGATGCAACTCACATACCACCTAAATCCTTCCAAGAATACCAGATTCAAGTCAACATGCAACTCATGTGAACAAATGAAATGTTCCTAGTTAACACACAACTTGCAACTGTACTACCCGTGAGAAAAATGATAGTTTCAAGTGTTGATGCAACTCACATACCCCTCTAAAATCCTTTCAAGAAAAAACATTTTCAAGTGGACATGCAACTAGTGTGAACAAATCAAATGTTTCCAGTTACAACCATAGTTGTAACTATACTACCCGTGATTTCAAGTGCTGATGTCACATACCCCCTAAAATCGTACCGAGAAAAAGGCCGGTTTCAAGTGGACATGCAACTCGTGTGAGCAATAAAAATGTTCCTAGTTACAACACAATTTGCAATTGTACTACCCGTGAGAAAAATGATAGTTTCAAGTGTTGATAACATAACCCCTAAATTCTTCCACGAAAAACAAGTTTCAAGTCGATATGCAACTCGTGTGAACAAATCAAATGTTACCTGTTATAACCGTACTTGCAACTGTACTACCCATTATTTCAAGTACCTCTTAAAATCGTACTAAGGAAAAGGACAGTTTCAAGTGGACATGCAACTCATGTGAACAAATGAAGTGTTCCCATTTACAACACAATTTTCAACTGTACTATCCATGAGAAAAATGACAGTTTCAAGTGTTGATGCAACACACCTACCCCCTAAAATTGTACCGAGAAAAACTAGTTTCAAGTGGACATGCAACTCATGAGAACAAAATCAAACGTTCCCAGTTACAATCCTACTTGCAACTGTACTACCCGTGATTTCAAGTGTTGATGCAACTACCCCCTAAAATCCTTCCAAGAAAAACCAGTTTCAAGTGGACATGCAACTCGTGTGAACAAATCAAATGTTCTCAGTTACAACCCTACTTGCAACTGTACTGCCTGTGATTTCAAGTGCTGATGTAAATCACATACCTGCTAAAATCGTACCGAGGAAAAGGTCTTCAAGTGGACATGAAACTCGTGTGAACAAATCAAAAATGTTACCAGTTTCAACCCTACTTGCAACTGTAGTACCCGTGAGAAAAATGACAGTTTCAAGTGCTGATGCAACTCACATATCCCCTAAAATACTACCCAGAAAAAACACAGTTTTAAGTGGACATGCAACTCATGTGAACAATCAAAATGTTCCTAGTTACAACCCTACTTGCAACTGTAGTACCCATGATATCAAGTGCTGATGCAACTCACATACCTCCTAAAATCATACCGAGAAAAAATCAGTTCCAAGTGGACATGCAACTCGTGTGAACAATAAAAAAATTCCCAGTTACAACCCTACTTGCAACTGTAGTACCCTGTGATTTCAAGTACTGATGGAACTCACATAACCCCTAAATCATACTGAGAAAAAGGCCAGTTTCAAGTGTACATGCAACTCGTGTAAACAATCAAATGTTCCTTTTTTCGATAAAGGGCGCCTTTATTACTTAGCAGTAACTTACACCTGGCCTCTGCATAAAGATGCACACAGCCGACACCAATCCACATAGTACAAACATAAAATGAAAAATATAGACGAATTACATATCAAACTGAGAAATTGTAATAACGCCTAGGGTGCATGGGGTAGGTCTATCCGAAGATTATGCTACCATCCATGTCTGGTAAAAAAGTCCCATGCCGTATCCTCCAGCCGCGTGCACACCTCCAGGAAGAGATCACGATAATCCGCACGATGCAAAGTTGACCAAGCCCGAAGGGTATGAGTACACCTGTAGAGAACCTGCAGAAGAGAGCAGTTTATATCATTAAAAACCTTATTATTTCTACATAGCCATAGCGACCATATAATGGCTATCGCTCTGACCCTAAGTAGATTTTTGTACTTGTTATCAATACCATGTAACCAATTCCCAAAAATGTTGGCAATACTACGTGGTGGATACAAGCCAGAAGCTGCTTGGGTGATTGACCATATAGACCGTGCAAAACTACATTGGAAAAATAGGTGTTTGATTGTCTCATCATGATGACAGAACACACACCCAGGATTTTCATGCCAATTCCGCTTAATAAGGTTGTCTTTTGTAACGATAATCCCACGACGAATATACCAAACAAAATTTTTATTTTTAAGTGGTATCTTCATCTTCCAGATCATCCTATTATCTACCGCTGGAATAGTCGGCTGAATTAAAGCATTATACAAAGAGCTAACAGAAATGGACTCATTCTTAGTTAGATTCCATCGGAATTCATCTGGCTCGTCCAACAGTTGTACATGTGCTAGACGATGTAGCAACATGATCCAAGAGTCAAGTCTAGAACCAATTAGATCCCTTCTAAACGTTATATTTGGCGGGAATGATTCGAACACTGTGGCAACCGTTTCCTCCTTATAACGAACAATAGAATATAATGAAGGATATTGTTCTCGAAGGGAAGCATTATCTATCCATTTATCCTCCTGAAACCTTATCTGCGTCCCATTATTAATAGAGAAAGTTCCGAAGCGTAAAAAATGTTTTTTTGACGCCATCAGACCAGCCCAAAAGTGAGAGTCACCAGGTTTCCAAACCATTTGGGACAATGCCTTTAAACCAATATACTTTCTTTTAATAATAGTTTGCCAAATCCCTTCCTCATTTAATAACTTGTAGAGCCATTTACTAAGGAGGGCTGTATTCTTAACCTGTAGATCATGAATACCGAGCCCACCCTGTTCTTTGGGTCTACACAAAACACTTTATTTAGCCAGTCTATACTTCTTTTCTCATTATCTCCCTGCCAAAAGAATATTGATCAGAAGTAATCCAACCTTTTTAAGACCCCTTTCGGTATTTGAAAAAAAGGAAAGCATAAACCAAACCATATTACTTAGAACTGAGTTGATTAGCACCAATCTTCCCCCTATAGAAAGAAGTTTGCCTTTCTAACTACTCAAACGTATCTGTAGTCTTTCCTCGACAGTTTTCCACTCAGCATTTGTAAGCCTTCGGTAGTGAACCGGAATGCCCAAATATCTGATCGGGAAAGTGCCTTGACAACAGTCGAAGAGTTCATTATAAAGACCAACCTCCTCTTGGGCCTCGCCGAAACAAAACAATTTGCTTTTATGAAAATTAATTTGTAATCCAGAAAGCTGCTCAAAAGCCGAAAGTATGAGTTTCAGATTCTTGGCTTTTTCAAGATCATGTTCCATAAAAAGAATTGTATCGTCCGCATATTGAAGTATAGATAACCCTCCATCTACAAGATGAGGAATCACACCTTCAATTTGGCCATCGGACTTAGCACGCTCAATCAAGATAGATAACATATCAGCTACTATATTAAAAAGCATGGGCGATAATGGATCTCCTTGTCTTAGCCCTTTCTTAGTCTGAAAGTAGTTGCCAACATTGTCATTGACTTTGATGGCAACACTACCTCCGACTACAAAGCTTTCAATCAAGGAGCACCATTCCGCTGAAAAACCTTTCATTCTAAGAGCTTGTTGTATAAAAGACCAATTAACTTTGTCATAAGCTTTCTCAAAATCAATTTTGAGAATAACCCCATTCAATTTCTTTCTATGTAGCTCATGAACCGTTTCATGCAAGGTAGCCACGCCATATAAGATGTGTCTACCTTGCATGAAGTCGGTTTGTGAAGGCCTAACAACATGATCAGCCACATAGTTCAACCTGATAGTGGCAACCTTGGTGAAAATCTTGAAGCTAACATTAAGAAGACAGATCGGTCTATATTGTTGGATCTGTTATGCTTCATTAACTTTAGGCAGTAAGATGATTTCACCAAAGTTCAACCGATATAGATCTAGTTGACCCTCATGTAAAGCACTAAACATATTCAAAAGATCTGGTTTGATTACATCCCAAAAGGTTTGGTAGAACTCAGCGGGAAAACCATCCGGACCAGGTGCCTTATTATGCTCCATTTGGAAAACAGCTAATTTGACTTCCTCCTCAGAATAGGGAGCAGTCAGATAGTTGTTTTCCTCCACAGAAACTTGGGGAATATCATTAATTTGGGATTCATCCATTGAGAAAGAACCCTCCTCCGGATCCCCAAACAAACCTTTATAGTAATTCGTAATGTAAGACTTTAGCTGCTCATGTCCTTCAATCAACTCGTCATTATGCTTTAAGGAATGAATACGTTTCTTCTTGTGTCTGCCATTGGCTACACAATGGAAGTATCTAGTATTCGAATCCCCATGCAAAATAAATTGTGATTTAGAATGCTGATACCACTTGAGTTCCTCCTCTCGCAGTAATCGGGCAATCTCCGCATTTGATTGGATTTTTAGCTCAATTTCCTGTGGAGTAAGCAACCGGGATTCTGCTAGAGCTTCGAGGTCATCAATAATAGCTGAAAGTCTAAGTTTTTATTTTTTGAGAATACCAGCGGTGTGACGTGCCCAACCCCCGAGATGTTTCCGTGTCAAACGCACTTTATTGTTCCATCTCTGGATTGGGGTATCACCGGCCACTGGCCTTTCCCAAATTGCTTTCACCATATCATGGAAACCATCGCGAAGCAGCCATCCAAGCTCAAATTTGAAAGGACGGCCACAACGTGGTAATGGCAAACCAGTGGTTAGCAAAATGGGAGCGTGATCAGGCAGAGCCTCAATACGTTCTAGAGCTCGTACCGAAACTAGAGGGAAGTGGTCTTCCCAATCTGAGTCCATCAGTACACGATCAAGCTTTTCGTATGTTGGTTCCGATAAAGAATTAGCCCCAGTAAATTGTCTACCAATCATGTTTACTTCCTTCAAGTCAAGGCTGTCGATGACAGCGTTAAAAAGGAAGGGCCAATGATCGTCAAAGCGGCCTTTGCTCTTCTCAAATGGGAACCGAAGCAAGTTAAAATCCTCCCTATAAGTATAGGGTACGGATTATCTTTTGCTAAGTTCACCAATTCTCGAAGGAAATCGGCCTTGAAAGCCTCTTGAGCCGCACCATACCCAGGAACCAGACTCCACACGAAATTATCAGCTTTGTTATGGACATGTAGTTTAATATGAAACTCTCCTTACGCAACAGCTAATATATCCATATGGTGTCTGCCCGCACGCCGAGTAAAATGCCCCCAGACCGTCCCCTGGGTGTATGAGAATGCCACACAAAATCTATACCGCCTGAAAGGCGAACTAGTATTGTTTGTGAGAATTCTCTTCTACCCGTTTCGGAGATAGCCACAAAATCCAAATTGTGTTCCCTAGAACATAGTGCAATGTGTAAATGTTTAGCCAAGTCTCGAAGACCTCTGCTATTCAAAAACATGCCGTTCATTGGGAAACAATAATTGATTTAGGCGCAAGATCCCGTTTGCGAGATTTGTTACATTTTTTTCCGGAAGTTGATTTGCGACCAGAAGCAGTTAGCTCATAAATTGAGCTTAATCTATCTTCGTCCAAACCAACTTCAAGAACTCCACCTACTACATGAGATAGGATCTGACCATCTGTTGAGATATCTGTATCCTCATCATCAGAGTAGGTGGAAATAAAAGAGGCCAGGCTTTTGGAACAACCGTTAACCGGTCAAATTCCATCCGCTTCAAGACCTTAGCAGAAATAGAAACATCACATACATTCTTACCTAAACTAATTCCAACAGAATTAAACTTAGAATTAATGCACTTTGATGAAAAAGGAATAAAAGACTTGGATGAAGAGGGATTACCAGCCGTGTTGAGGTTCTTCTTCGCCTTCCTGCGCATGTCCTTCTCCAAAGAATCTATATCCGTGACCGAAGCACCATCGGCACTAACCGGATGCCTTGCACTCCTGCGCAGCACCGGCATCGCAGAGACCTTGAGTACCTTTAAAAGCTGATCAGCCTCCATAGCTGCATCCGTCGACGAGTCCTGCTCGACCCGCGTCTCTGTGTCCGAAATAAACCCACAGCCCTGGCCATCCTGTGGCCCAAGTCCATCGTCCTCCTGGTGTAACACCGAATGCTGAGATGCTTGCCACATAGTGGGCTGGACGTCCTGAGCCTCCCGCGCAATAGATGGTGAAGAAGTCCCAGCTGCAGCCGACGGTGCAGGCTGTGTCAAAGGAGGTGATGCTGGCGGGCCTGTAGTAGGCGAGGCCGTGCGCGTCACGACACCCAAAAGCAAAGATGCGTCAGAGATGCTTGGTGAAGAGTACTTCACCATAGTCGGTGCAGCAGAGGGGGCCGGCGAAGGGGACCCATGGGAACCGTACGCCACAGAAGTGCCAGAAAGACCCACATCACCCATGGCGAAAGATGCAGTAGTAGATATCAAACCAGGCCTCTGAAAGTAAGAACGAGAACACCGTGCAGCAGTAACAATGGCTTTACCCCTGGGAGTCTATGGACTATGGTTGAAAGGCGTGACTGCAAACACAGGCATAGCAGAAACCTTGTTGACCTGAGGACCACCTACAGCTGTCTGGGAACTCGCATTATCAATCTCCATCTAATTCCCCTGAGTCCGGGTAGTGGTATCATCAGTAGAAGGGTCCTTGTCCTTCTGTCCCGTACCATCGTCCTCATCTGAATCATCTCCCTTACGCCTCCAGAACATAGGGGTAAAAGTAGGATCAGGGGAGAAGTCTGGGGACTCCGGGCGAAAAGTAAACTCATAGCTCTTCAGCTTCAGAGTAGCAGTGGTACCAATGAAAGGACTTCTGGCATCTACACACTTCTGCAGCGCATTTGTATTCATCATTGCCACACAAATATGCACAATTTGCGACTATACAGCGTCGGTAAATCCACATCCACTGTCGTACCCAGAAGAGAGCCATCTGCCCACAAACCATGGAAGTGCCGGATGGTATGAGGAACACCCTCCACATGAACCCACACCTGAGGTAATACAAACTTCGGCTGAATATCCTGCATCTCCCAAACACTGATAACAATCCGAGCATTGTGAGAAGGAACCGGCATCTGAATGCCATCGACACGCTATAAATCCGCAAAAGAAGGAAAGCTTACAAGAAAAGAATCATCACCATGTGGGAGGGCCTCCCATTTCCACTGAGTACGGAGAGGGCAAATCCGTGTCATCTGAGATTCAATGACATCCGCAGGCACCACCGGCCCCACCATAGTCACCGTAGCCGTCGGTGTACACTTTGGAGCCAAGTTTGCCTTGAAAATGCTATCAGGCAACTGATTGAAGAGAGTATCTTCCGTACCATTCCCTTCCACAATCATCATAGGCTTGGGCAATTTCAGCGTTGGACACTTGGCGGTGGGATGAGCAAAATTATTACAAACCAAATAGTAGTGTTGAACCGGACAGTTTTTAGAAGCATGAGTATCACCAGAGCACTTCCAGCACTTCACCATCTTCTTGGCCTTCCCCAGATCAGCCTGACCAGAAGAATCCACTATATCAACCGCGGGTATTGAAACAGCAAAGACCAGCGGCACTGGAATACTCACGGTCGGAAGACCATACATCATGTCGGGTGACTGGAGCACTGGCGGAGGCTGGAAAATCTGCTGCGTAGGCACCGCAGGTGGCTGCGGCTGTGCTCCCTGCACATTCTTCTTCTTCTTACTTTTATTCCGTGGCACCACAGGATCAGACGCAGCAACAGGAGGCTGCGCAAATTGCGGAAACATCTGCGCATATAGCTGAGGCGGAATAATAGGCGGAAAAATAGGCCTAGCAAAATTCATTGATGGCCGGAAGAGCTGCCCTGGAGGTTGAGCGGCGAACCCCGACGGACCCGCAGGTCGGAACGGCGGTTGAAGAGGTCTGAAGGGCAATGGGTGGACCATCCCAATCTGTCCTCCTCCAGACAGAGAAGAACCGGACTGCATCATCAAGCTGACAGCAGCCGTCGAGGCAGTAGTTCCACCCCCGTCAGAGGTACAGAAGGAGCAGCCGGCGCAGCAGTTCCAAGGCCCGCCGTCGCAGCAGGCAGGTGCGGCCCGGCATTCTGAATACGTGCGAAGGACGGCGACCCTGGTGTCCTGAAGGTGCAGGCGCTAGGGCAGATGAATGTCAATGGCGACGTGTACAGAGGAGCTGCTACGGGAGTCGTCGAGAGAACAGAACGCGCTAGAGGGATCGGTCTCCGAAGACGCGGTGAGCACCTACGTCCCGTCCCCGACCCCGCTAGGGCAGATTCCCACCTTGCGCCGAAACCGATTGTGGACCCACCTGTCCCTGTAACTGGCGCAACAGAGGGACCACCCGACCCCGCCACGTCCGCCGCCAACGACGGAAGGAAGTCCGTGAGAACAGGATGCGGCGTCACCCGTCGACTCGGCAGAGGACCGCGCCACCCCATGCGCGGACGGTGCGACAACCGTAGGCCCGTGAGCGATGACGAGAAGCACCGGCGATCGCCCGCTTCCGGACCCGACGACGGGGGTGAGATCGATCGTGCATGGCGAGGAGATCCAATTCCAGGCGAACGCCGTCCCTTCCGGCGTTCCTAGTAGCGCGAGGCCTGGGAGGGGTAGCCTGCGACCTCCCAGAAAGGCTGCAGAGAACTCCGGCGGTCCTTGCGACGAGCCACCGTCGTCCATTCTCCGTCATCTAGAGCCTTCTCCGCCACCTGGATCGCGACATGATCCCCGAGATCTGACAGCCTGCTGAAACGACTGCCGAGGACAGTGCCAGATTAGGACCTGCAGCCAGTAGGTGGCGCCTCCATGGCGGCCGCCGGCGGCGGTAGATGCTGGCGGCGCGGAGGGCTCCTTCAAAAATATCAAATGTTCCTAGTTACAACTCTACTTGCAACTGTAGTACCTAGTGATTTCAAGTGTTGATGGAACTCACATATGTAACACCCTAGCCTCTCCGGACCGGCGGCTGTCACTCATGAAAGCTCAATAGGATCTCTAGACTAACCCCACATACCAACACTAGTCTTTTTTGTGCACTTTGTCCTCACTCGAGCGCACCCGGTACCTACTTCCCGGTCGGTCACCCATCCTCAATTTGCTCTAGGCCAAGCATGCTTAACCTTAGAGTTCTTTCCAGAAGAGATTCCGAAAAAGAAGTTACAACTGTTGGTATGGGTATACTATCAAGGGATTTCTATTTTCGTGCCCTTGGTTCGTTAGTTATACTCGGTTTTCCCCAGCCGCTTAACTTCTTCTCACTTTCCCCTCACTATGTTATGAAATCCTCGCAGGGGCTTGGACGGAGGGATGCTGTCAGGTCAAAGGTTTGACCGTTACATGCTGACTAGTGGGACCGCATTGGGGCGGGTCATGCATTGAGCATTACGTTTTGTGTCCTCGACCGTTACATGCCGACATGTGGGACCGTGTTGGGTCAGGTCCTGCCGTGGCCATTACATGATGACGGGTGGGGCCAGGATACACATGGGACCCGCCATCCATCTCTCGCTGACATGTGGCCCGCTTTTTTCCTGATTGGGTGGCCGGTGCAGCCAATGACAAATGAGGCCATTCTGTGGGGCCATCGAAGTCAATGAACGATGGGGCCATCATGTGGGGGAATTGGAGACAATGACCGATGGGGCCGTGATGTTGGGCTGGAGGGGGATTTGCCATGTTTTATGTTGCAACTTGCATATTTTCTATCTTGTGTGTCACTGACATGTGGCGGTCATGTGAAAAATATGCAAATTTCAAAGAAAAAGTTTGGCAGATATGCAAAATTAGCAAATATGCAAAAATCCTGGAGCAGCTACTCCCCCAAACATTGACAAGTGGGGTCGTGTATGACACACGTGAGGTAGGCTCTCTCTCTCATTCGCTCCCTGCCCCTAGCCTCAAGCAGCTCCTATCCCACTGGCGGACAGAGCAACCATCGCCGGCTCCGTCCTACGGTGGTGTCGAACGGACTGTCGCGCTGCACCTCAAGCACGACTCTAGCACCTGTTTCGACCGCACACATTGTACGTTGAGGCAGTACCGACCGTAGGCAGGTCTGCCGCCCACGACGACAGGGATTTTGTTCTGTCGCCATAGCTCGATGAACGGTCGCAGCAATTGCTAGTAGTGCTTGGTAAGACCTTCACTCCTGCTCTGCCCACCCTAATCGATTCGGTTCCCGTAATTTCCTCGATATTGTAGGGGTAAATTAGTCTTGAATGTCTGGTCGTAGCGGGTACACCGACGAGGGTGGGGATTCGATCATGTCGTGGCCAAATTCTCCTTCTCCTACCACGTCGCAAGTGCAGGTAGCTCCTTCTCTTTGTACTACCGTTGAATTTGAAGTGCCGCCATGGCCTGTCGGACTGATTTTAATTGGGTTTGTTTTGGGATTGTTACAGTGTGCTACGCAGGTCGATGATCCATGACACATTGCATACCAAGATGAATCAACCCAGTAGTCTAGCCAGAGGATGGATTTTGGAGGAGATGGTTGCCAATTTAGGTGATGAATTGGCTCGTAAAAACCTGTTGATATTAGAGTTGAAGCGTACTGTCGAGGAAGAAAATAAGAACTCAGAGCTTATTTGCAAAGAGAAGTTGACACTTGAGGTTGACCTTGCCTTATCTGATCAAGTGCTAGAAAATCTAAAACATGAACTTCAAGTGAAGGGGGAGGAGAATAGTAGATTCATATGGGCAGTTTTAGTAGTTGTCATCCCCGTCCTAACAGTTATAGTATGGGGTTGTGGTGAAGGTGGCACGTGTAATGATTAGTTGAATTGATAGCTAATTTATATAGTAGAATTGTTATTCAATGGATGGTTGTGAGTTCCTGCTAATTAAGTCACTTTGCAGTCCAAAAGTTTTCAAGAGAATGCATTGCGGGGCCCGAGTTGCTTGCCATTGGATCTAGCTGCCCACAGTTGGCGTGCCAAATGCCTAGAGGGTCAAGTTGGGGGCCCTATCAGTTATGACCGTTGTGTCGCTGCCATCGTGGCTGCCATGTAGACTTGCAGCATTGACGACATCATCCATTCCCTGTTCTTCTTGACGCTGCATTCTTCTTCTCTAGAGAGGCGATCTGTCAAAGAAAGTACTAATCCCTCTGATCCAAATTAGTTGACTCAAATTCATCAAGGTACGGACAAATCTAAATCAACTAATTTGGGTCAGAGGGCGTACTACTTATGAATCAGCTTTAGAGCATATCCCTCCAATCCATATTACTACTTGTCACTGAAATGGATGTATCTAGACATGTTTTAATTCTAGATACATCCATTTCAATGACAAGTGGTATGAATCGGAGGAAGTATCAATTTTGATTCAAATGATACATATTTCGATCAAATTTATAAAAGCCCATCGGAGATTGTCAAAGCAAGTACTGCTACTTATGAATCAGCTTTAGAGCATATCCACCGGTCCCACGGCTCAAATACATACTATTTTTCTCCGACCCATATTAGCACTAAAACTTGACTAGATATGTTCATATCTAGATGAATCTAAGTCAACTAATATGGGTTGGAGGGAGTATCAAATTAATTCAAATCATACATATATTTTAAGACACAAAATTTTGGTTCAAATTAGGCTCAAATTTGTCCCAGTATTAAGTGGACGGTGAGCTAGCCGCCCTCCCGGCCGCATGTGTACTCCAAGAAGTATGAGCAAAGTGCTACATTCCATCCGGCCACGAGGTATATCCGGCCTTCACCGTCGAAGTGCAACTCGACGTGCCAGTTGTCGCTGCGGCCTACCTCCCACAACATCGGTTCACGAGGGCTTGATCTGCGTCGTAGCAGTGATGTTGCCGATGATGGCTTCAATCATCGTGGCATTGATGACCACTGTCGGCACCGCCGCCACCTTGGTGTCTTTCATTCGCAACGGATCTGAGGAGGTGAACAAGAGTGAGACAGACAGAGACAGAAATTTCAGACGCTTAGATCCAGCCGCACGCTTGGATCCACGCCATTGCAAGCTGTTCCGACCCCCACGCTTAGGTCCACGCCACAGCACGCCGTTCCGAACGCCGGGCTTAGATATGCGCTGCCGCACGCCGTTCTGACCCCCACGCTTAGGTTCGTGCCGCCGCACGCCGTTCCGACCGCCAGGCTTAGATCCGTGTTGTTGCATTCCGTTCTGACCCCCATGCTTAGGTCCGTGCCGCCGCACGTCGTTCGGACCTCCAGGCTTAGGTGTGCGCCGTCAAACGCTATTCGGACCGCCATGCTTAGAATTGTGTCACCACACGTTGTTCGGACTGCCGCGCCGCCGTATGTCGATAGGAGGGGAGGAAGATGACATCCAGCCCGTCGGGCTCTCCTCTACGTACAGGATAGGTGCGCCCATCAGGAGAGAGACCTCCAGCCCGTCGGATCATGATGTATCCAACAGTGTTTGGCCAAGATCCGCGTGACATACATCTCGACCAATCAGAACGCAGCCAAACTGATGCGGCTGGTATACGTATGGCAGGGAAAGGGAGGAAGAGACATTTAGCCTGCCATTCTCTCCTCTCTGTACAAGGTAGGTGCGCCCATCAGGAGAGAGAGACCTCCAACCCGTCGGATCATGATGTATCATACGGTGGTTGGCCAAGATCCGTTTGACATACATCTTGACCAATCAGAGCATAGTAGCCAAACTGAGTGCAAGATGAGCTGTTGTGAGCGTTTGAGTCAGGAGAGAGGGGAAATGTGAGGAAAACTTTAGCGGGAGGGGAAAAGTGAGCAAAACTTTAGAAGAAGGGTAAACTGAGTAGAGCTAAGGAAAACAAGGGCACTTAGATAAAAAATGAGTAAGGGAAATTCAAGCTTTTGGCATAAAAAATGGAAAATGTGATATTTGAACAAAATAATTCATCTTGGCCAACATTATACTGTTTGCAACTCAAAGATACACAAGTGTTCCAAATTTGGCATCATTTAGACAAAGTATGTTTTGGGATGGGTTATATTGGAGGTCGATCGAGTAGAAAGCCATGCATCTTCATAGCTAGTAGCTCATTCCAAGAAGGGTTTAAGAAGTGGTTTAGGGGATAAGTCCATTTTTCTTTATTTTCTTTTTCTTTATTATTCATGCTAGGTTATAGGCAACATAAATAGACTCCATTTGAAGGTTGCACTATGTTTTGACTTTTTTTGAATTAAACTAACCCTAAAACCTTTTTTTTTTGAATTTAATCACTTAGAAAAATAAAAATGTGGCTGATTACAAGTAATCCAAAATTTCCAATTTCATATGGTAAATCAATCCAAGATACACAAGTGTGCCAAATTTTGGATCAATTGATCAACATTTAAGCCATGAACTAGATAAACCCCATGTGTTGACCACATGTCGAGGGCAAAACTGAGCAATGCTAAGCAACTAGGTGCATGACCATGGAAACTTGCAATAACACATACATTATGGGATTATCCAAAATACAAACTTGGGAGCATCACACTAGTTCGAATTCAATACAAGGGCCTCAATGCAAACATTGATAGTAGTTTAAATTTATCATACAAATTCAAATTAATAATGCAAATCCATTTTTTTTTGCTCCTAGTGTTATTCGCTGGGTTCACCACCTTGTTCCTGGTGATCCTAGCTGGAATATTCTCGGAGTCCACCATCAGCTTCTTCTGTTTGTTTCCTTTGTTCTTTTTCTCTGCATCCAATGAATCAAGTGCATCAGTATGTCGTACAATTGGTTCAATCACGTTTAGATCCTCTAGTTCATATGGTTCAAAAATCTTTGTCTCCATTTCTTCAATATCCCCTCTTATAATTCCTTTATGTTTGAACTCTGCTTCAATCTCCCATGCAGCTGATGTAATCTCCCATGCATTTGGTTCAATATCCTCTCGATCCATTGGTTCAATCTCCCTTGCATTTGGTTCAATCTCCTCTCAATACATTGGTTCAATCTCCCCTGCATTTGGTTCAATCTCCTCTGAATTTGGTTCAATCTCCTCTCGATCCATTGGTTCAATCTCCCATGCATTTGGTTCAATCTCCTCTCGATCCGTTGGTTCAATCTCCCCTGCATTTGGTTCAATCTCCTCTACATTTGGTTCATTCTCCTCTCGATCCGTTGGTTCAATCTGCAATGTATCCATTACTTCATTCTTCTCTCGTTCAAACACTTCATTCTCATCTACATTTGCTACTCCCGCCTGATCATCCATTCCATAAGTTGGGTCCACTACATTTTTACAAAGCCTAGCAATGTGCCCTAAGATCCCACAATGTTTGTGACATGGTTATACCCCACGGGTACACAATGTTAGCATACCTGGTCCAGCCCAAGGGAAGGCCCACAACAAGATACATGGCCTGTGGAGATTTTGGGTGGCCCAAGCCCATGATGCCTTTGGATCCTTGGAGAACAAGACTAGAGTAGATAGAATTTCAAAGGGACAAACCCTAATATGTAACCGACTCGACCTGCGCCCAGGACCTGCCTATCTATATAAAGGCCAGGAGGGCACGTCGAGGAGGACCAATACTCACCTCATACGCACCTCACGCTAGATTGCATCTGCGCACCCCTGTAACCTTCGATTCCGCCGTAATCAAGAGCAGACAAGCAGGAGTAGGGTTTTCCCTATGGGGGCCTAAACCTGGGTAAACCTTGTGTCCCCGTGTTGCTTGCCTGTTAACCGTTCCACGATCTCTAGCATCCCCATCTTCTCCAAAACCCAAGTCCATAACAATGGGCATTGACGAGATCGAACCTCGTCAGTTTGCACTTACGTTGTCGAGGTGGTGCACCACCCTATGCACTAGATATCATCCTATTCTTCCTTGGCCTACCTGCTGGTCTAGTAAAAACTGGAGGGTATAGCTTGAAGACTGGATCCACTTCCATCCATTGTTCTTTTCCCAACAAGGCTGGAACATTCTGAACATATGCTGCCCTAAATTTGGCAACGGAGAAATACTCCGACACGTACTGATCAACTTCACCCTCTTCACCTCCTAGAACACCCATGAAAAACAATGCATGTATGCAGGGTTTCCCACGGAGCTGCCATTACCTGCAATGGCATGTCCTATCAACCAAACTCACTAGATACCACCATTGCCTATCTTTACTATCAATGTACGTTACCTCAGCCTCCATTCCTCTTCTAATGCATTTCATCTTAAATTGTTTGCCCTGGCATGCAAATCCTTAATCAAAGATGGGAGGATGAGATGGCCAGCATATACTATTGATGCAATTCTTTGACGCAAATCGATCTTTATCATGATCATCTGCCTAATCTTATAAAATATTTGCCACAGCCCTTTTAGTGACTTTACCTTTGCATTGAAACTCTTTGCAAGGTAACTTGTTACATAGTCTACCTTGCAAATTTCATTGAGTCGGCTTCTTGACCACACCATTCCATGATGTGCATCCAAGTACTCCTTCACCGCAGGTTTTTGTTTATACAACACTTCCAAATGATACGGATGCTTCCTCAAATTGTATGTGTATGAAGTTGGCCATAGGTTGTCAGTATAAGCTTTACCCTTGAATTTCTTTGTAAAATTCTACACTAAGTGTCGCATACATTCCATATGCTCCATTCCGGGGAATACTGCTTCTACAGCTTTCTCCAAACCTTTGCAAGCATCCGTGTGGATAGTAAGTCCTAGTGTATGACCTATAAGGCCGCGCAAATTCTCCAGAAACCAAGTCCAACTTTCCTCTGACTCAATCTCCAAAACTCCATAAGCAACAGGGAACATCCAATTGTGGCCATCAACTGCAGTAGCAGCTACTAGCTGTCCTTTAAATCTGCCATGAAGAGTTGTTGCATCCACGGCCAAATAAGGCCTGCAACCATCCAGAAACCCTTGCCATCAAGCTTTGAAACAAACAAAAGCCATTCTAAAGCACTCCTTCTCCATTGTCTTCCCTCTTATTTTGTACTAAACTTTATGCTTGTTTATCTATACAACACTACCTGGACTAGCCATCTCCACTTCAGCTTTGAAGCTGTAAAGCAACTGAAAACTTTCATTCCATGGACCATTAATCCTCTCAAGATCCATTTACTTTGCATAGAACATCCTTATGTAAGGTACTGTAATATTAAACTTTTCATAAACTTATTTTATGAGCGTTGTTGCACCAAGTGATGGGTTCGCTTTCATCCAATCCATTATTGGATCTTCCAACCACCTAGTCTTTCCTAGTTTTTTTTGTCCTTTGGCTGTCCCCCTTGAGGTGGACAAGAATATTCGAACCGGTTAATTTTTATCTAAAACATAATGAAAATGCCAGGTACAGCTAACAAACTCTACACAATGATCTAAAATACAAAACTAGTTGTAATACCTGAACCAAACTGCTCCTGAGCATAGTGGATGCATGCATCCTCCACCTACACCCCTTGTATGGGCACTTCACTGTGAACCTTGCTAGCTCACTCTTAATAACACCATAATCATTATTGGTGAGAATGCAATATGTAGTAAGGGAATTACGACAATCACGCATCGTTTCAAATACGGTGCATTCTGAAATCTTAGGATCGTCCCTATCCCACTCAATTACTGGCAAGTCTTCACCATCGTACTCGGCTAAAATGAGGCGGTAATTGTTCTCTTCGTCATCAGTGACATCACATCTGGTACCGTGGACAATTTCATTCGTGTATTGATCCTCTAGTGCCTATTTACTGAATCTATCTACAAATTCAGGAAACATCAACTCATCCTCATCATCTAGTGGAGGCGCTCCCTCGTCAGGCTCTGCCTCGTCCTCCACATCGTCCACACGAGCGGTTTGGCTTACACTCGCAGTGTGAACAGATGGTACTACTGTGGACCTACAAGGAGCGTCGGCGCGCACACTATTAGAAGAGACAACAAATACACATGATGCCCGACCACCTGATGATGCGTGACCACTAGATGATGATTTAACACTCTTTCCTCTGTGCTCAACTTTAGGTTGCACATGGATACGAATTCGACCAAAACGTTCGGCAACATTCAAAGAGAAAAGCATTACCAGATCATCTTCGCTAGTTAGTGGTAGAAATCTTTGCTCGCTAATGTTGGAATATTGCAAATCAACTGAATCGCCACTACTCCAAAGGAATTTAGAATATATTTTATCTATCAAATCTCTAAGAGTTATGGAGGTTGCAACCACCGCTGGGAAGTAAAATCCAGTAAGATATTGTTCACAACCACGAATTATGCTAGTATCCAGTCTAACCGCCAGCCCAAATGCCAGCACTAGATCAATCCCATTCGAAAAGCAAGGCAGTTAGTTGAGCACTTGCGATTCACGCTCAAATACTGCCAATAATTAATCCACAAAGGGAAACGATGCTTACCCAGATGGAATCCATGCGTTAGATCCCTGCGATTCCACCCAATCTTCTCCCTGCTCGACGCGGATGGCTGGTACACCAGCAGGCGTTGCATACTATTCTACGAAAGGGGTAGATCTAGCGGGGGCGGGGGCGGAGCCGGAGGTGGAGTTGGCTCCGCGGGTAGTGGGAGGGGGTGGCTCTGGGGCCGAGAACGACATAAGGTAGGAGGGCACATCGGCGGGGCAGCGGAGGGGCGGTGTGGGAGCTGTTCCAGGCTCGGGGGAAGCGAATACTTTGGGTGAGCGAGAATGGCCGGTTCGACGTGTCTCCATGCGTCCCCACCCTTCACCACGTATGCAAAACCCGTCCCAACACGGCCCCACCCTTCACCACGTATGCAGGACCCATCCCAACACGGCCCCACCCATCAACATGTAATGGTCAAGGCCACATAACGTAACGCTCAATGCACGACCCACCTCAACGCGATCCCACCAGTCAGCATGTAACGGTCAAGCCTTTGACCTGACGTCATCCCTCCGTCTGAGCGCCTGCGAGGGTTTCATAACATAGCAAGGGAAAAAGTGAGGAAAAGTTAAGCGGATAGTGAAAACTGAGTACAACTAAAGAACCAAGGGCTCGAAAATAGAAATCCCTACTATCAATCCTATTAAGCCATGCGCCAGGGTCTCACATACATCTACCCTTAGAAGATCGACGCTCTCGTCGATCAACCACAAGTCAGGAACGTCCCCTCTTGGCATACGCCTGTGTGTCCAGTACTGGCACATGTGCCATGTTGTCTCCACTCCGTGCCACACACGTCATGCTCCACATGTCCGCCACTAACCCGCACATGCGCGTGTAACCGCAAGGGTCGGCTCTGACACCACTTGTAACACACCGGCCTCTCCGGACCGGCGAATATCACTCCTGGTAGCTCAATATGATCTCTAGACTAATCCCACATACCAACACTAGTCTTTTCTGTGCACTTTGTCCTCATTCGGGCGCACCCGGTACCCACCTCTCGGTCGGTCAACCATCCTCAATTTGCTCTAGGCCAAACACGCCTAACCTTTAGAGTTCTTTTTAGATGAGCTTCTGAAAAAAAAATTGCAATTTGTTGGTATGGATATACTATCAATCCTATTAAGCCATACGTCGAGGTCTCACAACATACCCCCTAAATCATACCAAGAAAAAGGCAAGTTCCTAGTGGACATGCAATTCGTGTGAAGATTCAAATGTTTCCAGTTACAACCCTACTTGTAACTGTAGTACCCATAAGAAAAAGGACAGTTTCAAGTGATGATGCATCTCACATACCTCCTAAAAATCCTACCAAGAAAAACCAATTTCAAATGGACATGCAACTCAACCCCTTCTCCACACAAAAAAGAAAAAGTCAGTTTCAAAGTCTCTGAGATGACTTTCAATTAAATTATTCTTGCCTCCATCATGTATTGTTGATAGCAAATCAATACTTACTAAGAAAGTTCATTCTAGACATTCGTAGGTTCGTGTAAAATTTAGGAGATGGCTATAAAGTTAGAAAGGACTAAAAGACAACTTATAGTACAAACACATAGAAAATGAAGAAGAAAATGGGCATAGAACATTTATAATCTTCGACTTGTGAATTACACAAAAATAAAGAAATTCTTATTCAAAAAAATAAACAAAAAAGGAGAACTTACAAAAAAAAATGAAAACTACATCCTAAAACAATTATAAATGTTTATCTTCTTTCTTCACCGGTACTAAATGGTGTTCTAATCTCGTTCGCTCTTGTTTACATCAAGTATGACGTATCCTTCTTTTACATCAAAAATTACATGCATAAGATCATTTGCTTTTAAATTTATAATACTAAGAAAATCACCCCAACTATAACAGAACCTAAAAAATCTCCAACCATCTTGTATGATCCAGGGACAGCTGTCACCCCACACAAAACGTGCTTCACCTCCGTGTGGGATTTGAAATATAGTTGGGAACACCTCAATAGGTGCTTACTATAAACAACATTTAATATAAAAAATAAGTTATTCTTATAATATAATAAATATTTGCAGATAATAAACAAAAATAATAACAACTAAACAAAACGATAGTAATTGAACCACTCAACACTAAAAAAGCAAATCGGAAGATAGTGTTTCAACCACTGAACATAGTGTTTCATCAACCAACTAAACAAAAAAAACGCGCACGCAATAACACAGCCGCATCCCAACAAAAATAGCCCACCAAGCAGGCAATTGCCAAACTGGGCCAACCCCACCCATATACAATGGCGCGACAAGCAAAACACGGGCCGACGCTGGTTTTTTTTTTTTTTTGACATAGAACTCTATGATTCTATTAAGATGGCACATCCGACTCGCTGGCCACAACACCAATTACACAGTCTGGGACATCATCCACCCACACGGCCCTCGTCTCCCGCCGAGAGGAGCCCCATGCAGCTAGTTCATGGGCAACAATATTACACGACCGAGGTGCAAACACCACCTCCACTGAAATGAAGTTTAACGATATAAAAGCACGTAAATCACGAAACATCACTCCTTCAGGTGCGAAGTCGAAATCCTTGGTGGTGAGGGCCTTAACCAGATTCGAAGAGTCCGATTCTAGAATAATATTGCCCATTCCCCACCCAGCAGCTGCTTGGATCGCTTCTGTACATGCCATAGCTTCAGTTTGTATCGCACTAGCAGCTGAGAGTACTGGACCAACACCTGCACCTCGAACAGTCCCCATAGCATCTCTGGCAACGAAGCCCCAACCCCCTGTGCTGGAAGGCGCCATCAAAATTAATTTTCAGTCTGTCCTCATCAGGTTTCTCCCATTTAGCTATTTTTTTTGTCTGTTTTGTTTCTATTCCCTGCTTTGCAAACTGCAATGACTCTTTTGTCCAGTACCGTATCTGCCCGACCAGTTCCGGTAGCGACAACTTCTTGCCCTCGGCATTAACTTTATTCCGACGAAGCCAGCTACGCCACAACAAGCAGCAACAGAGAACCTTCTGCTCATCATCTAATTTCAGGATTTCCTCCACCACAGCTCCCGCGTCCTCATATACGCAGATACGTTCACGTAGCGCATTCAGTCCAACCATCTCCCACACCTTCCTCGCCTCGGTACATTTCAGGAATAGATGAGCTCCATCCTCATCTAACCTTTTACAACATACACAAAGTGTGTCACACTCGATGCCTCTTCCCCGAATTTTTGTACGCAGCGGAAGGCTATGATGAGCCAGCCTCCACATGAATTGTTTTACCTTGGGCATACATGGCAGATCCCAAAGTTTTTTCCAAAATGAAACAACATCAGTATTTTGTGAACTCCCATCCAGTTCGGCATCTCTCTTTCTCACGTATACCTTATACGCAGACTTGACTGAGAAGACCCCTTTGCTATCAAAATGCCATGCAGGATAATCTTCAAAGTCAGCTCTTAAAGGTATAGATAGGATCACAGAAGCATCCATATGCCAGAACGTGTCTCTCACCAACTTCTCATCCCATTGGCCGGTTTGTGGATTTATTAATTCCTCCACACGGGTAAGCAGGCACTGCCCTCTTGGTGTGACAGGGATAGTAGGCCCCTCCCTGTTAATCCATTGGTCAGTCCAGATTTTAACCGAGGCTCCATCACCAATACGCCATATAATACCTTCTTTCAGCAATTCCACCCCTCTTAAGATGCTTCTCCACGAGTATGATATCCCAGATGATGTCGTGGCCTCTAGGATGGATGTATTAGGATGGTACCTCGCTTTCAAAACCCGGGCACACAAAGACTCCGGGTTTGTAAGCATCCTCCAACCTTGGCGTGCCAACATAGCTAAGTTAAAGCCATATAGGTCACGAAACCCAAGTCCCCCTTCACTTTTCGGTTTTGAAAGTTGCTCCCAACTTAGCCAGTGCATTTTATTTTTCTTATCATGTTGATCCCACCAATATCTACATATCATCATACTCATTTGCTCACATAACGTCTTTGTTAGATCAAAGCACGACATAGCAAAGGTAGGGATAGCCTGAGCACATGCCTTGATTAAAATATCTTTCCCTGCCTTGGACAACATCCTCTCCAACCACCCTTGTATTTTCTTCCACAACCGATCCTTCAGATACTCAAAAGTTTTTGTTCTTGACCTGCACACATAGACCGGCAGCCCCAAATACCTTTCAGTTTTTGCTTCTGCACTAATATGCAACTCTTCCAACACTTGTCTTCTACACACCTCACCAACATTAGGGCTAAACATAATAGATGATTTTTCGAAGTTGATGGTTTGACCCGAGCACACCTCATACAAATGTAGGATATCTTGCAGAGACTTGGCACTCTCCCGCGAAGCTTTAATAAGTACCAGCGAGTCGTCTGCAAACAATAGGTGGTTAAACCTCGGCGCCCCATGACAAATCTGAATACCTTCCATCTCCCCTCTCTCTTCGGCCTTGTTAAGGATGGATGAAAAACCCTCGGCACAAATAAGAAAAAGGTATGGCGACAAGGGGTCTCCTTGGCGCAGACCCCTTTGTGGCGTGATGGCATCGGTTAACACACCATTGACTTTAACTTGGTACTTAACCGAGGAAACACACAACATGATCAGCCGAATCCATCTCTCCGCAAAGCCCATCCTTCTCATCATTCTTTCAAGAAAACAACGGCCGACGCTGGTTACAGACGGGGTAAAAGGCAAAACAACGAGAAAAATACAACAACGCACGAATCCTAAAGCGAGCAGATCGAAACGGTGCAACAGGCTAGCTGTGACGTAGCTTTCGTCACAGCTGTGACTTTGCAATTCCGATTATCATAGCCACCCAGCGCCTCGACCTCGATGACAATGTCCAGAGACCGCCTGTCCAGGCTGCCGGACCCCGTGCTCTGGCAAGTCCTCTCCCACGCGCCGTGCGCACCGGCACGCTGCGGCTCTCGTCGGGCGTCCTCAACCTCGACTCCCGCTCCTACGAGTCCTCCGGCCAGCTGCGCGACAGCCGGAGCCTCGTCTTCATCCGCGACGCCAAAGCCGCTCTCGGTGCCCTTGCCGCCACTGGGGATGGAAGTCTCAGGAAGCTCACTTTTACTTACCTCCCGCCCGGCAACGGCCAGCACGATGAGGAAATGTACCGGTCGCAGCGCCACATCAAGGACGGGCTCGACGCCCTGCTCGCCGGCACCCGCGGCCTCGAGGAGCTCCGCGTCCACGTCTCCCCCGGGACTGCTATAGCCTCCGCGTCGCCGCGACGCCCTCCACGGGCTGCACCTCGACGGCCTATGCCTCACGCCACCGTCACCGCTACGCTACTTGCCAGCACCGCCGGCTTACACGCTGCTGGAGACACTGCGGCTTCGCCTGTGCGCATGGACGGATCTTGCATGGGGCAAGGGTGTACAAATGTACACCCAATTTTTTCTAGGAAAAAACTCTTAGTTTTTTACCAAAAAACTCTTATATAGTTGTATGGTGGATATATACAACAGTAGTAGCATGTTTTCTCTAACATATATAGTATTTTCCCCAACCATAAACTAAATAAAAATCCTATAGTTTACTCTTCCCGTCGCTTGGAGATAAATGTTGTAGATTTGTCTAGATACGCATGTATTTAGCCATGTTTTAGTGTGCATCTATATGTGTACCTAAATAAATTTGTGACGCTTATTTCGGAAAGAAAAAAAGTGCAGCCTAAGTTGCAAGCGGCCAATTAGGCAGTAACCCATGTATATCTTTTTCAAGAAACATTTCTACCATTAACAAATTTATGTGATGATCTTGTGATATCTATTCCTTGTCTGTTTAAAAGAAAAATCCTTATAGACTCAATCATCACATTTTTTCATTCGAGGAAAAGATGATCCAAACATTGGACTGACAGAACCACACCGGACGGGTGGCATGGAAGTAGTGGAATCAATAAAACTTTATTTTTCTTCTTACTTTCTGTAATCTGTGTCACCTTTTAAGATATTTTCTATAAAAATATCCTACTCCCTCCGTCCTAAAATAGATGTCTCAAATTTATCAAAATATGAATCTAGACACTATTTAGTATATAGATTCATTCAAATTTGAAAAACCTAAGACATCTATTTTTGGACGGAGGGACACTACAGGACTGGAAAGCTACGCCGACGGCCGGTCGCTACGCCGACGGCCAAACGTCGGGGCCGTCGGCGTAGCCATCGTTCAGGCCAGCCCCGCCAAGCAGCCGTCGGCGTAAAATTGCCCTCGGCATATTCTATGCTACGCCGACGGCTGCCCTCGGCGTAGCATACGCCGACGGCTGCCCTCGGCGTAGCTATTTTTTATTTTATCTCATTAAACTTTGAAAAATCATAACTAAATCATTCTAATTCGGAAAAATACAAATAATATATCAAAATTTGCAGAAAAATAAGACCTATCTATCTACACTTAAATATTACACATTTATAAATAAAAATTAAGTAAAATATAAAACATTATATATAGTTTAAAACGGGCATAAAAAATTCAAAAACGATCGAAACAATGCGAAACCTTCGCGTGGTGTTATATTATGTGACATAGTTAAAAGGAAAAATATCAAACTTGGTATATTAATTATGTCTCAAAGAAACCTTCACAAAATGACCTACCTCATTCGAGGTTTCTTGGCTTTCGGGTCAAATGACCAATGTTATGGCTAGAATCAAGGCATAGTTTGTGATAATGTGCCCATATTGTGCATACACATGCATCATGGGATGGCGAACAATGTTGCAGGAGGAAGTTTTCCTTTTCGTCGCACCAAAAAGCCATTTCCTATTTTCCGAGCATAAAAAACGAACGGTTTTGTGAAGCAACCACCAAATGGCTAATTCAAAATACTACCACCACATTTTACAAAAATACTATACCACCTTATATGGACAATGTCCCAACAGGGGGATCCGAAACCTTTCCGTCCACCTTTGGTGAAAAAGACAAATTTCTGCCGAATCGGCAGGAAGTGGGTCAGATATGAACTACAGGTACATGATCCGATGCTCATGTTTTTTTACAAAAATCATTTTTAGGTTCAGAATATGCTATTGATCAAAGATCTAATGAAAGTTTAGCGAGGCTCGGCCCCGAGCTAAGAATCTTTATGTCCGCCGTTCGACAAAATTTAACGATAGTTTAAAACGGGCATAAAAAATTGAAAAATGATCGAAACAATGCGAAACCTTCGCGTGGTGTCATATTATGTGACATATTTATAAGGAAAAATAGCAAACTTGATATATTGATTATGTCTCAAAAAACCCTTCACAAAATGACCTATCTCATTCGAGGTTTCTTGGCTTTCGGGTCAAATGACCAATGTTATGGCTAGAATCAAGGTATAGTTTGTGATAATGTGCCCATATTATGCATACACATGCATCATGGGATGGCGAACAATGTTTCAGTAGGAAGTTTTCCTTTTCGTCGCACCAAAAGGCCATTTTCTATTTTCCGAGTATAAAAAACGGACGGTTTTGTGAAGCAACCACCAAATGGCTAATTCAAAATACTACCACCACATTTGACAAAAATAGTATACCACCTTATATGGACAATGTCCCAACAGGGGGATCCGAAACCTTTCCGTCCACCTTTGGTGAAAAAGACAAATTCCTGCCGAATCGGCAGGAAGTGGGTCAGATATGAACTACAGGTACATGATCCGATGCTCATGTTTTTTTACAAAAATCATTTTTAGGTTCACAATATGCTATTTTATCAAAGATCCAATGCAAGTTTTCCTTTTCATCGCACCAAAAAGGCATTTTTCATTATCCGCGCAAAAAGGGAATTTTCTAAAGCAACCACCAAATAGCTAATTCAAACACGGAGGGTTTGTGATTAGTTGATATGGATATCATATTTGGATTCCTCTCATTTTTCTGATCAATTTAAACATATTATTTGTTGAATTTTGATTTACAGATTTAAAGATATTAATTATTCTATATTAAATAGAAAAATACAAAAAAATAAAATTATTATATTTTTATTTGAATTCAATAATATTTTTACTTATTCATTAATATTTACTTAAATAATTGTTTGTAATTTCAAAAAAGACAAACATGTGACATGATGATATAAGAGTTAATAGGATTGATATCATAGTATTGACACCAATGTATGAATTACTTTGCGGAAACGGATTCTGAAGGAACGAGGATGTTAAGCGTGCTGAAGCTGAAGTAGTATTAGGATGGGTGACCTGCTGGAAAGTTTGACTAAGACTGGAATTTAATCAAATAGTAAGTATAATTAGTGTTAAAAATGTTCAAAGTAGGAGATTAACAAGTGAAACAATTCAAAGAATAAAAAAATTGAGAAAAAAAAATAAAAAAAATATTATTTTAAAAAAAAAATCAAAAAGAAATATTTTTGTAACCGGTCGACAGGCTATGCCGACGGCCGCTACGCCGACGGCAAAGCCCTCGGCGTAGCATACGCCGACGGCATTTTGATACGCCGACGGCTTGAGTGTGCTCCGCCGAGGGAGATCTTTGCCGAGGAGGCTACGCCGACGGCCTTTTGCCCTCGGCGTAGCGCGCGTGTCCCGTAGTGGGAGTAGTATATTGTCCTAAAATGTGTAAATTATATTTACCTATGTTATCACTTGACCTTTTTGTGTTAGTTAAAATTTGTACACCCAAAGCTCAAATCCTGGATCCGTCCCTGCCGGTGCGCAGTGTGGCTAACGGACCTCCAGGCCATCGTGGACGCCGCACCGCTGCTCGCCGCCTTGGAGCTCGACCGCGTCCATCTCTCGTTGGTTTTGTCGCTCGCTGCCCGTGGGTCATCGCCCTCTCGCTCGGGAACCTCGGCGGCTGGTACGGCGGGCTGGAGCTCAACATGCCCTTGTTCGCCTACAGGGGGTCCCTCCGGCACATCTCGTTTTTGTGCCGTCGCCGGCAGCAAGCATGGCGCAGGGAGACCTGCACTTTGACCTGGACCGCGACGTAGAGCAGAGAGCAGATCAAGGAGCTGAACCTTCGCTTGATTGGATTTCAACCTCGTGCATATGCATCTCTGCTCGTAGAGTTTTCATCTTGATCTTGTTTTGGGTAAACAGCAAGAACCGTAAATTTTGTTTGTCAGAAAAAAATGTTGATGGAGGACACCCCTTCGTTTGCAGATTTTTTTTTGTTTTGCAAAGTTTGTGGATCTCAAAGCAAAGGCTTTTAGTAAGATCCACGCTGATAAAACAAATCCATGCCAAGATTTAGCTATCCATGTCCGGATCACAGTAACTCGTAGTATGAAATATCTCAAAGGTCAACCAACTAAACGTATTCTTCCGTCACTTGCATCTCAAACAAAGGTAGTACGTACTAAACGGGAAGTAGCACCAGGCAAGCAGGTGCAGCCAAACATTCATCATCTTCAGCCAGTAGCAGATAAAAGTTCCAGATAATAAATATAAGCGGGTGAATTCCTGCATGTCCACTTCGCAGTTCATAGGGGCATACACCATAGAGGGTCAATCTCCGAGCGCACGTGATACATTAGAGCCTACACCACAGAGGAACCTGCGGAGCAATCGATGTCTTCAGTCAAACAAATTTGTACAGTACTATTGATTTAGAAAAAACATACGTAGTAATATCTCGTAATTTCTCTATGATTATAACAGTAGTAAACATTAGCTTCGCCCTTGTGGAAACTTCAGCAAAAAAGCTCCAAAGTTTGATTATCTGCGCTATTGGACAAATCCAATAGAACGGTTCATTTGTTGTGGCACATTTTCAACTTCCAAGTTTTTTTTACCAGAAACCTTCACCTTCTATTATGGGCATGACATAGTCTCAAGTCTTTGGCCACATCTGATCTCATAAGCTAAGAGGCCAGCTGTTCAAATACTCCGTTAGAGGGAAATGCAGAACTACCTAGATAGTCAAATCATTTAAAATATTCTTCTACTGGTTTATACCTAATAGGCAAGCTTTTTAGAAACGTACGAGCTACATATTCAACAGAGAATCAAGTTAATAATATCCATGCAGCTCAATATCCATTTGGAGGTGATAGGGGTTAGCACATTCCTGAATGTCCAAGTGTGATATATTTCGGCTTTGCATAGAGAATGTCAGATTCCTCAAAATCATCACAAAGGCTGTAAGAATCCTCTGTAACAACTAGCTAGCATCTCTTCATGAAGATAACTTATAGACAAGGGGAACGGTCAAGGGGAATTTGCTTGACCATACATTAAAAATCTCCTACCATGTTGGACAAGTTAAGAAAGATGAAATAACATGTGGGATTCGGCCGAGACAGTCACTCTATTACTGAACGTTCTCCAGATGGTAGAAGCTTTAACTTCATGATCATTAGTTGAGGATCCCTGTCAGTCGGCAAGAGATGCAATGGAATTTCTTCTGGCTGCCACATGAAAGAATTTCGGGTTTTCATCTCTGAAATAGACTAATCTGATAGTGCATCTATTTTTCCAGTACAGCTGCTTGTACGGGAGGAGTCCGTTAATGTGAATGATTCCTCCGAAGTTCCCTTCTACAACGGACGTAGGGTTTGTTCTTCAAGTCCATTTATAAGGTCGACACTATCCAAATTGCTACCAGCAACAAGAGGCAGGGAAGATTTCTCCTTCGGATTTCAAAGATTCTTCAAATGCTTTTGAAATTAGTACAAAGTGCTGCCACCGTCTTTATTTTTACTACAAATAGAAAAACTTCAAGCTTGTTGAAACACATCTAAGAAGATTGTTCAAACACATCTAAGAAGCCTGGGTGGTCAAGTCAAAAGTTCTCAAAGCAGAAGATATTTGCTTAAGGGACTTTGGTCTGAACGAACAGAACATAAGGGATGTATCATGTATCTGAGGTGACTCCTGAAAGAAGTTTTCTTTTAACAATGGTCTTAGGGAATACCATGGTAATCAGAATCTCAAAATAATTTCGAAATTGTATTTGTAAGATTTACTGCTTTGCATGTTTTCAATCTCATATACAGTAAGGGCAGCCAAAATAAATTAGACATCCTGAAATTTATTAGATATATAAAGATTACTATCATCGATTTCCTTCAGAAGATTTTCACATTTTATTAGATATTGCGGTCACGCTTTTATTGAAATATACCGTGCTATTTCTACTTCCTTATTTAATGCATAGTAGTTGAGTTATCGATTACTTGCATAGAGGGAACAACATAAAAATCGCAATCTGAATTGATAGATTGATAGCAACAAAATATTTAGTGCAATATAGCAACTAGAATAAGTAAAACAGAAAAATATCCACAAAGCAAAGTAAATGGAAAATAATTCATTTTGCTACTATTTAAAGATAAGCTTACCTAATCAATCCAGTACATCATGATATCATATTTATTCAACCCATCATCTTATGTACAGTGCAAAATTTCAGCCCCATCACGACCACCACCAATGCTAGTATCTACAAACATAAGTCAAAGAACCACTAACATTTCAGAGAAAAATCAAATACATAAGAGGGCATTAATGAGTTATTTAGATAGACTCATATCTGTAATGTGATAATAAAAAAATAGCTCAGATTTGATAAACATTGGGATTAGATAAATAAAGCCCATTCTACTACCGAATAAACAGAATATCCTTACAACAGTACTTGCTCAATAGTATCGTAAAAATGGAGAACACGTACACTCAGATTATTAGCCGAATGGAAGGGAGAAGTTATCCAATAAATTCTACTTGCAGCAGGACTCTTCTAAAAGTAATAAAAGGTAAATATGAACAAGTATTTTGTAAGTATCAGACCAGCATTGTTATGAAATTAAGATTATTAGCAAGATCAACAAACTTAACAATATAAACTGAAAGAAACATAACCAACCAATTAAGCTATCTATTTGGGCTTTCATTTGGTTCAAGCTAGTTTTTTGACTTTTTGTTCATTTAGTTCCTTGAAACAGGCATACGCCAAGCTATATAAATATAGCAACCACCAGTGAGACCGTTGCTGGGCCAGACAGCACAACGCCCAAAAGAAACAAAAAAAAAGAAAAAAGAAAAAGAAGAGAAAACAAAGACGACAATAGTGGCTTGACGAAAACGAAGATGACTCGTGACCATGGTGCCCTCCAGCTACGTTCCACCACATGCCTAGCACTCCGAAGCGCCACGCACCAAGCAACACCTCCAAGAAGGAAGGCGACGATGACGACGCTGCTGCCCGGATAGGTCCTAGGGTTTCCCCCAATACGCTTCGGGAGGTGGGGAAGAGGTACTCCTGACACCCTTCAGAAAGGACGATGACACCCGCAGGCGTCACCGCGTCGGTGTCAAGGTGACAAGGATTTCTCCCGACCCCTCAAAAAACCCATACTCCCCGACGCTTCGCCATGCTCCGCCATGCTCGCCACCCACCAACACACGCCAACACGATCTCACAGCCAACACCGCCGTCTCACCATGACACACGCAGCAGGGCCAGTAAGACAGAGAGGAGGGAAACATCGGTGGGGGTTGACAGAACAACAGCGCGTGGAGGGAACAACCTCCACCACCGGAAGGCGGTAGCCAACCGGATACGGCCGCGGAGGCAAACCAGGCCCACCTGGCTCGGCCGAGCCCATAGGGGCCCGTGAAGCCCCGCCGCCGCATTGCAGCAGGGGAACCGTCGTCCAAGCCAACCCTCACACTAGCCCCTACTTCTCCGTCCACCAGGGGATCAACCGCCACCGTCGATCCCTGTCGCCAAGTAGCAGCACCACTATCATCGCCCTCACCCGGGAACACCGGACCGCCGCCGGTCTGAGGATCCCCACCTGGGCCCGCAAGGGTGCTGAGGGACAAACATGGCACCTAGGCGAGGTTGTTGCCAGATCCAGGCCCGCCTGGCCCGGCCAAAACATCCCCCTGTTACCTTTGATTTCCCACTGTTATGTATCTCATCTCGGGAAACATCTCCACTACAGCAATACACTAGTACTACCATTGTTATACAACTAGTAATTATGCCAACAAGCAGGCAACAAATTTAGTTATACAAAAAATGCCTAAAAATATCTACATTGCTTGTTTGTATTGTTTTATCCTATGGATGTCAATAGAATGTGGAGGTTTGCTACCTTACACAACACCATAGCTTTCATTGTTTTGATTTTTGACAGCAGAGGCACACCCGACAACTTGATAAAGCAATATCAAAATTACTATATAACTTTTAACGAAGAACAACACATTAAATGCCAAGCAGGGGCAATACCTAGAATTAATAGATTTTTTTCAGGTCATAAACATCACATAGAACGCTAGCACACATGTATCAAAAGATCAAACTACAGAGCAACATGACTATATGTTGGAGAGTTCATCAAGCAGCAAAAGAAACAATTGATACAACATTGTTGAGATTACTAGTCTTTACAAGAGGATGTGAACGACATTCCATCAACTAATTATAAAAAAAATCGTTTCCACTGTGGAGGTTATTACCTGCAGTATAGACACTTTCAAATGGATGATACATAAAAAAGTCGTTGGTTTCCAAGATCTTCTTGGACTGCAATGGCTCGAGCTGGATCATGAAGACACCAAGAGCCGTCAACAGGAACACCACATTATTTTCCTCAGCAAATGCTATAATCTTTAGGGGCGCCTTCTCTTCATGTAAATTCAAGGAAATGAGCTTGTCCAGTTCAATAGTTCTTCCTAGTAGCCATGAAGCAGCACCATCAGAATCGGTCTTCCTGTTCCATAATTGGGCGCTGAAGTCTGACAGAAAGAGGAATCCGAGGCCACCATCGTCTGCCCGCATGATAGAGCACTGGAAATTTTCCCGGACATGCATATCCATGGGTACCGCTATCACAGCTAAGCTCTGCCTCTCCAGATCAAACTTAATAATTCGAACAAAATCCCCAGTGATCAGCCAGTAAAGGGAATCCCCAACCAGCATACTGGGCTTGCTTTTATAAAAAATTGACGAATCTCTGGGTGGAAGCGGCGGCGTCGAGATGAAATCTCCCCAGTCTCTGGTCTCCGACGAGTAAACGCAGGAGATCACTCGTCTATTGTCTAGACCTACTAAGACCACCTGGAAGTGCTGGACGTCTGTGGCAGCGCGAAGAACCGCCCCTTGGATGTGGATCGGGACATCCAACATGTCAAACCCAGGGGGAAGGGCAATGTGGTGCTGGGCGCCATTGACGGGGTCGCACACCATGACCTGGCGCTGCTTCCAGTAGTAGATCAGCACGAGGCCATGGCGGCATCCGAGGGAGAGGAAGACGTCATCGAACTGTGTGGAGAAACGGTCGCATGGGACACGGTCAGGGGTCTCCATGGTGGGCTTGAAGTAGAGCACGTCGGGAGTTTGGACGAAGCAGCCCAGGAGGGGAGGGCTGCGGCGGTGGTGGAGGCGGAAACGGCGGAGGAAGCCGCGGTCGGAGATGAGGCGGCGCCAGCGGCTGCAGACGAGGGAGGCACGGGGGAGGGAGGACGGCTGCGGGGGGAGGCGGAGGAGGATCTCGGAGAGGAGGTCGTCGACGTCCATCGGCGAGGTGCGGCGGCGGCGGCAGAGGCTTGCCGTCATCTCGCCCACCTCAGCGCTAACTGTGCAGAGGAAAGCCCACGATCTGTTTCTGTTTGAGAAGAGAAAGCCCACTGCGCAGCCGTATGCCCGTATGTTTCACGTATATGTCCACCAAATTCTAAATAAAAAAGAGGTATACCAGTTTTAGTCCCACAATTTGCAACACAAGAGCAGTTTAGTCCCACAATTTGTAAACTGAGCAAAACTAGTCCTACAACTTGCAACGTGAGAGTAGTTTAGTCCAATTTGATCAAATTTTAATAAGTTTGACCAAAGTTATCCATGTTTGTGCTGTCTGGACGTAGTTTAAAAAACCGATACGTGTGACATTGCCATGATCACTTAAGCATTTCACAGTCCACAGACAAAATGAAGTGACAAATGTTATTTGTACATTCTGTTTACAGTGCTATTAGATTTTTCTTTCAAAATTCCACCGATCTATTAATAATCATTAACAGTAGTACAAAGAATCATAAAAGTAATAGAAACTACAAATAGGTCATTAGACACCTAGCAACAACTATAGACACTAGCACAAACCAAAGATGCGCCACCGTCCTCGCCCTCCATCACCAGAGCCGGACAAAGCTTGTCGTAGTTGAGCTTGTTATAGTAGACAGACGGAAGTCATCGTGCTAAGCCCCCATAGAACCAACACATAGAGCAGCGACCATCGTCGAAGAAGACAACCATAGATCGGAAGAGACTGTCCTCAAACCACATCGACGAATATGGAAAATGATTGGATCCTAAGCATCAGACGCACGACTCCATGCCCTCTACGCATGCGCTAGACGCACCGCCGGAGCAAGGATATGGCCGGGAGAACCTTATTCTAACTTTAGGAACAGTCGCCGCCTCAATATCAAGAAGACACTCAAATAGACTAAACAAAAACAAAAACCCTTCCACTGACGAGAGGCCATGGTATGCCACACCTCCAAGGCCCTGAGGTCATCAGAGGCGGAGAAAACCGGCGGCGTCGCCGGCGAGGGGACAAAACCTAGATGGGTTTAGCTGGTCGCCGATCGCCTGGCGGCTGCCTCAGGAGACACGTAGCTGTATTAGAATTAAACAAATACAAAAACTAACGGGCTTGCTGGCATGCAGCTAGTATTACGATATATTTTGGAAGGAAAATTGCAGGATATTATCTTAATTATTATGTTAAATGATTGTAAAAAAAATTGGTCAATCAGTAATTTTGAAATATCTTGCACATACAACTATTTACTTATTATATCCTAAATAACCAGACACGATAAAAATGTATGTTGGGGAGGTAACCCCGGATAGGGTAAAGACGGGGAAAGACGAGGGTATAATGCCCGTCTGGTTTCCGAGTTACAACCTAGGTCGGCCGAATCCCGTAGAAGTCGGCCGAGACATGAAGAGGAGAGACCCGTGTATTTATGCTAAGACATTACCCGGCCGAGATATTGCGTAAGTCGGCCGGGTCAACCCAAGTGATCTTGATGCAGGTAAAGGACGATCCGAGTTATGTGAGGAGGGACCGAATGATATGAAGCTTGCAGGAGAAGGAGAAGCCTAAAGTCAAACCCTAGCAGCAAGCTAGGGAGAATCTGAGCGGAGCCAAGCACTAGGGACAAAGGCGCAGAGCGACAGAGAGGCAGAAGGAGGTCACGGAGGTGACAGTCCAGAAGCCCGAGGCGCACAGGAGGGGCCCTCTGGAACCTTGCCGTCATTAGGGGAGCGACAGGGAAAGGGGGGCACCGAACTACTATATTGGGACAAGCATATTCCTCGAATATGCTTGCCACGTCAGCCCTAGAGGAGCCCAAGGCACTCCTTTATAAGGAGAGGCATGGACTCTGAAGGGGGGATCGGCTCATTTCTAGTATCGTTAGGCTGGTAAAGTTCTTCCTTTTTCCTTGTATGCAGCTCAAGGAGCACTTGTAGCCCAAGGAAGGAGAAATAAAGATCTTTGCCTTAGTCTTTTGTGTGTAGAATCAACTGCATATTCCCTCCCCGGATCCCTCTAGCATCCATTGGCCCCATACTTTAGCCTACCCATGGCATCTGCCGTGCCACGACCACGACAGTTGGCGCCCACCGTGGGGCCAGCAGCGGTGCTAGCTGGAGTCATGATCCGTACGGGAAACTTCATCAACACAGGCGAGCGCGTTGTTTCTGGTTTGGTCCGGAGATTCGATCTCGGTGACTATGTCAGTGACAATGCGGGCAGCTTCAGGGGAAAAACTCCCCCGCGCAATGGTGTCTTCATCAGCTTGGGCAGGCACAAGGTCTACGTCGGCGTCGACATCTCCGGCATTTATCCTCACCAAGTTGTTGTTGTAGGAGAGCCACCCCTTAGCGCTGCGAGGCGCCCGCACGAAGCGCGTCCGGTGAGCAGCGTCGAGGTGATGGTCGCAGCAGGAGTACAGGCGGGAGTAACGGGCGCCGGACCAACCAAAGACCCCGCCGCAGGCATGCAGATTGCGCCCAGGCAGACGGCACCACCCACCGAGGTAATCCCTCCAGTGACCAACCAGGCCGAGGTGCAGGACACCACTCCAAAGGCACCAAGAGTAAGGGGCCACCTCTGGAAAGGCCAGAGAACATTCTTCAGGCGACCATAGAAAACTTGACTACACATGTAGCGCCGATACTTGATCCGGCAAATGCTCAGGCTGAGTTAGAAGAAACCAGGCAAAAGGTGTTGGTAGAGGCCAAAAAGGTATCGGCCTTGCGGGAGTCCCTGAACAGGACCCTGAGAGAATATGCCAAAGCTATTAAGCTTGATGTCGCACCCGAGATGGTGGACAAATTAAGATTAAGGGGGAAGAACCTCATGGATGATATCAACAAAGAGCATGATGCTCATAGGGCGGAATCAGTTGACTTGGGTTTGTCGAGGTACAGTACCCCGGCAAGAACCTGAGAGCGGCAAATGCCGCAGCATTGGAATTAGAGGGGTTGACCGGGGAAGCCCGACAGAAACAACAGGAAAGAGTGAATGAGCTGGTCCGCATTGCGAACCAGCAAAACGAAGAAATACTCAAGGCAGACCCGGCGAGGCCGGGGGCCTCGCGAATGGTTCACTCGGCAGGCGCAGCACCTGCCTTGTCCGTGGCAGCAGCATCTTCGCCCAGACATAATGCACGAAGGGACAAAGCAGTAACCTCAGGAAAGAGAAACAAGCAGATTGTTCCATATGATCCGGCAATGGCCGGGAAGGCAAACGAGAACAGAGGCAATGGGAGCCGAGGTAATAGTGGGGAGAAGAATCCTGGCCGTATTGAGAAAGACGGCGGAAGCCGAGGCAATGGAGACCTCGGCAGAAGAGAGCCCGGAAGAGGCAATCATGAAAACAACACCCCGGCTGAAGTAAGGAGAGAACTGCCACTTAACCCGCAACCGAGATATGAACCCCGGCAGGAAAGAGAAACGAGGGCAGCTCGCTACAATCAAGTGAATGAAAGGTACAATGATGGTTATTCTGAGATGGAATATGCCATCCATGGTGGAAATAACCACTATGGAATACAAGACAGAGCTCTATACAGAGATTTGCCGTCGAATGACGCAAGAGTAAAACTGGACCGGCTATACCGGTCCGAGTTGTTGGAAGAACAAGGTCCACCAGGTCCGGCGTGCTTTGGACCACGGATTATGGGAGAACCACCTGTGCCAAACTTCCAGCTAGCAAGAGGCACGAAAACATATAATGGGAGCACCAAACCACAAGACTGGTTGATTGATTATGCCACAGCTGTGAAAATAGCGAGTGGGAACTTACGATGGGCAGTACGATATGTCCCACAAATGTTGGAAGGACCAGCTAGGGTATGGCTAAATAACCTACCAGCGGGCAGTATCAACTGTTGGCTGGATTTTGAAGAAATGTTTGTCAGCAACTTTACCAGCACATACAAGAGGCCAAACAGGCCACAACAGTTAGCCATGTGCAAGCAGAGGCCGAATGAAACAGATAGAGAGTTTTTAACTCGGTGGTGCAACCTGAGAAACTCATGTGAAAGAGTTATATAATCACAAGCAATAGCTTGGTTCGCACAAGGATGCCGTTATGGCAGCGTACTGTGGCAACGTCTACAAAGAGATATGCCGACCACACTGGCAGAAACTATCAGAATAGCAGACTCCTACGCATTGGGAGACCCAACGCAACCAGAATTAATGTCGGCGGATCATCGTGAGCAACAAGACCACTATGTGAGAGATTTGCCCGGGTCATCCAGGCGCAGTGATTTCAGAGGAAGAAGAAGAGAGGAAAGGCCGGATTATAGATATAATTCGTCCCAAGTGGCGGCAGTAGCGCAAGATCCGCCGAGTCACGGAGCGACTCAACGGCAGAAGAATGGTCCAAAGCAGTGGACACCAAGGAATGAAGGAAAAAGGCAGTGGACCCCAGAACAAAAGAAACAGTGGCAGGAGAGGCCGAAATACACGTTCGAATCTATGTTAGATCAGCCGTGCAAATTTCACACGTCAAACCGGTCCAGGCCAGCCAATCATACGACCCGCCAATGTGCATGGATGAAAAATGCAATGGGGAACCCCGCAGGTATTCAGGCACCCCATCAAGTACATCAGCAGCATCAACCACGGTTGATTGGAGCAAATACACAGCAACTGATGTTACCGCCCCCTCCCCCGAGGTACGATAACTCGGATCGGAGAGACGCGGTACATCAAGTGATGAACCAAGTCCAAGATGGAAGGAAAACTCCGGCGAGTACTGAACGCAATGATTACAGAGAACATCATCAGTCTTATTGTGTGTTCACAACGGAACAACAAGACAAGCAGAGTGTGCAGCGCCGGCATATGGAAGTAAATGCAGTTATGCCGGCAATACCAAGATATGTGCCTTGGACGGATCAGGAAGTAACTTGGAGCATGAAGGATCACCCGAGGGTAATGCCGAATCCTGGATCATATGCACTCGTGTTGGATCCGACATTCGTTGGACCAAGCATCAATGTGAAATTCTCAAAAGTACTCATTGACAATGGAAGCAGTATCAACATCATGTACAAAGATACCATGCATAAACTCAGAATATCACAGAACATGTTGCAATCCACGAGGACCACATTCCACGGGATAGTGCCAGGGCTTTCGTGTGAACCCATTGGTAAGGTCCGAGTGGATGTGTTATTTGGCACAAGAGATAACTGCAGATCAGAAAACTTAGAGTTTGAGGTGGTGGATCTAGAGAGTTGCTATCATGCTTTACTCGGACGGCCAGCATTGGCCAAATTCATGAGCAGCTGTCATATAAGTTATCTGAAAATGAAGCTACCCGGACCACAAGGAGTGATAATAGTTGCAGGGGATTACAAGAAGTCAATGGAGTGTGCTTCTGCCGGATCAAATTTGGCCGAATCATTGGTTATAGCAAGAGAAAAAAGAAGGATTCAGGAAGTAGCAGCCCTCGCTCAGTCGGCACAGCTGAACATGCCGGCACTAGCCAACCCGCATGGCAGTGTCTCTTTTCAGCCGACTAAAGAAACGAAGAAGTTTCAGATAGATGAGCAATTCCCGGAGCGTACTGTTACTATTGGTGCAGGCTTGGACACTAAATAGGAAAGCGAGCTCACCAACTTCCTCCGTGAGAATCGGGACATATTTGCGTGGTCAACTCAGGATCTGCAAGGTGTTCCGAGGGAGTTGGCTGAGCACTCTTTGAATGTAAGGCCAGGAGCAAGGCCGGTGAAGCAACCTCTTCGCCGCTTCGCCGAAGACAGGAGAAAAATAATAGGGGATGAAATAGCTCGGCTCCTCGCAGCCGGGTTCATCATGGAGGTGCTGTATCCGGATTGGTTGTCGAATCCGGTGCTAGTAGAAAAGAAGAAAGATGATCCCAATGTAGCCATTGTATGACGAATGTGCATCAATTACACGAACCTGAACAAGGCGTGTCCAAAAGATCCTTTTCCATTACCTAGAATAGACCAAGTCATTGATTCGACCGCCGGTTGTGAGTTATTGTCATTTGTAGACGCGTATTCTGGTTTCCACCAGATACCGTTAAATCGGGCTGATCAAATAAAGACTGTGTTTATTACCCCGTACGGGATTTATTGTTATCGCACAATGCCATTCGGCCTGCGAAACGCAGGAGCAACATATCAGAGATGCATGCAAAAATGTCTACACGATCAGATAGGAAAAAATGTACAAGTATATGTAGATGACGTAGTCATCAAAACCAAGGAAAGCAAAACGCTACTAGAAGATATACGGCAGACTTTCGCGAACCTGAGAAGGTTTCGAATGAAGCTTAATCCGGAGAAATGCACGTTTGGCGTGCCGGCAGGAAAACTACTCGGTTTTCTTGTATCTAGCCGAGGTATAGAGGCTAACCCAACAAAGATAAAGGCAGTAGAAAGAATGGAATTGCCAAGATGTTTAAATGATGTACAAAAATTCACGGGTTGTCTAGCCTCCCTCAGCCGGTTTGTATGTCGGCTGGGAGAGAAGGCGCTACCACTATATCAGCTGATGAAGAAATCAGATAAATTCATTTGGAGTCCACAAGCGGACAGCGCATTCCATGAGTTGAAAAAGATGTTGGTCACAGCACCCATTTTGGCTTCTCCACTATCAAAAGAGCCTATGTTGCTCTATATATCGGCTACCAACAGAGTAGTAAGTGCTGTAATTGTAGTAGAACGACTTGAAGATAATAAGTCGGTACAGAGGCCGGTATATTATTTAAGTGAGGTTTTATCCACTTCAAAGCAGAATTACCCACATTATCAGAAGATGGCTTATGGAGTGTATATGTCGGCAAAAAAGCTTAAACATTACTTCGAAGAGCATCCCATCAAAGTGATCTGTGAAGCGCCCATAGCCGACATATTGAGCAACAAAGATGCAAGTGGCCGAATAGCAAAATGGGCAATCGAGTTGTCACCATACGCTCCACAATTTGATAGGAGAGATGCAATCAAATCTCAAGCGGTCGCCGACTTCTTCGTAGACTGGGCCGAAGTGCAGTATGAGCCACCATTACCAGACCCAAATTATTGGACAATGCATTTCAATGGTTCCAAATTAAGAAATGGTTTGGGGGCTTGAATAGTGTTAACCTCTCCTAAAAGAGATCAGCTGAAATATGTGCTACAAATACATTTCGCCGCATCCAACAACGTAGCCGAATATGAAGCACTGGTCCATGGACTGAAAGTAGCAAAAGAGATTGGCATACGCCGAGTCTTATGCTATGGGGACTCGGATCTAGTAGTACAACAAGTCTCAGGCAATTGGGATGCATTAGATGCCAATATGGCTTTATACAGATTTCATGTGCAAAAGATCAGTGGATACTTCGAAGGATGTGAATTTCACCACATACCTCGGGCAGAAAACGATGCCGCAGACACGTTGTCAAAACTCGGATCAACCCGGCAGTCAATTCCCCCGGGTATTGCCCTGGAACACCTCAGGAAACCATCAATAATCCCATCACCAGAATCCGAGTCTATCTTTATTCCGGCAAATTCAGCAGAAGATAATACGCCGATGGAAGTAGACCAGCAATATGACTCGGAACCCCCCAAGAAGAGGACAGCTGAAGTAAGCACAATTATGGAGGAGACCGAGGTAGATATGTCGGCAGGAAACATGGAAATAGACAGTGAGATCACACCAGACAAAGTCACACCGCTATGGGCGCAACCCATATTCTTTTACCTTAAAGACGCGATGTTGCCGAATAATGAAATATTAGCAAGACAAACTGTAAGGAGAGCAAAATCTTATACGATCATAAACAATGAGCTGTATAAAAAAAGCGTCACAAGCGTGTTGCAAAAGTGTGTGAGTTCGGCAGAAGGCCAGGAGATCCTCCTAGATATACATCAAGGAGAATGTGGACACCATGCCTCATCTCGTGCCTTGGTAGCAAAAGCATTCAGATATGGATTTTATTGGCCGGCGGCGCTGAAAGAAGCCAAAGAGTTGGTTGAAAAATGCAACGGTTGTCAGAGATATGCAACCAAAATACATATGCCGTCGGCCGAGTTAAAAACAATACCCATCACTTGGCCATTTTCTGTATGGGGCTTAGATATGGTGGGACCATTTAAGCCGGCACGAGGGGGAATGACCCACATATTGGTTATGGTGGACAAGTTCACAAAATGGATTGAAGTAAAACCAATAAAAAAATGCGATGGGCCCACAACAGTGAAATTTCTCAAAGATATTATTTTAAGATATGGGTATCCGCACAGTATTATTACAGATAATGGCACAAATTTTGCAGAAGGAGCCTTCGCAAGATTTTGCAGAGAGAAACACATAAGACTAGATGTTGCCTCCGTGGCTCACCCAACATCTAATGGGCAAGTGGAAAGGTCTAATGGCCTAGTATTGTCAGGAATAAAACCACGACTTATTGAACCACTGCAAAGGTCGGCAGGATGTTGGATTGAGGAACTCCCAGCCGTATTATGGAGCCTCAGGACTACCCCGAATAGATCGACAGGTTATACACCATTCTTTCTGGTATACGGGGCAGAGGACGTGCTTCCAGCCGACATAATACATGACTCGCCAAGAGTTACTCAATATACAACCTCTGAGGTGAATGAAATAGCTCGGCAAGATACTGTAGACCTACTAGAAGAAGCCAGAGAACTGGCACTTTCACGATCAGCTATTTATCAGCAGAACTTGCAACGATATCACAGCAAAAAGGTGAATCCAAGGGTGTTCAAAGAAGGGGATTTAGTCCTCCGACTGGTACAACGCACGGCCGGCATGCACAAGCTGTCACCTCCATGGGAGGGACCATTCATCGTGAGCAAAGCATTGCATAACGATGCTTATTATCTAATCGACGCTCAATCCTCCGGAAGGAACAAGGCAGACAAGGCTGGCGAAGAAACGAAGCGGCCATGGAATGTAGCTTTGCTTCGTCCATTTTACTCATAACATAGTATCTCGAGGTTAAGAACCAATGATGTATTAAACCTCGGCATCCAGAGCAGCGACTTGGGGACTGCCATATGCTATTTCAGTTTCGTGTTATGTATTTGAACCTTGGCACCCAGAACAGTGACTCGGGGACTGCCATATGTTATTTCAGTTTCGTGTTATGTATTTGAACCTCGGCACCCAGAGCAGTGACTCGGGGACTGCCATATATTATTTCAATATCATCTTATGTATTTGAACCTCGGCACCCAGAGCAGTGACTCGGGGACTGCCATATATTATTTCAATATCATCTTATGTATTTGCACCTCGGCACCCAGAACAGTGACTCGGGGACTGCCATAGGTTATTTCAGTTTCATATTATATATTTGAACCTCGGCACTCAGAGCAGTGACTCGGGAACTGCCATACGCTACCCAGTGTTATGTTGAGCATTAGAACTCGACACCCTGGGCAGCGCCTCAATAACGGTCTTACATTATTTCTGAAATTTGCTCTACACATTAGACTTCGGCGCAATAGGCAGTAACTCACGATAAGAGCAGAGCAATGTGGTATGATATTCGAAGCTCACACCCAGATTACTCGGCTAAACCACGAGAAAACAAAGACAAAGATACATCCTAAAAACAGGAAATCGCGGGTCACCAAAGCAAGAATTCGGATGAAAACCCACTTAAAACAAAGTTATAGCAACTGCAAACATATATGTCGCAGCAGTACACGGCAAAAGAAATTCAGGTCATACAGGAAATGGTAAATTGTTCCACGTACATCATACGCCCGGCATGCCAGGGATAAGGAATAACTTAAGAGTCAGCAACTTGGCCAGGCGCTGGATGCTCCGAAGTAGGAGGAGCCTCGGCCGAGGTTGCCTCGCCCTCCGTAGACCCAGGTGCAACTTCAGCAGAAGCCCGAGGATGCTCAGGAGCATCAGTTTGTGCAGTTGAATGCCCAGTACCCTTGGAGGAGGACCGCGCATCACCGTCACTGTCCGAACTTGAACTGGAGCTACCAGATGTGGCCGAGTCATCCTCACCCTCCCCTTGCTCAGCTGAATTGTTATCCGAGGCATCTTCAACTATAACCTCATCGTCCGGGTTTGGAAGGAAACTCGGACCTTCATTCCAGGTATGCACATCGGCATACTCAACAAGCTGGAAGGCGCGAGCTTGCCGAAGAGCAACAAAAGTGGGGTCCTCAACCCAACGGGAACCAGTGCGCAAATTTCTCAGGATATCAAGATAAATGTCTTCATACCATGACATGATAACAGTAAGGGCCATATCAGCGCCAGCGCGCCCGGCTGATTCCCTCCAGAGACTTAGTTGCCTCTCAGATGCCATCAGTCTTTTCACCAGTAATTCGACCTCGTTGATATCAGGAGTCCCAGAAGTGTTCGGCCAAAGAACGTGGTAAGCTCGAATAGCTGCTTGCACCAAATCCCGGCCCATAATCTTCATTGGACCAACTGCAGCACCAACAGCAACCAGGAAATCCTCCATTGAATACTCCGAGTCAGCGGCAACAGGAACACCTCGGCGCACACTAGCTGCAAGAACCGCTGTAGAACTCACGGGCTTAGCTTCGGGAAAATGATCTGCGCAAAACTCGAACGTGTCAGGTGGCAGCAGGGACAAAGACAAAAATATAATTCGGCTGTGCTAAGAAGCTTACGATGAATGTAACTCATCATTATCTGAAGGTCTTTGGCCCAATCGACCTTGCTCTTCTCAAAACGAGCAATTTCCTCGCTCAATCCCTGAGTTTTCAGTTCGGCAGCCTCGAGGAGTTTTTTTATTCTTCTGCAGCTCCAAAGCTAGCCGATTCTTCTCCTCGGAAATTCCTGGTCTATCTTTTCTAGTTCGGATTTCTGAGAGAGCTTAAGGGTATCCACCTCGGCTCGAAGGCGGGCTATTTCATCATCTTTTTCTTGTAGCTGTGCCGAATGAGCAGCGCTTTGTTCTAAAAAATGCAGCATCACGTTAGGGATGGGCGTTGAATCTTGGTGAGACGCTGCAAAGGTTTGCAACTCGGCTTTACCAAAGCCAAACGAAATAAACAAGCTTAGCACACATGTTAAAGGGGAAAAGGTCTAAGATAAAAGGGAAACTAACCTTCCAAGCTCTTGACTTTCTTCTCAAGAAGAATGTTGAGGTTATTAATATTACCTGTTCACCAAAAAAGTGAGCCGGCATCTAGCGGACAAATCAATAAGAACGTCGAGAATAAAGAAAAGGAACTATCGACTTACCAGCCTTTTTTACCACAGGAAGGATTTTCTCATACTTTTCCTCCAATTTGCGGTGCGAAAAAAGCAACCTCTGAAATTCGGCAGTTCGCCGGTCATGTGCAACCTGAACAATGGAGCAAAACGATAAATGAATAATCAAAGCTAAACCAGATCCGAGTCAAGCGAAACCTAACTCGGATCTAGGTGGCTGGATATTCGAAGCTAAACCAGATCCGAATCAAGCGAAACTTAACTCGGATCTAGGTGGCTGGATATATAAAGCTAGACCAGATCCGAGTCAAGAGAAACTTAACTCGGATCTAGGTGGCTGGATATTCGAAGCTAAACCAGATCCGAGTCGAGAGAAACTTAACTCGGATCTAGGTGGCTAGATATTCGAAGCTAAACCAGATTCGAGTCAAGCAAAACTTAACTCGGGTCTAGGTGGCTGGATATTCGAGACTAAAGCAGATCCGAGGCAAGTGAGACTGAACCCAAATATAGGTGGCTGAATATTTCAAGATCAACTAAAACGAAAATCAAGCAAACTATAAAACAAACCTAGTCGGATATAAATTCGAACTCTAGAGATGAAGTTAGATTAAGTAAAGGATCATTAAACTTCCAAGCATATAACAAGTTATTTCCTTGCAAGTTTCGGGGACTAGAGCATATAGTAACATCTGGGCAACTAATCTAAAAACTCCGCAAAACAGCAATTACCTCATTCATCTTGTTGGTATCAAGGATGAACTTGGCAGCTTGATCGAAACGGCCGCTGATGTCGGAAAGCTGAAAGGGCTGGCTGATTGGATTACCCTCAAACTGATCAGCAACATTCCAATTATTGGTGTACTCCACCAGCGAGCCGAGACTGTTCCCACTGGCCGTCCGAGTTAGGACTTTACCCCGAGTATGTTGTGTAACCACTGCGGCCGCAGGGCTTTTATGAAGAGCAAGTTGGGTGCTGGCAGCCGAGGTAACGGAGGCTTTGGTAGGCGCAGTTCCTTTGCGCAGCACGTCGGCAATACTCGGCTGAGAAGAGCCGACAAGACCTTTCTGGGAAGAGGGGGCCTTGGTGCCAACAATTTTCCTTGCCTTAGAAGAGGCATCAGCAGGAGCCGATACCTCGGTAATAGGAACGGTATCTTTAGGAGCAGCAGGAGACACAGTCGCAGAAGGCACCGAGATAGCGACCTCTTCGGCCGGGGCTGGAGTTGATATAGAGATTGCTGGGGCAGATAGAGGCTCAGTAGAGGCGCTCGGACCCACAGAGGGGGCAACGGGTTCGACGGGAATCTCGGAGGGCCGAGTGGAATCGATGTCGACAAAAGAACTTTCAGGCACGTCGCGACGAGGGGGCGACTGATTCGGAGCTGAAGGAGAGGCAGCACGAGCAGGACTGGGAATCCTAGTATCTTCAACGGGCGGAGGAGACGGCGGCCGAATCGGACGGCTGGTCATGCTAGGACCGCCGGGCTTAACAGAAAGCGGAGCACTGCGAAAATAAGAAAGAAAAAAGGGTGTCAGGATGAAAAACAGAAAGAGAGAAACAAGAAATACGAGCAAAAGAAACTTACCCTGCGACCCCAGGCATGGCCTTACGCCTGGGAGGATTCGGAGCAGATTTCTTCATTCGTTTCTTGGGGACCGCCTCTGAGGCACTAGCGGAAGCCCCGCGTTTCACCGAGGTAACAGGAGGTCGGGAAGCAATAGGCTCGGCGTCGTGAACCTGACCGGCCGGATTAGCTGGGAAAGTAGAAGCCGGAAATGCATAAGAAATAGGCATTGCGGCAACTACCTCAAGAACTTGGACCTCGTCCGAATCACCTTCCTCCTCGTGGGCCGAGGTCTTGCCACGAGCTCGAGCCGAGGCAGGATCCGACTTAGGGACGAACTCTTCCGAGTCCGGCTCACCAGTATCCGGGGTGCTCCGGTCCGCAGGCCACAGAAGCAACAGAACTTCGGCATCCTCACTCTTCTGCTCTGCGAACCTCTGCAAGACAAGAAAAAAGAAAATTAGCGAAAACCGTTACAAAAACAATTGAATAGCAGAGCGTTATTGATTAAGCTTACTTCGGGAGGCGGACGATCGCGGGTGAACGGTTTCAATCCCCAAGCCCAATCCTCAGGCATCTCCGTCTTGAAGATAGCTCGAACACGCTTATAGATAAGATAATTGTCCAGCTCCACGGTCGAGACTCGGTTAGGGTCAAGAGGACCGCTCATATAGCACAATTTGTGAGTCCGCTTCTGGAATGGGCAGATTCGGCTACTGATAAAGGTAGCCATCAGGTCTTCGCCGCATAACCCGGCACGGATCAGCTCTTTAAGCCGAATCTCAAAGGCCTCGGCCAAGGCATGACTCTTCCTCGGATTGTAAGTCCAATTCACCTTAGAAGGCGGACCAATGGAGAAGGCAGGGAGCCGAATCCTCCGTCCCTCTGTTCTTGACGTAAAAGAAGGATTTGTGCCACTTCTTGCACGACTCTAACCCGGTGACACGAGGAAATATGGATTTCCTCCGAGGTGTAATGGACGCTGCCCCACATTGAGTAAGCAGTTTCTCGGAAGGGTGCAGAGACTTGTCAGGGACTACGTTAGAACGAATCTGGAAGAACTTCGACCAGACGTTCACGGACGGCCATAGGCCGAAGTATCCCTCCGAGGCGGAGATAAAAGCAGAAAGAGAAGCGATGGCATTCGCAGGAAGATGATGCGGCTGAAGGCCGAAGTAGTCGAGAAACTCTCTAGCAAAATCGCTGAGAGGGAGACCAAAGCCACACGCGAAGTGCGACATAAAAACTACATACTCGCCCTCCCCAACATCCGGAGAGGACTCGCTGCCGGGTAGGCGACATGAGACCTCGACGGGAATCCTCCGAGTTCGGATAAGCCACTCAATCTCGCGACGGGTAACAGAGGAGCCTTGCCACGAGCCTCGCTCGGGCCCAGAGCCAGCATCATCATCCTCTACCAGAGCACCACTAAAGGAGCTAGACATGGGTTCGCCGGAAAGATCGACGGAGGAAGAGCTGGCGGCGGAGGAAAATTTAGAGCTACGAGGCCCCGTCGTGATTTTGCACGGGAGCGGCGGCGGAGGAACAGAGGAACCGCCGCACGAGTACAAGATTGAAACAGAGAAATCTAGGATAAAACCTAGGCAACGCGGCCGGAAAGAACTTACCGTCGACGGCGCCGGAACTGGCGAGCGCGGACGGGGCGGACAGAACAACACGACGGAGTCCTCGCCGTCGGAAGTTCTGATGAGCGCGCGGCGGCGGAGCTGCAAGAGGGCGCGAAAGCGAGAGGAAGAAGAAGGGCACAGGCGAACAAGAAGGGGAAAAGTGAATTCCCAGACACCGCGCCCCTCTTTATAATCGAGCCACAAGCGAGATAGTGGGATCATGGGAGCGGCGGTTGACCGTATAGATCGTGGGTGCGGCGCAAACGCACGTCATTAAGTGGAACCGCACCAAGGGCCACACAGTAGCAAAGGAGGTCGCGATCCCCAAGGGAAGCGGCACACGAGGCGTCGCAGCGCCGGCGCGACAGGCACAGTGATAACTGTAGCCTGTCAGTAAATACTATAGAGGAACAGAAAACTAGAGGAACAATGATGGGGGTGACACGTAGGACAAGGCGTACGAGAGAAGGAACGTGGGTACCTCGAACGAGAGAGAGATAACTCGAAAACAATATATAAAGAATGTGATGAAACTGATACGGCCCGACCGAGGTTATCGGCAGGGCCACACCAGCTTCGGGGACTAATGTTGGGGAGGTAACCCCGGATAGGGTAAAGACGGGGAAAGACGAGGGTATAATCCCCGTCTGGTTTCCGAGTTACAGCCTAGGTCGGCCGAATCCCGTAGAAGTCGGCCGAGACATGAAGAGGAGAGACCCGTGTATTTACGCTAAGACATTACCCGGCCGAGATATTGCGTAAGTCGGCCGGGTCAACCCAAGTGATCTTGATGCAGGTAAAGGACGATCCGAGTTATGTGAGGAGGGACCGAATGATATGAAGCTTGCAGGAGAAGGAGAAGCCTAAAGTCAAACCCTAGCAGCAAGCTAGGGAGAATCTAAGCGGAGCCAAGCGCTAGGGACAAAGGCGCAGAGCGACAGAGAGGCAGAAGGAGGTCACGGAGGTGACAGTCCAGAAGCCCGAGGCGCACAGGAGGGGCCCTCTGGAACCTTGCCGTCATTAGGGGAGCGACAGGGAAAGGGGGGCACCGAACTACTATATTGGGACAAGCATATTCCTCGAATATGCTTGCCACGTCAGCCCTAGAGGAGCCCAAGGCACTCCTTTATAAGGAGAGGCATGGACTCTGAAGGGGGGATCGGCTCATTTCTAGTATCGTTAGGCTGGTAAAGTTCTTCCTTTTTCCTTGTATGCAGCTCAAGGAGCACTTGTAGCCCAAGGAAGGAGAAATAAAGATCTTTGCCTTAGTCTTTTGTGTGTAGAATCAACTGCATATTCCCTCCCCGGATCCCTCTAGCATCCATTGGCCCCATACTTTAGCCTACCCATGGCATCTGCCGTGCCACGACCACGATAATGTATATCAGCCACGCGAGAATGACCACATGATCGTTTGCGTCATCGTTCACGCTCGATCCCGCTGGCAATGCACTAGCGCAAGCACGGCGAGGACTGTTGCCGTGCTACAGTCAGCACGTGCTGCTGTTCTGCAGTCAACGTGCGTCAAGACAGATGGGGTTAGCCAGAGTGGAGGTAAGGGTTAGCGAGCGGGTTCATGAGTGCCTTTTATACAAGTCACATGTTCGGACCATAGTTTAAAAACCAGATCGATGATTGAACTTGTGAGGTTTTTACCGATCGGACCACAAGTTCATTGTCTGCTTTTTAATTTTTGAAGTATCATAATGTTTAATTATAAATAATGTAATAAGTAAATAATTGTATATACAAAATATTTCAAAATCATAGTTTGTCATAAAAAAATTGAATATCGTCTGACGTAATAATTGAGATGACCAAAACGTAATGTAGTCCTAGATGCATCCTATCAAGCCCGTTAATTTTTGTATTTTTTAATTTCGAATTCTTGAAAAAAAAAATTCTAATACTGCTGTACACAGTAGTACAATTAACATTTGCCATTTTTTTCCGTTAACTGTGAAGTGCTTAGCTGGTCATCTCGAGATTGCAGTTAGCCTGCTCGGTTATAGGTGCAGTGTACGAATCTCATCTTTGCCGAATAACTTTTTCACAACGCTTAGCTGATTGAGGTCTACGGTTTTGGTTTATTTAGGTTATATCAGTTTAATTTTTTTAAACTACGGTCTAGATAGCGTAAACGTGAATAAATTTGGTCAAACTTGTTTAAATTTGATCAAATTGGACAAAACTGCTTCCAGTTACAAGTTGTGGGACTAGTTTTTCTTAGTTTGCAAATTGTGAGACTAAACTGCTCTCGTCTTTGCCGAATAACTTTTTTACAACGCTTAGCTGATTAAGGTCTACGGTTCTGGTTTATTTAGGTCGTATCAGTTTGATTTTTTTTAAACTACGGTCTAGATAACGTAAACGTGAATAAATTTGGTCAAACTTGTTTAAATTTGATCAAATTGGACTAAGCTGCTTCCAGGTTACAAGTTGTGGGACTAGTTTTTTTTAGTTTGCAAATTGTGGGACTAAACTGCTCTCACGTTACAAGTTGTGGGACTAAAACTGTATATACCTCAATAAAAAATGATACTGTTCCTCCGGGATCGAACGAAACGCCTCCTTTCTTTTTCTTCCCGCACGCGTTTCCCACCTCCTGCCTTCTTCTTTCTTTCTCTGTAAAATCCATGAAGATCTCCTGGTCATCGTGATACAGTCCTTGCCGGTGCTCACCCATCTCCTTCTGGTCGCCGCCGCCACAACCTCATCTGCCCCATCCGCGCCCGTCCCGCCTCGTGCTGGCCGGCCCCATGCCCGTTCCATCATGAGAGGTTCCTCTCGCGCGACCTCCCCCATATGAGCTCCATGGCGCTCGCCGCCCTTCGCTGCCTTGCGCCGTCGAGTCCTCTCTTTGCTGACTTGCACCGCCGGCCGTCGCTGCCCTAGCACCACAAAGCCCTCCTCCTTCACACCTCCTATGGTGTCACCCATGTACCAGATTTGCTGTGAGGGGAATTTGCTACTCCCTTCGTCTTAAAATAGATGTCTCAAGTTTCTCAAAATTTCAATGAATCTATATGCTAAATAGTGTCTACATTCATTCAAATTTTGACAAATCTAAGACATCTATTTTGGGACGGAGGGAGTATTTTATTTGTAATTTTTGTGCTACAATAGTAGGTACGGTCTGCTACAATGGTATGTATGGTTTGCTACAAGATCTCCGGCGAGGTCGGATTTGCTACAACAGAAAATTTTATTTGCTACATATGTTTTATAATTTTGCTAAAATAGCGTACAATTTTTGCTACACGGTCTTCGGTAAGGTCTACCGGCGAAAGCCTCCGGCGAGATTGAATATGCTACATTAGCAAATTTTTTGCTACACGGTCACCGGCGAGGTCTAGTCTGTTTATTCTTTTTCTAAACCAAACCGTTTTCTACTATATGTACAAAAGAGAGACTATTTGTAGCAAAATCGGATACATTTGTAGCAAAAGCGGGATTTTGAGACTTTTGAGAGGACACGTATCAGCAGGGACCCAGGAGATTTTGGAGAGTTATGCCCCGATGGACGCTTAGCACTGTCCAAATAAAAAATGTATATATCTACCAGACTTATAAAATTCCCCTAAAAACAGACTTATATAGTCAATTTATTTTGAGAGGATAATCCAACTAAATAATAAATAAATAAATAAATAATGTGCAGAAACTAAAACGAACATGGACAATAAAAAATGCATACAATTAGATCCATCGTCTCTAGCTTAGCACCTGACTTTTCTCCAAGCTTAACGTGAAGAAAACTATGCATAATACAAAACCTCCATAAGTTTAATTGTGCTACCATCAAAGGTTATGAAGGTACACATGAGAAGCCATCAAAGGTTATGAAGGTACACATGGAGGACATAATCAATTGTAGAGCTAACCGGGAGACCAACACGTAATTGTCGTCACCAAAAAAACTGACTAGGCGGAGGGAGGCAATAATCTTTATGACAACCTTTACATTTTACACAATAAATATACAAGTTACCATAAAAGAGGGTAGAGCAACAATTCCTTTTAAATAGTTCCACTATTATAAAGGTTTGATGTATTATTTAAATAAAAAATCCATGTACTCCACAATTCTTTTTTAGCTGCATGCAACTTTAAATTTGTTTCAACAATTGTGAAATAAATTTCATGAAACATGTTATGTGACATGAAATGTGTTCATACATTCAAATAAAAGGATCATGTATGACAAATAAAATAATCATGTATGAGGACAATGTTCATGCTACTTCCATTTTTATATGTTACACAAACAAGGATGGATATGCTCCTTTCCTTACTTTTTCTTCGAACAAAGGTACCCCCTCCGTATTTAAAATACAATGTCACTTGTGTCAAGCTTTGACTAACAAAAAATATAAGTAATATGTCATCAAAAATATATCATCGGAAAGCTCTCTGGAATGTACATCCTATGACACAATTTCTGTGGAGTGTAAGTTAAATTTTGTTGGTAAAATTAATGGTCAAACTTAAAACATAAAATATGTAGTAACCTTGTGTTTAAAGACGAAGAGAGTACTCCCATCAAGCAACTGCAAGAAATACATGAAAAGTACAAGAAACAAAAGAGGGAATAAAAGAGAAATAAAAAAGACAGCAACGCCTAGCGTCGTTGGTGGCTGGACAGTGTCATCAAGCACCACCAAGCTCGGCCACTAGACGTGGAAGCGGAAGATATGAAAATAATAACTGGTGTAACTATGGTGCCACCGATGTTGCGTGATTGAACTACAACTTGTGTTTGGGGGTTAATTTGAGTCCTGTCCACATGCTCTCTGTATAATCAGTACAAAAATCAATGGCAAAGATGTCAATTTACAAGATGTTTTAAAATTGGCATCATCCGGGAGGGTCATCCGATCCGTTCAATTTGCTTAAACTTTTTATACTCCCTCTTTTTTACAATATAAACCTTTTAAAAAACTAGAAAAACGTACTGAAAAGACTTATATTGTGAAACATATGGATTATTAGTGAACATTTTTTTTTGAAAGAAATGCGGTAGGGGAAGCCCTTACAGCGAGTTTTTTTTTTGAATAATAAGAACCCAAATCTACGTCCGTGAGAACTTGAACCTGAGTGGTTGGTCTGTACAGCCACTTTCCTAACCATATGGATTATTAGTGAACATATGAAATAATTCATAAATCCATCCTAATGTTGTTTGCACATAACTCGACGAATGATTTCATCCCATCAGCAAGAATCAGATAAGAGTTTAAGCTAACAGACGTGCTTCAGCAAATTAAGCGATTGATTCCTACATATCAAACTTCACAGAGGGTTGATTTTCTCATGGACTAGATTAAATAGAAGAATCTATACCCAACAAACCATTTGTTTGTCTCAGCCACCGGAACGCAACTCCGGATACCTGGTGGGATCAACATAATGAGAAACAAATTTGTACTGTTCATTCAGAAAAAAGAAGCTAAGTTACATAAAATACTTATGTCTGGCCGTATCGCCTCACCGGTCGTCAATGGCAGTGAGGGAGTTTGGCAATAGGTTCGGTCTGAGGCGGCGAATCTTGGATGCGACAAGTCTTGACTGTCCACCAACGGGGCACTACGCATGGCGTCTCATTGGAGTGCCCAAGAAGTCATAAATGTTGCTGGCAAGTGCACGGTGGCAATTATGGAGACGTCAAATTGGTGCGACAGTGGAGGCGAGGCGGTGAAACGTCTTCTCCTTTTGGCATCTTCTCCAGCGGAATCCGGTTTTCGAGATGGCGGCAGCCACGCACAAGAGATGATAGTAGATGTGGCTTCATCGACAAGTGTGCGCACTTAGGTGGAGTGATGGCCACCGCCATGCCGCGCAAGAGGAGCCACGAAGGGCGCCGTTGACCGGACGTCGTCGACGCGCGGAACGCCGTCAACGCTTTCCTTCTTCTCCCCGTGAAGTAGTCGAAGGTGTCTCAGGCATGTTAGAGTATGTAATCGTATGGGTATGGGTACGGAGTAGTATTCCGACACGTATACATACAAACCATGTACGCCACGTATGGGGCTATTTCCTACGCTTATATAAACACGCAACCGATGCCCCGGAGGGGTACGCATCGTTCCACCAAACACAAACATGGTATCAGAGCCGTCCTCTTCCGCGCTCTAGTTGCCCAAGAGAAAAAACCCTAAGACCCCGGCCGTCGTCTCAGCCTGCCGCCGCCGCACGCTGCAGTCGCTGGCCAAGATCAAAACAACACGATACAAAAAAGCCCCACGATCCAAGATCTGATCCGTCACTGTCCCAAAACCTTCTGGTGCTGTGTCGATCTCAATCCCCAAGACCCAAGATTCGATCTGCTGCTGTCCCTTTACTGCATCGATCCAAGACCCAAGACCAAAAAAATCAATCTACGTCCACGTCCTCTCTGCTGCTGTACTCCCAGTACTGCTGCATCAAGCCCAGCGATCACAATACGCCTTTGAAGATCTACGTCAAGCCTGCTGTCGCCGCATCGGGTCTCTGATTCTTTGTCGTGACCGCCTCCTCATACGATTACGTCGCAGCTTCGCTGCCACGTCTTCGCTTGGGTCTCCACCCTCGCAGCTGCTCACGCGTGAAAACGCGCTTATCTGGAAGGCCCTCGTCATCCCGGCTCTCCGCGGTGCTCGTGTCCTCGACCTTGTTGAAGGGAACGAGGAGGCGCCAGAGAAGATCCTGGAGACGGAGGACATCAACAAAAAGAAGGTGACTATTGAAAATCCCGAGTACGCTGCTTGGATCTCGCGTGACCAGCAGGTACTCCGCTGGATCCTCAACGCCCTCTCCCCCGACGTGCTCGCACATGTTGTTGGGATTGAGACTTCGGCTGAGGCGTGGGCTGCCATCAACGCCCACGTGTCTTCCACCTCCAAGACCAGGGTGCAGCAACTGCGCTCTGCCCTCAACGACACCCGCAAAAACGACCTCTCTGCCGACAAATATTTTGCTAAGATGAAAGCTATTTCTTCTGAGTTGACTGCTGCAGGGAAATCTCTCGACGCTGATGAGCTGATCTGGTACGTCCTCAAGGGCCTTGGCAGCCACTACAACACTCTCCGCACCGCTGTCAATGCCAACCCCAGCACCACCCTCGACGATCTGCTTACTCAGGTCCAGGCGTATGACCGCATGCACAAGACCGAGGAGGGCTTCACCTCTTCGGCCAACGTGGCGCGTCGTGGTGGTGCACCTCCCCGCGGACCTGATCGGCCACGTCAGGATGACCGGCCGCGTCAGGAGGATCGTCCTCGCCAGCAGCAGTACGACGAGCGCCCGCGCTATGATGAGCGTCCGCGCTATGATGATCCGGGCCGTGGTGATGACCGCGGCCGCCAGGACTACCGTGATCGTCGTGACTATCACGACCGTCGCGATGATCAGGGCCGCCGCGATGGTGGCGGCTACCAGGGGCGCCGCTATGATGACGAGCGCCCTCGTCGTCGTGATGATGAAGATCGGAGGGATCGAGGTGGGCGTGTGTAACACCCTCAGAATCGGCCCTATGCAAGTTTTAGCGAAACCCGCCAAACCCGCATAGAAATGATTCAAAGGTGCCCACCAGGCACTTTCGTGCGGGTGGAAAACGAAGTAATAACATTACACAACAGTCCTCGATGGGACCCACAGAACAGATAGGTACAACAACGACTCAACGAGTCAAGAATACAGATATAATATACAAAGATCCAAATCACCTTGAAAATGATAGAGCGTCCGGCTACGGACAAGATGCAAATGGGGCTAAGAGCCCTGAAGGATAACCAATGGCGTCCATAACCCTGCCCAGGCCAAGCCGGAAGGGTAACCCTGCTAACGACGTCGATCGCAAAACCTGCTTAACAAAAAGGGGTGCCGACAAAGGGCAAAAGAAAAAGGAGAGAGCGGTCAGTACTGAGGCCAGTACACGGCGAGGCTAGAATTCGGCGGTCCTCGCCTACATAGGTATGGTGGACTGAAGCAGCAGCGACAGCATGCACTAAACAACCTATAGAGACTCGATACAACTAGCGGCTATCGGAGAGGGGTAAGAAAGACCTATTCGGAACCAACCGGATACTAACACCAAACAAACCCATCCTGGTATTTCCCCCTCGAGACCAAACGAGGAAGTCAACCGAGGAACTCACACAGTTGGCAGTTTTATTTATTCAGTTATCGTTGCAGCAATTACTAGTCAGGTATAGATAATCATCCTGATATAATAAGCAGTGGGCAATTTTAGTTAACCATTCCGTTATAGTTGCGACACTTACTAGTCAGATACAATTAGCATGAGATATCCCAAAACCCAGCAGTTGTTGGTACTTTTATTTAGCCATTCCGTTATAGTTGCAATATTTACTAGTCAGGTACAATGGTCGCAAGCGACAACCCAAACAAGCAATTGTTGGCAGTTTTATTTAGCCATTCCATTATAGTGAAGCTGATTACTAGTCATTATAAAGTCAAATTTATAGCACTACTTTAGTTATAGTTGTCTATGATCGAGATACTGTGCTCCAAGTCGTCCATAACCGCGGACACGGCTTTCAGAAAGTTTTACCCTGCAGGGTTGCACAAATAGCAACACACACTCGATCAACCTCGGAAAAACCAAATCAAAACCCAACGAGGCCTTCACGACAAAGCAATCACAGGATTCAGAAATATTTCAGGGGGCCACCCCATTGAGTACACCCGCAACGAAGTTAGCTGACTCCGAGACGAACTCAAGGTTTGTGTCAATGGCTGTAAACGACTGGGAACCCAAAACTGGGCTTGTCGATACCGCGAAAACACTCCGCTTACCTAAACAGTACAGGTGCTCCTCGCACAATCGTAATTAAAGCAGTAAAGCATGGCATAAGTACAGGATCGTAAATAAAACCTCAAACTAGTTTGTGGCCCCAAGAAATAAGAATGAATCAAGCTCTGGCTCAGGGGGGTCCCATAATCCTCCCGGATGTGGATAGCGCGAATATTCAAGGAACAGGTATCAAGTACTCGGGGTCCTACGGGACACAAGTGGACGGTTAACAACCAAATAACATCTATTGCCCACCTGTGCCTCTGCTTACCTACTTCAATTTTTAGTTATTAAACAATAATTAAAGTGAACGATAATTAAAGCCATGATCATCTCCAACATTAAACATGCGGCAATGCTCCAACAACTGTGGTACTTGACGACACGCAACAGCACTTGAGCAAGCGACTACGACGCGCAGGTCCAACTATCTACCAAACAACGGTAATAGGAGGTGTCCAAGGCAATATAAGGCTGCAAGGGATATCACGGGTACGAAAGCTAGAGCAACGCAACATAGATAGCAATAGATCAACATGAGGGAATAAATACTATAAAAGTAAGATAGGTAGAAAGGGGGAGATGCTCGCCTGAAAACATTGTCGAATGTTCATCCGAAGATCGGGTCGACACTCGCATCAACTCAACAGCCTTATCCGCGAAGAACCAAAACACTAGAATAAACACCGGATGGACTATTTAATACTACGGCAAAATATCGGGCATGATGCATGTATGATGTATGACATGGCAAAGGTGCGGTGCAATTAGGCAAGATTAAGCGGAACCGGGGTCCCGACAACTAATTAGATGGTTCATGTTATTTATCTACCCCGCAAATTAAATGTTGTAATAACAAGGCAAGATAAGTTACCGCTTCGCTACACAAATTTAAATGAGGCCAATATAAGACTAGATTTGCCCGCATATGGCCCCATATTTAATTTAGGTGAATCGGCCTAAGGCCCCCAAACCACATGACAATATGCATGCGAGTATGACAATTTAATATGCAATAATTTATATAGATGGCAGTTATAAAAATAGGGGCTCGGATCAGGGTCACACATTAGGGTTCGACGATCTTGGGGTTCGCCGAGGGTTCGGGGTTGGTCTCAGGGTTTCGGATCTTCGGGAGGGTCGGTCTTGGTGACGATCTTGTCCGATGGGGATCTTGGTTCAACATCATCGCGGTGTTCGGGTCCGAGAGGTAGATCTTGGCGCCCGAGGGGAAGTTCATGTCGTATCCGTGTCGACGACCTTGGCGTTCTGGGGGGGGGGGGGAGTTCTCGGTGTTCCGTGTGGAAGGCCGCTAGGGTTTGGTGACGGAGATCTTGACGGGTCCGGGAGGAAGAACTTGGGTCGGCATCGGATCGGTCTTGTACTTCGAGTGACGTTGAAGATCTTGTCAAAATATTGTGTGGTCTTCGAGAGATATGGTCGGTGTCACTAATATTCGGCTCCATGTAAATCTTGCAACCAACGAACTTGTTTTTTTGTCTGCCCAGAGTCTTCGAATAACTTGCCCACAGGTTGTGGTCGAGGACATGGTTTATCTGTTTTGCAACGGTAGCCGTTCGTGGTGGTACAAAAGTATAGCCACCACTCCAGCATCACCAGATGGCCACTACCACCAGATCATCTCCAAACTCTAGCAGACAAGGGCATAGCAGAGGCATACGTCTGTTACCGAAAGGAGGACAGGGGCGCCGTACGTGGAGTCGCTGAGCGGCCACTCGGAACAAGACTAGCAGGGTGAGCTCGAGGAGGGCGCAGGGACGTCACTGATGTCTGCAGGCGTCGGTGGCGCGCGGGAGGCGAGCGGCCGAGGCAGGGCGGGGTCTCGACCAGGGCCCCTGCGTGACGCCGGGCTGCAGAGGAGGCGGGGAAGGCAAGGATGAGGCCTTGCAGGGGCCGGCCGGTGGGGTGGTGGTCGACGACGGCGAAGGGCCGCGGGGCCGACGAAGGAAAGGGGGGCCCGCGACGAGGAGGGACGCCCGCGGCGGCGGCAGAGCTTGAAGGAGAAGAGCGGCGACGGCGGGACCTGCGCGGCTTGGTGTCGGAGGCGGGGTAGAGGGATGCGCAGGAGGACGAGAAGAGGAGCTCGAGGGCGCGAGGAGACGCCGCCTAGGAGAGACGCTGGCGATGGCGGCCAGGCGCTGACGCAGCGCTGCGGGAAGATCCTCCTGCGAGGGGGGGGGGGCGAGCACGGGCTGCAGAGAGGAGGAGCTTCGGGGGGGGGGATGGGTTCTAGGCGAGGGGGGGTCGAGGCGCTAGCCGGGAGGATAGGGGGCGCTCGAGCAGTGGAGGCGGCGGCAATGGGGATTCGGGGTCCCTGGCGGCGGGCGGTTGGGGAAAGAGGGAGGGCTCGCGAGGGGAGGAGGGAGCGTGTGAGGTGGGGTCCCGGGGTGGGGCCAGGGGGAGCGGTTGGTGGACGGGGTCGCTCGGGAGGGTGCATGCGACAGCGTGTGGGGCGTGGGGCTCCTGGGTGGCGGCGGCAGGGAGGGACTAGGGGATGGTTAGCAGTTTAGAGTTAGGGTTGATTAGGGTTTTGGGGTAGTAGGCTGCTGGCTAGCTGGGCCTTTGGCCTGGCAGGCTGGCGGCCTCCCCCGGAAAAATATTTTTATTATTTGTTTTATAAAAAAATATTTTGCAAATACTTTTTAGACAATACAAGATCTGAACTGACCGAGGCTTTAATTTTGAAATTAAAGATGAGGACTAATTAGAAAACAACATAGGATTTTACGGTATAGTTTTATGAAAAAGAAGAATATGCATGACGTCATGATGATGCAATGCACAAATACAACGCGATTTTCTAGTAGTGGTTTTAGCGGGATGCCACAATTCGACACCACTAACAATGGATCTCGCCCTCGAGATCCGCCTCATGGTACCGGGAAGAAGGGCGGCGATCTGATCCTTCGCGCCGCGTGAAGACCCTCGCGACACCACTAACAATGGTTCTTTCTTCAGCTTGAAAATGGCGACACCACCAACAAGGATTGTTCCCCAATCGTCGAGAGAGCCCTCCGGAGAAACAAAGGACGAAGGTAGAGGTATCAAACGATAAGGCCACCTCTAACTTCCATGAGAAGAGGGAAAAGTTACATTGATCCACCAGTTCGATGTACAAGAGTGAACAGTAAGAGTCGGGTAGGGTGATCAGTCCATCCCGTACCCAAACTATCAACTCTATACATGAATAGGAAAATCAGTCAACTCAACTCTCGAAATTTAGAATGAAGATCTTCATAAGCGGTATTCGGAACAAAGGGATGATGCCAGCTCTGCATTGGATCTGATGTAGATGAGGTCATCACATCGGAAAACACCGGAAGATACCAAAGAAATTTTATGAAAATACATAACGATTAGGTTTCACAATGGTTCCACTGGCATGAACAACACATGTTCAAGGTATACCCCAACTTCACCAATGCTCGTCCTTCTCATATGTTTTTCCACGACACGGATATCCAGCAAGATACACATATAGATAAAGAGTTCAAGAACAAAAGATTGGATGAAGGGTACAACAGACAAGTTGCAGTTTTGATGATCGTAGCACCGCCGTTATAAAAGGGAGAAAGCGAAACCCTGAAGGTACGACGGAAACCCAACCGCGAGAAATCCTGGACTCGAAGAAAGATAAGAGAGTAGATTCAAAACACGCAGAGGTGAGAAGAAAATAGCAGAGGGGTAAGGAGAAAAATTAGACCTAATCAGAACTATCCAACCGATTTTTCAAAAATAGTTTTGACACTCTACTTCGGCCGTTAGCTAGGTTATCCTACAGGCTGGACTTGTGGGGTATCGTAACTGCTGAGCTCTGATACCACTCTGTAACACCCTCAGAATCGGCCCTATGCAAGTTTTAGCGAAACCCGCCAAACCCGCATAGAAACGATTCAAAGGTGCCCACCAGGCACTTTCGTGCGGGTGGAAAACGAAGTAATAACATTACACAACAGTCCTCGATGGGACCCACAGAACAGATAGGTACAACAGCGACTCAACGAGTCAAGAATACAGATATAATATACAAAGATCCAAATCACCTTGAAAATGATAGAGCGTCCGGCTACGGACAAGATGCAAATGGGGCTAAGAGCCCTGAAGGATAACCAATGGCGTCCATAACCCTGCCCAGGCCAAGCCGGAAGGGTAACCCTGCTAACGACGTCGATCGCAAAACCTGCTTAACAAAAAGGGGTGCCGACAAAGGGCAAAGGAAAAAGGAGAGAGCGGTCAGTACTGAGGCCAGTACACGGCGAGGCTAGAATTCGGCGGTCCTCGCCTACATAGGTATGGTGGACTGAAGCAGCAGCGGCAGCATGCACTAAACAACCTATAGAGACTCGATACAACTAGCGGCTATCGGAGAGGGGTAAGAAAGACCTATTCGGAACCAACCGGATACTAACACCAAACAAACCCATCCTGGTATTTCCCCCTCGAGACCAAACGAGGAAGTCAACCGAGGAACTCACACAGTTGGCAGTTTTATTTATTCAGTTATCGTTGCAGCAATTACTAGTCAGGTATAGATAATCATCCTAATATAATAAGCAGTGGGCAATTTTAGTTAACCATTCCGTTATAGTTGCGACACTTACTAGTCAGATACAATTAGCATGAGATATCCCAAAACCCAGCAGTTGTTGGTACTTTTATTTAGCCATTCCGTTATAGTTGCAATATTTACTAGTCAGGTACAATTGTCGCAAGCGACAACCCAAACAAGCAATTGTTGGCATTTTTATTTAGCCATTCCATTATAGTGAAGCTGATTACTAGTCATTATAAAGTCAAATTTATAGCACTACTTTAGTTATAGTTGTCTATGATCGAGATACTGTGCTCCAAGTCGTCCATAACCGCGGACACGGCTTTCAGAAAGTTTTACCCTGCAGGGGTGCACAAATAGCAACACACACTCGATCAACCTCGGAAAAACCAAATCAAAACCCAACGAGGCCTTCACGACAAAGCAATCACAGGATTCAGAAATATTTCAGGGGGCCACCCCATTGAGTACACCCGCAACGAAGTTAGCTGACTCCGAGACGGACTCAAGGTTTGCGTCAATGGCTGTAAACGACTGGGAATCCAAAACTGGGCTTGTCGATACCGCGAAAACACTCCGCTTACCTAAACAGTACAGGTGCTCCTCGCACAATCGTAATTAAAGCAGTAAAGCATGGCATAAGTACAGGATCGTAAATAAAACCTCAAACTAGTTTGTGGCCCCAAGAAATAAGAATGAATCAAGCTCTGGCTCAGGGGGGTCCCATAATCCTCCCGGATGTGGATAGCGTGAATATTCAAGGAACAGGTATCAAGTACTCGGGGTCCTACGGGACACAAGTGGACGGTTAACAACCAAATAACATCTATTGCCCACCTGTGCCTCTGCTTACCTACTTCAATTTTTAGTTATTAAACAATAATTAAAGTGAACAATAATTAAAGCCATGATCATCTCCAACATTAAACATGCGGCAATGCTCCAACAACTGTGGTACTTGACGACACGCAACATCACTTGAGCAAGCGACTACGACGCGCAGGTTCAACTATCTACCAAACAACGGTAATAGGAGGTGTCCAAGGCAATATAAGGCTGCAAGGGATATCACGGGTACGAAAGCTAGAGCAACGCAACACAAATAGCAATAGATCAACATGAGGGAATAAATACTATAAAAGTAAGATAGGTAGAAAGGGGGAGATGCTCGCCTGAAAACATTGTCGAAGGTTCATCCGAAGATCGGGTCGACACTCGCATCAACTCAACAGCCTTATCCGCGAAGAACCAAAACACTAGAATAAACACCGGATGGACTATTTAATACTACGGCAAAAGATCGGGCATGATGCATGTATGATGTATGACATGGCAAAGGTGCGGTGCAATTAGGCAAGATTAAGCGGAACCGGGGTCCCGGCAACTAATTAGATGGTTCATGTTATTTATCTACCCCGCAAATTAAATGTTGTAATAACAAGGCAAGATAAGTTACCGGTTCGCTACACAAATTTAAATGAGGCCAATATAAGACTATATTTGCCCGCATATGGACCCCATATTTAATTTAGGTGAATCGGCCTAAGGCCCCCAAACCACATGACAATATGCATGCGAGTATGACAATTTAATATGCAATAATTTATATAGATGGCATTTATAAAAATAGGGGCTCGGATCAGGGTCACACATTAGGGTTCGACGATCTTGGGGTTCGCCGAGGGTTCGGGGTTGGTCTCAGGGTTTCGGATCTTTGGGAGGGTCGGTCTTGGTGACGATCTTGTCCGATGGGGATCTTGGTTCAACATCATCGCGGTCTTCGGGTCCGAGAGGTAGATCTTGGCGCCCGAGGGGAAGTTCATGTCGTATCCGTGTCGACGACCTTGGCGTTCCGGGGGGAGTTCTCGGTGTTCCGTGTGGAAGGCCGCGAGGGTTTGGTGACGGAGATCATGACGGGTCCGGGAGGAAGAACTTGGGTCAGCATCGGATCGGTCTTGTACTTCGAGTGACGTTGAAGATCTTGTCAAAATATTGTGTGGTCTTCGAGAGATATGGTCGGTGTCACTAATATTCGGCTCCATGTAAATCTTGCAACCAACGAACTTGTTGTTTTTGTCTGCCCAGAGTCTTCGAATAACTTGCCCACAGGTTGTGGTCGAGGACATGGTTTATCTGTTTTGCAACGGTAGCCGTTCGTGGTGGTACAAAAGTATAGCCACCACTCCAGCATCACCAGATGGCCACTACCACCAGATCATCTCCAAACTCTAGCAGACAAGGGCATAGCAGAGGCATACGTCTGTTACCGAAAGGAGGACAGGGGCGCCGTACGTGGAGTCGCTGAGCGGCCACTCGGAACAAGACTAGAAGGGTGAGCTCGAGGAGGGCGCAGGGACGTCACTGATGTCTGCAGGCGTCGGTGGCGCGCGGGAGGCGAGCGGCCGAGGCAGGGCGGGGTCTCGACCAGGGCCCCTGCGTGACGCCGGGCTGCAGAGGAGGCGGGGAAGGCAAGGATGAGGCCTTGCAGGGGCCGGCCGGTGGGGTGGTGGTCGACGACGGCGAAGGGCCGCGGGGCCGGCGAAGGAAAGGGGGGGCCCGCGACGAAGAGGGACGCCCGCGGCGGCGGCAGAGCTTGAAGGAGAAGAGCGGTGACGGCGGGACCTGCGCGGCTTGGTGTCGGAGGCGGGGTAGAGGGATGCGCAGGAGGACGAGAAGAGGAGCTCGAGGGCGCGAGGAGACGCCGCCTAGGAGAGACGCTGGCGATGGCGGCCAGGCGCTGACGCAGCGCTGCGGGAAGATCCGCCTGCGAGGGGGGGCGAGCACGGGCTGCAGAGAGGAGGAGCTTCGGGGGGGATGGGTTCTAGGCGAGGGGGGGTCGAGGCGCTAGCCGGGAGGATAGGGGGCGCTCGAGCAGTGGAGGCGGCGGCGATAGGGATTCGGGGTCCCTGGCGGCGGGCGGTTGGGGAAAGAGGGAGGGCTCGCGAGGGGAGGAGGGAGCGTGTGAGGTGGGGTCCCGGGGTGGGGCCAGGGGGAGCGGTTGGTGGACGGGGTCGCTCGGGAGGGTGCATGCGACAGCGTGTGGGGCGTTGGGCTCCTGGGTGGCGGCGGCAGGGAGGGACTAGGGGATGGTTAGCAGTTTAGAGTTAGGGTTGATTAGGGTTTTGGGGTAGTAGGCTGCTGGCTAGCTGGGCCTTTGGCCTGGCAGGCTGGCGTCCTCCCCCGGAAAAATATTTTTATTATTTGTTTTATAAAAAAAATATTTTGCAAATACTTTTTAGACAATACAAGGTCTGAACTGACCGAGGCTTTAATTTTGAAATTAAAGATGAGGACTAATTAGAAAACAACATAGGATTTTACGGTATAGTTTTATGAAAAAGAAGAATATGCATGACGTCATGATGATGCAATGCACAAATACAACGCGATTTTCTAGTAGTGGTTTTAGCGGGATGCCACAGCGTGGCGGTAGGCGTGACCGTCAGCCCACCCCGTACGTAAACACCACATGTCAGATATGCAACATTCATGGGCACCGTGATTGTTGGTGGCGCTACAGCGATGATCCCCGTGGTGATGGAGACCGTGGGAACAGAGGTGCCAACTTCACTGGAGTCGACACCAACTGGTATTATGATACTGGCGCCACCGACCACATCACCAGTGAGATGAGCAAGCTCCACACTCACGACAAGTATGATGGACATGATCGTGTTCGCACTGCTGAAGGCTCAGGTATGCATATTAGTAACATTGGTCATTCAGTTTTGCGCACCTCTCATAATTCCTTCAATCTCCATGATATCCTTCATGTCCCAAGTGCCTCTAAAAGTTTATTATCTGTTCATCGATTTACTCTTGATAATCATGTCTTTATTGAGTTCCATCCTTTCTTCTTTTTGATTAAGGACCAAGCAACACGACGCATTCTGTTTAGAGGTCCCTGCTATGGAGGACTTTATCCTTTGATACCCATCTCCGCCGAGTCCTCCAAGCATGCTTTCATCACAATAAAGCCATCATCATCTACATGACATCGTCGCTTAGGACATCCATCTTCGTTTGTCGTTCAACAAGTTCTTAGAAGAAATAAGATAGCTTACACTCCAGAAATTACTCCATATGTCTGTGATTCTTGTCAGTTAGCTAAGAGTCACCAGTTGCCATACCCCATCTCCACCAGTAGATCCACTGTTCCTTTTGAACAAGTTTTTTCCGATGTATGGGATCCTGCACCTATTTCTGTTGGGAAACATGCCTATTATGTAAGCTTTATTGATGACTATAGCAAGTTTGTTTGGATCTATTTGCTTAAAAAGCGTTCTGATGTTTATCAAGCTTTTCTGAATTGGCAAAGTTATGTTGAGCGCAAGTTTGATAGGAAAATTATTACTATGCAAGCTGATTGGGGGGGTGAGTATGAGAAACTCAATTCCTTCTTCCAAAAAGCTGGTATTACACATCATGTTTCATGCCCACATGCCCATCAACAAAATGGTTCTGCTGAAAGAAAACATCGTCATATTGTTGAAGTTGGTCTTGCATTACTTGCTAATGCCTCCATGCCTCTTAAATATTGGGATGAAGCATTTCTCACAGCCACCTTTCTCATAAATTTACTCCCTAGCAAAGTCATTGATCTTGAGTCTCCCACTGAACGTCTTCTTCACATTACACCAAATTATGATGCTCTTAGAACTTTTGGCTGTGCCTGCTGGCCTAATCTTCGTCCTTATAATACTAGGAAGCTAGCTTTTCGTTCCAAACGTTGTGTCTTTCTTGGCTATAGTCCCCTCCATAAAGGTGTTAAATGCCTAGATGTCTCCACAGGCCGTGTCTACATATCTCGTGATGTAGTTTTTGATGAGAATGTGTTTCCCTTCCAAGAACTTCATCCTAATGCCGGTGCTCTTCTTAAGAAAGAAATTTTACTCCTTCCAACACCCACTCTCAATGAGGTTGCTCAAGCTACTAATGATCATATGTCTACTATTGTGCCTATTTGTGTTCCTCCTGTTTATGCTCCACAGGTAGATGCAGCAGCTGGTGAAAATTTGATGCAAAATGATGCTCCACAGCCTCCAGAATCCTATGTTGAAATCAGCTTGCAAAGTGATGAAAATGACACTGAAATCGAGGAAGATTCAGGGGAACATTCCCCTGGTCGCTCCGATCCCGAGGGCGCCGCTCCCGGTGTTGATTCTCCTGGGACGTCGCGCGGTCCCGCGGCCTCGTGCCCCGCGCCTGGCCAACGCGCTGTTGCGCGAACGCCTCTGTCGCCCACGTCCCCGCCCTCCTCCACTCCGCCTTCGACGCGTGGCGCAAAGAGCCTCGTTGCCTCCCTAGACTGTGATGTGTCGTCCGACAGTGACGGCTCTGTCGCCCCAGGATCATCTGTGGCGTTCCCTGCTGTGTCCCCTGGTGCGCTGTCTCCTGCTGATTCTGCAGGATCTTCTGTGGCTGCCTCTAGTGCGTCTGCCGCTGCACCACCGACACCACCAGGACCTCGTACTCGCTTGCAAAAAGGTATTAGTCATCCAAAAAAATACACTGATGGTACTGTACGATATGGCATGCTCTCCTCTACAGGGGAACCTCGAAATTTGCCTGATGCTCTCAATGACACTCATTGGCGTGCTGCTATGCAAGATGAGTATGATGCTCTTATGTTAAACAAGACCTGGACTCTTGTTCCTCCAAGCTCCAACAAAAATATTATTGATTGCAAGTGGGTTTATCGTATCAAAAGACGTGCTGATGGTACTATTGATCGTTACAAGGCACGGTTGGTTGCAAAGGGGTTCAAGCAAAGGTATGGCATTGATTATGAAGACACCTTTAGTCCTGTTGTCAAGATAGCCACTATCAGAATTGTTCTCTCTATTTCTGTTTCCCGTGGTTGGAGTCTTCGGCAACTAGATGTCAAGAACGCGTTTCTTCATGGTGTTCTGGAAGAGGAGGTTTATATGAAACAGCCACCTGGTTTTGAACATCCTGATGCTCCTCGTCATATATGCAAGTTGGACAAAGCTCTTTATGGGTTAAAACAGGCTCCTCGTGCATGGTATTCTCGGTTGAGATCCAAATTGCATGAGTTTGGTTTTCTTCCGTCTAAAGCTGACACCTCGTTGTTTCTATATGACAAGTCTGGTGTTACCATCTTTGTTCTCATTTATGTTGATGATATCATTGTGACAAGTTCCTCAGATGATGCTATCTCAGTTTTGCTCAAGGACCTCAATGTTCACTTTGCTATAAAAGATTTGGGAGATCTTCATTACTTTCTTGGTATTGAAGTGAAACGCACTCATGATGGGCTGCTCCTTACTCAAGAAAAATATGCCACTGACATTCTTACTCGAGTTGGTATGCTTGATTGTAAGTCTGCCCCTACTCCGCTATCTCCATCTGAGCCTCTTTCTTTGCATGAAGGTACTCCTCTAGGTCCTGATGACAGTACTCAGTATCGCAGTATTGTTGGTGCTCTTCAGTATCTCACCCTTACACGGCCAGATCTGTTGTTTTCTGTGAACAAGGTCTGCCAGTATCTTCATGCTCCTACTACTGCTCATTGGACAGCAGCTAAACGCATACTTCGTTATGTTAAGGACACATCTCAGCTTGGTATTACGTTTAAGAGGTCTTCCTCTACACTTCTCAGTGCTTTCTCAGATGCTGACTGGGCAGGTTGTCTTGAGGATCGCCGCTCTACTGGAGGATTTGCTATTTTTCTAGGTCCAAATCTGGTGTCTTGGAGTGCCAGGAAGCAAGCCACTGTATCTAGATCCAGTACAGAGGCTGAATATAAAGCATTAGCAAATGCTACTACCGAATTGATATGGGTTGAAGCTGTTCTTCGTGAACTAGGTGTGAAGCTCCGAGAGAAGCCTTGCTTATGGTGTGATAATCTGGGTGCAACATTCTTGTCTGCTAATCCGGTGTTTCATGCCCGCACCAAGCATATTGAGATTGATTATCATTTTGTTCGTGAGCGTGTTGCTAGCAACAGTCTTGACATCAAGTTTATTTCTACCAAGGACCAGATAGCTGATGGCTTTACCAAACCACTTGCTGTAAAATATTTAGATGGGTTTAAGCGTAATCTAAACCTCTCTCGTGGTTTAGATTAAGGGGGATGTTAGAGTATGTAATCGTATGGGTACGGGTACGGAGTAGTACTCCGACACGTACACATACAAACCATGTACGCCACGTATGGGGCTATTTCCTACGCTTATATAAACACGCAACCGATGCCCCGGAGGGGTACGCATCGTTCCACCAAACACAAACAAGGCAATTTTTCTTACCTTTTGCCTGTTCTTCTCCGACGAGTTTTGCCCATTCGCTCTCGGTAGAGAGACATGCCGATAGCGTGTTTGAGAATGAATCAAGTGATTTTTATTGATAGATGTCTGGGTATATATATACCCTGTGAACAGTCTCCTTTGAGGCGGTTTACAAGTGAGGCGACGCCTCGGTTATAAGGCGGTTGGACAAAATCCTAACTGCCTATAGTTAGCCTAATTCTAATAGTTTGTAACACAATCAAACTATATCGACACGCATGTGTCATGTTCTTGTTGATGGCGGTGGACCGAAGCTCGGCTTTTGGGATGAAAATCTCGAGATCGACCTATGATTGGACTCGGTCACTATTGCCGCGTGCGCGGCGTTTCTTTTCTTGAAAGACATAGCTTAGAAGCTATGTATTTTTCGTTTTTTCTGTTCTTTCTCATGGAATTAGTGGTTAACCGGCAGTGGCACGGTTACTGTCGCGAGGCATTACAATAAAGGTTGTTTGCATCACTCGACATGGTTTATTTAGTTGGACCGGAGTCTGACTCGTCATATTGACCGTATGTCTGTCTTGCTGGTAAAAACTCTGCTATTTTTGGAATGGGTCGTGCTACGCGTCCCCCGGGGGATCAAATCGCCCGATCCCCCGGGTCGACAGCCGTACGATGCGATCGATCAGGACCATCCGTCTCGGGTCAACGCTTCCCGACTCTCCCCCAGCGCCAGGCAGGAAAAAAACCACGCCCACTAGAGAGATCTGGCAGCATCGTCTTCCTCGAACTCCCGCTGCCTGCTATAGCAACAACAGTGCTGATGGACCATCGACCGTGGCGTCGCCGGATAGACCTGAAGTTGCGTGGCCGGAGGTTACCGCCGGAGAAGACGTGGTTACAGCGGTAGCAACAACGGCCATCCCTTGTAGCAGTGCCTTCCTCCGCTTGTAGCAAAAGGCGTCGTCGCCGGAGAGCACACCGTCGCCGGAGAAGATGTGTTGCTGGAGAACTCGACGTCGTGCATCTGTAGCAAGGCTGGTGTGCCTATGTAGCAAGACAGTTGTGTCGATGTAGCAAGCGCTGCCAACTGTTGTAGCAGAGCGTCGCTGCCGGGCGTAGCAGCGCCACCGCCCGTGTAGCAGAGCGCCGCCGACGGCCGTAGCAGCCCCACCACCCTTGTAGAAGATTGTCGCTGCCCTGGTAGCAGAGCACCACCGCCATCGATAGCAAAAGCCACCGCCCATGGTCACAGAGGGTCTCCACCCCTTGTAGCAAGCGCCGCCACCTGTTGTAGCGAAGCGCCCGCACCTGTGTAGCAAGTCCGCCGTGCCTCGGTAGCAGGTTCGCCACGCCGCTGTAGCAGGTCCATCGCGCCGCTGTAGCAGGTCCACCATGCCCCTGTAGCAGGTCCGTCGCGCCGTTGTAGCAGGTCCGCCATGCCCCTATAGCAGGTCCGCCGCGCCCATGTAGCAGGTCCGCCGCACCCCTGTAGCAGCAGGAAGAACCGGTGGGATCAGTAGTTCGGTGGCGCCGGGAACCAGCAGCGAGAGCCCTTGCGGCGGCGGGATCTAGTTGCCTTCGTGAGAAAAAGTAGAAGGGGGAGGGACAATTTGAGGGGAGATTGAGATGATGCAGCTGGACGAAAACAACATGGTGGTGCAACGGCCGGGGGAGGAAGGGCGGCGGCGCAGCAGTAGGAGAGGAAAGGACTGAGGAAAATTCATGGATATCTGTCCAGAGGAAGAAGAGAACTCGAGGCGGGTGGTTGAGAGCGAGGAAATAGGGAGATGCCGACACAATGAGGTGAGGCCAGCTCTTTTCTCTCCACGCGGCGGGACGCGTGTCAAGCGTTGGAGCCGGGGGACGCGACTCGCGCGATCCCCCGGAGGAATCCTATCATTTTCCTTTTGGAATTCCTATAGATGGTAGGAGATTCTACGCGTAACCGCGTGTCATCGCGCACACCAATGTTGGTGTAGTTCGATCAGAACTCGATTGGGTGTCCGGCTCTCCGTGTGCTGTCAGGTTAGGTTTACCATCGTGTGTACAATTCAGGAATTCAACACCAGCCGCGCGCTGTCCCAACGTTGCAAGAAAAATTCCACAGAGAAGCGATCGCCTTTGCCGACCAGCCACCGCGCGAGCGACCTCGCCGAGGATGTCCGGGGACCGCCTGTCCAGGTTGCCGGACCCCGTGCTCTGGCAAGTCCTCTCCCACGCGCCGGCCAAGGAGGCCGTGTGCACCGGCGCGCTGGCCCGGTCATGGCGCTCGCTGTGGCTCTCGTCGGGCGTCCTCAACCTCAACTCCCGCTCCTATGGGCCCGGCAAGATGCGCCACAGCCGGAGCCTCGTCTTCCTCCGTGACGCCAACGCCGCTCTCCGCGCCATCGCCGACGCCACCGATGGCGAGGGCATCAATCTCAAGAAGCTCACGATTACTTACCTCGCACCCGACAACGACGAGGACGCCTACTGGTCTCGGCGCCACATCGATGACGGGCTCGACGCCCTACTCACCGGCTCCCCGGCGGCGCGCGGCGTCGAGGAGCTCCGCGTCCACGTCTCCCCGTCGGACGACTACAGTCTCGGCGTCGCCGCCCTTCCCTCCGCCGCCCTCCGTGTGTTGCACCTCGACGGCCTGGAACTCAAGCCTTTTCCGCACGCACACAGACCGTCCTTCACGCGGCTGGAGACGCTGCGGCTTCGCCGGTGCGACATGCGGCTGAAGGACCTCCAGGCCATCGTGGACGCCTCGCCGCTGCTCACCACAATGGAGCTCGACGACGTCAGCCTCTCGTCAGGCGGACAAGGGCTCCGCTGCCCGCGTGTCACCACCCTCTCGCTCGCCAACCTCGGCGGCTTGTGGTGCGAGCTGGAGCTCGAAGCGACGTCGCTACGGCACTTCGCCTACAGGGAGTCCCTCCAGCCGTTCACGCTCGTGTCTCCGCCGGCGTCGACGAGCATGGTACGGGCAGACCTGCACTTCGAACTGGACTTCTTCCCCGCCAGCGCCAACGGCTGCCAGAGGAAAGACGAGGCGTGTCAGCTCTTCTGGCGCTTCGCCAGCGGATTCAGCGAGGCGGACATTCTGAAGGTCAGCTTCGAGCAGCCAGGAGGGAGACGTAGGGCGGAGCAGATGCAGGAGCTGAACCTTCAAATGACCAAGGGCACCACCCTACTTTGAAGATTACAATGATTAGATGTCAAACTCCTGCATATGCACCTCTTTCAGAGTTGTCACCATGGGATTAGAATGCTATAAGCACCAACTGCATATTTTGTATTTCTCCATCACATAACTTGTTTAGCAGAAGTTTGTGAATCTCTAAGCAAAATAAATCCATGCCAAGATTTACCTATCCCTGTCAGGATGATCACAGTAACTCATACGAAATAATATTTCGGAAATATATCAGGGGCCAGCTAGCCCAAGGAATCCTTCAGTCATCGAATCTCAAAGACAGAGCAAGCAAAAAAGAAAGTGGCACTAGGAAAGGCTGGTGCAGTTAAATGTTCAGCATCACCAGATAATACATAGAAGCGGGTTAATCAGCAAATTAAGCGTTTGATTATTCCACTCCGCAGTTCACCGGCGCATGCAACAGAGAGGGTCAATCTCCCCGTGCACACGAAACGGAAGAGCCTACGCCCAAGAAGCCACTCCTGCAGAGCAATCCATCTCATTGTCATCGGCCAAACAAATTTGTACTAATAATTCAGAAAGAAACAAGTTAGTGAGGGCATCTAAATAATAAATTACACATGTTGAAATTTATTAGATATATCAACATTACTAAAGTCGATTTCTTTCCGAAGATTGTCACATTTTATTAGATACTGCGGTTACCCTTTTACTGAAATATACTCCCTCCGTTTAGAAATATAAGATGTTTTAGATTTGTGAAGGAGATGTATCTAGACATGTTTTAGTGTATAGGTTCAAACGAATCTAGATACATCTCATTCATAAATCTAAAACATCTTATATTTCCAAACGGAGGGAGTACCATGCTATTTGGATTTCCTTATTTATTGCGTAGTACTACTCGTTGCTACACTAGACCTTTAATGGTATTGCTTGTGGACTCTTTTACAATGTCAAGGTGTGTAATTAGCCCATGAGATGTCTTCATTATTGTGAGCATGAAAGCTTCCTGTGAAGGGTTGCCTCCTTAAGAGAGGAAGGGTTGCCTCCTTAAGAGAGGAAGCTGCATGATGAAGCAACGCAGTGGTCAGCTCAATGAGTCCATCAATGCTGAGAAATGAGAAGTGCGATGGCACAACAGGCTCATGGGGAGACATCAGTCCAGCAAGTGCCTCCCTGCAGTCATCTTGAACATTTATACAGGACTTGCGGTAATTCACAAACAGACCCCGTGGATTGACCAGACATTTCAAGTACTCTTCTGAGACGAAGCAATACTCAGGACGAAACTTGCATTATGAGAAGATAGAAGAGAAGCCCATGGCTTCAAGCCATGTTGATTATGCATTGGAGAAAATCGTCCGCAATAACAAAAAATGGAAGGGGGTGGGTGGACTTTTGTCTGAATGGGAAGAACATCAGGACGTATCGAAGGTGAATCCTGAACGAGGTTAGCAATGGTACCAGGCAGCTGAGGTGAAACAGCAATGTACCCGTATTTTGGATTTATTTAAAGTTCTGTTAAAAGGAAAAATAAAACGTTCAGAAAGTATAAGACAACCAGTTCTCACTCTGCTTATATATAGCCCATATGTAAAGTTCAGTTAAAAATTGAGTGTGACAAACTGTACTGTGAATATTATAAGTTCAATGCAATTTCAAAATTGGACTAGGAGGATTTAATGTCCTTTATGTTTTCAACCTCAAAATACTTAGTGACGACATCTGAAGGTAAATCATAGAGATGTTGAAATTATTTAAATATATCAACTAAATATTATCAACTGCCATCCATTTCCTTGAGAAGAGGATTATCTTATTTTATTACATACCGATACCGTGGTCACCATAATATGCCATGGTATTGTTTCTTTCCTTATTTGTTACTCCCTCTGTTTTAAAATATAAGATGTTTTAGGTTTGTGAAGAAAATGAATCTAGACTTCTTTTAGTATGTAGATTCATCCCAAAGTTAAGTGAATCTACATACTAAAACAAGTCTAGATTCATTTTTTTCACAAACCTAAAACATCTTATATTTTGAAACGGAGGGAGTACACAATAGTTGACTACTTGACTATACTAGCCCTTTAGTGGTCATGGATGAAAGCCTGCTACGAGGAAAGATGAATGTGGACTATTTGATCATCGAATCGATGGTTCCTAACTATATAGGGTAATGAACGATTATATATGTGTTACAATGACAAACAAAGATATGCTAAGAAAATATTTACGCAAACAACCTAAAGGGATAAGATCCTAGAATATCTACAAGGTCGCACTAGGTATTATAATGACCCCAAAAACAGAAACATATCCATGAAACAAAGAAATGATAATTATATGATTCATCTACTACTTAGATAAGCTTGCCTCCTAAATTGATACATCACAATAGCGAGAATATCTGACCAATCATCTTATATCTTGTCCAAAACTTCTGCTCCATCATGTCCACCACCATTGAGTGTCACTACAGGCATATGAAGTCAGTGAGCAAAACACATTCCGATCAAAAAGACAAATAGATATGAGGAGTCATTGGTGGGATATCGAGATAGAGTTCATATGTAATTGAGTAAATCAACGGATGTTTAACAACATTAGGAGTAGATAAACAAAATATATACTAGCCAATAAAGAGAATATTCTTGAAACAATATATGCTCACTAGTGTTGTAACTGATACAAATGAACTTGCCACTGGCAGCAGGACTTTAAAGTGTTATAACTTAACAACTTCTTTTTAGTTTTACATATCAAACCAACTCATTATTGTGGATTTACGAAGAGAAACAGATCAATGATACTTTTTTTTGAAGATCAATGATACTGATATTGAATAAATGACAGTTCATATTATGCCAATTGAGTTACCTATTTGAAATTTCATTTGGTTCAAGCTAGTTTTTCACTTTTTCTTGATGTAGTATCAGTGCATATTATCAAACAAATTAATTATTGTTTTCAATTTCCAACCATTATGTATCGCATCTTTAGAAACATCTGCACTGCAACTATGCACTAATACTACCATTATATTCTTGGATATGTCAATAGGCACACAACAATAAACTTAGCTCAATTATTATACTAAAAATTGCTGATCTTTGTGTTCACCGTTTTATTATAAGATGTTGTGGATGAGGCCTTCGGTCCAGTGGTTGAAGCGCGATGGTGCTTGCCTTCCGGCGCATGTTCGAGACCCGTGGCAGAATAACCACTCTGTTTTTTTTCATGAGTTTCGACACATAGTCTCAACCCTTCTTAATAAAAAGCAGCAGGGCGTTCTCGTTTTTTTATTATAGGTGTCCATTACTATAATGCCATAATAATAATAGTATGATTAGTAGCAAAAAAAACAGCACTACTAAATTCTACTTTATTTTATGACAGAGGAGGCACACCACCCGCTTCAACTAAGGGAGCTCAAAATAACGATACAATAGAATCATGTCGCAAGAAAAGTAGAGCCAGCTGGCTAACAGTAACATGTCTCTTTCCAAATCATAACTATCACATAGAATGCCACCACACAAACATCAGAAAAGAACACTCAGACCAAAAAAATTGCTATATGTTGAAAAAACTATCAAGCAGCGAAGAAAAATGTGATATGACTACATAAAATTGTTAGCTAAATGCGAAAGGATGTGAGCAGCATTCCATCATCCGATCATTGAAAATACATGTGATTTTGTTATACACACAATGTAAAGGCATGCTTTTAATTACCTGCAGGATAGATGCTTTCGAAGGGATGATAGGACCACCCACGGTTGGAGTCAAAAAATTTATTGAACTGCAATGACTGAAGCTGGATTGTGAATCGGTAGAAATCTGTCTTCAAGAGCACCACACTGTTCTCCTCAGCAAATCCTATTATCTTTACGGGGCCTCTCGTCTCTGTGTTCAAGGAAAGAAGCTTGTCAAGTTCAATAGTTCTTCCCAGAACCCATGAAGCAACACCATCACAATCGGTCTTCCTCTTCCATAATTGGGCACTGAATTCTGACATGACAAGGCAACCAAGTCCACCACCATCTGCCCGCATAACCAAGAACTCGCAATTGCTTTCGGCATACATGTGCACCGCCACTGGTAGAGGTATCACAGCTAGTCTCTGCCTATCCAGATCAAACTCGAGAATATTTGATTTCCCAAGCAACCAGTAAAGGGAATTCCCAACTTGGACCTCGGGAACCCACTCGTTAGGAAATAGGATGGTAGAACTAGATTCCTGGGGTGGAAGCGGTGTTGATATGGGATTGCCCCATGTTCCGGTCTCTGACGAGTAAACTTGGACTACCGCTCGCACATTGAGTTGTTGCTCGACTGTAAATACCATGACCACCTGGAACTGGAAGTGGTGGACGCCTCCGGCAGCACGAAGCACCGTCCCGTGGACGGGGCCGCCGCCGTCCCAGACCAACTGGGCGAAGTCTGGGGGAGTGGCGATGGGGTGCTGGTCGCTGGTGATGGGGTCCCACACTAGGAGCTGCGGGCGCTTGGGAAGGAATATGAGCAGGAGGCCATGGCGGCATCCGAGGGTGTTGAACCACTGGTCGTCTCCGCGCCAGCGGTCGAGCTGCAAGGAGAAGCAGCCGTACGGGACACGATTGGTGGGATCCATGGTGGGTATGAAGTTGAGGCCGCGGAAGAACCCGAGGAGGGGTGGGTTGCGGCGGTGGTGGATGCGGAAGTGGCGGACGAAGCCGGGGTCGGACACGAGGCGGCGCCATCGCTTGCAGACGGAGGAGGCCCGAGGGAGGGAAGACGGCTGTGGAGGGAGGCGGAGGAGGATCTCCGTCAGGAGGTCGTCGTTCTCCAGCGGCGCCGCCGACGCCGGCGACAGGGGGTTTCTCATCTCCTCGCGGCTCGCGTTCCAGTTTTTTTTAGAGGCTCGCGTTGTAGGTCACACGAGGGACCCTAAGTCCTTTTGTTTTCTCGGGAGACAGGGCCCACTACAGCCAAGCCGAGAGAAAGACCACTACAAGTACTGTACTCTAATTAGTGTTTTTTTTGTAAGAGTCTGTTGCAGACTTGAAGTGATTGAACCTAAAAAAACCTTCAACTTCCGCCATTATTCCTCGTCTCTGGTGGTCGACCTAGACTTGGAGGTGATTGAAGGTAAAAAAAGAGTGTCAAACAAAGACATGGTAAGAAAATATTAGGCAAACAACCTAAAAGACTAAGATCGCATTGTATATGTCCCGAAAAGGAATTTCCTCTTCGAATAAACCTCATAACCGTAAAAAGTAGTAGGTTATTTTAGTGCTGGACCTAGTAAAAGAGAAATCGCCATATACTAGGCCCTCCAACTTCTTAAGAGGTTTATCTAAACTATTCACTATATAACTAGGAAGACCTTTCAAATACCACACATGAGTCACTAGGCGAGTTTGATGTATCCCATTTGATATCTTCGTATATGAGAATCCACAAATTCCACCTCGTAATTTTGGAAAAATCTCTCATATTCGTTTTCGGCTCCACTCGCTCGAGAATTGCCACAAGCGCAAATTCTGCTTTTTAAGGGTTCAAAGATTCTTTCACAAAACAATTAGACAAATCTGTGACATCTTTTTTAGACGGAGGAGTACATTATATATGAGGTTGCACTAGGTATTATCAAGCCCGTCGAAGGGGCAGTACGGGCTGGGTGACCGCACAGGCCCCCAAATTTTGGGGGCCCCATATCCCCAGCCCAGCCCAGCCCTAGCATGGAGTCAGCGTGGAGTGTCTCGGGATAGCCAGCGTGGAGTCCCGCGTCCCCCATTTCTAATGGACTAAGGGTGACTTCTTTTGGGCTTCTGCTTATGCATAAGCCTGCTTATAGATTCCGGTGAGAAGAAACTGCGGCGGGCAGAAGCTTATAGAAACTCTCGGGAGACTTCTTTTGGCTTATCTATTTTCTCTTATTTGTTGCGATGAGTTGTGACATGTCTGTTATGCCCCTGGCCATTTTTGGGACAGTACAATCACTACGCTTAATATATAATAGCAAGCATATATCCATGAGTTAACCCATGCACGAATTGCAGGAGTGAAAGAAAAAATTGAAGAACGCTGACGACATGCTGCAGGGGACCGCCCTGGAGCTTCGGGTGGAGAAGATGGGGCTCGGGCGGGTTGGATCCGGCCAAGAAGATAGGGCGGCGGGTGGGATCCGGCCACTGGCGGCCGGGATCTGGTCGCGGCGGAGTTGGGAGGCGGCGGTGCTGGAGCGTCGACGGGCTGGGGGAGGCGGCGGCTCGCCAGCGCTGGGAGAAAGGGTCGAGCGCTGGGACGGTTCGCGGGGGGGGGGGGGGGGTCGGGCAGGACGGTCTCGGGAGCGCTGAGTTTTTTTCTGATTGATTGGTTCCTTGCGGTGGCATTCTGCTGTAATTTTTGACAAGGACATGTCTATTTTAAAAAACGGTTCGTGGGCTGGATGAGAAGCTCGGGAAACTGGTCTCGACCAGTTTCTCCCACTGCAGGTAACTTGGCTTCTGAGGCATTTTTCGGTGGGGAGAATCTGGAGACTTCTTTTCTGCTTATGCGGTGGGAGACCTAGAAGCCAGGTTAGAAGCCCAAAAGAAGTCACCCTTAATCCCAGCAGCTTTTCCGCGGCTCACCCTGATGGGCCAAGCTAGATGCCCCATTGCATTAGACAACAGCCAGTGTGTCCCCGCTCACTATTTCTGCACATATGCACGCGCCATCACATGAGTTCGATTAAATCAAGGTATTAGGTCTGACTCAAATCCCGGTTGATTTTTTCAAGAAAAAACTACCCATTGGAACCGATCGATCTAATCGCCGGAAGATGCCAGCGCCTGCCACCAAAATGCGTCTTGTCATGCACCTGCAGTCTAGCACGACCAATTTGACCGAGCGCCCTTTGATCTACAGGCTGCATTTGTGCTGCCCGTTTCGCCATTGTTGTTTGGGACAACTCACTCGCCCTCTAGTCATTGGCTTCTGATGGTCCCATCCCGAATTCCGCTCAAGGTTAGATTTTCTAAATATAAGTTGCTGAAATTGCAATTAAGTTCTAGCATGACACAACAAATATATACTCGATGGATTAGTGCACTTGAGAATGATGTCTTGATGAAGATTTCATTTTGAGAAATAGCAGATGCTTTTTGGTAAAACATGAGGATTATTAATTATTTAAGTGCTAGATTTACTTTTTTAGCTTTAATATATGATACTATATTTTTGTATATATATTGTATGAAGTGGGAAATACTTAACTCATATAATTAAGTGAAAGTATGGTTTTTATTAGCTATACACTTTTAAAGATTAGGATTCTACTTTACAGTTCGCACCAGGGCCCCGAATTTCTGGAGACGGCCCTGGATATTATAATGATCCCAAAACGGAAACATACCATGAGGCACATGAATGAGAATTGTTTCATTCATCTACTACTTAAAGATAAACTTATCTACTAACTAATTAAACTGATACATCACAATAACAATATATCTGATCAATTATCTTTTTATTGTGCAAAACTCCATCTCCATCATGTCCACCAACATTGACTATAGCTACGGGCATATGAAGTGAGGGAAATTTATCACATAAAGGACCACCTGTACAGTGTATTTGTCAAAAAGGACCACCTAGACGAGACATTGATAAAAAAATACCACCTGTCGGCGGCGGCAGGGCTCGCCAAGCGACATGTGGCACCTGCCACCACGACCGACAGCAACAAGGCCCTGCCACCACCAGCAGAGGCAGCATGTGGGCGAAGTCGACGAAGACGGCAGCCTAACGGAGGGAGTGGGCCCTGTTGCCACTGTCGCCGATGGCACCTTGACGTGGCCCTATCCCCTTGGACCGAGGCGACACCCATCTATACCAACGGTTGGGAATTTTTGACATAAAGGACCACCTGTCCAGCACATTTGTCAAAAAGGACCACCTAGACAAAACATTGTTAAAAAGACCACCTATCGGGGAGCAACAGAGCTTGTCAGGGACACGTGGCACCTACCTCCATCACCGACGGCGACAAGGCCCTACCGCCACCAGTAGAGGCGGCCCGTCGGGTGACGTCGATGGAGATGACGGCCTAACAGAGGGAGTGGGCCCTGTCGCTGGCGTCACCTTGATGTGGTCCCTGCCGCCTTGGACCAAGGAGGCACGCTGTTGCGCCGACAACCGGCAGTCCACATTCCCAAGCGCTGGCTGCGTGACTCCCATGCGCATGCACATATTCTCGCACTTTTGGTTTTACCTATGTTTTGGTGTCGAAAGTGCAGAATGATGCGTTTTCTATCCGAATAGTGCATTGATAACGCTAATTACAACTCAAATAGTGTGCTCAATGCTACTGTGTCTGACATGAAACAATGTGCTAATTGATTTTTCTGCTACCTTTTAAAGGACACACTACTCGGTTCGATCTCAACTATGTCACCAGTCCCGGTTTATTACGAACCGGGACTAGTGCTAGCACTAGTGCGACGCCTTCAACGACTAGTAATCACGATAGCCTATAGTCCCGGGCCAAAACTAGAGCCCGTTACGGCCGGGGACTAAATGCCTTTTTTCAGCAATCGGTTGGCTTCTCAGTTTCACTCACTCTCTTCATATCCACTCTGGCCTACGAATACAAATAAACGAAGAAGCTGCTCTTGAATAAAGGTACGAGCCACGATGAATGAGCATGCATGGTTTTAATTTGTAGATTTCTTAGAATTTTGTTTATGCATGTACGGTTTAATTAGCAGATTTCTTAACATTTATTATTGCATGCATCTTGTTTATTGCAGCCATAATTTTTTAATTGCATGCATAGTGTAAATTAGTTGGTTATTTAGCTCGTAATTAGCTAGGTGATGTTGCATGCACCGTGACTATGTTATCAAATGCACGTTGTAGGTTATGTCATCATTAAGTCATAAGCAGTATTGTAGTTAAAGTTTAAGAAGGTTTAGAGTACGGTTCTTCATAGAGAGTTTTTATAAATATATATTGGCGGGATTGTTAGTGTCAATTTTTTTGTGGACAATCTTTATGTTCACGTGGTAATAGGTGGAATGTTGACAACTCTTTTTCTTCTATCTCACAAAGCGCCCACTCAGATTGCTCCGTGCCAATACAACGATACCACACACAGATGGGTGAAGGAGACCGCCACACATTTTAAACCATTAATTAAAGCTCATTAACACAAATAATGTTCCTATTCATCATGGTTAAAACATATGGACATATGAAAAACTTCATGACCATCTTATCAGAAATATCAGTCGACTCCTTCACCTTGACGAGACTACCACACCAACATCAGAGATGTTCCACCCAGGGGCAACGTCGCATCATTCATCTTCTTCGGCCTAAATCCTTGGTCGAGCAAGGCAAACTCATGACATGTAGGAAAACAGGGACACAAAATTAGCAATGGCGAAGGTTGCTTCGATGAAGGATAGAGATGGTTTTCTAGCATCGGTTAAGCGACGTTACACAATAATGGAACGAGTGTCGGCAGAAAATCAATCACCTGAACTCAGTCTCTTTCAGTGCTCAATTAATTCTGCGTGTCACTGCTACACTTTCAACAGGAAACACATCATAGATTTAACACACCAGGCATAAAATTTGTGCATTTAGTACACTGGTCACACAGAAATTAGTGTATTTAGTATACTGTATGCATGAAAATCAGCGCACTAAGAGTGGCAGGGCATGGGAGTGCGCTAATTCCCACACTATATGAGGCTTCTTCTATGATTTATTATAAGGATTGTGCTTATGATTTCTTTTTTATCCGAAATCCGATCCATACTTGATGACGGATTGAAGGCTTGTCACAAGACAAATATTGGTAACTCAAATATCAAAGAGAATATTTAAAGTGGAGTTGTTAAATGTCTCTCAGTCAGTCCTCCAGATCATTGTATGTTGGCAACCATCTTTTTAGGCCAAGTATTTAGAATTTGAGAATAAAGTTTCTTTTTTCTCGTGTGTTTAAGGATGCTTTCTTAGGGAACGAGGGGCTGATCCTAGTTGAGAGTTCAGATGATGATGATTTGGTAGATATCAAAAGAGGATGATTAATGTTAGAGATATCTCTCTCTTATCCTCTTTTTAAAATGATCTACTTAGACGAGCTTCTAATCTATTTTATTTTACAAACAAATATAGCTTTACGCAAAGTAACCCTACCAATCATAAGTCTTGCGGAGTACACCCTATACTCAGTCTTGCTTCCTTGATATTTTTGTAGCAGAGTAAGTGTTCCTCTAAAGATGAGTTTGGCACGTCATCGACATCGACGAGTAGCTTGAGGTTTCAGGCCGATAGCCTGAAATCTATGGGCTGGGACGTCATCATTATGGTTCAGACCTCTTAGGACATTTGTTAAGTTTGTTATGTTTAATAGCATGATTTTCCTTCCGTTGTTTTGTTTGATGTTTGTGGCCAATGACGTCTGGAAGGGTAGAAAACACCCAAGAGACTAAAGGTCCAAAAGCACCGCAAACAGCGTCGAAAATAACATAGGACACATTATTGTTGCCCACCCACCAACTGCATGACAACAACATCCTCACACCCCGTTGTTCCCAGAGTAGCGCCTCTAGAAAGTTCATGACACCATTGTTGCCAAACAATGTTAGGGCTTTCACCCTGCGAGACCAATGCGGGAGGGCTAGTCAGAAGCGATAACCTAGATGGCGCCTCCAAGGGGGAGGGGTGGAGGGGAGGCACCCACGGGCGTCGCCGCCATTGAAGCCGGCTCAATCGACCATGGATTTCTCCTAATATCCTTGCCGACCACCAGCACCACAACCAACCATAATTTTGGCAGGTACATGCCATATTTGCAATGCTGAGGCGAGCTAATGAGAGGAGCAAGTGGAGCTGAGGTCTTCAGATCTGTCATAACCGGCCACTAGAGCAGCCCCGTATCGTTCCTATTGCCCGCATCGCTGGCCGAGGACGTCAGTCCGCACATTCGTTCACCACTCACCGCCAAGCCATGGATGTCACGCCACTCGAGGCCACCACATATGAGATTAGAGCCCTCCGCACGAGGCAAGAGCGACGAAGCCCCACCTACACCTTCGTCAGCGGTGCCCAAGGGACTTCCAGTGGCCGGCTCTGGCAGAGGGAGGGGGGTGGCGGCGCTTGCTAGGATTTCGCTTACGAGTTTCCTACGTGAGGCGACCCGAGGACCGTGTCGTCATCTATGGGTCTGAAGGTTTAGGTCCTTAGGATGGTGTTTTGTGTATTTACATGCATATAAGGTCAACTACGACCCAACAATGGATGGTCCACGGACTGCAGTGCACATACATGTACGCAGGGGCGGATCCAGGCCCCTGGCAACCAGGGCCATGGCCCGGGGCACATCGACGATGCCCAGGCTTGACGATGCACTATAGCAAAGTTTTAGGAGACATTGTAGCTAAAATTACTGAAGGTGGCCCGAGGCATAGTGAATTTCTAGATCCGCCACTGATGTACGGTTACACGTACTCCCTCTGTCCATAAATAACTGAGTTGATTTTGTCAATATACGCATGTATGTATTTTAGTGTATATTGATACATATTTAAACAAAGCAAATCCTTTTCTAATATATCAATAAAAGGAAAAGCTTTTGGCTCGCTTAAAAATAAATAAACAAAGCCAAATCAGTTATTTTCAGACCGAGGGAGTACTATAATTTTCTGATGCCATTGATCAACTCGACTCGATTATGTCGATCGGCGGGGTCGTCGTTTACTTCTATTCCAACGCTTGCTTGGCATGTGAAATGGCAACCACTTGTCCACTTCGATGTGTCGAGAGCAAGTTGCGTGCGCAGTCAAATCATCAGGATGGATGATAACTTTGTAGAGAAACCTCCCATCCCAGGGCCACTTGATCGTCCAGCTAATTAATCAGATCTTCATGGAATCATGGTTTAGCCGTAAGACAAACCGAACAAGAAGCAGTACTAGTAGAAACCATGCAAAACGTAGGGTATACTACAGAGCAGATAGAGTTGCTACAAAGTATTGCTCTGACGACACACGATGCCCCCGATGGTAGTGCTGGCACATCTTACGATTAGTTTGACTTTATATATGCATCACGTGATTGTGGATTTTGCCATCTCCTACGAATACTTCGAGGTCGTCTCTGAAATGTCAACTAGAGCTGTGTGTTCACTACTATAGTAGGGGATGCTTGGAGGTGTTGTCTGGACGTGGGATGCGATTGCAGGGTTTACTAAGATTTGTAAAAAGAGGTTGGAAATTGGATCGTTAACTTATGAGCAAAGTTCTACTTTTTTCTCATACTTTAGGTTTTGTGACAATGTATCATCACCATCTACTTAAAATTAATTTTATATCTTATCATTAGTTATGATCTTGTAGCCGATTTTGCCCAATTTTCAAGGTAGGCATCTTGCCAGCAAGGTAAACAGACAAACTCGAACCCATATTCACTAGAGGAGAAGCAATGTGGTGCATCTATCCACAACTTAATAATTTGACACATTTCTGCGTTTGATATGTCTCTCCAAGTCAACTCTCACGTTGTCTGAACAAGTTGATCCGGATCTTTATTTTATAGGAAAACTCATAAAATAGGATAAAGATGTCAGAATGTCATAACAAATTAATGGATAAAATGAATAGTGAGTTTTTCTAATGGATAAAATGAATGGTGAGTTTTTTAGGAATATGCAACATGTATTCCTCTGGGGGCCAAAGGCCACAATATATAATACAGATACAGGTGTGAATATGCAGGAAACCCCCTAACATATGGGAAAACTACAATACAATATATACATCTAACACCCCCCTCAAACTCATGGTGGATCCACAACACTGAGTTTGGAGAGTAAGAAGTCATGCTGCGCTCTGGTCTGTGCCTTCGTGAAGAAATCCGCCAACTGTAAATCTGAAGGCACATACTGAAGCGCAACAACCTGAGCCTGCACCTGAGCACGTGTATAGAAAGCATCAACACCAATATGCTTGGTAAGCTCATGCTTGACCGGATCACGTGCAACACTAATAGCACCTGTACTATCAGACAAAACCAGAGTGGGTGTGGTAATAGAGACCCCCAAATCCGCAAGTAACCACCGTAACCAGGTCACCTCAGCAGTCAACAAGGCCATAGCACGCAACTCAGCCTCAACACTCGAACGGGAAACCGCTGTCTGTTTCTTCGTCTTCCAAGCAATGAGCGAACCACCAAGAAACACCCAGTAAGAAGAAAGTGAACGACGATTCGAAGGATCACTCGCCCACGTAGCGTCCGAATAGCACTGGAGCTGGAGGGAGCTGGAACGAGGAAAGAAAAGGCGACGAGTGATCGTACCGCGAAGATAATGAAGAACACGAAGAAGATGACTATAGTGAACAGTGGTAGGAGCAGAAACAAACTGACTCAGAATATGAACAGGGTAAGAGATGTCAGGACGAGTGACAGCAAGATAAACAAGACTTCCAACAAGATGACGATAACGCGTCGGATCAGAAAGAGGATCACCATCAGTAGGTTGAAGCTTAACATTAAGCTCCATAGGGGTCTCAACAGTGCGCTCATCCCCAAGAGCAGCACGAACAAGAAGATCCTGAATATACTTTTCCTGAGAGATGTAAAAGCCATCAGAAGTGGAGGAAACCTCAATCCCAAGAAAGTATCGAAGAGGACCAAGATCAGTCATAAGAAACTGATCACGAAGACGAGCCTTAACAAAGGCGATATACTCAGGATCATCACCAGTAATGATCATATCATCAACATAGAGAAGAAGAAGAGTGCGTCCACGAGGAGAAGTGTGAACAAACAGCGCTGGATCGTGAGCACTAGGGGAGAAACCAGCAGCAGTCACTACAGAAGCAAAGCGCTCAAACCAGGCACGAGGGGCCTGTTTGAGGCCATAAAGAGAACGTCGAAGACGACAAACCAGCCCCTCGGGAACAGAATACCCAGGAGGAGGCTGCATATAAACCTCCTCACTCAACTCACCATTGAGAAATGCGTTCTGGACATCAAGCTGGGACACAGACCAGTGACGAACAGAAGCAACAGCAAGAAGAGTACGCACAGTGGTCATATGAGCCACAGGAGCAAATGTCTCATCATAGTCACGACCATGCTCCTGCTGAAAACCACGAGCCACAAGACGCGCTTTATAGCGCTCAAGAGATCCATCAGAGCGGGTCTTAATCTTATAAACCCACTTACACGTGATAGGATGAATATCGGGAGGGGGAGAAACAAGATCCCAGGTGCCAGTGCGCTCAAGCGCAGCAATCTCCTCAGCCATGGCCAGCTGCCATTCAGGATGATGCGCAACATCCCGATAAGAAGTCGGCTCAGAGGCAAAAGAAAGACCATACTGACTAGGAGAATAACGGTTAGGGGCACGACGCTGACGAACAGGACGAGTAGAGGGAAGCTCATCAGAGGAAGATGACGCAGGAGACGATGATGAAGAAGAAGGAATAGCGTAGGAAGACTCCGGATAACGAGGAGAACTAGGAGAACTAGACGGAGCAGAGGAGGATGGTGTCGAAGAAGATGCATCAGGGGAAGGAGATCCGGAAGGAGACACAAGAGGAGTAGAAGGAGGTGTGTCAGGAAAGAGAAGAAAAGAGATATCTTCCACCGGGTAGGTACCAGCGGTGGGACGAGGATAGAAAGGACGCGTCTCATCAAAAGTAACATCACGAGAGATACGCATCCGACGACCAACAGGGTCCCAACAGCGATAGCCCTTATGCTCATCACTGTATCCAAGGAAGACACACTCAACAGACTGAGCGGTCAGTTTGGTGCGTTCACGAGGAGCAAGGAGAACATAGCAAACACAACCAAACAAGCGAAGCATGGAGTAGTCTGGAGACTGTCCAGAGAGGCTCAAGAGGGATACCACCCTGCAGAGCGGCAGAAGGCTGAATATTGATGAGGTAAGCCGACGTAGCGACAGCCTCAGCCCAGAATGCGGCGGAAGAGAAGAAGCAATCATCATGGCACGAGTGGTCTTAAGAAGATGGCGATGCTTACGCTCAGCAACGACATTTTGGGCATGTGCACAAGGACAGGAGAACTGAGCAAGAGTGCCCTGCTCAACAAGAACACCTCGCAACATCTGGGAGATATACTCACCAGCAGAATCAGCACGAAACACACGAATGGGGGTAGAATATTGAGTATGGACCATGGCCGCAAAACGCTGATATATGGAGAGCACTTCACTGCGAGAGGGCATAAAATACAACCAAGTGTACCGAGAAAAATCATCAATGAATAAAATATAGTAGCGATGACCCCCTTTCGAAGCGAAAGGAGCCGGACCCCAAACATCGGAATGAACTAAATCAAAAGGTCGCTGAGATATAGACGCGCTAGTAGGATAGGGAAGTTGAATCTGTTTACCCAACCGACAGCCCTGACAATGTAAAGACCCATCTCCTGAGACAGACCCGAAGACCACGGTGAACTAATGACGACAGGCGGGAGTCACAAAGGTGACCAAGACGATGATGCCACTGCTGAAAGGAGCTGGTAGCAGAGGCGACGACCGGAGAAGAACGGGCAGATGAAGTGGCAGCGGAAGGAACACGAAGCCAATCTAACTCCCAAAGTCCGGAAGAGTCACGGCTGCGAGGGCCAGCTCCAACCAGGGCCTGTGTGCGACGGTCCTGGACAACACAAGAATCAGCATCAAGAATGACGCGACAACCAGAGTCAGTAAGCTGGCTAGCAGAGAACAGATTCATCTTAAGAAGAGGGACATGAGAAATATCAGGAACAGAAAAAGAAGAAGTAGAAAGGGTGCCCCGACTAGAAATAGGAAGAGAGGTACCATCAGCCGTAAAAACACGGATAGGAGAAGGGAGAGAACGAATAGCGGACAGAAAAGAAGACTCGGAGGTCATATGAAAGGAAGCTCCAGAATCCAGATACCATAGAGACGTACCTGACTGTGTAGAAGATGGTGGTCGCACAGGGCCGGAAGAGTCAGTTACAGAACCAGCAGTGCCTGTCGAAGAAGAGCCTGTAGCAGCAAGCAGACCGCGAAGACTCCTGATAATGTCCTGATCAGAGAGAGCAACTGCCGATGACCCGAAAGGAGCCGGATGCCCACGAGCCTGGTGCTGCTGACGTAAACTGGGGTCCCGTGTATAACAGGTGGCCCAAGTGTGGCCATCCCTGTTGTAGTAAGAGCAGTGACGAAGAGAACCACGGCGACCCTGACCACGAGCCTGCTGGTGCTGACTCTGACCCTGACCTGGAGGAGTGGGTAGTATCGGCGGCGGCGGCAGAGGGGACCGCGGCTGAGTCAAGGGAGCAGACTACAAAGGAGCACCATGAGTAGCAAGCACAGACGGAGCCACAAGAAGACCAGCGCCACGGAGACGGGTCTCCTCAGCCCGAAGCTCAGACAACACCTCAGAGAGCGGAACACGACCACGAGCATTCAGCTGAGCACGCCGGGGCTCAAACTCCTGACGAAGACGAGACAGAAACTCATAGATGCGGTGAAACTCCAAATCTGAGCGCACAATCTGGCAGCACGAGCATGTGCCACAAACAGCAGTACGGAGAGAATCAAGCTGACGCCAGATAGCAGCACTCTGAGTATAGAACTCATCAATAGTGGAGTCACCCTGCTGAAGAGCATGCTCCTCGCGAACCACAGATAGGTAAAGAGCATCCCCAGACGGCTGATAGCGCTGACGAAGATGTGCCCACTGAGCGGCAACAGTAGGGAGACTCATGAACTCAGCAGCATATTGGGGCAGAACACTGGAGGTGAGAACAGCAGCAGCACGAGCATCCTCATCGATCCACTGAGTGTAGGCAGTCAGAGCGTGGCGATAGGTCTCGAGATTAGCAGAGTACTGTTTGAACTTCAGATCATAAGCAGCAACAACACTATCATCGGCACTCTGAGCAGCATCCTTGGCCTCCTGAGAAGCATCAGCACCAAGAACAATCGGCGTCGGTGGAAGAGGAGTCACAGGAGCAGGGGGCACGGCGGACAGGGGACCTCGCCGGAGAGCACACCCCAAAGACGGAGACCGCGCATGTGAACGCGCATAAAGGCTGCAAAATCAGGATAATTCGCGCCATCGAAGATCACCGGGCAGCGAGGGATTGCAACATAGCCCGATGCAGAAGACATATCTCTCAATTTTTTTTGTTTAGATCCGGGTGCCCAGATTCGATCGGGAAGCAGCAGGGCGGGCAACTACCGGGAAGTAGCAGGACGTTGTCAGGTGCACGTCACAGAGGCAGGACGCGGGCGCGCGTCAGGGAGCCACGACGCAGGCGAGCGCCAAGACAGGACGCGGGCGGCAAGGTGCAGACGTGGGCGTGCCGAGCGTTGACAGCAGACAGGGGCGGCAAGGTGCGTCAGCAGGTCCTGCGCGTGGGGCGGCAGCAGACGAGACTGGGCCTGGCGTGCCGCGCGTTGACAGCAGACAGACAGGGCAGGGGGTGTTGACAGCAGATGCGAGACTAGGGAACCGACGGAGGCGAGGTCCCGCGGGGAGCACTGCGTGGATCGAGGCGGGGATCGAGGTCCCGCGTGGTCTTGTAGTGGGCGGTTGCAGGGATGTTGTCGGTCAGCAGATTGAATCGGGGTGGAGTAGGAACGCGCGACAGGGAATCCCAGGCCAGGCAACAGGGAGGCCCGCGCTCCCAGGCGATGTGGAGAACCGCGCGGTTGACTCCCAGGCGTGACGACGGGAGAAGACCGGACGGACAGCGTCGCGTGGAGAAGATTCAAACCGATATGAAAAGAAGACGGCAGATCTGAGAGATGGCCGGAGACCGCGGTAACCGGCGGCGGCGGCGTCGGAAGAACGACGACGACAGGGACGGTGGCGGCGATGACGATGTTGCAGAAAAATTTGTCTAACCTAGCTCTGATACCATGTTAGGAATATGCAACATGTATTCCTCTGGGGGCCAAAGGCCACAATATATAATACAGATATAGGTGTGAATATGCAGGAAACCCCCTAACATATGGGAAAACTACAATACAATATATACATCTAACAAGTTTTTTCTAGAGGAATTATTCTAGAAAAGTTTTTTAATGGAATGAAATGTCACAATGTGATTATTACTGAGCGAAACGAGGCTATAAATCTGGTACCCTGAATTTGTTACCCCAAATCATCTCGCATTGCTATGCCTTTCCGCGTGAAGTTTCAATGTAAGCACACACAATCCAATTAGTATTTAATTCATGGGATGTCTTAAATGTCGGAAATATGCAAACAAATTTGAAGCGTATCAAGCAAACAACATTTATGTTTAGTACCCCCTCTATTTTACTGCCTTTGGATTAAGCGTATTAAGAAATGATTCGTTACTATTCCCGCAAAAATACCCTGAACAAAGATCATCCTTTTCACCAGGAAAATGTTATGTCAATCGATAAGGGTACCCACTAAAAGGAAGCCACCTTGGATACTATCCTATCCACCATTCGATCTACAGGAAATGAAGCCTTCGGAAGCTCATCGGATCATTACTATAATATCACCTTGCATTTCTCAAGTCTCTACTTGGCCTGCTTGACTGTTCTATAACACCAACATGCTATTAAGGTAAGAAGCGTCGATAGCCTCTAGCACTATAAATATACACACATAAGCTTTAGTAGGAACTCACCTCACTTGAACTACCAAAATGGCAGGCACAAAACTAGTAGCTCTCGGGTTCATTGTATTCATGAGCATTGGATTAGCCAATGCTATAAGAGTGTCTAGATACTCTAGCTCTCAGGGACAGGGATATGGATCGGGAGTAGGTGGGGGTGAAGTGAGTGGTGGTGGCTCCGGTTTGGGTGGTGGAACTGGGACTGGTCAAAGTTCCCAGAGCGGTGTACATGCAAGCGCTGGAGGCGGAGGCGAAGGTAGTGGAGATAGCGGGTATGGTGGCACTGGATTTGGTAGCGGGTCTGGTTCCGGCTCAAGCTCTAGTGGATATAATGAAGGAACATATGCCGGTCATGGTGGATCTTCTAGCGCCGGCGGTACCGGTAATGGTAGTGGTGCAGGACAAGCAACCGGAGGTTACGGATCTAGTGCATCTGGATCTGGTAACGGTGCTGGATATGGCTCTAGTGCAGCAACAAAAAGCTTCCCCCATGGAGATGGTAATGCAAATGCATATTCTAATGGAGGTGGCGGTGGTGGCGGCAGCAGCAAAAATGACGGAAACGCTGGTGGCAACGGCGATGGATCTGGTTTTGGCGAGGCCAAGCCGTAACTCCATTCATCAAGCTAATCTATACGTGGAGCCCAACCTGCTCTTTGTCGAGTCGGTACCATATACTTTATTTTCATTTTTATTCATACCTTTCATGTTGTTAGTTGCAAGAAATAAAGGGCTTCCTTGTTCCGATAAAGTGTTAGTAGTGTCAAGAACAAGAAAATGTTGTGCTACTCTGGGCTTCTCTGAATGTAGCCATGTAGGATGTCTTCCGCACTGTATTTGTTGTTATATATCCACCATTTTGAGATAGTCAAATTGTATGGATTACTTAGTATTGCTCTTCATGTGTGCAAATTGCAGAGGAATCGTTGATGATCCCATTGTTAGTCTCAACGCGTTTATTGCTTAGCAAGTTTCTTCAATCGTCATAGTCAAATCTACTATACAGGCCAGTTCTCGTTTGGGTTAGTCGATATTATCCTTGATGAAGAACACACTAGTAGAGAAAGGGCATCTAGTCCTAGTTACCCAATCGGAACTATGAAATCAGGACTAAATATCCCGTTTTTAGTCCCGGTTATGCCATCAACCGGGACTAAAGACGCTCCATGTGGCTGACCTTTAGTCCGGTTGGTAAGCCCGGTTGAATTTTTTAAATTTTTTTGAAAAAAAGTTCTGTTATTTCTGGAATTTTATTGAATTTCAAAGTTTTGGATTTTTTATTTTTTTCACAGTTTAATCTCTAATCACCCCTATTCTTATGTCAAAGTACATACTTGTGGTCAAACTTTTCAGTCGGTCACCTATCCTCACACTGCTCCACCCTTAGCGCGTTTAATTATTGAGTTCCTTTCAGATTAGCTTCCAAGTCTACCCTCCTAACTTCCTTATAATAGTATGCTATCAATTCTATTAACCCTTAGACTTTGATAACACATGATTTTATTTTTTAAATTCCAAATAATTTTAAAAATAAGCAACAATGACTAAGTAATAATAAGAACAATGAATTCCAAATAATCTTTATGCACAATTCAATAATTAATTTAAAAACTCAAAGTTTTCAAAGAAACAAAAAAACTCTCAAAAAACTAAAAAGTTCTAAAATAATATAAAAACTTCAAAATAATTAAAAAGTAAAATAAAAAACAAAAAAATCTAAAATTTTCAAAAATTATCTTTTTTTTTCTCAATTTTCCTAGCAAAACCTAAATTCTTCATGCTTTCATATTTCTCTTTGGAATTTTTAAAATCTATCATTTGTGCATTCATCCCAAAAACTTTTCAAACACCCTTTACTTGAAATCAAATGCAGCTTACAAGTATCCTTTGGTAGATAGTGACGAGGGGCATAAAGACCTTAACCAAATAGCTATTTGTGGGTTCGATACTCTTATTACCAAACTAGCTACAATCGATATGTGCACTTGCAGTCATTAGTGGTATGTACGTCGATGATGGATTTTATTGTTTGCTTGATTGATCTCTTTACTGAAGGATTATGATTTTATTAGATGTCTTTGTTTAGATATTATTTTATAATTCGATCTGCAATAGCTCGAGACATTCCCTGATTGAGGCCAAATTTTCTGCACTGTTCAAGCAAGAAGCTCAAGGTTGAACAGAGCTCACCATGGAAGAAGACAAGAGAGAACTCTGCTGCCACCATGATGCAGAGGCCACTGAAGCAGGCTGGGTATGCCAATTGCGAGAAGACCATTGACATCTTCTGCAACATGCTGAGTGAATCCAGTTTAAATATGCTTGCCATTTTTAGTTTATTTTTTCCTTGTTTTGAGGGTGAGTGTCATCCGACTATCAAGCTGAAGACCTCCACTACCTGCGTCTAGGATGTCCACCTGGAGGAGCAATATGGCAACATTTTTATGCACACGGGATGACCAGAGTTTGCCAACACACATGACTTGAAGAAAGGACGGCTCCTGGTATTTAAGAAGCTTACCACCAGATCATTGAAAGTAATTTTATTTGATAAACATTGCTACGAGAAGGTGATTAGATGTGTAGGTTATCACTCATGACCCATCACTAGAGAAACAATATGAATCACATCTGAATTAAGTTGGTGGATGTTCGGTTCGGATCGCAATTGTTCTGTATAGAGGCGGTCTATATATACCCCTCTCTTTGATGTACTCGAACTTATAAATATGTGTGTGGCCTGATTATTTGAGTGTAAATTATGGTCTTGTTTTTCTTTCTAATCATGACCTTGCTACATCTATTGAATTTTAATGTATGCATTGCTAAATCTGCTAATTATTTTGGTCCATTGTCTATGTACTGCTGAATCGTTCATTTGGAAATGTTGTTGAATATGTCAAGTGTTGCTGAGTATGAACTGAGAATCTTTTGATATTTTTTCTCTTACTATGTACTGCTGAATCTTTTGAATGCTACTAAATCTGTAAAATGTTTTGTCTTTTCTATTATTAAAATATTTTGTAGGGCTAAAACAAGAATTAATTCTCTTTGTACTTCTATTGAATTTTAGTGTCTCTTTTGCTGAATCGTTCACTTTGAAATGCCGCTGAATCTGCTTTTGAATATGAATTAGAAATCTATCGATATTTTTCTATCTTATTATGTACTTCTAAATCTTAAAAATGCTACTGAATGCGCGGGTTTGGAAAAAAATTAAATACTTGTACAGAGAGGCTGGCATTAGGGACCCACCAGCAAGAACATACAAGGATGCATCGGGGACCAAATAGGATGGCAATGGGGCCCCAACAGCAAGACCATACACGATTGCCACATCAAGCAATGTTGCCAAGGTCAAAATAATGGACGCAGTGGCTGCCATGATCGCAGCTTGTGGCGTTTTCGGGATGACGTTGCCGTCGGCGTCCATCTCCATGAACGATGTGTGGAGAGTTCGCGTCAACTCGCGGCGCTCCTTGGGATCCATGTTCTCCATCCGAGAGCGGTGCTTGTTGCCTGGGTTGGCTTTCGAGCTGGAGCCGATGCCCATGGCGGAGAGCGCGGCTCGTCGCGCGCTGGACTCTGAGGCTGCTTGCTTGCGTTTGTCAAGCACCTCCTGCATCTTGACCTGCTTCTTGTGCTCCTCGATTAGGAGCAGGTGGTAGGCCATCAGCATATCTCGTGAGGCGTCTGCGGGCAGTACTATGTTGCCTGCCACAGCTTCGCGGACCTGGGTCCATCCCTCTTTGCTAAGGCGGATGACGTGGCCGCCGTTGTTTTCCCCTTTGGGTGGGGGAGATTGGCTTCTTCTGTTCCCACCGTTTCGTTCTGGCGGGTTAGGCGGCGGGTTGGGTGCTTGTTGATCCACGTCGCTTTGGATGACTGCGGTGCATTGGTAGCGCTCTTAAATTGGCCCCCTGCTGCCGCAGCTTTAAGATCTGGAACCGTAGGTTCCTGCATCCGATGGCGGGTCGCACAGATCGGAGTTGCAGCTGCTGCTGCTGTCGTAGGAGTCATATGCTGATGATGTTGTGCGTAGCACGGGGTGTGGGGCCCACGAAGCGGACCTGATTGATGGTAGGGGCACCCGCTCAGGTAGGCGGAGGGTGCCAGTTTGCCCCACCTGGAAGCAGAAGCTCCCGAACAAGATTTCGAGTCCGTCGCCTACGGGCTCGAAGTCCTTCATGGTGGCCGGCGAGTGGGCGGTGAAGTCGAAAGCACCGAAGAGGAGATGGCTCTCTGTTGCTCCAGAGTTGTAGATCGATCGGGTTGGGACCGTCACGATCGCACAATCAGCGCCCCAAGTTCCCACAGACGGCGCCAATTGACGAGGTTTGATCTCATCAATGCCCATTGTTATGGACTTGGGTTTTGGAGAAGATGGGGATGCTGGAGATCGTGGAACGGTTAGCAAACAAGCAACACGGGGACACAAGGTTTACCCAGGTTCAGGCCCCCGGAGGGAAAACCCTACTCCTGCTTGTCTGCTCTTGATTACGGCGGAACCGAAGGTTACAGGGGTGCGCAGATGCAATCTGGCGTGATGCGAGAGTATGAGTCGAGAGATCTAGGTCGTTCCCTCCTGGCCTTTATATAGACTTATGCAGGTCCCGGGCATAGTCCTAGTCGGTTACAGGTTCTAGGGTTTTACCCCTTTGAATTTCCTATCTACTCTAGTCTTGCTCTCCAAGGATCCGAAGGCGTCATGGGCCTGGGCCACCCGAAAGTCTTCATGGGCCAACGTACTTTTGCCGTGGGCCTTCCTTGGGCTGGACTAGGTATGCTGAGATCACGTACCCGTAGGATATAACCATGTCAACATACATTTCATTTACAGAGACGCTAACATGTGAGACCCACCAGCAAGACCTTATACAGGTGATGCATCGAGCAACGTTCCCAAGTTCAAAACAGGGAGGCGCGAGCGAGAAAAAAGTCCAACATGCACACGTTTCTTTAAAAGAGAGGTTATCATGTGGGATCCAGTAGCGTGACCAAACAATATATTCGTCGAGCAATGCTATCTAGTTCGGAACAAGGTAGTGCTAGAGAATAAAAAATTCTATCATATACACATGGTTCTTCTAATATGAGGCTGACATAGGGGACCCACCAGTCCAAATAAACATTTGATGCAGCGAGCGACGCTATTAAGTTCAGAACACGGAGATGCGACCGAGAGCAAAAATTCCATCATACACATGTTTTTTTAATGATAGAATGATATGTGGGGCCAACTGCGTGATTAAATGGTAGATGCATCTGGCAGCTCTATCAAGTTTGGAATAGGATAGCACGAGCGAAGGAAAAAATTTCATCATACACATGATTTTTCTAATGAGAGGCTAACATGTGAGACCCAGCATCATGACTAAACAATAGGTAGATCGAGCAACGTTATCAAATTTAAATCAGAAAGACGCGAGCCAAGGAAAAAATCCATCATGTAGATGTTTCTTCTAATATGCGGATGATATGTGGGACCCAGCAGCATGATTAAACAGCAGATGCATTGAGCAACGCTATCAAGTTTGGAACGGAGTAGCGCGAGTGAAGGAAAAAAAATTCCATCATACACATGATCCTTCTAATGTGAGGTAGACATATGGGACCTAGTAGCCTGACTAAATGGAAGACGCATCGAACAACGTTATCGAGTTCAAATCAGAGAGACGCGACCAAAAAGTATGGTGCACTAGAGACACTGACGTCTAGGACCCACGTGCCTAAAAAGACTCGGCGAGTCAACATCACGCGGGGAACCAAAAATCTTGCTTCTGCCACGTGCCTGTCGAGCTTCGTTCTAGTTTTTAGTGTTTTTTTCATAGTAAAGGGGCGCGAAACCGAAAAAAAGTTTTTCATCGGCCACGGTCGAGCTGAGAAATTTGTTGCGGAAGACGCGCCTTCTACGATGACCGTCGAGCCAAGTTGTTGCGGAAGGAAAGATTTCTTGTAGTGTAAGTTCGATGCTTTGGTTATCTTTCTTAGGAGTAGTTATCTATCTTCTCTTAGTAAAGTGCTATTTAGTGTCTTCCGAAGGAGATATAACCCACTAAGATACCTTAGGAAAGACAATTGGTCACAGTAGATTAGGATCAAGTTTAGGATATCTGACGAGGGGTGATCTCAGAAATACCCATTGTTATGGACTTAGGGTTTCATGGAAAAGAGAGTGTTGGGGATTTTGTCGGCTGATCAGACAAACAAGGATGTCGATATAGTCTGATTATTGAGAAAGGTCGGTTACAAAGTCGCCGGTTCGCTAGTTGCGTCTAGCTCACGGCGGATTGCAAGAAAACAAAGGTGCCCTCTCCGTCGGGTGCTCCCAGCCTTTATATGAGAGGCTAAGTCCTGGATCCGTAGCCGGAGACTTTACAAGTTAATATTCTTAATACAAACTCTATGTCGGTTTCTGGATATTCCTTATCGGTCAAGATAAGTCTTTATTCCGTCGGGTGCCTCTTGGAATTCGTTGGGCCTTCGTGAGCCATAAGCTTTTATGTGCCTAGGGTGACTAAGCATAGGGACCCGATAGGTCATACACATGTCAATATCATTTTAAGTCGTATAAAAGGTGAAGTCTATCAATAGAATCCATGTTAGGTAGCACAATCCTATCATTAGTTGACAATGATAGGCAATATAATAAAGACCATTCAAGCATGTATATATTTCATGGGTAGTAAATCATGTGGGATTCACTTGAGAATTCTATGTGATGGAGTGGAATTATGTTAAGAATCAATGGTAGCATATTAAGAAGAAGAGTCATTATGGTGAGATTAGCTCTTAAATCATGATGAATAGGTAAAACATAACAAGATCATGGTGAGATTAGCTCCGAAACCACAATAAATGTGTAAATAGGAAAGTATTTAGTAAATAATATTGAAGTAGAAGTAAGAAAAGAACACTATAGGATCATGATAGTAGTCATAGATATCATAGATGTCCGATATTCTTTGGTTTAAGGTAGTAAATATAATTTTTTAGCCGACTAGAGAGATAATGTGAGTTTAGTTCACTGAATAATGGAAGGTTGGTTATAGTTAGTCATCCTAGAAGGAAAACAATAAGTTGGTGTAACCAATTTAGGACCACTTTGCTCAAAATTATCCTGTTGCAATTGAGCAATTTGGGTAAATATTGAGACAAAGAATAGTTTGATCCCTAAGTGTTAAGTATCACGATGTAAAGCTATATTAGGAGGTGTCATATGCTATACAACTAAGCATGAATTTTAGAGATGTTTTACTCAACTGCTATATTACGGGTTTAGAATAATGTGTGTTATATGTGCCACATTTGGATTTCTTGTTTTTTCTTGGATCTTCTTGATTGACTAGATCTGTACATGAAGTTTGACTCGGTGTGTAAATGCATGCTGAATCATCAAGTTATTACTTGATGTTATAGATCTAAATAGAAAAGGGAATTCATGGAAGGGAGTGGCGAGTTCCAAAGATAAGGGTGAAGACTTGCATGAAGAGTGAGGCCTAGTATAAGGAGTATCAACACAATTTGAAAAATGGATCAAGTTTAGATCATTATTAGTTGGTCATAAGAAGGAAGATTAGTGTAAAGAAGGTATGGAGCAACATAAAGTAAACTTAAGTTCACTCAAAGTAAGTGATCTTGCTAAGGAGCTGATGAAGTAGTAATAACTAGGTCATGGAAGTATCATGAAATGGTGCACAGAAGAAGTCTTGGAACAAAAGTGGTATTCAAGCTCTAAAAATTCAGAGAGAATGCCAGTAGTAAGTTGAAACCCTGTAGGGTAATCCATACACCCTAGGATGGTCCACAGCTAGTATTTGGTTGATTTAGTTAACCAAGTCATCTTGGTATGCCATAAAGAGCATAAAACTTGGTCTAAGCTAAGTAAGACATAAAGAAGTATGAAATTAAAATGACCGTATTCTGAGACGCTTCACAAATTTGGCTTACCAAAGAGATAATGTATAAAAAGTAAGTAAGACAAATAACATTGGAAGATTCATTTCAGATATTCACCATTGTGTGGGTATACGACGAATTCTTTCGTAAGACCTTAAATAGGTATGATGTGATATTACCACAAACCAACATCCTAACTATAGATTCAATGATTATTATGCATGAAGATTAAACACCATTAGGAAAACAAGGGGAGAGTAAATAGTAAAATAGAAGTATTGAGATTCGACTTTCCGAGTAAAGGATGGAGAAGAAGTACTAGACTATGATGAGATTGAGCCTTATTTTCATAAGGTTACCAGAAGTCATCATTGTAACCGTACTCTCGGAAGTATGTTTGGATGGAAGATCGAGGTTTACTTCAAGACAATAGGGGGTTAAACCTTGAGTTGAGCAGGAAATTAAAGAGGTACTGAAGGAAATTTCAAGTAATATACAAAGGTTGGATAAGTTAAAATATCATGCCCATCGCCCGCATGGCGGGCCAAGAATGCCGGTCCGTACCTTCGTCCACCACTCACCGCCAAGCCATGGATGTCACGCCACTCGAGGCCGCCGCCTCTGAGACTACCCTCTGCACAAGGCAGGAACGATGAAGGCCCGCCTCCACCATCATCAACGACGCCCAAGGGGCTCCTGCTGGCCGGCTCTAGCGGAGGGACGGGGTGGCGGCACGTGCTAGGATTTCTCTTACGAGTTGCCTAGGTGAGGCAACCCGAGGACCGTGTCGTCTGTGTTAGATGTATATATCTGTATATTGTATTTCCCCCATATGTTAGGGGGCTTCCTGCATATTTCCCCTGTACCTGTACTATATATTGTGGCCTTTGGCCCCCAGAGGAATACAAGTTGCATATTCCTGACATGGTATCAGAGCTAGGTTAGTCTCCTCCTACTCGCAACTTCGTCGCTGTAGCCGCCACCGTCCCTGTCGCCGCCGGTCTTGCCGTCGTCGCCGACGCCGGTCGCCGCTCAGTTTCTGACCGTTCCAGTCATTGCTGTTTCATCTCCAGATCCGATCTAGATTGTCCACGAGCTGGTATTCTCAGATCTGATCCAATCTCTAGACGCGAACGGTGGCGTCTTGTTCCTTCTGCGCGTGATGCAGACTCCCTGACGCGCGCACCACCGCCCTCCTGCTGCGTGTGAGGACCCTGGCTCCCTGACGCGCATGACAGCTCCCTGACTCCTCCTGCTTGGTATCGTGTGAGGACCCTGGCTCCCTGACGCGCGTGACAGCTCCCTGACGCGCGTGACTCCTCCTGCTGGTGCGTGACTCCTCCTGCTGCACCTGGTGCGTGACGCGCGCACCACCCGTCCCGCCTCGGTTCTCGCACCCCACGCGCGGGATCTCCCGACGACAGTACGCTAGGGACCCCGCCCCATCTGCGGCCCGGTTTCGTCAGTTGGTTTTCGCCAGTTCTGATCGAGTCTGTCAGTTGGTCTTCGTCGGTTCCCGATTGGATTAAAAAAAATTGAAAGAGAGATGGCTTCTGCATCGGGCTACGTTGCGATTCCTCGCTGCCCGGTGATCTTCGATGACGCGAATTATCCTGATTTCGCTGCCTTTATGCGCGTTCACATGCGCGGTCTTCGTCTTTGGGGTGTGCTCTCTGGCGAGGTCCCCTGTCCGCCGTGCCCCCTGCTCCTGTGGCTCCTCTTCCACCGACGCCGATTGTTCTTGCTGCTGATGCTTCTCAGGAGGCCAAGGATACTGCTCAGAGCGCTGATGATAGTGCTATTGCTGCCTATGACCTGAAGTTCAAGCAATATTCTGCTTATCTCGAGTCCTATCTGAAGGGAATATGCCCTGAGAGGCAATAATAAAGTGTTTATTATGTGTATTCCAAGTATATGATAGCTGTTTATTTTGCATGCTATAATTGTATTAATACGGAAACGTTAATACATGTGTGTTTAATAAACAAACAGAAAGTTCCTAGTTATGCCTCTCTCATAAACTAGCTCGTTGATTAACAAGATGATCAAGGTTTCCTGATCATGGACATTGGATGTTGTTAATAACGGGATCACAACATTAGTGTAATGGTGTGATGAACATTCATCTGAAGTATAGCATTACGATCAAAGTCATTGAGTTTATATTGCTATAACAACTTACGAAGTGATCCTAATCCTTAGACCATGAGATCATGTCAGTCACTAACACCGGAAGAGTTTCTTGATAACATCAAACGTCACACCGTAACAGGGTGATTATAAAGATGGATTCAGAACTAATAAAGTGTTATGTTGAGGCTCATGGATCGAGAGTGGAATTTGTTCATCCCGATGACAGATAGATATACTCTGGGCCCTCTCGGTGATATCACATTGATTAGATTGCAAGCAAGTGATTTGATCACTAGAATGTTATATCACAGGAACGAGAAAAGAGTGCATGTCGGTAACGAGATCAAACTAGGTATGGAGATACCGATGATCGAATCTCGGACATGTAATATATCGTGAAACAAAGGGATTAAGATACTGGCGTAAAAGGTTCCGACGATCACAAGAAAGTCATCGTTAAATGTGTGGGAGTCAGTATGGGTCTCCAGATCCCGCTTCTGATTATTGATCCGAGAGGGGTCTCGATCATGTCCACATTATTCACGAACCGTAGGGTGACACACTTAAGAGACACCGACATCCAATTGGAGCAAATGTTTCATGCCGAAAAAATGAACAAGCGCAGGAATTTATTTCACTAGATACCGAAACAGGTTTTCGGGTGAAATTGCATAAAGTGGTTATGCATGTGAAATAGAATTCTAGCAAGGGGTTATTTGTGAATGTTTGTCATTAAAGTAATTGACAAAATTCTGAATAAAATAAAAGAGTTTTATTTAATGAGAGTTTGCATTAAATTTGGTGGAAATTTAATGGGAATTTGAGTGGACTTTTGAGTGGAGGGATTTTAAAGGGCATTTTGTGAGTGGAGTGTCCACCCACATGAATGAAGGAGGGGAGGGGGCAGCCCCATGGCCGGCGGACACCCCCTTGGGTGGCCCCCTCCTCCTATAAAAGGAGCCCCCCTCCTCACTTGTCTCACACACCTCCTCGTGAAGGATCTCTCTCCCCCTCTAGAATTTATCCCCCATGGTCTCGGACTAGCGAGATACATGTTCCCGGTGGCTATTCGGCAAGAAAGAGTTGTGCTTCCACTGCATCGCTGGAGCGAGGAGGCGGAGGTTGCTCGGTGCCTCGAACGTGTGTGCGAGCACGGATGCGTTGCTGATTTGCGGCGCTAGGACTTCCTCTCGATCTTGAGATCGGCAAGAGATCGTTTACATCAACCACGAGTTGAACTCGTTAAGCTTTGTCGGTCTTCAAGGGTATGTTCTCTACGGATATACATCCGCCCGTTGTTTGTATCTAGTAGATAGATCTTGGTATATAGTTCACATCGTAGGAAATTTTTTGTTTTCTATGCTGCGAACCCTACAGTGGTATCAGAGCCGGATCTATGCGTAGATACTTTACACGGGTAGTACACATATGATTATGTGGGCGATGATGATCATGTTGTTGCTCCTTTGTTGTAATTTTGGATATTGGTGGCATAGTGGGATGAAGCGGCCCGGACAAACTTTACATGTCCTCGCACATGAGACCTGTTCCACGCTTGACATGCAACTAGTTTGCATAAGTGGCTAGCGGGTGTCTGTCTCTCCTACTATAGTCAATATCTATTTTGCAAGCGAGTTGTCAACAATTTGAGTATCCTCGTTGTGGTTCATGTTCGTAGGTAAGAACGGTTCTTTCTCGAAAGCCCTAAGACACGTAAAACTTTCAATAGATAAATTAGAGGCGTCTAGTTTAGATTGTTGCTGGGCTAGTGTTATGATATGGTAGTGTTGTAAGTAGAAGTATGAGATGATACTCTTACAACACACATAGCGTGTAAAATCCATAGAACTTGGATTTACACATATAGGTATGATAGTGATCATACCACGATGCACATGATAGAGATCATCTGCGGGAACCATATAATTTCACTAATAAACATATGATGTTTGATAGCATCTTATATTGCTTGTTTAGCGCTTTGTTAGCATAATAAGATGATCCCTCATTTAAATATCAAGATAAGAATGTGTTCTTCCTTTAGTATGCACCGATTATGTTTTCGTCGCTCCAAGACATCACGTGATGATCGGGTGTTCTTGGATCCACGACCATATTTCGGGTGTAAAACAGTTACACACGAGAATACTAAGGTTCTAACTTGGCGAGCCTAGCATGTACAGACATGGCCTCGGAACACGGACCGAAAGGTTAAGCATGAGTCATATAGTTGATATGATGCCCATTTGATGCTCGCCTTTGAAGCTATACCGACTCACGTGATGATCGGACTTGGTGTAGTGGATTTGGTTCATGTAATCACCAAAAAGGCACGAGGGATGTCGTTTTTGAGTGGGAGTTCATTCGATTAGTTGAACTCAATCTATCATACACTTAGTCTAAACTTTACAAATTTTGTTGTAGATGGCACCACCTGCTTTTAATTTCAATGTGTTCATGGAGAAAGAGAAACTAGCAACGAACGGTAGCAACTTTACTGAATGGGCCATGAATTTGAGGATTCTCCTCTCTGCTGCACAAAAGCAATATGTGCTAGAAGCGCCGTTAGGCCCCCCACCTTTTGATGATGCCCCTGACGAGGAGAAGAATGTCTATCAGACTCGTCAGGAGGACCACAACTTAGTTCATTGCGGCATATTGTATGGGCTAGAGCCGGAACTTTGAAAGCGTTTCGAAAACGGCAATGCATTTGATACAATGGGTGAGTTGAAAATGATTTTCGACACACATGCTGCTGTAGAGAGCTACAACGCTTCAGAAAAGTTCTTTAGCTGCATGATGGAAGAGCACAACTCCGTTAGTGAGCATGTACTCAAGATGTCGGGTTACGCCGATAAGCTTGTGTCCTTAGGAATATCGATTCCCATTGACTTAGGCATCCATCGTGTTCTGCAGTCTCTGCCACCTAGCTATAAGAGCTTCGTGATGAACTATAATATGCAAGGCATGAAGAAGTCTCTCCCCGAGCTTCTGTCAATGCTTAAAACTGCAGAAGTGGAGATCAAAAAGGAACATCAAGTGTTGATGATCAATAGGAACACTGGTTTCAAGAAAGACAAGAAGGGAAAACGGAAGGGAAGTAAGGGCGGCAAGCCTGTTGCCGCGCCTGAAAAGAAACCCCGAGTTGGACCTAAGTCTGATTCCGAGTGCTACGATTGTAAGGGGACTGGCCACTGGAAGCGCAACTGCCCCAAGTATCTGGCAGACAAGAAGGCCGACAAGGCAAACAAAGGTATATATGATATACATGTTATTGATGTGTACTTGACTAGTGCTCGCAGTAGCACTTGGGTATTTGATACCGGTTCAGTTGCTAATATTTGTAACTCGAATCAGGGGCTGCGGAACAAGCGACCGCTAGCAAGGGGTGAGGTCAAGATGCGTGTCGGCAATGGATCAAGCGTTGATGTGATCGCCGTCGGAACGCTGCCTCTCCACTTACCGTCGGGATTAGTTATAAACTTGAATAAATGTTATCTGGTGCCTGCACTGAGCATGAATATTGTATCTGGATCGTGTTTGATGCGAAGTGGTTATTCATTTAAATCCGAGAACAATGGTTGTTCCATTTATATGAATGAAATCTTTTATGGTCATGCACCGATGATGAATGGTTTATTTCTATTAGATCTCGATGATAATGTTACACATATTCATAATGTTGATGCTACAAGGATTAAACTTAATGATGATATATCCGCATATATGTGGCACTGCCGTCTAGGTCATATTGGCGTTAAACGCATGAAGAAGCTCCATTCGGATGGACTTTTGGAATCACTTGATTATGAATCATTTGATACATGTGAGCCATGCCTTATGGGCAAGATGACTAGAACGCTGTTTTCCGGTTCAATGGAACGGGCGACAGATTTATTGGAAATCATACATTCTGATGTATGTGGTCCAATGAGTGTGTCGGCGCGAGGTGGATATCGTTATTTTGTTACTTTCACGGATGATTTGAGTAGATACGATTATATCTACTTGATGAAACACAAGTCTGAAACCTTTGAAAAGTTCAAGGAATTTCAGAATGAAGTGGAAAATCATAGTAATAGAAAGATCAAATTTCTACGGTCCGACCGTGGAGGTGAGTATCTAAGTTACGAGTTTAGCACTCACATGAAAGAGTGTGGAATTGTTTCACAACTCACACCTGCCGGAACACCACAGCGAAATGGTGTGTCGGAACGTCGTAATCGTACTTTATTAGATATGGTTCAATCTATGATGTCTCTGACGGACTTGCCGTTGTCATTTTGGGGTTATGCACTAGAAACTGTTGCATTCACTTTAAATCGGGCACCATCTAAATCCGTTGAAAATACACCGTATGAATTGTGGTTTGGAAACAAACCTAAGCTGTCATTTCTTAAAGTTTGGGGATGCGATGTTTATGTGAAGAAACTTCAACCGGATAAACTCGAACCCAAAGCGGAAAAATGCGTCTTCATAGGATACCCTAAAGAAACTATTGGGTATTCCTTCTATCACAGATCCGAGGGCAAGGTTTTTGTTGCCAAGAATGGATCCTTTCTAGAGAAAGAGTTTCTCGCGAAAGGTGTGAGTAGTCGGAAGGTAGAACTCGAAGAGGTTGTGGAACCTTCTCTTCAAAGTATGGCGAGTAGCGCAGCGCCGGAAGTTGTTCCGGAGTTGGCTCCACCTGTTGAAGAGGGAACTAATGATAATGATCATGAAACTCCGAAAGAGAGTACTACCGAACCTCGCAGGTCAAACAGGACGTGTGCAGCTCCCGAGCTGTACGGAAATCCTGTCATGAATTTCATGGTTGATGAAAATGATGACCCTGCGACGTATGAAGAAGCGATGATGAGCCTGGATTCCAACAAATGGTTAGAAGCCATGAAATCCGAGATGGAATCCATGTATGAAAATCAAGTTTGGAACTTGGTGGAAATACCTCACGACCGAAAGGCCGTGGAGAACAAATGGATTTTCAAAAGGAAAACTGATGCTAATGGTAATGTGACCGTCTATAAAGCTCGACTTGTCGCAAAGGGGTTTCGACAAATTCAAGGAGTTGAATACGATGAGACTTTCTCTCCCATAGCGATGCTAAAGTCAGTTAGGATTATGTTAGCAATTGCTGCATATTTAGATTATGAGATATGGCAGATGGATGTCAAAACCGCGTTTCTCAATGGTAATATTGAAGAAGAATTGTATATGATACAACCAAAGGGTTTTGTCGATCCTAAGGATGCTAACAAGGTGTGCAAGCTTCAGCGATCCATCTATGGATTGAAGCAAGCATCACGAAGTTGGAATCTCCGTTTTGATGAGGTGATCAAAGAGTTTGGATTTGTCCAAACTTATGGAGAAGCCTGTATTTACAAGAAAGTGAGTGGGAGCAATGTGGCATTTCTGAAATTATATGTGGATGACATATTATTGATCGGAAATGATATAGATCTTTTAAACAGTGTTAAAAGTTATCTAAACAGCAAATTTTCAATGAAGGACCTAGGTGAAGCGTCATACATATTAGGCATAAAGATCTATAGAGATAGATCTAGGCGCCTAATAGGGCTATCGCAAAGTACATACCTTGATAAGATTTTAAAGAAGTTTAAAATGGACGGAAGTAAGAAGGGGTTCTTACCTATGTTGCAAGGCAAGACATTGAGTAAGACTCAAAGTCCGGCTTCGGCGGAAGAAAGAGAGATAATGGACAAAGTCCCCTATGCTTCAGCCATAGGCTCTATAATGTACGCCATGCTATGTACAAGACCGGATGTGGCACATGCTATTAGTTTGACTAGTAGGTACCAATCGGATCCAGGTTCGGAACACTGGATAGCGGTCAAGAATATCCTTAAGTACTTACGAAGAACTAAGGATATGTTTCTTGTATACGGAGGTGAAGAAGAGCTCGTCGCTAAGTGTTATGTCGACGCTAGCTTTGACACCGATCCGGATGACTCTAAGTCTCAATCCGGATACGTATTTCTCATGAATGGCGGAGCGGTTAGTTGGAGGAGCTCCAAACAACCTGTGGTAGCGGGATCAACAACGGAGGTCGAATATGTTGCTGCTTCAGAAGCGGCTCAGGAAGCAGTTTGGATGAAGGAGTTCATATCCGAACTAGGGGTGGTGGCAAACGCGTTGGACCCAATGGTGATCTATTGTGACAACAATGGTGCCATTGCCAATACCAAAGAGCCAAGGTCTCAGAAGCATTCCAAGCATATTAAGCGCCGGTTTCACTCCATCCGCGAGCATGTCAAGGATGGAGATATAAAGATTTGTAAAGTACATACGGATCTCAATGTAGCAGATCCGTTGACTAAAACTCTCCCGAGAGCAAAACATGATCAACACCAGAACTCAATGGGTGTTAGATTTATCACTATGTAACTAGATTATTGTCTCTAGTGCAAGTGGGAGACTGAAGGGAATATGCCCTGAGAGGCAATAATAAAGTGTTTATTATGTGTATTCCAAGTATATGATAGATGTTTATTTTGCATGCTATAATTGTATTAATACGGAAACGTTAATACATGTGTGTTTAATAAATAAACAGAAAGTTCCTAGTTATGCCTCTCTCATAAACTAGCTCGTTGATTAACAAGATGATCAAGGTTTCCTGATCATGGACATTGGATGTTGTTAATAACGGGATCACAACATTAGTGTAATGGTGTGATGAACATTCATACGAAGTATAGCATTACGATCAAAGTCATTGAGTTTATATTGCTATAACAACTTACGAAGTGATCCTAATCCTTAGATCATGAGATCATGTCAATCACTAACACCGGAAGAGTTTCTTGATAACATCAAACGTCACACCGTAACAGGGTGATTATAAAGATGGATTCAGAACTAATAAAGTTTTATGTTGAGGCTCATGGATCGAGAGTGGAATTTGTTCATCCCGATGACGGATAGATATACTCTGGGCCCTCTCGGTGATATCACATTGATTAGCTTGCAAGCAAGTGATTTGATCACTAGAATGTTATATCACAGGAACGAGAAAAGAGTGCATGTCGGTAACGAGATCAAACTAGGTATGGAGATACCGATGATCGAATCTCGGACATGTAATATATTGTGAAACAAAGGGATTAAGATACTGGCGTAAAAGGTTCCGACGATCACAAGAAAGTCATCGTTGAATGTGTGGGAGTCAGTATGGGTCTCCAGATCCCGCTTCTGATTATTGATCCGAGAGGGGTCTCGATCATGTCCGCATTATTCACGAACCGTAGGGTGACACACTTAAGAGACACCGACATCCAATTGGAGCAAATGTTTCATGCCGAAAGAATGAACAAGCGCAGGAATTTATTTCACTAGATACCGAAACAGGTTTTCGGGTGAAATTGCATAAAGTGGTTATGCATGTGAAATAGAATTCTAGCAAGGGGTTATTTGTGAATGTTTGTCATTAAAGTAATTGACAAAATTCTGAATAAAATAAAAGAGTTTTATTTAATGAGAGTTTGCATTAAATTTGGTGGAAATTTAATGGGAATTTGAGTGGACTTTTGAGTGGAGGGATTTTAAAGGGCATTTTGTGAGTGGAGTGTCCACCCACATGAATGAATAAGGTGAGGGGGCAGCCCCCATGGACGGCAGCCACCCCCTTGGGTGCCCCCCTCCTCCTATAAAAGGAGCCCCCCTCCTCACTTGTCTCACACACCTCCTCGTGAAGGATCTCTCTCCCCCTCTAGAATTTATCCCCCATGGTCTCGGACTAGCGAGATACATGTTCCCGGTGGCTATTCGGCAAGAAAGAGTTGTGCTTCCGCTGCATCGCTGGAGCGAGGAGGCGGAGGTTGCTCGGTGCCTCGAACGTGTGTGCGAGCACGGATGCGTTGTTGATTTCCGCGCTAGGACTTCCTCTCGATCTTGAGATCGGCAAGAGATCGTCTACATCAACCACGAGTTGAACTCGTTAAGCTTTGTCGGTCTTCAAGGGTATGTTCTCTACGGATATACATCCGCCCGTTGTTTGTATCTAGTAGATAGATCTTGGTATATAGTTCACATCGTAGGAAATTTTTTGTTTTCTATGCTGCGAACCCTACACTATCGCCACGCTCTGACTGCCTACACTCAGTGGGTCGATGAGGATGCTCGTGCTGCTGCTATTCTCACCTCCAGTGTTCTGCCCCAGCATGCTGCTGAGTTCATGAGTCTTCCTACTGTTGTCGCTCAGCCGTCTGGGGATGCTCTTTACCTGTCTGTGGTTCGCCAGGAGCATGCTCTTCAGCAGGGTGATTCCACTATTGATGAGTTCTATACTCAGAGTGCTGCTATCTGGCGTCAGCTTGATTCTCTCCGTACTGCTGTTTGTGGCACATGCTCGTGCTGCCAGATTGTGCGCTCGGATTTGGAGTTTCACCGTATCTATGAGTTTCTGTCTCGGCTCCGCCAGGAGTTTGAGCCCCGTCGTGCTCAGCTGAATGCTCGTGGTCTTGTTCCGCTCTCTGAGGTGTTGACTGAGCTTCGGGCTGAGGAGACCCGTCTCCGTGGTGCTGGTCTTCTTGCGGTTCCATCTGTGCTTGCTACTCGTGGTCCTCCTATGCCGTCGGCTCCCTTGACTCAGCTGCGGTCCTCTGTGCCGCCGCCGATACTACCCACTCCTCCAGGTCAGGGTCAGAGTCAGCACCAGCAGTCTCAGGGTCCGAGTCAGCACCAGCAGCCTCAGGGTCAGAGTCAGCACCAGCAGGCTCGTGGTCAGGGTCGTCGTGGTTCTCTTCGTCACTGCTCTTATTGCAACAGGGATGGCCACACTTGGGCCACCTGTTACACACGGTATCCCAGTTTACGTCAGCAACACCAGGCTCGTGGGCAGTCGGCTCCTTCTGGCTCTTCAGCAGTTGCTCTCTCTGATCAGGACATTATTAGGAGTCTTCGTGGTCTGCTTGCTTCTACAGGCTCCCCTTCGACGGGCACTGCTGGTTCTGTGACTGATTCTTCCGGCCCTGCGCAACCACCATCTTCTACACAGTCAGGTACGTCCTCGTGGTATCTGGATTCTGGAGCTTCCTTTCATATGACCTCTGAGTCTTATTTTCTGTCTGCTCTTCGTTCTCTCCCTTCCCCTGTCCGTGTTTTCACGGCTGATGGTACCTCTCTTCCTGTTTCTAGTCGGGGCACCCTTTCTACTTCTTCGTTTTTTGTTCCTGATATTTCTCATGTCCCTTTTCTTAAGATGAATCTGTTCTCTGCTAGCCTGCTCACTAACGCTGGTTGTCGCGTCATTCTTGATGCTGATTCTTGTGTTGTCCAGGACCGTCGCACATTGGCCCTGGTTGGATCTGGCCCTCGCAGCCGTAACTCTTCAGGACTTTGGGAGTTAGACTGGCTTCGTGTTCCTTCCGCTGCCACTTCATCTGCCAGTTCTTCTCCGGTCGTCGCCTCTGCTACAAGCTCCTTTTAGCAGTGGCATCATCGTCTTGGTCACCTTTGTGACTCTCGCCTGTCGTCATTAGTTCATCGTGGTCTTCTGGGGTCTGTCTCAGGAGATGGGTCTTTACATTGTCAGGGCTGTAGGTTGGGTAAACAGATTCAGCTTCCCTGTCCTACTAGCACGTTTGTATCTCAGCGACCTTTTGATTTAGTTCATTCCGATGTTTGGGGTCCGGCTCCTTTCGCTTCGAAAGGGGGCCATCGCTACTATATTTTATTTATCGATGATTTTTCTCAGTACACTTGGTTGTATTTTATGCGCTCTCATAGTAAAGTGCTCTCCATATATCAGCGTTTTGCGGCCATGGTCCAAACTCAGTATTCTACTCCCATCCGTGTTTTTCATGCTGATTCTGCTGGTGAGTATATCTCCCAGATGTTGCGAGGTGTTCTTGCTGAGCAGGGCACCCTTGCTCAGTTCTCCTGTCCTGGCGCACATGCCCAGAATGGCGTTGCTGAGCGTAAGCACCGCCATATTCTTGAGACCACTCGCGCTATGATGATTGCTTCTTCTCTCTCGCCGCATTTCTGGGCTGAGGCTGTCGCTACGTCGGCTTACCTCATCAATATTCAGCCTCCTGTTGCCTTGCAGGGTGGTATCCCTCTTGAGCGCCTATCTGGACAGTCTCCAGACTACTCCATGCTTCGCTTGTTTGGTTGTGTTTTCTATGTTCTCCTTGCTCCTCGCGAACGCACCAAACTGACCGCTCAATCTGTTGAGTGTGTCTTCCTTGGATACAATGATGAGCATAAGGGCTATCGCTGTTGGGACCCTATTGGTCGTCGGATGCGTATCTCTTGTGATGTTACTTTTGATGAGACGCGTCCTTTCTATCCTCGTCCCACCGCTGGTACTTATCCGGTGGAAGATATCTCTTTTCTTATCTTTCCTGACACACCTCCTTCCACACCTATTGTGTCTTCTTCAGGATCTCCTCCCCCTGATGTCTCTTCTTCGACACCGTCCTCCTCTGCTCCGTCTAGTTCTCCTAGTTCTCCTCGTTCTCCGGAGTCTTCCTCTACTATTCCCTCTTCTTCATCGTCGTCTCCTGCGTCGTCTTCCTCTGATGATCTTCCCTCTACTCGTCATGTTCGTCAGCGTCGTGCCCCCAACCGTTACTCTCCTAGTCAGTATGGTCTTTCTGTTTCCTCCGAGCCGACTTCTTATCGGGATGCTGAGCATCATCCTGAATGGAAGCTGGCCATGGCTGAGGAGATTGCTGCGCTTGAGCGCACTGGCACCTGGGATCTTGTTTCTCCCCCTCCCGGTGTTCGTCCTATCACGTGTAAGTGGGTCTATAAGATTAAGACTCGCTCTAATGAATCTCTTGAGCGCTATAAAGTGCGTCTTGTGGCTCGTGGTTTCAGCAGGAGCATGGTCGTGACTATGATGAGACCTTTGCTCCTGTGGCTCATATGACCACTGTGCGTACTCTTCTTGCTGTTGCTTCTGTCCGTCACTGGTCTGTGTCCCAGCTTGATGTTCAGAACGCCTTTCTCAATGGTGAGTTGAGTGAGGAGGTTTATATGCAGCCTCCTTCTGGGTATTCTGTTCCCGAGGGGATGGTTTGTCGTCTTCGACGTTCCCTTTATGGCCTCAAACAGGCCCCTCGTGCCTGGTTTGAGCGCTTTGCTTCGGTAGTGACTGCTGCTGGTTTCTCCCCTAGTGCTCATGATCCAGCGCTGTTTGTTCACACTTCTCCTCGTGGACGCACTCTTCTTCTTCTCTTTGTTGATGATATGATCATTACTAGTGATGATCCTGAGTATATCGCCTTTGTTAAGGCTCGTCTTCGTGATCAGTTTCTTATGACTGATCTTGGTCCTCTTCGATACTTTCTTGGGATTGAGGTTTCCTAAACTCCTGATGGCTTTTACATATCTCAGGAAAAGTATATTCAGGATCTTCTTGCACGTGCTGCTCTTGGGGATGAGCGCACTGTTGAGACCCCTATGGAGCTTAATGTTAAGCTTCAACTTACTGATGGTGATCCTCTTTCTGATCCGACGCGTTATCGTCATCTTGTTGGGAGTCTTGTTTATCTTGCTGTCACTCGTCCTGACATCTCTTATCCTGTTCATATTCTGAGTCAGTTTGTTTCTGCTCCTACCACTGTTCACTATAGTCATCTTCTCCGTGTTCTTCGTTATCTTCGTGATACGATCACTCGTCCCCTTTTCTTTCCTCGTTCCAGCTCCCTCCAGCTCCAGTGCTATTCGGACGCTACGTGGGCGAGTGATCCTTCGGATCGTCGTTCACTTTCTGCTTACTGTGTGTTTCTTGGTGGTTCGCTCATTGCTTGGAAGACGAAGAAATAGACAGCGGTTTCCCGTTCGAGTGTTGAGGCTGAGTTGCGTGCTATGGCCTTGTTGACTGCTGAGGTGACCTGGTTACGGTGGTTACTTGCGGATTTTGGGGTCTCTATTACCACACCCAGTCTGGTTTTGTCTGATAGTACAGGTGATATTAGTGTTGCACGTGATCCGGTCAAGCATGAGCTTACCAAGCATATTGGTGTTGATGCTTTCTATACACGTGCTCAGGTGCAGGCTCAGGTTATTGTGCTTCAGTATGTGCCTTCAGATTTACAGTTGGCGGATTTCTTTACGAAGGCACAGACCAGAGCGCAGCATGATTTCTTACTCTCCAAACTCAGTGTTGTGGATCCACCATGAGTTTAAGGGGGGGGGGGGTGTTAGATGTATATATCTGTATATTGTATTTCCCCCATATGTTAGGGGGCTTCCTGCATATTTGTCCTATACCTGTACTATATATTGTGGCATTTGGCCTCCAGAAGAATACAAGTTGCATATTTTTGACAGTCTGTGGGTCTAGAGGTTTAGGTATTTAGGATGGTGTTTTGCGTCTTTACATGCATAAGGTCAACTACGACCTAACAATGAATGGATGATCCACGGAATGCAGAGCACAGTAGTGACACATACAGTGTACGATACTATATAATTTTCTGATGCCAATTTCTCATTGATAAACTCCACCCGATTATGTCGATCGGTGGGTAGTCGTTTACTTTGATGTCCAAGTTTCCAAACCCTGCGTGGCATCTGAAATTGCAACCACTTGTCCACTTCGATGTGTTGAGCAAGTTGCATGGGCAGTCAAATCATCAGGAGATCTGTTGAAAATCTAGACAATATTTTAATTATATTAATTCAGAAATAAATTATGAGACAGACATGCACGTACTAATATTTGGTAATGAAACCGTAAAGTACTAGACTAATCGTAGTATTATCTATGGACATTGCTAATACTATTCATACAGATATAAGTAAGAGAGGGATTAGCATATGGTACCCTCCAGTAGACCAATTGGCCGTAGCAGCAGTGGTGGCGGCAGCCTCGTCGGTCGCCCTCTTGGACGTAGCGGCGGAGTATTCGGCTTTAGTAGCCATGATGATGAAGAAGGCGTGGAAGTAGTGGATCGAAGGCAAGCATTCGCGTTAAAGACGCTCCCCAAAAACCTAATCGCCCCTCTCCCGTAGAGGATCTGGAGATGCGGGGTTTTAGAGGCCTGCTCTTCCGTCAGCCGTGTACGCGGTGGACGGAATGGGATCACCCGCAGCAGCAATAGTAGAGGAAACGGCAGTGGCTATCGCGCTTGGAGGCAGTGGTTCTCATCTGTATCTGGAGAGAAGAGAGGTCTCCAATATATAGGCATAGGAGGATACGAGATGGTTCAACGGAAAGAAACGGCCGTAATCAATTACTGGAAACGCCCATAATAAATTACTGAAAACGTACATACTTAAGACAAAACGTTTCAGCTCATATTAACATTTCAGTTGCAACCATTCGTATTTCATTCCTGCGTGACAAAAAGAACACATCGGCTCGACGAGATTCCCATAACCCGCGCGCGCGTTGTGGCGTGGTGAGGCGGGCGGCGGGGGAGGATGAGCGCGCATGTAGAACGCCTCTCTTCTCTTCACACCAAGTCATACTAGTGGGAGAAGAGCTCACCTTATATGTTGGATGAAATCCCTCCCAACTAGCTATGTGGGACTAAACTCCCATTACTCCTCTTGCTATGAATAAGCCCTTAAGGATTTTTATGAAATTGTTAGATGGACCTAAAGCCACCCTATATTTCAACAGGATCGACGATAGCTTTGTAGAGAAACCTCCAATCGCAGGGCCACTTGTTCGTCCAGCTAATTAATTAGATCTTCATGAAATCATGCATGGTTTAGCCATGAGACAAACCGAACAAGTAGTATTATTCCCTTCAATTCATATTAATAGCTTCAACTTTATATAAATATGAATACATCTAGTCTAAATATTTAACTAGAACATATGAATCTACTACCTCTCTTGCAAACGTAAGCCTTTTTAGTAGTTTATTTGTTTAGCAGTTTAATTTAAACTACTAGAATGACTTACGTTGTGAAACAAAGGTGATAAATAAGTTAAGACCATTAATATAGACCGAGGAAGTAGTAGAAACCATATGCAAAATGTCCGGCATTAGAGCAAGTCCAGCAGGTCCCCTATATTTTCTCCCCTATAACACCATGTAGGGGACTCCTCTAAATAGATCCCCCTACAATTTTTGTATTTCCAGCAGCTCCCTAGTATTTTCTCCCCTATACCCCACTCGGCAATATTTTAGTAATATACTCTAACTAACAGGCCTGCCGAAAGAAAAAGCCCACCTAGAATCAGCCCACCAGAGCTCCTCTCTCTCCCTTAAATCCCCAAATATCTAATCACAGTGCCTGCACAAGGCTGCCAACCACATGCAGGCACCCCACCGCCGCCGCCAGCCGTCGATCCCCGTCGTCCAGCCATAGATTCCAGCAGGCGGCCACCGATTCCGGCAGCTGGCCACCGGTTATGGCCGCCACCTACCGATTCCGGCCACCGTGCACCGATTCCGGCCACCGCCTACCAATTTCGGTCGCCGCCCCTCGCTACCAGCCCTCCTCATGCTCGATGTCTCCTGCTACGGGACCGATATAGGGAAGGCGATCGAAGCCCCGATGTTGAGAGGAGAGAGGGTTGGGTCAGGACCCCGACCTGTAGGGGAGGCTGTAGAGGCGCTGCTGGAGAATCGTTTTCCACTCTCTCTCCCCTACATCTGCTATTGGGGGGCCGTAGGAGTTCTCCTGGACTTGCTCTTACTATAGAGAGTTACTGCAAAGTATTGCTCTGACACACGATGGCCGATGGTGCTGGCACATCATGCGATAGTTTGACTGTATGCATCACGTGATTGTGGATTTAGCCATCTGCTACGAATACTTCGAGGTCGTCTCTGCAATGTCAACTGGAGCTGTGTTCCCTATAATAGGGGATGCTTGCAGGTGTTGTCTGGACGTGGATGTGACTACAGGGTCGTTTACTACGATTTGTGAAAAAAGGATTGGAAATCGGATCGTTCATTTATGAGTACAATTTTACTTTTTTGTGTGACAATGTTTCATCTAATTAAACATAGTTTTACATCTTATCATTTAGTTATGATCTTGTAGAAGGTTTTGCCGAATATTCAGCTAGGTAAAGAGACAACTCGCATCCATATTCACTGGACTTATAGCTCCCATGCGACGTCTTTACGCGCAATTGGAAGGAACACGACATCGTTGTAAAGAATAGCTCGCATGCGATGCTTGTGAGGCAGCTAATAGCTCATGGTCACACGGGCCATAAAAAGGTTGTTAAGGACATATTTAACTTTGTTCCAAGATTAGGGTTAAGACAAACCGGTCGGTTGGGACAGCCAGCCAAACCAACCGCTTTCAACCAAGAGCGCGCGCCACACTGACTGTAACTTTCCCGACGGCGGCGGCGGACCTCACCCATCGTTCTCGGCGGCGGCGACGGCAGGGTAATTCTTTTAGGCGGCAGCGCTTTCGTTCGACGGCGAAGGTGGTGAGTGCCATTTGAAACCTAATTCCTCTCCCATTCTTCTCAATTCGAGATCTAAGCGTGCCCATTGATGCTAGATTGTGGAGGCCTGGGTGTGCTGAACGGGGCGAGGGGGAACGAGATGGAGCATGGAGAGGGGACTTCAAATCGGTATATCCCGCATCTCTGCACTTAATTTCTCTAAGGTTGAGCTCCGCTAGCTCACAGTGCCTGCCAAAAACAGGGGAGATGCGGTGACCCAACATACCACTATAGTCGTTGACATGACATCCATAGAACACTGTTCCGTAAATATCACATCCCTCAGAGTGGTACAACAGAAACATTGCGGGTCCATATTACAAAAGTACACACATTATTATTACTAGCACATTTGCCCGTGCGTTGCTACGGTGCCATCTTAAATCAAATGAAATATGCTCCCTTGAAGAGGCCAAACCTGCAGTGGAAGCAGAGGGCGGCATCGTCTTGCAATTGCTCCCTGTTCAATATAGCTTCGCATGTACTGGCAGCAGGTGGCCGTTCGTCCTCGTCTTGGAATGGTAGATGGATGCAGAGGTCAGGGCACCTGGGTGGCTAGCTGGTCAGGGCAGGTCGGGGAAGGGCAAATCGGAATGTGTCAGGGACAGAGGCTCGGTGGCGAAACATGACCACCGTGCAGAGCGGGGGATGTTCAAACCGGTATTTCACTTATCGGTGGCATTGTGAGTAATTTTATGTTTAGTGGGAGGGCAAATCTATCCAAAAAAGTGTTGGACCAGGAGAAACACTTCGTGCTTTATTATTAGGTATAGATTACAATACCGGAAGTTCAAGACTTCCAAAAGATCCAACTTACAAACCAAAATATAAAGTGTTCAGCGGAAATTTAAAAGTAGCAACTCCGACTAGGAGTGGGGCTCAACAACTTATTCTATAGAGTTTATGCTGCTCGGCTCCGTTAGTTACTACTAACTAGACCCTTAAGTGGACTAGTTCTCATCGACACCGTAGCGGATCTTGTAGTCCACGCCTTAAACTCCTCCGGATAGATCAGGTTCTTCGTAGAACACGTCTTCTTGGCATTCGGCTGCATACATTGGCACGTTTTCGGAATCCTCAGAGTCTAAGCAAGGGATCAAAGGAAAGAATGAGTAACAACGTTACCCAACAAGTTCATTATATGCAAGGTGGTAAGTTTGATGCTCTAACTACCACCTCAGATTATAAATCCTTAGCACGATGCAGTTTTTGTAAATCTTTCTTCAACGATTGATTTTATTCTGAAAAACTATGACAATCAGCCTTCACAGGTTGACTAGAACTTTCATGGAGCTCCTTTCCTGCTGCGTTCGTAGCTCCTTCCCGGAACAGGGAGTAACAAGTTACAATTCTTACACTCTGCAGAGGTGCGTTACTTTACCCATGAGAGATCAACTCCTTATTGCACAACCGGGCGTACTTTCCCGTCCTCAATTCCATGATGTGGGGCCCAATAGTTGGTCCAAGCCAATCACTGCCCCCTTTGCGACCCCGCATGCCTCCTTGGTGTACACCATGCCCACATAATGAATTACGGCAATGGTTTGTACAAACCGTTAGATGCCAGAAATATCGTGGGACGTTGAGGGTTCCCACCCATATGCTGCATATCCTCTACGAATTACCAATTAATATGCACGCTATGAGGATAACAGCCACGACCTGCACATCCGGCTTCATGCGAGAGGAAGAAGATACAGCTGACTTCTCTGTCCCATTCCAAATCTCATGGCTAACGCGTAATATACGGCGCTAGAATCACTGATGTCAAAGGTTATTAAGTCTCTACTTGATCATCATTGTTGCAAATAGAACCCTAAGTTCTATTGCTCCATTATATCACCACTTAGGATGATATTTATGATTTCTTTATTTATGAAAATATTATTTTCTTTCTTTTATAGCATATATGATAACACACAATTTGCAAATACTTTGATAAAGACTCTTCAAAGGACATGAGCAAGTGATGAAATTGCCTTGTGATGGCAAGGTAGTGAAGTCTGATGCTTGCACTAGACCTTGAGCTTCTAGTTCTACAAAAACATTATTATTGCCCGGTAAGGACAATATTTAAAGAAGCAAAATGATTATGCAAGTAATGTAATGCATTATTTAAACTTATATGCATTTCCCCCAAAAGGTTCCTTTTTAGTAATAAAAGATTTATAAATATTACTTTTTAATATTTTATAACCTATATTGAATTATTTTATTTTATTTCCCTTTTATTTGACTTTTATTGATTTAATAATTCCTTTAGAAATTATTAATTATACCTTTATTTTATTACTAAATATTTTATTTAGTATTTTTCAAAAATACTATAATATTAATAAATAATGAAAGTGATTTTTATTTATTTTTATCACTTTTCAATAATTTTGTAAAATTCCATAAGGAATATTTAAATTACAAAATTCTTATAAAAATTTGAATGTCCAAAATTTGATATGTTATTTTATTTGGACAAAATGGATTATTGGGATTCCAAAAATATTTTATTTATAATTTTTGGACTATTATTTTATTTTCTATAATTTTATTAAGTCCAGGGGTATTTTGGTCTTTTTCTTTTTTATTAAAACATGCCTGAAATTGTTTTTTGGGCTGGTTATTTTTATTGGGCCCTGTTGGACCTCTAGTACTAGACAAAAGAGCCACCCCGAAGGGTCTGGCCCAGCTCGGCCCACTCCTCACTGTCTCTCTCTCTCTCTCTCGCGAGTTCATCTTCTCCTCCTCTGACCCCGACCCTATGGCCGACGATGCCGCCACCGATGATTCCCGCCGCCATCGGCCGTTCTGGTAGCCGTCGTGGTGCATTAGGGGGTTGTCAACGATGCCCGTTCGTTCTATCCAATTGGATTCGAACCTAGGGCTCTCCTGCGATGGATCGATGCCGTCCCGAACCCTAGGGTTTGGGGATTGACATGGATTCAAGCACGGTCGTGGTTGTCACGCGTTGCGGTGATGCTCTGCACCTCCAGGCGTGATCAAGGTCATTGTCGTGGCGCCGTGCGGGTTGCAGCGCTCCCTATAGGGTGTTCCCCGTTCCGCCATGGCCGTCGGCCCCTCTGCTTCCTCTTCTATCCTTCAGCGAGGACCTACGGTGAGTTTGATTCCCCTCTCCTGGTGCTCTCTGTGCTTGCTGATTAGATGCTAGATGTTAGCGGTGTCCTCTCTGGCTACTGTCTGATTCAGATTAGGATGATTATCCCTTTAGGGTTCCTGTGATGTGCTTGTTCATGTACTGGAGGAATTGATTCATGATTAGATGGTTTGTACACATACTGAATGCTTATTGGCCCGAGGCTTGTTGTTTGAACTGATATATGATGTTTCTGGTGGCTTACTGGATGATTTGATGCTTGGATTGCATCTGATTCAGATGATGTGGTTGTATGGGAAACATGCTTGGTAAAGCTAATGATCTGATAGCTTTCCACTGTTTATTTGATTCATGGTCATGATTATGATAAGATACAACTACTGTCCTAGTGCTGTTAGCTTGGAAATTAATATGTGTTATGATTCCTGTTTTTAACAGGAAAATGATTAGTTAGTTGATTTTATGAATCTATGATGATGTACTGCCTTTCCTGATTCATATTGAATTGTTCTTGTGACACCATCATGTATGGCACACAAGTTTAATTCTAAACCAATGGATTTGGTTAGTTTATGCTTGAGACAATCTTGGCTTTGAAAGATAAATAGAGATGCTCTTATCTGAATTCCCTATGACCAATGATGTTGGTCTGAGGCTTAGGGATTCAAATCTTATCTAGTTGGTTCATCTAGATAGTCTTGGTAGTGGTACCAGCTATTCTTTATTGAATCAATGCTTGGAAAAAAATATGGTAGTGAGCTTGATCAATCTATGGATCCCAAAGATTTGTTTCTAAGGTGCTACCCTTACTTTAGGGATGTGTCTAGAAATAGATCATAGGTATATGTATGATTGAATTGTAGAATATGGTTTGACAACCAGAGCAAGGATGTTGCTCTGAGCTCTGGTTGAATCTTGGTATTTTGTGGTTTGCCTTTAGAGCTTAAAATAAATCCCTATGATGGATTCACCCCACCTGGGTGCTTTCTGAGGGTTTGTTTTATAAAACAACACATGCTTTCTCTGAATAAGATGAATAGATTATGTGAAGGTTTTATGAAACTCACCACAAAAACTGATATTTGTGGAGTAAGTTGGTGATGATCTTGATCTGGTTTTGCTGAACTCCTGTGCTTGATCTGGAGCTAGCCTGCTCCTCCTAGCTCCTAGGCTTGGCCTTGTTGTCCACCTGATTCATCCCCCTCCTTATGTCACCATCCTGGTGATGTTTGGGTTAATCTGGGTGGTTTGGTTTGGCTGCTGTTCTTGATTTACTTGCTGTTCACCCTGGCTGTGCTGTGGTGTGGTGTAGTGTGGTGTGGTGTAGTGTTGCACTGAGGTGCTTCCCCGCGTCTGTGCTCTAGTTTTGTTTGATCTGGCTGTGCTTGTGAAGTCGACAGCACACCCTTTCATACTTGTGTGTGTGCAGCCTGTGTGCCTGCTATGCACATATGGATAGGTTTAGAAAATTTGATCTTACTGTTACCAATCTACTTTTACCTTGGCTGGTGAACTGATCCCTTTTGGCTGTCATTTGCATTCTGGCTGTGAATTTATGAAATATGAAATCTTTCATATTGGTGAAACTTGCCCCTCTTTAACATTTCTCAATGATGAGATTGTCAAGTGCACCTCACTGACATATCTGAGAGAAATATATACTAACACTATCTTGTTTTATTTCTGTTTAATCTTTATTTTGCAGGTTCAAAGATAAAGATGAAGATTTAGTTTAGGTTTTAGATATAGGATAGTTAGTAGATGTAATTTTCTTATTCCTTTGTAATTTTTCTTTTATAGTTCTTGTAATCTTTATTTTATTCAATTGTAATAAAGATTATATCATTATTAATAAAGAATATTCTTATTCTGTTGTAACTTGTTTATGTCTTTATGATATGAAAATGATTTTCATAATTTCTATTGTTTTGATATTTGAGTTATACTACCTATATCTTAATTAATTTAAGACTCAAATCTTATATCTAAATCATTTAAATTATTATTCAAACACTTAAGTTTTTAAATTCAAACCCATTTCAAAACACACATACTTCTTTTAAGATCACAACAAAGTTTATAACAATCCTCCTTTAAGTCTAAACCTAATCTTAAAGTAAGAAAGAAACATTGATCACTTAAGATTTTATTTGGCGAAAATTTTACCCACTTTTTCACAAATATATGCATGCAACAATACATAATCCTAAATCTACCCTTCATTAGGTTCCTAAATGCTGGGATGTTACAGACTTCCCCCCGTAAATTAAACTTCGTCCCGAAGTTTGTTGGAGATGTACTTGAATAGTTCTGGATAAGTTTTTCTTAAATCATCTTCCTTCTCCCATGTGGCTTCCCTTTCAGGGTGATGTTCCCATTGTACCTTGCAATATTTGATTGCTCTATTCCTCAATCTTTTCCAATTTTCTTCCAGAATCTTGAAGGGATTTTCAATATAAGTCAGGTCTGCTTGTAGTTCTATATCTTGATGTGTTATTGCATCCTCTGGAACTTTCAAACATTTGCGAAGTTGTGACACATGAAAAACATTATGCACTTGAGCCAGTCTTGATGGTAACTCTAAAGCATAAGCTATAGTTCTGTTTTGGCTCAGTATCTTGAATGGTCCGATATATCTTGGACTTAATTTCCCTTTAACTCCAAACCTTTTTACTCCTTTCATTGGACTTACTTTCAAATATACCATATCTCCTACTTCTGGATGCCATGATCTTCGGCTTTGATCCGCATAACTTTTCTGCCTGCTCTGAGCTATTTTCAGTCTATCCCTGATCTTAATAATGATGTCTTGTCTCTCCTTGATATAATCTGGCGCAAATTCTTTGCTGCTTTCAGGTTCATACCAACATATTGGTGATCTACACTTCCTTCTATACAGAACCTCATATGGAGCTGTTTTCAGACTACTCTGATAGCTATTGTTATAAAAGAATTCTGCTAATGGTAGGTGATCTTCCCATGTTCCTCCAAAATCTAGTGCACAAGCTCTCAACATGTCTTCTAGTATTTGATTTGTTCTTTTAGTTTGACCTCCTGTCTCAGGATGATATGTCGTGCTGAAATCTAACTTTGAACCAAGTGTCTCATGCAATTGCTTCCAAAATGCTGAAGTAAACACTGATCCCCTATCAGTTACTATCTTCTTGGGTACTCCATGCTTACTTACTATCTCTTTGACATATACTGCAACTAACTTCTCGGCATTATCCTTTTGATTCACTGGAATAAAATGTGCACTCTTAGTGAGTCTGTCCACTATTACCCATATCATGTCCTTCTTTTTTGGTGTCATAGGTAATCCTGTGATGAAATCCATGCCTAATTCCTCCCATTTCCATTCAGGAATTTCTAAGGGTTATAATGGTCCTGCTGGATTTTGATGTTCATCTTTCACCCTTTTGCAAGTATGGCATTCAGATACATATTTAGCAATATCTCTTTTCATGTTATTCCACCAGAATAGTTCCTTCAAATCCATATACATCTTAGTACTCCCTGGATGTATAGAATATGGGGTAGTATGTGCTTCTTTGAGTATGGCATTTTTTATCTCAGTCACATCTGGAACACATAAACGATCTTGGAACCATAAAGATCCATAATCTCCAAGGCGAAAAACTGATTTTTGCCCTTGAGATATTCTCCGAATTTCCTCAGCAATAAAAGGGTCTTCTTCTTGACGTCTAAAAATTTCTTGTTTAAGATTACTGTCATGTTCTGCAACTACCTGCATAGTCGCTAATCCTCCAAGAACCTCTGTCCTGATGAATTGGAGTTCTAATCTTTCCAAGTCCATTTGTAACTCTTTTGGTAACTCTCTGTTGCTAGGCTGAATCTCTGCACTCTTTCTGCTTAAAGCATCTGCTACAACATTTGCTTTTCATGGGGTGTAATTGATTGTTAGATCATAATCCTTGATTAATTCCAACCAACGCTTCTGTCTCATGTTCAATTCCTTTTGAGTGAAGAAATATTTGAGACTTTTATGGTCAGTGTATAACTCACATCTGGCTCCATAAAGAAAATGCCTCCATCCTTTTAGTGCAAAAACTACTGCTGCTAACTCTATATCATGAGTTGGATAGTTGACTTCATGTGGTTTCAAATGTCTTGAACCATAAGAAATTAATTTTTGATCTTGAATTAATACACAACCCAAACCTTCTTTAGATGCATCACAGTATATGGTGAAATCTTTCCCTGTTTCAGGAACTGCTAAGATTGGAGCTGTGGTTAATCTCGTTTTCAACTCTTGGAAACTTGCTTCACACTTCTCATCCCACTTAAATGGTGTATTCTTCCTTAGTAATTTGGTCATTGGTCTGGCTATTTTGGAGAAACCTTCAATGAATCTCCGATAATAACCAGCCATTCCTAGGAAACCTCGAATTTGTTTCACATTGGTTGGTGCAGTCCACTCTAGTACTGACTGAACTTTAGATGGATTCACAGCAATCCCATCTTTACTGATCACATGACCGAGGAATTCTACCTCATCTAACTAGAACTCACACTTACTGAACTTAGCATAAAGCTTATGTTCTCTTAAAGTCTGCAATGCTATTCTCAAATGGTCAGCATGCTCTTCCTTATCCTTGGAATATATCAGAATATCATCAATAAAAACGATGACAAACTTATCCAAATATGGCATGAAGATCTTGTTCATCAGATTCATGAATATTGACGGTGCATTGGTCAAACCAAATGGTACCACCAGATACTCATGGTGTCCATACCTTGAGACAAATGCTGTTTTCGGAAGATCTTCCGGCTTGATTTTTATTTGATGGTATCCAGATCTTAAATCGATCTTTGAAAATACTCCAGCTCCTTTCACTTGATCGAACAAATCTTGAATTCTTGGTAAAGGATACTTGTTGTTGATCGTCACGTTGTTCAGATTTCTATAATCACCACACATCCGTGTTCCACCATCTCTCTTATCCACAAAAATTACTGGTGTTCCCCATGGAGATACACTTTCTTGTATAAATCCTTTTCTTGCTAACTCATCAATTTTCTCCTTGAGTTCTTTCAACTCCTTGGGTCCCATTTTATATGGTGCTTGAGCTATTGGTGCTGTACCAGGTATTAGGTCAATGGTGAACTCTATGTCCCGGTCTGGTGGCATTCCTGGTAATTCCGTTGGGAAAACATCTTGGAATTCTTTAACTACAGGAATTTCTTCTAATTTAACTTCCTTCATTGAATTCAACTGTAGCTCCACCATGATATGACTCTGTTTATCTGCCTGGTAAACTATCCTTGCTACACTTGGAGTTTTGATTGAGACAGTTTTCTCCTCACAATTAATCTGAGCTCCGTGTTCCATCATCCAATCCATCCCCAGCACTACTGCAATTCCCTTCAAAGGAATCACATAAAGGTCTGCGAAATATGTACACCCACAGATCGAGATAACATGATCTTGTTTTATGTGGCGTACAATCACATTCCCTCCTGCCGTAACTACGGTCATAGGACGTTCTAACGTTGCCCTTCTAATCCCGAACTTATCACAGAATTCTTCAGAAATGAATGAAGTAGTTGCACCAGTATCAAATAGAACTTTGCCGGGATTGGTAAGGATATTGAGCGTACCTATTACTGCATGCTCCGAATTATCCACCTCCTCGAGGGTTGCACAGTTCAGTTTTCTGGTAGGTCGGTTTCTCTTGCCATTATTGTTCTTGCCATTGTTTCCTCCTTTATTGGGCTGTCCATTTCCTCCACTGGCTTGTCCTCCTCCCTTGGTAGGCCATCCACCCGGTGGTTTGCTCGGACAATCCGGCTTGGTATGCCCCTTCTGACCACAACCGTAACAAATCACTACAGGCTTTTTGCACTCCCTCTAGAAATGCCCTGGAATTCCACAGTTGTTACAGATAACATTCCTTCTCGGATTAGATTGATTTCAACCACTTCCCTTGTTATTGTTATTATTGTTGTTGTTGCCATAATTCCTATTCCGAGGTTTTAACTCCAGGTTAGGTTTAGGTTTGCTTGCCTGAATTCTCTTGGTTTCCTTCTTGTCTCTCTTCCTCCGATCCTCTTGGACATTCTTATAGTCATCTTCAAAAGTAATGGCTGCATCCAACAACTGCTGATAAGTTTTCTTATTGGCTAACGTTAGCTGCATCTTCACAAATGGATTTAATCCACGCAAGAAATGTTTCTTCCTCTTCTCTTTAGTGTTAACATCCTCCTCAGCATAACGAGACAGTTGGCTAAACTTCCGGATGTACTTCATGACACTAGTATATCCTTGCTGAAGCTCCTCAAATTCTCTCCGCTTCAACTCCATAACACTTTCTGGAACATGATATTCACGGAATCTCTGCTTGAACTCTTCCCAGGTAAACTCTCTTCCTGGTTGTTGCATGGCTAACTGATTTTCCCACCATGATGCTGCAGGTCCAGTCAAAAGATGAGTTGCATACCTCAATTTCTCCTCATCATTGCAACCTACAGTTTTCAGCTTCCTTTCAGTATCTGCTAGCCAGTCTTCTGCATCCATTGGTTCAGGAGCTGACGCAAAAGGTAACGGTCTTGCATTCTGGAAATCAGATAAACTCACTCCTCCACCTTCAGGTGCCCTCTGATTTGCTCGTCCCAGTAGCTCTTCCATGAACTTTTTCTTGGTCTCTTGCATCATTTGCATACATTGCATAAAATTTTGTTCCATTAACGACCTCATTGGTGGTGGTGGTGGTAATGCTTCTTGGTTTGCTGTATCTGCATTGGCCTTTTCATTGGCCTCTCGCTCCATCCGTTGCTGCTTAGTTTCCATTCCTACACCCGTATCCATGACCCTCTAGTTCTGCAACATAAAGCGAATACTCATAATTACATCATGCACATCTTTTCTGAGCTCGACTTTACCCACAGAACTAGTCACACAATGAAGATCCAAAGAAAATCCAAATATGCATTTTACATATTTACATAATATCATAATGATACAAAGTCATTACAATATACCATATTGGTATTTTACAAAACTACCTTATTTCTAGAGTACAATACACCGTACTTGTTACTACTGTCTAGTCGTCTCTTTCTAATAGTAACTACGCTCATCGTACATGCCTGATGTCCAACCGTGATGATGTGTTGTTCGTCGCACAGTTTGTGGAACAAATGGCCTTCCAGAAGGAACATACTCTGTATCTGAAGTGTCAGGACTTGAGCCATTACTCAACCTGAGCGCATTGACTCCCTACAGCTCAGCTAAAAAGTCTTCAGAAACATATTCAACATTATCTCCAGCCTGCATCTCCTGAGCTTCATCTCTAGAGTTGTCACCAGGATACGCAGATCCTGCTGCTCCCCAGGTGCTCTCGTGGACAAGATAATTGAATACTGGATAATGTATATTCCCTGGGCTTTGAGAATATGTTGATGATTCAAACACTCTTTCCTCAGGATCTTCTTCTTCATCCTGATCATCTATTGACATGGTATTTCTACTTCTGTTATTAGGATTCATTCTTGCACCCATCCAACTAGATTGTCCAACATTTCTGTCAGAACCATCTGTGGACATCTGGTGTTCATGAGATCCATTATATGATCCCATTCTCCATCCATCCGAGTTCTCAATAGGAAGTTCTGAGTCAGAACTATTCTCTGGGCCCTGTGGTACTGCATACCGCATATCTATAGTAGTAGCATATGTAGGTTCAGGTCTTGGTGAGTAAGGATATGGTGTAAAAGATTCCGGGTCTATAGGTATATCCTTAAATATAGGTGTTGCACTACTACTTGCTTCTTCCTCTAACTGGAATGCTAACTGCTTCCTCCTTTCTGGATCAGTTAGATCCTCTAACATGTCATTTTTATCTTCAATAATCACTTGATGAGTCTTACAAAAATATGAAACGAGTGTCCGGTACCTGTCCATAAACTTGGAAGCTAACTTAGGACGCTTCTTAACCAAATTAAGATGATCCGGTATAGGCTCCGAGTCTATAGAATCATGAGGTATCACAGAAAATGTGCTACCTTCAAGCTCCTTGGTTTTCTGCTCCCGGATATTAGCTATTGCCTCTACAACAACAACATGATAGGCTGCTAAATGACTCCTACCTTCTCCTATGGGTAGATCGTGGTACAGTCCAAGCTTCTCTAGAAGTTGGATACTCACACGATACTTGGATAACATCCGGCCATCAAGATAAGTGATAGTATTCACTGGGATTCTAGTTGGACAATAAAAAAGCTTAAAAAGTTGCCGAAGTTGGTCTGTAAATGATCCTTGATAATCATCAAGAGTCTCCTCTTTCCTTACCAAAGTCTGTTTTGGAAACTTTGGTGCCATATCTCTGTATATCAGAAAAATAATTTTAATTAGTATCCAATAATATATTGCATCATAACAAAGAATTATCGCACTAAAATATATAACGGAATATTCTCATTTGAATACCTATTATATTACTTTTAGAGAATTCTTTATCGTTGCCAAATCTCCTACAGGTAATACCCTTAACTAGGTTTCCAACCTAAGGTCAAAGCAATTTGCTCTGATACCAACTGCGGTGACCCAGCATACCACTACATATGTAGTACACTATAGTCGTTAACATGACATCCACAGAACACCGTTCCGTACATATCACATCCCTCAGAGTGGTACAACAGAAACATTGCGGGTCCATATTTCAAAAGTACATACATTATTAGTATTACAATACCGGAAGTTCAAGACTTCCAAATGATCCAACTTACAAACCAAAATATAAAGTGTTCAGCGGAAATTTAAAAGTAGCAACTCCGACTAGGAGTGGGGCTCAACAACTTATTCTATAGAGTTTATGCTGCTCGGCTCCGTTAGTTACTACTAACTAGACCCTTAAGTGGACTCGTTCTCATCGACACCGTAGCGGATCTCGTAGTCCACGCCTTCAACTCCTCCGGATAGATCAGGTTCTTCGTAGAACACGTCTTCTTGGCATTCGGCTGCATACATTGGCACATCTTCGGAATCCTCAGAGTCTAAGCAAGGGATCAAAGGAAAGAATGAGTAACAGCGTTACCCAACAAGTTCATTATATGCAAGGTGGGAAGTTTGATGCTCTAACTACCACCTCGGATTATAAATCCTTGGCACGATGAAGTTTTTGTAAATCTTTCTTCGAAGATTGATTTTATTCTGAAAAACTATGATAATCAGCCTTCACAGGTTGACTAGAACTTTCATGGAGTTCCTTTCCCGCTGCGTTCGTAGCTCCTTCCCTGAACAGGGAGTAACAAGTTATAATTCTTACACTCTGCAGAGGTGCGTTACTTTACCCATGAGATATCAACTCCTTGTTGCACAACCGGGCGTACTTTCCCGTCCACAATTCTATGATGTGGGGCCCAGTAGTTGGTCCAAGCCAATCACTGCCCCCTTCGCGACCCCGCATGCCTCCTTGGTGTACACCATGCCCACATAATGAATTACGGCAATGGTTTGTACAAACCGTTAGATGCCAGAACTTTCATGGGACGTTGAGGGTTCCCACCCATATGCTGCATATCCTCTACGAATTATCAATTAATATGCACGCTATGAGGATAACAGCCACGACCTACACATCCGGCTTCATGCGAGAGGAAGAAGATACAGCTGACTTCTCTGTCCCATTCCAAATCTCATGGCTAACGCGTAATATACGACGCTAGAATCACTGATGTCAGGGGTTATTAAGTCCCTACTTGATCATCATTGTTGCAAATAGAACCCTAAGTTCTAGTGCTCCATTATATCACCACTTAGGATGATATTTATGATTTCTTTATTTATGAAAATATTATTTTCTTTCTTTTATAACATATATGATAACACACAATTTGCAAATACTTTGATAAAGACTCTTCAAAGGACATGAGCAAGTGATGAACTTGCCTTGTGATGGCAAGATAGTGAAGTCTGATGCTTGCACTGGACCTTGAGCTTCTAGTTCTACAAAAAAATCATTATTGCCCGGTAAGGACAATATTTAAAGAAGCAAAATGATTATGCAAGTAATGTAATGCATTATTTAAACTTATATGCATTTCCCCCAAAAGGTTCCTTTTTAGTAATAAAAGATTTATAAATATTAATTTTTAATATTTTATAACCTATATTGAATTATTTTATTTTATTTCCCTTTTATTTGACTTTTACTAATTTAATAAATTATACCTTTATTTTATTACTAAATATTTTATTTAGTATTTTTCAAAAATACTATAATATTAATAAATAATGAAAGTGATTTTTATTTATTTTGATCACTTTTCAATAATTTTGTAAAATTCCATAAGGAATATTTAAATTACAAAATTCTTATAAAAATTTGAATGTCCAAAATTTGATATGTTATTTTATTTGGACAGAATGGATTATTAGGATTCCAAAAATATTTTATTTATAATTTTTGGACTATTATTTTATTTTTCTAGAAATTTATTAAGTCTAGGGGTATTTTGGTCTTTTTCTTTTTTTTATTAAAACATGCCTGAATTTTTTTTTTTGGCTGGTTATTTTTATTGGGCCCTGTTGGCCCTCTAGTACTAGACAAAAGAGCCACCCCGAAGGGTCTGGCCCAGCTCGGCCCACTCCTCACTGCCTCTCTCTCTCGCGAGTTCATCTTCTCCTCCTCTGACCCCGACCCTATGGCCGACGATGCCGCCACCGATGATTCCCGCTGCCGTCAGCCGTTCTGGTAGCCGCCGTGGTGCATTAGGGGGTTGTTGACGATGCCCGTTCGTTCTATCCAATTGGATTCGAACCTAGGGCTCTCCTGCGATGGATCGATGCCGTCCCGGACCCTAGGGTTTGGGGATTGACATGGATTCAAGCACGGCCGTGGTTGTCGCGCGTTGAGGTGATGCTCTGCACCTCCAGTCGTGATCAGGGTCGTTGCCGTGGCGCCGTGCGGGTTGCAGCGCCCCCTCTAGGGTGTTCCCCGTTCCGCCATGGCCGTCGGCCCCTCTGCATCCTCTTCTATCCTTCAGCGAGGACCTACGGTGAGTTTGATTCCCCTCTCCTGGTGCTCTTTGTGCTTGGTGATTAGATGCTAGATGTTAGTGGTGTCCTCTCTGGCTACTGTCTCATTCAGATTAGGATGATTATCCCTTTAGGGTTCCTGTGATGTGCTTGTTCATGTACTGGAGGAATTGATTCATGTTTAGATGGTCTATACACATACTGAATGCTTATTGGCCCGAGGATTGTTGGTTGAACTGATATATGATGTTTCTGGTGGCTTACTGGATGATTTGATGCTTGGATTGCATCTGATTCAGATGATGTGGTTGTATGGGAAACATGTTTGGTAAAGCTAATGATCTGATAGCTTTCCACTGTTTATTTGATTCATGGTCATGATTATGATAAGATACAGCTACTGTCCTAGTGATGTTAGCTTGGAAATTAATATGTGTTATGATTCCTGTTTTTAACAGGAAAATGATTAGTTAGTTGATTTTCTGAATCTATGATGATTTACTGCCTTTCCTGATTCATATTGAATTGTTCTTGTGACACCATCATGTATGGCACACAAGTTTAATTCTAAACCAATGGATTTGGTTAGTTTATGCTTGAGACAATCTTGGCTTTGAAAGATAAATAGAGATGCTCTTATCTGAATTCCCTATGACCAATGATGTTGGTCTGAGGCTTAGGGATTCAAATCTTATCTAGTTGGTTCATCTAGATAGTCTTGGTAGTGGTACCAGCTATTCTTTATTGAATCAATGCTTGGAAAAAAAATATGGTAGTGAGCTTGATCAATCTATGGATCCCAAAGATTTGTTTCTAAGGTGCTACCCTTCCTTTAGGGATGTGTCTAGAAATAGATCATAGGTATATGTATGATTGAATTGTAGAATATGGTTTGACAACCAGAGCAAGGATGTTGCTCTGAGCTCTGGTTGAATCTTGGATTTTGTGGTTTGCCTTTAGAGCTTAAAATAAATCCCTATGATGGATTCACCCCACCTGGGTGCTTTCTGAGGGTTTGTTTTATAAAACAACACATGCTTTCTCTGAATAAGATGAATAGATTATGTGAAGGTTTTATGAAACTCACCACAAAAACTGATATTTGTGGAGTAAGTTGGTGATGATCTTGATCTGGTTTTGCTGGACTCCTGTGCTTGATCTGGAGCTAGCCTGCTCCTCCTAGCTCCTAGGCTTGGTCTTGTTGTCCACCTAATTCATCCCCCTCCTTATGTCACCATCCTGGTGATGTTTGGGTTAATCCGGGTGGTTTGGTTTGGATGTTGTTCTTGATTTACTTGATGTTCACTCTGGCTGTGCTGTGGTGTGGTGTAGTGTGGTGTGGTGTAGTGTTGCACTGAGGTGCTTCCCTGCGGCTGTGCTCTGGTTTTGTTTGATCTGGCTATGCTTGTGAAGTCGACAACACACCCTTGCATGCTTGTGTGTGTGCAGCCTGTGTGCCTGCTATGCACATATGGATAGGTTCAGAAAATTTGATCTTACTGTTACCAATCTACTTTTACCTTGGCTGGTGAACTGATCCCTTTTGGCTGTCATTTGCATTCTGGCTGTGAATTTATGAAAGATGAAATCTTTCATATTGGTGAAACTTGCCCCTCTTTAACATTTCTCAATGATGAGATTGTCAAGTGCACCTCACTGACATATCTGAGAGAAATATATACTAACACTAATCTTGTTTTATTTCTGTTTAATCTTTATTTTGCAGGTTCAAAGATAAAGATGAAGATTTAGTTTAGGTTTTAGATATAGGATAGTTAGTATATGTAATTTTCTTATTCCTTTGTAATTTTTCTTTTATAGTTCTTGTAATCTTTATTTTATTCAATTGTAATAAAGATTATATCATTATTAATAAAGAATATTCTTATTCTTTATTCTGTTGTAACTTGTTTATGTCTTTATGATATGAAAATGATTTTCATAATTTCTATTGTTTTGATATTTGAGTTATACTACCTATATCTTAATTAATTTAAGACTCAAATCTTATATCTAAATGATTTAAATTATTATTCAAACAGTTAAGTTTTTAAATTCAAACCCATGTCAAAACACACATACTTCTTTTAAGATCACATCGAAGTTTATAATAATCCTCCTTTAAGTCTAAACCTAATCTTAAAGTAAGAAAGAAACATTGATCACTTAAGATTTTATTTAGCGAAAATTTTACCCACTTTTTATCAAATAGATGCATGCAACAATACATAATCCTAAATCTACCCTTCGTTAGGTTCCTAAATGTTGGGATGTTACAGGAGACGATGTTGCGCGACACACATTCGAATTGCACATCAATTTCTTTCTCTCTTGGGTTGTTTTAGTTGATGGCAGCACACAGATCATTGAGAGAGACACGGTTGTTAAATGGGAGGTGGAATTAGAACATGTTGATCCCCAAGAGCTAATAAACATGGGAGAGGAGGCAGCGAGGAAAATGGTGGAAAAAATTGGGGATAGTGTGGTTTGGGGGCCAGAGCAAGAAGTTTCTTTGTTACGATTTGATGATTGCAAATGTGACTATGTTAGGGTTGAGACAGGGGAATATATAGTTGATGAAATCGATGAGCGAAACGGTTGGACAAGCAAAATTGTTCTGTTTTTAGCAGAGCTCATTGATCTAGAACCTGATTCGAGGGTTGGATATGTGGCCTCGAAGCTGGCTGCTCAGATGGTCGAGGATAATTGGGCTGCACAAAGTCAAGTGCAGTGACCCATCATACCACTGCATGTGTAGTATAGTATATTCGTTGACATGACATCCACAGAACACCGTTCCATAAATATCACATCCCTTAGAGTGGTATAAAAGAAACATTGCGGGTCCATATTACAAACATTCACACATTATCATTATTACAATACCAGAAGTTCAAGACTTCAAAAGGTTTCAACTTACAAACCAAAATATAAAGTGTTTCAGCGGAATTTAAAATTAGCAACTCCGACTAGGAGTTGAGCTCACCAGCTTATTCTATAGAGTTCACGCTGCTCGGCTCCGTTGGTTACTACTAACTAGGTACTTAGTTGGACTCGTTATCAACAAAACCATAGCGGATTTCGTAATCCACTCCTTCAACACCTCCTGACAGGTCAGGCTCCTCGTAGAACACATCTTCTTGACATTCAGCTGCATACATTGGCACGTCTTCAGGATCCTCAGAGTCTAAGCAAGGGATCAAAGGAAAGGATGAGTAACAACGTTACCCAACAAGTTCATTATATGCAAGGTGGGAAGTTTGATGCTCTAACTACCACCTCGGACTATAAGTACTTCGTACTATGCAGTTTTTGTAAATCTTTCTTCAAGGATTGATTTTATTATAAGAATATATGACAATCAGCCTTCACAGGTTGACCAGAACTTTCATGGAGTTCCTTTCTTGCCGCGTTCGTAGCTCCTTCCCGGAACAGGGAGTAACAAGTTACAATTTCTTACACTGTGCAGAGGTGCGTTACTTTACCCATGAGAGATCAACTCCTTGTTGTACAACCGGGCGTACTTTACCGTCCACAATTCCATGATCTGGGGCCCAGTAGTTGGTCCAAGCCAATCACTGCCCCTTTCGCGACCTCGCATGCCTCCTTGGTGTACACCATGCACACATAATGAATTACGGCAATGGTTTGTACAAACCGTTAGATGCCAGAACTATCGTGGGACAATGAGGGTTCCCACCCATATGCTGCATATCCTCTACGAATTACCAATTAATATGCAGGCTACGAGGATAACAACCACGACCTGCACATCCGGCTTCATGCGAGAGGAAGAAGATACAGCTGACTTCTCCGTCCCATTCCAAATCTCATGGCTAACGCGTAATATACGGCGCTAGAATCACTGATGCCAGGGGTTATTAAGTCCCTAATTGATCATCATTGTTGCAAATAGAACCCTAAGTTCTATGGCTCCATTATATCATCACTTAGGATGATATCTATGATTTCTTTATTTGTGAAAGTAATATTTTCTTTCTTTAGAGTATATATGATAACACACAATTTGCAAATACTTTGATAAAGACTCTTTAAAGGATATGAGCAAGTGATGAACTTGCCTTGTGATGGCAAGGTAGTGAAGTCTGATGATTGCACTGGACCTTGAGCTTCTATGTCTACAAAAACATCATTATTGCCCGGTAAGGACAATATTTAAACAAGCAAAATGATTATGCAAAGTAATGTAATGCATCATTTAACTTCATATGCATTTTCCACATAATTATAAAATTATTTTTAATAATAAAGGATTATAAATATTCCTTTATAATATTTATAGTATATATTGTATTTTTTTATTTTATTTTTCCATTTATTTGACTTTTATTGATTTAATAATTCTTTTAATAATTATCACTTAAATATCAAAAATTGTTATTAAATATTTGTTTAGTATTTTTCTAAAATACTACATTTTTAATATATAAGGAAAGTGATTTTTATTTATTTTTATCATCTTTCAATAATTTTGTAAAATTCCATAAGTAATATATAAATTACAAAATTCTAAATAAAATTTATATGTCTAAAATTTTATATCTTAATTTATTTGGATAGTTTGGATTATTGTGAACCCAGAAATATTTTATTTATAATTTTTGGTTTCTTTTATTTTCTAGAATTTAATTAAGTTCAGGGGCATTTTGGTCTTTTCCTATTTATTAAAAAAGATTCTAAATGACTTGGGCTGGCCATTTGGGCTTATTGGGCCCTTGTGACCCAATAGGGTAGGGTCAAAACAATCACCCCGAGCTCACCCCTTTCCTTCTCCTTCCTCGACCCCATGGTCAGTGGTGTCGCCGCCGGCGATTCCCGCCGTCGTGGACCATCCTGGCCGCCGCCGTGGTGCAGGAAGAGGTTGTCGACTCCGCTCTTTCCTCCTATCCAACTGGATTTGGACATGGAGCTCTCCTGCGACAAATCGATGCCGTCCCGAACCCTAGGGTTTGGGTTTGGCGTTGATCCTGGCGCCGCCGCTGATGTCGTCTCGCTGTGGTGATTCACCTCGCCCCTAGGCGTGGCTATGGTCGCCGCCGTGGTGCTGTATGGGTCGCAGCGCCCCCCTGGGGGTGCTCCCCGTGCCGCCATGGTCGTCGGCCACCTCTGCTTACTCTTCTAGTCTCCAGCGAGGACCTTTGGTGAGTCATTCCTCTCCCCTCGTGCTCTTTGTACTAAGCCGATCTATGCTAGATGTTGGTGGTGACTTCCTGGTTACTGTCCTGTCCTGATTAGGGTTTTTTATTCTACTTAGGGTTCATACCCTGCTGTGGATTAGATACTGATGAATTGGATCATGTGTTGACTGTCCGTAAGCATGCTAAATGCTTGTTAATTGTGGTTTGCTGCTTAAGATGAACTGTGGTGGTGCTAGTGGCTTATCAGATGATTCTATTGATTAATTTTTGATGTGATCAGATGATCAAGTTGCTTTAGAAGCAATACTTGGGAATCTTGTGGTTTACTGCTTCACCACTGTCATTACTTGGTTAATGACAGTGAGTGTTGTGTGATGAGATCACTGTATTAACACATGTTGGCTTAAAAATTCAGATGTAATTTGAGATCAAATGATTTCAAATAGCGAAGATATACATAGGTGACTATCTTGTTTATTATTCCTGTGTTTAAGAACAGGAAGATGATTTACAGAGGGTTGGTTGAATCTATGAAGGTTGAATACTTAATCTGATTAATATAGAATTGTTCTTGTGACACCATCTTTGGATGGCACACAAGTTAGATTCTATTTCATTGTTTGGGGTTGGTGCAAGCTTAAGATGAGTTTGGCTTTAAAGATAAGTAAAAATTTTCCTTTCTTAAATCCCTAAGAACAATGATGTTGGTCTGAGGTTTAGGGATTTAAGCTTTATCTAGTTGATTAATATGGATGGTTCTGGTAGTGGTACCATCTACTGTTTCTTGAATCAAAGTTTGGAAAAAATGATTGTAAGCTTGATAACTTGCATAGATCCACAAAATTAAATTCTAAGGTTCTACTCTTATCCTATAGATGTGCCTAGAAGTTAAATCTTAGCTATATGCATTCTGGAATTGAAATATAGCTTGATAGCTAAATAAATGATGTTGTTCTGAGATTTAGTTGGATCCTTGTACTTTGCTATTTGCCTTTAAAGTTTAAAAACCTCAATGATGGATTCACCTCACTTGGGTGATTTCTGAGAGTTTAAATAAGAGACTGATCATGTATGCTTGTCTAATCTTAGACAGATAGATCATTTGATGGTCTATTTACTCACCACTGTCACTTGGTGTTGTGGTTGCTAGTGGTTGCCCTTGTGGTAGCTTGATCTAGTGATCCCCTGGTGTTTCCAGTTCCTGGCTTGTTATTGATCTAGCCCATCTTTCCTGATCCTGATGGCTTGACATTGGTCTTGCTATCCACCTGATCTTCCCCCTCCTTATGTCACCATCCTGTTGATGTGATCCTGGACTTTGGTTGGTTTAATCTGGTTTAGCTTTGGCTTGGTTTAGCTGCTAGCTGTTGTGCTTGGTGTGTAAGAGTAAAGGAATGATGTGGGGATTGGTTTTCCCACGGCTGTGTTGACAATTTTATTTGGTTAGGCTGCTGCTGTGGTGTTGACAGCACACACCATGCAGTTTGGTGTGTGTGCTGCTTGTGTGCCTGCTGCACAGATGTGGATATGTTCAGAATTTTTAAAGTTACTTTCATCTTGTTACTTCTACCTGGCTGGTGAAACTTGCCCCTCTTTACTGTTATTTGCCTTATGGCTTGAATTTATGAAAGATACATTCTTTCATATTGGTGAAATTTGCCCCTTTTATAAGATTACTCAATGATGAATCTTGATCAGTGCACTTCACTGACAAGTCTAAGAGTAATTCCATTTTAACCTTAACCTTCTTTATTTTTTATTTGTGTTTGTTTTGCAGGTACCAGACTTGGGAATTCAAGATTTTAGTTTAGGTTTTCTTATTTATTTGTAGAATAACCCTATGTAATCTTCTTTATTCTTTTGTAATTTTAGTTCTATTCTTTTGTAATCTTTATTTTATTATTTTGTAATAAAGATTATACTATGATCAATAAAGAAATAGTATTATTTATTTATTTATTATTGTAAGAATTGTGAATTATTTCCATAAGTTACATTTTTTGTAATTTATTTATTTAATGGAAATATAAAGTGGAGATTCTTATTCTTAATTACCTTCTTTATATAAAGTTTGAGTTATTATTGGTTAACTCTTAATTGAATCAAATATTCAAACATTATTCAAAATTATTTTGAATTATAATTCAAACACTCAAGTTTTTAAATTCAAATTTCATTTCCCAAAACACATAAGTCCACAAAGATCATATCAAAGTCTATAACAATCATCCTTCAAGACTATACCTAATCTCAAAGTATGAAAGAAACCTTGATCACTTTAGGTTTTTATTTGGCGAAAAATTTACCCACATTTTCACAAATGAATGCATGCAACATTCCAAATTCCTAAATCTACCCTTCGTTAGTTCCTAAATGCTGGGATGTTACAGCAATTAATGCCTATACTTACTGAGTTGGAAGTGTTAACAGTGGAGGCTGATGCTAATGCACAAGGGGAGGCTGTAGATGCTAATGCACAAGGGGCTGCACAAAGGATTGTAACTGTTGATTGGAATTCAGTTGAGATACGTGACCAGACTGATTAGGTCATTGCACCAATAGATGACTTTGAAATGGCAAAGCTTTTTGGCATTCCTATAGATGAAAGAGACAAGGAGAAGAAGAGGGATGAAGCTACAAATGATGGTGACAACCATTTAAGAGATGAAGAGGCAGATATAGATCCAGAGTTGTTGGAAAATGCTGTAGTTCATGTAGATAATGCAAATGATGATGATCTAGTAACAGTTTATGACAAAGAGGACCCAGTTATTGAAGTTGGGAGATTGTTTCCAAGCATGGATGAATTCAGGATGTGTTTCAGGACATATGCAGTCAAACGTGAGTTTGCTACCAAGACTATGTGGACTGATAAAAAGTTCTATGGAAAATGCATAGGTTATGATGGTGGTGCCAGGCCTTGCAAGTGGTATATATCTCCTAGACGCCAACCTGATGGAAGGACAATAAGAGTGAACAGAATTCCAAAAGCTCATACTTGCATTACAAGTTCTCAAATAGTTACAAAGATGACATCACAATTATGGGTTGCAGAAAAAATCAAGCCTATTTTAGCCACAACACCAAACTTTACTGCAAAGAGACTGAAAATAGACTTGGAAAAGTAGTACCCCATTAAGCTGAATTATACTACAGTGTGGAAGGCAATGCAAAGGGAAATGAAGGAGCTATATGGTGATTGGGCAAATACCTTTTAAATGCTTTATAACTTCAAAGCAAAAGTAGAGAAGAGGTCATCTGGCAGTGTTGTGGAGATAGATACTGAGGTAACAGTTGATGGGAAAGTCTTCTTCTCTAAATTCTTCATGGCTTTAAATCCTTGCATCGATGGCTGCAAAGCAGGGTGCCATCCATATTTGAGTATAGACTCATCTTTCTTGACTGGAAAGTGGAATGGTCAACTAGAAGCATGCACTGCTTTAGATGGACACAATTGGATGTTCCATGTAGCTATTGGCATGTTTCAGTCTGAGATAGAGGCATCATGGACATGGTTCATGATGCAGTTGAAAAGATGCATAGGGCTAGTCTCTCCGTTGGTAGTGCACACAGATGCATGCAAAGGTTTAGAAAATGCAGTGAAGATTGTTTTCCCTCATGCTGAGAAGAGGGAGTGCTTTGGCCATATATGGATGAATTTGATCAAAAAATTCAGAGGAGATGATTTTGGACGCATGTGGACAACAGCAAGATCTTACACCAGACAGACACATTCATATCACCTTGACAAGATTAAGGCGGCATGCTCTGAGGAGGATAGGATCAAGTTTTGTACATGGTTGGAAACCTACCATTCTCTTTTATGGTACAGGTCAAGTTTTAACACTGCCATCAAATGTGATCATATCAACAATAATTTGGCAAAAAGTTTCAACAATAAAGTGAAGGAGTTAAAAGACTTGCATGTCCATGACATGGTTGACCAGATCATGATCATGATCATGATCATGAGGTTGTGGGAATTGAGAAGAAGGCTTAGTGATGTTCTTCAATGAGATAAGCTTCCTGATGTTGTGCAGCAGGTGGTTAATAGGAGCAGAAATCTTGCACATTTGCGTGTTGAGAAATCCTCATTGTGGGGTGCTGAAGTTAGAGATACAAAGACTAACAGGAGGCGTGTTTTGACACTCAATTGCATGAATGCACATGCCTTGAGTGGCAACACACTGGGAAGCCTTGTGAGCATGCCATACTTTTCTTGGCCTCCAAACACAAGCTAAAGATGCACCCATATTTGCATGAGTATTATTCTGTAGCAAAATTCAAGGCTGCATATGGAACACCAATTCCAGCACTTACAGACCAGTCTCAGTGGCCTGAAGTGGACATTCAATTATCCTTGTGTCCTCCTTTGATGAAAAGAAAGGCTGGCAGGCCCAAGCAGAGTAGATTCAAGGTTTGGTTTGAGAAAGGTGGGAGCAGCAAGAGGGAAAGAAAGATGAAAAGAAAGATTCCAAGCCAAAAGGGCCCAAAAAGGTAACAAGAATAGATGCAAACTCTGTGAGGAACTTGGACACCGAGCTGGCTCTACCAAGTGCAGATAAACTGCTGAAAAGCCAAAGTATGTTCATCCAAAATCTATGTATTTCTTGTTGATGATTTTTCTCCCCCGGCTAACTTGCTTGTTTTCACGAGGAAGCGTGGAGAAAAAGGCCCACCTCTTGTTGTTGAAGAATGCTGGCCAGTGAAAAGGGCAAGAATCAATGGCCAAAGAAAGAAGAGAACTAACCAGATCATGTTTGGTGTTGCTGAGGTGCAATCTGAACTTGTTTTGGAGGATGATGTGCAAACTGTTGAGGTGCAAAGTGAACCTGTTAATGCTGTTGAGGCTTTAGGGCACACCGTTTCTGATTTGGAAGCTCTGGTGCAAAATGAGCATGTTGTTGAGGCTCTGGTGCAAAATGAGCATGTTGTTGAGGCTCTGGTGCAAACTGAGCATGTTGATGAGGTTGTGGTGCAAACTGACCATGTTGATGAGGTTGTGGTGCAAACTGACCATGTTGATGAGGCCGTGGTGCAAACTAACCATGTTGATGAGGCTCTGGTGCCAGATTGTGTTGTTGAGGAGGTGCAAGAGGTGAATGAGACTCTTGGACGTGCTGTGGGGAGGCCAGATGGTTATCGTAAGAAAAAGAAGAGCATAAACCTGTTGTGTGGTGTGAAACTTGTGAAGGAGAAGAAAACGAGGGGTAAGAACAACCAAAAGAAATAGACTTTGAATTTGGCACTTTTGTTGTTGTAAACATTTGTTATTGTAATAATTTGGCACTTGTTGTTGTAATAATTTGGCACTTGTTGTTGTAAATATTTGTTACTGTAATAATTTGGCACTTGTTGTTGTAATAATTTGGCCAAAATTCAAATATGATGGTAAATTTGAATTTCAACCACTGTAGCTATGTGTACTTTTCTATGTTTGTATGAGCTTCCAACGTTTTTCTCATATGTAGAGTACAACTCATCCTCACCTTGATCCCTTTTGTGAAGTACAACTCACCCTCACCCAAAATGTGGTGGAAATGGGCTCCAAAGCTAGGGTAAACCACCCCATTTCTAACCATGTTTTTTTCGACCATTTCTAAAACCAAGTTTGATATTTTTCCTCACAACTATGTCACATAACATGACAACCATGCGAAGGTTTTGTATTTTTTTGATTTTTTTTTGAATTAGTTATGCACATTTGAATGTCTGGTCAAACTTTTTGAAGGATTTTCATAAATATTCTTAGCTAGGGGTTGAGGCTCACTATACTAGCATTGGATCTCTCATGAAATAGCATGTTGTGAATGTAAAAATGATTTTTACAAAAAATCATCAGCATGAAATCATGTACCTGTAGTTCATATCTTACCCACTTCCATCCGATTCGGCAGGATTTGTCTTTTTCACCAGGGATGGAATAAAAGGTTTGAGATACTCAAGTTGGGACATTATACATGCTAGGTGGTCTAGTATTTTTGAAAAATAGGATGTTACCATTTTGAAACTTCAATTTGGTGGTTGCTTCACAAATCCCCCCCTCTTTCGGCACTCAGAAAATAGAAAATGGCTTTTCTGTGCGTCGAAAAGGAAAAGTTTGTACTACAACATTGTTAGTCATCCCATTATACACATGCATGCCCAATATGGGCACATTATCACAAACTATGCCTTGATTCTAGCAATATCATTGGTCATTTGACCCAAAATTCAGAAAACCTCGGAGGAGATAGGTCATTTTGTAAAGGTTTTTTTGAAATATGATCAATATACCAAGTTTGATATTTTTCCTCATAACTATGTCACATAACATGACACTATGCTAAGGTTTTGTATTTTTTTGAATTAGTTTTGCACATTTGAATGTTTGGTCAAACTTGTGAAAACCCCGACACTGTGACCGTCCGATCACGTCTTCTAGAAGGATTCTGCGGGTGGCTCTGGGCGATCCGTGTGAGGGCTTGTTCTGCAACCTGATTGGTTGGTGTCTCTTAGAAGGATTTCGCAGTTAGCTCTTGGCGATCCGTGGGATGGATGATTCTGGAATCTGATTGGCTTGCATCATTTATTTTCATGAACGGATAAGGTATAGCGTGACACACTCTATTGACATTTGGACCGAGCGTGGCATGCGAGGGCGTTGGGCGGGGAGGGTTGCACCATGCATGCATGCCATGCAGCTGCCTCTAGCGTCGCAGTCTAGCTATTTTGCATGCAGCCAACCGACGCAGCAACGCTGCAGCGTATTTACTTCCTCCGTCGCATTAAATAAGTGTACTTTTAACTTTTTTCTTCAGTTAAACTTACTCCCCTTCGGTTCATGCGCCATATAAAAACATGCAATTCCAACAAATTACTCCCTGGCTTATGCATCAATTGCCTCAATTCTACTCCGTCTGTCCCAAATTACTCTGCGTTTTGGGTTTAGTAAAAGTCAATATTTATAAACTTTGACTACATATATAAGAAAAACTATCAAAATCTAAAATATGTAATAAATATAATTAGATTCATCATAACACATACATTTATATTATATAAAATTGATATTATAAATGGTAGTATTTTGTTGAATAATTTTTTGAGTAGACTAATTTATGCATTTATTGCTCTAATTTACTACCTTGCAATTACTTAAATGGTCCATTTTACTCTCCGGTTGTTTTTTCATGCATGCACGCGGTGTAAAAATAGTGTGAACTTGTAATTATATGCGACTAATAAAGACTAAGTGTTTGTTCTTTCCTTGTGCTACTCTGCATGCAGTGTGAACAAGGTTGCATGCGGTGACAACTCTTAATTTGTTTTTAAACTTAGTTTCATAATATGAAAAATTTGTGTAATATATGTTCATATATTTATCTACAAAGTTGGTCAAATTTGACAAAGTTTGACTTAGACAAAACCTAGAAGTACACGATGCATGGGACTTGGGACTGTCAGGTTGTGAATGCTCTGCGGACTACGACACGGTGCGCGGTGCGTGGGACTTTGGACTCAGCGTGACTTGGGCGTCCGTCTGACTTTGGACGTTTTCTCTCTCTTTCCCATTAATGCATGCATGCATGCATACAGGGGGTGACGGTGCAGGGAAGGATCACGTCGCATCCTAGCAATTTTTTTGCACTGACCATATTGATTGCGCACGCGGCTACGCCCGCTACCTACACGCAACACAGCGCACGCGGCTGCGCAACGCAGGATTCCCACGTCGCCCTTCACGCTGAGCCTCGCTGATTCATGGTTCCGGCCCTCAATAAATAGTGGCAACGCCTTTGCCTCCTCATCTTCAAATCGAGTCCCTTCGCCTCCTTTGCCTCCTCCCAGCCCCAAAAAAAACCTCTCCGGCGAGCGACCATGGCTACCTCCCCCTTCTGCTTGCCTTCGGACTCCGAGGTCAGCGACGAGGACAACTACCCAGACCACAGGCAATGGCGGGAGAAGGAGGAACCCACGCGCCCGAGGAGTGGCAACAAGAGGGGCGATGCAAAGCCCCGGCCGACCCCTGGGCCCAAGGCCCATTCGTCTACAACCCCCGCCCTCTCCGCGGCGGCAACCTCCCCGACTCCGGCCCCTCCGACAAGGCCCTCAAGGCGGAAGAGAAGGCAGAGGCGAAGGAGCTGGCTGCTGCCGAGAAGGCGGCGGAGATGGAGGCCGCGCGCGCCCGGAAGAAAAGGCGTGAATGGGAGGAGGATGAGCAATGGAAGGCAGCTCGTTGGGCCTTTGAGGAGGAGCAGAGACGGCGGGAGAGACGGGAGAGGGCGGCGGCGGCGTTTGCTTGAGTAGTACCGCCCCCACCGCCGATGGAGTAGGGCAGCCTCCCAGCGGCGAGGTTGGCCGGCAGCCCTAAACCCACGTAGTAGCTAGGGTTAGGGTTTAGGCGCCCTTAGGGTTTATGTAATATGGGGCCCTCTATGTAATGTGGGGCCCTATCTCTATCGTACCCCTCTCTATATTATACCCCTTATATTATATAATATATTATCTATGTGATCGACTTGTTTTTTATTGTATTGTCATTTGTCAAAACACCCAAAACAACAAGTGCATAAAACAAAAGACACAAAAAAAAGTTCTAATATAATACTCGTGCAATATTTATAAAATGAGTGAAATTAGAAAAGCTCAAAAGGAAGAATAAGTTAACGTTATGATGGTTGATTATTTTCAAACAACACATGCAACACATGGTTCATTTTCAAACAACACATTTACATATTTACATAAGTTAAAGGGGCGCCCAAGTTAAAGTGCTCGGCTTGTAAGTTAAATGGATGCCCTTGGCCTTCATTTATATATTTACTTTTGCAACAAATAAAAGAATGCGACCTGAGCACGAGTATCTGTAGATCCACACGTTCCTAGTTAGATTGTAACGTGAGTACTTTTTTTGCCTAATCTACAAGTAGTTACTATTGGGCCTGGATACGACTATTTTGGCCTGGCTAAGTTCTATTTGGGCCTGGCCTTTTTCAATCACTCCTCGTCGATTGTTTTTTTAACTTTTCAACCCCTCCCCTCCCCTGCACACTAACGAAACTGAAGGAACAAAACAGAGCAGCTCAAAATTTTTCCGAATTTGTGTTGCATTTTATTCAAGCCAAAGACATAGACCATTACATCCATCTCCGCAGGTTATACCATAACAAAGCATCACTCGAATACTGATTGCATTGTCTAATGACTAATGATTAGGAGATAAACAAATCTGAGAGAAATTACACAAAAATTAAAAAAAACCGGCCATCAGATTGTTCTGCTTATTCAATTCGATGATCTGCCTTAGCTGCTTGTTCATCTTCTTTAGCTCGGCCTTCACTTCCGCATCCACCGTAGTACTAGAGGAAATGGGGTTGCCAGATCCCAATTGCTCCACCACAGACGGGTTTTCGAGCTCCCGGGATGCTACCTCCACCCCAATTCGCTCGATGTACTCATCAATCCACTCAAAATGCCCACATTTTGGCAGTTCCTGAAATCGCAGAGATGAACCCTGGATCCCAAATTCGATGAAATGCATGAAATTTCGAAAAAAAGAGAGAAATTGGCGCTCGGAACACTCAGATCTCACCTTCCCCGGCTCGGGCTTGCTCTCACACTTCACAAATTCCCGGCCAATGTTGCCGTTCTTATCGGTCGATGTCACAAGCCGCTTCAGGGGCGCGGTACGGGGGCAATCGGGGCACCTCGTCATCGGCACCGCACCATACCGAGCCCATGAGTGGAGGGAGGATGAAGCGGAGCTCGACATCCCTCGCCGGTGTTGCCGCGCTTGCTTGCCGGAGAAGAAAACGAAAGGGGATGAGATGCTGGCACGGTGGCAGGAGGGCTCGGGTGCGGGGACGGATCGGGCCAACGGCTCTCTTCTACCACAGTGTGGGTCCCACGATATGAGGTGGACATCAGGTGGGTCTCGCCGTGACGTGGACAGGCTGTGGGTCCTGCTCTTCTCAGCTGATTCGAATTCGTTGACGGTCTCGTGAGGTTGAGTTAAAGTGTCACACAGGAGCTATTTGCCGCTTCAGAAGCGTCGCATGCGAGCTATTTTTTGCAACGATGTCGTGTTCCTTCCAATTCCGCGTAAAGACGTCGCATGGGAGCTATAAGCCCATATTCACTAGAGGAGAAGCAATGTGGTGCATTTTTTTTTGAAAGGAGCATATATTAATATCGTGAGATACAATTACACGCAGCTTCTGCAACAACGTATAAGCCTATTGCCAGTACGGATGCACACATCCAAAAGAAACAAAGATGAATTATGGAAAAAAGAAAAGTCCCACTATAACGATCTATGCCTTACAACAGACCAAACACCACCGAGACAATCCCAGAAAACCTTCCTCTCCAAAAGAGACGCATCCAAAAAGAGAACAGTGCACAAGCTCCGTCAACATCTTGATCAACGATTATGGGTTTTCACCTCAGAGAAAGTCCATGCTCAGAAAACAATGCCTTCAATAAGAATATTGCTAGGTACAACCAATTAAGGCCAGACTTTAGATTTTCACCCTGCAAGTTTGAACTCTAAAATCCTCATGTACTCCCGCCTCCACTTTTCGATATCGCCGCTCCAAGACCTAGATCACCAGAACAAAACCTCATCACCACCAGGATTCAAATCACCATTACAAGTCCCAAACCTTGGCTTCCATGTCATTTTCCGCGACTGACTTCATCATGGGACTAAAGACATGTCCTTGATGGCAACAGACTATAAAGCTTCGCATCGCTCCCTTGATCTGAAACCAAACGGTCAGATAAAAAACATGGTTGCGCGTGACCAAAACCCACCCAATCCAGCAAACTCCGGCATGCCATCCTTTGGAGTTCAACGACAGAGACTTCTGGAACTCGACACTCCATCCAGAGGGAGGAAGGCCGGCATCAAGTAGATCCTCGTCTTGGCGTAAGAGGGATCCTAGGACCAGATCGAACCTCCTTTATTCGAAACACCGACACCGCACCGCACGCTCTCCAGATCTACCAGGGTTGCCGCCCGAGGCTCAACACCCGCCGAGCCCACCGTCGGCAGCACCACCATGGTGCCACGCCGAGCACACAGCCAGGCGCCGGCATGCCGTCCGCCTTCGCAGACCTAGACCCACAAACCCACTTGTGGGGCGGATCATGATCCAAAGGCCACAGTCATGGGGGCACAACCTCCAGGATGGATCCCCACGTCCACCATCGAGACACCGAGATCGTCGCAAGGAGAGCCAAGGCACCGCGCCACCGCCGTCCTGCGAAGCCGTCACCGCCATCATCAGGGATTGGTGACCCTGCCCGATGAGAAAACACCTTGTCGCCGCCGTCAAAGGCACGAACTTTGCCCTGCCATGACTCTGGGTGGCGGCGAGGGGAGGAGGAAGCTTGGGGAGGGGGCAGTAGCCGGCGACGCGGTTGCTCCCATGCCGCCTAGGGTTATAGGGCGACGCAGGGTTCTAACATCCAATCGATGGTGAGGCTAATTGGCTTCTAACATCCAAACTACTCTGAGCAATCCAATGTGGTGCATCTATCCACAAATTGATAATTTGACACATTTTTGCATTTGATATGTCTCTCCAAGTCAACTCTCACGTCTCATCCGTAACAAGTTGACCTGGATCTTTAGTTTATAGGAAAACTAATAAAATAGGATAAAGATGTCAGAATTTCATAATAAATTAATGGATAAAATAAATTGTGAGTTTTTCTAATGGGCAAAATGAATGGTGAGTTTTTTCGAATGGAATTATTCTAGAAAAGTTTTTAATGGAATGAAAAGTCACAATGTGATTATTACTGAGTGAAATGTGGAGTTCACTATAGATCTGGTACCCTGAAATTTGTTACCCCAAATCATCTCGCATTGCTACGTTTTCCGCGTGAAGTTGCGGTGTAAGCACATATAATATTTAATTCACGGGAGGTCTTGAATTTTCTTGTCGGAAATAGGTAGGAGTATACGAATTTGAAGCGTATTAAGCAAACAACTAGTATGTTTAGTACCCCCTCTATTCTAAATTACTTGTTCTTGTGTACTAGGTGTTTTTTTTTGCGATAATGTATACTAGGTGTTGATTATTACCATCAAGTAAGAAATGATTCGTTACTATTCCCGCACAAAAACCAAGAAAAAAATCATCCTTTTCACCAGGGAAATGCTATGTCGATCGATAAGGCTAATCTAAAAGGAAGCCACCTCGGATACTATTTGATCCTATCCACCATTTGAACTACAGGAAATGAAAGCTCATCGGATCATTACTATAATATCACCTTCCATTTCTCAATTAAGTCTCTACTTGGCCTGCTTGACAGCTCTACACCGCCAACATGCTATTAAGATAAGAAGCGTCCATAGCCTCTAGCACTATAAATAGACACACATAAGCTTTAGTAGGAACTCACCTCACTTGAACTACCAAAATGGCAGGCACAAAACTAGTAGCTCTCGGGTTCATTGTATTCATGAGCATTGGATTAGCCAATGCTATAAGGGTATCTAGATACTCTAGCTCTCATGGACAGGGATATGGATCGGGAGTAGGTGGGGGTGAAGTGAGTGGTGGTGGCTCCGGTTCGGGTGGTGGAACCGGGGATGGCGAGAGCTCTCAGAGCGGTGTACATGCAAGCGCTGGAGGCGGAGGCAAAGGTAGTGGCGGTAGCGGATATGGTAGCACTGGATTTGGTAGCGGGTCTGGTTCCGGCTCAGGCTCTGGTGGATATAGTGAAGGAACATATGATGGTGATGGTGGATCATCTAGCGCTGGCGGTAAAGGTAGTGCTAGTGGTGTAGGAGAAGCAACCGGAGGTTACGGATCTACTGCCTTTGGATCTGGTACCGGTACTGGAGATGGCTCTAGTTCAGCAACTAATAGCTTCCCCCATAGAAATGGCAATGCAAATGCATATTCTAATGGAGGCGGTGCTGGCAGCGGCACCAGCAGAAATGGCGGGAGCGCTGGTGGCAACGGCGATGGATCTGGTTATGGCGATGCCAAGCCTTAACTCCATTCATCATGCTAATCTGAATATGGAGCCCAGACTGCTCTTTGTCGAGTCGGTACCATATAATTTATTTTCGTTTTTATTTGTACCTTTCATGTTGTTAGTTGCAAAATAAAAGGGCTTCCTTGTTCCGATAAAGTGTTTATAGTGTCAAGAACAAGAAAATGATGTGCTACTCTGGGCTTCTCTGAATGTAGCCATGTAGGATGTCTTCTGCACTGTATTTCTTGATATACATCATCCACCATTTTGAGGTAGTCATTTGTATGGATTACTTAGTATTGCTCTTCATGCATGCAAATTGAGGAGGAAACGTTTATTATCTAGCGCATGATGATCCTGCTGTTAGTTTCAGCACGATCTAACATGGCTATCAAGTTCCCCAATCCTTATAGTCAAATCTACTGTGCAGACCAGTTCTCGTTCTGGTTAGTGGGTACTATCCTTGATGAAGAACACACCGGCCGGGTACGGTCCTAATTAAGCAAGTGCTACCGTTATGCGGACGTTGCTATAGTGGACACCACTATTGGAAACGTTATTTTTGCCGTGTGGTAAAAAAAAACACGACAAAGAGGCCAAAAAACACGGCAAACCTCTTTGCTGTGTAGTACAACACAACACAAAAAACACCGCGGTAAAGACACACTGCCGTGTGCATTTGACCCGGAACTCGGTTAAAAACTTTGCCGTGCGCAATTCGTAATACACGGCAAAAAAATGTGTTTAACCGTTTGGGAGCTCAAACTCATCATCAGTTAGAAGATGGGAGTAATTAGTTAGTATTGCCATATGCCATTCCATTGCCCACCATGCGTTGTTATATATGCACATGGAGTTCAACCCAGTAGAACCAGTAGGTTCATTTTCTGCGAGTACGGTACAGATCAGTTGTCAACTTGCCATGCGTAATGTGGAAGTCAATCGCGAGAAGTTCGAGGTCGCCCTTGCAATGTCAACTGCTGGACGTACTGTCCTACCAGTTGATCAGTAAATGCATGTGTTTGGATGTCTAGATTAACATGCAGTTGTAAGTTAGTTATAGTCCAACTTGCTACTCTGTTGTGTTCTTGAAATGCTGAGCAGGTTTACATAACACTTGAGGAAAAAGGGCTATTCGTTCGAGACCCCTCGGAGCATTAGTCCCGGTTGCGCCACCAACCGGGACTAATGCTGGCACGCGTCCCGGTTGGAGCGGGCACGGGGCCAGGGGGCATGTGTCCCGGTTGGTAAGGGGGCATGCGTCCCGGTTGGAGCCACCAACCGGGACTAAAGGTTTGGCCACAGCCACGTGGCGTGGCACGCACCTTTAGTCCCGGTTGCTGGCTCCAACCGGGACTAAAGACCCCTGCCCTCTATAAATGCAACGCCCCAGCCCCCTCTGCCTCCACTCTGTTTTTTTGAATGGTGGAAGGTGTGAGGGGGTGTGCTAGTTTTTTCTCATGCATGCATTGAAGGTGTTTGTTGAAATGTTTGAGTGAATAATCCCGTTGAATTTCTCATAGAACAAAAATATAGAAGGTGTCCGAGACGCACTTGAGCTTTCTCCTCCTTATTTCCCTCGATCGAGGTTAGCAATCTTATCTTTTCTAGGTCATTGATACAATTTATGTGTCGGTGTGAATTGGTTATTTCACTATTTATGATGTCCTGTTTTTTGATAAACTTACTTATATGATGCAGATGAACGGTCGGGAATGGATGTACGGTGACCGGCGGGTAGCCGGATATATCAAAGGCGTGGATAAATTTATCGATGTGGCTACGACAAACAAAGAGAATGGATTTATACGTTGTCCATGTGTTCAATGTCGGAACAACAAGGAGTACTCTTCCTCGAAAATCATTCGCGGCCACCTGATTATGAAAGGTTTCATGTCCAACTATAATTGCTGGACCAAGCACGGGGAAAGAGGGGTTATTATGGAAGATGGTGAAGAAGAAGATGATGATAACAACTATCATCATATGTTTCCTGAATACAGTGATACTGCAATGGAAGACAATGGAGAGGAAAGAGGTGAAGAACGGGCATCAGATGAGCCGGCTGATGAACTTGGTAGGGTCATTTCTGATGCAAAGCGAGACTGTGAAACAGAAAATGAGAAGTTGAAGTTAGAGGGCATGTTAGAAGATCACAAGAAATTGTTGTACCCAAATTGTGAAGATGGCAGCAGAAAGCTCGGTACCACACTGGAATTGTTGCGATGGAAGGCAGAGTGTGGTCTAACTGACTCCTCATTTGAAGAGATGCTGAAAATAATGAAGCCGAAGTTTCCAAAACATAACGAACTTCCCGAGAGTACCTACGAAGCAAAGAAGACTCTCTGTCCTCTGGGATTAGATGTGCAAAAGATACATGCATGCATTAATGACTGCATCCTCTACCGCGGTAAGGAGTATGAGAATTTAGATAAATGCCCGGTATGCAACGCGTTGCGGTATAAGATCAGACGAGATGACCCTGGTGATGTTGAGGGAGAGCCCCTCCGGAAGAGGGTTCCTGCTAAGGTTATGTGGTATGCTCCTATAATACCAAGGTTGAAACGCATGTTCAGAAACAAAGAGCATGCCAGGTTGTTGCGATGGCACAGAGAAGACCGTAAGAAAGACGGGAAGTTGAGACACCCTGCTGATGGGTCACAGTGGAGAAAAATCGAGAGAGACTTCCCAGACTTTGCAGGTGACGCAAGGAACTTATGGTTTGGTCTAAGTACGGATGGCATGAATCCTTTTGGGGAGCAAAGCTGCAGTCACAGCACCTGGCCCGTGACTCTATGTATCTATAACCTGCCTCCTTGGTTGTGCATGAAGCGTAAGTTCATTATGATGCCAGTGCTCATCCAAGGCCCGAAGCAACCGGGCAACGACATTGATGTGTACCTTAGGCCATTAGTTGAAGAACTCTTACAGTTGTGGGGCAAACCATGAAGGGGTTCGTAGCATGGAAAACAAAAATTTTCTATCGCATACAAACACACAAGCCAAGATCTATCTACTAGATTGTAGCAACGAGTTGATGGAATAACTTACCCTCGAAGATTCCAAAGTGTTTAACGAGAGCGGATTCTCGTGGGTGATGTAGTCGTACTCTTCCCGATCTCAAGATCGTGTAGACGATCCTTCCGGCGCTGCGTTCCGGCAGCGCTCCCGCAGTCGGTCACACGTTCGGTACTCGACGAAGACCTTCCTCTCCCTTGTTCCAGCAGGCAGCGGAGGTTGTAGCACTCTCCTCGTGATTCCGGCAGCACAACGGCGTGGTACCGGAAGTAGAGGGGAGATCCCGCAGGGCTTCGCCTTAAGCCGGAGCGAGTATGGTGGAGTATGAGAGAGGGCTATTAGTGGTCTAGGGATTAGACACACCAATTAGAAGGCTCTAAACCGAAGGCTAGGGCAATTAGAAGCTCTAAACCAAAACGGCTCTAAACCGGAGATTAGAGGATAGGAACTTGTGTGTCTAGAGGAGGAGGCCCTGCCCCTCCTTTTATAGGTGGGAGGGGGCTGGCGCGCCAGGGGAGGGAGGGGAGTCCCTCCCCAACTCGGCCTGGTGGAGGCGCCGCCGGTTGGAGGAGGGTTTCCCTCCCCAACTCGGTTTTGGCCTCCTCTTGCTTGTTTCCCACAGTTTCTTGTTTTAGCCGTTTGACTTTCAAACTAGACATTTGACTTTTCTGTTTTAGGATTCAATTTAATCCTTTATTTGGGACAGCAAGAACACTCAGTACATGATGCAATCATTCCAATATGCAATGACACATTCATGTACCCCTCCCCCCCCCCCGGAGTGCCGGACAATCCGGAACCTTCTAGAACATTCCCGATGAAAACACCGGAATCATTCCCGAACTCCGAAACAGGACTTTCCTTATATGAATCTTATTCTCCGGACCATTCCGGATCACCTCGTGATATCCCGGATCCCATCTGAGACTCCGAACAACATTCGGTCTCTTTCTCATAATACCATAACTACTCAAAACAACGTCGAATCCTTAAGTGTGTCTCCCTACGGTTCGTGAATTATGCGGACATGATCGAGACACTTCTCCGAACAATAACCAATAGAGGAATCTGGAAATTCATATGGCTCCCACATATTTCTACGATTACTTTGCGATCGAATGAACCACTTACATACGATACCAATTTCCCTTTGTCTCACGATATGTTACTTATCCGAGGTTATGATCGTCGGTATCTCTGCATACCTAGTTCAACCTCGTTACTGATAAGTACTCTTTTCTCGTTCCCGTGATATGTGATCCCTTGTGAGCCAGTCACATGCTTGCAAGCTAATTGGATGACATTTCACCGAGAGGGCCCAGAGAATATCTATCCGTCATATGGATGGACAAATCCCACTCTTGATCCATGTGTCTCAACCAATACTTTCCGAACACTCAATGCCACCTTTATAGCCACCCAGTTACGATGTGGTGTTTGATGTCATCAAAGCATCCATCCGGTAAAGGTGATATGCATGATCTCATGGTCGAAGGAATTAGGTTACTATGTATTAGAAAGCATATAGCAATTGAACTATTGAAATGACTTGATCTTTATGCTACGCTTATCTATAGGAGTATGTCCACCATATCATTCTCCTAACGATATGATCTTGTTGTTGATAACATCTCAATGTTCATGATAGGGAAACCACAATCATTTATCAACCAACAAGCTAGTGAAATATAGAGGCTATACTAGGGACTTCAAATTAAGTTTACAAATCACACAAGTATTAATGTTTCCTTGTTAATACTATTATAGCATGAATGTAAACATTTATCATAAACACAAAGATATAATAATAACTACATTTATTATTGCCTCTTGGGCATATCTCCAACAGTCTCCCACTTGCACTAGAGTCATCTAATCTAGATTACATGGTAATATACCGAACACCCATGGCAGTTTGGTGTTGGTCATGTTTTGCCCTCGGGAGAGGTTTAGTCAACGGATCTGCCACATTCAGATCTGTGTGTACTTTGCAAATCTTTATATCCCCATCTTGGATATGTTCTCGAATAGCGTGAAAACGTAGCTTGATATGCTTCAGCTTCTTGTGTGACCTTGGTTCTTGCGCATTGGCTATGGCGCCCATGTTATCACAGTAGATAGACATTGGGTCCAGCGCACTAGGAACCACACCCAGCTCTGTAATGAACTCTTTCATCCATATCGCTTCTTGTGAAGCCTCTGAAGCACCCATGTATTCCGATTCAGTTGAAGATCTCGCCACAACGCTTTGCTTTGCACTCCTCCAGCTAACTGCTGCACCATTCAAAATAAATACGTATCCAGATTGTGATTTAGAATCATCCGGATCGGTGTTCCAACTAGCATCGGTGTAACCATTAACAACGAGCTGTTCATCACCTCCATAAGAAAGAACCATATCCTTAGTTCTTCTCAAGTACTTAAGGATGTTTTTGACCGCTGTCCAATGATCCACTCCTGGATCACTTTGATATCTGCTAGTTAAACTAACAGCATATGCAATGTCGGGTCTAGTACATAGCATGGCATACATTAGAGATCCTATGGCTGAGGCATAGGGAGTCTTACTCATCCTTTCTCTATCTTCTGCCGATGTCGGACTTTGAGTTTTACTCAAGATCGTATTGGGCAACATGGGCAAGAACCCTTTCTTGCTGTCTTCCATTCCAAACCTCTTTAGAACTTTGTCCAAATATGTACTCTGTGACAATGATATTTGGCGTTTCGATCTATCTCTATAAATCTTTATGCCTAATATGTAAGCTGCTTCGCCAAGATCCTTCATTGAAAAACTATTATTCAAATATTCCTTGACACTATTAAGAAGGTCTACATCATTCCCAATCAACAATATGTCATCCACATATAGTATTAGGAATGCTACAGAGCTCCCACTCACTTTCTTGTAAATACAAGCTTCTCCATAAGTTTGTATAAAACCAAAACTTTTGATTACCTTATCAAAACGTTGATTCCAATTTCGGGATGCTTGCTTCAATCCATAGATGTACCGTTGAAGTTTGCATACCTTGTCAGCATCTTTAGGATCGACAAAACCTTTGGGTTGCATCATATACAACTCTTCATCAATGTCTCCATTGAGGAATGCTGTTTTGACATCCATCTGCCATATCTCATAATCATAATATGCAGCGATTGCTAACATAATCCTCACAGACTTTAGCTTCGCTACTGGTGAGAAAGTCTCATCGTAGTCAACTCCTTGAATTTGTCAAAACTCTTTTGCGACAAGTCGAGCTTTATAGACAGTAATATTACCATCAGCATCTGTTTTCTTCTTGAAAATCCATTTGTTCTCGACAGCCTTTCGGCCATCCGGTAAGTCCACCAAAGTCCATACTTAGTTTTCGTACATGGATCCAATCTCGGATTTCATGGCTTCTTGCCATTTATTGGAATCTGGGCTCATCATCGCTTCCTCATATGTCTCGGGGTCATCGGTGTTGTCCACCAACATGACACTCATAACGGGATCATACCAATCTGGAGTGGTACGAGTTCTCGTTGACCTCCGAGGCTCTGTAGCAACTTCAACCGAACTTTCATGATCACCATCATTAGCTCCCTCTCTTATTGGTGTAGGCACCACAGGAACTTCTTCCGGTGCTGCGCTACTCGCAATTTCGAGAGAAGGTTCGACAACCTCGTCGAGTTCTACTTTCCTTCCAGTCACTTCTTTCGAGAGAAATTCCTTCTCTAGAAAGGATCCATTCTTGGCAACGAAGGTTTTGCCTTCGGATCTATGATAGAAGGTATACCCAATAGTTTCCTTTGGGTATCCTATGAAGACGCATTTTTCCGCTTTGGGTTCTAGCTTGTCCGGCTGTAACTTCTTTACATAGGCTTCGCATCCCCAAACTTTAAGGAACGACAATTTAGGTTTCTTCCCAAACCATAATTCATACGGTGTCGTTTCAACGGATTTAGACGGTGCCCTATTTAAAGTGAATGCGGCTGTTTCTAATGCATAACCCCAAAATGATAGCGGTAAATCTGTAAGTGACACCATAGAACGAACCATATCTAAGAGAGTTCGATTACGACGTTCGGACACACCATTACGCTGTGGTGTTCCCGGCGGGGTCAATTGTGAAAGTATTCCGCATTTCTTCAAATGCTCGCCAAACTCGTAACTTAGATATTCACCTCCACGATCAGAACGTAGAAATTTAATCTTCTTGTTACGTTGATTCTCTACCTCACTTTGAAACTCCTTAAACTTCTCGAAAGTTTCGGACTTATGTTTCATGAAATAGATATACCCATATCTACTCAAGTCATCCGTGAAGGTAAGAACATAACGATAACCACCGCGCGATGCTACACTCATTGGACCACACACATCGGTATGTATGATTTCCAATAAGTCCGTAGCTCGCTCCATCATCCCAGAAAATGGAGTCTTAGTCATTTTTCCCATCAGACATGCTTCGCATCTTTCAAGTGATGCAAAGTCAAGTGACTCAAGAAGTCCATCGGAATGGAGTTTCTTCATACGTTTCACTCCAATGTGACCAAGACGACAGTGCCACATATAGGTCGAATTATCGCTTGATTTCAAACGTTTAGCCTCAATGTTGTTGATATGTGTATTTCCACTATCGAGATTCAATAAGAATAGACCATCTATCAAAGGTGCATGTGCGTAAAACATATTACTCATATAAATCGAACAACCATTATTCTCGGACTTAAATAAGTAACCGTCTCGCAATAAACAAGATCCCGATATAATGTTCATGCTCAACGGAGGCACCAAATAACAATTATTTAAGTATAAAACTAATCCCGATGGTAGATGAAGGGGTAGCGTGCCGACCGCGATCACATCAACCTTTGATCCGTTTCCCACGCGCATCGTCACCTCGTTCTTCGCTAGCTTCCGTTTATTCTGCAGCACCTGTTTCGAGTTACATATATGAGCAACCGAACCAGTATCAAATACCCAGGCACTACTACGAGTACTAGTGAGATACACATCAATAACATGTATATCAGATATACCTTTCTTCTTGATGTTGCCGTTCTTCAAATCCGCCAAGTACTTTGGGAAATTCCGCTTCCAGTGACCTTCTCCCTTGCAGTAAAAGCACTCAGTATCAGGCTTGGGTCCAGCCTTGGTCTTCTTCGCCGGCGTAGTAACTTTCTTACCACCCTTCTTGAAGTGTCCCTTTTGCTTAGACTTGCCTTTCTTGAATTTGGTTGTCTTATTGACCAACAACACTTGGTGCTCTTTCTTGATCTCCACTTCTGCAGATTTCAACATGGCAAAGAGTTCTGGCAACGTCTTGTTCATGTTCTGCATGTTGTAGTTCATCACAAAGTTCTTGTAACTTGGTGGTAGTGATTGGAGGACACGGTAAATCCCCAAAGCATTAGGAATCACTATACCCAAGCTTTGAAGTTTGTTTGCATGCCCAGACATCTTAAGCACATGCTCACTGACGGAGCTTCCCTCTTCCATCTTGCAGTTAAAGAACTTTTCAGAAGCCTCATAGCTTTCAATTGCCGCATGAGTCTCAAAAATCAATTTGAGATCCTCGACAATATCATATGGGTCTGAATCCTCAAACCTTTTCTGAAGCTCCGATTCCAAACCATACAAGATAGCACACTGAACTATGGAGTACTGATTCTTCTGAGCGAGGTAAACATTCTTTACTTCATCGGGAGCATCAGCTGCAGGTGGGTCACCCATCGGTGCATCCAGCACATAGGTCAAATTACCAGCTGTGAGGACAATCCTCAAATTGCGGAACCAATCCGCGAAGTTGCTTCCATTGTTTTTCAACTTTTCTTTCTCTAGGAACGCATTAAAATTGATGGTAGGGGCTGCCATTGATCTACAACATATTTGCAATAGTTTAGACTAAGTTTATGACAAATTGAGTTCAAATTAATAAAATTAAACTAGGTGAACTCCCACTCAAAACAACATCCCTCACATTGTTTTAGTGATCACATGAACCAAATCCACTACATCAACACCGATCATCACGAGAGTTGACATAGTTTCAATGGCGAATAATCGACATGTTCATCATATCTACTATATGATTCATGCTTTACCTTTCGGTGATCCGTGTTCCGAGACCATGTCTGTACATGCTAGGCTCGTCAAGATCAAACCTTAGTTTCCGCATGAGCAAATCTGGCTTGCTCACGTTGTATACACTTGCAGAATCTAACACACCCGATCATCACGTGGTGCTTCAAAACAACAGGCTTTAGCAACTGTGCTAACCAAGGGTGAACACTTTATGACTTGAAATTCATGTGCATGAGGGATCATCTTATAATGCTACCGTCGTCTACTAAGCAATACAAGATGCATAAAGGATTAACATCACATGCAATTCAATATATATGTGATATGATATGGCCTTTCTTCTTCGTGCTTCCGATCTCTATCTTCAACCACGAACATGATCTCCATCATCACCGGCATTGCATCAAGGTCAATGACGCCTCTCCATGGTTGTCGTCCACCGGCTTCAACTATTACAACTACTTTGAATAGACACGCGGGTCTTAACATAAATTAAAGACAACCATATGGCTCCTGCCGGTTGTCAACTTACAATAAGGAACATTGCATACATCAAATATAATCACAACCATGGCCATATCACATCACTGCACACCCCTGCAAAACAAAGTTAGACGCCTCTACTTTCTTTGCATATTTTACGTGGTTTGGGGCTTTCAATAAGTGTCGTTCTAACTTACGAACAAGAACCACAACATTGATACTAGCATTGTTGATCACCCGTTGTAAATTGGATCTTAACTATGCTAGGAGAAACAGGCACCCGCAAAGCCACTTATGCAATACAAGTTGCATGTCAATCGTGGAGCAAGTCTCATGAACGATGTCATGTAAAGTTAGCCCGGGCCGCTTCATCCCAACATACCGCAAGATGAAAAGTACACAAGAAGCAATCGACAATAAAAGCATCAACGCCCACAATGACCATTGTGTTCTACTCGTGCAACAGATCTACATATAGACACGGCTCTGATACCACTGGAGGGGTTCGTAGCATGGAAAACAAAATTTTTCTATCGCATACAAACACACAAGCCAAGATCTATCTACTAGATTGTAGCAACGAGTTGATGGAATAACTTACCCTCGAAGATTCCAAAGTGTTTAACGAGAGCGGATTCTCGTGGGTGATGTAGTCGTACTCTTCCCGATCTCAAGATCGTGTAGACGATCCTTCCGGCGCTGCGTTCCGGCAGCGCTCCTGCAGTCGGTCACACGTTCGGTACTCGACGAAGACCTTCCTCTCCCTTGTTCCAGCAGGAAGCGGAGGTTGTAGAACTCTCCTCGTGATTCCGGCAGCACAACGGCGTGGTACCGGAAGTAGAGGGGAGATCCCGCAGGGCTTCGCCTTAAGCCGGAGCGAGTATGGTGGAGTATGAGAGAGGGCTATTAGTGGTCTAGGGATTAGACACACCAATTATAAGGCTCTAAACCGAAGGCTAGGGCAATTAGAAGCTCTAAACCAAAACGGCTCTAAACCGGAGATTAGAGGATAGGAACTTGTGTGTCTAGAGGAGGAGGCCCTGCCCCTCCTTTTATAGGTGGGAGGGGGCTGGCGCGCCAGGGGAGGGAGGGGAGTCCCTCCCCAACTCGGCCTGGTGGAGGCGCCGCCGGTTGGAGGAGGGTTTCCCTCCCCAACTCGGTTTTGGCCTCCTCTTGCTTGTTTCCCACAGTTTCTTGTTTTAGCCGTTTGACTTTCAAACTGGACATTTGACTTTTCTGTTTTAGGATTCAATTTAATCCTTTATTTGGGACAGCAAGAACACTCAGTACATGATGCAATCATTCCAATATGCAATGACACATTCATGTACCCCTCCCCCCCGGAGTGTCGGACAATCCGGAACCTTCTAGAACATTCCCGATGAAAACACTGGAATCATTCCCGAACTCCGAAACGGGACTTACCTTATATGAATCTTATTCTCCGGACCATTCCGAATCACCTCGTGATATCCCGGATCCCATCCGAGACTCCGAACAACATTCGGTCTCTTTCTCATAATACCATAACTACTCAAAACAACGTCGAATCCTTAAGTGTGTCTCCCTACGGTTCGTGAATTATGCGGACATGATCGAGACACTTCTCCGAACAATAACCAATAGAGGAATCTGGAAATTCATATGGCTCCCACATATTTCTACGATTACTTTGCGATCGAATGAACCACTTACATACGATACCAATTTCCCTTTGTCTCACGATATGTTACTTATCCGAGGTTATGATCGTCGGTATCTATGCATACCTAGTTCAACCTCGTTACTGATAAGTACTCTTTTCTCGTTCCCGTGATATGTGATCCCTTGTGAGCCAGTCACATGCTTGCAAGCTAATTGGATGACATTTCACCGAGAGGGCCCAGAGAATATCTATCCGTCATATGGATGGACAAATCCCACTCTTGATCCATGTGTCTCAACCAATACTTTCCGAACACTCAATGCCACCTTTATAGCCACCCAGTTACGGTGTGGTGTTTGATGTCATCAAAGCATCCATCCGGTAAAGGTGATATGCATGATCTCATGGTCGAAGGAATTAGGTTACTATGTATCAGAAAGCATATAGCAATTGAACTATTGAAATGACTTGATCTTTATGCTACGCTTATCTATAGGAGTATGTCCACCATATCATTCTCCTAACGATATGATCTTGTTGTTGATAACATCTCAATGTTCATGATAGGGAAACCACAATCATTTATCAACCAACAAGCTAGTGAAATATAGAGGCTATACTAGGGACTTCAAATTAAGTTTACAAATCACACAAGTATTAATGTTTCCTTGTTAATACTATTATAGCATGAATGTAAACATTTATCATAAACACAAAGATATAATAATAACTACATTTATTATTGCCTCTAGGGCATATCTCCAACAAACCAGGTGTACGTGCGTGGGATGAGAACAAACAGGAGCCATTTAATCTACGAGGGTTGTTATTCGTAACCATCAATGATTGGCCTGCTCTTAGTAACCTTTCAGGACAGACAAACAAAGGATATAAGGCATGCACCCACTGTTTAGATAAGACCGAAGGTACATATTTGCATAAATGCAAGAAGGTCGTGTACCTGGCGAATCGACGATTTCTTCCGACCAATCATCCCGTAAGAAAGAAAGGCAAGCATTTCAAAGGTGAGGCAGATCACCGGAAGAAGCCTGAACTCCCTGCTGGTGATGATGTATTTGGTATGGTCAAGGACATAGAAGTAATCTTTGGAAAGGGTCCCGGCGGTCAATCAGTTCCGAACGACGTCGCTACAGGACACGCACCCATGTGGAAGAAGAAATCTATATTTTGGGAGCTGCCATATTGGAAAGTCCTGCGTGTCCGCTCTTCAATCGACGTGATGCACGTGACGAAGAATCTCTGCGTGAACCTGCTAGGATTCCTAGGCGTGTATGGGAAGACAAAAGATACACCTGAAGCACGGGAGGACCAACAAATTATGAAAGACCCAAAGAACATGCATACAGATAACAAGACGGATAAAGGGCGTCACTTAAGTCGTGCCAGCTATGCTCTTACCAAAGCAGAGAAGGAAATCTTTTTTGAAGTCCTTTACAGTATCAAGGTGCCGTCGGGCTTCTCATCTAATATAAAGGGGATAATAAATATGGCAGAGAAAAAGTTCCAAAACCTGAAGTCTCATGACTGTCACGTGATTATGACGCAGTTGCTTCCGATTGCATTGAGGGGGCTTCTACCGGAAAATGTTCGAGTACCCATTGTGAAGCTGTGTGCATTCCTCAATGCGATATCTCAGAAGGTAATAAATCCAGATATTCTGCCAAGGTTACAGAAGGATGTGGTACAATGTCTTGTTAGTTTTGAATTGGTGTTCCCACCATCCTTCTTCAATATTATGACGCATCTCCTGGTTCATCTAGTGGAAGAGATTGCCATTCTCGGTCCGGTATTTCTGCACAATATGTTCCCCTTTGAGAGGTTCATGGGAGTCTTAAAGAAATATGTTCATAACCGTGCTAGACCAGAAGGAAGCATCTCCAAGGGATATGGAATAGAGGAGGTCATTGAGTTTTGTGTTGACTTTATTCCTGACCTTAAGCCGATTGGTGTTTCTGACTCGCGGCATGAGGGAAGACTAAGTGGAAAAGGCACGCTGGGAAAGAAAGCAATGATATGTAGGGACGGAGATTCTTTCACTAAAGCACACTACACAGTTCTACATAATTCCACCTTGGCAGCTCCGTATATCAAGGAACACAAGAATATTGTACGCTCCAAAAACCCGGGGAAGCCTGAATCATGGATTACAGATGAACACATGAAGTCTTTCGGTGGTTGGATGCGGACACATCTCTTGAATGACACCACTGTTGGAGATCAGCTATACTTGTTGGCCGCGTCACCATCTTCTACTGTATTGAATTTCCAAGGGTACGAAATAAATGGGAATACATTCTACACGATCGCCCAAGATAAAAAAGAGCACCAACCAAAATAGTGGTGTCCGCTTTGATGCAATAGACGAGAATGGACAAAAGGACACATATTATGGTTACATAGAGGAGATAGGGGAACTAGACTATGGAGTCTCTTTTAAGGTCCCTTTGTTTCGCTGCAAATGGGTCAACCTGAATGGGGAAGGGGTAAAGATAGACCAGTTGTACGGAATGACAACAGTGGATCTCAACAATCTTGGTTATAGAGATGAACCATTCGTACTAGCCAATGATGTGTCTCAGGTTTTCTATGTGAAGGACATGTCCTCCAGACCGAAAAAAAGAAAAAATATGCAAACGAATACATCATATGATGAGCCAAAGCGTCACATAGTTCTTTCAGGGAAAAGAAACATCGTGGGAATCGAGGACAAGACAGACATGTCAGAAGATTATAATAAGTTTGATGAAATGCCGCCCTTCACAGTGAAAACTGACCCAAGCATTCCGTTAAGTAAAGAAGATGCTCCATGGTTACGTCTGAAGCGGTCATAAGGAATGACATATGCCAAGAAGTTCATGCTCATATTATGTAACTCTAGTTCATGTCTTTCGCGGTTTGTGGTTTGACCGAAGGATATCTTTCGCGGTTTGTGGCCTTTAGTCCCGGTTTTGTAGTCTCAGTTTTTAATATTAATAAATGTCTTGAGTGTTAGTCCCGTTTTGTGGCTGGACCGGGAGTGCCTCTATGACCAGTTTCTTGGAGATGCCGGAGGACTGGGCTCCGTCGGCATCTCCCTGAAACTGGTCGTAGTGGTGTCCCTGCTCTCGAAAACCATCTTGCAGCTTGTAAATTCACTAACTAGATCAATACGCCTCGGAGCTAACTAATTTCACATATTAGAGAGTGCCTCTATGACCAGTTTCTCGGAGATGCCGGAGGACTGGGCTCCGTCGGCATCTCCCTGAAACTGGCCGCAGTGGTGTCCCTGCTCTCGAAAACCATCTTGCAGCTTGTAACTTCACTAAGTAGATCAATACGCCTCGGAGCTAACTAATTTCACATATTAGGGAGTGCCTCTATGACCAGTTTCTCGGAGATGCCGGAGGACTGGGCTCCGTCGGCATCTCCCTGAAACTGGCCGTAGTGGTGTCCCTGCTATCTAAAACCATCTTGGAGATGCCTCAAACTGGCTGGAGGACTGGACTCACAAGGATGCATATTTATAGTACAAGCAGCTCGGCATAATGTCGACACTCACGACATAATGTCAACACTCACCCCTATTATTAGTGCTGACTCATCTTTAGTCCCGGTTGGTGTCTCCAACCGGGACTAAAGGTTCATCTTTAGTCCCGGTTGGTGACACCATTCGGGACAAGGTACAAGCCGCACGACATAATGTAGACACTCACCCCTATTATTAGTGTTGCCTGGCCCACTCTGCCGCAATCCCTTCAGTCGCGGTTGGTTTCTCCAACCGGGACAAAATATGAACCCTCTCTTTATATAGGCATTTCCCTCTATTTATTAGGTAACACTTAAGACATTTATTAATATTAAAAACCAGGACAAACCGGGACTAGCTAACACTCAGGACTAAAGCCGCCCCCTTTAGTCATAATCATGCCTAGTCCTATAGTACGCAGCTTCAGGGTCTTCATCGTCGTCGTCATCATCATCGTCATCGTCACCTGCCACTCCGGGGATCCTCGGCCCATCCATGGCATATACCAGGGGCCATTCCAGCCTCGGATTCACGGCGGGTGGGAGAGGGGTCTCCTGGAAGACGATGCCGCTACCGCCGGGATAGTGTGGGGCCTGTGGCGGGTGGACTCGTGGGCACCGTAGGCGAGGATGGTCTCCCCCAGCGATGTAGCGCATCACTTTGATGATAGTACGGTTCGCCCACCACAGACAAGGGTAGTTGGAGGCGCACAGCGCCTCGGTCTCCTCGAGGGTCAGAATGGCCCAGTAGGCGTTGTCTATTGTTTTAAGAGAGGAAGGTGTGGATGTGTGGATAGCCATGACACGATCATCCTAAATATAGAGGGAAAGGGCGGGAAAACTTGGCGTGAAGCTTTGGGAAATGGAGGGAAATATCTTTAGTCCCGGTTAGTGACTACATCCGGGACTAAAAGCTCTAGTAGAAAGGAAAGGGCGGGAAGAGGTGGGAAATGGCGGAAAATATTTTTAGTCCCGGTTTGTGACTACATCCGGGACTAAATGTGTGGCGAACAATGATCATGTTTCGAAAAAACCTTCACAAAATGACCTATCATGTTGGAGGTTTCATGGCTTTTTCGGTCCAAATGACCGATGTTATGTGCTGAATCACGGCATAGTTTGTGATGTTGTGCCCATATTATGCATGTGTGGACATTGGTATGGAGAACAATGTTGCAGGAGGAAGTTTTCCTTTTTGTCGCACGGAAAAGCCCTTTTCCATTTTCCGAGCGCAAAAAACGGGTCGTTTTGTGAAGTAACCACCAAAATGCCGTTTCACAATGCTACCGTCCCATTTTCCTAAAATACTATACCACCTTACATGGACTATCTCCCAACCGGTACATCTCAAACCTTTTCGTCCATCCTGGGTAAAAAGGACAAATGTCTGCCGAATCGGTAGGAAGTGGGTCCGGTTTGTACTACAGCTACATGATCTATCGCCCGTGATTTTTTGAAAAAATCATTTTTAGACTCTCAATATGTGGTTTCTTCAGAGATCCAATGCAAGTTCTAACGATGCTCGTCCCCTATCTTCATGCACACCGGTTCGACCATAGTTAGAAATTCAGATAATTCAAAACGGGCATAATAAATTCAAAAAAATCCGAACAATGAAAATCCTTCGCTTGGTGTCATATTTTGTTACATAGTTGAAAGGAAAAATACCAGACTTGGTATATTGATCATGTTTCGAAAAAAACTTCACAAAATGACCTATCATGTTCGAGGTTTCATGGCTTTCGGTCCAAATGACCGATGTTATGTGCTGAATCACGGCATAGTTTGTGATGTTGTGCCCATATTATGCATGTGTGTGGACATTGGTATGGAGAACAATGTTGCAGGAGGAAGTTCTCCTTTTTTTCGCACGAAAAAGACCTTTTCCATTTTCCGAGCACAAAAAACGGGTCGTTTTGTGAAGTAACCACCAAAATGCCGTTTCACAATGCTACCGTCCCATTTTCCTAAAATACTAGACCACCTTACATGGACTATCTCCCAACCGGTACATCTCAAACCTTTTCGTCCATCCCGGGTAAAAAGGACAAATGTCTGCCAAATCGGTAGGAAGTGGGTCCGGTTTGTACTACAGGTACATGATCTATCGCCCGTGATTTTTTGAAAAAATCATTTTTAGACTCGCAATATGTGGTTTCTTCAGAGATCCAATGCAAGTTCTAACGATGCTCGTCCCCTATCTTCATGCACACCGGTTCGACCATAGTTAGAAATTCAGATAATTCAAAACGGGCATAATAAATTCAAAAAAATCCGAACAATGAAAATCCTTCGCTTGGTGTCATATTTTGTTACATAGTTGAAAGGAAAACTACCAGACTTGGTATATTGATCATGTTTCGAAAAAAACTTCACAAAATGACCTATCATGTTCGAGGTTTCATGGCTTTCGGTCCAAATGACCGATGTTATGTGCTGAATCACGGCATAGTTTGTGATGTTGTGCCCATATTATGCATGTGTGTGGACATTGGTATGGAGAACAATGTTGCAGGAGGAAGTTCTCCTTTTTGTCGCACGGAAAAGCCCTTTTCCATTTTCCGAGCGCAAAAAACGGGTCGTTTTGTGAAGTAACCACCAAAATGCCGTTTCACAATGCTACCGTACCATTTTCCTAAAATACTAGACCACCTTACATGGACTATCTCCCAACCGGTACATCTCAAACCTTTTCGTCCATCCCGGGTAAAAAGGACAAATGTCTGCCGAATCGGTAGAAAGTGGGTCCGGTTTGTACTACAGGTACATGATCTATCGCCCGTGATTTTTTGAAAAAATCATTTTTAGACTCGCAATATGTGGTTTCTTCAGAGATCCAATGCAAGTTCTAACGATGCACGTCCCCTATCTTCATGCACACCGGTTCGACCATAGTTAGAAATTCAGATAATTCAAAACGGGCATAATAAATTCAAAAAAAAATCCGAACAATGAAAATCCTTCGCTTGGTGTCATATTTTGTTACATAGTTGAAAGGAAAAATACTAGACTTGGTATATTGATCATGTTTCGAAAAAACTTCACAAAATGACCTATCATGTTCGAGGTTTCATGGCTTTCGGTCCAAATGACCGATGTTATGTGCTGAATCACGGCATAGTTTGTGATGTTGTGCCCATATTATGCATGTGTGTGGACATTGGTATGGAGAACAATGTTGCAGGAGGAAGTTCTCCTTTTTGTCGCACGGAAAAGCCCTTTTCCATTTTCCGAGCGCAAAAAACGGGTCGTTTTGTGAAGTAACCACCAAAATGCCGTTTCACAATGCTACCGTCCCATTTTCCTAAAATACTAGACCACCTTACATGGACTATCTCCCAACCGGTACATCTCAAACCTTTTCGTCCATCCCGGGTAAAAAGGACAAATGTCTGCCGAATCGGCAGGAAGTGGGTCCGGTTTGTACTACAGGTACATGATCTATCGCCCGTGATTTTTTGAAAAAATCATTTTTAGACTCATAATATGTGGTTTCTTCAGAGATCCAATGCAAGTTCTAACGATGCTCGTCCCCTATCTTCATTTTAAAAGGTTACATTAATTATTTTTTAAAAATAGAAAATGGTTTTGGATTATTTATTCAAATCCATACACTTCTTATGTTTAAAGTTTTTCTAAATTCCAAATTAATATTCAAAAATATAAGTTAATTCATTTTAAAAGGTTACATTAATTATTTTTTAGAAATAGAAAATGGTTTTGGATTATTTATTCAAATCCATACACTTCTTATGTTTAAAGTTTTTCTAAATTACAAATTAATATTCAAAAATATAAGTTAATTCATTTTAAAAGGTTACATTAATTATTTTTTAGAAATAGAAAATGGTTTTGGATTATTTATTCAAGTCCATACACTTCTTATGTTTAAAGTTTTTCTAAATTCCAAATTGATATTAAAAAAATATAAGTTAATTCATTTTTAGTTGTAAATGGTTCATATTTTAAATGGTTACATTAATTGTTTTTTAAAACAGAAAATGGTTTTGAATTATTTATTCAAATCCAAACACTTTTTATGTTTAAAGTTTTTCTAAATTCCAAATTAATATTCAAAAATATAAGTTAATTAATTTTAAATGGTTTCATTAATATTTTTTAAAAATAGAAATTGGTTTTGGATTATTTATTCAAATCCATACACTTCTTATGTTTAAAGTTTTTCTAAATTCCAAATTAATATTTAAAAAATATAAGTTATTTCATTATTAATTTTAAATGGTTCATAGTTTAAATGGTTACATTAATTATTTTTCAAAACAGAAAATGGTTTCGAATTAGTTATTCAAATCCAAACACTTTTTATGTTTAAAGTTTTTCTAAATTCCAAAGTAATTATCATTTAAAAAACATTACAAATTTAAACCCCAAAATAAAAAATAAGGCGGGAACAGAGAGAAAATAACTGAAAAATTTTGAAAACAGGGGAATACGTCCCGGTTGGAGCCACCAACCGGGACGGAAGAGCCCCCTGCGCGCGCGCCCCTTCAGATGCTGAAAATTGGACTATAGGTCCCGGTTGGTGGCTCCAACCGGGACGTATGACATTTAGTCCCGGTTGGAGCCACCAACCGGGACAAAAGGTCCTTTGGTTATAACTGGGTGCCCCTCCTCTTCTTCTTCCCCATCTCCCCTCCTCTTCTCTTCTCGCGCACGACGCCGTCAGGCTGCCCCGCCGCCGTGCACGCCCTACCGGCCGCCCCTCGCCCAGCCAAGCGTGCAGGAAGCTTCGCCTCGTCGCCCCGAGGCTTCTCCCTGAAGGAATCGACCCCGCTCGCTCCCAATCGTCGCCAACGACCCTCGAGCCCGACGATCGCCGCCGTCGATTCATCGGCTCCCGACCTCGCCTCGCCTCCCCGACACCACCACCGCACACCTGGTGAGCTGCTGGTCCTTGTGGACCCTCTCTCTCGCCCCCTCTCGCTCTGGTTCATCCTCCCCGTCGACCACCTGCCACCACCGCCGCTCACCGTCGTCGTGCTCTCTCTCCGGTGACCTTTTGGAGGCGGCGCCGCTACTCTTTGGCTCGCCTCAACCTCCTCTCTCTAACGCTCGCACGCACGCGCCCTAGATCGCCCCCTAACGCCGTTCCCCATCACCGTCCTGCAAGCCACCGCCGGCGTGACGTCACCCGTGCATCAGCGCGACCCAGCCAGGGAGCCACTTTGCCTGCATGGCTTTCCTATGTGGCCTCTGGCCCACAGGTCAGCATCTCTGGCTAGCCCTAGCCCGAGTTAAAAATGCCCCCCTAAACCACTTTTGCTTGTGTGGCTGCTGAGGTGGCTCCGGGCCCCTCTGTCAGTCATTGTGGCTAGATATGCCTGCGGTGTAAAAAGTTTAACCAGCTTTTAATAATTTCAGAAATAATTATAATCTTATAAATTCAATAACTTTTAATCTATAAGTCATAAAAATATGAATAATATATCAAAATGTTCAGAAAAATGAAACCTAGCTATCTAAGCTATAATCATGCATTGTTCAACAACTTAAATTACAAGTTTAATTAGAAGAACAAATCCACCCCTCTCATGTGTTCCGGAGTTTCTCCGAGTTAGGGTTTTCACCCCTCGGAACCCCGATTAAATCGTCGAGCATTTCTTAGGGTTACATTCCAATGAAAATTAACTTGTCATATCATCATACTTGCTTGAGCATTGCATCGATGCCATGTGTTGATTGTTTCCCTTTCTTTTTGGTGTTTGGATTATTAGGTTTATTATTAGTTAGGTATTATTAGGTTTATTAATTAGTTTGGTATTATTGGTCTTCGGCCCCACTGGTCAGTCACTGTGGGTAGCCCCAGACCCGATTCACATTTTCAAGCAACTTAGGTGCATGTGGGTTCGACGATGTGCCTATCTACTACACGGTTTCCCTTTCTCTTCATTTTTATTATTGTGTATGTATATATTAGGGTTTCTCTGAATTAGGGTTTATATCTCTCAACACCGTACTTAACTTTCTCCTTTAGCCGCTTTGACTTATTCGTTTTTCCACCTATGAAGAAAATATGGACCCACACGTCAGAGACGAAGAAAAGGAAGAGTTGATCCAAGGTGTGATCCGTGGGGAAGATAATTTAGACGTATCAACGTTTCTGAACAACTCCGGTGAGGGTGATCCTCTTTTTACCGGAGTAGACAACTTGTTTGAGGTTGAAGGTGTTGCCTTCCGCGAGGGAGAAGGCGATGCCTTGTGTAATCGAGAAGACGACCGCTCCGGCGAGGTGCATGTAATATAAATCAATTCATTAATTAATCATCTGCTATCTATATAGAAATAGTAACGACGATCTTTCTTCTTTTAGCCCTCTGGATCGAAGGAATCTACTGAAAAGAGCAGACGAGGCCCAACCAAAAAGTTGCAAGACCATGAGAGGTTCAGGATCGAAGATGTCGCTGAAGACGGCAGACCGACAGCTCCCGAAGTTGTCGCAACCAAATTTGTGGCACAATGCGGAGTAATCGTTAGGGACTTAATCCCGATCACCATTAGAAATTGGAATAGGCCTGCTAATGCGGATGAAGAGGGAACATGTTTATTTGTCCCTAACCACGCCAAAGATTTACTGTGGAAGAGGCTCATGGTTAATTTCAAACTACCGAAGATAGAGCTGGATCCAAATGCGGAGGATCCAGTTGAGGACGCCTTACAACATGGGAGAGCCATGGAGGCTAAGGTCAGGGAGTGGGCTTTGAAGAAGATGGCCCAGTGTTTCACCAACTGGAAGAAAAGATTGCACCTTGACTATGTCGTGAAAAAGAAGACTCCCGATTTCAAGAATATTCAGTTTGAGAAGATAAAACCATTCTGGGATGAGTTTGTGGAATACAAGAAATCAGAAAAAGCTAAGAAAATGTCTGAAACGAATAAGCTGAATGCTGCTAAGAAGAAGTATCACCATACTATGGGGCAAGGTGGCTACAGGGTTGGCATTCCTAAGTGGGAGAAACTTGAGCAGGAACTGCGTGATAAAAAGATCACCCCAGAGACAGACGATTGGGTAGAACGTGCAAGGAATTGGTTTTACGAGCATGGGGGCACGTTGGACTCGGAAGGGAGGTGTATATATAACATACGACATAAAGAAGACCCCTTGCCAATCGAGAGGATCAGAAAAGCAGTAAAGGCTGTTAAAGATGGGGACTTCATTCCCGATAGAGAGAATGATGAGCTCACACTCGCCCTTGGAAATGGACGAACACGAGGCACAATAGGCTCCCAATCATGGAGGACTGGGTTTCCCGAAGAGAGGAAGAAATATCCTGATAGAAGCCGTCAGAGGAGTAAGGACAGGGCGGCAGTTGAAGCAGAAAGTCAGAAAGAGCGAATGCGTTTAATTGAAGAACGATTAAAGCAACAACAAGATGAAATTAACACACTTAAAGAGCAAAGTACTACCGGCCCATCTCAGCAGCACACTGCATTCGATGCTACCGGCCTATCGAATAATCGAAAAAGCAGTGTGGCTTCCACCGAGGTCCTGGGTGATGACAATGGCGATGCCGATGATGCACCGACGATGGCTCCTGTTGGCTACCCAGTGGATGATATCACAGAGATGAGACACTGCGAGCTACATGTCAAAGTTGTGAACATATCAATGAAGGTGGCGGTCGGCTATGCCTTACCAATTGGACCCACACCAACTTACCACTGTCGTCCGGTTCCAGAGGGCTATGCTGTTGTCGGCGTGGATGAAATCATGCCCACCTTTGAGGTTTTGGATCTTCACTACCCTGCTGGTGAAGGGGATGTGACTGTGCTGGATGACGCAAAAAACGTCACCATTCTATGGCCGAAGGATTGTATCGTGCTTCGAAATCACACGCCAAGGCCATCTTCGCCGCCGCCTCACCCGTCTCCAGCGAGGTCGTCGCCGCCGCGGCAGCCGTCTTCGTCGCCTCACCCGGCTTCGTCGCCTCACCAATCTCCGGTGCAGCCATCGCCGGCGCCTCGGGATAAAAAGCGTAAGCGTACCGCTACTGTGCGTCGTAAGCGATCGCCGAAACGTAAACAAGAGCCTCTTCCAAAAGTACCAACGGTTCCTCCCAAGAGAGCTTATGACTGTACTGAAGAGGAGACTGCGGCGTTCGTTGATGCGGAAACGACAGCGTTTTTTGCTAAGCTGAGGCGGCCGAAAGAGCCAGAGTTCCCCAGCACCAAAGAAGAAAAAGCCAAAGTGTTGAAAATGCTAAAGAATCTTCATCAACCCGAGCCAAAGCTGTCATCAGACTATGAGCGTTCTATTCTCAAGTCACATGCGGCACAAAAAGCCTCGAAGAGCAGTACTGATGCAAGCGGGAAATCTGTTGCCCAGCTCGGAGAACAAGCAAAACAGACTTGCGCCCCTCTCAAGGTGATTTCTCAAACCAATGTGGGGTCGAGCAAATATGGGGCCGAAGAGCAGTATGATCCAGAGGTAGTTGCACAATACGGAGAAGCTGCCGCTGCTCAAGGTATGAGTATTGCCCAGTACTTATCCCAGTTAGAGTTCTTCCCCGTGAGTGAAGTAGCATACAAATACCAGTACGGAAAACCTCTCGTCAAACCTGAGGAGGTAAACAATCTTCCAACAAAAATGCGAAGATTGCATAACTGGTACATGCATGCCACAAGGGCCGGGGCTAACTGGATAGTGCTGAGGGTTACAAAAAAGCATCATGGGAAAGATAAGGATGACATGATATCCATTGAATTTGATGAACTATTTCAATTATTCAATCAAGATGCCTTGGACAAATCGATCATCAGTGCCTATTGTCTGTAAGTACTAATTCTGTAATTAATTTAGTCTCCAGCTATATTATTTTGTTTATTGCATGTATATAATCATATTGTAATATGCAGAATGAAGATTCTCGAATGCAGCAGAGGACAAATCTATGACATTGGCTTCATTGACCCATATTGGGTTCATGAAGCTAATCTCAAAATAAGCCCCCAGGATACGGAGGATAATATAGTACACGCGTTAAGGTTTCAAGAAACCAAAAGAGAAATACTATTTCCTTACAACTTCCAGTGAGTGTTATTGTCTTGTATACACTTTCTATTTCGCTTACTCGATGTTAAGTATATAATTGATTAGTTCTGCATTCGCAGGTACCACTATATTCTGTTAATCATTCAACTTGACAAAGGGCGTGTACTAGTCATGGACTCGAAACATAAACCCCTTGAGACGTGGAAGGACATGCAGATACTTCTCCAGCGGTAATTCTAATCATTACGACACTATATCGGCAACGTTCGTGAATTTTATGATATCAAGTACTTAATAACTTATTTTATTCGTTTTTTACGCCGGGCAGCGCTTGGAAACGGTTCACCAAGAAGGCTAGGGGTGTTTGGAAAGAGGAGCTTACATTTTAACCACTAGATGTAAGCACCACTAGCTATATCCGCGCATCTCTTTGATTCTAGTTTTGATAGTTATTATCATGCTTGATTATTATTTTGATTGAACTCTGTTCTCGTAAAGTGCCTGACGCAGGGACCAGGTAACAATCTATGTGGATACTATGTATGCGAGTTCATCCGGCAGACGTGCGATGAGAAGGGCAGAAATTTAAAGCAACTCCACGTACGTAAACAATTTCTATAGTTTTTAATTATAATCAAATTGTGTTTAGTTTCATATTCATATAGGCTGACTCCTTTTTAAATCAGATCGAACGTCTACGGGACGGTCTTCTGCCAAAGGATAGCATACAAGCAATTCAGGAGGAATTGGCGGGATTCTTGGATGCAGAAGTCCTAAACACACAAGGGGAATACTACTCGGCTGTGTATAGACAATAGGAATTGTAAAAATAGCAACTTTCAAGAAATTGGCCGGTAGCATCGAATAGCAACTTTTGTATGTAGTGCATGAACTCGATCTGTGTATTGAATGTAATGTTGTCATGATGATCTTGTGTAATATAAGGTTCCTTCGTTGATAAGTGCAAAACACTAAATAAACAATAAAACAACCTAAATGAATTCTCTGCCACGGCACAAAAAGTGGCGCAAATGCTGCCGCGGCAACAAAATGTGCCAAAATGAATTCTCTGCCGCGGCAGAGAAATGGGCCAAATCTCTGCCGTGGCAGCAGGTTATTAGTCCCGGTTCGTGTTACGAACCGGGACTAATGCTCCACCCCCCCTCGCGCTCTGATGCCGCCACGTGTGCCCCATTTGTCCCGGTTGGTGGGGCAACCGGGACTAATGGTTAGAGCTTTAGTCCCGATTGCCCCGTCCCGGTTGTGCAACCGGGACTAATGGCCCTTACCAACCAGGACGCATGGGCCCTTTTCTACCAGTGTAATATTGCAGATCGTGATATCTTGAGGGCAATGAATGGAAGAGGAAGCGGGCCTTCATCGTCACATATGCGTATGGGTTCTGGATCTCTCGTGAGGAAGACAATGAAGATGATAACAAAGATGCTGATATGCGAGGATAGAACTTAAAAGGAACCTAGCCGCCCCCGTGTCGTCCCCCAAGGCGGCACCGGGGCGAAACCCTATTCGCCGAAAAACTACAAGCCGGTAGCCTCCCCTTCCGCCGCTGCCGCCGGCAAGGGCCACGGTGGTGACGGGCCCCAGGGCCGAAGGTGCTGGGGGCGGCGGCAGATCTCCGGTGGCGGTTGGGGACGGCGGCGAAGATCTTCTGCGTGTAGGATCTGGGGCGGCGACCCCGATCATGCGACGGCGGTGGCGTTCCTTCGGGTGTGGTGTCAGCGGGGGTGGAGTTCGTCTGTTCAAGGCCATGGGGCGGCGCCCCGGTCACGGCGACTGGAGACTTCCCTTGGGCATCCACGCTTGAGGTGGAGGCGGCGGCCGTAGGCCTAGGCTCACGCCTAGACCCGCCATCGGTGCGGCCTTTGGTCACCTGGAGGTGCGTGGGGAGGCGGCACGATGCTCGCGGTCGACCATGCTGGTTTCCAGTGGGATGACGCGTGCGTGTGGTTTGGTCGCAGACTTGCCTTCTTTTCCGCCGGAGGGGGTCGGTCGGCGGGCGGCGGCGTGGGGGCCTGCCGATCTGCCCAATGAAGGGGGCGATCCTTCAGGGCTTCTCGCACCTGGAAGATGGTCTGCTTGATGTCGGCTCTCATTTTCTGGCCGGTGACGAGTTCCGGAAGGCTCCGCCGGCGATCTCTTTTGCGCACAAGTTGCCCGCAGATTGCTGGATCGGGTGGGATTCGGTCGTGTGTTCCTATTTCAAAGGAGCGACACAAAGCTGCGCTGACTGTTGCCAACATGGGACATGTTGGTCTTCGATTTCCATGGAGGACACAGTGGTGGAGAATGTCAGTCGGCTGAGATATGAAGCTACTGATGGTGGGCTAAGTCTTGGTGGTGATGAGGACCTTGCTTGATGACTCTTGACTTGTAGCAGCGACAGTGAAAAGCGGGGGCGGCAGTACAGGAAGAGTACAGGGTCTTATCTTTCAGGGTGAAAATCCAAGGTCTGGCCTTAACTGGTTGTGCCTGGCATTGGTCTTGAAGGCATTGTTTTGAGAGAGATAGACTTGCTCCAGGGTGAAAATCCAAGGTCTGGCCTTAATTGATTGTGCCTGGCAATGTTCTTGTTGAAGACATTGTTTTGTGAGCACGGTTCTGGATGCTGTCTTGGTGGTGTTTGGTGTTGCAGTTACAATGTCTTGATCACCGTAGCGGGATCTTTTATTTTTCCGTTCTTCTAGTTCTTTTGTAATAGGGCTGTGTGCATCCGTAATGTTTTTAGAACATTGCGTTGTTGCAGAGGCCGGGTGTAATTGGTATCTTTCGTGATATTAATATATGCTCCTTTCCAAAAAAAAAAAAAAAAACTTAAAAGGAGAAAGTTTGCTGCAAAAGAGATGGTTGTTTTGTTTCCTTGATGTTGCTTTCGTTTCATCGGTTGCTGGAATAGTCTTGTAGTTTTGGCAGTCCTTCCGTGATTGCCTTTGAATTTCTGTTTGATCCCCCTCTGAGATCTTTTGACGCAGCGTTGCTTCTTTTTCTTTTGCACTTGGATGCTGCTTTTCTGTATTCTGTTATCTTTTGGTAATGGAGTTCGATCGATCACATTTGGGTCGCTTGGAGAAAACAGTTAGTTAGCTCAGGTGGTTCGTCCATCTCCTTCACTTCTTTGTTCTATCAAATCCACTTCATGTATGTAAGGACGGTTCAGCCAGTCGCATCGCCTCTGTTTAGCCAGTAGATATTATATTGTGATGGATTCTGCCCCGTGTTCTTATTTTCCAGATTGATCAGCCGGATCCACAGGATATGTACTCCTACTTATTGGATGAACAATTCAATATGTACTCCTACTTAGGTCTTAGGACATGTCCTGATTCTTGACAATAACATGTACTGGAAGGTTTTTTCGACAGCACTTGGACAGCAAACCGAGAGCATCTCCACTCGGCTACCCATGACGCCGATCCGGACGCTGAAAATAGGTTCGGACAAAATTTTGTCCAGTCGCTTAGCAGGAACCTGTTTTCGTTTGGATTTGGGCCAACTTTGGTCCGGCCTACCCAGGTCATACTCAGGATCCTGGGAATGCCGGACGAAGCGAATTCGACGAGTGGACCCGCCCAGTTAGCATATATTCGCCATATTCATCCAAAGTTCGCCCAAAGTTCGCTCATATTCGTCCAAAGTTCGCCCATATTCGTCCAAAGTTCGTCCATATAGACCATATTCGCCCAAAGTTCGCCCAAAATTCGGGCATATTCGCCCAAAGTTCGTTCGTGTCGCCCATATTCGTCTAAATTTTGCCCAAAGTCCGTCTATATAGATCATATTTGTCCAAAGTTCGTCCATATTCGCCCAAAGTTCGTCCATATAGACCATATTTGGCCAAAGTTCGTCCATATAGACCATATTCGCCCAAAGTTCGCCCAAAATTCGGGCATATTCGCCCAAAGTTCGTTCATAGTTCGTCCATATCGCCATATTCGCCAAAGTTCGTCCGTATCGACCATATTTGTCTAAAGTTCGCCCATATTCGCCCAAAACCGCTTATATTCGCCCAAAGTTCGCCCAAAGTTTGCCGAAATTTGTTAAATTTTAGCAAACGCGAAAACTCGCCTGGATACGCTAGTGAGAAACTCGGCGTACTTAGACCGAAAACTTGTTTCGTCCGGCTAAAAAAAATTTCGGATTTTGGCCTGAATTCGTTACACGAGTCGAGATGCTATGAGCCGAGTTTGCTTAGGTCGGTGACATCCGGCAGTGCAGGCGCTATGGCGTGGTCCTGGGCGGTGGGGACGCGTGGGGTGTCTGGGCCGCGTGGTTGTGCTCCTACAAGACACAGTGGTCGCATGCCCTACTCCCGGATGGCTCTGATGGCTAACGGGCTGGACTACTGGACATCCCATCTCCTTTTGTGCTAAACAAAATTAACACGAGCCAACGGCCAGACGGCTAGACTTTCCGGGCCAAAAGACGAGCCAAAATCTCGCTACGGTTTGACTTTCCGAGCTCGACTCGGTCCATATTTTTCTTGGGCCGAGCTAGGCTCGGGCCAAACCTCCACCAGACCAGGCCGAGCGTCCAGGCTTAGGAGGAAAGCCGTGTCGATCAACCCAAGGGCCAAGGGCATGTGTGTTATTTTCTGATTTTTAAGTATGTTCTTCTATAGGTTGGGTATATTTAATGTATGGTTTTGATGATAGGGGTTAGCCTCAAGGGTGACCCGATTTTCATGAATTTCGTGGTCAAATCGACAGAAAAAGCGAGAGAAAGAGAGAAGGTATCGAAAGCGAACACACATCTTGCGAAGAACACGATAAACACACGCAAACACAACACGATATAAGACATATTGCTCTCTCCGGAGGTTACCGGTTCGATAGAATCGTCGCAAGAAAAGATCGGTCAACGTGCTCCCGTCAAATCCACATCGGAGAGAGTAGAACACCTTGGAGAGGATCTTGATAACTTTACTCGAGCCAACTCAAAGTAAAAATCTTGTACAACTAAGGATGATCAAAGACATAATCCATAAAGGTTGGTGACGATAGTCGGTCCCATTGTAAGAGGAGGAGGCAAAACTAGAGAGATTTCATAGGGGGGTTGTCTTATAATCTATCATCTATGCCTAGGATATTTATAGCCCAACCACATAAACAAGGGTAGCTTGGGGATAAAACTAGGGTTTTGAACGGAATAGGGGTTACATGGGTCATGGCCCAGCTATAGACGTGCATGCCCAATACTTAGGTCGTAGACTCCGAGGTGCGGTGGCCGGAGACTCCGGGGTGCTTGTTGTAGCTTCTGTTACTTGGGACGAAGGCCTAGCCGGAGCCTTCTGGCAGATACTCCAGGATGCACAGACCGGAAACTCCGGGAGTCGGAGGCTGGAGACTCCGGTGCTATTTCAGGAGCTTCTTCCTTTTCTTCCAAGCCTCCATATTATCAGGCTTGATGCTCCGGGCTTCCTCTCTTGGCTTCATACTTGTCGGTGTGAGCCTATCATGGTCATAGGACGGAGTATGAAGTAGTATACCATTCAATATGGTAGGAAGTGGAGTATCATAGAGGATATAATTCATCTTTGGAATCCGTGACAACTTGTCATAAGTGGAAGTGCTTAATAGAGCGATGACCGTAGGTTGGGCCGTATCATCTGGCCTTCTCGCAAAAGAATTAACTACCAAAGGGTAAAAATATGGCAAGTCTAGATGGGTAGAGATTCTTACAAAGTCACATCCAAGCTAAGGTTAGAAGTGAAATATATATCATTGCAACCTCTAAAGGGCAGGAAAATAGAGAAGTGAGAACTCCTGGTTTCCTCTATGGTAAGCTTGGAACTCCCTACCTACTTGGCCCTATTAAATTAATGCATGAGCTAACTATCCCAAAGTCCAAATTAATGGAAAGAGCTAGGCAATATAATATATTTCTAACACTCCCCATCGCATCTAGGTCGGTGGACTTTTTCTTCACGAGAGTAGGACGTGGATTTAGGGTGTCCGTAGTTATTTATTTTAAAAATGAGTTACCTAGGATTTGAACTCAAGACCTCTGGCTTTGATATTATACTAAATTGATGTACTAGCCAACTATCCCAAAAGTCCGAACTAATGAAAAAGGCTAGGCAATATGTTATAGTTTGACAGAGCAGTGTTGTCTACTCAGATCATACTAAACTACAAGGGAAAGGACTATCTTAACCTTTTTATTTAGATAAAATGATGTGATTATATTAAGCCAACCCTGAATCCGGTACAATATTGTTCACAATACAGTCTGGTGCAATGCTAAACCACACCTTACATAATTTAAGAAAAAAATTTATTCCCGCAACCTTCTTTTGATGTTCGATGAGCAACCACGTTCGTCGATCGCCGCAACACGCTCACCGTTGATACTTTAAAACCATTCATTAGGTTTTTTATTTCCTCAACCAGCGGACAGTAGGAACATCGGTCCTATCCCTCCCTTCTTAGTTTTTCCGCAACCTCGGAATTGTCCATTTCTAGAACCACACGTTGAACCTGACCTTCACTCGCCACTTGCAGATCCTGCTTGCAAGCCATCAATTCTGCACCTTCCGCATCGGCAAGGTAGGGGAAATGGAAGGCTCCCGCAAGGAAGCCGACATGGCAGTCATGCAATAGCATACCACCACCACCAAAGTTTTTATGCCGATTTGAATGCACCATCGATGTTAAGCTTGCTTCAACCTTAAGGGTGGGAACCGATGTCCCAAAGCCCTGGCCGGCGGCAGTGGAGTATGAACCCACATCCATTCCTCTACCCTTGCAAATATTCTCTTAGTGAGATTGATTTAGGGTCTTCTAGGCGATTTGCTTCACAAGCTTAGTTTCGTGCTTGTCAGCGGTTATAAACTAGCATCATCATCCAGGAAACTTATTTCCCTTTCTTCTTTCCAATTCAGTCCCGCGGCCATCCTTTGAGATCCGAGTGGCACGACAGATGGGCCGGTGGTTTTTCCATGGGCAAACACATCTCCTCCCAGGGCATTCCAAGTCGAATGCGAACAATACCTCAAAGCGATGTACCAAACTCTTCTCTTTGCCGCATACTAGACAAACTATTCCGTCTACGAATCCCCGGTGCTTGAGTCCAGTATACACATAGTGACACTATTCTCAATCAGCCTCCAAAAGTGAAACTTTACTTTACCTGAAACATTAGCATCCCAGATCGACAAGCACCCTTTGTGTTGATCACACGACCGCAGAAGACTCCGGCAAACCTCGTCGTTGACGTTTACATTGCATAGCAAGGTGGTATGCCGACTTGACCAAGAAAAGTCATGTTCGGAACCGAGTTTGCCAGCGTAGATCTGCATGTATCTCTAACATCTTGCTCATGGAAGTAGAGACACAAGCAAAAGACGAGGAATGAAACTCTAGCTTGCTAGCTAGCTCCCGTGCATGCTATAGCCTTTTATTTTTGCAAGTTGCTTTCAGATTAAGACAAAATAGAATCTTTTGCATGCATATCTAGTATAATAGCTAACATATTGACATATTGATAGCTCTCTCTCTCTCTCTCTCTCTCTCTCTCTCTCTCTCTCCTATAACAATAAACCCCAACGAAACTTGTTTATAATGTTTTTCATCAATATATTTTTCTGTCTGCAACTCTTAGAAATTGTCAATTATTTTCTAACTATGATTACCAAAGTTTAAAACTATGTGAAACATACTTTTCCAAACAAGAAAAACCACCCAGTTTTATAAAGTATTTTCAAAGTTTCACCAAGTTTTAATAGTCGATTTTCAAATATTATCAAAATATAGTCAATATTAGTCTTGGTTTGAAGCCCTCTTTAATAGGAACTCAGATATTTGAACAACTTTTAAATCAAAGTTTTGGCTCAAAATATACAAAAGTTTTAGATTGTGCAAATAGAGAGAGTAGTCTAGTAAAACCTACTATAAAATGTAGAGGAGAGAGAAGATGTGACCTAATGCGTAGAAGGAGAGAGACGATTGGCCATGCCACGCGACCTCGCGGCGGTAGAATTGCAGGGTCTCAGCAAAAGACTCACTATAACAACCCACCGAACCAATAGAACTTTAAATATTCTTTTAGATTTTCACAGAGATAAAGAAATACGGTACAAACCATCTTATACTATACTCTAATTTGCACAAAGCCATGTTCAAGAACAAATACCATATGAGTTATAGGGTATGAAATATTGTCCGTACAACTTAATTAATTATTTGTAGTCCTAACAGCCTAAACTAATTTTTTCCACATTAATTGTGTGTTTGGGAGTGAACCTAAAAATATATTGATACACGGGAAAATGTAAACAACACACTTGCGCACCATGCCTTGTCATGTGCCGATTTTCTTAGGTGTTTTTTGCGTCCTGCATGTGCATGCAAAAATATGTCACCCCAGCTAAAAAAAAATCATTACTAAATTAGAAAAATCAAAATTATTTATCTTCCAAATAATCTGATCAACGTTCGGATTGCATCTCTAAGTTCCTCTCCGCAAGAGCTTTAAAACTAGATGTCATGTTGTTATGTTTTGATAATTGTTTCCCTCACATCAGTTACACTATAGTACTATGATTGTGGGATTAGCAGTGAACAGACAAACAGTTACCATGATAACCATGCATAATTACTAAAAAAATTACATGTTTGTGGATATTATAATTAATGACATGCACAACTAAAGAGCGAGTGTTCAAGTGTTTCTGCTTCATTCCACAAAATTACTACATTCTCCATAAAAATATATAAGGCACGCCATTAATTTTTGTTGGTTGACTGTAATTTGTACTAATAATATACGCATAAAATTGGTCTAAAATATATGAAAAGAAAGAAATTTGCAACATGAATCCAATGGTACCATTTATACATTCTCAATCTTTATAATTTAGTGTAATAGAGATAGTGAAAATCGTGTATCAAAGACCAGCAAAAAATAACGGCCTTATATTCTAGGACAGAGGGGCTATTATATAGCCTAGCATTGGCTTAGAATGACGTATAAGAACCTGGCAATCAAATTATTAACCCAACAACTAAGTAGAGTACATACAATTTCGCAAATAAGTGATAAAAATCTATACATTACAGACAAAGTTTCGAAGATCTTGTCGTCACGAGCCAAAGGTGAAAATAAAACTTCAATCGACTTAGTGGTAAAGTTTTTAAAAGTTAAGAATCAAAGGGATATTTGCATGTTATACATGTACTTGGTGTCTGAGAGAAGAGAAAGAAGTGCCACCTCATGAAAAGATCCAAGAAACCTAGCAAAGTCCTATATATAAAAATGGACTAAATCTGTAACAACAAAACACTCGTGCTGCTAACAGCTCAGATGGCCAATCGTCCTCCCATTTTTTAGCAAGACGACCCGAAGTCAAGGCAAACCGGCAACGTCAGAGACGAGGGAGACGGGCGGTAGATCAGGAGGCTGGCTCTCATCTCGCCTTTCTCCGTACGATGCACCGCTGTTCCTGTTGGGGCGCCCAACGGAAACGCCCCATGAGCTTCGCCGGCGACTCGTCCAGCCCGTGCAGCCCCTCCAGCTACGCCGCGCGGACCTCTATGAGCATTCGCCGCCACCGGGACGGTAGCAGCAGCAGCAGCGGCAGCGGCAGCGGCGGCAACGCGCACCGCAAGGCGCACAAGTTCACGCTGGCGCAGCTGTCGGCGGCCACGGACGGCTTCTCCGACTCCAACCTCATCGGCGAGGGCGGCTTCGGCAGGGTCTACAAGGGCTGTCTCCGGCTCGATGACGACTCAGGCGCGCCGACGTTGGTGGCCGTCAAGCAGCAGCGCCGCGGGGGCATGCAGGGGAGCCGCGAGTTTGCCGTGGAGTGCGCGATGCTGATGGCGTTCCGGCACGCCAACATCGTCTCCCTCGTCGGCTACTGCGCCGAGGGCCAGGAGCGTCTCCTCGTCTACCCGTACCTCCCCCGCCGCAGCCTCGACGTCCACCTCTTCCTCTCCATGTCCCCAGACAACCACCACCATCAACCATTGGACTGGAACACGCGCGTCAAGATCGCGCGCGGCACCGCCAGGGCGCTGCGGTACCTGCACGAGGCGGTGACGCCGTCGGTGATCTACCGGGACCTCAAGCCCGCCAATATCCTCCTCGCCGACGACTTCACGCCCAGGCTCTCCGACCTAGGCCTCGCCAGGCTCGGCCCCGGCGGCGATGAGACACACGTCTCCACGCGCATCATGGGCACTCACGGCTACTGCGCACCGGACTACGCTGCCTCCGGCAGGCTCACCGTCAAGTCCGACGTCTACAGCTTCGGGGTCGTGCTACTGGAAATCATCACGGGCCGAAGGGCGTTCGACGCCGCCAGGGAGGAGGAGGAGCAGCGGCGGCTGCTGGTGTGGGCCAAGCCCTGCCTCGCCGACGTGCGGAAGGGGTACAGCAGGCTGGCCGACCCGGCGCTGCGCGGGCGGTACCCTCGCCGCGCACTCTACCAGCTCGTTGTGGTGGCGCAGCTCTGCCTCCACGACAAGCCCAACCTCCGGCCCACCATGTCCGAGGTCACCCGGGCGATCGACCACGTAGCCTCGCAGCCTTGGCACGAGCCCGCAGCTCGAGAATAGCTCCAACTGTCTTTTCATTTGTCAGATATAGTAGAAAAAATACAGAAAACACCTAACCGAAATTGCAAATGCTACTCCCTCATGTTCATATTATTGGCCTTAACTTTATTTAGATTCATATGTATCTAATTAAGTATTTATACTAGATGCATTCGTATCTAGACAAAGTTAGATATGAATCGGAGGGAGTAGTATGTTACAAGTATGCAAAAGAGTGTACATATTAAATTATAATATCGAATGATGGTAGTATTCATGTCAAATCTAATTAACTTAAAGTTATACCTAGCCAATCTTATAATTTTTCAGAGTCTAGACCTCGCCTTTGTAATCTCCGGCCGTTAAAAAATGGTTTAGAGGCCCTGCTCGAGATGATCTTGGATAATAATTGACGAAGTTAGAAATGTTCAATTGCAAGGTAAAAAAGGCCTATATTTAGAACCGAGGAAAGACGGTGCTATGAAAATATTGAGCCGCGATTTGATCCAACATCTTAACCAGCATTGATATAGACAGTGATCCTCATATACAACAAGGCAAATCGATATCGAATCATATCAAATATTCTTTGTGTATGTATATACTCTAGATATTAATGCGGTCATTAATATAACGATAGCCAAAATTATAAAATTTAATATCATACAAGAATTTTTCTAACTGAATCTAATTAAATTAATTCCATGATTTTATCTCATTATTCATTAGAATATCACAAAAAAATCAAGAAAAGTATGGCCGCATATTATTTCTAAAAGTCTAGCCACAATTTTATCTCATTATTCAAACAAGGGATCAAGATCCCACGTGGTACAATATATGACCCAGACTTTAATCCAACATCTCGGTCAGAAGCAAACCAACCTATGGTTGGGTGGCTAGGAGGGTGGTTATACCCCCAGCTCACCAGAATTGAAACCCTAGGTTTGACACTATGTGTTGCATAAAAGACAGAATATTCTTTTAGTGGGAGGCGACGTTTTCGTCGACAACGAGGTGTCCGTGATGACTTCGTCAATCTCAAGACCCGATCCCTGTTGCTAAGAATTCCGTCGACAGAGAATTCCAGCTTCAATCTCTGTTGCTAAGAAGGATGAGGAGGCTAAGGAAGATGGTGACCAACCAAAGAAGAAGAGGAAGAGGAATCAGCATGACGTTGGTAAGAATTCTCTGTTGCTGAGAAGGATGAGGAGGCTAAGGAAGATGGTGACCAACCAAAGAAGAAGAGGAAGAGGAAGCAGCATGACGTTGGTAAGAGCACAACAGTAAAGACAACAACAAATATGCATGGCCGTAGGAGGGTGCCTCCGAAGACTGCCGTTGCTTTTGTGGTAGATAAGCCATTGTCTTGTGAAGAGTCTCTGAATCTCTGTCAACATATCCATGAGAAACAGTAAGTTTATTCATTTACTCACTGAACTTTTGACTCTACTAGGCTCCGTTTAGATATTGTATTGGGTGAGAGACAGGGGAAACTCATATAATGTTTTTAATTGGTGTAGCAATGATGAAGTGGTGTTTACTGTGGGCGGGACTGAGATGACGGGGGCTGAGCTGTTGAAGTGTAGAGATGATGCTGAGAGTTCCCTGAATATTGTCGATGCTTTCATCGAATGCCTCAAGTGTGATGATAAGAAGAACGGCATCGAGAAAACTAGAATCATTCTCCAACGACAACATCAGGTATTGGAAGAAGTTGTGCAAGTCATTACGAAAGAGATCGGGAGCAGCAAAAAAAGGGAGCGAACATAGAACAGAGATTCGTAAGTGGTCCAGTATTAGAAGTTGTGCAAGTCATTATGATAATACACTCAACCTTCTAATACATGTTAGTTTTTTGCAGCTGTTTTGTCCTATGACTCAAGAACAAGAATGCATTGTGCTTTGTGTCGACACCTCGATAAAAGACCAGATCATTGCCTTTCTTTCCAATGAAACGAAAATAAGCAAAGGTCAGATTGAAACCATCAGTAAATCATTCGCGGAGAAGGTAGAGAAAGCCTGTCAGACTTGTGGCTACGTCTCGCCTTTTCCCAACAGCTCCAGTGTGAGGATTTGAAGTGTTTCTCTCGAAGCTTGTTACTCAGACAGTTCATTTGCATCTATGCTTTGCATTGAGGAGTACGATGGAAAAAAGATGCCCAAAAACTTCAAAAACCCGGTTAGTATATTCCCTAACTTTCTTATCTTATTATTAAGAACACTTGAAAAAGTTATGTGAATGTACATGATGTTTCAAAAATACTGTGCATAACCTGCATTATGTCCTTCTAATTTCAATGTGCAGGCTAAGGCTAAGGAAGAGAAGGTATGGTTTCTGGGGAACCTTCTTATGCACGAGAAGAATACTGCACTGCCTAAGAGATTAGGCAAAACAAACAGGACAATCAATTTCAAGTGGCACCTCTTTCAGCTTCTCTTTGTTTACATATTCTCAAGTATGTCGATACAGTTGATCTCAGCAGAAGATAAAAAGACCATGGCTCAAACACCTCATCACAGGGAAATGCAGACTGATTAGCTAATCAAATCAGTTAAAATAATCATTGTTGTCATGGAAAAGTAAGGGGCTCATGGAGAATAAAGCAGATGCATCTGGTTCGTAGCTAATAGGTATACTTGTTAGAAATGTGCGAGCTACATAGTCAGTAGAAGATTGTTCATAAACAAAATTCATGGCTACAAGCCTCAAGCAAGGGAAACATCATCTAACTAATTTATGCCTTCTCAGTCCAAAATAGATGTCCGTTTTTACTCTGCGGAGCATCAAAAACAACTTTGATCACTATGTAATTTTTTATCATATGGTTCAATATAAAATAAAATATATATCTATAGTGCCCAAAATCAAAGAACTAGCAATATGAAGTTTGGCCCAAACAAACTTATTAGAGGCTGGAGCTCTTTTAAGATGCCCATACTAACTCTTAGGTGGTAAGAAGGGTATTTAATCTTAGCAAGTTTTACTGGCTTGGTTGAAAATTAAAGATTTAATTGGATGTGATTACTCCATGATTCACTCTATTGATGACTTCCATGTATAGGAGGTGACATTGTGTGTGTTTAACTAAGGAGTCAATGATGGCAGGTTCATATCCATTTGAGGATGATAGGGGCATGTAAATTCCTGAAGGTCCAAGATTATTATCTTTTAGCTTGGTATGAATGATGGTAGATTCCTGAATATCATCACAAAGGTTGTAAAAATCCTCTTTAATGATCAACAAGCATCGCTTGATGAACAACCCATTTAAAGCTGGCAAGGCCAGAGGAACGGTCCAGGGGAATTTCATTGACCACATTAGCAATCTCCTATCTACAGAAAGATCAAAGAACATCTGGGGGTTGGCTGAGACAGACACTCTGCAATTGAACACTCATGACAACAGCTTCGGCTTCATGGTCATTGGTCGAGGATCCCTGTCAGTCGGCAGGAGATGGAATGAGATTTCTTATATACGCTCTAGTGGCCACAGCTCCAGTTTTCATCTCTGAAGCAGACCCATTGGATAGTGCATCTCTTTTTTTATAGCTGCTTGTAGTGAAGGAATTTGTTATTAATGGGCTTTCTAATGATTCCTAAGAAGCTTCTTTATACCCTTTGTTCTTTTTTCGTGAAAACACAAAATCTTTGCATTTCGATGCATTGATAGAAAAGGTTGTTTGTACAAGTCCAAAAGTGGACCAACACCCACATCCACACCATACAACTCAACCCAAGAAGTCTAGTCTAAGGGAGTAGTTGGCGTAGCCCTTGTGCTCCCGCCTCCGCTCAGGATCTCGCCTCAGCTTTGATCACCTCGACGAGGGAGGATACCGAGGTCGCCTCGTTGTTGAAGACGATTGCGTTCCTATGCTTCCAAATCCACCACGCCATGAGCATGATCACCTCGACAAGGTTCCTTTGCGCATATGACGTGGGTTGGAACGCACCACCTTCGTCCACCACTCCACAAAGACCCCTTCAACAACGGGAGGGCCTCCAGGAGAGGACCTCATGGAAGATTGTCCGCGAAAACAGGCAACCGGTGAGGATATGCGACATAGTCTCCTCCGATTGGTCGTAAAACACGCAGCACAGCCGGTGGGGCAGCCGACGACGCTCGAGCCTCTCACCCTACTAAGCGCATGTTGCACCGTCCTTTGTTTTCTGGGTCGTCGTGGGATAACCACTAGTAGATCCAGCGCTATTTCTCCAATCGACCTACCTTCCAGCCATTGGTCTTCCCAGAATAGAGCGGAGGTTCCTTCGCCTACCACCATTACGGTGGAAGCGAAGAAGATCTCACGCTCACTTCTGGTGAACTACATGTCCAGCCCATGCCAAGGTTGTAAAGGGTATGTGCGCATCCTCCACATCCAATGGGTCCTAACGCTAGTGGCCGTGCGTGCAAGATCTGGTATAGCAAGACCTCCATAGCAAAGCGGCCTGCTTACCTTGTCCTAGTTCACGTGGCAGTGCCCACGCTCAGCATCCTTCCTACCGACCCACATGAAGTCACACAGTATCTTATTCACCTGCTTAAGGGACTTTTTGTTCAGGGAAAGCACCATAAGCTAGTGAAGAGGAATCACCACGAGCACCGAGCCGATAAGAGTAAGTCGTCCTGCCTTAGGCATCATGGATGCCTTCCATGTTGGTAATTTATCTGCAATCCGGTCAATCACCGGTTGGAATGCCTCTGCTGGAAGAGGACGAATGGCAAGGGGGATGCCCAGATACTAGACAAGGAAGGATGCCAATTGGCATTCTATAGTGGTCGCCGCACCTGAAGCCACTTCCTCTAAGCAAGCAATCGGGGAAACCGAGCACTTAGCAAAGTTGGTACGCAAACCTGAGGCCTCGCCAAAGACCTCAAGGATGCCACGAACCGCATGAAGCTCCGTCTCATCCAGGTGGCAGAAGATCACCATGTTATCCGCATAGAGCGAGACCAAAGTCATCAACTCCTGGCGTGCCAACCGCCGTAGCACGCCCAATTCCATGGCTTTCGCCAACACCCTGCTCAGTGTGTTCATCAGTAATACGAACAACGTTGGCGAAAGGGGGTCCCCTTGCCTCAGGCCCCTCCTGTGCCAAATGGGGGGACAGGCCTTTGTTCTTGAAATCTTCTATATCTAAATAGGAGTCCCCCACTACCTGATTTCTCTTGACATGCAAGGCTCCCACATCATCATCAACATGCAGCCATACAGCTCATCAAATATGCCATGTCAGCAGTCCCCGTTTGGGTTTCATTCTTCCGTTCCGTTGGCAAACACTTACTATTTCTATAGCAACCGAAGCTGTTCGTGCCATCACTTCAGCCCACATGCGGCCGACCTTCTATCTTCTCCTCAATTACTACCCCCACCAGCTTGAACGTGGAGTACTCCTGGAAACGACCGAGTCCACCGAGCGTTATTATTACCTTTATTATTCGATGAACTAATGAGGAAACCAAACGGCCGGCCAGGCGTGAATTTTTAGGACAGGCGAACGGCCGTCATCTTTTAATTGTTTTCCTATATATATATATGACAACCACGCACCTCTTCTCAGTTGTCTCTCTGATCAGCTTGATCCACGCCACCATCATCTACTTCTACCTATCCTCCCCGTACGGCAAGATCTACCCAGTTGATCTTCGACCAACCAACGAATCCAACATCATGCTGCCGGAGTACATGAGCTCTCTACTTTACCCGTTGAGGTTCCGAGCAGTCTGCAAGGCATGCTCGCCGAGCGCTCCTTTCAACTCTTAATCGCTCTTTCGGTCTTTCATGCTCGTGGAAGCTGTCGTACCTTTTACTTGGTCCGTCACAAGGAAGCACCTATTCTTCATGTTCTGTTGGTTTCGTCGCAAGTCACGTTTTCTACATGAGACCCTTCCTTCAAATCCTTCACCTGTTGAAACTTCTGTATATTATCATTTATTTACTAAAGCTATTTGACAAGCATGTCTAAGGTAACCATTTTTTTCGTCAGCAAAATACCAGTTATATAACCTGAAGTCATCTTCCATTTCCTTTTTCTATTTAGCTTTCACATAATCTGATATACGTGAAGAAAGCTCACAACATGTGGTTTCATTTCCCGTGAAAGAAAGGACACAATGCTCCATACGGAAGAAAGTAAGAGGGTGAGTGTGAGACAGACAGGAGACAGGTGCAGCCAGCAGGTTCTTTTGTTAATTGTAATCTGTTCAAGGTAATGATTGGGAATATATTCCTTTGGTGCTAAAATTGTTTCTACATGCACAAAAATTAGGTGCAAATTATTTCTACACTCCTTTTCTGAATTTTCTTTTTACTAACTTAAATATCTTATCATTCTAGATTAAAACAATTGTACTTTGTTACACGAGAGTTTCAAACAATAGAGGAAGTTCCTGATATTTTCACGAACATGTTTTCAAAATTTTCTTCCTGAAATCTTTGGGAGCGAAAATGCACCTTCCGAACTCTGAAGATGATCATATGGCTTGCTCTGAACGTGTTACAAGAACATCGGTTATTTCTTGGCAGAATGATTCAACCTGGTGCTTAGTTCTTCTGCCATGTTTCAGAAAAGGAATATAGTTGTCCCATGATTAGTACCATTTTAGTAACTTTTTGTAATCTTTGTCTCATTTTTTTGTGTTCAAAAAAGGAAACTTCTTTATTATTTATTTTTGGCACAGCTAATTTATAAATAATTTTTAATATTATTTTTAGATCACTGTTGTTCACCTGCATGGAAGCAGATTGGATGTTCCACGGGTTATAGCATATATAGTGCATATAGTAAATAAACTTTAACTTCAAATGCACAACGACAGAAATCATGTTTTTCTCAGGGCCGCTGCATATCAGACTCATTATGTTTTCTTAGTTGCCACAGTAAGCCGATTTTGAGTGTTGTTATGCTTTCTCGAACAAAATTTCTGCACACTTATTATGATACTTATTATTGTACTTTGAAGTTAATTTTCGTGTGTTCTAATTTTGTTCGCACTAAATTTATTCCTAAAACTTTCGCAGCAACGCGCGGGGTATTATCTAGTCCATCTATAAGGTGGACACCTAAGTAGCACTCTGAAACCAACAACAGAGGCGGAAAAGATTTGTGCATCAGATATTAAAGGATCCTCTAGTGTTTGTGAGTTTAGAGCAGACGTATTGCTGTTCTCTGTTTTTAAAGGCAGAATCCAAGCTTGTTGAAACACCCCTATGAAGCTTGGGTGGTCAACCCAAAAGTTATCAAAGCGGAAGATCATTGATTTAGGGACTTTGGTCTGCAGAATATAAGGGCGAATCCAAGGTGAATCTTGAAAGATGTTATGTAAAATTGAGATATAAACTTACGGCGGCAAACTATAATGTGAAAATTGTAACTTCGGTACTATTTGTTAGTAAGATTTAATGTTTATATCTAATATTTAGCCAGGACGTCTAAAAATAAATAATAAAAATGTTGAAATTTATTAGATACATCAAGATTACTATCATTATTTCCTTGAGAAGAAAATTATCGTATTTTATTAGATATCGCAGTCCAGCAGAATTTGTACACGCTCGCACGTCTATCGTTTCCATTGTTTATTTCTCTTTCCTTCATCAGACGTACACGTCGAACAGATTATCAGTCAGCACGTACAAATTCCCTAAGTAGTCGCCCTTTAATATTCTTGCGGTTGCAGGATCTCTGCTTCACCGTTCTGATGCAACAAGACCAAATCAAAGACCCGGTTCTGAACCATAGATCCTAACCATTAGAGACCGAACTGAATAGGACTGAACTGAACCATACCCAACCTGTTCTGCTGTAAACCTAAACTAAACTGAAATATTTAAAGGCTAGGCCCATAGCAACCCGAACCATCCAAGCCCATAGCAAGAAACCAAACTATTTAACCCGGTAAATGCAAAACCATTTCCAGATTTACCCCTTACGACTATAGATGAATTTGGACTCTTGGATCATAGAATCTACACCCCATAAATATATGGATTTAAACAAACTCTAGAGGCTAATGGCCAATTACGCATGTGACTTAGAATGATAACACAGACATGCTGAGAAAAGACTTCAGAAAATTTCCTAAGAATAGCATAACTGCGAGTAAGCACTAGGTATCATAATGATCCCAGATAAACAGTGATGTGAAATGGCAATTGTTATAAGCCTGTATTAATAAGCAAACTTGAAGCCAGATGTACTTGCCTATAGGGTACAACATACATGCCACAATCCTACTTGATAGATCCATAGCACAAATGAAATGTAAAAACCAATATTATGCTGCTATGCAGAGATAACCTTACCTGCTCAATCTAGTAAATCGGTGAATCTAGATAGCATATTTATCCAACCAATCATCTTACATATTGTGCAAAAGTTCAGCGTCGTCATATCCACCACCAATGGCCGTGCCTACAAGCATATGAAGTCAACGAACCAATGACTAATAAAAGGTCAAATAGACATGAGTGGCCACCAATTAGCTATTTAGATAAACTCCCATATTTAATTTGAGGGAAAATGACTCAGGTTAGATACAACATCACGAGTAAAACAAAACTCTAGTTAATATCAAATCAAGAGAATATTCTGAAAACAGTATACACTCATTAGTGTCATAAAATTGAAAAATGAACACTCGGACTATTAGCTGATCAGAAGGGAGAAGTTGCCTACAATTATTCTTTCAGTTCGATCCATTCTGTATCATATAAAATAAAGTATACACAAGCCCCCAAATACTTCAGCAATAAATGTGATAATGGTTATTCACATTATACATTTAGCCATAAAAAATAAAATAAAAATTACTTGCTGCAATGTGGAGTACTCCATCCGTTTCAAAATATAAGATGTTTTAGGTTTGTTAAGAAAATGTATCTAGACTTATTTTAGTGTGTAGATTCACTCTAAATATGAGTGAACCTACATACTAAAAGTAGTCTAGATACATTTGCTTCACAAAGCTAAAACATCTTATATTTTGAAACGGAGGGAGTATTTATTAATTTTCTCTAACACAGATGAACTTGCCACTTGCAGCAGTGCCCTTCTAAAATAAATGAAAACGACAGTATTCTGTAAATAACTAAATATAAAACCAAGGTCACTATCGATTTAAGATTACTAGCAAGAGCAATGGAAACAAAACTGAATACAAAAATATAACCAACTTTTAAGCCTTATTTGGTTTAAGCTAGTTTTTGTTCATGTAGTTGTCTTCAATTTCCATCCGTTATGTATCACATCTTGAGAAACATCTGCATTGCAGCTATGCACTAACATTGTGATTATAAAATTGTCGAATATAATAATATTTTCTAGTTCAGGTATTATAGAAAGGATTGCCAATATATGCATTCATTGTTGTATTATAGGATGTCCAGAGTAAACAGCTAAATAATTTGACACCTCTGACTCAAGCAGTAGTAGTACCAGAATAGCAAAAGGCAGCGTGGCAAAGTTTTATTTTATTTTATTGACAAAGGAGACACCCACCGGCTACAATTAAGGGAAACCAATATCACAATACAGTAGGTACACCTTGGTGCAGAAGCAGGACTGGCTAGCTACAACATTTTACCAGGTCATAACTATCACATAGAACACCACAGCACACAAACATGAGAAAAAACGCTACAGAACAACATCACTATACGTTGAAGAGACCATCAACAAGAAAAAGGAACAAGCGGAATGACACAATGTAAAATTGTTAGCTTAAAGGAAGTGAGCAGTAATTCCATCAATCAATTATCAGAAGATATCTTGGTTTTCATATACACAGCAATCCACAACATAAGGCATGCTATTACCTGCAGTGTAGACACTTTCGAAAGCATTATGACAACACAGCGTGTGGGCTTCAGGAAGCTTCTTGAACTGCAATGACTCAAACTGGATCATAAAGGAGCCGGTAGATGTCCTCAAGAGCACCACATTATTGTACTCAGCAAACCCCAGTATCACTATGTGGTGCTTCTCTGGATTCAGGGAAAGTAGCTCATTCAGTTCAATTGTTCTTCCTAGCATCCATGAAGCAACGCCATCCGAATCTGTCTTTCTCTTCCATAACTGGGCTCTTAAGCCTGACAGAAAGAGGAAACCGAGCCCGCCACCATCTGCCTGCATTACCGTGTACTGTCTCTCAAACATATTCACGGGCAATGGCAAAGGTATCAGAGCTAGTTTCTGCCTATCCAAATCAAACTCGAGGATGTCCAAGAAACCACTGAAAAGCAACCAGTAAAGGGAACCCCCAATCAGCGCAGCGGGCTTGACCGGTAAGACTATGGTGAGAAAGCTAGTCACAGAATCCTTGGATGGAAGCAACATTGAGATGAGATTGCCCCATGCGTCGGTCTCTGACGAGTAAACGCAGGCAAGCATTCGTTTAATTTGGTTGTCCCTGTTGTCTGCCGCCACCAAGACCACCTGGAACTGGGCTTCTCCGGCGCCGCGAAGCACAGCCCCGTTGATCGTACAGGTCCTCTTCGCATCGAACCCCGGGGGAAAGGCTATGCGGTGCTGGTCGTCGGTGACGGGGTCCCACACTAGGAGTTGGTACTGGGATGCGTGGGATTTTTCTCTGGAGACTCTCGAAGGTGCGGTGACAATGAGTACGAGGCCGTGGCGGCATCCAATGAGCCGGAAGCGGAGGCCGTCGTCGAGCTGCAAGGAGAAGCGGCCGCGCGGGATACGATTGGGGGGATCCAGGGTAGGTGCGAAGACGATATCCATGTCGAAGAAGCCGAGGAGGGCAGGGCTGCGGCGGTGGTGGATGCGGAATCGGCGGAGGAAGTGGGGATCGGAGACGAGGAGGCGCCAGCGCTTGGAGACGAGGGAGACGCGGGGGAGGGATGAAGGCTGTGGTGGGAGGCGGAGGAGGATCTCGGAGAGCAAGTCGTCGTCGTCCAGCGGCGCCGCCGACGCCGACGCCGCCGCCATCGCGCCGTGCTCACAGCTCATGCGGGGGATGTGTTGGAGAAGAAGCAGCCGCCTGCGCCACGATGTGCAGCGGAGTAAGATTAGAGCCCAAAACTTCATACAGTATATCTTTTGGAGAGCGAGAAAGCCCACTACAGAACTACCGGTGAAACTGAAGCCCATAACTAAGAGAAAAGTGCAAAGCCCTCGATTAATGTATATTGCCAATATGTCTAAGTTCAGTACCGGAATGTATATTGCCAATATGCCAACATGCTTAGTTCTCAACGCCAGCTTAAGTTGCATCAGTACCTTTTTACAAAGTTGTCTTTTTTGTATCATATAAAATCTTGGTCATGCATGAAAAATAATAAGTAATTTGCATTTTTCATGTACTATCCAATACCACTATTCTTGTGTGATTAAAACTCTTTCAGGTTTCCTCGACAAGAACCAGTGACCGAAGCGTCAGCATGATCATCTAAGGAAAGATGTTATCACTTATATCGACTCTAGGACACTATCTACAAAATAAAACAGTAAATTTAGTCTGTCGCATATCTACTAGGTGTTAAGTGTTTGAAATTACTAGGTGTCGCTGAATTTTGCAGTTCCTCATTTTGGAGAAACATGTTTCTATAGGGTTTAGGAAAATCTGCTGAAATTCCAGGTTTTAGTCCAGTGAGTTGAAGGTACTATCTATTTTTATGCATGATTTCTGCTCATCCAAAGTTGTGTTGCTTTTCAGGCTTATGCATGGATTTTTTTTTGCACACAAGGAACATGCATGCTGCTTCCTGTTTTAGGCTGCATTGTTGTTTCTAAAACACCATCAAGGGTACTTATTTTTTCTGCAACCTGGTGTGGGATCTAACAAAAGGTCTAGGGATTTAACTAAGTTGCGGGTATAAACCCTTTTATTGTTCCCGGATCAACGGTAGTTGTAGTTTTCTATGCACTAAGTTGCTGCAGGGGAAGGCCCCAAAAGTAGTGTTTTCGTTTTGGATCCAATCTAAGTTGTGTTTCTACATATTTTTGTTGATGATTTTTGTCTGCTGCCACACAATTTCTTATGTGTATTTGGATCCTCCCTTTGTTTTCCTTCTTAATCTAAGCCTTTTGATTCAGGGCAAATCTCAAGTAAATTGCAGGTTTTAATGGAGATTTGCAAGAGAGGAAGAAAATGTGTTGTCTTGTAGAGGAGAGAGACAGAGAGATGAAAGGAAGGGAGATGTGGTCTAAGAGCTGATAGTTGTTGCCGCAAGCGGTTGGCTCGGAAAGCGCATGACCAGGAGGCAACCTAGTGGAGGGGTCACGTCGGTGTTGTAACATCCCAGCATTTAGGAACCAACGAAGGGTAGATTTAGGAATTTATGTATATGCATGCATTCATCTGTAAAATATGGGTAAATTTTTCGCCAAATAAAAACTTAAAGTGATCAGAGTTTCTTTCACTATCTAAGTGTAGGAATAGCTTTGGAGAGTGATCGTTATAAATTTTGACATGATCTTTATGAATTAGTGTGTTTTGGAGAAAAAGAATTTGAATTCAAATTTGAAATTTGAGTTTATATTTTAAAGTTAGGAATTGATATTTTAAATGAATTATAAAATGATTTAGTAATATGTGCATATGCATGCATTCATCTGTAAAATGTGGACAAGCATCAGTTTTTCGCTTAGGAGATTATGGATCTTTATGGTTCCAAGATCGTCTTTGTGTTCCAGATGTGCCAGAGATTCATGAAGTGATACTTCGAGAGGCACATGAGACACTATATTCCATTCATCCAGGAAGTACTAAGATGTACATGGATTTGAAAGAATTATTCTGGTGGAACAACATGAAAAAAGACATTGCAAAATATGTGTCAGAATGCCATACTTGTCAAAGGGTAAAAGCTGAACATCAAAGTCCAGCAGGACCATTACAACGCTTGGAAATTCCCGAGTGGAAATGGGAGGAAATTGGTATAGATTTCATCATAGATTACCCATGACACCAAAACGGAAGGATATGATATGGGTGATTGTTGATAGACTCACCAAAAGTGCACATTTTATTCCGGTGAATGAGAAAGATCATGCCGAGAAGTTAGTAGAAGTTTACATCAAGGAGATAGTAAGTAAGCATGGAGTGCCCAAGAAAATCGTAACTGATAGAGGATCTGTGTTTACTTCAGCATTTTGGAAGCAATTACATGAAGCACTTGGTTCAAAGTTGGATTTCAGCATAGCCTATCATCCAGAAACTGGGGGTCAAACTGGAAGAACCAAACAAATACTGGAAGACATGCTTAGGGCTTGTGCCTTAGATTTTGGAGGTTCGTGGGAAGATCATCTATCGTTGGCAGAATTTTTATACAATAACAGCTATCAGAGTAGTTTGAAGGCAGCTCCATATCAAGTACTTTATGGAAGGAAATGTAGATCACCTATATGTTGGTATGAGCCTAGGAGTAGCAAAGAATTTGCGCTAGACTATATCAAGGAAAGGCAAGATATCATCGATATAATCAAGGATAGATTAAAAATAGCTCAAAGTAGGCAGAAAAGTTATGCTGACCAAAGTAGAAGATCATGGCATCCTGAAATAGGACATATAGTATATCTCAAAGTAAGCCCAATGAAAGGAGTTAAGAGGTTCGGAGTTAATGGAAAATTGAGTCCAAGATATATAGGACCATTCAAAATACTGAGTCAGAACAGGACCATAGCTTATGCTTTAGAGTTACCATCATGATTGTCTCAAGTTCACAATGCTTTCCATGTGTCACAACCCTGGAAATGTCTTAAAGTTCCTGATGATGCAATCACACATCAAGAGATAGAATTACAAGCATACTTGACTTATGTTGAGAAACCCTGTAAAATTCTAGAAGAGAACTGGAAAAGGTTAAGAAATAGGGCAATCAAGTACTGTAAGGTACAGTGGGAGCATCACCCCGAGAGAGAGACGCCACATGGGAGAAAGAGGATGACTTAAGAGAAGCATATCCAGAACTATTCAGGTACACTTCAGCAAACTTCGGGACGAAGTTTAATTTAAGGGGGAAGTATGTAACATCCCAGCATTTAGGAACCAACGAAGGGTAGATTTAGGAATTTGTGCATGCATGCATTCATCTATAAAATGTGGGTAAATTTTTCGCTAAATAAAAACTTAAATTGACCACAGTTTCTTTCACTCTCTAAGTGTAGGAATAGCTTTGGAGAGTGATCATTATAAATTTTGACGTGATCTTTATGAATTAGTGTGTTTTGGGGGGAAATAATTTGAATTCAAATTTGAAATTTGAGTTTATATTTTAAAGTTAGGAATTGATATTTTAAATGAATTCTAAAATGATTTAGTAATATTATTCAATCAAGAAATAATATATAGTAATAGAAACTCTAAATAAGAAATCCAATTAAGAAATGAATATTTTATTCCTTATCTTTATTCCATGAATAGTTACAAAGAGTAACTCATTGAGACAATAAAGAATCTTTACAGAAAGGAAATTACAAAAGGAGAAATATATATATTAATAAACTATTACACATTTCTTACAAAGGAATGAAATAAAAATTACAAAGGAATTTATTTGTCTAAAAGTAAACCTATACTAATCTTGAATCTTTAGATCTTGTACCTGCAAAAATAAAGAACAAACAAAAAGGAAAATGAAAGTTAAATTATTAATTTTACTCTCAGTAGAGAGCAGTGAGTTGCACTGCTCAAGTTTACATCATTGAGTAAATCTTTTAGGGGCAAGTTTCACCAATATGAAAGAATTTGATCTTTCATAATAAATAAGCCATAAGTCAAATGATCGCATCAAGTAAAAGGGGCAAGTTTTACGAAGCAGGATAACAGTAAAAAGATCAAAGGGTAAAACACCTCACTGATCTCATCCACAACCATGCAATAGACACACAGGCAGCTCAATCACCAAACCGCATGGGGTGTGCTGTCGACATAGCCACAACAGCTCACCAAGTAAAAGGACCAAGCATAGCCGTGGAGGTGAAGGTCAAGATCAAGCCATCAACATAATTAGCAACATCAAGCCACAGATCAACCAACAACCATCACAAATCATCAATTGTGTGGTGAGCATCATAAAACATCCACATATTTTGTTCATCTTATCCAAACAGAAGAGCATGTGTTATTTTAGGATTAACCTCTCAGTGATCACCCAAGTGGGGTGAACCTATCCTAGAGGATTTGAAATATAAAGGCCAGAATAAAACTCTACTAAACACACCAAAATCTCAGACCAGCATCATAGACCTGGTGATACCAAAAAACAACTTATATATTTCATCATTTGTTCTTATAAAATCTGGGCACATCTCCAATAAAGAGTAGCACCTCAAATTTCATAAGCTACAAACAAACCAATTAACTTAACGAACTAGGATCCAAGATCCAGTGAGAAACTATGATACTTTAGCATATTTGAAAGGGACAACAAGATAGGAATCTAGTTCCTATAGCCTCAGACCAACATCATAGGCATAGATATCAATAGAAGCTTTCAACTTATTTTTAGGCATCTATCCAATCTCAAGTACTAACCATAGTAAAGCCAGTAAGTAGAATCAACTTGTGTGCCATTCTAAGATGGTGTCACAAGAACAAATCCTACCACCAAGCCAAACAAATATTTTAGCTTTCATGAATAAACCAGTAAGCCAATAATTATCATTTCCTTGATATTACACTCAGCGATCATCTAATATATCCATCTATCTTCAAAGTATCATTTGACTCTAATGATTAAGTTCTGTCTATTGATAAACATATAAGCCAACACCCACTAATGCGGTGAACAACCACTAACAATGTTACTGTCAGTGTCAAAGTAATGACAGCAAGTGAACACACTAAGCATCAATCTCACCCAACAGATTTCACAATTATGCCATCAGGTTAACCAGCTTAATCACCAATTAGAGGCAACATCATCTAACCACTAGCATCATATTCACAGTGGCATTAGACAATCAAATCATGACGGTAAGCCTTAAATTACAGTGAGCACAATTCATACTAATTACTAAGCATCACTGCTTGATCAAATCATTATCATACAAGCACACCGAGGGATGAACCCTAGAACCAGTACAAACCCTAATGAAGGATAACCACTAGTTACACACAGAGATACTCGAAATAGACAGAGGCACTGGAGATAACAAAGAACCAACTCACATGTGGTCCTCGCTGGAGAATTGAAGAGGAAGTAGAGGGGCCGACAAGCTCGCGACGGCACGGGGAGCACCCCAGAGGGCGCTGCAACCCACACCCAGCCACGGCGGCAGCCACAGCAACACACGAGGGCGCACGAGAACCGCACGTCACCACGGGAGCATCGGCGGCGGCGTTGACAGCACCAACCCAAACCTAGGGTTCGGGACGGGGCTAGCCTGGCCACAGGAGGGCCCCAGAACCAAATCGAGTCGCAACAGATGAAGGAGCATGACCGAAAACCTCGCCACACCACGACGGCGGCCAGGGAAGGCCACAGCGACGGGCAGCGCACGGCGGCGGCGCCAGCGACCACGGGGTCGAGAAGGAGAAGAGGTAAGGTCAAGAGAGGGAGAGACATAGAGAATGGGCTGATAGGGCTAGAGCCCTTCGGGGAGATCTTTTGGCCAAGTTACTTGGGCCAGTTTGGCCCAATAAGCCCAAAAGGTTAGCCCAAAAACTTAAAAGGAACTTTTAATAATTAATAAAATACCAAAATACCCCTAGAACTAAATAAAATTCTAGAAAATAAAATAGAAGTCTAAAAATTGCAAATAATATATTTTTAGATTCATAATAAACCAGCCTACTTAATTAAATTAAGAAATAATTTTTATGTATATAATTTTTTGTAAAGAATTTTATGATAAATATATATAGTCCTTGTGGAATTTTATAAAATTAAAGAAAGAGGATAAAAATAAATAAAAATCACTTTTATTATATTTTGTTATTCTAGTATTTTAGAAAAATACTAAATAAATACTTAGAGTTCCCAAAAGAAATTCCCTTTTATTTAAATGCTAATGCTTAAAAGGAATTATTAAACAAATAAATATAAGTGTTTATATTTAATAAAGAATCTTTAGTTTTAACTCGATTAATAATTTATTACATTATAAAAATAGTGAATGTAATATTTATAAAATATTAAAAGGTTATTCTTTAAAATAAATTTCTTTATTACTTAAAGAAATTCCCGAAACTAAAATATTGGGTTAAACACACAAAGAAGATAAATAAGAAATAATGCATTACATTACTATACATATTCATTTTGCTTCTTTAAATATTGTCATTACCAGGCAATAATGATGTTTTGTAGACATAGAAGCTCAAGGTCCAGCGCAAGCATCCGACTTCACTACCTTGCAATCACAAGGCAAGTTCATCACTTGCTCATGTCCTTTGAAGAGTCTTTACCAAAGTATCTGCAAATTGTGTGTTATCATCTATGTTTTAAGGAAAGAAAATATTATTTTCTCAAATAAATAAATTGTTGATATCATCCTAAGTGATGATATAATGGAGCAATAGAACTTAGGTTTATATTTGCAACAATGATAATCATCTAGGAATTTAACAACCCATGACATCAGTGATTCTAGCACCGTATATAACGTGTTAGCCATGATATTTGGAATGGGACAGAGAAGTCAACTGTATCCTTTTCCATTCGTATGGAGGCAAGACTACCTTAACGTGACGTTGTGATTCCTTGTGCGGATCCAACATATGGGTGGGCACCCTTAGGCCCCACATTTTTGGTGTCTAGATTATCTGTGAATGGCTGCCGGAGGTTTAGCCGGACCTATAAGGTACTTACCAGGGCACCACCAGCTCATATAGTCTTCGGGAACTCATTAGGGTTTTAGCCTGCCCAAATGGGGACTTAACGGAGGTGAGCCAGCCCCGAAGGATCATGCAGACATATGGGGTCGCGAAAGGGGCAGTGATTGTCTTGGATCACCTACTGGGCCCCACATCATGGAATTGTGGACGGGAAAGTACGTCCGGTTGTGCAACAAGGAGTTGATCTCTCATGGGTAAAGTAACGCACCTCTACAGAGTGTAAAAATTGTAACTTGTTACTCCCTATTCCAGGAAGGATCTACGAACACGGCAGGAAAGGAACTCCATGAAAGTTCTAGTAAACCTGTGAAGGTTGATGGGCATAGATTTTCAAAATAAAATCAATCTTTGAAGAAAGGTTTATGAAAACTGCATAGTGCCAAGGACTTATAGTCCAAGGTGGTAGATAGAGCATCAAACTTCCCACCTTGCATATAATGAACTTGTTGGGTAACGCTGTTACTCACATTTTCTTTTGATCCCCTGCTTAGACTCTGAGGATCCAGAAGATACCCCTATGTATGCAGCTGAAATTCAAGAGGAGGTCTTCTATAAAGAGCCCAATATGTACGATGTCGTAGAAGGGGTAGACTACGATGTCGTCTATGGAGGAGAGCACCATGATTCAGAATAATTACCGTAGTTCTAGGAACCAATTGAGCCGAGCAACATAAACAATATATAACAATAAGTTGTTGAGCTCAATTTGGAGTTTAAGTTGTCACTTTAAAACTTCCGCTGAAACACTTTATATTTGGTTTGTAAGTTGAATCTTTTGAAGTCTTGAACTTCTGGTATTGTAATAATAATGTGTATATGTTTGTAATATGAACCCGCAATGTTTCTGTTGTACCACTCTGAGGGATGTGATTTTTACGGAACAGTGTTCTGTGGATGTCATGTCAACGACTATAGTGTACTACACATGCAGTGGTATGATGGGTCACCACAGTTGGTATCAAAGCAAATTGCTTTGACCTTAGGTTGGAAACCTAGTAAAGGGTATTACATGTAGGAGTGTTGAGCAACGATAAAGAATTCTCTAAATAGGGTATAATGGATATTCAAATGAGAATATTACGTTATATATTTTTAGTGCGATAATTCTTTTTTATGATGCAATATATTATTGATTACTAATAAAAATATTTTTTATACAGAGTATGGCACCAAAGTTGGTAAGGAAAGATGAGACTCTTGATGACTACCAAGGATCATTCACTGATCATCTTCGTCAACTCTTAAGGATTTTTAGTTGTCCAACTAAAATTCCGGTGAATACCATAACCTATTATGATGGCCGTATGTTATCCAAGTAACGTGTGAGTATCCAACTTCTAGAGGATCTTGGATTATATCACGATCTACCTATAGGTGAATGTAGGAGTCATTTAGCAGCATATCATGTTGCTGTTGTGGAGGCGATGGCTAATATCTGGGAGCATAAAGCCAAGGAGTTAGAAGGGAGCACATTTTCTATGATTCTTCATGATTCTATAGACTTGGAGCTATTACCGGATCATCTTACTTTGGTGAAGAAGCATCCTAAGTTAGCTTCCAAGTTTATGGATCGATATCGAACACTTGTTGCGCCTTTTTATAAGACACATCAAGTTATATTTGAAGATAAAAATGACATGTTAGAGGATCTAACTGATCCGAAAAGAAGGAAACTGTTAGCATTCCAGTTGGAGAAAGAAGCAAAGAGTAGTGCAAAACCAATCTTTAAGGATATACCCATAGATCCTGAATCTTTTACACCATATCATTGTACACCCAGACTAGAGCCTACCTATGATCCTACATTAGATATGAGGTATTCTGTACCATAGGGTTTAGAGGAAGGGTCTGATTCAGAACTTCCTATCGAGAATTCTGATGGTTGGAGAATGGGTTCACTTAGAAGATCCCAAGGAAATCAAATGTCTATAGATGGGTCTGACAGAGATGTTGGACAATCCAGCTGGAGGGGTATGGGAACCAATCCTAATAACAGTAGTAGAAATACCATATTCGTAGATGATCATGATGAGGAAGAAGATCCTGAGGAGAGAGTGTTTGAATCATCAACATCTTCTCAAAACCCAGGGAATATACATTATCCAGTGTTTAATTATCTTGCCCAACAGAGCACCTAGGGATTAACAGAATCTGCGTATTCTGTTGATAACTCTAGGAATGAAGCTCAGGAGATACAAGTGGGTGATAATGTTGAACAGGGTTCTGAAGACTTTTTAGCTGAGCTGGATGGAGTCAATGCACTCAGGCTGAGTAATGAATCAAGTCATCATACTTCAGATACTGATTATGTTCCCTCTGGAAGGCCATTTGTTCCACAAACTGTGCAACAGACGTTACACCATCACGGTTGGACTTCAGGCATGTATGATGAGCGTCACGGTTACTAGAAGCAGACTACTTAGTAGGGAGTATCAGGTATTGCATACTGTAATCCGAGAGAATTATGTAGCTAAATAAATGAGGAAGTGTTGTTAAGTTGTTAATGTACTTATATGGTACATGTTGTAATGACTTTGAATTACTAAGTTGTTTGTAATGTATAATATGTAAAATGCATATTTGGATTTTATTTGGATTGTGATTTCCATTGTGTGACTAGTTCTGTGCGTAAAGTTGAGCTCAGAACACATGTGCATGATGTAATTATGAGTATTTGCTTTATGTTGCAGGACTAGGGGGTCATGGAATCGGGTGTAGAAACCGAATCTAAGCAGCAGCGTATGGAGCGCGAGGCCAAGGAGAAGGCAGATGCAGATGCCGGAAATCAGGGAACATTACCACCACCACCACCACCAGTGAGGCCGCTAATGGAGCAGAACTTTATGCAGTATATGCAAATGATGCAAGAAAACCAAAACAAGTTCATGGAAGATTTGTTGGGACAAGCTAGAAACCATAGAGCACCTGAAGGCGGAGGAGTGAGTCTTTCCTACTTCCAAAATGCAAGGCCATTACCTTTTGCATCATCTCCTGAACCAATGGATGCAGAAGATTGGCTAAGAGATACGGAGAGAAAGCTGAAGACTATAGGTTTTAATGATGAGGAAAAGGTGAGGTATGCAACTCATCTTTTGACTGGACCTGCAGCATCATGGTGGGAAAATCAGTTAGCCATGCAACAACCAGGAAGAGAGTATACTTGGGAAGAGTTCAAACAGAGGTTTCGTGAGTATCATGTTCCTGAACGTGTGATGGAGTTGAAGTGTAGAGAGTTTGAAGAGCTTCAACAAGGATATACTAGTGTCATGAAGTACATCCGAGAGTTTAGCCAACTGTCTCGTTATGCAGAGGAAGAAGTCAGCACTGAAGAAAAGAGGAAGAAGCATTTTCTACGAGGATTAAATCCATTTGTGAAGATGTAGTTGAGGTTGGCCAATAAACAAACTTATCAGCAGTTACTGGATGCAGCTATCACTTTTGAAGATGACTACAAGAATGTCCAAGAGGATAGAAGGAAGAGAGCCAAGAAGGAAACTAAGAGGATTCAGGAAAGTAAACCCAAGCCCAATCTGGAATTCAAGCCAAGGAATAGACCTTACAACAACAACAATTCCAACCGGAGTGCAAATCCAACCGGAAGGAATATTATATGTCACAATTGCAAACTTCCAGGGCATATAAGTAGGGATTGCCAGAAACCAATGATAGTTTGCCATGCTTGTGGTCAGAGGGGTCATATAAAGCCAAATTGTCCGAGCAAACCACAAGGTGGTTGGCCTGTTAAAGGTGGAGGACAAACCAGTGGAGGCAATGGGCAACCCAATAAAGGAGGAAATTTTGTCAAGAACAATAATGGCAAGAGGAACAGACCTGACGGGAAGCTGAATTGCGCAACCCTGCAGGAGTTGGATAACTCAGAGCATGCAGTGATAGGTACTCTCAATATCCTTACCAAGTTCTATTTGATACTGGTGCAACTACTTCATTCATTTTTGAAGAATTCTGTGATAAATTCAGGATTAGAAGGGCAACGTTAGAAAACCCTATGACCGTGGTGACGGCAGGGGGAAATGCAGTTGTACGCCACATTAAACAAGATCAGGTTATCTCGATCTATGGTTGTACCTACTTTGTGGACCTTTATGTGATTCCTTTGAAGGGAATTGCAGTAGTGCTGGGTATGGATTGGGTGACTGAACATGGGGCTTAGATCAATTGTGAGGATAAAACTGTCTCAATCAAGACTCCAAGTGGAGCAAGGATAGTTTATCAAGCATATAAGCACAATCATATCATGGTGGATCTTCAGTTGAACTCAATGAAGGAGGTCAAGTTGGAAGATATTTATGTAGTAAATGAGTTTCAAGATGTTTTTCCAGCAGAGCTACCAGGAATGCCACCAGATCAGGAAATAGAGTTCACTATTGATCTAATTCCGGGTACAACACCAATATCTCAAGCACCATACAAGATGGGTCCAAAAGAATTAAAAGAACTTAAAAGAGCAAATTGATGAGTTAGCCAGAAAAGTATTCATTCAAGAAAGTGTATCCCCATGGGGAACACCGGTGATTTTTGTATATAAAAGAGATGGAGGGAGAAGGATGTGTGGGGACTATAGAAATCTCAATAATGTTACCATCAAGAATAAGTATCCATTACCTAGAATTCAGGGTCTGTTTGATCAAGTTAAAGGAGCTGGAGTAGTTTCCAAGATTGATCTAAGATCCGGATACCACCAAATAAAAATCAAACCGGAAGATGTTCTGAAGACAACATTTGTCTCAAGGTATGGACACCATGAGTATCTTGTCGTACCGTTTGGATTGACCAATTCACCAACAATATTCATGAATTTGATGAACAAAATCTGCATGCCGTACTTGGACAAGTTTGTCATAGTGTTTATTGATGATATTCTGATATATTCCAAGGATAAGGAAGAGCATGCTGATCATTTGAGAATAGCATTGCAGATCCTAAGAGAATATAAGCTTTATTCTAAGTTCAGCAAGTGTGAATTCTGGCTAGATGAGGTAGAATTCCTTGGTCATGTGATCAGTAAAGATGGGATTGCTGTAAATCCATCCAAAGTTCAATCAGTATTAGAATGGACGGCACCAACCAATGTGAAACAAATTCGAGGTTTCTTGGGAATGGCTGGTAATTATTGGAGGTTCATTGAAGGATTCTCCAAGATAGCTGGACCAATGAACAAATTGTTAAGGAAGAATACACCATTCATCTGGGATGAGAAGTGTGAAACAAGCTTTCAGGAGTTAAAGACTAGATTAACCACCGCTCCAATCTTAGCAGTTCCTGAAATAGGGAAGGACTTTATAGTATACTGTGATGCATCCAAAGAAGTTTTGGGTTGTGTGTTAATGCAAGATCGTAAAGTAATTGCTTACGGATCAAGACAACTGAAACCACATGAAGTCAATTATCCAACCCATGATTTGGAATTAGCAGCAGTAGTCTTTGCTTTGAAAGGATGGAGGCATTTCCTTTATGGAGCCATATGTGAGTTATACACTGACCACAAAAGTCTCAAATATTTCTTCACTCAAAAGGAATTGAATATGAGACAGAAGCGTTGGTTAGAGCTAATCAAAGATTATGATTTTACAATCAATTATACCCCTGGAAAGGCAAATGTTGTAGCATATGCTTTAAGTCGTAAAAGTGCAGATATTCAGCCTAGCAATCGGGAGCTACCAAAAGAGTTACACATGGATTTGGAAAGATTAGAGCTTCAATTCATAAGAGCAGAGACTCTTGGAGGATTAGCTACTATGCAGGTAGTTGCAGAACAGAATAGTGATCTCAAGCACGAAATTTTCAGACATCAAGCAGAAGATCCTTTCATTGCTAAATAAATTCGGAGGATATCTCAAGGACAAGCATCAGTTTTTCGCTTAGGAGATTATGGATCCTTATGGTTCCAAGATCGTATTTGTGTTCTAGATGTGCCAGAGATTCATGAAGTGATACTTCAAGAGGCACATGAGACACCATATTCCATTCATCCAGGAAGTACTAAGATGTACATGGATTTGAAAGAATTATTCTAGTGGAACAACATGAAAAGAGACATTGCAAAATATGTGTCAGAATGCCATACTTGTCAAAGGGTGAAAGCTGAACATCAAATTCCATTAGGACCATTACAACCCTTGTAAATTCCCGAGTGGAAATGGGAGGAAATTGGTATAGATTTCATCATAGGATTACCCATGACACCAAAACGGAATGATATGATATGGGTGATTATTGATAGACTCACCAAAAGTGCACATTTTATTCCGGTGAATCAGAAAGATAATGCCGAGAAGTTAGTAGAAGTTTACATCAAGCAGATAGTAAGTAAGCATGGAGTGCCCAAGAAAATCGTAACTGATAGAGGATCTGTGTTTACTTCAGCATTTTGGAAGCAATTACATGAAGCACTTGGTTCAAAGTTGGATTTCAGCATAGCCTATCATCCAGAAACTGGGGGTCAAACTGAAATAACCAATCAAAAACTGGAAGACATGCTTAGGGCTTGTGCCTTAGATTTTGGAGGTTCGTGGGAAGATCATCTACCGTTGGCAGAATTTTCCTACAATAACAGCTATCAGAGTAGTCTGAAGGCAGCTCCATACCAAGTACTTATAAAGAAATGTAGATCACCTATATGTTGGTATGAGCCTAGGAGTAGCAAAGAATTTGCGCCAGACTATATCAAGGAAAGGCAATATATCATGGATATAATCAAGGATAGATTAAAAATAGCTCAAAGTAGGCAGAAAACTTATGCCGACCAAAGTCAAAGATCATGGCATCCTAAAATAGGAGATATGGTATATCTCAAAGTAAGCCCAATGAAAGGAGTTAAGAGGTTCGGAGTTAAAGGAAATTTTAGTCCAAGATATATAGGACCATCCAAAGTACCGAGTCAGAATAGGACAATAGCTTATGCTTTAGAGTTACCATAAAGATTGGCTCAAGTTCACAATGTTTTCCATGTGTCACAACTCCGGAAATGTCTTAAAGTTCGTGATGATGCAATCACACATCAAGAGATAGAATTACAAGCATACTTGACTTATGTTGAGAAACCCTGTAAAATTCTAGAAGAGAACTGGAAAAGGTTAAGAAATAGGGCAATCAAGTACTGTAAGGTACAGTGGGAGAATCACCCCGAGAGAGAAGCCACATGGGAGAAAGAGGATGACTTAAGAGAAGCCTATCCAGAACTATTCAGGTCACTTCAGCAAACTTCGGGACGAAGTTTAATTTAAGGGGGGAAGTCTGTAACATTCCAACATTAGGAACCAACGAAGGGTGGATTTACGAATTTGTGCATATGCATGCATCCATCTGTAAAATGTGGGTAAATTTTTCGCCAAATAAAAACTTAAAGTGATCAGAGTTTCTTTCACTCTCCAAGTGTAGGAATAGCTTTGGAAGAGTGATCTTTACAAATTTTGACATGATCTTTATGAATTAGTGTGTTTTGGGGGAAAATAATTTGAATTCAAATTTGAAATTTGACTTTATATTTTAAAGTTAGGAATTGATATTTTAAATAAATTCTAAAATGATTTAGTAATATTATTCAATCAAGAAATAATATATAGTAATATAAACTCTAAATAAGAAATCCAATTAAGAAATGAATATTTTATTCCTTATCTTTATTCCATGAATAGTTAAAAATAGTAACTCATTGAGACAATAAAAAATCTTTACAGAAAGGAAATTAGAAAAACAGAAATATATATATATTAATAAACTATTACACATTTCTTACAAAAGAATGAAATAAAAATTACAAAGGAATTTATTTGTCTAAAAGCAAACCTATACTAATCTTGAATCTTCAGATCTTGTACCTGCAAAAATAAAGAACAAACAAAAAGGAAAATGAAAGTTAAATTATTAATTTTACTCTTAGTAGAGAGTAGTGAGTTGCACTTCTCAAGTTTACATCATTGAGTAAATCTTTTAGGGGCAAGTTTCACCAATATGAAAGAATTTGTTCTTTCATAAAAATAATCCATAAGTCAAATGATCACATCAAGTAAAAGGGGCAAGTTTCACCAAGCAGGATAACAGTAAAAAGATCAAAGGGTAAAACACCTCGTTGATCTCATCCACAACCATGCACCAAACATACAGGCAGCTCAATCACCAAACTGCATGGGGTGTGCTGTCGACACAGCCACAGAAGCTCACCAAGTAAAAGGACCAAGCACAGCCGTGGGAAGCCACTAGTGCATCTCTGTATTTTCAACACCACCCCAAGAACACTCAGCTTAGCAAAGTCAAGCAAACCACCAACCAAAACCTCACACCAAACAATCCAAGCATCACCATATGGTGACATAAGGAGGGGGAGAATCAGGTTGACAACAAGGTCAAGCTCACAAGAGCTAGGAGGTGCAGGGTTGATCAAGGCCAAGCACATGAACCAGAAGTAGCAAGAGCAGCACCAGGAGGTGAAGGGCAAGATCAAGCCACAAATCATCAACTGTGTGGTGAGCATCATAAAACATCCACATATTCTATTCATATTATCCAAACAGAAGAGCATGTGTTATTTTAGGATTAACCTCTCAGTGATCATGCGGTGACCCAGCATACCACTGCATGTGTAGTACACTATAGTCATTGACATGACATCCATAGAACACCGTTCCGTAAATATCACATCCCTCAGAGTGGTACAACAGAAACATTGTGGGTCCATATTACAAAAGTACACACATTATTATTACAATACCGTAAGTTCAAGGCTTCCGAAAGATTCAACTTACAAACCAAAATATAAAGTGTTTCAGCAGAATTTAAAAGTACCAACTCCGACTAAAAGTTGAGCTCAGCAGCTTATTCTATAGATTTCATGATGCTCGGCTCTGTTGGTTACTACAAACTAGGGATACTTAGTTGGACTCATTATCATCGACACCGTAGCGGATCTCGTAATCCACTCCTTCAACACCGCCGGGCAGATCGGGTTCCTCGTAGAACACATCTTCTTGACATTCGGCTGCATACATTGGCACGTCTTCGGAATCCTCAAAGTCCAAGCAAGGGATCAAAGGAAAGAATGAGTAACAGCGTTACCCAACAAGTTCATTATATGCAAGGTGGGAAGTTTGATGCTCTAACTACCACCTCGGGTTATAAATCCTTGGCACTATGCAATTTTTGTAAATCTTTCTTCAAAGATTGATTTTATTCTGAAAAACTATGACAATCAGCCTTCACAGGTTCACCAGAACTTTCATGGAGTTCCTTTCCTGCCGCGTTCGCAGCTCCTTCCCGGAACAGGTAGTAACAAGTTACAATTCTTACACTCTGCAGAGGTGCGTTACTTTACCCATGAGAGATCAACTCCTTGTTGCACAACCGGGCATACTTCCCCGTCCACAATTCCATGATGTGGGGCCTAGTAGTTGGTCCAAGCCCATCACTGCCCCCTTCGTGACCTCGCATGCCTCCTTGGTGTACACCATGCCCACATAATGAATTACGGAAATGGTTGTTGGAGATATGCCCAAGAGGCAATAATAAAGTGGTTATTATCATATCTTCATACTTATGATAAATGTTTACATACCATGCTATAATTGTATTAACAGGAAACATTAATACTTGTGTGATTTGTAAACATAAAAGAGTCCCTAGTAAAGCCTCTTGTTAAACTAGCTTGTTGGTTAATATATGATCATGGTTTCCTGATCATGAACATAGAGATGTTATTAACAACAGGGTCATATCATTAGGAGAATGATGTGATGGACATACTCCTATAGTTAAGCGTAGCATAAAGATCAAGTCATTTAATATAGTTCATTTGCTATAAGCTTTCTGATACATAGTAACCTAATTCCTTCGACCATGAGATCATGTTAATCACCATCACCGGAAGGATGCTTTGATGACATCAAACACCACACCGTAACTGGGTGGCTATAAAGGTGGCATTGAGTGTTTGGAAAGTATGGGTTGAGGCACATGGATCAAGAGTGGGATTTGTCCATCCATATGACGGATAGATATACTCTGGGACCTCTCGGTGGAATGTCATCCAATTAGCTTGCAAGCATGTGACTGGCTCACAAGGGATCACATATCACGGGAACGAGAAAAGAGTACTTATCAGTAACGAGGTTGAACTAGGTATGCAGAGATACCGACGATCATAACCTCGGATAAGTAAACTATCGTGAGACAAAGGGAAATTGGTATCGTATGTAAGTGGTTCATTCGATCGCAAAGTAATCGTAGAAATATGTGGGAGCCATATGAATTTCCAGATTCCTCTATTGGTTATTGATCGGAGAAGTGTCTCGATCATGTCCGCATAATTCACGAACCGTAGGGAGACACACTTAAGGATTCGACGTTGTTTGAGTAGTTATGGAATGATGAGTAAGAGACCGAATGTTGTTCGGAGTCTCGGATGGGATCCGGGATATCACGAGGAGATCCGGAATGGTCCGGAGAATAAGATTCATATAAGGAAAGTCCTGTTTCGGGGTTGGAGAATGATTCCGGTGTTTTCATCGGGAATGTTCTAGAAGGTTCCGGAATGTCCGGCACTCCGGAGGGGAAGGGTACATGAATGTGTTATATCAAGTTGGTATGATTGCATTATGTACTTGGTGTCATCGCTGTACCAAATAGAGGGTTTATTCAAATCCTAGTTTGAAAAGTCAAACGGCTAGTTTTTGGAAAGAGGAGAAGGATGTTTGAAACCGACTTGGGGGAGGAGTTCCTCCTCCCACCGCCGGCCCACCTTGGGTCCGAGTTGGGGAGGGACTCCCCTCCCCAGGCGCGCCTCCCTCCACCTATAAGAGGAGGGGCAGGGCTCCCCTCCTACACACAAGTTGCCTCCCTCTAAACCTAAACCCTAGCCGCAGCCTAGGGTTTTCTCCCAAGCCGCCGAGTTGGGGCCTCTAATTGCCCTAGCCGCCGGCCTAGCCCCTTCTAATTGGTGTGTCTAAACCCTAGATCACCAAGGCTCTCTCATAGTCCACCATACTTGTTCCGGCTTAAGGCGAAGCCCTGCGAGATCTCCCCTCTACTTCCGGTACCACGCCGTTGTGCTGCCGGAATCGCGAGGAGAGTGCTACAACCTCCGCTGCCTGCTGGAACAAGGGAGAGGAAGGTCTTCATCGAGTACCGAACGTGTGACCGACTGCGGAAGCGCTGTCGGAACGCAGCGCCGGAAGGATCGTCTACACGATCTTGAGATCGGCAAGTGTACGACTACATCACCCACGAGAATCTGCTCTCGTTAACCGCTTTGGAATCTTCGAGGGTGAGTTTCTCTATCGACTCGTTGCTACAATCTAGTAGATAGATCTTGGCTTGTTTGTGTGCATGAGGTAGAAATTTTTTGTTTTCCATGCTACGAACCCCTACAATGGTTTGTGCAAACCGTTAGATGTTAGAACTATCGTGGGACGATGAGGGTTCCCACCCATATGCTGCATATCCTCTACGAATTACCAATTAATATGCACGCTACAAGGATAACAACCACGACCTGCACATCCAGCTTCATGCGAGAAGAAGAACATACAGCTAACTTCTCTGTCCCATTCCAAATCTCATGGCTAACGCGTAATATACGGCACTAGAATCACTGATGTCAGGGGTTATTAAGTCCCTACTTGATCATCATTGTTGCAAATAGAACCCTAAGTTCTATTGCTCCATTATATGACCACTTAGGATGATATCTATGATTTCTTTATTTGTGAAAACAATATTTTCTTTCTTTTATAGCATATATGATAACACACAAGTTGTAAATACTTTGATAAAGACTCTTCAAAGGACATGAGCAAGTGATGAACTTGCCTTGTGATGGCAAGGTAGTGAAGTATGATGCTTGCACTGGACCTTGAGCTTCTATGTCTACAAAAACATCATTATTGCCTGGTAAGGACAATATTTAAAGAAGCAAAATGATTATGCAATAATGTAATGCATCATTTAACTTAATATGCATTCTCCCCATTATTATAAAAAGTTCTTTTTAACAATAAAGGATTTATAAATATTACTTTTAATATTTATAACATATATTGAATCATTTTATTTTGTTTCCCTTTTATTTGACTTTTATTGATTTAATAATTCTTTTAGGAATTATCACTTAAACATCAAAAATTGTTGTTAAATATTTATTTAGTATTTTTCAAAAGTACTACAATATTAATATATAATGAAAGTGATTTTTATTCATTTTTATCATCTTTCAATAATTTTGTAAAATTTCATAAGGCATATATAAATTACAAAATTCTTAATAAAATTTAAATCTCTAAAATTTTACATCTTAATTTATTTGGATAGTGTGGATTATTGTGAATCCAAAAATATTTTATTTATAATTTTTGGACTTTTATTTTATTTTCTAGAATTTAATTAAGTCCAGAGGTATTTTGGTCTTTTCCTATTTATTAAAACAGGCCTTAAAATATTTCTGGGCTGGCTTAATCTTATTGGGCCCTAGTGGCCCATTAGACATAGTCAAAAATAACCACCCCAAAGGGTCTGGCCCAATTCAGCCCACTCCTCACTGCCTCTCTCCCTCGAGCTCATCCTCTCCTCCTCTGACCTCGACCCCGTGGTTGGTGATGTCGACGCCGGTGATTCCCGCCGCCGTGGGCCATTCTGGTCGCCGCCGTGGTGCGACAGGAGGTTGTCGACGACACCTGTCATTTCTATCCAACTGCATTTGGGTATGGGGCTCTCCTGCGACGGATCGATGCCGTCCCGAACCCTAGGGTTTGGGGGTTGGCGTGGATCCTGGTGCTGCCGTCGTCGTCTTGCGTCGTGGTGATGTTCCTCGCCTCTATTCGTGTTCATGGTCGCCGCCGTGGCGCCGTATGGGTTGCAGCGCCCCTCCTGGGGTGTGTTATCGCCATATTTTGGCCAAAGGAGGAGTTGGGCCGTGATCAAGATGGGCTTAGAAGATACGTATATGCAACGTGTTGATTGATCGGCCTCGTGTGTTGATTTGGGCTGAAATTGCCCGTGTATCTTATATTGTAATAGATTCCGTTTAGATTTAGGTAAGAGATAGAGTTGTAGAGTTATTCCAAAGACAGAAAGTCTCCGGACTATAAATATGTACCTAAGGTTATCGAGAAAAGGAGGACAATCACGTTCACAACAAACACAATCTCGGCGCATCGCCACCCCTTGTTTCTAGGGTTTTTCTCGGGTAAGTGCCATGCTGCCTAGATCGCATCTTGCGATCTAGGCAGTATCTGCTTATGCGTTATCTGGTGTTACTCGTACTGAAGCCTTGTTGATGGCGAGTAACACTATTATCATAGATTTGTTTGGGTTAGCATCAGTACTTTTCGCTATAATTGTTTAGTTATGCTACCTCTAGCTATCTCGCCGCCTTTGCACCTTTTCCCGGGTGTAAGGGTGGCATCTTGCTTGATCTTTATTTAAGTCGATTTGATCTGTTATAGTTGTGCCTTGTTCTCCAAGGTTTAGTTTGATATCCACATGATCAGGCCTTGCAAACGGGTTGAACGATCCAGTAGTATGTAAGATATGGTTTACCAATCCAAGAGGGGGTGTTCCGGGAATTGACGCTACGTTGGTTTTTAGGCCTTCTCTAGGATTAGTTTTCTATTATCTTTTGTATCTACCAGGCTCAATTACGTGTAGGATGTTCCAGTCATATAGTGAAAACGTTAAACTATCGTAGATCGATTTAACTTGTATTGATGAAGCAAAACCCCATGTTATAATAGATCTAATGCAGACCCATGGGATAATCGGCTCTAGGAGACGATTCACAGGGAAACCTGGGAGCCGGTTACGGCTTGAATTTTACATATGTTTGTTTGCCATGCAGGAAACCAATCGAAGCAATCTTTCACCTTCCTGATCAGGTATAGGTCAGGTGGCACGCCCTTGAACCAAGCCAGGACGTGTGCCGGAGTTTTGCGGGCCGTTGCCCGAGGGACCAGGGCCCACCAGCAGTTCTGGGAGCCTCCCGGCTCTTCGTGTTGCCCGTCGCTGCTCGCCGGTGGGTTTTGGTAGGCAACACATTCTGGCACGCCCGGTGGGACATTAAACAACGTCTACATCAACATCCGACGCTGCGATGGACAACAGACCGGTCATGTACGATGAGCTGCCTGAGGAGCACAAGGCGAAGTATGATGACGTCAAAGCTCTCTTCGAAGCCGATCTCATCGGCTCTTTTGAGAGGACTCGTAAGCATGGTATCAGGTGGAAAGGGTTCTCACCCGAGGGTGCTCTTGATGAGGTGCATCTGTCTGTTCCTTCAGAGGAGCGCACCAGAGCTCTGCGCCAGGAAGTCAACTACATGGTGGCTCATTCTCTTCACCGCCATTCTGAGAGCTTGGTAAACGCTTTCGAGCGGATCGCAGTTCGCGTAGTTCAGGAGATCATGAAACATCAGTACTCTCCGTCGGGGCCCACTCTGGGGACTCACCAGGGAGAAAGACCGCTCCAGGCCAGGCCACCGCTGCCATTCACACTTGCAGCTCCAGAGCCACCAGGGGCACCGGCGTACGTCGTCTACAAGGTCGGAGGCGACCCTGGCGATTGCCAATTCCTGTGTGAACCACCTAAAGAAATCCCACATGGATACGTGTGCACCTACGTGCCAGACTCCAACAGCTTGACGCGCACGAACCAGATTGCAACCGCAGGGATTGCTGGGGCAGGAGTTTCTGGAGCAGGGGCTTCGGGAGCAGGTGTTTATGGAGCAGGAATCTCTGGGATGGACGCCGACAAACAGGCGTGGCTAGCCAAGTATGCCACTGGAACGAGTCATGAGAATCTAGCCCCCGCAGCCCAAACAACGGAGCAAATCCGTACCATCTTGAGAGACCAGTTCGGCTTCGTGCCGAAGAGAAGGACAATCGGCTATTCAAAGCCGTATCCCAACGAGTTTGACCTGATCCCGCTGCCACCCAAGTATCGGCTCCCTGAGTTCTCGAGGTTTAGCGGGTCAGAAGGGTCGAGCTCGATCGAGCACGTGAGCCGATACCTGGCACAGTTAGGCATGATATCAGCATCAGATCAGTTGCGCGTAAGGTTCTTTGCGCAATCTTTGACAGGACCAGCTTTTGGGTGGTACACCTCGCTGCCACCTGATTCGATCCAGACCTGGAAGCAACTGGAAGAGCAGTTCCACATTCAGTACCATTCAGAAGCTACCGAGGCTGGCATTGCAGACCTAGCACAGGTGCGGCAAAAGCGAGGAGAAACGGTAGCCGAGTACATCCAGCGCTTCAGGACTGTCAAGAACCGATGTTACTCAGCTCGGTTAACTGAGAAGGAAGCAGTCGAGCTGGCAGCGTTGGGTCTTGCAGCACCCATCAAAGATCTGGCTTTCCAAGTAGAGTACAACTCGTTGGCGCACATGGCCTAGAAGCTGACGATGTATGAGCAGCGCCACCCCGAGTTGTACCAGGACAAGTTCAAACGTCCGATAGGCCTGGTCGATACAGAAGAAGAAGACCCCACGCAAGACCAGGAAGTGGCCGTGGCTGAATGGGCTCGGGGGGCAGATCCCGTATCCTGCAAATGGGTGAAACAGCAAGGGCCTGCAAAAGGGTTCGACTTCGATGTGAGCAAAGCTGAGAAAATATTCGATTTACTGCTGAAAGAAAAGCAGCTGAAGTTACCCGAAGGCCACAAAATCCCTACGGCTCGAGAGATGAACGGAAGACCATACTGCAAGTGGCACCACTCGTTCACCCACACCACCAATGACTGCAAAGAGCTACGTCGCCAGATCCAAACGGCGATAGAGCAGGGCCGTCTCATCCTGGGGCAATTCGCCATGAAAGTAGACACCAACCCGTTCCCCGGCGTCAACATGGTAGAACACAGCCACTCCACGAGGCGCCAGTTGGATTTCTCGTTCGATGTCAACATGGCAGGACCAGGGTACCACCATGGGACGTACAAGGAGGAAGGCGGTCGCTCTCGCGGCAGAGTAAGAGAGGAGGCTGGTCCACGCGACCGGCCCAGCTACGACGACAGGCGGTACTTAACTGAGGAACAAGTGAAAGGTGTGCGATATCAGAAACCACATTCCACGCATCTCCTTAACAAGTATGAGCGCCAGTGTGACCAACGTCGCCGGCGTGACGATGAAGGATATGAGCACCTCGCTAGGGGACCGTCAAAAGAAAAGGAAGGCACAGACAATCATTGGGATTGTCCGTTCTTCAAGTATTGCTGGGATGCGGGAATGAGCCGATTGCCTACGATCGATAACTGCCCGGAATGCGGACAGCAGAAGGAGGACACGGAGCCAGTGTCAGTGTTTAAGCGCCTAGGGCCCCTCCCACCTCAGAGCCGACGCAGGGAGTCGTTTCGAGCACCAGGTCTCAAGGAGCCAACTGATGACAAAGAGAAAGACAGGTATCACCGTCCAAGGTGGTGTCCCGACGGACTTAGACCCACCCAAAAGCGTAGAGTGCAGCGGCTGCGTAACTTGGAGGAAGCCGAAGCGCAGTATCTCCACGCTCTAAAGAAAGCACGGCCCGATCTGGCCGTTAAGATTAGGCAGACCTTGGAAATGGAAGATCACCCGAAAAAGAAAGAGTGGCGCCCCAAACCGGTAAAAGCCGATGCAAAGACATCGGCTGGCACAAACATGGTATTCATACTTCCGTCAGAGTTCTGCGCGCCAAGAACCAACGAGCTACCAGTGGCACAGTTCGACTGCGGCCCACGGCCAGTTATCTTTGAGAAGCCACGTGAGAAGGGTTACAAACATCTGAAAGCCCTGTACCTACGAGGTTACATTAATGGTCAACCTGTCAGCAAGATGTTAGTGGACACCGGAGCGGCAGTCAACATAATGCCATACTCCCTGCTACGGCGTTTGGGACGCTCCACTGCAGATCTGATCAAAACCAACGTCACTTTAAGCGACTTCAACGGCCAGACTTCAGAAACGCAAGGCGTACTGAACATGGATCTGACCGTGGGCAGAAAAACCATCCCTACGTCATTCTTCATCGTGGACAGCAAAAGCACCTACGCTGTCCTGTTAGGGAGAGATTGGATTCATGCTAACTGCTGCATCCCATCCATGATGCACCAGTGCCTAATACAGTGGGATGGAGATGAGGTGGAAGTCATTCATGCAGACGATTCTGTCGAGGTCTCCATTGCTGGCATGAACGTCTGGGAAGCAGAAGACCAAGAGCCGATCTCTGGAATCAGTCTAGATGGTTGTGAACGCATTGAGGCTACAAAAAACAGGGTGAGGCTGGTCTTATCCACCGGCCTGACAGAGTAGCAAAGCCCACAACGGTACGTGGTACGGCCGATCCCTGCGATCGGCCAGAAAAAACAAAAAGCAGCAATCTTACGACGAGCAGATCGTGCAGTCGTAGCAGGGAGATTCCCAGCCATTGTAAAACCATAAGGTGTAAGCCATCCTTGACTAATGAAATCAAAAAGGGGGCCGATTCAGGCAATCGGCCCAAATTATTTTTGTTAACCTCACCTACTGTTTGCCCTGTGCTTAGCATCGATTTGACAGGTGACGGAAAGCTAGGGTATGGATTTACATCTGCTGATGAACTAGAAGAAATCGACATTGGTCCTGGGGATAAGCCACGACCAACATTTATCAGCAAAAAGTTGGATCCGAGTCTGCGGGGTCCGATGATAGCCCTGTTGAAAAGATATCCAGACTGCTTCGCCTGGGACTATACAGAGATGCCTGGGTTAGACAGGAGCATCATTGAGCATCGACTCCCGCTTAAAAAAGGATTTCGGCCATTCCAGCAGCGGGCACGACAGATGAAGGCCGAAATTCTGGAAGAAGTCAAGAAGGAGGTCGAGAAAATGTTGACAGCCAATTTAATCAGGCCATGCAGGTATGCTGAGTGGATTTCTAGTATCGTACCTGTAGAGAAAAAGGATGGCCGTTGGCGCGTCGCCATAGATTTCCGGGACCTCAATAGAGCTACCCCAAAGGATGAGTATCCAATGCCGGTGGCAGAAACGTTAATCAACGCAGCGGCTGGCCATAAGATCTTGAGCTTCATGGATGGCAATGCCGGTTACAACCAAATTTTTATGGCTCCAGAAGACATACACAAGACTGCGTTCAGAGTACCAGGCTTGGTGGGGTTGTTTGAATACGTTGTCATGACGTTCGGACTGAAGAATGTTGGTGCCACGTACCAAAGAGCCATGAACTACATTTTCCATGATCTGATCGGCAAGCTGGTGGAAATTTATATCGATGACGTAGTGGTCAAGTCTGCCTCAGAAGAAGGACACTTGGGCGATCTACAACGCGTCCTGGACCGAACAAGAAAATTCGGCCTACGGATGAATCCAAAGAAATGCGCCTTCGGTGTAACGGCCGGTCAGTTCTTGGGTTTCTTGGTCCATGAACGCGGGATTGAAATCGGCCTAAAAAGTCAAGAGGCCGTGCGAACAATGAAACCACCTACCACGAAGAAAGAGCTACAGTCTCTCATCGGCAAGATCAACTTCGTCAGAAGGTTCATCTCCAATCTGTCAGGAAGGATAGAGCCGTTCATGGGACTGGTAAAAATTAAATCTGACGAGGAGTTCCGCTGGGGAACAGAACAACAACGAGCCTTCGACGAAATCAAAGAATATTTAACGAAGCCGCCGGTTTTAGTCCCGCCCCAGCCGGACAAGCCATTCTACATTTACTTGTCAGTAGCGGACACGTCCATCGCCTCAGTGGTGGTGCAAGTTTATGACGGACTGGAGAGAGTGGTATTTTACATCAGCAGAAGGATGCTGGATGCAGAGACAAGGTACTCTGAGATCGACAAGTTGTGCCTCTGCCTGTTTTTCACCTGCACCAAGCTGCGCCACATTTTGCTATCAGCAGAGATTGTCATCATCTGCAAATCAGACGTCATAAAGCACATGCTGTCGGCTCCTATGTTGAAAGGCCGACTGGGCAAATGGATGTTTGCATTATCGGAGTTTGACATCCGGTATCAACCCGCGAAAGCAGTTAAGGGGCAGGCATTGGCCGACCTTATTGCTGAAAGGATCAACACCAATATAGCAGCACTGTCTATACGAGCGTGGGCTATGTTCTTCGACGGATCGGTTTGTGACGATGGGTGCGGCATCGGCATGCTACTCGTGTCACCCCGGGGGGCAACATTTTCCTTCTCTACTAGGTTATCAGCCCCTCGCACCAACAACGTCGCTGAGTATGAGGCGATACGCAAGGGAATGGAGTTGCTCATCGAAGCTGGAGCGGAAGCAGTGGAAATTTTTGGAGACTCCAAGCTGGTGATTTCTCAACTCACGGAGGAATACAAGTGCGAGAGCGAGTCGCTCTTCCCATTATGGATGCAATGCCGTGAGCTGATGGCACAATTCCGATACATAAACTTCACCTGGATCCCGCGATCGCAGAATACCGAGGCCAATGATCTTGCACAAATGGCTTCAGGCTACAAGGACGTGGCAGAGGGAGCCGATGTTCAGGTGCAATTCCTGGACGCAGACGACTGGAGAGCCGATATCTTCAATTACTTGAAGGATTCGGCTCGGGGGGCACCTAAACGGGTAAGATACAAGGCCATGAAGTATGTGCTCATTGGGGACGACATGTTTTACAGGACTCTAGAGGGGTTATTGCTCAAATGTCTGGGGACAGCCGAGGCCAATCGGCTCCTACACGAGGTACACGAAGGCGCCTGTGGAACTCACCAATCGGCTCACAAGATGAAGTGGTTGATCAGGCGATCAGGGTTCTATTGGCCTACCATGCTCGAGGATTGTTTTAAGTACTACAAAGGGTGTCAAGCATGTCAGAGATTTGGAAAAATTCAGATGGTACCCGCGTCAGCAATGAACCCCATCATCAAGCCTTGGCCATTCCGAGGTTGGGGCATGGATATGATCGGCAAGATCAATCCTCCGTCAAGCAAAGGCCACATGTGGATTTTGGCCATCACGGATTATTTCACCAAGTGGGTGGAAGCCGTCCCTATGAAGTCAGTAAGTTCAAAGGATGTTGTCGATTTTGTGAAAGAACACGTCATTCATAGGTTTGGGATTCCCCAGACTATCACGACCGATGGAGGTTCGGTCTTCACTTCTCACGAGTTCAGAAAGTTCTGTGAGGACACAGGGATTAAGTTGATTCGATCATCTCCGTACTATGCTCAAGCAAACGGGCAAGCGGAAGCATCCAACCAGAGCCTTATCAAGCTGATCAAGAGGAAGATCGATGAGCACCCTAGGCGTTGGCACGAGGTTTTGCCAGAGGCTTTATGGGCTTACCGCATGTCATGTCATGGAGCGATAAAAACCTCGCCGTACCATCTGGTCTACGGACAAGAAGCCGTATTGCCTTGGGAAATTACGGCTGGAGCGAGACGAGTCACTTTTCAGAACGATCTAATGACCGAAGAATATGCAGCTTTGATGAGTGACAGCGTTGAAGATTTGACTGAGCTTAGGCTGTGGTCGCTTGAGAAAATCAAAGAGAACAAGGCCAAAGTAGCTCGTGCATACAACAAGAAGGTGAGACCTAAGGAGTTCCACGTTGGCGATCTGATATGGGAAGCGGTGTTGCCGTTAGGGACTAAGGACGTAGCATATGGTAAATGGTCTCCAAATTGGCACGGGCCATACATGGTCGATCAGGTTTTAAGAGGGAACGCATACATGCTGGAAGAACTGGACGGCGTGAAATTCCCAGTAGCTGTCAACGGTCAACATCTCAAGAAATATTTCCCAAGTATGTGGGATGATGGACAATGAGATATAGGAGCCGATACACGAAATCGGCGAATAAAAAAAAAATTTATGTAGTTCCCAAGCACGTGGGATGATGGACAGCAAGATATGGGGGCCGATACATGAAATCGGCCCATAGAAGTATACAGCCGGTGCACGGTCATCGACTTTAGAGGTTCAAAACTGGTACAAGCCGATGCCAGTTTACATAAACAAGCTACTGAAGAAATGCCTCGAAGGCGTGGAGGGCGTCAGCACGGACACGGTCCACCTCGGCGATCTCGGCTTCGTCATCCTCGTCCTTGCCCGTCACTAGCTGTTGGTTCAGGGCACGTATCTCTGCCAGATCAGTCTTCAGTTGAGCTCTGAGGCCTTCTGCTTCATCTTGGGATCGGGCGATGGAGGCTTCCTTGTCGCGAATGAGCTGTTTTGTCGCCCGGACCTTTTCTTCAAGATCTTCCAGCTCCTTTTTCAAAGATGCTAGCTCAGCGGTACTGACAGAAGTATCAGTTTTGGCATCAAAAGACGCCTTCTTCTCATTGAGCTGCTGACATCGGTCGGCAATGTTGGCCTTCAGCGGAAGTTGGGCACGGCGCAGGTTGATCCTTTCACGAGCTAGCTTCACCCTTGACCCGTAGAAGGACAGAGTTACGACGGGCCAAAGCTTCACCTGCAATGCTACTGGGAGTTGGTCCTTGATTTCGGCAAGAACGCCCTTCACTTCTTCAGAACCCTCGATCAACTCCTCGATTGGGGAAGACAGTAAGGCTCTAAGTCATTGGAATTGAGGTAGGAAAGCCCTGGCTGGTGGTTCATCGGTGGCAACAGAGGGAGTTGGATCGATCGAGTCAGGATCAAATGTCAGCAAGCCTGAAATGTTAACACCCTGGCAGCCCGAAAAGACGTCAGTATGCGTCCAACGGGGAAGAATAAGCCGAAAGAAGTTAACATACCTCTCCTAAGACCGAGGGGATGGCAGACGACGAGGCGATCAGTTTGTGTGTGGGTGCTAGAGGCGTGGCCAAGGTGGTAGCCGTTTCATCTGCATTTTCGGGGATTGCCAGGTCTGGTTTGGCTAAAGGCGTCGGCGCGGCCCCGGCCTTCCCACTAGAAGCATCAGTTGTCTGCATGAAAGGTGATTAACTGATGTAAATGATGATGAATCGGCAGGCAAAAGGGAGTAAGGGGCAAGAGCATAAAGGATGATGATTTTTCGGAACCTCTTGGCTCGATGAAGAAGCTTGTGGTCCTTTACGAGCTCTCTTGGGATCCAAAGCTGGCCCGGCCTCGACTGGTGCTCGGGGGGCAGCAGGTTCAGGAACCGACCTTTTCCTGGAAGCCGATGGTGGCACATCTGGCTGGCTCGGGGTGATGGTCCTCTCAGAATCCGTTGGGCTCGATTCTCCCTCATTAGGTTGTGTGTCCTCGTGGGAAGTATCTTCGACGGAAGCCTGCAAAAGAAGGAAGGCTGTTAGACACGAGCACGTCTGCAAGAATGAAAGAATGAGAAGAATCGACCAAGACATGGATCAGCTTACATGCGAGCTTTCTGGAGAAGGGCTCCGGTGCCTCAAGGTCTTCCTGGCAGCTACATTCCTCGTCATCGTTCTTGTCTTAGTTGGAACTCGAGGGGCAGCTGATGTTGAAGTTCCTTGCTTCTTAGAAGCCGATTGAGGTGTTATCGGCTGTTTCTGCATTATGACCTTTTTCAAAGGCGGCGAGTTTTTGCAGAAAAGAACCACAGGAGCTGGCGGAAAGAACTCAAAGGGGGAGCCATCACTGTGTGTAGGTTCAGGGCCATCTTGTTGCTGCAACGGGAGAAGTTGGGTTAGTAGGAGAGTCATTTATGAACTGCATTGAGAAAATTTACAAGTAGTGGTACCTGTTCCACGGGGATGTCATAATCAGCATCAAGTTGTTTCAGCAGCGGCCCAGAGCTTTCCTGAAAGCGTGGGTTTTCCACATCGACCACCAGTCCTCGAAGCCATCAGTTGATGAAGCGAAGGTGAGGTCATTTGGAATAGGGATGGTCAGAGCATCAAAGAAGGAGTAACACCTCTGACTGGTGAGAGGATCAGGCAGGTCGGCTCTGCACTCCGTAAGATGATGGAGAAAGAGATGGGGAGGTACTTGCCCAAGGCCAAATTGCCGGGCCACGATGACCGGATGGTAGAATTCATACCCAGGCTTGATGATTCTGTTGGATGTACTCATACCAACTGGAAGGAAACAGGGACGGATCACAATGGAGAAGAGTTGCCGAGTGCTGGTGTCATCGGCAAAGTTATCTAGCCTGAAGGAGAGTGGATTTTCGAAATGTTCAGATTCTTCCATATAAGGGAAGAAGGTAGGATTGTCCAGGCCTTGAAAGAAAGTGCTGAACCACTTGGCTGCTTCCTTAGGGGATAGTTTGCTGCCTGGCAGCCTGTACAAAGCTTGGCCATAACTAGTGCATCGGATCTGCTTCCCTTTGACATCGGGAAAGGTACAACTCGCCAAAAGGGGGAAGTTTGGGATGTGGTTCTGAAAGTACAGCTGAGCCCATAGCTGAATGAACCACCAAGGACCACCTGTTTTGACTGCTATGCCTGAGAACAGCTTGACAGACATCAACTGGAGGTATCGATAGACCTCTCCAAGGAACAGTTTGCCGATGCCAAGTTGAGTACCTTTGGCCAATTCGTGGGCTAGGGATAGGTAGTTCTTGGTTGGAGCAAGGGAAGGGCCACAGAATATGAAATGCTCCAGCCAGAAGTTGAGAAAGGCTGTATGTTCTTTCTCTGAGACAGGGCCCTTTGTTTTCATATGGCGTTGGAGGTAGGCACCCCAGTTCGTGCAGTCTGTTTTAGAAGACAGTTTGTAGGGGACTTTGGTCAGTTTAAAAGCAGAGGGGCTGGGTGATGTGACATCCAGGCCAGTGATCATCACCACGTCTAACAGGGTTGGTGACATAGGGCCATGACCGAACATAAAGCAGTTCAGAGCGTCAGACCAGAAGTAGCCGATGGTTTTCAGAAGGTTCTCATGTTTCTCAAGAGGAGACAATGATAAATGCAAGGCATCGGCTATTCCTGTGGTTTCCCATTGGGATTGGTAAGCTCTAGCTACTCTACTGAACCAAGAGACCCAGTATTCAGGGGGATTAGGCCAGGCTCGCAGACAGTCGGCCCAAGAGTTCAGATCTAGGTCTTGGCTTACGAAGGGGATTCTATTTGCTTCGCAAGAAATCAGATGAGCAGGGCTGGATTCTGTGCGAGGGCCAAGACAGAGAGAGTTTGGGAGAGAAGGATGCGGCAGCAGAATGTCTGAAACCTAGAAAATTTAATGGTGGAATAAGGCATTAATTCAGGTGTTCGCCGTTAAGTCTAGCATAGTGTTCAGACTGCGAGGAGTAGGCGTACCTTCAGACCGGAGACCTCTGGGTTGGTGTTGGACGATTCCGCCATCTAGTTCGCCGGCGGAGATGGATCTAAGCAGTTGGGGATCGAGGGTTCTTGTCGCTGTGAGCTCGATCTGGTCAGTGGGCGATTGAAGATCTAGGTCGCCCTTTTTGAAGAAGGTCGCAGGTTACCGTTTGAAGCTGAAAAGCAGCCGCTTAGGTTTGCCTAAATATGCGACCAAGTTTTGACCTTGTCAACGTTTTTGGGAAAGCCGATGTCTATCGGCTCTTTGAGCTTTGACTTAGTTAACGGAATGAGTGCAGTGTGGTAAAAGCCGATACAGCGTTATCGGCTTCTGGAGCATCGACCTATTTTGGCTATCGGCAAAATTGGGACGAAAAAAGCAATCTTCGAGAAACCGATTTTCTTCATTCATTCATTCAAAAGCTGATTGCTTACAAAAGGCTGATTGATTACAAAAGGGAGCTTGCTACTACTACTACTACTACTACTACTGGTTCCTAATCTAGAGGCCGAGGTCGTCGTCGCTGTCGTCGCCGTCGTCCTGTTTGCTGTCCTCAGCACTGCTGCCGGCGTCGTCTTCGCTGCTGCTGATCCAGATGCCCGCGGGGGCCTCCTCGTCCTCGTCATCGTCTTCGGTGTCCTCGCTGGACCCGGCGCGGAAGTACTTCACCGGCTGGTACTCCTCGGAGGAGGTGTCCTCCTCTTCCTCCTCCTCGTCGGAGGGGTCGACGCCGTCCCAGGACATGGCGTCGTTGGTGCTGTCCGCCTCCAGTTCCCCATCGGCGAGGAACTACAGGTCCTCCTCGCCGTCAGTCAAGGACGCATCGTCCTCCGACCAAGCGGCGAAGTCCCAGTCTCTCTCGTCCCACCATTGTGGGGCGAGAGTGTTGTACGCCGCCATCGGCGGGTGTTCTGGCGTCGGCTCTCGGTCGCTCATCGAGTTGGAGGCTTGGGAGGACAGGCCAGATGAAGCGGAGGAGGCCATGGCGGAGAAAGAGGGTTTTTTTGTGGCTACTGGAGGAAGATGGGGACTGCGAACCGTTTAGGTGAATTTAAATAAGGGGAATAGTATGAAGCGGTTCAATGCTATAGCGGTTTCCCAGAATGTACTGCCGAAGTTGTCAAATCATGCGCTGCGGGGAAGTGGAGAAGACAAGGCATCATGATGAGGAGGTGGCGTGACGATCCTGTTCTGCAACGCATTCTGTCAACGCGCAACCCGATACAAAAAAAAAGAGGAAAAAAAAGAGAGCAGAGTGGTTTTGGAATTATTATTGCCAAAACCAGGGGGGCATGTGTTATCGCCATATTTTGGCCAAAGGAGGAGTTGGGCCGTGATCAAGATGGGCTTAGAAGATACGTATATGCAACGTGTTGATTGATCGGCCTCGTGTGTTGATTTGGGCTGAAATTGCCCGTGTATCTTATATTGTAATAGATTCCGTTTAGATTTAGGTAAGAGATAGAGTTGTAGAGTTATTCCAAAGACAGAAAGTCTCCGGACTATAAATATGTACCTAAGGTTATCGACAAAAGGAGGACAATCACGTTCACAACAAACACAATCTCGGCGCATCGCCACCCCTTGTTTCTAGGGTTTTTCTCGGGTAAGTGCCATGCTGCCTAGATCGCATCTTGCGATCTAGGCAGTATCTGCTTATGCGTTATCTGGTGTTACTCGTACTGAAGCCTTGTTGATGGCGAGTAACACTATTATCATAGATTTGTTTGGGTTAGCATCAGTACTTTTCGCTATAATTGTTTAGTTATGCTACCTCTAGCTATCTCGCCGCCTTTGCACCTTTTCCCGGGTGTAAGGGTGGCATCTTGCTTGATCTTTATTTAAGTCGATTTGATCTGTTATAGTTGTGCCTTGTTCTCCAAGGTTTAGTTTGATATCCACATGATCAGGCCTTGCAAACGGGTTGAACGATCCAGTAGTATGTAAGATATGGTTTACCAATCCAAGAGGGGGTGTTCCGGGAATTGACGCTACGTTGGTTTTTAGGCCTTCTCTAGGATTAGTTTTCTATTATCTTTTGTATCTACCAGGCTCAATTACGTGTAGGATGTTCCAGTCATATAGTGAAAACGTTAAACTATCGTAGATCGATTTAACTTGTATTGATGAAGCAAAACCCCATGTTATAATAGATCTAATGCAGACCCATGGGATAATCGGCTCTAGGAGCCGATTCACAGGGAAACCTGGGAGCCGGTTACGGCTTGAATTTTACATATGTTTGTTTGCCATGCAGGAAACCAATCGAAGCAATCTTTCACCTTCCTGATCAGGTATAGGTCAGGTGGCACGCCCTCGAACTAAGCCAGGACGTGTGCCGGAGTTTTGCGGGCCGTTGCCCGAGGGACCAGGGCCCACCAGCAGTTCTGGGAGCCTCCCGGCTCTTCGTGTTGCCCGTCGCTGCTCGCCGGTGGGTTTTGGTAGGCAACAGGGTGCTCCCCGTGCCGCCATGGTCGTCGGCCCCTCTTCTTCCTCTTCTAGTCTCCAGCGAGGACCTCGGTGAGTTCTGCTCCTCTCCCTTTGTGCTCTTTGTGCTCGCTCATCCCATGCTGGATGTTGGCAATGACCTCTCTGGTGACTGTCTTGTTCTGATTAGGATGGTTTATTTCATTTAGGGTTCTTATCATGTGATTAGTCATGTACTGGATGAATTAGATCATGTGTGGATGATCTGTAAGCATGCTGAATGGTTATTAGCCTGGGGCTTGTTGCTTGAGATGAACTATAATGGTTCTTATGTTTATTAGATGCTTGGATTGCATATGATTCAGATGGTATAGTTGCTTTGGAACCAATGCTTGGTAAAGTCAGTGACTTGATAACTTTCCACTGTCATTTCATGGTTTAGGATCATGGTTATGGTGTGATAAAATCACTGTCCTAATGCTATTAGCTTAGAAATTAATATGTGGTTTGAGATCATCAACAGTGAATATTAACATATGAAAATCCTATTTATTATTCCTGTATTGACAGGAAAATGATTAGTAAATTGATTTATTGAACCTGTGATGATTGGATGTTTATCCTGATTCATATAGAATTGTTCTTGTGACACCATCTTGGTATGGCACACAAGATAGATTCTAATCCATTGATTGGGTTGGTTTAAGCTTAAGACAAGCTTAGCTTTAAAAGATAAATGGAAATGTTCTTCTTTGAAATCCCTAAGATCAATGATGTTGGTCTGAGGCTTAGGGGTTTAGGCCTTATCTAATTGATTCATATAGATAATCCTCATAGTGGTACCAGCTATTGTTTTTGAATCAAAGCTTGGTAAAAAAAATGGTAGTAAGCTTGATCATTATCTGGATCCAAAAGATTAGTTTCTAAGGTGCTACCCTTACTTTAGGGATGTGCCTAGAAATTAGATCTTAGCTATATTTATGCTTGAATTGTAATATATAGCTTGACAATCAAAGCAATGATGTTGTTCTGAGCTCTGGTTGGATCCTTGTACTTTGCTGTTTGCTTTTAGAGTTTAAAATCTCTATGTTGGATTCACCCCACTTGGGTGCTTTCCGAGAGGTTGTTCATAAAACAACACATGCTTCTGTCTAGACAATATGATTAGATCATGTGAGGGTTTTATGATGCTCACCACAAAATCTGATGATTGTGGAGTAAGGTGGTGATGTTGATCTTGTTTTGCTGCCTTGAGCTAGCCTGCTCCTCCTAGCTCCTGGACTTGATCTTGCTGTCCACCTGATCCATCCCCCTCCTTATGTTACCATCCTGGTGATGAGATCTGGGCTTTGGTTGGTTTGGTTGCTGGCTGTTGTGCTTGGTTAGCTGCTGGCTGTTATGCTTGGTTAGCTGCTGGCTAAGATGGCTGTTCTTGTGTGTGTGCAGTGAAGAGATGCACTAGTCCCTCTCCACGGCTGTGCTGCTGGTTTTGTCTGTTGGAGCTGTGCTGTGAGGCTGACAGCACAACACATGAATTTAGTTGTGTGTTCTGCTTGTGTGCTTGCTGTGCACTTGTGGATATGTTCAGAATTTTGAAACTGATTATTATCTGGTTACTTTTACCTGGCTGGTGAAACTTGCCCCTCTTGGCTGTCATTTGACTTCTGGCTAAAATTTATGAAATATAAATTCTTTCATGTTGGTGAAACTTGCCCCTTTTATAATTTCTCAATGATGAACTAGTTCAGTGCACTTCACTGACATGTTTGAGAGAAAAAACAATACTAACCCTAACTTTCCTTTTTCTATTTAGTTTTTGTTTGTTTTGCAGGTACAGATTTAAAGTGAAGATTTTAGTTTAGGTTTAGTTATAGAATACTCCAATGTAATCTTCTTTATACTTTTGTAATTTTCATTTTATTATTTTGTAATCTTCATTTTATTATTTTGTAATAAGGATTATACTATTATCAATAAAGAATATTCTTATTCTTATTTATTTGCTTTTGTGAAGTGTGTGGATGATTTCAATAAGTTACAATTTTGTAACTTATTTATTAAATGAAAATATGAAATAATTATTCATATTCTTAATTGTTTTCTTTAGATAAAGTTTAAGTTATAATAATTAACTCTTAATTTAATCAAGATTCAAACCTTATTCCTAATTCATTTGAATTATAATTCAAACACTCAAGTTTAAAATTCAAATTCATTTTAAAACACATAATTCCTCAAAGATCATATCAAAGTCTATAGCAGTCATCCTTTAAGACTAAACCTAATCTCAAAGTATGAAAGAAACCTTGATCACTTTAGGTTTTTATTTGGCGAAAATTTTACCCACATTTTCACAGATGAATGCATGCAACATTCCAAATTCCTAAATCTACCCTTCGTTAGTTCCTAAATGCTGGGATGTTACAGATCACCCAAGTGAGGTGAACCTATCCTAGAGGATTTGAAATATAAAGGCCAGAATAAAACTCTACTAAACACACCAAAATCACAGACTAGCATCATAGATCTGGTGATACCAAAAACAACTTATATATTTCATCATTTGTTGTTATAAAATCTGGGCACATCTCCAAGAAAGAGTAGCACCTCAGATTTCATAAGCTACAAACAAACCAATTAACTTAACCAACTAGGATCCAAGATCCAGTGAGCAACTATGATACTTTAGCATATTTGAAAGGGACAACAAGATAGGAATCTAGTTCCTATAGCCTCATACCAACATCATAGGCATAGATATCAATAGAAGCTTTCAACTTATTTTTAGACATCTATCCAATCTCAAGTACTGACCATAGTAAAGCCAGTAAGTAGAATCATCTTGTGTGCCATTCTAAGATGGTGTCACAATAACAAATCCTACCACCAAGCCAAACAAATATTTTAGCTTTCATGAATAAACCAGTAAGCCAATAATTATCATTTTCCTGAGATTACACTCAGACATCATCTAATATATCCATCTATATTCAAAGTATCATTAGACTCTAATGATTAAGTTTTGTCTATTGATAAACATACAATCCAACACCCACTGATGCGGCGAACAACCACTGACAGTGTTACTGTCAGTATCAAAGTAATGACAACAAGTGAACACACTAAGCATCAATCTCACCCAACAGATTTCACAATTATGCTATCAGGTTAACCAGCTTAATCACCAATCAGAGGCAACATCATCTAACCACTAGCATCATATTCACAGTGGCATCAGACAATCAAATCATGACAGTAAGACTTAAATTACAGTGAGCATAATTCATACTAAGCATCACTGCTTGATCAAATCATTATCATACAAGCACATAGAGAGATGAACCCTAGAACCAGTACAAACCCTAATGAAGGATAGCTACTAGTTACACACAGAGATACTCGATGTAGATAGAGGCATGAGAGATAACAGAGAACCAACTTACCTATGGTCCTTGCTGGAGAATTGAATAGGAAGCAGAGGGGCCGACGAGCTCACGACGGCACGGGGAACACCCCAGAGGGCGCTGCAACCCGCACCCAGCCATAGTGGCGGCCACAGTAGCACACGAGGGTGCACGAGCACCGCACGTCACCACAGGAGCATCGGCAGCGACGTTAACAACACCACCCCAAACCTAGGGTTTGGGACGGGGCTAGCCTGGCCACAGGAGGGCCCTAGAACCAAATCGAGTCGGAGCAGATGAAGGAGCATGGCCGACAACCTCGCCATACACCACGGCGATGGCCAGGGAAGGCCAAAGCGGTGGGCAGCGCATAGCGGCGGCGCCAGCGACCACGGGGTCGAGGAGGAGAAGAGGTAAGGTCGAGAGAGGGAGAGACAGAGAGAATGGGCTGATAGGGCTAGATACCTTCGGTGAGATCTTTTGGCCAAGTTACTTGGGCCAATTTGGCCCAATAATCCCAATAGGTTAGCCCAAAAACTTAAAAGGAACTTTTAATAATTAATAAAAGACCAAAATACCCCTAGAACTAAATAAAATTCTAGAAAATAAAGTAGAAGTCTAAAAATTGCAAATAATATATTTTTAGATTCATAATAATCCAACCTACTTAATTAAATTAAGAAATAATTTTTATGTATATAATTTTTAGTCAAGAATTTTATGATAAATATATATAGTCCTTATGGAATTTTATAAAATTAAAGAAAGAGGATAAAAATAAATAAAAATCACTTTTATTATATTTTTTTATTCTAGTATTTTAGAAAAATACTAAATAAATATTTAGAGTTCCCAAAAGAAATTCCCTTTTATTTAAATGCTAATGCTTAAAAGGAATTATTAAACAAATAAATATAAGAGTTTATATTTAATAAAGAATTTTAAGTTTTAACTCTATTAATAATTTATTACATTATAAAAATAGTGAATGTAATATTTATAAAATATTAAAAGGTTATTCTTTAAAATAAATTTCATTATTACTTAAAGAAAATCCCGAAACTAAAATATTGGGTAAAACACACAAAGAAGATAAATAAGAAATAATGCATTACATTACTATGCATATTCATTTTGCTTCTTTAAATATTGTCCTTACATTACTATGCATATTTATTATGCAGTAATGATGTTTTGTAGACATAGAAGCTCAAGGTCTAGTGCAAGCATCCGACTTCACTACCTTGAAATCACAAGGCAAGTTCATCACTTGCTCATGTCCTTTGAAGAGTCTTTACCAAAGTATCTACAAATTGTGTGTTATCATCTATGTTTCAAGGAAAGAAAATATTATTTTCTCAAATAAATAAATTGTTGATATCATCCTAAGTGATGATATAATGGAGCAATAGAACTTAGGTTTCTATTTGCAACAATGATAATCATCTAGGAATTTAACAACCCATGACATTAGTGATTCTAGCGCCGTATATAACGCGTTAGCCATGAGATTTGGAATGGGACAGAGAAGTCAGCTGTATCCTTTTCCTTTCGTATGGAGGCAAGACTACCTTAACATGACATTGTGATTCCTTGTGCAGATCCAACATATATGTGGGCACCCTTAGGCCCCACGTTTTTGGTATCTAGATTATCTATGAGTGGCTGCCGGAGGTTTAGCCGGACCTATAAGGTACTTACCAAGGCACCACCAGCTCAAAGAGTCTTCGGGAACTCATCAGGGTTTTAGCCTGCCCAAATGGGGGCTTAACTGAGGTGAGCCAGCCCTGAAGGATCGTGCAGACATATGGGGTCGCGGAAGGGGCAGTGATTGGCTTGGATCACCTACTGGGCCCCACATCATGGAATTGTGGACGGGAAAGTACGCCCGGTTGTGCAACAAGGAGTTGATCTCTCATGGGTAAAGTAACGCACCTCTGCAGAGTGTAAAAAATTGTAACTTGTTACTCCCTGTTCCGGGAAGGAGCTACGAACGCGGCAGGAAAGGAACTCCATGAAAGTTGTGGTAAACCTGTGAAGGCTGATGGGCATAGATTTTCAAAATAAAATCAATCTTTGAAGAAAGGTTTATGAAAACTGCATAGTGCCAAGGACTTATAGTCCGAGGTGGTAGATAGAGCATCAAACTTCCCACCTTGCGTATAATGAACTTGTTGGGTTTCGCTGTTACTCACCTTTTCCTTTGATCCCCTGCTTAGACTCTGAGGATCCAGAAGATACCCCAATGTATGTAGCTGAAAGTCAAGAGGAGGTCTTCTATGAAGAGCCCAATATGTACGGTGCCGTAGAAGGGGTAGACTACGATGTCGTCTACGGAGGAGAGCACCATGAGTCAGAATAATTACCGTAGTTCTAGGAAACAATTGAGCCGAGCAACATGAACAATATATAACAATAAGTTATTGAGCTCAATTTGGATTTTAAGTTGTCACTTTAAAACTTCCCCTGAAACACTTTATATTTGGTTTGTAAGTTAAATCTTTTTAAGTCTTGAACTTCTGGTATTGTAACAATAATGTGTGTATGTTTGTAATATGGACCCGCAATGTTTCTGTTGTACCACTCTGAGGGATGTGATGTTTACGGAACAATGTTCTATGGATGTCATGTCAACGACTATAGTGTACTACACATGCTGTGGTATGCTGGGTCACCGCTGGTGTGCCTTTACTTTTTGGGGTTGGGTGGGTCGGACGGAATTTTCCTTATCCGGGGAGGGCTGGTTGGCACTAACAAGACCTTGAGTGCTAGCTAGCCCTCAAGATAAACTAAGAGTCCTCGATTTTGAGCCCATAACTATCTTTTGGGAGGGAGTAAGAGTCCATGACAGCTAAACTAAGAGAAAGGCCCACTACAACTACAGACTACGGTAAAACCCATGCAACAAATAACAGGAATCTAACTATCAGTCAACCTAGTTTTATAGGCATCTCCAGCGACACGATCCAAATTGTCCTGTTGTGTCCGAAATATTACATATCGTTTCTAAATTAGACTAAATGTACACTAGTTTACCAAGTTCCATATAATCATTAATGTTACATATCTTTTATAAATTAGACTGAATGTACATCAGTTTACCAGGTTCCATCTGAGTTATCTTCATCAATGTATCAAGTTCCATAGCATGTAATTATCTTCATCAGATGTACCAAGTTTTGATGTACCTAATCTAGCTCCATCTAACAAATGATACATGCACTTAAGAACCCTGGTCAAGAGTGCCATGTAACTTTTTTGTTTTTGTTCTTACTGAAATTTACATAATGCAGTAGAAATTTTATGGTTCAATAATCTACCCGCACTGATCAATATATGTACTTGATGGTAAATTTGCATGAATCAGTTTTTACCCGCTCAATGCAAATTGATGTAATTCATAATAATTTTATAGTCAAAAAGTGGTTGTCCAGTGCCTCCTACTTATGACTTGACTCCTAATAAGTGAAACCCTAACCAATGATTCTTTTTTTAGTAAAGCACAATGTAACCTGTGAGCTTTTTGTTTTCCCTTTTTTGTACCTTATCCAGTGTTCCATCCAATCTGTTAGATGTATTTAAGTATCCTGATTGTGTAACTTTGTGTTTGTCTTTCTCCACTGCTAATGTAATTTTGCTCCTACTACCTTTTTAGGGGCTTATATTGTGGAACGGGGAGAGTAAGGGCAAGGAAGAAAGAACAAAAAATGTAACTTTGTGCGGTCAAGCTTGGGGTGAGATGTGGTTTCCCCTAGACAATGGAGGCAGATTAGGGACTGGATGTAAGAGTCATTCTTAAAACATTTGGGACTTGGGGTGAGATCTAGATGGGATTTTCTTATGATTTTTCTACGGTAATTTTCAAGGTCTGCTGGACATCAGATTGGGATGGGATATGCTAGGGCTGCATAGGAGTTTTGCTTTTGGGGTGGGCACTACCTGCAAGGATTCCCACCTAGGTGTCGACCTATTTTGGGAAAGGTATCGCTTCCTAAAAAGGAAAGTTTAAACCTGTCCGAGTGACCTTGTTGTATGCTAGACCGAGGTCGACCTTGGTGTAGCCATGCCCTTCTAAAAGTCCCATAGGAATTTCAGTCACTCCCTCTGTAGAGAAATAAGTGACTCGGATGTAGTCGGAAGGCAAGTGATTGGTTTGATGTCCAATATGAGAATCTCCCACATTATTGCTACTCGTGTGGAGTTGTTGGTCATTCTTCCCTGAAATGTACAGGCTCAAGGAAGCAAGATGTAGAGGGAAAGGTTCTTTACTCGGCTGATTGCTTGTGTGCATAAGATGAGATCGAATTTTACTGTCCAACAAATTCGGTACCTAATAATTTGGGTTCAGTTTCAACCCAACTATGTGGATTTTTTTTCACAAGGCTGAGAGTAGAATTTTTTTAGCCTTTTGCCCCTCCCCCCAGACAGTGAAGTTTTGAGTTTTGCCCCCCATGGAATCTTGCCAAGCTCCGCCATTGGTAGCTCTTGTCAATACAAAACTTGGGCAATATTTGGTAAAATATTTGGTAGCACCTATAATTTGGAATTAAATATACATCTATATATTCATATCAATTAGCAAGAATAAACACTAAAAATAGCAAATTTGGATGGGTCAACACGATGAATCTACAGTGATGGTGACAAGGGTCTTGGGACTGGGCCACCCTAACGTAAAGTTCGGTCGGTTCGGTCCATTTGGTTACTGAGAAATAGTGATATTTGGTCTATAAATTTTGCTACCCAATTTTTGATTGGTTTTTTCGGTCTGGTCTGGTCTATTCGGTTTCGGTCTCGGTCTTTTCAGAATCGATGTTCGGTTATCGGTTTTGCTGCCCGCTCTACCTCCTTGTCCTCTTGAATTCGGTCAAAATAAACTAAGTTTCCCAAAAAAAATGACACCATTTTTGAAAATACAATTCACATGATTGAATTAAAGAGGGTCGAAACTCGAAAGGTAGCCTAAGGGCATGTACAATGCTAGAGAGGGTATGTCTTCTCTTAATCCTCCACATCATCTAGAGAAGTTATTAGAGATAAATCATACAATGTATTATTCCTTAGTGCCATCTCTACCAATTAATGAGAATTGTCTATTTTTAGTAATAAATTAATTTGCTAAGGGAAGACATATGGTACAACCAAGAAATTAGCCTTCCTTTATTTCTAAAAGATCATTCCTTAGCTAAGTGAAGACAACCTCATCTTTCTTATTTCTGTCTCCTCCAACTAAGCAAATATCCAACGTGACAGTCATAAGGAAAGCACTATAGGAAAACGATTTTTTACTGGGTATTTAAAATACACAGCAAAGGCCGAAATACACTCGGCAAACATTTGTCGTGTATTTACACTCGACAAAGAGTTCACAGCGTACACCCCGCTGGCAAACTCGACTTTGCCGAGTGTTTAACTCCCGGATACTCGGCAAACTTTTGTCGAGTGTCTACCGGCCGTGCACTCGGTAAAATAACGCGTTCACGGCACGGCAGCCGGAGACGGCGTCAAATGTTTGCCGAGTGTTTACGACAAACACACAGCAAATATTAACGGCTGGGATTTCTCCACATCGCCCCATTCACAAGATGGAGACACGTCGACTTATAATTTTTGCTGAGTATTTTTGATGCAATACACGGTAAAGACGCTTTTTTTTGCCGAGTGTCTCTTAGGATAATACACGGCACAACCGTACTCTTTGCCGAGTGTATTGCCTGCTATACACGGCAAAGATGTTCTCTTTGCCGAGTGTTTTTCCTGGGGTACATGGCAAAGATTCTCTGTTTGCCGAGTGTTTTACCTGGGATACAGGGCAAATATGTTCTCTTTGCCAAGTGTTTTTCCTGGAATACACGGCAAAGTCCACAAAAAATTGGCAGGTTCATGCTGTTTTTTATTATACCCTGCATTTCAAAACAAATCTGGACATACATAATCATATGTGGGCTCACAACACACATATATCACAGCAAGAACTCACATAATAGGTTCACAAGTGCACTAGTACATCAAACATGCATACAAAGTTCACAAGTTCAACAAACACTTGAATTCAAGTTCACATATCCATCAACACAACCAAGTGGCACACAAGTCCTCTAGCATGTGGTACATAGCTCCATCGACGACGACCATGTTCCACCACAACATAGGCTTCCTTGATGTAATCCTACAAAGTGCAAAACACACAAGCATGAGTAAAAATGATGCAATCTTAAAAAGTTCAAACTAGGTATATATATAGCTATATGTTAAGATGATTCTAACAAACATATTTACATGATACTAATAAGGTAAATTTAGCACTAGCATAATTGTAATTTATTATCTATGTAGCTATATGGTAAGAATATTGACATGATTCTAACAAGGTATAGTTTCGCACAACCAAATTCAAATTTGTTATCTATGTAGCTATGTGGACTTGGTATGTATATGGTAAGATGATTCTCCGAAGAATATTGACATTTGATTCTAATAAGGGTATATTTGGAACAACCATAAAACTTGGTATCTATGTAGCTATATGGTAAGGACTTGGTATAATTTGACACAAGATGTATACAAACAAGAAATTGACAAAGAGTATGGGAACTCACAAAGTTGCCTCCTAATGTTCGGGTTGTCCAGATTCGGCATGGGCACGCTCGTAGTGGCAGGCGTCATAGAGCTTTCATCCTCCGGAGGGGTTGGTTTGTTGTTGGATCCGGCCGAAGACATTCCCTACAAAACATGGTAAAAAGTTATGAGACGGTAAACATGTCACAATAAGATGGAGTATTGAATAGATGCAACACAACTTACGAATTGGAAGTTCATCGAAGGCAAAGGAGAAAGAACAGGAGGAGCTGTGCCATTCGCAGAAGCTAAGAGCTGTAAATCCAATTTGAGAAGGTAAGTTTTACAAGTTGGATGGAGTTAGCCATCCAGTCTTATGGGAAAGAACTCACATGAATTTGCGCATCATAGGCTGCGAACCTAGCATGCATTGCTCGTTGTTGCTCAACCCACATCTCCTACATTTGGAGAACCTTTTGCTCAGCCGCCTCTCGCTTTCGCCGATCCTCCTCTAGTTGAGCCTACATCGTGTTATCACAATTTCATCATCATCGTTACAATGCAAACACATAGTAAATTATTGTATGATCAATGAAGAGGAACATACCTGCATCCTGCTATACATGACCTATGAAGGTTGTGGGCGCGTCTCTATACGCGAGCCCTTCCCACTACCGTAGAGTTGCCTCTTAGATGGAATGGAGATCTCAGGGACGCAACCGTCAGCAACATATAATCGACTATTCTTCTTGCCATAGCAACCTCAGGGTCGAAGGGCTCCGTGAGCGGGTTTGATTTCTCGCCATGCGACTCCTTATACTTCGTCTCGTATTTTCCAACCCTCAGCTCAGATCCTAGGGTCATCCACTTTGACTTCCCCTCCTCGGGTTTCATCACCTCCCGGGTAGAACAGAAAGCCTGAAAGTGAGTGATGTCCTCGCCTGTGTCAAGTTTCTGTAAGAGAAAGAATTAAGATAAATAAAATAGACAATCACACATATAGAATAAAGTGGTGGGAATAAATAAATTACGGATTTGCTCACCCTTTTTTGGATGATGCCAGTGATGGTGAGGTTGCCTTGACGGTGTGTTCCTTCACCCAACATCTCACGCCGACGCATCACTAGTGTCAACCTCCATATACCTAGATGATTTGCACTTGACACAATATTTTGCTTTCTCATGTTATTTCCTAAATAACACACATCCTTGGGTTGTCCAAAAACGTGGACAATCCGAAAGAGTTACGACTATAAATATGCAATTTAATGCATATTTATTTGCGTAACCCTTCCAAACGGGAGACGCCTAAGTAATGTGACTGACTTGGTTATCTAGACCAGAAATAAACCTACCCACATTAATTACAAGAGACGTGAATGAATTTTACCCTTGAAGCGTGATCTAATCGTCGAGAAATATCCGAGATGCTCCTTCAAGAAGCCCTGCAACGCCGGTCCTGGTGTCAAACTCGAAGCATGTTAATACATATGTTATTGTAATAGGTACAGTTAGTTCAAGCAAATAAACACATATGTTTTGTCAAGGTAAATGCACCGCTATTGTACATATGTTAATACAATAGGTACAGCTACTTCAAGCAAATAAACACATGCACATCTGATGTTTCTTTAAAATAAACACATGCACATCTGATGCACATAATATATCTTACATATTTTTATGATAGCATCAAAATTATTTTATTTGCAAGCACATACAACACGCAGGTTAGAGAAAAGATGTCCAATCCACTGCCTAATAGTATGCATACACACCAAACCATATATGCATAAAGCCGTGACTAATCTGATGTTTCTAGTTCAAGCAAATTTGCATGAATTAATCCAATAGAAAAAGATGTCCAATCCACTGCCTAATAATATGCATACACACCAAATCTGTACACCAAATCTGCATGAATTAATCCAATAGACTAATCTGATGTTTCTAGTTCAAGCAAATTTGCATGAATTAATCCAATAGAAAAAATCTGGAAACTCACCATGGTGGAGCTCCTGGTTCTCTTCCTGATGGTGGCCCTTGGTGGTGTAGCTCCTGGTCCAGCGGGAAATTGGCGGCACGGGGCAGAGGAGAGGTCGACGCCGGAGCAGTGGCCACGGCCGGCCGGAGTAGAGGCCCGAGCGGGCGTCCCCAGCTGCGGGGCAGTGGGCCGAGCAGGGCGGCGGCGGGTGCTTACCCGGGAGCCATTGGCAGCGGCGGTCCGGAGCAGCGCGGCGGCGGCAGTCCCGAGCAGCACGGCGGCGGCGGTCCCGAGCAGCGCGGCGGCGGCAGTCCGGAATAGGGAGCAGCGGCGGCGCGCAGGGGAAGAGGATGGGCGACAGGGAGAGTGCATGTGTTCGATTGGGATTTTTTTTTGACCAGCTTATCCTTGCGATTTGGACTTGACCTTGTATTCTCGATCTAGGTCATTGTCTTTGCCGTGTATTCTTGTCTAAGACACACGGCAAACACGTGGTACTATATACCAGTTTGTTCACTGCCCTTTAACTTTCAATATTGCACTTTCCTTTGTTCGCTCTGCACCTCATTTCCTTTCTGCTGGAGAGATAATGTAGAGCAAACAAGATTACTAATGGTTAAGCCCTATCTATCTATATTTTTTGGAACTTGAAAAGTTAATTTCAAAGCATCCAAAAAAATTCTGAAACAAATTTCGGGACATAGATGATGATGTACTCTACCAAACACACAAATTCTCAACCCGAAATACCTCATATTTTGGTCTTAACAAAATGGAAAAAAAATTGGTGGTTTGAAACTTGGCATCGTTCACTACTTTAGATGTCTAGATATTTCGAGTTGAGACTTCTTCACAGTGGTAGAGCACATTGTTTTCTACATCTAAATTTTTTGCTTGGAATTTTTTAAAACTTTGAAATAATATTTTCAATGGTTCAAAAAACGGGCTCCCAAGATGGCGGTAATCTCATACCGCATGGTGAGGGATTGCCTTGGCCCCTCCTACGACAAGTTTTTCTTCTTGCCGCCGACAGGGACCCACGGTGCAATCTTTCTTGCATGGCAGTCCAGCCAGGTCTCCGTCACTCACCCCCACTACACTGACAATGCGATCACTGCTCGCATTTCAACGGGTGCGGATCACAACTGGTGGTTCACCGGTGTGTACGGGCCTCAGAGCGACGTGGACAAGTGTGCCTTCCTCCAAGAGTTGCAAGACATCAAGGACCTGCACGCCGTTTTGTGGATCATTGCCGGTGACTTCAACCTCATCCTCAGTCCGGAGGATAAGAACCAAGGGACCCTACATCGTCGCATGATGGCCAAGTTTAGGCGGACCCTTGCAATTCTGGAACTCAAGGAGCTCTACCTCAACGGCCGCAGATTCACGTGGACAAATGAACGAGAATGCCCCACTTTGGAGAGACTAGACAGGGTCTTCCCGACAGTGGACTGAGAGGCGCGCTACCCCGACACTTTCCTCTCGGCTATGTCCTCACGCCCATCAGACCACTGCCCCTTGTTGTTGTGCCTTGCCTCGGACCTTCAACGTGGATGACGTTTCTAGTTTCAATCCTTCTGGCCCAAAGTTGATGGCTTCCTAGAAGTGGTGCAGGAAGTGTGGACCTCACAACAGTGGGAGCCGAACCCTTTCAAGAGACTCGATGCAAAATTGTGAGTTGTGGGTAGCCCGACATAGCTCTCTCTTGTTTTGTGTTTGCTTAGGTCATAGGATGACGTAAAACCATGTTGGTTCACAAGGTTGGGCACTATCATACCCGGTTTTACCGGAACGGGGAGTTCCCCCTTATACAAGTCAAGAACCTTCGCTTCTAGGTTAGAGCACATGCATGCGAGGGGGCACATGCAAGCACACGGAAAACTAGTAGGTTTTCTATGTTTCAACATAGCACCACACTTTCATGCATGTGCTAGGGCCACATGTAGGTCCTTGAGGTATTCTGATGCCCCGGAGCGCGGTTTGCTACGGAACTCTGATGTGCGGGCCTCGGATCGTCTACCCTCCTAGACATTCTTCTGATGGGGGTAGCCCGGCATAGCTCTCTCTTGTTTTGTGTTTGTTTAGGTCATAGGATGACGTAAAACCATGTTGGTTCACAAGGTGGGGCACTAACCTACCCGGTTTCACCGGAACGGGGAGTTTCCCCCTTATAGAAGTCCAGAACCTTCGCTTCTAGGTTAGAGCACATGTATGCGAGGGGGACACATGCAAGCACCCGAAGACTAGTAGGTTTTGTATGTTTCAACATAACACCATACTTTCATGCATGTGCTAGGGCCACATGCAGGTCCTTGAGGTATTCTAATGCCCTGGAGCGCGGTTTGCTACGGAACCCTGATTTGCGGGCCTCAAATCGTCTACCCCCCTAGACATTCTTCTGATGGGGGTAGCCCGGCATAGCTCTCTCTTGTTTTGTGTTTTTTTAGGTCATAGGATGACGTAAAACCATGTTGGTTCACAAGGCGGGGCACTATCCTACCCGGTTTCACCGGAACAGGGAGTTTCCCCTTTATACAAGTCTAAAACCTTCTCTTCTAGGTTAGAGCGCATGTATGCGAGGGGGACACATGCAAGCACCCGGAGACTCGTAGGTTTTGTATGTTTCAACATAGCACCACACTTTCATGCATGTGCTAGGGCCACATGCAGGTCCTTGAGGTATTCCGATGCCCCGAAACGCGTTTTGCTGCGGAACCCTGATCTGCGGGCCTCGGATCGTCTACCCCCCTAGACATTCTTCTGATGGGGGGTAGCCCGGCATAGCTCTCTCTTGTTTTGTGTTTTTTTAGGTCATAGGATGATGTAAAACCATGTTGGTTCACAAGGCGGGGCAGTACCCTACCCGGTTTCACCGGAACATGGAGTTTACCCCTTATACAAGTTTAGAACCTTCGCTTCTAGGTTAGAGCGCATGCATGCGAGGGGGGACACATGCGAGCACCCGAAGACTAGTAGGTTTTGTATGTTTCAACATAACACCATACTTTCATGCATGTTCTAGGGCCACATGCAGGTCCTTGAGGTATTCCGATGCCCCGGAGCGCGGTTTGCTACGGAACCCTGATCTGCGGGCCTCGGATCATCTATCCCCTAAACATTCTTATGATGGGGGTAGCCCGGCATAGTTCTCTCTTGTTTTGTGTTTGTTTAGGTCATAGGATGATGTAAAACCATGTTGGTTCACAAGGTGGGGCACTATTCTACCCGGTTTCACCGGAACGGGGAGTTTCCCTCTTATACAAGTCTAGAACCTTCGCTTCTAGGTTAGAGCGCATGCATGCAGGGGGACACATGCAAGCACCCGAAGACTAGTAGGTTTTGTATGTTTCAACATAACACCATACTTTTATGCATGTGCTAGGGCCACATGCAGGTCCTTGAGGTATTCCGATGCCCCGTAGCGCGGTTTACTGTGGAACCCTGATGTGCGGGCCTCAGATCGTCTACCCCCTAGACATTCTTCTGATGTGGGTAGCCCGGCATAGCTCTCTCTTTATTTATGTTTGTTTAGGTCATAGGATGACGTAAAACCATGCTGGTTCACAAGGTGGAGCACTATCCTACCCGGTTTCACCGGAACAGGGAGTTTCCCCTTTATACAAGTCTAAAACCTTCACTTCTAGGTTAGAGCGCATGTATGCGAGAGGGGTACACATGCAAGCACCCGGAGACTCGTAGGTTTTGTATGTTTCAACATAGCACCGCACTTTCATGCATGTGCTAGGGCCACATGCAGGTCCTTGAGGTATTCCGATGCCCCGAAACGCGTTTTGCTGCGGAACCCTGATCTGCGGGCCTCGGATCGTTTACCCCCTAGACATTCTTCTGATGGGGGTATCCCGTTATAGCTCTCTGTTGTTTTGTGTTTGTTTAGGTCATAGGATGATGTAAAACCATGTTGGTTCACAAGGCGGGACAGTATCCTACCCGTTTTCACCGAACAGGGAGTTTACCCCTTATACAAGTTTAGAACCTTCGCTTCTAGGTTAGAGCGCATGCATGCGAGGGGGACACATGCAAGCACCCGAATACTAGTAGGTTTTATATGTTTCAACATAACACCATACTTTCATGCATGTGCTAGGGCCACATGCAGGTCCTTGAGGTATTCCGATGCCCCGGAGCGCGGTTTGCTACCGAACCCTGATCCGCGGGCCTCGGATCGTCTACCCCCCTAAACATTCTTCTGATGGGGGTAGCCCGGCATAGCTCTCTCTTGTTTTATGTTTGTTTAGGTCATAGGATAATGTAAAACCATGTTGGTTCACAAGGTGGGGCACTATCCTACCCGGTTTCACCGGAATAGGGAGTTTCCCTCTTATACAAGTCTAGAACCTTCACTTCTAGGTTAGAGCGCATGCATGCGAGGGGGGCACATGCAAGCACCCAAATACTAGTAGGTTTTGTATGTTTCAACATAACACCATACTTTCATGCATGTGTTAGAGCCACATGCAGGTCCTTGAGGTATTCCGATGCCCCGCAGCGCGGTTTGTTGCGGAACCCTGATGTGCGGGCCTCAGATCGTCTACCCCCTAGACATTCTTCTGATGGGGGTAGCCCGGCATAGCTCTCTCTTGTTTTGTGTTTGTTTAGGTCATAGGATGACGTAAAACCATGTTGGTTCACAAGGTGGGGCACTATCCTACCCGGTTTCACCGGAACAGGAAGTTCCCCTTTATACAAGTCTAAAACCTTCGCTTCTAGGTTAGGGCGCATGTATGCGAGGGGGGACACATGCAAGCACCTGGAGACTCGTAGGTTTTGTATGTTTCAACATAGCACCACACTTTCATGCATGTGCTAGGGCCACATGAAGGTCCTTGAGGTATTCTGATGCCCCGGAACACGTTTTGCTGTGGAACCCTGATCTGCGGGCCTAGTTTGAAACGGGTATAAGAAATTCAAAAACGGTCCGAACAATATGAAAACTTGTGTGGAGTCATTTTATGTGACATAGTTGCAAAGGAAAAATATCAAACCATGTGAAACCTTCAAGTTTAGTGGGGCTTGAGGCTAGCTAATTTCAACATAGACCCACCTCAACACTAATCCTATTTTCCTACTATTTTACCGTGTATCTGATGTAAACACTCGGTAAAAACTAAGACACACAACAAATTAGGTGTTTACCGAGTGTTTTAGACTAACACACAACAAAGTTTTAACATACACATCATAGGGGTGTTTCAAACACTCAGTTTTTTGGCGCACGCGGGAGAAGAAATTTGACGCGAACTATTACTATGTGTACTTTTGAGGACACTCGGTAAACCATAACGCCGTAAGCCGCGCCATCAACCGCGGGCGGGGAGGACGCGTGGCAGGAAGCTTTGCCGTGTATCCTTCTTTTGCCGAGTGTTTTGAAGGTTATTACCGTGTATGTGTTTGTTTACCGAGTGTTTTCCCGATGCATACATGGTAAAGATGTAACTTTGCTGTGAGTGACCTGCTTGCCGGGTGTCATATGTGCGGTACACGGCAAAGAGCTGTTTGCCGAGTGTCCGGGATTTAAACACTCTGGCAAAGTAAAAAATACCCAACAAAATCTCGATTTTCGGTAGTGAAGGCTGACGTCATTGCATTGTACGTGTCCTAAAATATCTAGAATTTGCATCGTATTCCACATAAAGGCTGGATGTAAAGTTCCTCATTTACTCCCACCGATTTCTCTTAATGCCGATCCAAGGTTAATTTCACCATTACGAGCCCGTGACAGCAAGGAGTCGAGCGAGCCACATCCCATATATATTTGTCAAGAAATAATGAATCCTCAAAAATAAAATCATGCTAATTAAGAAATGATCTATTACCATTAGGAGCTGCCGTGAGATGACAGCAACGTATCCTCCGTGCATCTCGTCTATCCAGGAAACTACCGGATTTTCAGAGATCAGTTACCTGCCTGTGATTGATCTGTTACCGCATTTGCAGAGAGTCTAATTAGCCAGCTGCCGGTGATTGATCTCTTAATACCATGGCTGCCATACTGCTTGCTAGTATAAATACATGAGGATCCCTACGTACAACCTCACCGCAAAACACACATTTCGTCTTCGATCTCTCACCACGCAGCACTTGTGCTTCTTCTCCGTTCGGTCGTCGGCGTGAGGATGGAGGCGAAGAGGTCGAGATCCGCCGCCATTGCTGCCGCCCTGTGCGTGCTCCTCCTGGTGACGCTGTCCGGGCAGGTGCAGCAGGCGGCCGCCTTGTCCAAGTTCTGCGCGTGCTACGATGAGTGCTTCCCGGCGTGCAGGGTGCACGTGGCGCGGTTCTTGTGCGTCCCGTTCTGCGCCAACAAGTGCAGCCCCAGCGAGGCCTCGGCCACCGCCGCCGCCGTCGGGGGCGGCGACCCGTGCATTGGAGCCTGCGCCGCCGTCAAGATCTGCGGCCAGTCTGACCCGCCGGCCGGTAAGACGACGCTTTGACCATCGATCTTACCTGCACTGTATTTCCATCTTTTTTGACACAAAAGGAAGAAGAATCGTTTCATATTTTGATCTGATGATTTTTGTTTTTCCTGCAGAGGCGGCTGACCTGGCGGCCTGCGAGGAGAACTGCAAGAAGAAAACGAGCCAGAATTGATCATCTGTTTATACTTTATAAAAAAGGCACGATCTTAATACCTTGTCTGTCGATCATGGGATTGTATGATGTTGCACGGCTATAATTTGTAGCGGCAATAATGAAAACAAAGGCTATTTGGTCTCCGCATATACCACTTCTGTGGTTGCGGCGGATTAAGATGATCTTAAATTGGCTTTTCAATTTGCCTGTCGATGAATAGTTTTCCATAGTATTTTTTCCGATAAAGTGACACATTATATTCTTATCCAGATAACTGAATAGCTTTCTTCCCAGTACCTGAAAGAATCAATGAAAAACATCCTAAAGTAGCGGACAGATAAAAATTCAACTCAGACGCGCGCTGCAATATCATATTATTTTATCTGTATGACATGACAATATAAACAAAGAAACTCAACCTGACAGGCACTAGCACATGTGACATTTTTTCAACAAAGGAAATAAATTAATATAGCGGAGATAACATTACACCCGGTCTCTGCTCTGCAACAATAAATATCCTAATGACATTACGGATACATATAATCTACAATAAAAAGAAAAATGGAATAAAAAAATCCCGCTATAGTCACTACGGGAAAATGTTGCTGTCGTGTAGACACGGCTTTGCTATGTGTCAAATGGACCGGAACACGTCAAAGTTTGTCTTTGCCGTGTGTAACCCAGAAAGCACACGACAAAGTATGCAACCACGATAAAATTTTGAAAAGAAACACGTCAAAGAATAAACGACAAAGATCCGCAAAGGAACACGTTAAAGAAAACACACTCGGCAAAGTCGACAGCGGCACACGGCGTAGGTGTCGTCACGGCAACGAGGTGGGACCCGCAACCCCACAGGTTCACTTGACGGGGAGGAGTGTGCCCTTGGCGGTCCTTTGCTGTGTGTATTCCACAGTATACACGACAAAGGATCTTTGCCCTGTGTATTCCGCAGCAGACACGGCGAAGTCCTTTTTTTCTTTTTTCCCCTTTTATCACATTACTCTTAGGAAAAATCATAAAAAATCATACTAATTCAGAAAAATACAAATAATATATCAAAATTTGCAGAAAATAAGATCTATCTATCTACACTAATATATTAGATATTTATTTTAAATAAGAATCTTTATGCTTGCCGTTTTGATGATAGTTTAAAACAGACATAATAAATTCAAAAATGATCGAAACAATGTGAAATCTTTGTGTGGTGACATATTATGTGACATAGTTGGAAGGAAAAATATCAAACTTGGTATATTGATTATATGTCAAAGAAACCTTCACAAAATGACCTATCTCATTCGAGGTTTCATGACTTTCGGGTCAAATGGCCAATATTATGGCTAGAATCAAGGCATAGTTTGTGATAATGTGCCCATATTATGCATGCATGTGCATAATGGGATGGTGAACAATGTTGCAGCAGAAAGTTTTCTTTTTCGTCGCACAAAAAGCCATTTTCCATTTTCCAGCGTAAAAACCCGGGGACTTTGTGAAGCAACCACCAAATGGGTAATTCAAAATGCTATCTCCCCATTTAAAAAAATAATAGATCACCTTAAACAGACAATGTCCCAACATGGGGATCTCAAACATTTTCGTCCACCCTTAGTGAAAAAGACAAATTCCTGCCAAATTGGTAGAAAGTGGGTCAGATATGAACTATAGGTACATGATCTGATGCTCATGATATTTTACAAAAATCATTTTTATGTTCACAATATGCTATTTCATCAGAAATCCAATGCAAGTTTAGAGAGGCTCATCCCCGAGCTAAGAATCTTCATACACCCGCCGTTCGACAAAGTTTGACGATAGTTTAAAACGGGCATAATAAATTCAAAAATGATCCAACCAATGTAAAACCTTCGTGTGGTGTCATATTATGTGACATAGTTGGAAGTAAAAATATCAAACTTGGTATAATGATTATGTGTCAAAAAAACCTTCACAAAATGACCTATCTCATTCTAGGTTTCGTGACTTTCGGGTCAAATGACCAATCTTATGGCTAGAATCTAGGCATAGTTTGTGATAGTGTGCTCATATTGTACATTCATGTGCATCATGGGATGACGAACAATGTTGCAGGAGGAAGTTTTCCTTTTTGTCGCACCAAAAAGGAATTTTCCATTTTCCGACCGTAGAAAACCGTGGATTTTGTGAAGCAACTACCAAATGGGTAATTCAAAATGCTACCACCCCATTTTTAAAAAATGGGGGTTTTGTAAAGCAACCACCAAATGGCTAATTCAAAATGCTACCACCCCATTTTTCAAAAATACTAGACCACCTTAAATGGACAATGTCCCAATAGGGGGATATCAAACCTTTTCGTCCACCCCTGGTGAAAAAGACAGATTCTTGCCGAACCGATAGGAAGTGGGTTAGATATGATGCTCATGATTTTTTACAAAAATCATTTTTAGGTTCACAATATGCTATTTCATCAGATATCCAATGCAAGTTTATAGAGGCTCAGCCCTGAGCTAAGAATATTCATACCCGTCGTTCGGCAAAGTTCAACGATAGTTTAAAACAGGAATAAGAAATTCAAAAATGATCCAAACAATGTGAAACCTTCACGTGGTGTAATATTAGGTGACATAGTTGGAAGAAAAAAATATCAAACTTGGTATATTGATTATGTCTCAAAAAAATCTTCACAAAATGACCTATCTCATTCGAGGTTTCCTGACTTTCGGGTCAAATAACCAATGTTATGGCTAGAATCAAGGCATAATTTGTGATAATGTGTCCATATTCTGCATGCATATGCATCATGGGATGAGGAACAATGTTGCAGGAGGAAGTTTTTGGAACATCCCAAAAATATTGATCAAGATTATCAAGTTCTAATCACCCAAGTTTAGGGTTAACAAAAACTTTTGTTAATTTAAATCAATATGAATGCATGTGTGTATGTGATGAATGCATGAATGCTTGTATTGCCATGTTTGATTGCTATGAATGGCAAGGATTGGTTTAAAATATGAAAACAACATCATCTAGATCATTTCCAAGCAAAATCAAATCAAGATAAATTCAAATCTAAACATTATGAGCAAATGGTCATTTTGGCCAAACTTGTTCACTAGACCACTTTGGGTGTTTCTAGTCCAAGTTTTCTAACAGAAACAAATCCAATTCTTTTCACCCCTTGCTAGAACAAGTACAAGTGAACCCAAGCCCACTTTGCAAACCAATAGAAACAGATTTCAAATCTATTCAAATGACAATTCAAAATTGAATCAAGTGTAGGCACTAAGATCACCATTTCTTAAAAACCACTCAAACCAGTTCACCTTGACAAACCAAGAAGCCAGATACTACCAAGAATGTGACCAGTGCACTCACCAAACTTCATCCAAAAATTCTAAACTAATTTTGTTTCGGCCATTTTATCAAACACTTGGCAAACACAAATCAAACTGCCTAACTTATACTGTTTAGAGCAGTGTTTGATCAAACAATCTTTCTCATCTCACTCCCTTTGTCTCCCTAGTGACTACCAGTACAATTAAGCAGCTAGCCCTCTACCCCTTTGCACCATGTCGTGCCACCCGAGCCCCCCTTGCCAGCCGACCATGGCCAGCACGCTGGAGCGAACGCCGCGCCCAGCCATGATGTCCAGGAGGCAGCACACCGTCCACCGCCATGATACGTCGGAAACGTATCTATAATTTTTGATGCTCCATGCTTATTTAGTATCTACTTTGCTTTGCTTTATCTACACTTTGAGGTGTTTTTATATATTTTCTAGAACTAACCTATTAACAAGTTGCCATAGTGCCAGTTGTCTGTTTTTTCTGTTTTTGGTTCCAGAAAGGTAGAAAATCAATATTCTCGCAATTGGACGGGACAAAAGCCATAGTCAATATTTTACCGTGGGCGACACAAAGTCCAGAGGAGAGACGAAGAGGCGAGCCAGGGCCACCACACCCCCCTAGGTGCGGGTGGGCCCACCCCGCGCCTGGGTAGGGTGTGGGCCCTCTGGCTGCCTCCTAGCCTCGTGTGGCATCCCGCAAAACCACTACTAGAAAATCGCGTGGAATTTGTGCATTGCATCGTCATCATCATGCATTGTTTGCCAAAACTATGTTTGCAAAGCCCGTGTTGTTTTCTAAAACGCCCCGTCTTTAATTCAAAACCAAAACCGGGTCGCCGGAATATTTTTTGTTTTGTTTAAATTGTTTTGCAAACGGTCCGTTCGATTAAATAAAACTTTTAATTAATTTTTAGCGGGGCAGTCGAACGGGCCGTTCGACCCGAACGACCGCCCCAGAAAACTAAAACGGTCCACCCCAACCAGCCCCATCTAAATCCTAAACCCACCAACTATCCTACCCAACACTCTGGCCACATCACTCTGGCCAATCGCCATGCGACACCTCAGCGCCCCTCTCCCCTCTACCCAATCCCCACCTGCCACTTGGCCTCTCACCCCCCCTCTCTCTCTCCCCAAACCCACACACACCACACACCCCACCCCAGCACAGCACTCACGCGCGCGCTAGCCGCCCCAGGCCTCCCTCCCTGCGCGCGGGCCCCGCCCCGGGCCCCACCCACGCGTCCCACGCGCCACACACGCCCTACACCAAACACACACCACCCCACTCCCTGCCTCCCCCGGTAACACCTCCCCTGTCCCCCTGCACCGATCCCGCCACCACCTGTCAGCGCCCTGGCCCCACCGCCTCCTGTCCCGTCTCTCCCCGCAAGTCTCGCCTCCCTCTCTCCCTTGTCTCCTTCCCACCCCGGCAACCTCCTCCCTCTGGCCGCCGGCCACCTCCATCTCCAGCAGCAGCCGCGCCGTCCCAGGGCTTCCCCTCCCCGAGCCGACCCTCTCGCCTCCTTCTTCCTCCTTCGGTCCATGTCCCCGCCGCCGCGCGTCTCCTCCTTCCGAGCCCGAGCCGCGCTCGCCGGCTTGCCGTTCCCACCGGACCCCCCCTTCCCGACGAGCTCCTCCCCGCCCTCCATCTCTGGCGCCGGCCCCAGCCGCGGCCGCCCTCGCCTCCCCCTGCCTCGTCTGCGCCCCGGCCACCCCGAGCGTTCCGCCGCCTCCGTCCGCCCACCGCCAGCACGCGCCGACGAGCTCCCGTCCCCGCGGCGTCGCCTCGCCAGCTCGCCTCCGCCGGCCACCATCGCACCTCGCCGCCCTGCACCGGCCGAGCGCGACCTCGCTTGAACCCGGCGAGCGCTGCGGTCCCAGGCGTGCTTAGCGTCTGCCCTTCCCCGAGCCTCGCCCACGTCTCCCTCGCGCGAGCCACCGCGTCCCCGGGCGCTCCGTCCGCCGCCGCCAGCCGCCATCTCGCCGAGCCCGCGTCGCTGCTGCTTGGACTTTTCCCCCTTTCGGCACGCAGATGCGCAGGTCCAGAGCCCCAATCGAGCGCGTCCACGGCCATGGAACCAACGTCATGTGACCATGTTGGTTGTCGTTGCGTCGTTGTTTGCTGGCCGGTGGTGTATGTGTGCCTTCCCCTGGCTTCCAATCGGTTCGCTAGTTTGTTCCTGGTAATAAACCACCACAAACTCTTCGGTGTCCCGATGTTGTTTGTTGCCAAGATCTCTTTCCCGCAATCCGAAGCCTTGATCCCGCGGATCCGAAGACCCTGATCTCGAGGACTCGAAGCCCGACATGATCGCCTCATGGACGCCAAGACCGCCAAGAACGCCACCGGTACGACAAGCACTTCGCCGCGGAGCGCCAAGTGCTTCACCCCGAACGCCAAGACCGAACCGACACGCGGGCCCGACGAGACCCTCGCAACGGCAAGCTCGACCCCGTGGAACCCGACAAGATCTGCATGCGACAAGAACGCCCCGACCAGGTCGGACCCAATGCGCCCCGACGCCGAACCAAGTACTCCCTCGTGAACGCCAAGGCCTCCCTCACGGACACCGAGAACTTCCCCCTGAACGCCACGACCGTCGACATGACCGAGACCCCGATGCGACAAGACCTACCCCTGAGTCCGAGAATGACCCCGTCGAACCCTGGACCCTGGACCCTGAGACCGACACCGAACCCCGGAACCCCCAAGACCGTCGAGACCCCTAATGTGTGAACCCTTTCCGAAACCCTATTTTATAACGTAATAACAACTTGTTGCATATTGATTTGTCATACTCGCATGCATATCTGTGGTTTGGGGGCCTTATGCCGATTCACCCCTAATTAAATATGGGGCCCATATGTGGGCAAATCTAGTCTCATATTGGCCTCATTTAAACTTGTGTAGCGAACCGTTATCTTATCTTGCCTTGTTAAAACAACATTTAATTGCGGGGGTTTCTAAATAACTCGAACCATCTAATTAATTGTCGGGACCCCGGTTCCGCTTAATATGACCTAATCGCATCGCACCCTTGCCATGTCATCCATCATACATGCATCATGCCGATCTTCTGTCGTTGTATTAAATATTGCATCCGGTGTTTCTTCTAGTGTTTTGGTTCTTCGCGGATAAGGCCGTTGAGTTGATGCGAGTGTCGACCCGATCTTCGGTTGAACCTTCGACAATGTTTTCAGGCGAGCATCTCCCCCTTTCTACCTATCTTACTTTTATAGTATTTATTCCCTCCTGGTTGATCTATTGCTATCTGCGTTGCGATGCTTTAGTTTCCGTACCTGTGATATACCGTGCAGCCCTATATTGCCTTGGACACACCCCATTACCTGTTGTTTGGTAGATAGTTGGACTTGCGCGTCGTAGTCGCTTGCTCAAGTGCTGATGTGTGTCGTCATATGCCACAGTTGCTGATGTATTGCCGCATGTTGATGATGAAGATAATTCTAGTTTTACTTATCGTCACTTTAATTTCTGTTTAACAACTAAAATTGAATAAGCAGAGGCATCGGTGGGTGATAGATAATATTTGGTTTCCGAACGCCCACTTGTGTCCCGTAAGACCCCGAGTACTTGATACCTGTTCCTTGATTTATCGCGCTATCCACATCCGGGAGGTATATGGGACCCCCCCTTAGCCAGAGCTTGATTCCGTCTTATTTCTTGGGGCCACAAACTAGTTTGAGGTTTTATTTACGATCCTGTACTTATGCCATGCTTTACTGCTTTATTTACGATTGTGCGAGGAGCACACTGTACTGTTTAGGAAAGCGGAGTGATTACGCGGTATCGACACCCCGAGTTTTCGGGTTCCCAGTCGCTTACAGCCATTGACGCAGACCTTGAGGCCGTCTCGGAGCTTGCCTACTCCGTTGCGGGATCTACTCAAAGGGGTGGCCCCCTGAAATATTTCTGAATCTTGTGATTGCTTTGTCGTGAAAGCCTCGTTGGGTTTTGATTTGGTTTTTCCGAGGTTGATCGAGTGTGTGTTGCTATTGGTGCACCCCGGCCGGGTAAAACTTTCTGAAAGCCGTGTCCGCGGTTATGGACGACTTGGAGCACAGTATCTCGATCATAGACAAGCATAACTAAAGTTTACTGCTATAAATTTGACTTATAATGACTAGTAATCAGCTTCACTATAATGGAATGGCTAATTAATACTGCCCACAATTGCTTGTTTGAAGTGTCGCTTGCGACCATAGTACCTGACTAGTAAGTTTTGCAACTACAACGGAATGGCTGAATAAAAGTACCAACAACTGCTGGGTTTTGGGTTATCTCATGCTATTTGTATCTGACTAGTAAGTGTTGCAACTATCACGGAATGGTTAACTAAAAGTGCCCACTGCTTACTTTATCAGGACGATTATCTAAATCTGACTAGTAAAGTGCCGCAACTATAACTGAATAAATAAAACTGCCAACTGTGTGAGTTCCTCGGCTGACTTCCTCGTTTGGTCTCGAGGGGGAAACGCCAGGATGGGTTTTGTTTGGTGTTAGCTTCAGGTTGGATCCGGATAGGTCACTCTTACCCCTCTCTGATTGCCGCCAGTTGTATCGAGTCTCTATAGGTTGTTTAGTGCATGCTGCCGCTGCCGCTCAGCCACCATACCTATGTAGGCGAGGACCGCCGAATTCTAGCCTCGCCGTGTACTGGCCTCAGTACTGACGCTCCTCTTTTTCCTTTGCCCTTCGTCGGCACCCCTTTTGTTTAAGCAGGTTTTGAGATCGACGTCGTTAGCAGGGTTACCCTTCCGGCTTGGCCTGGGCAGGGTTATGGACGCCATTGGTTATTCTTCAGGGCTCTTAGCCCCATTTGCATCTTGTCCGTAGTCGGACGCTCTATCATTTTCAAGGTGATTTGGATCTTTGTATATTATATCTGTATTCTTGACTCTTTGAGTCGCTGTTGTATATATCTGTTCTGTGGGTCCCATCGAGGACTGTTGTGTAATGTTATTACTTCGTTTTCCACCCGCACGAAAGTGCCTGGTGGGCACCTTTGAATCGTTTCTATGCGGGTTTGGCGGGTTTCGCTAAAACTTGCATAGGGTCGATTCTGAGGGTGTTACAGAGTGGTATCAGAGCGCAGCAGTTGCGATACCCCACAAGTCCAGCCTGTAGGATAGCCTAGCTAACGGCCGAAGTAGAGTGTCAAAACTATTTTGCAAAATCGGTTGGATAGTTCTGATTAGGTCTGATTTTACTCCTTACCCCTCTGCTATTCTCCTCTTACCTCTACGTGTTTTGAATCCGCTCTCTTCTCTCTCTCTTCGAGTCCAGGAAATTCTCGTGGTTGGGTTTCCGTCGTACCTTCAGGGCTTCGCTTTCTCCCTTTTGTAACGGAGGTGCTACGATCATCAATCTGCAACTTGTCTGTTGTTCCCTTCATCCGATCTTTTGTTCTTGAGCTCCTTATCCCTATGTGTTTCCTTGCTGGATATCAGTGTCGTTGAAAAACATATGAGAAGGACGAGCTTTGGTGAAGTTGGAGTATACCTTGAGCATGTGTTGTTCATGCCAATGGAACCATCGCGGAACCTAATCGTTGTGTCTTTCATACGATTTCTGCTGGCATCATCCCTTTGTTTCGGATACCGCCTATGAAGATCTTCAGTCTAATTCCGAGAGTTGGATGCTTAATCCGCTTATTCGTGTGCAGAGTAATGGTTTGAGTGCGGGATGGAGTAGCTACCCTACCACTGCTCTTATCATTCACTCTTGTATGTCGAATCAGTGGATCCAGCAATTTTACTCCGTCCACGGAAGTTAGGGGTGGCTTTATCTGCGATACCTCTACCTTCGACCTTTTGTTCCCGGAGTGTTCTCTCGACGATCAGGAGCAACGACCCTTTGTTGGTGGTGTCGCCATTTTCAATATGAAGGAGGAACCATCGTTAGTGGTGTCGCGAAGATCTACACGAAGTGAGAAGACGCAGATCGCCGACCTTCCTTCCGGTACCATGAGGCGGATCTCGAGGGCGAGATCCATTGTTGGTGGTGTCGAATTGTGGCATCCCGCAAAACCACTACTAGAAAATCGCGTGGAATTTGTGCATTGCATCGTCATCATCATGCATTGTTTGCCAAAACTATGTTTGCAAAGCCCGTGTTGTTTTCTAAAACGCCCCGTCTTTAATTCAAAACCAAAACCGGGTCGCCGGAATATTTTTTGTTTTGTTTAAATTGTTTTGCAAACGGTCCGTTCGATTAAATAAAACTTTTAATTAATTTTTAGCGGGGCAGTCGAACGGGCCGTTCGACCCGAACGACCGCCCCAGAAAACTAAAACGGTCCACCCCAACCAGCCCCATCTAAATCCTAAACCCACCAACTATCCTACCCAACACTCTGGCCACATCACTCTGGCCAATCGCCATGCGACACCTCAGCGCCCCTCTCCCCTCTACCCAATCCCCACCTGCCACTTGGCCTCTCACCCCCCTCTCTCTCTCCCCAAACCCACACACACCACACACCCCACCCCAGCACAGCACTCACGCGCGCGCTAGCCGCCCCAGGCCTCCCTCCCTGCGCGCGGGCCCCGCCCCGGGCCCCACCCACGCGTCCCACGCGCCACACACGCCCTACACCAAACACACACCACCCCACTCCCTGCCTCCCCCGGTAACACCTCCCCCTGTCCCCCTGCACCGATCCCGCCACCACCTGTCAGCGCCCTGGCCCCACCGCCTCCTGTCCCGTCTCTCCCCGCAAGTCTCGTCTCCCTCTCTCCCTTGTCTCCCTTCCCACCCCGGCAACCTCCTCCCTCTGGCCGCCGGCCACCTCCATCTCCAGCAGCAGCCGCGCCGTCCCAGGGCTTCCCCTCCCCGAGCCGACCCTCTCGCCTCCTTCTTCCTCCTTCGGTCCATGTCCCCGCCGCCGCGCGTCTCCTCCTTCCGAGCACGAGCCGCGCTCGCCGGCTCGCCGTTCCCACCGGACCCCCCCTTCCCGACGAGCTCCTCCCCGCCCTCCATCTCTGGCGCCGGCCCCAGCCGCGGCCGCCCTCGCCTCCCCCTGCCTCGTCTGCGCCCCGGCCACCCCGAGCGTTCCGCCGCCTCCGTCCGCCCACCGCCAGCACGCGCCGACGAGCTCCCGTCCCCGCGGCGTCGCCTCGCCAGCTCGCCTCCCCCGGCCACCATCGCACCTCGCCGCCCTGCACCGGCCGAGCGCGACCTCGCTTGAACCCGGCGAGCGCTGCGGTCCCAGGCGTGCTTAGCGTCTGCCCTTCCCCGAGCCTCGCCCACGTCTCCCTCGCGCGAGCCACCGCATCCCCGGGCGCTCCGTCCGCCGCCGCCAGCCGCCATCTCGCCGAGCCCGTGTCGCTGCTGCTTGGACTTTTCCCCCTTTCGGCACGCAGATGCGCAGGTCCAGAGCCCCAATCGAGCGCGTCCACGGCCATGGAACCAACGTCACGTGACCATGTTGGTTGTCGTTGCGTCGTTGTTTGCTGGCCGGTGGTGTATGTGTGCCTTCCCCTGGCTTCCAATCGGTTCGCTAGTTTGTTCCTGGTAATAAACCACCACAAACTCTTCGGTGTCCCGATGTTGTTTGTTGCCAAGATCTCTTTCCCGCAATCCGAAGCCTTGATCCCGCGGATCCGAAGACCCTGATCTCGAGGACTCGAAGCCCGACATGATCGCCTCATGGACGCCAAGACCGCCAAGAACGCCACCGGTACGACAAGCACTTCGCCGCGGAGCGCCAAGTGCTTCACCCCGAACGCCAAGACCGAACCGACACGCGGGCCCGACGAGACCCTCGCAACGGCAAGCTCGACCCCGTGGAACCCGACAAGATCTGCATGCGACAAGAACGCCCCGACCAGGTCGGACCCAATGCGCCCCGACGCCGAACCAAGTACTCCCTTGTGAACGCCAAGGCCTCCCTCACGGACACCGAGAACTTCCCCCTGAACGCCACGACCGTCGACATGACCGAGACCCCGATGCGACAAGACCTACCCCTGAGTCCGAGAATGACCCCGTCGAACCCTGGACCCTGGACCCTGAGACCGACACCGAACCCCGGAACCCCCAAGACCGTCGAGACCCCTAATGTGTGAACCCTTTCCGAAACCCTATTTTATAACGTAATAACAACTTGTTGCATATTGATTTGTCATACTCGCATGCATATCTGTGGTTTGGGGGCCTTATGCCGATTCACCCCTAATTAAATATGGGGCCCATATGTGGGCAAATCTAGTCTCATATTGGCCTCATTTAAACTTGTGTAGCGAACCGTTATCTTATCTTGCCTTGTTAAAACAACATTTAATTGCGGGGGTTTCTAAATAACTCGAACCATCTAATTAATTGTCGGGACCCCGGTTCCGCTTAATATGACCTAATCGCATCGCACCCTTGCCATGTCATCCATCATACATGCATCATGCCGATCTTCTGTCGTTGTATTAAATATTGCATCCGGTGTTTCTTCTAGTGTTTTGGTTCTTCGCGGATAAGGCCGTTGAGTTGATGCGAGTGTCGACCCGATCTTCGGTTGAACCTTCGACAATGTTTTCAGGCGAGCATCTCCCCCTTTCTACCTATCTTACTTTTATAGTATTTATTCCCTCCTGGTTGATCTATTGCTATCTGCGTTGCGATGCTTTAGTTTCCGTACCTGTGATATACCGTGCAGCCCTATATTGCCTTGGACACACCCCATTACCTGTTGTTTGGTAGATAGTTGGACTTGCGCGTCGTAGTCGCTTGCTCAAGTGCTGATGTGTGTCGTCATATGCCACAGTTGCTGATGTATTGCCGCATGTTGATGATGAAGATAATTCTAGTTTTACTTATCGTCACTTTAATTTCTGTTTAACAACTAAAATTGAATAAGCAGAGGCATCGGTGGGTGATAGATAATATTTGGTTTCCGAACGCCCACTTGTGTCCCGTAAGACCCCGAGTACTTGATACCTGTTCCTTGATTTATCGCGCTATCCACATCCGGGAGGTATATGGGACCCCCCCTTAGCCAGAGCTTGATTCCGTCTTATTTCTTGGGGCCACAAACTAGTTTGAGGTTTTATTTACGATCCTGTACTTATGCCATGCTTTACTGCTTTATTTACGATTGTGCGAGGAGCACACTGTACTGTTTAGGAAAGCGGAGTGATTACGCGGTATCGACACCCCGAGTTTTCGGGTTCCCAGTCGCTTACAGCCATTGACGCAGACCTTGAGGCCGTCTCGGAGCTTGCCTACTCCGTTGCGGGATCTACTCAAAGGGGTGGCCCCCTGAAATATTTCTGAATCTTGTGATTGCTTTGTCGTGAAAGCCTCGTTGGGTTTTGATTTGGTTTTTCCGAGGTTGATCGAGTGTGTGTTGCTATTGGTGCACCCCGGCCGGGTAAAACTTTCTGAAAGCCGTGTCCGCGGTTATGGACGACTTGGAGCACAGTATCTCGATCATAGACAAGCATAACTAAAGTTTACTGCTATAAATTTGACTTATAATGACTAGTAATCAGCTTCACTATAATGGAATGGCTAATTAATACTGCCCACAATTGCTTGTTTGAAGTGTCGCTTGCGACCATAGTACCTGACTAGTAAGTTTTGCAACTACAACGGAATGGCTGAATAAAAGTACCAACAACTGCTGGGTTTTGGGTTATCTCATGCTATTTGTATCTGACTAGTAAGTGTTGCAACTATCACGGAATGGTTAACTAAAAGTGCCCACTGCTTACTTTATCAGGACGATTATCTAAATCTGACTAGTAAAGTGCCGCAACTATAACTGAATAAATAAAACTGCCAACTGTGTGAGTTCCTCGGCTGACTTCCTCGTTTGGTCTCGAGGGGGAAACGCCAGGATGGGTTTTGTTTGGTGTTAGCTTCAGGTTGGATCCGGATAGGTCACTCTTACCCCTCTCTGATTGCCGCCAGTTGTATCGAGTCTCTATAGGTTGTTTAGTGCATGCTGCCGCTGCCGCTCAGCCACCATACCTATGTAGGCGAGGACCGCCGAATTCTAGCCTCGCCGTGTACTGGCCTCAGTACTGACGCTCCTCTTTTTCCTTTGCCCTTCGTCGGCACCCCTTTTGTTTAAGCAGGTTTTGAGATCGACGTCGTTAGCAGGGTTACCCTTCCGGCTTGGCCTGGGCAGGGTTATGGACGCCATTGGTTATTCTTCAGGGCTCTTAGCCCCATTTGCATCTTGTCCGTAGTCGGACGCTCTATCATTTTCAAGGTGATTTGGATCTTTGTATATTATATCTGTATTCTTGACTCTTTGAGTCGCTGTTGTATATATCTGTTCTGTGGGTCCCATCGAGGACTGTTGTGTAATGTTATTACTTCGTTTTCCACCCGCACGAAAGTGCCTGGTGGGCACCTTTGAATCGTTTCTATGCGGGTTTGGCGGGTTTCGCTAAAACTTGCATAGGGTCGATTCTGAGGGTGTTACACCTCGCCTCTTCGCCTAAAAGAATCCCCCGATGCAGAAAGCCTAGACACCCATTCAAAACTCCACGAAACCTTTTGTAGCCACCGCCACCATCGTACCTAGATCGAGGGGGGGATCTGAAGCTCTTCCCGGCACCCTGCCGGAGGGGAGATCATCCCGGAGGACTTCTTCTTCGGTATGAAGCGTGAGTAGTTCCACCTTGGATGACGGGTCCATGTAGTAGCTAGATGGTTGTATCTCCTCCTTGTGCTTTCATGTATAGATCTTGTGAGCTCCGTTCATGATCAAGATCTAATCTATTTGTAATCATGCATGTTGTGTTTGCGGGGATCCGATGGATATTGAGATTACTATGTCAGATTGATTAATGGTTTTGTCTATTTGATACTATCATGTCTATGTTGTTTGTGATCTTGCATGCTCTCAGTTGTTAGTAGCTATCTTGGCCAAGTAGTTGCTAGTGACTCCAAGAGGGGGTATTTATGGTCGATAGTGGGTTCATGCCTCTAGTTTCCAAGGAAAGTGACAGAAATATGTTCGGTTGTAGATGTGTTGTTGCCACTAGGGAGAAAACAACGGTCTCTTGTTCATGGAACAAGTGGATTGTTTACCTTACACACTTTGCTTAAAGCAGTTGTCTGTTGCTTGCAACTTAATACTAGAGGGGGTTCGGATGATAACCTGAAGGTGGACTTATAGTCATAGATGTAGTTGGATGGCGGTCTATGTATATTGTTGTATTGCCCAATCGAATCTCATAGGTTCTTTTTGTCTAGTATTGCATTGTTATGCCTTGATCAGTTCCTGTTAATTTCCCTGCTGTAATTTGTTTACCCTTTATGCCATGTTGTTTATCTAAGGAGTGCACCTCTAGTGAATTATGGACCTCGGTCCAATCTTTACCATTGATACATCTTCCACTGTTATTTGTTTACTTGCTGCAAACCATCACCTTCCACACCATACGTTTAATCCTTTGTTACAACAAACCGGTGAGCTTGACAACCTCACTGATTCATTGGGGCAAAGTCTTAAGTTTGTGTTGTGCATGTTTCCACGTTGCTTGCAACACCTGTGTGACGTTTCCTTTCTCCTACTGGTTCGATAACCTCGGTTTCTTACTGAGGAAAAACTTGCTGTTGTGCTGCATCACACCTTGCTCTTGGGGTTTCCTGGTGAAGCACTGCATGTTGACGCAGTGCCATCAAGCTCTTTCTGGCACTGTTGCCGGGGAGGCTAAGGACGTCTTCACAAGGGGAGTCCTCCTCAACCTTCCTCTTTTGTTTGTTTTTAGTTTGCTTAGTTTCTTTTGCCTAGTTTTGCTTGTCTCTTTTAATCAAAAACTCCAAAAAAATTAGTTTAGTTTGGTTTGCTTCCTTTATTCAAAAACACAAAAATGAGTTCCTACTCTAGTTGCCACCTTGTACTAGCCCACCATGTTGCTCCCCAAGTTCACCCTGAAGTACCTTTCTATAGGTAGTGGCTCCATAATTGGGAAACACAATATTGAAGAATTCTTTAATCATGTTAGCAAGCATGAGGATATTGAGAATAAATCTATAGTAGAACTTGCTCCTAATTATGAAATTTCTACAGCATATTTAGTTCATATGTTGGAGGCTAGGTTTGTTAGCCTTAACCCCATGATGCAAATTTTGTTCCTAAAACTAAAAGAAGAAAATAATGCGTAATGGTGTGTTCGAATGTCGTAATCAAAATCTCTTAGATATGGTTCGTTCTATGATGTCACTTACAGATTTACCGCTACCGTTTTGGGGTTATGCATTAGAAATAGCCGCATTCACTTTAAATAGGGCACCATCTAAATCCGTTGAAACGACACCGTATAAATTATGGTTTGGGAAGAAACCTAAATTGTCGTTCCTTAAAGTTTGGGGTTGCGAAGCTTATGTAAAGAAGTTACAGCCGGACAATCTTGAACCCAAAGAGGAAAAATGCGTCTTCATAGGATACCCGAAGGAAACTATTGGGTATACCTTCTATCATAGATCCGAGGACAAAATCTTCGTTGCTAAGAATGGATCCTTTCTAGAGAAAGAATTTCTCTCGAAAGAAGTGACTGGAAGGAAAGTAGAACTCGACGAGATTGTTGAACCTTCTCTCTAACTTGCGAGTAGCGCAACACTGGAAGTAGTTCCTGTGGCGCCTACACCAATAAGAGAGGAAGCTAATGATGATGATCATGAAACTTCGGTTGAAGTTGCTACATAACCTCGCAGGTCAATGAGAACTCGTAACACTCCTGATTGGTATGATACCGTTATGAGTGTCATGTTGGTGGACAACACCGATGACCCTGCGACATATGAGGAAGCGATGATGAGCCCAGATTCCAATAAATGGAAAGATGCCATGAAATCCGATATTGGATCCATGTACGAAAACCAAGTATGGACTTTGGTGGACTTACCGGATGACCGGAAGGCTGTCAAGAACAAATGGATTTTCAAGAAGAAAACAGATGCTGATAGTAATGTTACTGTCTATAAAGCTCGACTTGTCGCAAAAGGGTTTCGACAAATTCAAGGAGTTGACTACGATGAGACTTTCTCACCAGTAGCAAAGCTAAAGTCTGTGAGGATTATGTTAGCAATCGCTGCATATTACGATTATGAGATATGGCAGATGGATGTCAAAACGACGTTCCTCAATGGAGACATTAATGAAGAGTTGTATATGATGCAAACGAAAGGTTTTGTCGATCCTAAAGATTCTAACAAGGTATGCAAACTTCAACGGTCCATATATAGATTGAAGCAAGCATCCCGAAGTTTGAATCAGCGTTTTGATAAGGTAATCAAAAACTTTGGTTTTATACAAACTTATGGAGAAGCTTGTATTTACAAGAAAGTGAGTGGGAGCCCTGTAGCATTCTTAATACTATATGTAGATGACATATTGTTGATTGGGAATGATGTAGACCTTCTTAATAGAGTCAAAGAATATTTGAATAATAGTTTTCAATGAAAGATCTTGGCGAATCAGCTTAAATATTAGGCATAAAGATTTATAGAGATAGATCGAGACGCCTAATATCATTGTCACAAAGTACATATTTGGACAAAGTTCTAAAGAGGTTTGGAATGGAAGATAGCAAGAAAGGGTTCTTGCCCATGTTGCCCAATACGATGTTGAGTAAAACTCAAAGTCCAGCAACGGCAGAAGATAGAGAAAGGATGAGTAAGACTCCCTATGCCTCAGCCATAGGATCTCTAATGTATGCCATGCTATGTACTAGACCCGACATTGCATATGCTGTTAATTTGACTAGCAGATATCAAAGTGATCCAGGAGTGGATCATTGGACAGCGGTCAAAAACATCCTTAAGTACTTGAGAAGAACTAAGGATATGGTTCTTTCTTATGGAGGTGATTAACAACTCGTTGTTAATGGTTACACCGATGCTAGTTGGAACACCGATCCGGATGATTCTAAATCTCAATCTGGACACGTATTTACTTTGAATGGTGCAGCAGTTAGCTGGAGGAGTGCAAAGCAAAGCATTGTGGCGAGATCTTCAACTGAATCGAAATACATAGCTGCTTCGGAGGCTTCACAAAAAGCGAAATGGATGAAGGAGTTCATTACAGAGCTCGGTGTGGTTCCAAGTGCGCTGGACCCGATGTCTATCTACTGTGATAACATGGGCGCCATAGCCAATGCGCAAGAACCAAGGTCACATAAGAAGCTGAAGCACATCAAGCTACGTTTTCACGCTATTCGAGAACATGTCCAAGATGGTGACATAAAGATTTGCAAAGTACACACAGATCTGAATGTGGCGGATCCGTTGACTAAACCTCTCCCGAGGGCAAAACATGACCAACACCAAACTGCCATGGGTGTTCGGTATATTACCATGTAATCTAGATTAGTTGACTCTAGTGCAAGTGGGAGACTATTGGAGATATGCCCTAGAGGCAATAATAAATGTAGTTATTATTATATCTTTGTGTTTATGATAAATGTTTACATTCATGCTATAACAGTATTAACCAGAAACATTAATACTTGTGTGATTTGTAAACTAAATTAGAGTCCCTGGTAAAGCCTCTTTATAATACTAGCTTGTTGATTAATAGATGATCATAGTTTATCGATCATGAACATTTGAGATGTTGTTAATAACAAGGTCATATCATTAGGAGAATGGTATGATGGACATACTCCGGTAGATAAGCGTATCATAAAGATCAAGTAATTTTAATAGTTCAATTGCTATAAGCTTTCTGATACATAGTAACCTAATTCCTTCGACCATGAGATCATGCTAATCAGCATCACCGGAAGGATGCTTTGATGACATCAAATACCACACCATAACTGGGTGGCTATAAAGGTGGCATTGAGTGTTCGCAAAGTATGGGTTGAGGCACATGGATCAAGAGTGGGATTTGTCCATCCATATGACAGATAGATATACTCTGGGCCCTCTCAGTGGAATGTAATCCAATTGGCTTGCAAGCATGTGACTGGCTCACAAGGGATCACATACCACGGGAACGAGAAAATAGTACTTATCAGTAACAAGGTTGAACTAGGTATGCAGCGATACCGACGATCAAAACCTCGGATAAGTAAACTATCGTGAGACAAAGGGAAATTGGTATCGTATGTAAGTGGTTCATTCTATCGCAAAGTAATCGTAGAAATATGTGGGAGCCATATGAATTTCTATATTCCTCTTTTGGTTATTGATCGGAGAAGTGTCTCGGTCATGTCCGCATAATTCACGAACCGTAGGGAGACACACTTAAGGATTCGATGTTATTGAGTAGTTATGGAATGATGAGTAAGAGACCGAATGTTGTTCGGAGTCTCGGATGGGATCCGGGATATCACGAGGAGATCCGAAATGGTCCGGAGAATAAGATTCATATAAGGAAAGTCCTGTTTCGGAGTTGGGGAATGATTCCGGTGTTTTCACCAGGAATGTTCTAGAAGGGTCCGGAAGGTCCGGCACTCCGGAGGGGAAGGGTACATGAATGTGTCATGACAATATGTAATGGTTGCATCATGTACTAGGTCATTTGTCTGGGCAAAATAAAGGGAGAAATCAAATCCTAGTTTTAAAGTCAAACGCCAATTTGAAAAAGTCAAACGGCAAGTTTGCTTGGTGGAGGGAGAGTAGGAAACCTACTTGGGGAGGAGTTCCCCTCCCTCCACCCGCCGGCCAAGGAGGCCGAGTTGGGGGAGGAATTCCTCCTCCCAACTGGCCACCCTCCACCTATATAAGGAGGGGTAGGGCTCCCCTACCCCTCACACCCAAAAAACCCTAGCCCTCTCCTCCAAGTCGCCGACGCCACCACCTCCTTGTGCCGCCGCCTAGGGCACCTCCAACTCGGCGAGTTGGGGTGTTTCCCAAACCCTAGCCGCCGGCTACACCCTCCCCTTGGTGCCCTCTAAACCCTAGATCACCAAGGCCTCTCTCATACTCCACCATACTCGTTCCGGCTTAAGGCGAAGCCCTGCGAGATCTCCCCTCTACTTCCAGTACCACGCCGTCGTGCTGCCGGAATAGCGAGGATAGTGCTACAACCTCTGCTGCCTGCTGGAACAAGGGAGAGGAAGGTCTTCATCGAGTACCGAACGTGTGACCGACTGCGGAAGCGCTGTCGGAACACAGCGCCGGAAGGATCGTCTACACGATCTTGAGATCGGCAAGAGTACGACTACATCACCCACGAGAATCTGCTCTTGTTAACCGCTTTGGAATCTTCGAGGGTGAGTTCCTCTATCGACTCGTTGCTACAATCTAGTAGATAGATCTTGGCTTGTTTGTTTGCATGCGGTAGAATTTTTTTGTTTTCCATGCTACGAACCCCTACAAAAATAATTTTGATTGGATTGTTCCTGAAAATCCTTTTGATGAAAGTAGTAAACCAAAGAGAAATGATAAGGGATCCTCCAAGACTCATTTGGATGTGATACCACTCATAGTTGAAGATTTTGCAAGTATTGATCTCAATTCCTTATTTGAAAATACTTGATTTCTTCCTTCTTGTGCCTAACTTAAAGGCGTTAAAGAAAAGTACTTGTTGGGAGATAACCCAAGAGTTTCCTTGAGTATTGGAAGTTATTACTTTAGTAATGACCTCTCCTTATCCTTTTTGTTTGCTTTTTGTGCCAAGAATGACCTCTAATGAGAGGGAAGTAAGATTTGGGGAGTTGCTGTCCCGAAACAGATTTCTGTCCTCCACCATAAAAATTCGTGAGGAGTCTCTATAAGTAAGATTGATCTGAAAATTTACGAATAAATCTCCAGTATGTTATCTCACTTTCGTTAGTTCAACACTGTTTGATTTGAGCAACATAAGATTTTCGAAAAAATTGGTTTCTACCTGATGGTCTGTTTTGACAGATTTCTTCCATTGTTTGCATTTGCTTCTTATTGATTCCTTTTTGAGTTCTCTTTTGGGGAATTGAGCTTTTTGAAGGAGTTGCTACAGTAGCATGTGTTTTTAGTGAAAAGTTTTTATGTTCCAAAGCTAAACCCAAAGGTCTATTATCTTTTTAATACACTAATGTTGCTAATGAAGATTGTGTGAAGGAAAAAAATTCAGGTGTAGAGAGAGAATGATGTAATGAGATGAAGAATGGACAAAAGATCAAGCTTGGGGATGCCACTCCGGTGTCACCCCAATAAATATACAAGAGGTACAAGCGTCAAAGCTTGGGGATGCCCAAGGCATCCCCTGCTTCATCAATAAAAATCTCAGGCATGTCTAGACACTTCATTTTTATTGTTTCATGCACTGTTGTGTTGTTCTTGGAGCGTCTTAGTTTTTGTTTGGTTTGTTTAGTTTGTTTAGTTTGCTTGAATAAAGTAGTTTGGACCCCCGTCTCATTGTGTTGTTTTCAAATAAGTTGCTTGGTGTTGGAAAGGAGTAGGAAGTTCCTGCTTGAAAGTGCAAGAGGAGCTTGCATTGACTGTGACTTAGACTTTAGTATGACATGCTAGGTGTTGTTTTGACCTTATGCTTAGTTATTATTGCTGTAGCATGTATTGTTTCAAACAATTGGGATTTCTTAGTGTGCCTTGAAAGAATTGTGCGTTGTTTTAGCATACAAAAGCATAGTATTGTGGTATTCTCCTTTGATGCTTTGTTTGGGTTGACTTGGCACATGCTCACACCATGTTATGACTATGAACAAGTCACCATAGCCTCTATGATCATTTAGTCCTTGATTTTTAGTACCACTCTATGCTTTGATTAGTAATGTTTTGTTGCTCTGCATGATTATGGCCATTATTGCTCTCTTAGTTGGTTGCTCCTAGTCTTTTGCTAGCCTCCACTTTTATAAGTAAGCTCTACTCATGCTTCCAACTCCCAAGAAACCAAGTTATTCCAAAGTGTCCACTATAAACTCCTATGCATGGTGTGTTGCACCATTCCAAGTATATTCTTGTTTTCAGCTATCTTCCAATTAAAAGTATTTTTATGTGAAAACTTTGTGATTAAAGCCCTCACAAACTTGATGGAACACTTTATATTCTTTGCCCCTAATAAACTTGAACCATCGCGTCGTCTATGTTGTATATGCTTGCACTTATACATTGGAATTAGCAGAACCATGCTGTCACAGGGAACATTTTCAAAATTGCACTTGTACTTTGTACACAGTCGATATCATGCTCTTTTGTCTATGGATTTCACTGGTGTGAAATAAAGAGGGAGCTTGTAAGTCCATGGAGTTATGTATTTTGTGTTAGAGAAACGTCTAGGACGCTAGCCTAAGCCATGCCTAATCATGGTGGAAACTTGCAGCACACCATAATGAGCTATCTATAAAGCATCCTCAATAAAAAGCTATGCACATAGTAAATAAAAAGATCGCTAAGATGCTCATTGTCTGCTTGCCTTGTCATTTTGGTTATGGGATAGCTCTTGTACCATGTGCAAGGGGTACCCCGTTGGCGGTTCTCTATGATACGCATGTACTTACTATGACAAGAACTTACAGGTGACTGAAGTTGAGTAGCATGTGGTGTGGCCCTCGTATTCAAGGGACTTGAGATTGCCAACTTATACTTTGTCAAGCATATACTCCATAGTTTGTTCAATTTAACCTTAATCACTTCAAGATGCTTATGATAGGGGAAATGAGGGCTGAAAGCTAACAAGTACCATAATTTTTGGAAGCTCTTTTTGAAACTTGAAATCCCCGCTTCCTTTATGAAGGGCCTTTCTTCCACTATTATTTGAGTCTCCACCTTCTACTTTAGGCACAATTAAGAGAGCATTAGTTGCCATTCTGTGTGTAGTGTCCCAAAACTTATTGATGTATGCATATTGTGATATTACTTGTTCTTGTGCCTTTTGTATCTAGTAACTCTTATGAACTTTGAAGGTATCCTATGCATCTACTTGCTACTCTATGAGGGACAAGATGAATGCCACTATGCCATGTTTTCTATATGTGAAACAAACAACCGTTTTTCAATACATGTTATTCATGATCTTTGTTTGTATCCTTTCATGTTGCATGCATAGTTACTTTGTCTTATTGTTAGAACTCCATATTTCATGCACATGTTTAGAGTTCTTTGATCCGAGCTTTCAATGCTTGCAAATGGTTTGATCTTGGTTTTGACGGTGCATGTCACCTCAAAAATTATTCTTTAATCACTTACCTACTCGAGGACGAGCAGGAGTTAAGCTTGGGTATGCTTGATACGTCAAAAACGTATCTATAATTTTTGATTCTCCATGCTTGTTTAGTATCCACTTTGCTTTGCTTTGTCTACACTTTGAGGTGTTTTTATATCTTTTTTGGAACTAACCTATTAACAAGTTGCCATAGTGCCATTTGCTTGTTTTCTTCTATTTTTGGTTCCAGAAAGGCAGAAAATCAATATTCTCGGAATTGGACGGGACAAAAGCCAAATTCAATATTTTACCGTGCGCGATACGAAGTCCAGAGGAGAGACGGAGAGGCAAGCTAGGTCCGCCACACCCCCTAGGCGCGGGTGGGCCAACCCCGCGCCTGGGAAGGGTGTGGGCCCTCTGGCCGCCTCCCAGCGCCGCCTCTTCGCCTATAAGAAGCCCCCGATGTAGAAACTGTAGGCACCCGATCAAAACTCCATGAAACCTTCTGTACCCGCCGCCACCATCGTCCCTAGATCGGGGGGATCTGAAGCTCGTCCCTGCACCCTGCCAGAGGGGAGATCATCCCGGAGGCCTTCTTCTCCGGTATGAAGCGTGAGTAGTTCCACCTTGGACTACGGGTCCATGTAGTAGCTAGATGGTTGTATCTCCTCCTTGTGCTTTCATGTATAGATCTTGTGAGCTCCATTCATGATCAAGATTTAATCTATTTGTAATCATGCATGTTGTGTTTGCGAGGATCCGATGGATATTCAGATTACTATGTCAGATTGATTAATGGTTTTGTCTATTTGATACTATCATGTTTGTGTTGTTTGTGATCTTGCATACTCTTCGTTGTTAGTAGCTATCTTGGCCAAGTAGTTGCTAGTGACTCCAAGATGGGGTATTTATGTTCGATAGTGGGTTCATGCCTCTAGTTTCCAAGGGAAGTGACAGAAATCTCTTCGGTTGTAGATGTGTTGTGCCACTAGGGAGAAAACAACGGTCTCTTGTTCATGGAACAAGTGGATTTTTTAACTTACACACTTTGCTTAAAGTAGTTGTCTGGTGCTTGCAACTTAATACTGGAGGGGGTTCGGATGATAACCTGAAGGTGGACTTCTAGTCATAGATGCAGTTGGATGGCAGTCTATGTATATTGTTGTATTGCCCAATCGAATCTCATAGGATCTTTTTGTCTGGCATTGCATTGTTATGCGTTACTCAGTTCCTGTCAATTTCCCTGCTGTAGTTTGTTTACCCTTCATGCCATGTTGTTTATCTAAGGAGTGCACCTCTAGTGAACTATGGACCCCGGTCCAATCTTTACCATTGATACATCTTCCACTGTTACTTGTTTACTTGCCGCAAACCATCATGTTCCACACCATACGTTTAATCCTTTGTTACAGCAAACCGGTGAGCTTGACAACCTCACTGATTCGTTGGGGCAAAGTCTTGAGTTTGTGTTGTGCAGGTTTCCACGTTGCTTGCAACACCAGTGTGACATTTCCTTCCTCCTACTGGTTCGATAACCTCGGTTTCTTACTGAGAGAAAACTTGCTGCTATGCTGCATCACACCTTGCTCTTGAAGTTTCTCGACAAAGCACTGCACGTTGACGCAGTGCCATCACGCCACCCCCTGTCCAGCCCTCGCACGCAGCCAGGCCCTGGACCATAGAGGAAACGATGCACACACTTTCTCTGCGCCGTGACGAGAGCGCGCCAGAGCGCCGCACCCGAACAGCTCGCGTACGCCGCGCCTCTCCCTCACTGTGCGTTCACACACTCATCTTAACACCAAACTCTCAAAAAAAGTTTGAAACAAAATTGTTTTTTTGAAAAGGCAGCCTCTTTGCCGTGTACTTTTAGATGAGAGACACAGCAAAAAATAGACACACAGCAAATAATGAACACTGTCATCTCCACGGGAACCGTCATCTCACTTCACTTTGCCATGTCTACGCGTAATACACACGGCAAAGTTTTTGCCGTGTCTTTTTAGAAAACACACGGCAAAGGCTTTGCCATGTGCAGATGCCACACAACAAAGAGCCTGTGTGCGACAGTGAGTGATCAAAACCTTGTAGATGCAACACAAACCAAGCCAAAACAGCAGTCGAAGTCCAAATTCTCCAAAATCAAAACCTCCAAAATAAAACACTACACAAGTGTTGTCACCGTCCAATCATAGATTTTAGGTTTTCACCCTGGACACTGTCCAATCAAAGATTTTAGTTTTTCAACCTGGATAAAGTCCACGCTCTTTAAACAATGCCACAATCAAGTCCCTTTGTGTTGCCCCATGCAGGCTATAACACATCTGCGATCGTTTGAATATGGAATACCCTCGGTTTTGGCACTAGAATCTTGCCCGACATCGCCCAGATGCTGATGTTAATTTCATGCGGCCATCCAATTCCTTGATCGATTCCTCTTGCACCGTAGGGCCTTTACGCTGCCCTTCAGTTCTATCTTCTCCTCCAGTACGAGCACTATTTACTATTGTGATGGCTGCACACACACATGCCTTGATCTTAGATCGATCTACATTCTACCACTAAGGGTGGGTAGAGACGCAGAGGTGTCCTCTTGGTTACTCTGAGTGGGAAACATGAACCGGCTAGAGAAGGGTGTATACTGGCCAACCAGAGTATCTTGACCACCCCCAAACCTTCCTTGCGCACTTTCGGCGACCAACAAGCTCTATCATTTTCACTATAAAAAACTAATCGCCTCATGAGCTGAAACGGTATCCAGAAAGCTCATTTTATCAAACTTCTCAAAGAACAATATCTGCATATATTCTAGGAAAAGATTACAGTCACCGAATACATTTCTATGCTTTCTAATATCCATCATTAGTTGTCGAACCCGCCATGATACTACATGAACTTAGTGATATTCTCATCCACATTCTCCTTACTCAGATAGATCATCCTTCCCACCAAATCTAGCCCATCGCCAACACCATCACCATCTTTTTATTCTTTGCTAAATCCTCCACCATCATTGCACTTGACCCATACAAGCCAACAAGCACACTCCATATGAAGTAAGAGGAGCAACACTAACAACATTGCCAGTGGCAGGGTACCTGTGGTGACCCAGCATACCACTGCATGATGTAGTACACTATATTCGTTGACATAACACCAATGAAACACCGTTCACTAGTATTACATCCCTCAGAGTGGTACAACAGAAACACAGCAGGTCCAAGACATGACTATAGGTTACAACTCAACTCTTTACAAAAGATCCAGCGAACACTCTAGGTTAAAGAGAGAAAAAGAAACTTCTTACAAAGAAGAATCAGGAATAATCAACTCATCACTAACATACTAATAGACTAGTATCTTAACTATTGGGGCTGACATTGCTGCTATTGCAATATTCTACAAAAGTAGGTTCTATGGCTAGAGATTATAATCCTATCTAATCAGCAACTTTGTCTTCACTTGAGTTGATGTATATGTTGACTTTCTTGATTTCCTTTAAGAGCTTTAGCTTTTGATGATGATTCCTGGAACACAACTTGATGTAGACGTCGTCTGTATTGGCTTCAGAATCTAGCAAGGGTTAAGAAGATATGTTGAATACGAGCATACTCAGCAAGTTCACTAAAAAGGAGTGTTTGATGCATGATGACCCACAAGTATAGGGGATGGCAACAATCTTCGTGGGTAGTATTACCCAATTTATTGATTCGACACAAGGGGAGCCAAAGAATACTTGCAAACCTTAACAACTGAGTTGTCAGTTCAGCTACACCTGGAAATAGTTCTTACTCACAGAAGTTTAACAGTAGCAACAGTTTGGTAGTAGCAACAGTAAAGCAACAACAATAGTGAAACAGTAGCAATAGTAACAGTAACGATAACAGTGGGATTCGAGGCGGTAGGCATATGGATGGATGGACGGGCGTTGCATGGAAGAGTCTAAACATGTAACTTCAAGATCTAGGGCATTGCAGATAAATAATAATAAGCATCCAAGTACTAAACAATCCTATGCATGTGCTCCAAATATAGTCATACATGCTCGCAATGAGAACTTGCACAACATCTTCTGTCCAGCCAGCCCATGGCAGCGGGGCCTTAGGGAACTACTGACAATTAAGGTACTCCTTTTAATAGAACACCAGAGCAAAGCATTAACAATCCGTGAACACATGTGATCCTCACACCACAGCCATCCCCTCTGGTTGTCCCAATTATTGTCACTTTGGGGCCTTTGGATCCGGACAATGATATGTGTACACAACTTGCAGATAAGGTCACAAACAATACTATCATAATGGTTCAATAATAAGTTCAGATCTGAGATCATGGCACTCGGGCCCTAGTGACAAGCATTAAGCACAACAAGTTGCAACAAATTCAAATAGCACTAATAGAGATACTAGGCACTATGCCCTAACAGATCTTATTCGATTACATGATAGAACTCATCCAATCCCTACCAGCCCCAAGCCTACAACGGGGGATTACTCACTCATGGATGAGGGAAACATCGGTGGTTGATGGAGATGTGTTGGTGATGACGATGGCGATGATCCTCTCCAAATTCCCCGTCCCGGCAAGGTGCCTGAACGGAGTTTCTGGATCTGAATCTTGTTTTCTGGGGGCGGCGATGGAGCGGAACTCTTTCTAGAAAACTATCGAAACCCCCTCGGTTTTTAGGTCGAAAGACAACTTATAGGCGCAGAGGGAGGCCGAGGGGGTGCCTGGGGTGGTTGCACCCCCTCCAGGCGCGTCCAGTGGTGGGCCCGCGCCTAGGGTGGGTGTGGGACCCCCAGGCCTCCTCTCCGTCTTGTCTTCTAGCTCCGTGGATCTTCTGGTGAAATATAATTTTTGGCATATTTTCCGGGATTTTTCCTGATAGTTGATTTTCTGCACAACAACAAGACACCAAGGTAATTCTGCTGAAAACAGCGTCTATCCGTGTTAGTTGTATCCAAATGACACAAGTTTAGAGAAGAAACAATAACAAAGTGTTCGAGAAAGTAGATACGGTTTGGACGTATCAACTCCCCCCAAGCTTAGCTTATTGCTTGTCCTCAAGCAATTCATTTGAAAACTGAGTGCGATATTCTCGGCATAGGAGTAGATGCTTAGACAATTCATAATAAGGAGTATGCAACTAAGTGTACTCAATAGTCATTGCAAGCTATGAAGACAAACCAACTCAATAATAATAAGTAGCATGAAACATAAACATAAGCAACATTGCAATGCTCATAATAAGGTATGATAGAGTGGTATCTCGCTTGCCTTTTTTTGTAGAGCACAATATAAATGCCAAGGCACCTCTGAAGTTCAAGTGAAGACTAGAAGTAAAGATATCATAGATACAAGCATCAAAGTCATGACATAATTAACCAAGTTTTGGAACAAACACAAGAATGACAACTATGCTCTCATGAAGGTGCTCATAGAATAAGTGGTGACTCAACAAAGTTGTGAAAATGGTTTTGTGAAGGTTTGAAAGGCTTCCAAATGCTGAAAGGAAGGTACTCATTAGCTTTGAGCTCTCATTGCCCCTATCATAGGCATCTTCATGTGGTTAAAGTGAAAGTGAGGTCCACTCTGAATTATATGCTTGATAGACCATAGACTGGAAACACCAAGTCCCTTGAGTATGAGGGTCGCTCCGCATGCTACTCAACTTTGGTCACCTGAAAGTTCTTGTCATTGTAAATACATGCGTATCATCGAGAACCGCCAACGGGGTACTGATACGTTGGAAACATATCTATAATTTTTGATGCTCCATGCTTGTTTAGTATCTACTTTGCTTTACGTGTCCACACTTTGAGGTGATTTTTACATGTTTTCTGGTACTAACCTATTAACAAATTGCAATAGTGTCAGATGCCTATTTTCTGCTGTTTTTGGTTTCAGAAAAGTTAGTAAAGAAATATTGTCGGAATTGGACGGGACAAACGTCAAAGTCAATTACTTTCCGTGGGGAACAAGAAGTCCGGAGGGGCCAGCCTGGCTAGGGTTTGGCTGCCCTGGCCGCCTCCTCGGCCTCCCCCTTCGCCTATAAGAAGCCCCCGATGCAGAAACCCTAAGCACCCTATCAAATCTCCACGAAACTGTCTGTAGCCGCCGCCACCGTCGTCCCTAGATAGGGGGGATCTGAAGTTCTTCCTGGCACCCTGCCAGAGGGGAGATAATCTCAGAGGCCTTCTCTCCGGTATGATGCGTGAGTAGTTCCACCTTGGACTATGGGTCCATGTAGTAGCTAGATGGTTGTATCTCCTCCTTTGCGCTTTCATGTATAGATCTTGTGAGCTCCGTTCATGATCAAGATCTAATCTATTTGTAATCATGCATGTTGTGTTTGTGGGGATCCGATGGATATTGAGATTATTATGTTGGTTTGATTAATGGTTTTGTCTTTATGATTCTATCATGTCTGTGTTGTTTGTGATCTTGCATGCTCTCCATTGTTAGTAGATATCTTGGCCAAGTAGTTGCTAGTGACTCCAAGAGGGGGTATTTATGCTCGATAGTGGGTTCATGTCTCTAGTTTCCAAGGGAAGTGACATAAATCTCTTCGGTTGTAGATGTGTTGTTTCCACTAGGGAGAAAACAACGGTCTCTTGTTCATGGAACATGTGGACTGTTTACCTTACACACTTTGCTTAAAGCAGTTGTCTGTTGCTTGCAAATTAATACTAGAGGGGGTTCGGATGATAACCTGAAGGTGGACTTCTAGTCATAGATGCAGTTGGATGGCGGTCTATGTATCTTGTTGTATTGCCCAATCGAATCTCATAGGATCTTTCTGACTAGTAATTGCATTGTTATGCCTTGCTCAGTTCCTGTCAATTGCCCTGCTGTAATTTGTTTACCCTTCATGCCATGTTGTTTATCTAAGGAGAGCACCTCTAGTGAACTATGGACCCCGGTCCAATCTTTACCATTGATACATCTTCCACTATTACTTATTTCCGGTGAGCTTGACAACCTCACTGATTCGTTGGGGCAAAGTCTTGAGTTTTGTTGTGCAGGTCTCCGTGTTGCTTGCAACACCTGTGTGACGTTTCCTTCCTCCTACTGGTTCGATAACCTCGGTTTCTTACTGAGGGAAAACTTGCTGCTGTGCTGCTTCACACCTTGCTCTTGGGGTTTCCCGACGAAGCGCTCCCACTTGGACTATCGCTGCATCAAGCTTTTTCTGGCGCTGTTGCCGGGGAGGCTAAGGACGTCTTCACAAGGGGAGTCCTTCACTTCCTTTCTCTTTACTTTGTTTTTAGTTTGCTTTGTTTCTTTTATTTGGTTTTGTTTGCCTCTTTCCAAAAAACAAAAAAAAATTAGTCTATTTTGGTTTGCTTGCTTTATTCAAAAAAATACAAAAAAAATTAGTTCCTTCTCTAGTTGCTGCCATGTTGGGTTTTGAACAAACCTTTATTTCCCCAATGGTAGAAATCTCCACTTTTAATAAAAAAAGTGAAGAAAGTTTTAAAGAAACTTGGTCTAGAATCTCTGCTTTCCAGAAGGAAACTGAGCCTGAGGTAAGCCTTAGCTTGGTTATTGATAGTTTCTACCGCGGTAGCTCTTCGTTATAGATATTCTTTGGATGTTGTGGCTGAGAAAGATTTTTTGCTATGTACTGAGGATGAAGCTTTTGATGCCATAAGGAAATTAATCATGATCTATGGTACACCTGGCAGGTCTGATTCCTCTTTCATAAATATTTTTGCCAGGTTGAACACTCTTGACACTAGTATTGCTGCTATGAATAGTTGCTATCACACACTTAGGGCTTACCATGATTATGTTCCCATAAATTCTGAGCCTTCAAAGTGGTTTCCCACAATAAAAGTCTCTATAAATACTACACTTTTTGATGCTTACTGTGATATCATGTCTGAATTTTGCCTCATGCCTAAAGATATTTATGATTCCCTGAGTCTTTGGGGGCTTACTGAAGGAGGAGAGGAAATCTCTCTTACCAACAATGCCACTATATTGCCCATTGGAATAGTTGAAGGTGTGTTTACAAAAATCTCAGGGAAAATGGTGTCTACTGACTATCTTGTTATTGAATGTGTAGGCAAAGGACAGATCACACTTGGAAGATCCCTACTGAAGCACCTTGGAGAGGTAATAGATGTGGGAAAAGGCAGTATGCACTTTGCTCCTCCGTTAAGCAACCATATCTTCCCTAAAGAGAAAAAGAAAGGTAAGAAAGGAAGGAACAAGAGGGGCAATTCTTCATTTGAAAATACTTCATTCTGCTTGCTTCTTGTGCCTAACTTAAAGGCGTTAAAGAAAAGTACTTGTTGGGAGATAACCCAAGAGTTTCCTTGAGTATTGAAAGTTATTACTTCAGTAATGACCTCTCCTTATCCTTTTTGTTTGCTTTTTGTGCCAAGAATGACCTCTAATAAGAGGGAAGTAAGATTTGGGGAGTTGTTGTCCTGAAACAGATTTCTGTCCTCCACCAAAAAAATTCGTGAGGAGGCTCTGTTACTCTTATTGAGCTCACAATTTACGAATAAATCCCCCAGTATGTTAGCTAACTTTCGTTAGTTCAACACTTTTTGATTTGAGCAACAGAAGATGTTCGAAAAAATCAGTTTCTACCTGCTGGTCTGTTTTGATAGATTTCTGCCATTATTTGCATTTGCTTCTTATTGATTCATTTTTGAGTTCTCTTTAGGTGAATTGAGCTTTTTTAAGGAGTTACTACAGTAGCTTGTGTTTTTTGTGAAAAGCCTTGCTATTCCAAAGCTTTGCCAGGGGTCTAATATCTTTCGAATACACTAATGTTGCTAATGAAGATTGTGTGAAATATTTGTATGAAGGAAAAATTTCAGGTGTAGAGAGAGGATGATGCAATGAGATGAAGAATGGATAAAAGTTCAAGCTTGGGGATGCCACCATTGTGGCACCCCATGAAATATCCAAGAGGTACAAGCGTCAAATCTTGGGGATTCCTTGGGCATCCCCTTCTTCATCAATAAAAAGCTCAGGTCTGTCTAGACACATCGTTTTTATTGTTTCATGCACAGTTGTGTTTTTCTTGGAGCGTCTTAATTTTCGTTTGCTTTGCTTAGTTTGTTTAGTTTGCTTGAGTAGTTTGGACCCCCGTTCTCGCTGTGTTGTTTTGCAAATAAGTTTGCTTGGTGTTTGGAAAGGAATATAAAGTTCTTGCTTGAAGTGCAAGAAGAGCTTGCATTGACTGTGACTTAGACTTTAGCATGACATGCTAGGTGTTGTTTTGACCTTTTGCTTAGTGATTATTGCTATAGCATGTCTTGTTCCAAACAATTGGGATTTCTTAGTGTGCCTTGAAGAAATTATGCGTTGTTTTAGCATGCAAGAGCTTAGTATTGTGGTATTCTCCTTTGATGCTTTGCTTGGGTTGACTTGGCACATGCTCACACCATGTTATGACTCTCACAAGTCACCATTAGCCTCTATGATCATTTAGTCCTTGACTTGTAGTACCACTCTTTGCTTTGATTAGTATGCTTTGTTGCACTACATGATTTTGTCCATTATTGCTCTCTTAGTTGGTTGCTCCCAGTCTTTTGCTAGCCTCCACTTGTATGAGTAAGTTCTACTCATGCCTCCAACTCCCAAGAAACCAAGTGATTCCAAAGTTTCCACTATAAACTCCTATGCATGGTGTGTTACACCATTCCAAGTATATTCTTGTTTTAAGCTATCTTCCAATTAAAAACTATTTTGTTATGTGAAAAATTAGTGATTAAAGCCATCATGAACTTGATGGCACACTTTATTCTTTGCCCCTAATAAACTTGAACATTGTGACAACTTTGTTGTATATGCTTGCACTTATAAGTTGGAATTAGCAGAACCGTGCTGTCACGGGGAACGTTTTCAACATTGCACTTGTACTTTGTTGTACTCAGTTGATACCATGTTCTTTTGTCTATGGATGTCACCGGTGTGAAATAAAGGGAGAACTTGCAAATCCATGGAGTTTTTATTCTGTGTTAGATAAATGCCTGGGCCGCTAGCCTAAGACATGCCTAATCATGGTGGAAACTTGCAGCATCACCATAATGAGCTATCTATGAAGCATCCTCAATAAAAAGCTATGCATATGGTAAATAAAAAGATTGCTGATATGCTCATTGTCTGCTTGCCTTGTTATTTTGGTTATTGGAAAGCTTATGTACCATGTGCAAGGGGTACCCCGTTGGCGGTTCTCAATGATATGCAAATACTTACAGTGACAAGAACTTACCTGGACCCAAAGTTGAGTATGCATGAGGTGTGGCCCTCGTATTCAAGGGACTTGAGATTGTCAACTTATACTTCGTCTAGCATATACTCCAGCTTTGCCACTTTAACCTTAACCACTTCAAGATGCTTATGATAGGGGAAATGAGGGTTGAAAGCTAACTAGTACCATAATTTTTGGAAGCTCTTTTTGAAACTTGTAATCCCTGCTTCCTTTACAAAAAAGGCCTTTCTTCTACCACTATTGAGTCTCCACCTTCTACCTTTAGGCACCATTAAGAGAGCATATTTGTCATTCTATGTGCAGTGTTCCAAAGCTTATTAATTGATGCATATTGTGTTATTACTTGTTCTTGTGCTACTTGTTTCTAGTCACCCTTGTGAACTTTGCAGGTGTCCTATGCATCTATTTCCTACTCTATGAGGGACAAGATGATTACCACTATGCTATGTTTTCTGTATGTGAAATAAACAAACGTTTTTCAATGCATGTTATTCATGATCTTTGTTTGTAGCTTATCATGTTGCATGCATAGTTACTATGTCCTATTGTTAGAACTCCATCTTCCATGCACATGTTTAGAGTTCTTTGATCCCAGCTTTCAATGCTTGCAAATGGTTGGATCTTTATTGTGAGGGTGCATGTCCCCTAAAAAATTATTCTGTTTATCACTTACCTACTCGAGGACGAGCAGGAGTTAAGCTTGGGGATGCTGATACGTTGGAAACGTATCTATAATTTTTGATGCTCCATGCTTTTTTAGTATCTACTTTCCTTTACTTTTCCACACTTTGAGGTGCTTTTTACATGTTTTCTGGTACTAACCTATTAACAAGTTGGAACAGTGCCAAATGCCTGTTTTCTGCTGTTTTGGTTTCAAAAAAGTTAGTAAAAAAATATTCTCCGAATTGGACGGGACAACTATCAAAGTCAATTACTTTCCGTGGGGAACAAGAAATCCGGAGGAGAGCCGAAGGGGACAGACAGGGGGGCCAGACCCACCCTAGGTGCGAGTGGGGCCAGCCTCGTGCCTGGCTAGGGTTTGGCTGCCCTGGCAGCCTCCTCGGCCTCCCCCTTCGCCTATAAGAATCTCCCGATGCAGAAACCCTAAGCACCCGATCAAATCTTCACGAAACCTTCTATAGCCGCCGCCACCATCGTCCCTAGATCGGGGGGATCTGAAGTTCTTCTCGGCACCCTGCCGAAGGGGAGATCATCCCGGAGGCCTTCTCTCCGATATGATGCGTGAGTAGTTCCACCTTGGACTATGGGTCCATGTAGTAGCTAGATGGTTGTATCTCCTCCTTTGTGCTTTCATGTATAGATCTTGTGAGCTCCGTTCATGATCAAGATCTAATCTATTTGTAATCATGCATGTTGTGTTTGCGGGGATCTGATGGATATTTATTATTATGTTGGTTTGATTAATTGTTTTGTCTTTATGATTCTATCATGTCTATGTTGTTTGTGATCTTGCATGCTCTCCGTTGTTAGTAGCTATCTTGGCTAAGTAGTTGCTAGTGACTCCAAGAGGGGGTATTTATGCTCGATAGTGGGTTCATGTCTCTAGTTTCCAAGGGAAGTGACAGAAATCTCTTTGGTTGTAGATGTGTTGTTGCCACTAGGGAGAAAACAACGGTCTCTTGTTCATGGAACATGTGGACTGTTTACCTTACACACTTTGCTTAAAGCAGTTGTCTGTTGCTTGCAACTTAATACTAGAGGGGGTTTGGATGATAACCTGAAGGTGGACTTTCTGTCATAAATGCAGTTGGATGGCGGTCTATGTATCTTGTTGTATTGCCCAATCGAATCTCATAGGATCTTTCTGACTAGTAATTGCATTGTTATACCTTGCTCAGTTCTTGTCAATTACCCTGCTGTAATTTGTTTACCCTTCATGCCATGTTGTTTATCTAAGGAGAGCACCTCTAGTGAACTATGGAACCCGGTCCAATCTTTATCATTGATACATCTTCCACTATTACTTGTTTACTTTCTACAAACCATTACCTTCCACACCATACGTTTAATCCTTTGTTACAGCGAATCGGTGAGCTTGACAAGCTCACTGATTCGTTGGGGCAAAGTCTTGAGTTTGTGTTGTGCAGGTCTCCGGTTCGCTTGCAACACCTTGTGACGTTTCCTTCCTCCTACTGGTTCGATAACCTCGGTATATTACTGAGGGAAAACTTGTTGTTGTGCTGCTTCACACCTTGCTCTTGGGTTTTCCCAAGAGCAAGGTATGAAGAGTACAACAGCAAGATTTCCCTCAACAGGGAGGAAGAGTGCTTCGTTGGAAACCCCAAGAGCAAGGTATGAAGAGTACAACAGCAAGATTTCCCTCAGTAGAAACCGAGGTTATCGAACCATAAGGAGGAAGGAAACGTCACACATGTGTTGGAAGAAACGTGGAGACCTGCACAACACAAACTCAAGACTCTGTACCAACGAATCGATGAGGTTGTCAAGCTCACCAGTTTGCTGTAACAAAGGATTAAACGTATGGTGTGGAAGGTAATGGTTTGCAGCAAGTAAACAAGTAACAGTGGAAGATGTATAAATGGTAAAGATTGGACCGGGGTCCATAGTTCACTAGAGGTGCTCTCCTTAGATAAACAACATGGCACGAAGGGTAAACAAATTACAGCGGGGCAATTGGCAGGAACTGAGCAAGGCATAACAATGCAATTACTAGCCAGAAAGATCCTATGAGGTTATATACATAGACTGTAATCCAACTGCATCTATGACTATAAGTCCACCTTCAGGTTATCATCCGAACCCCCTCCAGTATTAAGTTGCAAGCAACAGACAACTGCTTTAAGCAAAGTGTGTAAGGTAAACAGTCCACATGTTCCATGAACAAGAGACCGTTGTTTTATCCCTAGTAGCAACAACACATCTACAACCGAAGAGATTATTGTTACTTCCCATGGAAACTAGAGGCATGAACCCACTATCGAGCATAAATACTCCCTCTTGGAGTCACTAGCAACTACTTGGCCAAGATAACCACTAGCAACGGAGAGCATGCAAGATCACAAACAACACATACATGATAGAATAATAAAGATAGAACCATTAATCAAACTAACATAATAATCTCAATATCCATCAGATCCCTGCAAAAACAACATGCATGATTACAAATAGATTAGATCTTGATCATGAACGGAGCTCACAAGATCTATACATGAAAGCACAAAGGAGGAAATACAACCATCTAGCTACTACATGGACCCATAGTCCAAGGTGGAACTAGTCACAAATCATACCGGAGAGAAGGCCTCCGAGATGATCTCCCCTCCGACAGGGTGCCGGGAAGAGCTTCAGATCCCCCCGATCTAGGGATGATGGTGGCGGCGGCTACAGACGGTTTCGTGGAATATTGATCGGGTCCTAAGAGTTTCTACATCGGGGGATTCTTATAGGCGAAGGGGGAGACCGAGGCGGCCGCCAGGGCGGCCAAACCCTAGCCAGGCGCGGGCTAGGGCCCACCCGTGCCTGGGGGGTCTGGCCCCTCTGGCCAGCCCCTCGGGCTCTCCTCTGGACTTCTTGTTCCCCACAGAAAGTTATTGACTTTGTCCTTCGTCCCGTCCAATTCTGAGAATATTTATTTACTAACTTTTCCGAAACCAAAAACAACAGAAAACAAGCATCTGGCACTGTTGCAACTTGTTAATAGGTTAGTACCATAAAACATGTAAAAAGCACCTCAAAGTGTAGACAAGTAAATCAAAGTAGATACTAAACACCCTGCCATAAATTTTGAAAGGCATAGCAGGCTTGAACACGCTGTTAGTAAAGGATAAACTCTCCACAAATGTTTTAGTAAGCAAAATATATTGTGCACTCTCATCCTGCATGTAACTTGTTAGTCCAGCCCTCTGAACCAAAGTTATAAAATAGTTAAGAATCCTAGCAGCTCGCAAGAAAGTTTGGCAAGGAAAGGTGGAGGGGTGCGCATCCCCTTCATCTCCCTCGTCACCAAATCGCGGAGTGATGAGATCCTCATTGTATGAGGGTCTAGTACTGGTAGATGACCTTGGAAGCCTTGCCCTTCTAGGTGCATCACTCTCAAATATATCACCAAATGAGTGGTGGTCCATGACTTCACTTTTCTGAAATTTTAAACAACCATCAAACCAAGTGATTCCTAAGTTGATAAATGATGAACAATACTATAGGAACTTGCTAGAGGACTACACATGCATCAAAACAAAGTTTCTAAGCATAGAACAAGCATGCAAGCTCAAACAACCTGACACCTATAGCAGCAAAATACTCAAGATACAATGTACCAATCATAAATCTAATTGGACAAGTGGAGGAGGCACATACCAAGGAACAATCCCTCCAAAAATCATCACTTGAGATGGGCTAAACAAGGATATCGAAAATCACGAGCAAGAACAGCAAGAACTCGAGCTTGAGAAAGTTTTCTGGTGTTTTTCGGGAGAAAGAAAGAAGATGGCTTTGAGGAGGCAGCCTCGAGGGGCCCAGGTGGGCCAGACCCACCCCCCAGGTGCCGCCACCTGGTAGGTCGTGCCTACCATGGGTGTGGTGGCCTGGGGTGGCTCCTGGGTCACTTCAGGTGCCTCTCTGCCCCTTTTTTCGAGGAAAATTTTATTTTGAATTTTTTGAGATTTTTCAGGAAACTTTAATTTTGGCTAATTTTCAGGGTATGAAAATTGATTTTCTCGCAGAAACAGTTTTTTCAGAAGAAGTAAAAGCAAACCAAAAGCCAAACTACAGGAGCTCTAAGAAACTCAAACAAGCAAAAAACTAGCAAAACTAAAGCTAAAGCAAAGACTAGGAAGGATGAAAGTAAAAGAAAGCAAGTATAACCATAGTGGAAACATTATTTTGTTCATTAAAATCATTTTGTTAACAAGGTTGATCAAGTCTTGTTACCAAAACAATCTTGTATGAAGCAAAACTTTGCATTCCACAAGGTGATTATGTTACCTCATACTGGATAGCAATGGTCCCAATCATAATAGTTTTAAAATTTTCTTGTGGAATGGGACAATATATTTCTCTAACCTTGATGCTCTCAATATTTTCAATGGAATTCAGGCAATAGCTCTTAAAAACCTTCTTGGGGAAATAGACAGTGTGCTCTTTGTCATTAATATTGAATGTTACTTTCCCTTGATTAAAATTGATGACAGCACCTGCAGTATTAAGAAAAGGTCTCCCAAGAGTAATAGACATATTATCATCTTCAGGCATTTCAAGCACCACAAAATCAGTTAAGACCATGCAATTATGAGCAACTTGAACAGGAACATCCTCACATATACCAATAGGAATATTAGTTGACTTATCATCCATTTGCAAAGATATATCGGTTGGTATCAACTTTTCAAGCTGGAGTCTCTTATAGAGAGAAAAAGGCATAACACTAACTCCAGCTCCCAAATCACATAAAGCAGTTCTAATATAATTATTCTTAATAGAGCAGGGAATAGTTGGTATACCTGGATCACCAAGTTTCTTTGGAACCTTACCATTGAAGGAGTAATTAGCAAGCAAAGTAGAAATCTCCTCATTAGGAATCTTCCTTTTATTAGAGATAATATCCTTCATATACTTTGAATAAGGAGGCAACTTAATAGCATCAGTCCAAGGAATTTGCAAGAATAATGGTTTCATCCACTCACAAAACTTGTTGTAGTGTTCCTCCTCCTTTGACTTGTGTTTCTTACCTAGAGAAGGCATAGGTTTCTGCACCCAAGGTTCTCTCTCTTTACCATGTTTGTTAGCAATAAAATCTTCCTTTGTGTACCTAGTGTTCTTAGTGTGCTTCTCAGGTTCTTCCTCACTTTCCTCCTTATTAGGAGACTCATTTTTATCATTACCACTCTCCGTTTCAGCATCAGAGACAGATATACTATTAGGATCTATAGCTGGTTCAAGTGGTTCCTCAACTATCTTATGTTTCTTTTTCTTCCACTTACGAGGAATACCACTATCTTCACCTTGTTGGGAATCCTGCTCTATTCTTTTAGGGTGTCCTTCAGGATATAAAGGATCTTGAGTAGCTATACCACTCCTAGTTCTAATTCAATAAGCATGTTTATCTCCTAAATCATTAACTAGCATATTCTTTTGCACCTTAGCAAGTTGATCAAGTTGAGTTTGAACCATTTGAAAGTGTTTACAAAGCATTTTAATATCATTGGAAGTTCTTTCCACAATATCTTTCAACTCATGGATAGCTCTAGAGTTTTCCAATAAATGATTCTGAACTTGTTTATTAAAATACCCTTGCTTAACAATAAATGTGTCAAGTTCCTCTAAACATTGATCAGGAGGCTTACATAAGGAATATCACCTTCATCAAAGTGTTGGAGAGAGTGTACCTCAATAGTAGATGAGTGGGGAATTGGCTTACATAATTCTTCTATAGGAGGTAGATTCTTCACATCTTCATCTCTAATACCTTTCTCCTTTAGACACTTCTTAGCTTCCTTCATCACTTCATCATTTAATGCAATAACTCCCCTCTTCTTTGTTGTTGGTGCTGGAATTGGTTCAGGAACAACTGGTTCAGAAGTAATAGGCTCATGTGTATTTAGCTCATTTGAAGTCCAATCATCATAATTCTTGCTTATTTTAGTCATGAATTCTTCAGCATATATAGGAGTCCTTTTCCTGAAAACACAATCAGCAAAGCTATCTAGGTAGGTCCTAGAATCACCAGTTAGTCCATTATAATAAATATCAAGAAGCTCATTCTTAGGTAATGGACATCCAGGATGTGCATGAATCAAGGCACATAACCTTGTCCTTGACTCAGGCAATTTCTCTTCTTTTCCAAGTTTTAAATCAAAAAGTCTCTGCAAAGCAGCATGTCTAGCACTGGGAGGAAAATATTTATGGAAGAAAGAAGCAATCAAGCAATCAGGGCTATCAATGGAACCAGGAGGTAATCTATTAAACCAAGCCCTAGCTTCTCCTTTTAGTGAAAAAGGGAAGATCTTAGTAACAAAGTACTTGCGCATCTTAAAATCATCAGAGAACAAAGCACTCATAATAGAAAGCTCATTCATATGAGCCACAACACTCTCATTTTCAGTCCCACAAAAAGGTTCTTTCTCAACAATATCTAAATAAGATAAATCAAGAGAGAAATCATAGTCTTCATCTTTAATATCTATGGAAGAAGTGGCAAACTTAGGATCAGAGGACAACTTAGGCATGATAGTACGTCTAGCAAGGAGACTCTTAATAGCACTAGTACCATGTGTGTTTCGGCACTCTTCAACAAAATCATCAGTGAACTCAATGTAACCATCATTAATATCATAACTCTCACTAGACTTAGGTGAGCTAATAGGTCTAACAGTGTCTTCACTAGGAGTTTCGGTATTTCCTAGACTAGCCATAGTAGCATCTATAAAAGTACCTAATGAACCACTCGCATCAAGCACAGTAGAAGTAACATCATGAGTATCAAAAGCAGTTTCAGACTCAGCAGTAATAGCAGTGTGTGTAGCATGTGTATGTGGTGGTGGTGTAACAAGATTACTTATAACAGACGGTGAATCAAGAGCAGTAGAGGTGTTTAGGACTGTACCTCTTGTTGTAGTGGATGGTAAAATAGGGAACTTTCCATCACGAGACTTCCCCATGATGAAAGGAGTAGCAGTGCACAATAATAGATCTAAGTGAACTTACAAATAAAGCTATGCTCCCCAGCAACGGTGCTAGAAAATAGTCTTGATGACCCATAAGTATAGGGGATCGCAACAGTCTTCTTGGGTAGTATTACCCAATTTATTGATTCGACACAAGGGGAGCCAATTAATACTTGCAAGCCTTAACAACTGAGTTGTCAGTTCAGCTGCACCTGGAAATAGTTCTTGCTCACAGAAGTTTATCAGTAGCAATAGTTTGGTAGTAGCAACAGTAAAGCAACAACAACAGTGAAATAGTAGTGATACGTCCAAAACGTATCTACTTTCTCGAACACTTTGCTATTGTTTCTTCTCTAAACTTGTTTGATTTGGATACAACTAACACAGACTGGCGCTGTTTTCAGCAGAATTACCTTGGTGTCTTGTTTTTGTGCAGAAAATGAACTATCAGGAAAAATCCCAGAAAATATGCCAAAAATTATATTTCACCATAAGATCCACGAAGCCAGAAGAGGAGACAGAGGGGAGGCATGGGGGTCCCAGGCGCGGGCCCACTGACCCCGCGCCTAGGGGAGGTTTGGCCACCCCAGGCAACTTCTCAGCCTCCCTCCGCGTCTATAAGTTGCCTTTTGACCTAAAAACAGAGGGGGTTCGATAGTTTTCCAGAAAGAGTTCCGCTCCGCCGCCGCCACCAGAAACCAAGATTCGGATCCAGAAACTCCGTTCTGGCACCCTGCCGGGACGGGGAATTTGTAGAGGATCATCGTCATCGTCATCACCAACGCATCTCCATCTACCACCGATGTTTCCCTCATCCATGAGTGAGTAATCCCCCGTTGTAGGCTTGGGGATGGTAGGGATTGGTTGAGTTCTATCATGTAATCGAATAAGATCTGTTAGGGCATAGTGCCTAGTATCTCTATTAGTGCTATTTGACTTTGTTGCAACTTGTTGTGCTTAATGCTTGTCACTAGGGCCCGAGTGCCATGATCTCAGATCTGAACTTATTATTGAATCATTATGATAGTATTGTTTATGATCTTATCTGCAAGTTGTGTACACATATCATTGTCCGGATCCAAAGGCCCCAAAGTGACAATAACTGGGACAACCGGAGGGGATGGCTGTGGTGTGAGGATCACATGTGTTCATGGAGTGTTAATGCTTTGCTTCGGTGCTCTATTAAAAGGAGCACCTTAATTTCCAGTAGTTCCCTAGAGGCCCCGCTGCCACGAGCTGGCTGGACAGAAGATGTTGTGCAAGTTCTCATTGCGAGCACGTACGACTATATTTGGAGCACATGCCTAGGATTGTTTAGTACTTGGATGCTTATTATTATTTATCTGCAATGCCCTAGTTCTTTGAAGTTACATGTTTAGACTCGTCCATGCAACGCCCGTCCATCCATCCCTATGCCTACCGCACTCGAATCCCACTGTTTACCGTTGCTGTTACTATTGCTACTGTTCACTGTTGCTGTTACTGCTGCTGTTGCTACTACCAAACTGTTGCTACTGATAAACTTCTGTGAGCAAGAACTATTTCCAGGTGCATCTGAACTGACAACTCAGTTGTTAAGGCTTGCAAGTATTCTTTGTATCCCCTTGTGTCAAATCAATAAATTGGGTAATACTACCCGCGAAGACTGTTGCGATCCCCTATAATTGTGGGTCATCAAGACTATTCCTGGCGCTGTTGCCGGGGAGCATAGCTTTATTTGTAAGTTCACTTGGATCTATTATTGTTCACTGCTACTCCTTTCATCATGGGGAAGTCTCGTGATGGAAAGGTCCCTATTTTACCATCCACTACAAGAAGAGGTACAGTCCTAAACACCTCGGTTGCTCTTGATTCACCATCTGTTATAAGTAAGCTTGTCACACCACCACCACATGCTCATGCTACACACACTGCTGAATCTGAAACTGCTTTTGATACTCATGATGTTACTTCTACTGTGCTTGATGCGAGTGGTTCATTAGGTCCTTTTCTAGATGCTACTATGGCTAGTCTAGGAAATACCGAAACTCCTAGTGAATACACTGTTACACCTGTTATCTCACCTGAGTCTAGTGAGAGTTTTGATATTAATGATGGTTACATTGAGCTCACTGATGAATTTGTTGAAGAGTGCCAAAATACACATGGTGCTAGTGCTATTAAGAGTCTCCTTGCTAGACATACTATTGTACCTAAGAAGTCCTATGATCCTAAGTTTGCCACCTCTCCCATAGATATTAAAGATAAAGATTATGATTTCTCTCTTGATTTATCTTATTTAGATATTGTTGAGAAAGAAACATTTTGTGGTACTGAAAATGACAGTGTTGTGGCTCATATGAATGAGCTTTCTACTATGAGTGCTTTGTTCTCGGATAATTTTAAGATGCGCAAGTACTTTGTTGCTAAGATCTTCCCTTTTTCACTAAGGCCCAGTTCTTTTGGTGGCTTCTCCGAGAAGCTGCCCTACCCCCAGCTTCCTGGGGAAGCCGGTTCAAAAAATTTGTGAGGCTTCCAAATTAGTTTAGTCTTAGACACTTTGGAAGACTTGTAATTTTTTTGAACCGGCTTTCTCAGGAAGCTAGGGATAAGGCAGCTTCTCGGATAAGCTGCCAAAAGAACTGGGCCTAAATGGAGAAGCTAGGGCTTGGTTTAATAGATTACCTCCTGGTTCCATTGATAGCCCTGATTTCTTGATTGCTTCTTTCTTCCATAAATATTTTCCTCCCAGTGCTAGACATGCTGCTTTGCAGAGACTTTTTGATTTTAAACAGGAGGAAGAAGAGAAATTGCCTGAGTCATGGAAAAGATTCTGTTCCTTGATTCATGCATATCCTGGATGTCCATTACCTAAGAATGAGTTGCTTGATATTTATTATAATGGACTAACTGATGATTCTAGGACCTACCAAGATAGCTTTGCTGATTGTGTTTTCAGGAAAAGGACTCCTACAGATGCTGAAGAATTAATGAACAAGATAAGCAAGAATTATAATGATTGGACTTCAACTGAGCTGAATACACCTGAGCCTATTACTCCTGAACCAGTTGTTCCTGAACCAATTCCAATACCAACAACAAAGAAGAGGGGAGTTAATGCATTAAATGATGAAGTGATGAAGGAAGCTAAGAAGTGTCTAAAGGAGAAAGGTATTAGAACTAAAGATGTGAATAATCTACCACCTATAGAAGAATTATGTAAGCCAATTCCCCACTCATCTACAATTGAGGTGCACTCTCTCCAACACTTCGATGAAGGTGATATTCCGTATGGTAAGCCTCCCGATCAATGCTTAGAGGAACTTGACATTTTTATTGTTAAACAAGGTCATTTTAATAATCAAGTTCAGAATCATTTATTGGAAAACTCTAGAGCTATCAATGAGTTGAAAGATATTGTGTAAATAACTTCTAATGGTATTAAAATGCTTTGTAAACACTTTCAAATGGTTCAAACTCAACTTGATCAACTTGCTAAAGTACAAAAGGATATGCTAGTTAATGCCTCAGGAGATAAACATGCTTATGGAATTAAAACTAGGAGTGGTATAACTACCCAAGATCCTTTATATCCTGAAGGACACCCTAAAAGAATAGAAGAGGATTCCCAACAAGTAGAAGATAGTGGTAGTCCTCGTAAGAGGAAGAAACAAAAGAAAGTTGAGGAACCACTTGAACCTGCTGTAGATCCTAATAGTATATCTGTCTCTGATGCTGAAACTGAGAGTGGTAATATCGATGAGTCTCCTGATAAGGAGGAAGTTGAGGAAGAACCTGAAAAACACACTAAGAACACTAGGTACACAAAGGAAGATTTTATTGCTAATAAACATGGTAAAGAGAGAGAACCTTGAGTGCAGAAACCTATCCCTTTTCCAGTTAAGAGACACAAGTCAAAGGAGGAAGAACACTACAACAAGTTTTGTGAGTGGATAAAACCTTTATTCTTGCAAATTCCTTTGACAGATGCTATTAAATTGCGTCCTTATTCAAATTATATGAAGGATATTGTCTCTAATAAAAGGAAGATTCCTAATGAGGAGATTTCTACTTTGCTTGCTAATTACCCATTCAATGGTAAGGTTCCAAAGAAACTTGGTGATCCAGGTATACCAACTATTCCTTGATCCATTAAGAATAATTATGTTAGAACTGCTTTATGTGATTTCGGAGTTGGAGTTAGTGTTATGCCTTTTTATCTCTATAAGAGACTCCAGCTAGAAAAGTTGATACCAACTGATATATCTTTGCAAATGGCTGATAAGTCAACTACTGTTCCTGTTGGTATATGTGAGGATGTTCCTGTTCAAGTTGCTCATAATTGCATGGTCTTAACTGATTTTGTTGTGCTTGAAATGCCTGAAGATGATAATATGTCTATTATTCTTGGGAGACCTTTTCTTAATACTGCAGGTGCTGTCATCAATTGCAATCAAGGAAAAGTAACATTGAATATTAATGACAAAGAGCACATTGTCTATTTACCCAAGAAGGTTGTTAAGAGCTATTGCCTGAATTCTATTGAAAATATTGAAGGCATCAAGGTTGGAGAAATATATTGCCCCATTCCACAAGAAAATATTGAAACTATTATGATTGGGACAATTGCTATCAAGTATGAGGTAACATAATCACCTTGTGGAATACAAAGTTTTGTCTCATTTAAAATTGTTTTGGTAACAAGACTTGATCAACCTTGTTAACAAAAGGATTTTTATGAACAAAATAATGTTTCCACTTTGGTTATACTTGCTTTCTTTTTCCCTTCTCCCTCCTAGTCTTTGCTTTAGCTTTAGTTTTGCTAGTTTTTTACTTGTTTGAGTTTCTTAGAGCTCATGTAGTTTGTCTTTTGGTTTGCTTTTGCTTCTTTTGAAAAAACTGTTTCTGCGAGAAAATCAATTTTCATACCCTGAAAATTGGCCAAAAATAAAGTTTCCCGAAAAATCTCAGAAAATTCAAAATAAATTTTTCCTCGAAAGAAGGGGCAGAGTGGCACCTGAGATGACCCAGGGGGGCACCCCTAGTCCCAACACCCATGGTAGGCGTGGCCTACCTAGTGGTGGCGCCTAGGGGGGGGGGGGTCTGGCCCACCTGTCCCCTCCATGCTGCCTCCTCAAAGCCACCTTGTTTCTCTCTCCTGAAAACACCGGAAAACTTGCTCAAGCTCTAGTTCTTGCTGTTATTGCTCGTGATTTTCGATCTCCTTGTTCAGCCCATCTCAAGTGCTGATTTTTTGAGGGTTTGCTCCTTGGTATGTGCCTCCTCCACTTGTCCAATTAGATTTGTGATTGGTAGATTGTATCTTGAGTATTTTGCTACTGTAGGTGACAGGTTGTTTGAGCTTGCAGGCTTGTTCTATGCTTAGAAACTTTGTTTTGATGCATGTGTAGTCCTCTAGCAAGTTCCTATAGTAGTTGCTTATCATTTATCAACTTAGAAATCACTTGGTTTGATGGTTGTTTAAAATTTCAGCAAAGAGAAGTCATGGACCACCACACCTTTGGTGACATATTTGAGAGTGATGCACCTAGAAGGGAAAGGCTCCCAAGGTCATCTACCAGCTCCAGACCCTCATACAATGAGGATCTCATCACTCCGCGGTTTGGTGACGAGGGAGATGAAGGGGATGCTCACCGCTCCACCTTTCCTTGTCAAACTTTCTTGCGAGCTGCTGGGATTCTTAATGATTTCATGGCTTTGATTGAGAGGGCTGGACTAACAAGTTTCATGCAGGATGAGAATGCACAATATGCTTCACTTACTAAAACATTTGTGGAGAGTTTCTCCTTCACCAATAGTTTGTTCAATCCTTCTGTGTCTTTCAGACTGTATGACAGGGCTCATTCTATGCCTTTGAAGAAATTTTGCAAGGACTTGGGACTTGGCACAAAGGGGTCATCAAAGAAGATTACAGCTCTTCCCGCTGATTTGTTGGAAGTATACCGAGGAATAACCAATGATGATGACCGTAGAGCTCAATGAGGGAAGATAAAGAACATTCAAATTCCAGCCATCAGGTACTTCACCTACTATCTTACCACCAGTGTTCTTGGTAGGGAGAACTATAAATTGGCTTTCTTAGCCACTACGCTCTACGGTGAGGATAAGTATAATCTTGGTTCCCTCATTGCTCGTCATTTAGCTGCTAGGGAACCCATTTACGGGGGAGTTATTGCTATTCGTATTGCTGCTGCCTTGGGCATTGCTGTTGATCCACATGATACAGTTTTGGCTCCTCTGAGGCTTAATCTTGCTGCCATGAAGGCGCACCACTTTGTCACCTGTCACGCCCCAATGGTAGGTCTGGTTGACAACTGCCACATATTTATAATTTTTCAACTATAAACATGTTAGGCTAAAGAAAAATCATTACTACAAAACTAACACAAGGGAACATTTTATTCATCATTTGGCCAGTACAAAAGATTTGGTTACATGCAAAGTTCTTTTATTCATGCCCCTTCCCGTACTACTACCCTACTCCATGCCATCATGATCGCATCGATGATGATCATGGAAGTTTTTCTCGAACCAATCCCGGATGTAGCAGAAAATCCCAAAGCACAACCGAAGAGCAACTCCCTACAAGTAATTTGGTCCCATAGATTCTTAGGCGTAGGGATCAGATTCCAATGCGGAAGGCTGCGATTTTGTAGTTCTAATATTTAGATATGTTTGTCAGATTCATGGTCTAATGGAATGGTTGAAATGTGTTGCTAATGATCAGTTAGAAAAGTAATATGCATGTTAAAATGGATTTTTTTTTTAAGATTTGAATTTCGAGGACGAAATTCTAAGAAGGTGGGAAGGATGTGATAACCCGAATTGTTAGACAAAAATTAATTTGATTCAGAAATTAATTAGCTTCTAATCAAATTAGATTTTAGCTAATTCCAATATTTAGAATGAAAGCATGCAATAAAATTTGAGAAGTTCATAAAAATAGAAGCTAGCTAGCTAACTTGCTTTTGGTTGATCACTAGCTAGCTAGTAGTACTGGTGCATCATCCGACCAAGACAATTAGAAATACTAGTCTTGAACCTAGACTTATCAGTATATGCATGTCGGCATGATTTTATGGTTGGTCTCAATCAGAAGTTGCAACGTGTCTCCATAGTAGAGGTTCTTGGGCTGTGTTGGCAAGCCTAGTGGCAAGGCTGCTGCGTGTATTTGCTGCATGTTAGACAGATCAAATGGCATACATCGTTTGGTCACTTCCAGGATGTCGGCAGAGTTTTCCTTAGCATCGAATGGTCAAGCGGCAAAGCGGCCAGGGTTAGATATTTTAGTAGCAAATCGACGTTGGCATCTTATAAATAGACACGGTTTCTTCTGCCCCAGCTGCACAACACCACATCTAGTCAGTTTGAGAGACAGACCCACCTGTTGAGAGAGAGAGAAGATGGAAATACGTACAAAGATGTTGTTAATCCATCTAGGAGATAGTCGAGCCATTGATTGATATTTGGATTTGTCTTGATCAGGATTATTGTGCAAGACATATATCTCTATCCGAGGCAAGTAGCTATTCTACTAATTCCTTATTTCTCTACTCCACTGATAATTCTTTTGTGGACCATTTAATCCTTTTGATCACGTTGCTTGTTTCTCAACATGATCATTTCCGGATATCCTCCTTAATCATTGTGATACGGTTGTGCTATTGGAGAGACATGGCGTCTCTTAAATCTTCATGAAATTGTTTCACCACAATATTACTTTCTTTGTTCATTGTGGTAGGGGAAAGAGGCATGTGGCCCTCTCAATCTTGTTGGTGCTCGATGGAGCCATAATCATATTTTCTTAGCTTCATTCACTTGGCTCTATTATCACTTGTCATATTCTCGTCCTATTGGTATTGGTATCACGACGGCAAACGTATTGTACCGATCACAGTTCAGGTATGGGACTGTCTGAGCTCTCCGTTAGGGACGGTCCTTGTTCGGGAAAGTGTTCGGTGATGGATCCGTAGGAGCGACCGGCATGAGTAGGTCAAGGAATCCGGGTCTTAATGGGCTAAAGAGCTCTGCTCGACTAGCACCCGTGTGGTTTTGGCCGAGACTGTCGATGTCGGAGTACCCCTCTGCAGAGTATAAAAGTGTTAATATTAACCCCCGTGACTCCCGGGTAGGGAATGCTTGCTGTCATGTGTGATGCAATACCAATTCCGATAGTCTTGTAAATCCAGTCTTTTTGATACTTGTTCATTCCTTTGAATCCGATTCCGTTGATATACTTCTTATCATGTTTGTTAACATTTCTTGATGATACTATGTTTCTCTTAAATAAAGTCTATCTTGTATACCGTATATTCTATCCTCATTATTCCTTTGTTGTTAGTAAATTAACTACTTGCTGAGTACATTTGGTACTCACCCTTGCTATCTTAATTCTTTTGCAGAAGTGAGATCGATTGGACTTGATGCCCCAAGGCGTAGGTGTAGTACTACGGGATCGGGAAATAAATAGAAGCTTGCACGTGTAGCTAAAATCTTATGTATCGACCAAATTAATGAATAAAGTGTTCTCTTGTTTTAGACTTATAAATTTTGTTTTCTTTAAGCCTTACATGCTTATAATTGCAAGATTATAAACATGTGGCGGTTGTCACGACTAGGCTCTTCTTCGGGGCGTGACATCACCTCTAGCTCTACTCTTGAGAACTTGGTTTATAGAATGTTGTTTACTAACGGGGAAGAGAAAGAGATCCATCTACCCCAAACCACTTTGCTCAGTATTTCTCAGGGACCTTGGTAACGCACGAAGGGGGAGATGGATGACAAGTTGCTCTCTCTCAACTTCCACGGGCACTATCAGGAGGAAGCGCCTGCGTATGACCCCGCTGTGCACTACACAGGGGAGGCCTCGAGCTTGTACTAGGACGAGGGAGTTTCCTCGACATACTACGGAGGTGCATCTACTTGGGCACCATGGGTTTGAGACCCACTTAGGCCAAAAGCCTAAGCTTGGGGGGAGGTATACCGAAGTCACACTCATCTATATATCATGTTCGGTCGGTTCTTTGTATATCCATTGTTTCGCTTTCTTTTTGTTCTTGTTGCTTCTTTCTCAAAAACACAAAAATACCAAAAATATTTTCATTGTTTCTCTTGGTTTGTTTCTTTGTTCTTTGCTTCGGTTTGCCTTAAAAGAAAAATCCAAAAAGATTTTGCTTTGTTTGGTTTGTTTTGCTTTGTTTGCTTCTTGTTTGGTTTGTTCTCTTTGTTTGCTTGTTTCTAAAAAATCGAAAACACCAAAAATATTTGTTCTTCTTCTTTGGTTTTGTGAGTTCCTTGCAGGGTTCAACTGTCCTCAGTGGATATTGGTTTTCATGTTAATTATTCAAGTCACACAAGTGAAGGGAAATAATGAAGATTAAGACAACTCGAGGTGTGGTAAGAGGCTGGTAACAAACTCTATTTGTTTCATTTTTGTACATATACTCATCATTGCGAGCATGCTTAGCCTTTTTGTGTAAGGTGTATGTCATTATGGATGCTTAGTAGTTCTTGCTTGTCTATGATTAGCTCCAACTTTCTAATAGTTTGTATCATGTCATGTGAATGTTTGCTTGCATTGTTTTATTCATTCTTTGGTATGATATTGTGGCATCCTCCTCTGACTGTTCATGTGAATCGACTTGGCACATGCTCACGCACGCATATGACTAATCAATAGTCAGAAGCCTCGATGATTTATTTTGCCTCAGAGTTCTTGTATCACTTTCATGCCATAATTAGTCATGTTTTGTTGCAAGCATGATTATGACAGTTATTGCTCTCTCGTTTGTCGCCCCCTCTCTATTTCTAGCCTTCACTTGCACTGAGTATGTGCTCTACCTGGGCTTCCAACTCCCCAAAACCAATATTGCCAGCTGCGTCCACCATATCTACCTATTAGCATCATTTTCTATTTTAGTGCATATTCTATATGCCGTGTTTTCTTCCAAAAAATGTTTGTCTGTGTTGAGGAAGTTAGTTAGTAAAGCTCTCACGAACTTGATGGCACACTTTATTCTGTGCACTTAATAATCCTGAACCATTATGACTAGTCCATGAAAGTTATATGCTGGGAGTTAGCAGAACCGTGCTGTCACGGGGAACACTTCAACACCTTTTAGATACATTTATATCTAGTTGATACCTTGCTCTTTTGTTTGCGGATGTCAACGATGCAAAATGAGAAGGGGACTTGTGAGTCCATGGAGTTTGTATTCTGTGTTAGAGAAACGCCTGGGCCGCTAGCCTAATCCATGCCTAATCATGGTGGAAACTTGCAGCATCACCATAGTGAGTCATCTATGAAGCATCCTCAATAAAAAAACTATGCATATAGTAAATAAAAAGTTGCTGAGATGCTCATTGTCTGCTTGCCTTGTCATTTTGGTTATGGGAAAGCTCCTGTACCATATGCAAGGGTTACCCCGTTGGTGGTTCTCGATGATATGCAAATACTTACAATGACAAGAACTTGCCTGGACCCAAAGTTGAGTAGTATGCGAAGTGGCCCTCGCACTCAAGGGACTTGGGATTTTCAGTATATGGTCTGTCAAGCATATGATTCATAGTGGACCTCACTTTCACCTTAACCACATGAAGATGCCTATGATAGGGGCAATGAGAGCTCAAAGCTAATAAGTACCTTCCTTTCAGCATTAGGAAGCCTTTCAAACCTTCACAAAAACCGTTTTCACAATTTTGTTGAGTCACCACTTATTCTATGAGCACCTTCTTGAGAGCATAGTTGTCATTCTTGTGTTTGTTCCAAAACTTGGTTAATTATGTCATGACTTTGATGCTTGTATCTCTGATATCTTTATCTCTAGTCTTCATGTGAAATTCAAAGGTGCCTCAGCATTTATAGTGTGCTCTTCAAAAAAAGGCAAGCGAGATACCACTCTATCATACCTTATTATGAGCATTGCAATGTTGCTTATGTTTATGTTTCATGCTACTTATTATTCTTGAGTTGGTTTCTCTTCATAACTTGCAATGAATATTGAGTACACTTAGTTGCATACTCCTTATTATGAATTGTCTAAGCATTTACTCCTGTGTTGAGAATATTTACATCATATCAAGCAAAGTGTTCGTGAAAGTTCTTTTATTGCACCCAGTTTTCAACTGAATTGCTTGAGGACAAGCAATAAGCTAAGCTTGGGGGGAGTTGATACGTCCAAAACGTATCTACTTTCTTGAACACTTTGCTATTGTTTCTTCTCTAAACTTGTGTGATTTGGTTACAACTAACACGGAGTGACGCTGTTTTCAGCAGAATTACTTTGGTGTCTTGTTTTTGTGCAGAAAATGAACTATTAGGAAAAATCCTATAAAATGTGCCAAAAATTATATTTCACCAGAAGATCCACGGAGCCAGAAGGGGAGCCAGAGGGGAGGCCTGGGGGGGGCAGACCCACCCCAGGCACGGGCCCACTGACCCCGCGCCTGGGGGAGGTTTGGCCACCCCAGGAAGCTTCTCGGCCTCCCTCCGCGTCTATAAGTTTCCTTCTGACCTAAAAACAGAGGGGGGTTCGATAGTTTTCCAAAAAGAGTTCCACTCCGCCGCCGCCACCAGAAACCAAGATTCGGATCCAGAAACTCTGTTCTGGCACCTTGCTGGGACGAGGAATTTGGAGAGGATCATCGCCATCGTCATCACCAACGCATCTCCATCAACCACCGATTTTTACCTCATCCATGAGTGAGTAATCCCCCTGTAGGCTTGGGGATGATAGGGATTGGATGAGTTCTATCATGTAATCGAATAAGATCTGTTAGGGCATAGTGCCTAGTATCTCTATTAGTGCTATTTGACTTTCTTGCAACTTGTTGTGCTTAATGCTTGTCACTAGGGCCCGAGTGCCATGATGTCAGATCTGAACTTATTATTGAATCATTATGATAGTATTGTTTATGATCTTATCTGCAAGTTGTGTTCACATATCATTATCTAGATTCAAAGGCCCCAAAGTGACAATAATTGGGACAACCGGAGGGGATGGATGTGGTGTGAGGATCACATGTGTTCACAGAGTGTTAATGCTTTGCTCCGGTGCTCTATTAAAAGGAGCACGTTAATTGCCAGTAGTTCCCTAGAGGCCCCGCTGCCACGGGCTGGCTGGACAGAAGATGTTGTGCAAGTTCTCATTGCGAGCACGTACGACTATATTTGGAGCACATGCCTAGGATTGTTTAGTACTTGTATGCTTATTATTATTTATCTGCAATGCCCTAGTTCTTTGAAGTTACATGTTTCGTCCATGCAACGCCCGTCCGTCCATCCCTATGCCTACCGCACTCGAATCCCACAATAGAATCATAGTGTTTTGGTATGTTTATAACTCGTGGTTGAAGTAAGGGAAAAAGGGTTTATTTAGTCACAAATTATCCTTGAGGATTTTACATTTGATAAGGATCTTTTTAGAAAATAAGATACACTTATGGTTGAATGATAATTCAATAAGATTGCATTTAAAATGTGTTTAACCATTTTGACTTCATATTATCAATATTTGAGACTAATACTATTTATTAGACTTAATTGGCTAATTTTAGAAATATTAGCAAATTTTATTTACCCTTATATGAATTATCAACTAAGGAAATAGGTTTAAATTCAAGTTATTAAAGTGTTTAAAATTTTATTTACCTCAAAAGTGGGATATTATATTTTTATCATTTAGGTACTATTTTTGGGATCATTTTGGTATATTACATTTATTTTTGTGATTTATAAATAATAAGATATGATTTTTATAAGATTTACTACTTTATAAACACTTAATAAATTATAATTATTTAATTAGGTGAAATAATATTACATGATTATAGTATTAAGTTATAGTTATTATTTTTCTAAGAATTTTGATATATTATTTATATTTTTATGATTTACCATTATTAAAATATGAATTATCAAAGTTTTATTACTTATAAAATCTTTATTAAATAATAATTATTTAAATAACTAACATAATAATGTTTGATAATAGTTTTAAGTTGTAGATTGTATTTTTCTAAACATTTTCATATATTACATATATTTTTCTAAATTATAAAACAAAAGTTATTAATTTAACAAGATTTAATCATTTACTAAATCATTTCCTAAATAATATTGCAAACAGGAATTACATTTCTTACCCAGCCTAAACCTACCCTAGTCACTGAATAGTGGGCCAGTGGCCATATTGGATGCCACATGGTTAGTAGACTAGTCCACAGTGGATCTGGTCAAGGGTGACGCAGGCGTGACGCCACGATGACATCAACACGAACCAATAATATTTTTTTACACTCCTAGCTAATCTAGCCAGAGACACGAACAGGTGGGCCCGTGGCCACATCAGCTGCCATGCGGGCTCACTGGAGCTTCACCGGAGTGGCATCCGGAACGGCGTCAGAGAGAGTCGTGGGAAGCGCAGCTAGGGGTTTTATAGGTAGGGGAATACGCTGAGCATAATAGTGGCGGCGCCGCCCATCCTTGGTCACCAGGACCAGTTCTACGCGATGGCAGAGCCAACCAGGCAGCAATTAGGGGTTTGGAAGGGTGCCAGAGTTTCAGAAGCTCACCACAAAGCTCGTTGGAGGGTCGATGACGCGATTCGTGACCAAAATTGAGGAAGACGACGGCGGCCTGGCCTTGGGAAGGATGTCTCGATTCATGGTACAAGGACCATTTTAGGTTGTGTGGTTTGGCATTAAGGACCAGGGAGACGAGGTGGAGGCGCGAGTGTGCTCGGTGGTTCCTGGGGTGATACAGAACGACATTGATTCGTCGTCCTCTAAAGCTAGGGTTCGGGCCAAAGGAGAAATTGGGGAAGAGGGGGTGCTGGAGCTCGGGAGAGGGCGTAATAAAGAGATGAGGATGAGAAGGGATGTCGCTGTGTCCTCCATATCCTCTCCGAGTGACGGCGGCCTGCATCTTGACGGAAATACGACGACGGACGGCCTCGGCATCGCCACTGAGCTGCTTCCAGCTGGAGGAAGATGACAATGTGATGTTTTGCAGATAACCCCCTATAAATTCTTGTGACTCCATCTGCAGTCCCTTGGTGGTCCCACCGGTCAGCCAGATAGGAAGACAAGCTGGGCTGGCTGCTAGGCCTTTGTAGAGTGAGCGGTAGGTCTGCTGCTGCTACACGTGAGAGACATATAGAGAGGTGAGGGAATGGGCCTTGGGCCAAAACTGACTACTACTTCTTTTTAGTTTTCTTTTTCAATTCAAACTTCCTCAATGATTTAAATATTCCAAATTTAGTAAATCAATCAAGGTTTCAATATGGTTAATTTAATTAGTTGGTTTGGCATTCCTTTTTAGTATTTTCACTATTCCTAGTTATGTAAAGGATTATTTTCATTATGAAATATAAATAGGAATTGGGGTTTTAGGACTTATTTTTTATAATAAGATCTTATAAAATGATTTTTATTTCCTCTTAACAAATGTAATGGTAAAGTTTTAAGATAGCTAAGGATATGCATAGAATATATCCATATTTATTATTATATAACAATCATTATATACGATGTTTTAATTATTAAAGTTCTTAAAATGGTAAATTCTATTATCCCAATTCCACTAATAGGTGAATAATGTTTTAATAATCTTTGTTAGGACATTAGTTATACATTGATAATTATGATTGAAATAGAAGTTATGGTTTTGGATTGTAATTGTTTACCATGAGTTTCAGGAGATTTAATATACCTATATTATTTTATAAATGTGGATGAACATTATGAATGAAGATATATTGCCCGTATGTTTGTGATCATGAATGATATCCCCCTTTAAAATAGTAAGGTTATTCTCTGGAATGAATTATGAGAGAGAATTGATAATTATAGTTTCTAGGCACATATGATTTTAATGTTTGAAGTGACAAAGATATGCTTAGTGATTTGCTATAGGAAAATATTCCTATAATCCATTGTGGAAACAATATGATTGATCAAACATATGAAATGGATATTATGTTTGGTTATAGATTTAGGGTTTAGTGTTTACCAAGAATTCCTATCCCATACTTCAGAATTCTTGACTTCTACCTAAGGAATTCCTTTCCTAGATATACTACTTCTTCATATCCATCATCATGTGTTAACATGATGAGCCTAATTTCACAAGAATATTCTTGTCAATATTTTCTTCTTCCAAATCCATTAGTAAATCCAATGATCTTGACACTAAACCTCAATATGATCTTCTCATAAAGATAATTCTCATCTCTAGGATACTTAGTACAAATCCAAGTCCACTTGAATGTTTACTCTCTTACTTCACACATTACTTTGTAATCTCACTTATAAATCTTAGAAGCTTGTCACTGAAGCTTTTCATAAACTTCTCATATCTATACTTGGTTATATCATCTACTTCACTAATGATAACCTCTAATACATTAAGTAGTTACTTCTAACTTCATTCACACACCTCCTTTATCTTCCATCACTAATATTACCCCAATGGATGTATATATCAAATTCTACTCTCCTCTAGTGCTTACTATTCTTTAAGAGGAATATTACTACTTCAATAACCCAATGCTTACAAGCATAATCTTATTCCTAACATATTATCTCTACTTGGATCCAATATCTCCTTTTCCAACTTCACATTATAACATTGTGATTTGTCATGTTGCACCTAGAATAACATATCTATACTAGGGTTTAATCAATTCTATCCAACAATGTCACTTATGTAATATATAATCATTCACTCAAAGTGACTTGATCATGATCATTATAATCCTTTGATCATTTATGGCTTAGGTTTCTAGTTGGATAATCAAGGCCTTCATCAATACAACAGTACAGTTGTATATACTTATCTTCTAAATATCTCTTTTGGACTAAGAGATATTATTCATTGACTATGCCTACTTGATCCAATAGGATTATTCCTGGTAACTATATTCAGAATTTATCCTTATGATCTTCTTTGTTACCATATAATTATATCTTCCAGATAACTCTTCTATCCATTCAGGAGTGAGTTAACTCCATCAATTATCATATTGATCTTATTCTCTTCCAACACTCCCATAGATGATATCTAATTCTAGAATTACCACCTACCTCTTCTTACTTCTTTCTTTATAGGCTTAAAGTGAATGCTATGATATGGACAAGAGTTGATAGATCAAGAATTCATAGGTTAAGAATTGGTGAAACAATAGTTGATTACTCAACATTGATGAACAACATATATTTGAATATGTTTCAGTAGAGATAATAAGGCTTGGTATGGAAATAAAGATATATGGTGGATGATCTTGTCTTGGTTCTTTCCTACTCAGCCTCACTTAAGAGTTAAGGTTAGGTATTACCATGATACTCATGGTATAAGTAGATATGATTAAGATAGATCAAGATATAATTATTAAATTCTTGTTACTTGAGTTATATTCATAACTTAGTATTTATGAGTTGTGTAATGAATACTATGGTATGATCTCTAAAACATCAGGTATCAAGCATTAAGTAATATGCAAGGGCTTAGTTTTATTACATTTGATCTATCCTTAGATCAAATCATGTTTACCCAAAATAAGGTTTTAACAAAGGTCATATTGAAACTTATCGCAGTCAACTTGATGATCTATTTCAATTCCATCAAATTGAAAGAAGCTCCAATCACTTTGACAAGTTTTAATCAAAAGCGTGAAAATTATTGATCGTGCTCCAATCAAGTTTTAATCAAATTGAAAGAAGCTCCAATCACTTTGCAATGCACACATCTGGGTCCAGCTTATTTCTTAGCTCTAATGCTAGCAGACTCTCCCCCTTAAAATAAAGTTCGTCCTCGAAGTTTGTATGCTCTCACGTTTTGGAATGAGGAATTTACTTGTATTGATCGTGACAATTTTCAACTCCATGATAACCTCAAATGGGAATAATTGTAGTATCCCATATCCAGATCTTTTTGTTTAATTTTTATCATTCGTGACAACCTCTAACTTTTCGTCTCCAATATCCCAAAGTTCATTTTACTTCCATCCCTTAGGGATAAGTCCATATTATAAAATCCTTAAATTGGGATCCCTTCTTTAGTTCATTTCTCTGATTAGGTATCCTAATCCAATTCCTTTACTTGATCATAGAGCTTCCTTACTATACTATGTAAGGTCTAGGAAGTCTCACTAAAACAGGGTTTTAAATTTTATTAGGCAATAACTATGGTCAAAAGACTAACTTTTGATTTATCATTGTATGGTTTATACTGGTATTCCTTTTGAAGAGTGGTGTTGGACACATTTAATCCATATCCATCGGAATTTATTGTTTCCCTACACATGTACAATTGGATATGCTTTATTACCTCTTAAGGATTACTTAAAAGTTGTTTCCTATAGAATTAGTCTGTTAGGATTAATTTATTTTATTACTTCAAGCTTTTACCTTATCAAGCTTTAGAAACTCTTTTGTTATTTCCTTAAGTACTTCTGCAACTTCCATTTATTAATTACCTTAAGGTTTGAGTCCTACTATCTTGAAGTAAACTTCGATCTTTCATCCAGACATACTTCTGAAAGTACTTTTTAAAATAATGAATTCTTTTAAACTTATAAAAAATCATGACCATTAGATCATGTACCTGTAGTTCATATCTGATCCACTTCCTACCGATTCGGTAGGAATTTGTCTTTTTCACCTGGGATGGATGGAAAGGTTTGAGATCCCCCTATTGGGACATTGTCCATTTATGGTGGTCTAGTATTTTTGCAAAATGGGGTGGCGGCATTTTGAATTAACCATTTGGTGGTTGCTTCACAAAATCCCTCGTTTTTTGTGCTCGGAAAATCGAAAATGGCTTTTTGGTGCGGCGAAAAGGAAAACTTCCTCCTGCAACATTGTTCACTGTCCCATGATACACATGCATGCACAATATGGGCACATTATTGCAAACTATGCCTTGATTCTTGCCATAACATTGGTCATTTGACCCAAAAGCAAGGAAACCTCGAATGAGATAGGCCATTTCGTGAAGGTGTTTTTGAAACATATTCAATATACCAAGTTTTATATTTTTTCTTCCAACTATGTCACATAACATGACACCACGCGAAGGTTTTATATTGTTTCGATCGTTTTTGAATTTTTATGCCTCTTTTAAACTATCGACAAACTTTGTCGAACGACGGGTATGAAGATTCTTAGCTCGGAGTTGAGCCTCTCTAAACTTGCATTGGTAATCTCATGAAATAGCATATTGTGTGATTTTTGTGAAAAATCATGACCATTAGATCATGTACCTGTAGTTCATATCTGATCCGCTTCCTACTGATTTGACAGGAATTTGTCTTTTTTCACCTAGGGTGGACGGAAAGGTTTGAGATCCCTCTATTGGGACATTGTACATTTAAGATGGTCTAGTATTTTTGAAAAATGGGATGGTAGCATTTTGAATTAGCCATTTGGTGGTTGTTTCATAAAATCCCCCGTTTTATGCGATCGGAAAGTGGAAAATGGCTTTTTGGTGCGGTGAAAAGAAAAACTTCCTCCTGCAACATTGTTCGCCATCCCATGATGCACATGCATGCATAATATGTGCACATTATCACAAACTATGCTTTGATTCTAGCCATAATATTGGTCATTTGACCTGAAAGCCAGAAAACCTCGACTGAGATAGGTCATTTTGTGAAAAAAAATTGAGACATATTTAGTATACCAAGTTTTATATTTTTCCTTCCAACTATGTCACATAATATGACACCACATAAAGTTTTTACATTGTTTCGATCATTTTTTAATTTTTTATGCCTCTTTTAAACTATCAACAAACTTTGTCGAACGACGGGTGTGAAGATTCTTCGCTCGGAGCCGAGCCTCTCCAAACTTGCATTGGATATCTTATGAAATAACATAGTGTGAACCTAAAAATGATTTTTGTGAAAATTATGACCATTAGATCATGTACCTGTAGTTCTTATCTGATCCACTTTCTGCCGATTCGGCAAGAATTTGTCCTTTTTACCTGGGGTGGACGAAAGGGTTTGAGATCCCCCTATTCGACAGGAATTTTACATTGTTTTGACCATTTTTGAATTTTTATGCCTGTTTTAAACTATGGTCAAAACAACGAGCATAAAGATTCTTTGTATTTTTCTGAATTAGATTGATTTTTTTATGATTTTTCTAAAAGTAATGTGATAAAAGGGAAAAAAAGAAAAAAAATGACTTTGCCGTGTATTCTGTGGAATACACACGGCAAAGGTCTTTTATCGTATATACTGCAGAATACACACGGGCGGATGATGGCACACGGCAAAGAGGCCATCGTCTGCAACCGTTATCTCCTCCCCGTCAAGTGGACCTGTGGGGTCACGGGTCCCACCTCATTGTCGTGACGACACCTATACATTGTGTCGCTGTCGACTTTGCCGAGTATTTTTTCTTTGCCGTGTTTCTTTGTGGGTCTTTGCCATGTATATTTCTTTCCCGTGTTCTTTTTTTGAAATTTGCTGTGTTCATGTAATTGCCGTGTGTTTTCTTGGTTACACACGGCAAATATAAACTTTGTCGTATTCCAGTCTATTTGGCACACGGCAACTATATATTTTTCCATAATGATCCACGTAGCTTTCCCTTACTCCCCTTGAAAGAATATCTTGCGGAAACAACTAAACACTGGTAGAAAAGGGCCCATGCGTCCCGGTTGGTAAGGGCCATTAGTCCCGGTTGCCCAACCGGGACGGGGCAATCGGGACTAAAGCTCTAACCATTAGTCCCGGTTGCCCCACCAACCGGGACAAATGGGGCACACGTGGCGGCATCAGAGCGCGAGGGGGGTGGAGCATTAGTCCCGGTTAGTAACACGAACCGGGACTAATAACCTGCTGCCGCGGCAGAGATTTGGCCCATTTCTCTGCCGCGGCAGAGAATTCATTTTGGCATATTTTGTTGCCGCGGCAGCATTTTCGCCACTTTTTGTGCCGCGGCAGAGAATTCATTTAGGTTGTTTTATTGTTTATTTAGTGTTTTGCACTTATCAACGAAGGAACCTTATATTACACAAGATCATCATGACAACATTACATTCAATACACGGATCGAGTTCATGCACTACATACAAAAGTTGCTATTCGATGCTACCGGCCAATTTCTTGAAAGTTGCTATTTTTACAATTCCTATTGTCTATACACAGCCGAGTAGTATTCCCCTTGTGTGTTTAGGACTTCTGCATTCAAGAATCCTGCCAATTCCTCCTGAATTGCTCGTATGCGATCCTTTGGCAGAAGACCGTCCCGTAGACGTTCGATCTGATTTAAAAAAGGAGTCAGCCTATATGAATATGAAACTAAACACAATTTGATTGTAATAAAAAACTATAGAAATTGTTTACGTACGTGGAGTTGCTCTAAATTTCTGTCCTTCTCATCGCACGTCTGCCGGATGAACTCGCATACATAGTATCCACATAGATTGTTACCTGGTCCCTGCGTCAGGCACTTTACGAGAACAGAGTTCAATCAAAATAATAATCAAGCATGATAATAATTGTATCAAAACTAGAATCAAAGAGATGCGCGGATATAGCTAGTGGTGCTTACATCTAGTGGTTGAAATGTAAGCTCCTCTTTCCAAACACCCCTAGCCTTCTTGGTGAACCGTTTCCAAGCGCTGCCCGGCATAGAAAACGAATAAAATAAGTTATTAAGTACTTGATATCATAAAATTCACGAACGTTGCCGATATAGTGTCGTAATGATTAGAATTACCGCTGGAGAAGTATCTGCATGTCCTTCCACGTCTCAAGGGGTTTATGTTTCGAGTCCATGACTAGTACACGCCCTTTGTCAAGTTGAATGATTAACAGAATATAGTGGTACCTGCGAATGCAGAACTAATCAATTATATACTTAACATCGAGTAAGCGAAATAGAAAGTGTATACAAGACAATAACACTCACTGGAAGTTGTAAGGAAATAGTATTTCCCTTTTGGTTTCTTGAAACCTTAACGCGTGTACTATATTATCCTCCGTATCCTGGGGGCTTATTTTGAGATTAGCTTCATGAACCCAATATGGGTCAATGAAGCCAATGTCATAGATTTGTCCTCTGCTGCATTCGAGAATCTTCATTCTGCATATTACAGTATGATTATATACATGCAATAAACAAAATAATATAGCTGCAGACTAAATTAATTACAGAATTAGTACTTACAGACAATAGGCACTCATGATCGATTTGTCCAAGGCGTCTTGATTGAATAATTAAAATAGTTCATCAAATTCAATGGATATCATGTCATCCTTATCTTTCCCATGATGATTTTTTGTAACCCTCAGCACTATCCAGTTAGCCCCGGCCCTTGTGGCATGCATGTACCAGTTATGCAATCTTCGCATTTTTGTTGGAAGATTGTTTACCTCCTCAGGTTTGACGAGAGGTTTTCCGTACTGGTATTGGTATGCTACTTCACTCATGGGGAAGAACTCTAACTGGGATAAGTACTGGGCAATACTCATACCTTGAGCAGCGGCAGCTTCTCCGTATTGTGCAACTACCTCTGGATCATACTGCTCTTCGGCCCTATATTTGCTCGACCCCACATTGGTTTGAGAAATCACCTTGAGAGGGGCGCAAGTCTGTTTTGCTTGTTCTCCGAGTTGGGCAACAGATTTCCCTCTTGCATCAGTACTGCTCTTCGAGGCTTTTTGTGCCGCATGTGACTTGAGAATAGAACGCTCATAGTCTGATGACAGCTTTGGCTCGGGTTGATGAAGATTCTTTAGCATTTTCAACACTTTGGCTTTTTCTTCTTTGGTGCTGGGGAACTCTGGCTCTTTCGGCCGCCTCAGCTTAGCAAAAAACGCTGTAGTTTTCGCATCAACGATCGCCGCAGTCTCCTCTTCAGTACAGTCATAAGCTCTCTTGGGAGGAACCGTTGGTACTTTTGGAAGAGGCTCTTGTTTACGTTTCGGCGATCGCTTACGACGCACAGTAGCGGTACGCTTACGCTTTTTATCCTAAGGCGCCGGCGATGGCTCCCGCGGCGATGGCTGCACCGGAGATTGGTGAGGCGACGGAGCCGGGTGAGGCGACGAAGACGGCTGCCGCGGCGGCGACGACCTCGCTGGAGACGGGTGAGGCGGCGGCGAAGATGGCCTTGGCGTGTGATTTCGAAGCACGATACAATCCTTCGGCCATAGAATGGTGACGTTTTTTGCGTCACCCAGCACAGTCACATCCCCTTCACCAGCAGGGTAGTGAAGATCCAAAACCTCAAAGGTGGGCATGATTTCATCCACACCGACAACAGCGTAGCCCTCTGGAACCGGACGACAGTGGTAAGTTGGTGTGGGTCCAATTGGTAAGGCATAGCCGACCGCCACCTTCATTGATATGTTCACAACTTTGACATGTAGCTCGCAGTGTGTCATCTCTGTGATATCATCCACTGGGTAGCCAACAGGAGCCATCGTCGGTGCATCATCGGCATCGCCATTGTCATCACCCGGGACCTCGGTGGAAGCCACACTGCTTTTTCGATTATTCGATAGGCCGGTAGCATCGAATGCAGTGTGCTGCTGAGATGGGCCGGTAGTACTTTGCTCTTTAAGTGTGTTAATTTCATCTTGTTGTTGCTTTAATCGTTCTTCAATTAAACGCATTCGCTCTTTCTGACTTTCTGCTTCAACTGCCACCCTGTCCTTTCTCCTCTGACGGCTTCTATCAGGATATTTCTTCCTCTCTTCGGGAAACCCAGTCCTCCATGATTGGGAGCCTCTTGTGCCTCGTGTTCGTCCATCATGTTCCTTATTTCCAAGGGCGAGTGTGAGCTCATCATTCTCTCTATCGGGAATGAAGTCCCCATCTTTAACAGCCTTTACTGCTTTTCTGATCCTCTCGATTGGCAAGGGGTCTTCTTTATGTCGTATGTTATATATACACCTCCCTTCCGAGTCCAACGTGCCCCCATGCCCGTAAAACCAATTCCTTGCACGTTCTACCCAATCGTCTGTCTCTGGGGTGATATTTTTATCACGCAGTTCCTGCTCAAGTTTCTCCCACTTAGGAATGCCAACCCTGTAGCCACCTTGCCCCATAGTATGGTGATACTTCTTCTTAGCAGCATTCAGCTTATTTGTTTCAGACATTTTCTTAGCTTTTTCTGATTTCTTGTATTCCACAAACTCATCCCAGAATGGTTTTATCTTCTCAAACTGAATATTCTTGAAATCGGGAGTCTTCTTTTTCACGACATAGTCAAGGTGCAATCTTTTCTTCCAGTTGGTGAAACACTGGGCCATCTTCTTCAAAGCCCACTCCCTGACCTTAGCCTCCATGGCTCTCCCATGTTGTAAGGCGTCCTCAACTGGATCCTCCGCATTTGGATCCAGCTCTATCTTCGGTAGTTTGAAATTAACCATGAGCCTCTTCCACAGTAAATCTTTGGCGTGGTTAGGGACAAATAAACATGTTCCCTCTTCATCCGCATTAGCAGGCCTATTCCAATTTCTAATGGTGATCGGGATTAAGTCCCTAACGATTACTCCGCATTGTGCCACAAATTTGGTTGCGATAACTTCGGGAGCTGTCGGTCTGCCGTCTTCAGCGACATCTTCGATCCTGAACCTCTCATGGTCTTGCAACTTTTTGGTTGGGCCTCGTCTGCTCTTTTCAGTAGATTCCTTCGATCCGGAGGGCTAAAAGAAGAAAGATCGTCGTTACTATTTCTATATAGATAGCAGATGATTAATTAATGAATTGATTTATATTACATGCACCTCGCCGGAGCGGTCGTCTTCTCGATTACACAAGGCATCGCCTTCTCCCTCGCGGAAGGCAACACCTTCAACCTCAAACAAGTTGTCTACTCCGGTAAAAAGAGGATCACCCTCACCGGAGTTGTTCAGAAACGTTGATACGTCTAAATTATCTTCCCCACGGATCACACCTTGGATCAACTCTTCCTTTTCTTCGTCTCTGACGTGTGGGTCCATATTTTCTGCATAGGTGGAAAAACGAATAAGTCAAAGCGGCTAAAGGAGAAAGTTAAGTACGGTGTTGAGAGATATAAACCCTAATTCAGAGAAACCCTAATATATACATACACAATAATAAAAATGAAGAGAAAGGGAAACCGTGTAGTAGATAGGCACATCGTCGAACCCACATGCACCTAAGTTGCTTGAAAATGTGAATCGGGTCTGGGGCTACCCACAGTGACTGACCAGTGGGGCCGAAGACCAATAATACCAAACTAATTAATAAACCTAATAATACCTAACTAATAATAAACCTAATAATCCAAACACCAAAAAGAAAGGGAAACAATCAACACATGGCATCGATGCAATGCTCAAGCAAGTATGATGATATGACAAGTTAATTTGCATTGGAATGTAACCCTAAGAAATGCTCGACGATTTAATCGGGGTTCCGAGGGGTGAAAACCCTAACTCGGAGAAACTCCGGAACACATGAGAGGGGTGGATTTGTTCTTCTAATTAAACTTGTAATTTAAGTTGTTGAACAATGCATGATTATAGCTTAGATAGCTAGGTTTCATTTTTCTGAACATTTTGATATATTATTCATATTTTTATGACTTATAGATTAAAAGTTATTGAATTTATAAGATTATAATTATTTCTGAAATTATTAAAAGCTGGTTAAACTTTTTACGCCGCAGGCATATCTAGCCACAATGACTGACAGAGGGGCCCGGAGCCACCTCAGCAGCCACACAAGCAAAAGTGGTTCAGGGGGGCATTTTTCACTCGGGCTGGGGCTAGCCAGAGACGCTGACCTGTGGGCCAGAGGCCACATAGGAAAGCCATGCAGGCAAAGTGGCTCCCTGGCTGGGTCGCGCTGATGCACGGGTGACGTCACGCCGGCGGTGGCTTGCAGGACGGTGATCGGGAACGGCGTTAGGGTGCGTTCTAGGGCGCGTGCGTGCGCGCGTTAGAGAGAGGAGGTTGAGGCGAGCCAAAGAGTAGCGGCGCCGCCTCCAAAAAGTCACCAGAGAGAGAGCACGACGACGGTGAGCGGCGGTGGTGGCAGGTGGTCGACGGGGAGGATGAACCAGAGCGAGAGGGGGCGAGAGAGAGGGTCCACGAGGACCAGCAGCATACCAGGTGTGCGGTGGTGGTGTCGGGGAGGCGAGGCGAGGTCGGGAGCCGACGAATCGACGGCGGCGATCGTCGGGCTCGAGGGTCGTTGGCGATAATTGGGAGCAAGCGGGGCCGATTCCTTCAGGGAGAAGCCTCGGGGCGACGAGGCGAAGCTTCCTGCACGCTTGGCTGGGCGAGGGGCGGCCGGTAGGGCGTGCACGGCGGCGGGGCAGCCTGACGGCGTCATGCGCGAGAAGAGAAGAGGAGGGGAGATAGGGAAGAAGAAGAGGAGGGGCACAGTTATAACCACAGGACCTTTAGTCCCGGTTGGTGGCTCCAACCGGGACTAAAGGGTTATACGTCCCGGTTGGAGCCACCAACCGGGACCTATACTCCAATATTTTCAGCAAACCAAGGGTTGGCGCGCAGGGGGTCTTTAGTCCCGGTTGGTGGCTCCAACCGGGACATATTCCCCTGTTTTTAAAAAAATTCAGGTATTTTCTCTCTGTTCCCGCCTTATTTTTTATTTTGGGGTTTAAATTTGTATTGTTTTTTAAATGATAATTAATTTGGAATTTAGAAAAACTTTAAACATAAAAAGTGTTTGGATTTGAATAAATAGTTCAAAACCATTTTCTGTTTTAAAAAATAATTAATGTAACCATTTAAAATATGAACCATTTACAATTAAAAATGAATTAACTTATATTTTTTAATATCAATTTGGAATTTAGAAAAACTTTAAACATAAGAAGTGTATGGATTTGAATAAATAATTCAAAAACATATTCTATTTTTAAAAAATAATTAATGTAACCTTTTAAAATGAATTAACTTATATTTTTGAATATTAATTTGGAATTTAGAAAAAATTTAAACATAAAAAGTGTTTGGATTTAAATAAATAATTCAAAAACATTTTCTGTTTTAAAAAATAATTAATGTAACCATTTAAAATATGAACCATTTACAATTAAAAATGAATTAACTTATATTTTTTTAATATCAATTTGGAATTTAGAAAACTTTAAACATAAGAAGTGTATGGATTTGAATAAATAATTCAAAAACATATTCTATTTTTAAAAAATAATTAATGTAACCTTTTAAAATGAATTAACTTATATTTTTGAATATTAATTTGGAATTTAGAAAAAAATTAAACATAAAAAGTGTTTGGATTTAAATAAATAATTCAAAAACATTTTCTCTTTTAAAAAATAATTAGTGTAACCATTTAAACTATGAACCATTTACAATTAAAAATGAATTAACTTATATATTTTTAATATTAATTTGGAATTTAGAAAAACTTTAAACATAAAAAGTGTTTGGATTTAAATAAATAATTCAAAAAAAGTGTTCTCCATACCAATGTCCACACACATGCATAATATGGGCACAACATCACAAACTATGCCGTGATTCAGCACATAACATCGGTCATTTGGACCGAAAGCCATGAAACCTCGAACATGATAGGTCATTTGTGAAGGTTTTTTCGAAACATGATCAATATACCAAGTCTGGTATTTTTACTTTCAACTATGTAACATAATATGACACCACGCGAAGGATTTTCATTGTTCGGATTTTTTTTGAATTTATTATGCCCGTTTTGAATTATCTGAATTTCTAACTATGGTCGAACCGGTGTGCATGAAGATAGGGGACGAGCATCGTTAGAACTTGCATTGGATCCCTGAAGAAACCACATATTGCGAGTCTAAAAATGATTTTTTCAAAAAATCACGGGCGATAGATCATGTACCTGTAGTACAAACCGGACCCACTTCCTGCCGATTCGGCAAACATTTGTCCTTTTTACCCGGGATGGAAGAAAAGGTTTGAGATGTACCGGTTGGGAGATAGTCCATGTAAGGTGGTCTAGTATTTTAGGAAAATAGGACGGTAGCATTCTGAAACGGCATTTTGGTGGTTACTTCACAAAACGACCCGTTTTTTGCGCTCGGAAAATGGAAAAGGGCTTTTCCGTGCGACAAAAAGGAAAACTTCCTCCTGCAACATTGTTCTCCATACCAATGTCCACACACATGCATAATATGGGCACAACATCACAAACTATGCCGTGATTCAGCACATAACATCGGTCATTTGGACCGGAAGCCATGAAACCTCGAACATGATAGGTCATTTTGTTAAGGTTTTTTCGAAACATGATCAATATATCAAGTCTGGTATTTTTCCTTTTAACTATGTAACATAATATGACACCACGCGAAGGATTTTCATTGTTCGGATTTTTTTTGAATTTATTATGCCCGTTTTGAATTATCTGAATTTCTAACTATGGTCGAACCGGTGTGCATGAAGATAGGGGACGAGCATCGTTAGAACTTGCATTGGATCTCTGAAGAAACCACATATTGCGAGTCTAAAAATGATTTTTTCAAAAAATCACGGGCGATAGATCATGTACCTGTAGTACAAACCGGACCCACTTCCTGCCGATTCGGCAGACATTTGTCCTTTTTACCCGGGATGGACGAAAAGGTTTGAGATGTACCGGTTGGGAGATAGTCCATGTAAGGTGGTCTAGTATTTTAGGAAAATAGTACGGTAGCATTCTGAAACGGCATTTTGGTGGTTACTTCACAAAACGACCATTTTTTGCGCTCGGAAAATGGAAAAGGGCTTTTCCGTGCGACAAAAAGGAAAACTTCCTCCTGCAATATTGTTCTCCATACCAATGTCCACACACATGCATAATATGGGCACAACATCACAAACTATGCCGTGATTCAGCACATAACATCGGTCATTTGGACCGAAAAAGCCATGAAACCTCGAACATGATAGGTCATTTTGTGAAGGTTTTTTCGAAACATGATCATTGTTCGGCACACATTTAGTCCCGGATATAGTCACAAACCGGGACTAAAAATATTTTCCGCCATTTCCCACCTCTTCCCGCCAAGTTTTCCCGCCCTTTCCTTTCTACTAGAGCTTTTAGTCCCGGATGTAGTCACTAACCGGGACTAAAGATATTTCCCGCCATTTCCCAAAGCTTCACGCCAAGTTTTCCCGCCCTTTCCCTCTATATTTAGGGTGATCGTGTCATGGCTATCCACACATCCACACCTTCCTCTCTTAGAACAATGGACAACGCCTACTGGGCCATTCTGACCCTCGAGGAGACCGAGGCGCTGTGCGCCTCCAACTACCCTTGTCCACCGGGGTACCGGCCGCCCGCCGGCTGGATGCTGAGCGCTGGAGGGGTTCCTGTCCCTCCTGTCCCTCAAGTTTCAGCACGCCAGGCGGCCATCACAAACCACTTCTACCACGAGCTCACGCCGGAGCAGCGGATGGATCCCTAGTGGGATCCCGACAACTACGACACCTGGAATGCCTTCTTCGCTAATAGGCAGGAAAGGGAGCTCGCCAGGTACGAGGGTGATGGCCCGCCACCGGTGAACCACAACGAAGTCGGCCGTCGTCTGTGGTGGGCGAACCGTACTATCATCGAAGTGATGCGCTACATCGCCGGGGGAGACCATCCTCGCCTACGGTGCCCACGAGTCCACCCGCCACAGGCCCCACACTGTCCCGGCAGTAGCGGCATCGTCTTCCAGGAGACCCCTCTCCCACCCGCCGTGAATCCGAGGCTGGAATGGCCCCTGGTATATGCCATGGATGGGCTGAGGATCCCCGGAGTGGCAGGTGACAATGACGATGATGATGACGACGACGATGAAGACCCTGAAGCTGCGTACTATAGGACTAGGCATGATTATGACTAAAGGGGGCGGCTTTAGGCCTGAGTGTTAGCTAGTCCCGGTTTGTCCCGGTTTTTAATATTAATAAATGTCTTAAGTGTTACCTAATAAATAGAGGGAAATGCCTATATAAAGAGAGGGTTCATATTTAGTCCCGGTTGGAGAAACCAACCGCGACTGAAGGGATTCCGGCAGAGTGGGCCAGACAACACTAATAATAGGGGTGAGTGTCGACATTATGTCGTGCGGCTTGTACCTTGTCCCGGATGGTGTCACCAACTAGGACTAAAGATGAACCTTTAGTCCCGGTTGGAGACACCAACCGGGACTAAAGATGAGTCAGCACTAATAATAGGGGTTTGTGTCGACATTATGTCGTGAGTGTCGACATTATGCCGAGCTGCTTGTACTATAAATATGCATCCTTGTGAGTCCAGTCCTCCAGCCAGTTTGAGGCATCTCCAAGATGATTTTAGAGAGCAGGGACACCACTACGGCCAGTTTCAGGGAGATGCCGACGGAGCCCAGTCCTCCGGCATCTCCGAGAAACTGGTCATAGAGGCACTCCCTAATATGTGAAATTAGTTAGCTCCGAGGCGTATTGATCTAGTTAGTGAAGTTACAAGCTGCAAGATGGTTTTCGAGAGCAGGGACACCACTGCGGCCAGTTTCAGGGAGATGCCGACGGAGCCCAGTCCTCCGGCATCTCCGAGAAACTGGTCATAGAGGCACTCCCTAATATGTAAAATTAGTTAGCTCCGAGGCGTATTGATCTAGTTAGTGAAGTTACAAGCTGCAAGATGGTTTTCGAGAGCAGGGACACCACTACGACCAGTTTCAGGGAGATGCCGACGGAGCCCAGTCCTCCGGCATCTCCAAGAAACTGGTCATAGAGGCACTCCCGGTCCAGCCACAAAACGGGACTAACACTCAAGACATTTATTAATATTAAAAACTGAGACTACAAAACCGGGACTAAAGGCCACAAACCGTGAAAGATATCCTTCGGTCAAGCCACAAACCGCGAAAGACATGAACTAGAGTTACATAATATGCGCATGAACTTCTTGGCATATGTCATTCCTTATGACCGCTTCAGACGTAACCATGGAGCATCTTCTTTACTTAACGGAATGCTTGGGTCAGTTTTCACTGTGAAGGGCGGAATTTCATCAAACTTATTATAATCTTCTGACATGTCTGTCTTGTCCTCGATTCCCACGATGTTTCTTTTCCCTGAAATAACTATGTGACGGTTTGGCTCATCATATGATGTATTCGTTTGCATATTTTTTCTTTTTTTCGGTCTAGAGGACATGTCCTTCACATAGAAAACCTGAGACACATCATTGGCTAGGACGAATGGTTCATCTCTATAACCAAGATTGTTGAGATCCACTGTTGTCATTCCGTACAACTGGTCTATCTTTACCCCTTCCCCATTCAGGTTGACCCATTTGCAGCGAAACAAAGAGACCTTAAAAGAGACTCCATAGTCTAGTTCCCATATCTCCTCTGTGTAACCATAATATGTGTCATTTTGTCCATTCTCGTCTATTGCATCAAAGCGGACACCACTATTTTGGTTGGTGCTCTTTTTATCTTGGGCGATCGTGTAGAATGTATTCCCATTTATTTCGTACCCTTGGAAATTCAATACAGTAGAAGATGGTGACGCGGCCAACAAGTATAGCTGATCTCCAACAGTGGTGTCATTCAAGAGATGTGTCCGCATCCAACCACCGAAAGACTTCATGTGTTCATCTGTAATCCATGATTCAGGCTTCCCCGGGTTTTTGGAGCGTACAATATTCTTGTGTTCCTCGATATACGGAGCTGCCAAGGTGGAATTATGTAGAACTGTGTAGTGTGCTTTAGTGAAAGAATCCCCGTCCCTACATATCATTGCTTTCTTTCCCAGCGTGCCTTTTCCACTTAGTCTTCCCTCATGCCGCGAGTCAGAAACACCAATCAGCTTAAGGTCAGGAATAAAGTCAACACAAAACTCAATGACCTCCTCTGTTCCATATCCCTTGGAGATGCTTCCTTCTGGTCTAGCACGGTTATGAACATATTTCTTTAAGACTCCCATGAACCTCTCAAAGGGGAACATATTGTGCAGAAATACCGGACCGAGAATGGCAATCTCTTCCACTAGATGAACCAGGAGATGCGTCATAATATTGAAGAAGGATGGTGGGAACACCAATTCAAAACTAACAAGACATTGTACCACATCCTTCTGTAACCTTGGCAGAATATCTGGATTGATTACCTTCTGAGATATTGCATTGAGGAATGCGCACAGCTTCACAATGGGTACTCGAACATTTTCCGGTAGAAGCCCCCTCAATGCAATCGGAAGCAACTGCGTCATAATCACGTGACAGTCATGAGACTTCAGGTTTTGGAACTTTTTCTTGCCATATTTATTATCCCCTTTATATTAGATGAGAAGCCCGACGGCACCTTGATACTGTAAAGGACTTCAAAAAAGATTTTCTTCTCTGCTTTGGTAAGAGCATAGCTGGCACGACTTAAGTGACGCCCTTTATCCGTCTTGTTATCTGTATGCATGTTCTTTGGGTCTTTCATAATTTGTTGGTCCTCCCGTGCTTCAGGTGTATCTTTTGTCTTCCCATACACGCCTAGGAATCCTAGCAGGTTCACGCAGAGATTCTTCGTCACGTGCATCACGTCGATTGAAGAGCGGACACGCAGGACTTTCCAATATGGCAGCTCCCAAAATATAGATTTCTTCTTCCACATGGGTGCGTGTCCTGTAGAGACGTCGTTCGGAACTGATTGACCGCCGGGACCCTTTCCAAAGATTACTTCTATGTCCTTGACCATACCAAATACATCATCACCAGCAGGGAGTTCAGGCTTCTTCCGGTGATCTGCCTCGCCTTTGAAATGCTTGCCTTTCTTTCTTACGGGATGATTGGTCGGAAGAAATCGTCGATTCGCCAGGTACACAACCTTATTGCATTTATGCAAATATGCACCTTCGGTCTTATCTAAACAGTGGGTGCATGCCTTATATCCTTTGTTTGTCTGTCCTGAAAGGTTACTAAGAGCAGGCCAATCATTGATGGTTACGAATAACAACCCTCGTAGATTAAATGGCTCCTGTTTGTTCTCATCCCACGCATGTACACCTGGTTTGCCCCACAACTGTAAGAGTTCTTCAACTAATGGCCTAAGGTACACATCAATGTCGTTGCCCGGTTGCTTCGGGCCTTGGATGAGCACTGGCATCATAATGAACTTACGCTTCATGCACAACCAAGGAGGCAGGTTGTAGATACATAGAGTCACGGGCCAGGTGCTGTGACTGCAGCTCTGCTCCCCAAAAGGATTCATGCCATCCGTACTTAGACCAAACCATAAGTTCCTTGCGTCACCTGCAAAGTCTGGGAAGTCTCTCTCGATTTTTCTCCACTGTGACCCATCAGCAGGGTGTCTCAACTTCCCGTCTTTCTTACGGTCTTCTTTGTGCCATCGCAACAACCTGGCATGCTCTTTGTTTCTGAACATGCGTTTCAACCTTGGTATTATAGGAGCATACCACATAACCTTAGAAGGAACCCTCTTCCGGAGGGGCTCTCCCTCAACATCACCAGGGTCATCTCGTCTGATCTTATACCGCAACGCGTTGCATACCGGGCATTTATCTAAATTCTCATACTCCTTACCGCGGTAGAGGATGCAGTCATTGATGCATGCATGTATCTTTTGCACATCTAATCCCAGAGGACAGAGAGTCTTCTTTGCTTCGTAGGTACTCTCGGGAAGTTCGTTATGTTTTGGAAACTTCGGCTTCATTATTTTCAGCATCTTTTCAAATGAGGAGTCAGTTAGACCACACTCTGCCTTCCATCGCAACAATTCCAGTGTGGTACCGAGCTTTGTGCTGCCATCTTCACAATTTGGGTAAAACAATTTCTTGTGATCTTCTAACATGCCCTCTAACTTCAACTTCTCATTTTCTGTTTCACAGTCTCGCTTTGCATCAGAAATGACCCTACCAAGTTCATCAGCCGGCTCATCTGATGCCCGTTCTTCACCTTTTTCCTCTCCATTGTCTTCCATTGCAGTATCACTGTATTCAGGAAACATATGATGATAGTTGTTATCATCATCTTCTTCTTCACCATCTTCCATCATAACCCCTCTTTTCCCGTGCTTGGTCCAGCAATTATAGTTGGGCATGAAACCTTTCATAATCAGGTGGCCGCGAATGATTTTCGAGGAAGAGTACTCCTTGTTGTTCCGACATTGAAAACATGGACAACGTATAAATCCATTCTCTTTGTTTGCCGTAGCCACATCGATAAATTTATCCACGCCTTTGATATACCCGGCTACCCGCCGGTCACCGTACATCCATTCCCGACCGTTCATCTGCATCATATAAGTAAGTTTATCAAAAAACAGGACATCATAAATAGTGAAATAACCAATTCACACCGACACATGAATTGTATTAATGACCTAGAAAAGATAAGATTGCTAACCTCGATCGAGGGAAATAAAGAGGAGAAAGCTCAAGTGCGTCTCGGACACCTTCTATATTTTTGTTCTATGAGAAATTCAACGGGATTTTTCACTCAAACATTTCAACAAACACCTTCAATGCATGCATGAGAAAAAACTAGCACACCCCCTCACACCTTACACCATTCGAAAAGACAGAGTGGAGGCAGAGGGGGCTGGGGCGTTGCATTTATAGAGGGCAGGGGTCTTTATTCCTGGTTGGAGCCAGCAACCGGGACTAAAGGTGCGTGCCACGCCACGTGGCTGTGGCCAAACCTTTAGTCCCGGTTGGTGGCTCCAACCGGGACGTATTCCTCCTTACCAACCGGGACGCATGCCCCCTGGCCTCGTGCCCGCTCCAACCGGGACGCGTGCCAGCATTAGTCCCGGTTGGGGCGCAACCGGGACTAATGCTCCGAGGGGTCGCGAACGGATGACCCTTTTTCCTCTAGTGAAACAATCTTCCGCATTTACTCTCCACGGATTTCTCCTGCTGCACATCCAAGGTTAATTTCTCCAGTACGAGCAAAATGTCGAGCGAGTCACATCCCATATATATTTATCAAGAAATGAATCCTTAAAATAAAAAATCATGCTAATTAAGAAATGAATCCTCAAAATAAATGATCTGTTGCCATTAGGAGCAGCCGGTGACATGACAGCAACGTATCCGCCGCGCATCTCGTGTATCCAGGAAACTACCGGATTTTCAGAGATCAGTTACCTGCCGCGGTGATTGATCTTTTACCGCATTTGCAGAGTCTAATTAGCCAGCTGCCGGTGATTGATCTCTTACCATACCTGCCACTGCTTGATACTAGTATAAATACGTGAGGATCAAAAGCTTATAGCTGCAACACAAACCCTGCCAAGACAGCAATTGGGGTCCAAATTCTCCAAAAACGACATCCCTAAAAGAAAACACTGCATAGGCATCTTCGTCGTCCGATCATAGATTTTAAGTTTCACTAGTACAAAAAGCTCCATGCATCCCGGTTCGTATGGGCCTTTAGTCCCGGTTGCCCAACCGGGACGGGGCAATCGGGACTAAAGCCCTAACCTTTAGTCCCGGTTGTCCCACCAACCGGGACAAAAGGGTGCACACGTGGCCTGCCAGGGAGGAAGGACCTTTAGTCCCGGTTTGTAATACGAACCGGGACTAAAAGTTTTTTCTATTTTTTTTTTTTTAAAATTATTTTTTTTTCAATTTTTTGAAAAAAGTTTTTTTTTATTTTTTGAATTATTTGGCTCGTTAATCTCCCACATCTCTCATTTTTAACACTAGTTATACTTAATCTTAGTTTAAATTGTATTTATAGTCAAACTTCCCATCCGGTCACCCATCCTAGCACTACTCCACCCCCAGCACGCTTAACTTCTTCGTTCCATCTCTCCCACCTGCGCGAAGGACCAATATATCTTGTTGTCAAGACTAGTATATCAATCTTATTAACTCATATCGATATGTGACATGTTTTTATTTTTTGAAATTAAGAACAACTATTTTTAGTAAACAACAATAAATAATTAATAATAACATTTTATTCTAATGAAAGTAAAAACTAATTAAATTAATATTTTATTCATTTTTTCCATTTATTCATTTAATATGACATAAACAATATCTTCAAATCTGTAAATCGAAATTTAACAAATAATATATCCATTATTATCAGAAAAATGCGAGGAATTCAAATATGACATAAAAAATACTAAAATAATTTTTTTCTGAAATAAATTTTTTCTTTTCGAATTTTAAGAATCCAAAACGGCCTAAGTATGTTGAAAACAAAGAGCTAATTTTTTCTGCACGTTTTGATAGGTTGAGCGCTTCGTCTAATTTTTTCTGCGGCGGACTGTACGGACGCGAAAAACAAACTCTATTTAGCGCCCGGGTTTAACGCCACGCGATGAGGAACAAGGGCGCTTGCCTAATTTTCTTTTTTGTACTATTGTTTTTAATCAGTTAAACGTCTGGCAGTGTACATGGCCTAACTACAGAGTTCCTAAAATCACAAACACGTGGATATTTGTATCAAAATCCTAGTTTTTTTAATTCCTCCAAGATTGATCATGCTGTTGCGATGATTTTCTAAGAGATTTTACTTTTAGAATTTTTTACTTTTAGAGAAAAGGGCACCCACAATCAGCACAGGGATTTTACTTTTAGAATTTTTTATAACCTTTAGTCCCGGTTCGTATCACCAACCTGCACTAAAAGGGGTGCCCCGGTGCCAATCCCTTTAGTCCGGGTTGGTAATACGAACCGGGACTAAAGGGATTGGCACCGGGGCACCCCTTTTAGTCCCGGTTGGTGATACGAACCAGGACTAAAGGTCCCATTTGACCCGGGTCTAAAGACGTATGGCGTTCTAGCCGTTGGAACCGGGACTAATGTTCACATTAGTCCCGGGTCCAACCATAACCGGGATTAATGCTCCAAGCTAGGGTGGACGTATGGCTCTTTTTCTACTAGTGTTTTAATTCTAAAGAAAGTCCACGCTTCCAGAACAATGCCTCAAGCAAGACCCTTTGGGTTGCCCCCATGCATCTGCGAATACGGAAGACCCTTCGTTTTGGCACCTGAAACTTGCCCGCGGACGCCTAGATTGGTGTCGAACATCAATACGATTGTCAATAAAAAACTTTGAAAACTCCGCCGCTGTTAATTTCATGCGGCCAATCAATTACTCGATTGATTCCTCCTGCACCGTAGGGCCTTTTCCTGCCTTCAGTTCTAGCTGCTACTCCAACAAGAGCACTGTTTGCTGCTGCGATGGGTGCACACACCCAGACCTCAATCTCAAATCAATCTACATTCTACTGCCGAGGGTGTGTAGAGATGCAAAGGTATCTGCTTGGTCATCTCGAGTGGGAAACATGAACCGGCTTGAGAAGGTTGTAGATAGGCCAACGAGGGGCATGTTCACCCCCAAACCTTCCTTGCGCGCTGTCGGAGACCTGGGAGCTCTGTCATTTTCACTGGAAAACCTAATCGCCTCTTGATCATCTCAGGAGTCGAAAAGGTATCCAGAAAAGCTCATTTTATCCAACTTCTCAAAGAACTACATACGCATATATTCTGAGAAAATATTGCAATCATCGAATACATTTCTATGCTTTCTAATATCCATCATTGGTTGTTGAACCCGCCATCATACTACATGTCCCTAGTGAGATTCTCATCCGCATTCTTGTTACTCGGATAGATCACCGTTCCCGCCAAATCTAGCCCCTCAGCCAACACCATCACCATCTTTTAATTCTTCGTTGGATCCTCCACTGTCATTGCACTTGACCCATACAAGCCAACAAGCCCTCTCCATATGCAGTAAGAAGAGCAACACTAGCAACATTGTCAGTGGCAAGGTACCTAGCAAGGGTGTAGAAATACGTAAAGGTGACTTACCTCATTAGAGGCACACCATGCATGTTAATATAGGGGGTTTAACCAATAACCCCAAAAGGATTTACATGCAAGTTTTTATACAACAGACTCTAGAGATTAGATAACCATCGATCCTTATCAATCATGGGTTCATGATTTACAAGGACTGACACAACATGTTACATACATGACAGCTCGCTAGTGAACCCATCTACAACTTGATCTCCTATTGGAAAAAATTTAATATCTAAGCTACTCGTTCTTGAACAAAATGATAATCAACCTCAATATGCTTAGTTCTAGCATAAAAAACTGGATTAGCTGAAAGATAATTTACACCCATGTTGTCTCACCATAGTCAGGCTGCTGGAGGATGTGGAATTCTCAACTCATAAAGAAGGGTTTGCACCCACATGACTTCAGTTGTAGTATTGGCAAGATAATTGTAGCATTGGCAAGATAATTGTAGCATTGGCAAGAGAATTGTTCTATGCTTTTGTACTTGATCTCGAAAGTGTGGCTTGTTTTATTGCACTCGATGAGATTAATTTGGGCCAAGAAAGATATAAGAACTACATATAGATCTTCTATCATATGGACATCCTGCCCAGCCTACATCTAGAAAGGAACTGACAAGCATGGAAGAGGACTTGTTGAATCTTAACCTAAGGTTAGGTGTATCCTTAAGATATCTCAATATCCTTTCAACATCGGTCTAATATAATATGGTTGGTGCATGTATAAATTGACATGTTTTATTAACATGGAAGGAAATGTCTGGCCTTCTAGGAGTCAAATATTATAATGCACCAACAATGTTTCTATACCTTATGGTATCCTCTACCCCAAGAGGATCTCCTTCATGTGTAGGTACATTTTCACTTGTTTACATGGGTGTATTAGTAGGATTACATTTCAACGTACTTACTCTTTTTAGTACATCCTTGGTGTACCGCTGTTGTGTTAAGAATAATCAGTCCCTCATCTTATTCACTTTTATGCCAAAAAATTAATGGACATCGCTAAGATCCTTTAAGACAAATTCATCTTGAAAATCTCGAAGAAGAGATATTGTTGCATTGTGACAAGAACTAGCAAAAATTATGTCATCAACATAAATAAGCATAAAAATAGAAATATTCCATTTAGAGTAGAATAATAATGAGGTGTCTGCCTTGGAAGCACAGAAACCAAGTGCTTGTAACTTTGTTCTTAGGTTTGAGAACCATGATTGTGGGGCCTGTTTCAATCCGTACAAGGCCTTGTCAAACGTTTGCAGATATATTAAGACCTTCCTTTAACTTCATTCCGGGTGGTTGCCTTATCTAGACACTCTCCTCCAGAAAACCATGGAGAAACGCGTTCTTCACATCTAGCTATAGTAGACTCCACCTTTTGGATACTGAAATGGATAGCTCAAGACCAATAGTAGTTGGATTGGCTACGGGACTAAAAGTGTCCTCATAGTCACTACAGGAAATAATTGCTACGCCGACGGCCGGTTGCCGTCGGCACAGCGCCAAATTGCCGTCGGCACAGGCTGTGCCAACGGTGGCCATCGGCGTAGCCCTCTCGGCGTACGTCCTCGTCGGCACAACTCCGTGGCCGTCGGCACAGCCCCTACCCTTCGGCACAGCGTCTTCCAGCGGGCCCGCGTGTCAGTCAACGACCGTTTTGGCTAACGGTTCAGCCTGGAGCTACGCCGACGGCTAAGCCGTCGGCACAGGAATGGAGCTACGCCGACGGCCAGGCCGTCAGCATAGCCTAAAATATATTTTTAATTTTTTTTATTTTATTTTTTAAATCTTTGAATTATTTGACTCCTTAATCTCCCGCTTTAATCATTTTAACACTATTTATAGTTAATAATTGATTAAATTGCAGTCTTAGTCAAAGTTCCCGTTTGGTCACCCATCTTAGCACTACTCCAGCTCTAGCACACTTAACTTTCTCGTTCTTTCAGAATCTCTTCCCGCAAAGCAATTTACTCGTTGTTGTCAATACTAGGATATCATTCCTATTAACTCTTGTATCATCATGTCATATGGTTGTATTTTTTGAAATTACAAGCAATTATTTAAGTAAACAACAATGAATAAGTAAAAATATTATTGAATTCAAATAAAAATATAACGATTTTTTTGTATTTTTTATTTAATATGGAATAATTAATATCTTTAAATCTGTAAATCGGAATTCGGCAAATAATATGTCTAAATTGATTAGAAAAATGAGGGGAATCCAAATATGATATCAATATCAACTTATCACAAACTATGTCGTGATTCTTATCATAATTTCATTTGCCCGTTTAAAACGGCACGCATAAAGATTCTTAGCTCGGGACTAAGACTCGCTAAACTTGAAGTGGATCTATGATGATACAACATATTTTGAACCTAAAAATGATTTTTGTAAAAAATCATGAGCATCCGATCATGTACCTGTAGTTCATATCTGACCTACTTCCTACCGATTCGGCAGGAATTTGTCTTTTTTACCAGGGATAGACGGAAATATTTGAGATCCCCCTGTTATGAAATTATCCATGTAAGGTGGTCTAGTATTTTTGAAAAATGTGACGGTAGCATTTTGAATTAGCCATTTGGTGGTTGCTACACAAAACCGTCCGTTTTTTGCACTCGGTAAATGGAAAACGGCTTTTTGGTGTGACGAAAAGGAAAACTTCCTCCTGAAACATTGTTCGCCATCCCATGATGCATACTTATGCACAATATGGACACATTATCACAAACTATGCCTTCATTCTAGCCATAACATTGGTCATTTGACCCAAAAGTCAAGAAACCTCGAACGAGATAGGTCATTTCGTGAAGGTTTTTTTTGAGACATAATCAATATACCAAGTTTGATATTTTTCCTTCTAACTATGTCACATAATATGACACCACGCGAAGGTTTCATGTTGTTTGGATCGTTTTTGAATTTATAATACCCGTTTTAAACCATCGTTATACTTTGTCGAAGGGTGGGCATGAAGATTCTTAGCTTGGGGCTGAGACTCGCTAAACTTGAAGTGGATCTATGATGAAACAACATATTTTGAACCTAAAAATGATTTTTGTAAAAAATCATGAGCATCCGATCATGTACCTGTAGTTCATATCTGACCCACTTCCTACTGATTCGGCAGGAATTTGTCTTTTTCACCAGGGATAGAAGGAAATGTTTGAGATCCCCCTGTTATGACATTATCCATGTAAGGTGGTCTAGTATTTTTTTAAAAATGTGACGGTAGCATTTTGAATTAGCCATTTGGTGGTTGCTTCACAAAACCGTCCGTTTTTTGCACTCGGTAAATGGAAAACGGCTTTTTGGTGCGACGAAAAGGAAAACTTCCTCCTGAAACATTGTTCGACATCCCATGATGCATACTTATGCACAATATGGACACATTATCACAAACTATGCCTTCATTCTAGCCAAAACATTGGTCATTTGACCCGAAAGCCAAGAAACCTCGAACGAGATAGGTCATTTCGTGAAGGTTTTTTTGAGACATAATCAATATACCAAGTTTGATATTTTTCCTTCTAACTATGTCACATAATATGATACCACGCGAAGGTTTCATGTTGTTTGGATCGTTTTTGAATTTATAATGCCCGTTTTAAACCATCGTTATACTTTGTCGAAGGGCGGGCATGAAGATTCTTAGATCGGGGCTGAGACTCGCTAAACTTGAAGTGGATCTATGATGAAACAACATATTTTGAACCTAAAAATGATTTTTGTAAAAAATCATGAGCATCCGATCATGTACCTGTAGTTCATATCTGACCCACTTCCTACCGATTCGGCAGGAATTTGTCTTTTTCACCAGGGATAGACGGAAATGTTTGAGATCCCCCTGTTATGACATTATCCATGTAAGCTGGTCTAGTATTTTTTTTAAATGTGACGGTAGCATTTTGAATTCGCCATTTGGTGGTTGCTTCACAAAACCGTCCGTTTTCTGCACTCGGTAAATGGAAAACAGCTTTTTGGTGCGACGAAAAGGAAAACTTCCTCCTGAAACATTGTTCGACATCCCATGGTGCATATTTATGCACAATATGGACACATTATCACAAACAATGCTTTTATTTTAGCCAAAACATTGGTCATTTGACCCGAAAGCCAAGAAACCTCGAACGAGATAGGTCATTTCGTGAAGGTTTTTTTTGAGACATAATCAATATACCAAGTTTGATATTTTTCCTTCTTACTATGTCACATAATATGACACCACGCGAAGGTTTCATGTTGTTTGGATCGTTTTTGAATTTATAATGCCCATTTTAAACCATCGTTATACTTTGTCGAAGGGTGGGCATGAAGATTCTTAGATCGGGGCTGAGACTCGCTAAACTTGAAGTGGATCTATGATGAAACAACATATTTTGAACCTAGAAATGATTTTTGTAAAAAATCATGAGCATCCGATCATGTACCTGTAGTTCATATCTGACCCACTTCCTACTGATTCGGCAGGAATTTGTCTTTTTCACCAGGGATAGACGGAAATGTTTGAGATCCCCTGTTATGATATTATCCATGTAAGGTGGTCTAGTATTTTTAAAAAATGTGACGGTAGCATTTTGAATTAGCCATTTTGTGGTTGCTTCACAAAACCGTCCGTTTTTTGCACTCGGTAAATGGAAAACGGCTTTTTGGTGCGACGAAAAGGAAAACTTCCTCCTGAAACATTGTTCTCCATCCCATGATGCATACTTATGCATAATATGGACACATTATCACAAACTATTCCTTCATTCTAGCCATAACATTGGTCATTTTACCCAAAAGTCAAGAAACCTCGAACGAGATAGGTCATTTCGTGAAGGTTTTTTTGAGACATAATCAATATACGAAGTTTGATATTTTTCCTTCTAACTATGTCACATAATATGACACCACGCGAAGATTTCATGTTGTTTGGATCGTTTTTGAATTTATAATGCCCGTTTTAAACTATATATAATGTTTTATATTTTACTTAATTTTTGTTTATAAATGTGTAATATTTGAGTGTAGATAGATAGATTTTTTTTCTGAAAATTTTGATATATTATTTGTATTTTTCTAAATTAGAGTGATTTAGTTATGATTTTTCAAAAAATAATGAAAAAGGAAAAAAAATCTGGAGGCCTATGCCGACGGCACCAAACAAATTTTTTCAAAGAGCTGTGCCGACGGCCAGGCCGTCGGCACAGCTTGGTTGTCTAAACGCCGTTTCCGTCATCGTGTCTGAACTGGGGCTACGCCGAGGGCTATATCTACGCCGAGGGCCATCATCGGCACAGACCTCGCTACTACGCCGACAGCCACACTACGCCGAGGGCTACCCTCAGCGTAGTCATCTACGCCGACGGCCGGGCTGGTCGGCTGGCCAGGGAAGGCAGCTACGGCGACGGCCCCGACCTTTGGCCGTCGGCGTAGCCGGCCGTCGACGTCTTAGTTCTTTCCTGTAGTGAGTAAATACCATATATTTATTTGAAACCTTTTGCAACTAAACGAGTCTCGTATCTATCTATACTACCATAGACTTTATGCTTAATTTTATAAACCCACTTGCAATCTATAACATTTTTACCTACTTGTTGTGGAGAACTAAATGCCAAGTTTTATTCTCAATAAGAGCTAGATATTCTTCATCCATGAACTTTTTCAACTTCTATTTTTTAGATATTCTTCTAATTCATTAGGCTCTTCTGGAGTGGTAAGATTTGCATACCGAACCATGTTGTTATACTGTTTGGGATGTATTTTACATGTTTGTTGCCTTGTACTCATACGCGGCATAAGAAGGACATCATGCGCTGATAGAACAGAGGATCTGACACTTAGCATCGCAGGGAAATCAGTCCCGATATCCCTCTACGAATCTGCTTTGGGATCGGCGTCCTCTGCGGCGGATCCGATCGTCTCGGTATAGCTTGCCGCAGGTGACTGTAGGGGTTCGTAGCATGGAAAACAAAAAATTTCTACCGCATGCAAACAAACAAGCCAAGATCTATCTACTAGATTGTAGCAATGAGTCGATAAAGGAACTCACCCTCGAAGATTCCAAAGTGGTTAACGAGAGAGGATTCTCGTGGGTGATGTAGTCGTACTCTTGCCGATCTCAAGATCGTGTAGACGATCCTTCCGGCGCTGCGTTCCGGCAGCGCTTCCGCAGTCGGTCACACGTTCGGTACTCGATGAAGACCTTCCTCTCCCTTGTTCCAGCAGGCAGCGGAGATTGTAGCACTCTCCTCGTGATTCCGGCAGCACGACGGCGTGGTACCGGAAGAGGGGAGATCTCGCAGGGCTTCGCCTTAAGCCGGAGCGAGTATGGTTGACTATGAGAGAGGCCTTGGCGATCTAGGGTTTAGAGGGCACCAAGGGAGGATGCTAGGCCGGCGGCTAGGGCTTCGGGAGAGCCCCAACTCGGCGGCTAGGGCAAACCCTAGGGCGGCGGCGACTTGTGGTGGCCGGCGGCTAGGGCTAGGGTTTTGGTGGAGAGAGGTGTAGGCTAGAGGGGGCACCCCTGCTCCTTCTTTTATAGGTGGGAGGGCGCCGGCCAGGGGGAGGGAGTCCTCCCCCAAGTCGGCCTCCTTGGCCGGCGGTGGAGGGAGGAGGACTTCCTCCCCAAGTAGGTTTCCTACTCTCCCTCCACCAAGCAAACTTGCCGTTTGACTTTTCAAATTGGCGTTTGACTTTTCAAACTAGGATTTGATTTATCCCTTTATTTTGCTCAGCCATGATACCTAGTACATGATGCAACCATTCCACATTGTCATGACACATTCATGTACCCTTCCCCTCCGGAGTGTCGGACCTTTCGGACCCTTCTAGAACATTCCTGATGAAAACACCGGAATCATTCCCCAACTCCGAAACAGGACTTTCCTTATATGAATCTTATTCTCCGGACCATTCTGGATCTCCTCGTGATATCCCGGATCCCATCCGAGACTCCGAACAACATTTAGTCTCTTACTCACTATTCCATAACTACTCAACAACATCGAATCCTTAAGTGTGTCTCCCTACGGTTCGTGAATTATGCAGACATGATCGAGACACTTCTTCGAACAATAACCAATAGAGGAATCTGGAAATTCATATGGCTCCCACATATTTCTACGATTACTTTGCGATCGAATGAACCACTTACATACGATACCAATTTCCCTTTGTCTCACGATAGTTTACTTATCCGAGGTTTTGATCGTCGGTATCTCTGCATACCTAGTTCAACCTTGTTACTGATAAGTACTCTTTTCTCGTTCCCGTGATATGTGATCCCTTGTGAGCCAGTCATATGCTTGCAAGCTAATTGGATGACATTCCACCGAGAGGGCCCAGAGTATATCTATCCGTCATATGGATGGAAAAATCCCACTCTTGATCCATGTGTCTCAACCCATACTTTCCGAACACTCAATGCCACCTTTATAGCCACCCAGTTACGGTGTGGTGTTTGATGTCATCAAAGCATCCTTCCGGTTATGGTGATAAGCATGATCTCATGGTCGAAGGAATTAGGTTACTATGTATCAGAAAGCTTATAGCAATTGAACTATTAAAATGACTTGATCTTTATGCTACGCTTATCTATAGGAGTATGTCCTTCATACCATTCTCCTAATGGTATGATCTTGTTGTTAATAACATCTCAATGTTCATGATAGGGAAACCACAATCATCTATTAACCAACAAGCTAGTATTATGAAGAGGCTTTACTAGGGACTCTTATTTAGTTTACAAATCACACAAGTATTAATGTTTCCTTGTTAATACGGTTATAGCATGAATGTAAACATTTATCATAAACACAAAGATATAATAATAACACATTTATTATTGCCTCTAGGGCATATCTCCAACAGTCTCCCACTTGCACTAGAGTCAACTAATCTAGATTACATGGTAATATACCGAACACCCATGGCAGTTTGGTGTTGGTCATGTTTGCCCTCGGGAGAGGTTTAGTCAATGGATCCTCCACATTCAGATCTGTGTGTACTTTGCAAATCTTTATGTCACCATCTTGGACATGTTCTCGAATAGCGTGAAAACGTAGCTTGATGTGCTTCAGCTTCTTGTGTGACCTTGGTTCTTGCGCATTGGCTATGGCGCCCATGTTATCACACTAGATAGACATTGGGTCCAGCGCACTTGGAACCACACCGAGCTCTGTAATGAACTCCTTCATCCATATCGCTTCTTGTGAAGCCTCCGAAGCAGCTATGTATTCCGATTCAGTTGAAGATCTCGCCACAACGCTTTGCTTTGCACTCCTCTAGCTAACTGTTGCACCATTCAAAGTAAATACGTATCCAGATTGTAATTTAGAATCATCCAAATCGGTGTTCCAACTAGCATCGGTGTAACCATTAACAACGAGCTGTTCATCACCTCCATAAGAAAGAACCATATCCTTAGTTCTTCTCAAGTACTTAAGGATGTTTTTGACCGCTGTCCAATGATCCACTCCTGGATCACTTTGATATATGCTAGTCAAACTAAAAGCATATGCAATGTCGGGTCTAGTACATAGCATGGCATACATTAGAGACCCGATGGCTGAGGCATAGGGAGTCTTACTCATCCTTTCTCTATCTTCTGCCGTTCCTGGACTTTGAGTTTTACTCAACGTCGTATTGGGCAACATGGGTAAGAACCCTTTCTTGCTATCTTCAATTCCAAACCTCTTTAGAACTTTGTCCAAATATGTACTTTGTGACAATGATATTAGGCGTCTCGATCTATCTCTGTAAATCTTTATTCCTAATATATAAGCTGCTTCGCCAAGATCTTTCATTGAAAAACTATTATTCAAATATTCCTTGACACTATTAAGAAGGTCTACATCATTCCCAATCAACAATATGTCATCTACATATAGTATTAAGAATGCTACAGAGCTCCCACTCACTTTCTTGTAAATACAAGATTCTCCATAAGTTTGTATAAAACCAAAACTTTTGATTACCTTATCAAAACGTTGATTCCAACTTCGGGATGCTTGCTTCAATCCATATATGGACCGTTGAAGCTTTCACACCTTGTTAGCATCTTTAGGATCGACAAAACCTTTGAGTTGCATCATATACAATTCTTCAGCAATGTCTCCATTGAGGAATGCCGTTTTGACATCCATCTGCCATATCTCATAATCGTAATATGCAGCAATTGCTAACACACTACTAGGAAAATGGCTATAGGTAATCAGCACATCCGTGGCTCACATGGTTGAAGTGCCCCACGGCTAAAACAGGCGTGGCTCACCTATGGGCAGTGCCCTACTAGTAACTAGAACAACCGTGGCGCACATGACCATAGTGCGCCACAGATGTGTGTGGGCCAGGGCCCTGTTGGCCGCACGCCAAACATCCGTAGCGCACATAGGGTTGGTGCGCTACGGTTGTTAGTGTCAACCGTGGCGCACATGGAGGGGGTGCGCTACGCCTAAGCGCATGCCCCTCTCTGCTGTGAAACAGCCAGACACATCTGTGGCGCACTATGGCATGTGCGCCACAGATGTATAAACTTAGTAGTAGGGCACGTTGCCCTAGTGCCCTACGCCTAACTATCCTGCACCAACTCCCCCCCCGGTGGATCGCCTTTTTAGGTTTTGCAAAAAATAAAAGAAAATGATAAACACTTCAAAAAATTAATCCTTTCATATTTAGGTAGGTAATGTGGTATAGCTTCTAGTAAAATTAACAAACATGAGTTTTGACTTTATTTGCAAAAAAAGTCATGCCACGGTAAAAATGCCGTAACTTTTGCATACCTTATCGAAAAAAAATCGTATAATATACCAAAATGACGAGAACGAGATTTCGCATCCGCTCGCAACGACCTATGGTCGTTTAGCGATTTTTTAGATTTTCAAAATTCGAAAAGAGTAAAAAGTTACGGTCAAAAGACCGTTTTTTCCTGCAGAAAAAAAATAGAGGGTGGCTTACCCGTAGCGCACCGCCACCTAGTGCGCCACGGATAAGCTTGGGCGGGATTCAAATTTCGAATCCCCACCCCGCCCACCTTCCCTCCCCTTCTCTCCTTTTCCTTTTCCTCCCTTCTCATTTCCTTCTTATTCTCCTCCTTCTCTTTCTCCTTCTCCTCCTCTTCCTCCTCCTTGCAGTGAACATGGTGATGGCGGCGGCCTCCTGCTTGCAGTTCCGACGACGAGACGGCGGGCTCCTTCTTCTTCTCCTCCTCCTCCTCCTCCTCCTTGTAGTTCCGATGACGACGAGGCCTCCTCCTCTTCTTCTTCTTCTTCTCCTCCTCCTCCTCCTCCTCTTCTCCTTCTCCTCCTCCTCTTCTTCTCCTCCTCTTCCTCCTCTTCTTCTTCTTCTCCTCCTCCTCTTCTTCTCCTTCTCCTCCTCCTCTTCTTCTCCTCCTCTTCCTCCTCTTCTTCTTATCCTCCTCCTCTTCTTCTCCTCCTCTTCCTCCTATTCTCCTCCTCCTCCTTGCAGTTCCGACGAGGAGGAGGAGGAGGCGACGACGAGGCGACGACGGCGACCTACACCGACGCGTGACGATACTGACGACGAGATCCAGATCTGCTGCTTTTTTTTGAATTTTGAAATTTATATCCGTGGCGCACAGCACCTAGTGCGCCACGGTTATCGTTTTATACGCGTGGCGCACCTGGACTACTTTCCGTGGCGCACTGGCATGTGCGCCACGCCTATCTCGACACAACCGTGGCGCACCAGGTAGTGCGCCACGGCTAGGAGATAGCCGTAGCGCGAGGCCCGTGGCGCACTGCTAGTGCGCCACAGATGGCCTTTTCAGGTGCGCCACTAAAGGCCGTTTTCCTAGTAGTGACATAATCCTCATAGACTTTAGCTTCGCTACTGGTGAGAAAGTCTCATCGTAGTCAACTCCTTGAATTTGTCGAAACCCTTTTGCGACAAGTCGAGCTTTATAGACAGTAACATTACCATAAGCATCTGTTTTCTTCTTGAAAATCCATTTGTTCTCGACAGCCTTCCGGCCATCCGGTAAGTCCACAAAGTCCATACTTGGTTTTCATACATGGATCCAATTTCGGATTTCATGGCATCTTGCCATTTATTGGAATCTGGGCTCATCATCGCTTCCTCATATGTCGCAGGGTCATCAGTGTTGTCCACCAACATGACACTCATAACGGGATCATACCAGTCAGGAGTGGTACGAGTTCTCGTTGACCTGCGAGGCTCTGTAGCAACTTCAACCGAAGTTTCATGATAATCATCATTAGCTTCCTCTCTTATTGGTGCAGGCACCATAGGAACTTCTTCCGGTGCTGCGCTACTCGCAAGTTCGAGAGAAGGTTCAACAACCTCGTCGAGTTCTACTTTCCTTCCAGTCACTTCTTTCGAGAGAAATTCCTTCTCTAGAAAGGATCCATTCTTGGCAACGAAGATTTTGCCTTCGGATCTATGATAGAAGGTATACCCAATAGTTTCCTTCGGGTATCCTATGAAGACGCATTTTTCCGCTTTGGGTTCAAGCTTATCCGGCTGTTACTTCTTTACATAGGCTTCGCAACCCCAAACTTTAAGGAAAGACAATTTAGGTTTCTTCCCAAACCATAATTCATACGGTGTCGTTTCAACGGATTTAGATGGTGCCATATTTAAAGTGAATGCGGCTGTTTCTAATGCATAACCCCAAAATGATGGCGGTAAATCTGTAAGTGACATCATAGAACGAACCATATCTAAGAGAGTTCGATTACGATGTTCGGACACACCATTACGCTGTGGTGTTCCCGGCGGTGTCAATTGTAAAAGTATTCCGCATTTCTTCAAATGCTCGCCAAACTCATAACTTAGATATTCACCTCCACGATCATAACGTAGAAATTTAATCTTTTTGTTACGTTGATTCTCTACCTCACTTTGAAATTCCTTAAACTTCTCGAAAGTTTCGAACTTATGTTTCATGAAATAGATATACCCATATCTACTCAAGTCATCCGTTAAGGTAAGAACATAATGATAACCACCGCACGATGCTACACTCATTGGACCACACACACATCGGTATGTATGATTTCCAATAAGTCCGTAGCTCGCTCCATCATACCAGAAAATGGAGTCTTAGTCATTTTACCCATCAGACATGCTTCGCATCTTTCAAGTGATTCAATAAGTCCATCGGAATGGAGTTTCTTCATACGCTTCACTCCAATGTGACCAAGACGATAGTGCCACATATAGGTCGAGTTATCACTCAATTTCAAACATTTAGCTTCAATGTTATTAATATGTGTATTTCCACTATCGAGATTCAATAAGAATAGACCATCTACCAAAGGTGCATGTGCATAAAACATATTACCCATATAAATCGAACAACCATTATTCTCGGACTTAAACAAGTAACCGTCTCGCAATAAATAAGATCCCGATATAATGTTCATGCTCAACGCAGGCACCAAATAACAATTATTTAAGTATAAAACTAATCCCGATGGTAGATGAAGAGGTAGCGTGCCGACCGCGATCACATCAACCTTTGATCCATTTCCAACGCGCATCGTCGCCTCGTTCTTCGCTAGCTTCCGTTTATTCTGCAGCACCTGTTTCGGGTTACAAATATGAGCAACCGAACCTGTATCAAATACCCAGGCACTACTACGAGTACTAGTGAGATACACATCAATAACATGTATATCGGATATACCTTTCTTCTTGATGTTGCCGTTCTTCAAATCCGCCAAGTACTTTGGGCAATTCCGCTTCCAGTGACCCTCTCCCTTGCAGTAAAAGCATTCAGTATCAGGCTTAGGTCCAGCTTTGGTCTTCTTCGCCGGTGCGGCAACTTTCTTACCACCCTTCTTGAAGTTTCCCTTTTGCTTAGACTTGACTTTCTTGAATTTGGTGGTCTTATTGAACATCAACACTTGGTGCTCTTTCTTGATCTCCACTTCTGCAGATTTCAACATGGAGAAGAGTTCTGGCAACTGCTTGTTCATGCTTTGTATATTGTAGTTCGTCACAAAGTTCTTGTAACTTGGTGGCAGTGATTGGAGGACACGGTAAATCCCCAAAGCATTAGGAATCATTATACCCAAGCTTTGGAGTTTGTTTGCGTGCCGAGACATCTTAAGCACATGTTCACTGACGGAGCTGCCCTCTTCCATCTTGTAGTTAAAGAACTTTTCAGAAGCCTCATAATTCTCAACTGCCGCGTGAGTCTCAAATATAAATTTGAGTTCACGGACAATATCATGTGGGTCATGGTTCTCAAACCTTTTATGAAGCTCCGATTCCACACCATACAAGATAGCACACTGAACTGTGGAGTACTGATTCTTCCGAGCGAGGTAAACGTTCTTTACTTCATCGGTAGCATCAGCTGCAGGAGGGTCACCCAGCGGTGCATCTAGCACATAGGTCAAATTACCAGCATTGAGGACAATCCTCAAATTGCGTAACCAATCCGTGAAGTTGCTTCCATTGTTTTTCAACTTTTCTTTCTCTAGGAACGCATTAAATTGATGGTAGGGGCCGCCATTGATCTACAACATATTTGCAATAGTTTAGACTAAGTTTATGACAAATTGAGTTCTAATTAATAGTTAAATTAATCTAGGTGAACTCCCACTCAAAACAATATCCCTCACATTGTTTCAGTGATCACACGAACCAAATCCACCACATCAAAACCGATCATCACGAGAGTAGATGTAGCTTCAATGGCGAACAATCAACATGTTCATCATATCTTCTATATGACTCATGCTTTACCTTTCGGTGATCTGTGTTCTGAGACCATGTCTGTACATGCTAGGCTCGTCAAGATCAAACCTTAGCTTCCGCATGAGCAAATATGGCTTGCTCACGTTGTATACACTTGCAGAATCTAACACACCCGATCATCACGTGGTGCTTCGAAACAACAAGTTTTAGCAACGGTGCTTACTAAGGATGAACACTTTAAATCTTGAAATTTATGTGCATGAGGGATCATCTTATAATGCTACCGTTGTTAACTAAGCAATACAAGATGCATAAAGGATTAACATCACATGCAATTCATAATATGTGATACGATATGGCCTTTCTTCTTGTGCTTCCTATATCCATCTTCAAGCACGAACATTATCTCCATCATCACCGGTATGGCGTCAAGGTCAATGGCGCCGCTTCATGGTTTTCGTCCACCAGCTCCAACTATTACAACTACTTTGAATAGACACGGGGTCTTAACAGAATTTAAAGACAACCATATGGCTCCTGCCAGTTGCCAACTTACAATAAGGAACATTGCATACATCAAATATAATCACAATCATGACCATATCACATCACAGCACACCCCTGCAAAACAAAATTAGATGCCTCTAATTTTCTTTGCATATTTTACGTGGTTTGGAGATTTCAATAAGTGTCGATCTAAATTACGAACAAGAACCACAACGTTGATGTTTGAACTATCAAGTGCCCGTTGTAAATTGGATCTATACTATAATGGGAGAGACAGACACCCGCAAAGCCACTTATGCAATACAAGTTGCATGTTGAGCGTGGAGCAAGTCTCATGAACGGTGTCATGTAAGGTTAGCCCGGGCCGCTTCATCCCATCATACCGCAAGATGCAAAGTACACAAGAAGCAATTGATAATAAAAGCACCACCGCCCACAATGACCATTATGTTCTACTTGTGCAACAGATCTGCATATAGACACGGCTCTGATACCACTGTAGGGGTTCGTAGCATGGAAAAAAAATTCTACCGCATGCAAACAAACAAACCAAGATCTATCTACTAGATTGTAGCAACGAGTCGATAGAGGAACTCACCCTCGAAGATTCCAAAGTGGTTAACGAGAGCGGATTCTCGTGGGTGATGTAGGCGTACTCTTGCCGATCTCAAGATCGTGTAGACTATCCTTCCGGCGCTGCGTTCCGGCAGTGCTTCCGCGGTCGGTCACACGTTCGATACTCGATGAAGACTTTCCTCTCCCTTGTTCCAGCAGGCAGCAGAGGTTGTAGAACTCTCCTCGTGATTCCGGCAGCACGACGGCGTGGTACCGGAAGTAAAGGGGAGATCTCGCAGGGCTTCGCCTTAAGCCGGAGCGAGTATGGTGGACTATGAGAGAGGCCTTGGCGATCTAGGGTTTAGAGGGCACCAAGGGAGGAGGCTAGGCCGGCGGCTAGGGCTTGGGGAGAGCCCCAACTCGGCGGCTAGTGCAACCCTAGGGCGGCGGCGACTTGTGGTGGTCGGCGGCTAGGGCTAGGGTTCTGGTGGAGAGAGGTGTAGGCTAGAGGGGGCACCCCTGCCCCTTCTTTTGTAGGTGGGAGGGCGCCGGCCAGGGGGAGGGAGTCCGCCCCCAAGTCGGCCTCCTTGGCCGGCGGTGGAGGGAGGAGGACTTCCTCCCCAAGTAGGTTTCCTACTCTCCCTCCACCAAGCAAACTTGCCGTTTGACTTTTCAAATTGGCGTTTGACTTTTCAAACTAGGATTTGATTTATCCCTTTATTTTGCTCAGCCATGATACCTAGTACATGATGCAACCATTCCACATTGTCATGACACATTCATGTACCCTGTCCCTCCAGAGTGCCGCACCTTCCGGACCCTTCTAGAACATTCCCGATGAAAACACCGGAATCACTCCCCAACTCCGAAACAGGACTTTCCTTATATGAATCTTATTCTCCGTACCATTCCGGATCTCCTCGTGATATCCCGGATCCCATCCGAGACTCCGAACAACATTCAGTCTCTTACTCATTATTCCATAACTACTCAACAATATCGTGAATTATGCGGACATGATCGAGACACTTCTTGTCGTGGTGGTATCACGGCATATGCCATGGGTAGGCTAAAGTTGGGGCCGATGGACGTGGAGGAATCCGGGGAGGGATGATGCAGCGAAGAACGCACTCGTATGAACAAAGAGAAATACAATGTATATTGGATTGAAGCTCTCAAGTGGAGATAACACCTCATTCTATACATCTAATCTCTTATAATCTTGCCATACTTGTGGCTACAATCATGCTCCTTGAGTTGTATCTCCTATGCTTCTATCTAGATCTCTCTCTGAGAGTGGAGGAAGAGGAATAAGGAGAGCTCCTAGTGAGCAGAGAGGGGAAGAGCCCTTCGGGGCCTCCCCTAGGACGATCCCCCTGGTGCTCCTTATAAAGGGGAGCCCAGGGGACAAGTCTTGTGCTTCAAGCTTAGCATCTAGATGGCATATTCCGGGCATCTTCCAGAGATGCTGAGTATATGGCTTGGCATCTTTGGAGATGCCAGGCATATTCCCTAGCATCTTATTTGATGCTAAGAGCATATCCCTAGCATCTTGTTAGATGCCATGGGCATATTCCATACGTCATGTGCCAGTCTGAGCTGGTGGACTCCCATGACTGGCACAATACTTGTTGGTCTTGTCTTGATCCGCTGGCGTGTGTTTATAGAGACTGTGGAGGCATCTGCAGATGAAAAACAGGGCGTCCAGGTCGTTATAACTTGGCCCAAGAGCTCAGGGCGTTGTGGAAATTCGGCCTGGGAAGGAATTAATTTGGCCTGGGGTGATAAAGCAGCCCAGCCGAATTACTGAGGGCCCAGCCGGCTTTCCTCCTTAGTCGGCCTGAAGTGGAGGCAGCCCAGACGGGATACCCTGCTTGACTCGGCCTGGAAACCAACTCCTCCCTGGAGCAGGAATAAGGCCCAGCCGGGGTCTGTCTTCTGCCAGCCCAGAAGGGGAGCGCTGGAGCAGCTGGCTAATGCCCTGTGCCGGCCCATCCGAGCTACTCGGTCAACAGACGGTGGCACATCGAAGCATTCCCGCGGTGGGCCGAGATGCTCTGAGCCGGCCCACCCGGGTGACGTTGTTGAGGCGAGCAGACTTCGGCGGCCCAGTGCATCGAGGTGGGCGATGCGGGATTCGGTCGAGGAAGCAGGGGGTCTCGGCGGGAGTGAGCGCTAGCGTCGAGGCGTCTTGGTTCGACGAGGAAGGGTGCCGAGGTGGCGTTGACTCGGCGGGTTGACCAGGTGGGGAGCTAGGTGGGCCGTTCTGAGATAAGGCCCGTCCGGGTTATGTCCTCCTCTGGGTCTAATTCGGCCTGGTAGCCCAAGGACTAGGCCGAGATTGGTATAGCTCGGCCCAGGTAGTTTTTCCCTCTTATTATTTTCTATTTGCCATACGTTTCTTATCCAGCATAATGTTCCCTTTGTCTCCCTTGATATTGAGTTGTTGCGCTTGTTATTGTGTCTCTTTATACCTCTACTCTGGGTATATGGGGTTACATCCCCGACATTAGTCCCCGAGTCTAAGTGGGATTCGTAGAGTCGCTCATAGACTTTGTATCAAATATTCCCAGAGTTGTCTTATGACTTATAACCTCTTGGTTATATACTTCTTTTTCACACAACCCTTTTGGGCAAGTTTTAGACTTCTGGCCTCTTGGGCACTGCTCATGACCCTTTCTGGTAAGTTCTTGACTTCTGGCCTTCTTGGGCACTAGTCATAACCCCTTTGGGTAAGTTTTTGGACCTTTGGCCTTCTTGGGCTCAGGTCATAACCCCTTTAGGTAAGTTTATGGACTTCTGGCCTTCATGGGCACCGGTCATAATCCCTTTGGGTAAGTTTTTGGACCTCTGGCCTTCTTGGGCATTGGTCATAAACCCATTGGGTAAGTTTCTGGACTTCTGGCCTTCATGGGCTCTGATCATAACCCCTTTGGGTAAGTTTTTGGACCTCTGGCCTTCTTGGGCATTGGTCATAAACCCTTTTGGTAAGTTATGAGTTCTGGCCTTCTCGGGCATTGCTCTTTTAACCCCGTTGGGTAAGTTATGAGTTCTGGCCTTCTTTGGCATTGCTCTTTTAACCCCATTGGGTAAGTTATGAGTTCTGGCCTTCTTGGGCATTGCTCTTTTAACCCCATTGGGTAAGTTATGAGGTCTGGCCTTCTTTGGCATTGCTCTTTTAACCCCATTGGGTAAGTTGTGAGTTCTGGCCTTCTTGGGCACTGCTCTTTTAACCTATTTTGGTAAGTTGTGAGTTCTGGCCTTCTTGGGCACTGCTCTTTTAACCTCTTTGGTAAGTTGTGAGTTCTGGCCTTCTTGGGCACTGCTCTTTTAACCTCTTTCGGTAAGTTATGAGTTCTGGCCTTCTTGGGCACTGCTCTTTTAACCTCTTTGGTAAGTTGTGAGTTCTGGCCTTCTTGGGCACTGCTCTTTTAACCTCTTTTGGTAAGTTATGAGTTCTGGCCTTCTTGGGCACTACTCTTTTAACCTCTTTTGGTAAGTTATGAGTTCTGGCCTTCTTGGGCACTGCTCTTTTAACCTCTTTTGGTAAGTTATGAGTTCTGGCCTTCTTGGGCACTGCTCTTTTAACCTCTTTGGGTAAGTTGTGATCCGGGTCATCTGATTCCAAATCCGAGTTACTTTACTCAAAATTGACTTATGTCTTAAGTCTGAGTCATCTGACTCAAATCCGAGTTATATGACTCAAATCCGAGTCATCTCATTCCAAATCCGAGTTACTTTACTCAAAATTGACTTATGTCTTAAGTCTGAGTCATCCGACTCAAATCCGAGTTATATGACTCAAATCCAAGTCATCTAATTCCAAATCCGAGTTACTTTACTCAAAATTGACTTATGTCTTAAGTCTGAGTCATCTGACTAAAATCCGAGTTATATGACTCAAATCCGAGTCATCTGATTCCAAATCTGAGTTACTTTACTCAAAATTGACTTACCTCTCAAATCTGAGTCATCTGACTCAAATCCGAGGTATATGACTCAAATCCGAGTCATCTGATTCCAAATCCGAGTTACTTTACTCAAAATTGACTTATGTCTTAAGTCTGAGTCATCTGACTCAAATCCTAGTTATATGACTCAAATCCGAGTCATCTAATTCCAAATCCGAGTTACTTTACTCAAAATTGACTTACCTCTCAAATCTGAGTCATTCGACTCAAATCCGAGGTATATGACTCAAATCCGAGTCATCTGATCCCAAATCCGAGTTATATGACTCAAATCCGAGTCATCTGATTCCAAATCCGAGTTACTTTACTGAAAATTGACTTACCTCTCAAATCTGAGTCATCTGACTCAAATCCGAGGTATATGACTCAAATCCGAGTCATCTGATTCCAAATCTGAGTTACTTTACTCAAAATTGACTTATGTCTTAAGTGTGAGTCATCTGACTCTAATCCGAGTTATATGACTCAAATCCGAGTCATCTGATTCCAAATCCGAGTTACTTTACTCAAAATTGACTTACCTATCAAATCTGAGTCATCTGACTCAAATCCGAGGTATATGACTCAAATTCGGGTCATCTGATTCCTGAGATATGATTTGATCTGACGAGAAGACGGTAACTTGCCCTTGATATGGATCTGAGATATGGATGCGAGATAAAGCTTTGGGATATGATAATAGGGCTAATCATTGAGATATGTGAGTCGAGATGTAGATCCGAGATATAGATTCAAGACATGATGTGCGGGCAAATAGTCATTCGAGATATGGGATGATCTGGCCAGATAGTCCAATATCAATCCGAGTCATAACATAACCTGGCAATCCGGTGAGCTGAATCAAGCTTCTGCCCGAGTCAGAGATATGCTTAGTACGCCGAGTCCGAATACAAATCCGAATTATAATATACCCTGGCAAGCTGAATCAAGAGTTAGTCCGAATCAGATACAAAATACTGAGCTGAGTTTAAGGTTAAACCGAAGCATAAATAAATTAACTCAAATTATATCCGAATCAACAATAAGTTGGCTGGTGAGCTGAGTTAAAGGATAATCCAAGGCATAAATAAACTGACTCAAACTCTATCTGAATCATAAATAAGCTGACTCAAATTCTATCCGAGTTATAAATAAGGTGACTCAAATTCTGTCCGAATCATCAATACGCTGGCTTGTGAGCTGAGTTACAGGTCAATTCTAAACATAAATAAACTGACTCAAAATCTATCTGAATCATAAACAAGCTGACTCAACTTCTATCCGAGTTATAAATTAGCTGAATCAAACACAGATCTGAATCCATAAGATGTTCTCTTAATCCAAAGGTGACTCTACGGATAAGTTAGCTAGTCCCCGGGTTAAGCTATTTTCTCCCCGGGGTGAAGGATTGGGTGTAGGTGGCTGAGTTATCTGGCACTTACAGCATACTTGGAGAAGTGTTTGAGTGAGTCTTGCTAAGCCTTATCTGCCCCGCTGAGTTACTTGGTACTTACAGTAAGCTTGGAGTAGTGCTTGGGTCCTTCTTGCTGAGTCTTACCTGCTTTGATGAGTCAGACTTAGAGTGCCTCTGCGCTTACCTCTCTGCTCTCTGTTTGCTTGGAGGAACTGAAAGAGCTTTATGAGGAATAGGTTGATGAAGATGCTCCCGTCCGGATGGAAACCCAACCAACGCCACTAAGAGGCCCCACGGTGGGCGCCAAATGTCGTGGTGGTATCACGGCATATGCCATGGGTAGGCTAAAGTTTGGGCCGATGGACGTGGAGGAATCCGGGGAGGGATGATGCAGTGAAGACAGCACTCGTATGAACAAAGATAAATACAATGTATATTGGATTGAAGCTCTCAAGTGCAGATAACACCTCATTCTATACATCTAATCTCTTATAATCTTGCCATACTTGTGGCTACAATCATGCTCCTTGAGCTGTATCTCCTATGCTTCTATCTAGATCTCTCTCTGAGAGTGGAGGAAGAGGAAGAAGGAGAGCTCCTAGTGAGCAGAGAGGGGAAGAGCCCTTCGGGGCCTCCCCTAGGACGATCCCCCTGGTGCTCCTTATAAAGGGGAGCCCAGGGGACAAGTCTTGTGCTTCAAGCTTAGCATCTAGATGGCATATTCCGGGCATCTTCCAGAGATGCTGAGTATATGCCTTGGCATCTTTGGAGATGCCAGGCATATTCCCTAGCATCTTATTTGATGCTAAGAGCATATCCCTAGCATCTTGTTAGATGCCATGGGCATATTCCATACGTCATGTTCCAGTCTGAGCTGGTGGACTCCCATGACTGGCACAATACTTGTTGGTCTTGTATTGATCCGCTGGCATGTGTTTATAGAGACTGTGGAGGCATCTGGAGATGAATAACAGGGCGTCCAGGTCGTTATAACTCGGCCCAAGAGCTCAGGGCGTAGTGGAAATTCGGCCTGGGAAGGAATTAATTCGGCCTGGGGTCATAAAGCAGCCCAGCCGAATTACTGAGGGCCTAGCCGGCTTTCCTCCTTAGTCGGCCCGAAGTGGAGGCAGCCCAGCCGGGATACCCTGCTTGACTCGGCCTGGAAACCAACTCCTCCATGGAGCAGGAATAAGGCCCAGCCGGGGTCTATCTTCTGCCGGCCCAGAAGGGGAGCGCTGGAGCAGCTGGCTAATGCCCTGTGCCGGCCCATCCGAGCTACTCGGTCAATGGACGGTGGCGCAGCGAAGCATTCCCGCGGTGGGCCGAGATGCTCTGAGCCGGCCCACCCGGGTGACGTTGTTGAGGCGAGCAGACTTCAGCGGCCCAGTGCGTCGAGGTGGGCGATGCGGGATTCGGTCGAGGAAGCAGGGGGTCTCGGCGGGAGTGAGCGCTGGCGTCGAGGCGTCTTGGTTCGACGAGGAAGGGTGCCGAGGTGGCGTTGACTCGGCGGGTTGACCCGGTGGGGAGCTAGGTGGGCCGTTCCGAGGTAAGGCCCGTCCGGGTTATGTCCTCCTCCGGGTCTAATTCGGCCTGGTAGCCCAAGGACTGGGCCGAGATTGGTATAGCTCGGCCCAGGTAGTTTTTCCCTCTTATTATTTTCTATTTGCCACACGTTTCTTATCCAGCATAATGTTCCCTTTGTCTCCCTTGATATTGAGTTGTTGCGCTCGTTATTGTGTCTCTTTATACCTCAACTCTGGGGTATATGGGGTTACATCCCCGACATTAGTCCCCGAGTCTATGTGGGATTCGTAGAGTCGCTCATAGACTTTATATCAAATATTCCCAGAGTTGTCTTATGACTTATAACCTCCTGGTTATATACTTCTTTTTCACCCCATGATCTTATTGGTTGTACGTTAGTCATAATTGGATCAGTATTATTTTCACCCCAATAATTGGAGTATTAAGAAGATGTGATGGTAGGAGAAGGATTTTAGACCGAAGCCAAATTCCCTGTGTTGGCATGTACTTTAGTGAAGGGAAAAAGTGTTTCATCAAAAGCGTCATCTGGATAATTGATATCAAGACATTTTAAGCATTTGTGAATATTTCTATAGCCCAGAAATGTACACGGAGTGGATCGACATTCTAGGTTTCTAGCATTGAAGGGACGAAGATTAGGATATCAAGCACATCCAAGTATGTGCATAGAATTGTAATATGGTTTAATTTTCTCAAGAATCTCTAAGGAAGTAGAAAATTTAAGCAATTTATTGGGGAGACGGCTTATCAAATATATAGTGTCAATGAAGGCTTTATCCCAATATTTGAGTGGCATGGATGCATGAGCAAGAAGAGATATGCCAACTACAACAATGTGGCAATGTTTTATTTCAGCGGAGCCATGTTGCTGATGAGCATATAGACATGCGACATGGTGAGTAATTCTAACTTTTTTAACAAAATAATTTAAATGCTCACATCCTCCTCCTCAATCAGATTGCAAGGTAATGATTGTTTTTGTTCAAAACTTGTTTCAACAAGTGCTTGGTATTGATGAAAATTATTGAAAACTTCAGAACAATGTCTGAGAATTAAAATCATCTAAATTTGCTAAAATCATCAATGAAGCTAACATAATAGTTCTTATGACCAAAAGAATCAGGGGCAGGGACCCATACATCAGAAAAGATAAATTCTAAGGAATGATATGAGACACGGGTTGATCTAGAGTAAGGCAATTGATGTCTCTTTTACTTTTGACATGCTTCACACACCCATCTTATCATTTTAACTAAAACATGAAAGTTTAGTTTTTCTAATGACTCTTTGAATGATAGGGGATGCTAGGTTGCCTAAACGACACTGCCATCTATGATGGGATGGCTTGGAGACTCCAAAGACTTTTTGGGTGATTGCGAGGATGGTGACTCATGTAGAGGATAGGGGCCACCTTTAGACAGTCCGTCAAGCAGAATTTTCATCGTGGCATGATCCTTGGTGCAAAAGAATTTTGGATGAATCTCAAGGAAGGCATTATTATCATTGGGGGAATCGATGAGCAAAAATAAGATTTTTACTAGCATCAGGAACATGGAGAACTTCTTTTAGATGAAGACTTTGATCATGGGTTTGAATAATAGAATCACTAATGTGAGTAATGTTCATACATGCACTATTTGCAGTGTGAACTTGGTCATTGCCGTGATATCGATCATGATCATGGAGCATGTTTAGCTCGCTGATTATGTGATCGGTGGCATCGGTATCCATGATCCAGCCACCCTTGGGGTTTTAGTTGCGATTGCTGTTGTAGTTGACATTGGTGGAAGTCCTCTCCTTTGGGATGAAGTCCTTGTTGTAGCAAGTACCAATAGTCCTTGACCACATAGCCCTGATGTTGCAGAGCTCGCACCGAGGGCGGTCATGATAACCGTTGTCATTGCCATGAAGGCGGCCATTGTTGTTGTAGATGACGCGACCATGACCATTGTTGCCACCGTTGTGGTAGCCTCCTTGGCCACCTTTGCCGCCTCCTTGGGGATTTTCACGGCCTTGGTTGCATTTTTTTTGGAAATGGGCGCTTTATTACTTAACAGTAAGTTTACACCCGGTCTCTGCATAACTAGGATGCACACAGCCGATCAACCACACAGTCTCGGACCAAAGCAATAAAAACAGAATTACAAAATAATGTATATCAAAACATAGTTCTCCAAAGTAGCTAAGGAAGATCTATCCGCAGCGCTTGCTGCCATCCATGCCGGGAGAAGATATCTCACGCTATATCCTCCAACCGCCTACAGCCCTCCGCAAACAAGTCGTGGAACTCCATACGCTGTAGAGAAGTCCATGATCGGTGGACAGCCGTGGCTCGGTAGATAACCTACAAGGGAGAAGATACAACGTTATTAAAAATCTTGTCATTTCTACATAGCCAAAGCGACCAAATAATGGCAAGCGCTCCCATCCTAAATAAAGTCCCATATTTATCATCAATCCCATTCATCCAGTTGCCAAATATATTGATTACCGATCGAGGAGGAGATAAACCAGAGGCTATTTGGATGAGTGACCATATAGCACGAGCAAATTTACAATGGAAGAATAAATGGCGTATTGTCTCATTATGGTGACAAAATACGCATTCAGTACTACCATGCCAATTCCTCCTAACAAGATTATCTTTCGTGAGAATCACCCCTTTACGGAGATACCAAGCGAATATCTTCGTTTTAAGGGATATCCTCATCTTCCAAATTTTACTATTGTCATCAACTGGAATATTAGGTTGGATCAAATCTCTATAAAATGAATCAACAGAAAATTTACAACCATGTAGTAATTTCCATTTGAATTCGTCCATGCCCTCAGATAGGTGTATCCTAGATAATCTTATTAAAATAGTATTCCAAGACACGAGCCTAGGACCTAAGAGACTTCTTCTGAAAGACACATTAGGAGGATTTGTTTCCATTACCTCAACGAGAGTATCCCCTTTGTGCCTAACGATCGAATATAGAGCCAGATATTGTTCATGAAGAGAAGTTTGGCCAAGCCATTTATCTTCCCAGAACCTAATCTTCGAACCATCCCTAGTATTAAAATTTCCAAACCGGAAGAAATGATTTTTGGAAGCCATTAGCCCAGCCCAAAAGTATGAATCACTTGGTTTCCAAACCAGTTGAGACACCGCTTTTGAGCCAACATATTTCCTCCATAGAATGGTTTGCCAGACCCCTTCTTCGGTAAGAAGTTTGAATAACCATTTACCCAGTAATGCGGTGTTTTTGACTTTAAATCATGTATTCCCAATCCACCATATTCTTTGGGTAGGCAAACGACATTCCATTTGGCCAGTCGATATTTCGTTTTCTCACTATCCCCCTTCCAAAAGAATCTTGAGCGGAAATAGTCCACTTCTGACAAGACACCTTTTGGTAGATGGAAGAATAAGATCATATACAGTACCATGTTGGTGAGTACTGAATTAATGAGTACCAGTCTTCCACCGAGGGATAGCTATTTACCTTTCCAACTATTAAGACGTTTCTAAAGTCTTTCCTCAACGAGTTTCCATTCGGCAATCATGAGACGTCGATAATGTATCGGTATTCCCAGATAATTGATTGGAAATTGCCCCAGACCACAGCCAAAGAGATCGGCATACATGTGGGCCTCGTATTTAGCCTCGCCAAAACAATACAAGTCACTCTTATGGAAGTTTATTTTTAATCTAGAGAGCTACTCAAATGCTGATAGTATTAACTTCAGATTCTTGGCTTTCTCCATATCATATTCCATAAATAGTATTGTATCATCGGCATATTGAAGAATAGATAGTCCACCATCAACAAGATGTGGAACCAATCCTTCAATTTGGCCATCAGCCTTTGCTCTCTCAATAAGGATAACCAGCATATCCGCCACTATATTAAATAGTATAGGCGATAGCGGATCCCCTTGTCGCAGCCCTTTTTTGGTCTGGAGTAATTACCTGTGTCATCGTTGACATTTATGGCAACACTTCCACCAGACATAAAAGACTGTATGAGAGCACACCACTCTTCTGAAAAACCTTTGATACGGAGTGTTTGGTGTAGGAAAGACCAATTAACTTTATCATAAGTCTTCTCAAAATCAATCTTGAACAATACACCATTTAGTTTTTTTGAGTGTAGTTCATGTATCGTTTTATGCAGGATTACAACGCCATCTAAGATGTTTGTCCCTTGCATGAAAGCAGTTTGAGAAGGGCGAACAACATGATCAGCCACTAAATTCAGTCTAATCATAGCAACCTTTGTAAAAAATTTAAAACTAACGTTAAGGAGGTAGATTGGACGATACTGTTGTATACGTTCTGCATTGTTAACCTTAGGTAGTAAAATTATGTTGACAAAATTTAACCTGAAGAGGTCCAGCTGACCAACTTGCAAAAACTGAAACAAGCGCATAAAGTCCACCTTGATAACTTCCCAGAACTTTTGATAAAACTCTGCTGGAAAGCCATCAGGCCCTGGCGCCTTGTTATGTTCCATTTGGAAGACAACCTTCTTAACCTCCTCCTCAGCATAAGGAGCAGTCAGAAAATTATTTTCCTCAATAGAAACCTGAGGAATATCCTCCGTCCGGGACTCATCCAACGAAAAGGAATTTTCTGTTGGTGCCCCAAACAAGGATTTATAGTAATTGGTAATATAAGATTTAAGATGTTGCTATCCTTCAATCGTCCCTTCATCCGAATTAGAGAGTGAATAAGTTTATTCTTATGCTTGCCATTTGCAACAGCATAGAAGTATCTTGTATTCGTGTTTTCTTCAAAAATGAATTTAGCTTTAGAACGTTGGTACCACTTGAGTTCTTCCTCACGCAGAAGTCTGGCAATTTCTGCATTCGATTGGTTTTTAAGCTCAATCTCTTGTGCAGTCAATAACCTAACCTCCGCTGAAGCCTCCAAGTCATTAATAATAGCAGAAAGCCGTATTTTTTCCTTTTTAAGAATACCAGAAGTATGTGTAGCTGTATTCTCTTGTTGCAACGTTGTATAGGTGTGCGACCACTAACTGGTTTTTCCCAAATAGCCTTCACCAGATCATAAAAACCATCCTGATCAATCCATCCCAATTCAAAATTGAAGCTGTTTTTGGATTTTTGTGGTGGTGTTCCGACAGATGACAGTAATGGAGCATGATCCGACAAAGCCTTAACACGCTCTAGAGCGCTAATAGTTATCATAGGAAATTTATCTTGCCATTCGGTATCCATAAGAACCCTATCTAATTTTTCATATGTAGGCTCCGGAAGACTATTAGCCCAAGTAAATTGTCTTCCTAACATTGTAACCTCTCTTAAGTCCAAGCTATCAATGACAGCATTAAACATGAAAGGCCAATGTTCATCAAACCGATTGAGTTGACTTTTCTCATGAGGGAATCTTAGCAAATTAAAATACCCACCTATAAGGATAGGATAGGGATTGTCCTTAGCTAGATTTACCACCTCACATAAAAAATCAGCTTTGTAAACATCCTGGGCAGCCCCGTATACAGCGACTAGAGACCAAACGAAATCATCAGCCTTGTTCCGGATATGGAGTTTAATAAAAAAAATCTCCAACCAAACTAGCTAAGACTTCCATAGTCTCATCTCTGACGCCTAAAAGGATTCCCCCGGATCTCCCCCGCGGTGGACGTGATACCCATGTAAAATCTACTCCACAAGAGAGGCGATTGAGTTGACTTTGTGAGAAATCACGTCTACCAGTCTCAGAAATACCCAAAAAATCCAACTTATAGTCTCTCACACAATCGGCAAAGAACAAATGTTTAGCCAAGTCACGAAGACCTCTGCTATTTGAGAACATGCCATTCATTGAGAAACAATTGGAGATTTGGATACACGTGACCTCTTACGGGACCGTTGGCTCTTTGATTTCCGACCAGAAGCTGTAAGATCATAGAATGAATCCAGTCCAGTCTCATCAAATCCCCCACATCTGATACTTTACCAAATAAGTGAGATAGGAGATGACCATCTACTATGGCATGCAACTCCTCCTCCTCCATTGGTGAAGAGTCAGGAACAACAGAGATTTTAGGAGTAATCGTTAGACGGTCAACCTCCATATGTCTCAAAATAGAACTAGAAAGATTAACTTCAGTTACAGATCTCCCCAAACTAACACCAACGTTAGCCAGCTTATCCATAATAGAGTTGTTGGAAAAAGAAAGAAAGGATTTAGAAGATATACCCGGGGTGTCCAAATTATTTTCCGCCTTCCTACGCATGGCCTTGCCCAAGGAGTCCTCATCTGTGGCTGAGCCCCCCAGAGCGTCGACACCATGACGAGAACTCCTGCGAGCTGGGGTCCCAGCTACGAAGTTAGGACCTTTTGCCACAGGGGACAACCCAACCCCTCCTGGGTCAGGTCAATCCCCCCGGTCACAGGTCCACCATCCGAGCTAGAGCTCCCCTCCATGTCCTCCGGACAAGCACCGTGGGAGGGCCTCCAGCATCCCGCGTCAGAGTCGAAGAAGGTTGCACCGCCAGGGACATAGGTGAAGCACCCTGTGCCCCGGCATCCAACCCGACAGCCCCGCGGTCGGTGAGCCCCACCTGGGCCAGCCTTCGCGCCGAAGACCCAAAGACGACCTCCTACACGACCGGTACCACCTCCTGTAGCACCGGATCCGCACGCGAGGGAATAGAACGACCCAACATGTTAGTTCTCCCACGCGTGGGAGAAGCCGGAAGAGAAGAAACACAAGACGTACAAGGCCTTGGTTGCATGATCACCTCCTCCACGGCCACTGGAGTGGCTGCGACCACTGAACATGACGGCGTTGGCATAAGATTGCAAGGAGCCAGTGCCATGGAGCATCTACTAGCGGCTCTCATAAGACAAGAGTTCTGAATAAATCTCGCTCACCGTGATGGGAACGGTCCTAGCGAGTATGGAAGCAAAGAGGGAGTCGTAACTGAGGTCACGTAGATCAGCAAGGATGTAGGAGACCATGTCCTCATCTTTGAGTACCTTTCCAGCGGATCATCTCATTCTCCAACGACTTCATCGTGGCAACGTACTCCCATGGTTTTGGTACCCTTCTCCGCAATGGCGAGGGTGGTGCAAGTTTTTCTGCAAGGGCGATGCGGGTGTTGGTGGTGTATGCACAAGATCGAGCCGCGTACATCTCTTGCAGTGCCTTCCACAACTTGGTTAACATCTTGGCAGCAATGATATGCAGCAAGAGAGAGAGAGAGAGAGGAGAGAGAGAGATGAGAGGCCGGCCAGTGCAGCAAGCACAGCTCCACGACCACCTGCCCAAGTCCACCTCGCCGATACACGTACCACCTTACTACTCCCAAACGAACGATGTAAGAGGCACAGGAGGCAGCCCGCCTGCCAGGAGAGACAACCCCGAACGGCACCGAACCGTGTGAGGATCTATCGATCTGGATTTGATTGCTATGCATCGATCTAGATCTCGTTATAGGGGAACCGCCGGACAACACCACACACAGGCACCCTAGCCGTGCTGGAGCTCGCCCATGGCTGGATCTAGCCGCCCACTACCTCAACTGCTGAAGACCGCCTTGAATTCGTAGCCGTTGGGGAGAGTTGGGTCACATGGGGGACATGGAGGAGGGAAAAGTTTGGCAGGGTTGCAGCCGGAAGAAATGTGGAGGCCCCACCGCCGCCACCGGCCGGCCGACGGCTACCAGCAGCGACGACGAGGGATGGGACGGCAGGGAGAGGAGCTTTGGGAGCGGAGGTGGGGAGTCGCTATTTTCTTTTTCCGAATCCTTGCTGGCCATTGACGCCCTGACTTCTGGCCGTCGGCGTAGCAAATGCCGTCGGTCTAGGACTTGATTTCGGCACCTCAATCCACGTAGCTTTCCCTCACTACCCCTTGAAAAAAATATCTTGCGGAAACAACTAAACAATCTTCCGCATTTACTCCCCACGGATTTCTGCTACTGCACATCCAAGGTTAATTTCTCCATTACGGATTTCAGCATTAGGAAGCCTTTCAAACCTTCACAAAAACCGTTTTCACAATTTTGTTGAGTCACCACTTATTCTATGAGCACCTTCTTGAGAGCATAGTCGTCATTCTTGTGTTTGTTCCAAAACTTGGTTAATTATGTCATGACTTTGATGCTTGTATCTCTGATATCTTTATCTCTAGTCTTCATGTGAAAATCAGAGGTGCCTCAGAATTTATATTGTGCTCTTCAAAAAAAGGCAAGCGAGATACCACTCTACCATACCTTATTATGAGCATTGCAATGTTGCTTATGTTTATGTTTCATGCTACTTATTATTCTTGAGTTGGTTTCTCTTCATAGCTTGCAATGAATATTGAGTACACTTAGTTGCATACTCCTTATTATGAATTGTCTAAGCATCTACTCCTGTGTTGAGAATATTTACATCATATCAAGCAAAGTGTTCGTGAAAGTTCTTTTATTGCACCCAGTTTTCAACTAAATTGCTTGAGGACAAGCAATAATCTAAGCTTGGGGGGAGTTGATACGTCCAAAACGTATCTACTTTCTCGAACACTTTGCTATTGTTTCTTCTCTAAACTTGTGTGATTTGGTTACAACTAACACGGACTGACGCTGTTTTTAGTAGAATTACTTTGGTGTCTTGTTTTTGTGCAGAAAATGAACTATCAGGAAAAATCCCAGAAAATGTGCCAAAAATTATATTTCACCAGAAGATCCACGGAGCCAAAAGGGGAGACAGAGGGGAGGCCTGGGGGGCCCAGACCCACCCCAGGCACGGGCCCACTGACCCCACGCCTGGGGGAGGTTTGGCCATCCCAGGGAGCTTCTCAGCCTCCCTCTGCGTCTATAAGTTGCCTTCTGACCTAAAAATAGAGGGGGGTTTGATAGTTTTCCAAAAAGAGTTCCACTCCGCCGGCGCCACCAGAAACCAAGATTCGGATCCAGAAACTCTGTTCTGGCACCCTGCCGGGACGGGGAATTTGGAGAGGATCATCGCCATCGTCATCACCAACGCATCTCCATCAACCACCGATGTTTACCTCATCCATGAGTGAGTAATCCCCCGATGTAGGCTTGGGGATGATAGGGATTGGATGAGTTCTATCATGTAATCGAATAAGATCTGTTAGGGCATAGTGCCTAGTATCTCTATTAGTGCTATTTGACTTTGTTGCAACTTGTTGTGCTTAATGCTTGTCTCTAGGGCCCGAGTGCCATGATGTCAGATCTGAACTTATTATTGAATCATTATGATAGTATTTTTTATGATCTTATCTGCAAGTTGTGTACACATATCATTATCTGGATCCAAAGGCCCCAAAGTGACAATAATTGGGACAACCGGAGGGGATGGCTATGGTGTGAGGATCACATGTGTTCACGGAGTGTTAATGCTTTGCTCCGGTGTTCTATTAAAAGGAGCACCTTAATTGCCAGTAGTTCCCTAGAGGCCTCGCTGCCACGGGCTGGCTGGACAGAAGATGTTGTGCAAGTTCTCATTGCAAGCACGTACGACTATATTTGGAGCACATGCCTAGGATTTTTTAGTACTTGTATGATTATTATTATTTATCTGCAATGCCCTAGTTCTTTGAAGTTACATGTTTAGACTCGTCCATGCAACGCCCGTCCGTCCATCCCTATGCCTACCGCACTCGAATCCCACAATAGAATCATAGTGTTTTGGTATGTTTATAACTTGTGGTTGAAGTAAGGGAAAAAGGTTTTATTTAGTCACAAATTATCCTTGAGGATTTTACATTTGATAAGGATCTTTTTAGAAAATAAGCTACACTTATGGTTGAATGATAATTCAATAAGATTGCATTTAAAATGTGTTCAACCATTTTGACTTCATATTATCAATATTTGAGACTAATACTATTTATTAGACTTAATTGGCAAATTATAGAAATATTAGCAAATTTTATTTACCCTTATATGAATTATCAACTAAGGAAATAGGTTTAAATTCAAGTTATTAAAGTGTTTAAATTTTTAGTTACCTCAAAAGTGGAATATTATATTTTTATCATTTAGGTACTATTTTTGGGATCATTTTGGTATATTACATTTATTTTTGTGATTTATAAATAATAAGATATGATTTTTATAAGATTTACTACTTTATAAACACTTAATAAATTATAATTATTTAATTAGGTGAAATAATATTACATGATTATAGTATTAAGTTATGATTTACCATTATTAAAATATGAATTATCAAAGTTTTATTACTTATAAAATCTTTATTAAATAATAATTATTTAAATAACTAACATAATAATGTTTGATAATAGTTTTAATTAAGTTGTAGATTGTATTTTTATAAATATTTTCATATATTACATATATTTTTCTAAATTATAAAACAAAAGTAATTAATTTAACAAGATTTAATCATTTACTAAATAATTTTCTAAATAATATTGCAAACAGGAATTACATTTCTTACCCAGCCTAAACCTACCCTAGTCACTGAATAGTGGGCCAGTGGCCATATTGGATGCCACATGGGCAGTAGACTAGTCCACAGTGGACCTGGTCAAGGGTGATGCAGGCGTGACGCCACGATGACATCAGCACGAACCAATAATATTTTTTACACTCCTAGCTAATCTAGCCAGAGACACGAACAGGTGGGCCCGTGGCCACATCAGCTACCATGCGGGCTCACGGAGCTTGACCGGAGTGGCATCCGGAACGGCGTCAGAGAGAGTCATGGGAAGCGCAGCTAGGGGTTTTTGAGGCAGGGGAATACGCTGAGCATAATAGTGGCGGCGCCGCCCATCCTTGGTCACCAGGACCAGTTCTACGGCGAGCAACTACGGTGGCGGCATGCAGTACGCGATGGCAGAGCCAACCAGGCAGCAATTAGGGGTTTGGAAGGGTGCCAGAGTTTCAGAAGCTCACCACAAAGCTCGTTGGAGGTTCGATGACGCGATTCATGACCAGAATTGAGGAAGACGACGGCGGCCTGACCTCGGGAAGGATGTCTCGATTCATGGCACAAGGACCATTTTAGGTTGTGTGGTTTGGTATTAAGGACCAGGGAGATGAGGTGGGGGCGCGAGTGTGCTCGGTGGTTCCTGGGGTGATATAGAACAGCATTGATTCGTCGTCCTCTAAAGCTAGGGTTCGGGCCAAAGGAGAAATTGGGGAAGAGGGGGTGCTAGAGCTCGGGAGAGGGCGAAATAAAGAGATGAGGATGAGAAGGGACGTCGCTGTGGCCTCCTTATCCTCTCCGGGTGACGGCGGTCTGCATCTTGACAGAAATACGATGGCGGACGGCCTCGGCATCACCACTGAGCTGCTTCCATCTGGAGGAAGATGACAATGTGATGTTTTGCAGATAGCCCCCTAGAAATTCTTGTGACTCCATCTGCAGTCCCTTGGCGGTCCCACCTGTCAGCCAGATAGGAAGACAAGCTGGGCTGGCTGCTAGGCCTTTGCAGAGTGAGCGGTAGGTCTGCTGCTGCTACACGTGAGAGACATATAGAGAGGTGAGGGAATGGGCCTTGGGCCAGAACTGACTACTACTTCTTTTTCCTTTATTCTTTTCTATTTTTAGTTTTCTTTTTCAATTCAAACTTCCTCAATGATTTAAATATTCCAAATTCAGTAAATCAATCAAGGTTTCAATATGGTTAATTTAATTAGTTGGTTTGGCATTCCTTTTTAGTATTTTCACTATTCCTAGTTATGTAAAGGATTATTTTCATTATGAAATATAAATAGGAATTGGGGTTTTAGGGACTTATTTTTTATAATAAGATCTTATAAAATGATTTTTATTTCCTCTTAACAAATGTAATGGTAAAGTTTTAAGATAGCTAAGGATATGCATAGAATATATCCATATTTATTATTATATAACAATCATTATATACGATGTTTTAATTATTAAAGTTCTTAAAATGGTAAATTCTATTATCCCAATTCCACTAATAGGTGAATAATGTTTTAATAATCTTTGTTAGGACATTAGTTATACATTGATAATTATGATTGAAATAGAAGTTATGGTTTTGGATTGTAATTGTTTACCATGAGTTTCAGGAGATTTAATATACCTATATTATTTTATAAATGTGGATGAACATTATGAATGAAGATATATTGCCCATATGTTTGTGATCATGAATGATATCCCCCTTTAAAATAGTAAGGTTATTCTCTGGAATGAATTATGAGAGAGAATTGATAATTATAGTTTCTAGGCACATATGATTTTAATGTTTGAAGTGACAAAGATATGCTTAGTGATTTGCTATAGGAAAATATTCCTATAATCCATTGTGGAAACAATATGATTGATCAAACATATGAAATGGATATTATGTTTGGTTATAGATTTAGGGTTTTGTGTTTACCAAGAATTCCTACCCCATACTTCAGAATTCTTGACTTCTACCTAAGGAATTCCTTTCCTAGATATACTACTTCTTCATATCCATCATCATGTGTTAACATGATGAGTCTAATTTCACAAGAATATTCTTACCAATATTTTCTTCTTCCAAATCCATTAGTAAATCCAATGAGCTTGACACTAAAGCTCAATATGATCTTCTCATAAATATAATTCTCATCTCTAGGATACTTAGTACAAATCCAAGTCCACTTGAATGTTTACTCTCTTACTTCACACATTACTTTGTAATCTCACTTATAAATCTTAGAAGCTTGTCACTGAAGCTTTTCATAAACTTCTCATATCTATACTTGGTTATATCATCTACTTCACTAATGATAACCTCTAATACATTAAGTAGTTACTTCTAACTTCATTCACACACCTCCTTTATCTTCCATCACTAATATTACCCAATGGATGTATATATCAAATTCTACTCTCCTCTAGTGCTTACTATTCTTTAAGAGGAATATTACTACTTCAATAACCCAATGCTTATAAGCATAATCTTATTCCTAACATATTATCTCTACTTGGATCCAATGTCTCCTTTTCCAACTTCACATTATAACATTGTGATTTGTCATGTTGCACCTAGAATAACATATCTATACTAGGGTTTAATCAATTCTATCCACCAATGTCACTTATGCAAGATATAATCATTCACTCTAAGTGACTTGAGCATGATCATTATAATCCTTTGATCATTTATGGCTTAGGTTTCTAGTTGGCTAATCAAGGCCTTCATCAATACAACAGTACAGTTGTATATACTTATCTTTTAAATATCTCTTTTGGACTAAGAGATATTATTCATTGACTATGCCTACTTGATCCAATAGGATTATTCCTGGTAACTATCTTCAGAATTCATCCTTATGATCTTCTTTGTTACCATATAATTATATCTTCTAGATAACTCTTCTATCCATTCAGGAGTGAGTTAACTCCATCAATTATCATATTGATCTTATTCTCTTCCAACACTCCCATAGATGATATCTAATTCTAGCATTACCACCTACCTCTTCTTAGTTCTTTCTTTATAGGCTTAAAGTGAATGCTATGATATGGACAAGAGTTGATAGATCAAGAATTCATAGGTTAAGAATTTGTGAATCAATAGTTGATTACTCAACATTGATGAACAACAGATATTTGAATATGATTTAGTAGAGATAATAAGGCTTGGTATGGAAAGAAAGATATATGGTGGATGATCTTGTCTTGGTTCTTTCCTACTCAGCCTCACTTAAGAGTTAAGGTTAGGTATTACCATGATACTCATGGTATAAGTAGATATGATTAAGATAGATCAAGATATAATTATTAAATTCTTGTTACTTGAGTTATATTCATAACTTAGTATTTATGAGTTGTGTAATGAATACTATGGTATGATCTCTAAAAGATCAGGTATCAAGCATTAAGTAATATGCAAGGGCTTAGTTTTATTACATTTTATCTACCCTTAGATCAAATCATGTTTACCCAAAGTAAGGTTTTAACAAAGGTCATATTAAAACTTATCGCAGTCAACTTGATGATCTATTTCAATTCCATCAAATTGAAAGAAGCTCCAATCACTTTGACAAGTTTTAATCAAAGCGTGAAAATTATTCGGTTTTTCTATGCATGAATGCAATGCACACTTCTGGGTCCAGCTTATTTCTTAGCTCTAATGCTGGCAGACTCCCCCCCTTAAAATAAAGTTCGTCCTCGAAGTTTGTATGCTCTCACGTTTCGGAATGAGGAATTGACTTGTATTGATCGTGACAATTTTCAACTCCATGATAACCTCAAATGGGAATAATTGTAGTACCCCATATCTAGATCTTTTTGTTTAATTTCTATCATTCGTAACAACCTCTAACTTGTCGTCTCCAATATCCCAAAGTTCATTTTACTTCCATCCCTTAGGGATAAGTCCATATTATAAAATCCTTAAATTGGGATCCCTTCTTTAGTTCATTTCTCTGATTAGGTATCCTAATCCAATTCCTTTACTTGATCATAGAGCTTCCTTACTATACTATGTAAGGTCTAGGAAGTCTCACTAAAATAGGGTTTAAAATTTTATTAGGCAATAACTATGGTCAAAATACTAACTTTTGATTTGTCATTGTATGGTTTATACTGGTATTCCTTTTGAAGATTGGTGTTGGACACATTTAATCCATATCCATCGAAATTTCTTGTTTCCCTACACATGTCCAATTGGATATGATTTATTACCTCTTAAGGATTACTTAAAAGTTGTTTCCTCTAGAATTAGTCTGTTAGGATTAATTTATTTTAATTCTTCAAGCTTTTACCTTATCAAGCTTTAGAAACTCTTTTGTTATTTCCTTAAGTACTTATGCAACTTCCATTTATTAATTACCTTAAGGTTTGAGTCCTACTATCTTGAAGTAAACTTCGATCTTTCATCCAGACATACTTCTGAAAGTACTTTTTAAAATAATGAATTCTTTTAAACTTATAAAAAGTCATGACCATTATATCATGTACCTGTAGTTCATATCTGATCCACTTCCTACCGATTCGGCAGCAATTTGTCTTTTTCACCTGGAATGGATGGAAAGCTTTGAGATCCCCCTATTGGGACATTGTCCATTTATGGTGGTCTAGTATTTTTGCAAAATGGGGTGGCGGTATTTTGAATTAGCCATTTGGTGGTTGCTTCACAAAATCCCTCGTTTTTTGTGCTCGGAAAATCGAAAATGGTTTTTTGGTGCGGCGAAAAGGAAAACTTCCTCCTGCAACATTGTTCACTGTCCCATAATACACATGCATGCACAATATGGGCATATTATTACAAACTATGCCTTGATTCTTGCCATAACATTGGTCATTTGACCCAAAAGCAAGGAAACCTCGAATGAGATAGGCCATTTCGTGAAGGTGTTTTTGAAACATATTCAATATACCAAGTTTTATATTTTTCCTTCCAACTATGTCACATAATATGACACCACGCGAAGGTTTTATATTGTTTCGATCGTTTTTGAATTTTTATGCCTCTTTTAAACTATCGACAAACTTTGTCGAACGACGGGTATGAAGATTCTTAGCTCGGAGCTGAGTCTCTCTAAACTTGCATTGGTAATCTCATGAAATAGCATATTGTGTGATTTTTGTGAAAAATCATGACCATTAGATCATGTACCTGTAGTTCATATCTGATCCGCTTCCTACTGATTTGACAGGAATTTGTCTTTTTTCACCTGGGGTGGACGGAAAGGTTTGAGATCCCACTATCGGGACATTGTAAATTTAAGGTGGTCTAGTATTTTTGAAAAATGGGATGGTAGCATTTTGAATTAGCCATTTGGTGGTTGTTTCATAAAATCCCCCGTTTTATGCGATCGGAAAGTGGAAAATGGCTTTTTGGTGCGGTGAAAAGAAAAATTTCCTCCTGCAACATTGTTCGTCATCTCATGATGCACATGCATGCACAATATGTGCATATTATCACAAACTATGTCATGATTCTAGCCATAACATTGGTCATTTGACCTGAAAGCCAGAAAACCTCGGCTGAGATAGGTCATTTTGTGGAAAAAAAATTGAGACATATTCAGTATACCAAGTTTTATATTTTTCCTTCCAACTATGTCACATAATATGACACCACATAAAGGTTTTACATTGTTTCGATCATTTTTTAATTTTTTATGCCTCTTTTAAACTATCAACAAATTTTGTCGAACGACGTGTGTGAAGATTCTTCGCTCGGAGCCGAGCCTCTCCAAACTTGCATTGGATATCTTATGAAATAACATACTGTGAACCTAAAAATGATTTTTGTGAAAAATCATGACCATTAGATCATGTACCTGTAGTTCTTATCTGATCCACTTTCTGCCGATTCGGCAAGAATTTGTCCTTTTCACCTGGGGTGGATGAAAGGGTTTGAGATCCCCCTATTCGACAGGAATTTTACATTGTTTTGACCATTTTTGAATTTTTTATGCCTGTTTTAAACTATGGTCAAAACGGCGAGCATAAAGATTCTTTGTATTTCTATGAATTAGATTGATTTTTTTATGATTTTTCTAAAAGTAATGTGATAAAAGGGAAAAAAATGAAAAAAAAATGACTTTGCCGTGTATTCTGTGGAATACACACGGCAAAGGTCTTTTGTCGTGTATACTGCAGAATACACACGGGCCGATGATGGCACACGGCAAAGAGGCCACCGTCTGCAACCGTTAGCTCCTCCCCGTCAAGTGGACATGTGGGGTCACGGGTCCCACCTCATTGCCGTGACGACACCTATACATTGTGTCGCTGTCGACTTTGCCGAGTATTTTTTCTTTGCCGTGTTTCTTTGTGGGTCTTTGCCATGTATATTTCTTTACCGTGCTTTTTTTTTGAAATTTGCTGTGTTCGTGTACTTGCCGTGTGTTTTCTTGGTTACACACGGCAAAGATAAACTTTGCCGTATTCCGGTCTATTTGGCACACGATAACTATATATTTTTCCATAATGATCCACGTAGCTTTCCCTTACTCCCCTTGAAAAAAATATCTTGCGAAAACAACTAAACAATCTTCCGCATTTACTCCCCACGGATTTCTCCTGCTGCACATCCAAGGTTAATTTCTCCATTACGAGCAAAATGTCGAGCGAGTCACATCCCATATATATTTATCAAGAAATGAATTCCTTAAAATAAAAAATCATGCTAATTAAGAAATGAATCCTCAAAATAAATGATCTGTTGCCATTAGGAGCAGCCGGTGACATGACAGCAACGTATCCTCCGCGCATCTCGTGTATCCAGGAAACAACCGGATTTTCAGAGATCAGTTACCTGCCGCGGTGATTGATCTTTTACCGCATTTGCAGAGAGTCTAATTAGCCAGCTGCCGGTGATTGATCTCTTACCATAGCTGCCCCTGCTTGCTAGTATAAATAGGTGAGGATCCCTACGTAGAACCTCACCGCAAAACACACATTTTGTCTTCGATCTCTCACTTGTCCTTCTTCTCCGTTCGATCGTCGGCGAGAGGATGGAGGCTAAGAGGTCGAGATCCGCCGCCGCCGCTGCCGCCGTGTGCGTGCTCCTCCTGGTGACGCTGTCCGGGCAGGTGCAGCAGGCGGCCGCCCTGTCCAAGTTCTGCGCGTGCTTCGATGACTGCTACCCGGCGTGCAGGGTGCACGTGGCGCGGTTCTTGTGCGTCCCGTTCTGCGCCAACAAGTGCAGCCCCAGCGAGGCCTCCGCCACCGCCGCCGCCGCCGTCGGGGGCGGCGACCCGTGCATTGGAGCCTGCGCCGCCGTCAAGATCTGCGGACAGTCTGACCCGCCGGCCGGTAAGACGACGCTCAGACCATCGATCTTACCTGCACTGTATTTCCATCTTCTTTTGACACAAACACGGTAGAAGAATTTCGTATTTCGATCTGATGATTTTTTGTTGTTCCTGCAGAGGCAGCTGACCTGGCGGCCTGCGAGGAGAACTGCAAGAAGCAAACGAGCCAGAATTGATCAAAAAAGCTTGTCTGTCGATCATGGGATTGTATGATGTTGCACGGCTATGATTTGTAGCGGCAATAATGAAAACAAAGGCTAATTTGGCCTCCGCATATACCACTTCTGTGGATGCGGCGGATTAAGATGATGTTAAATTCGCTTTCAATTTGCCTATCGATGACTAGTTTCTGTAGTCTTTTTTTTATGAAGTGACACATTATATTTCTTATCCAGATAACTGAATAGCCTTCTTCCCAGCACCTGAAAAAATCAAGGACTAACATGCTAAAGTAGCGAACAGATTCAAATTCAACTCAGACGTTGCAATATCATATTCTTTTACCTGTACGACATATAACAATATAAACAAAGAAACTCAACCGTCAGGCACTAGCACAACAAAGAGAATTTATTAATATGGCGGAGATACACCCGATCTCCTGCAACAATAAAATGTCCTAAAGACATTGCGGATACACACAACCTACAACAACAAAAAGAAGAAAGTAAATAAATGATCCCGCTATAGGATCAAAACCTTATAGCTGCAACACAAACCCTGCCAAGACAGCAATTGGGGTCCAAATTCTCCAAAAACGACATCCCTAAAAGAAAACACTGCATAGGCATCTTCGTCGTCCGATCATAGATTTTAAGTTTTAATTCTAGAGAAAGTCCACGCTTCCAGAACAATGCCTCAAGCAAGACCCTTTGGTTGCCCCCATGCATCTGCGAATACGGAAGACCCTTCGTTTTGGCACCTGAAACTTGCCCGCGGACGCCTAGATTGGTGTCGAACATCAATACGATTGTCAATAAAAAACTTTGAAAACTCCGCCGCTGTTAATTTCATGCGGCCAATCAATTACTCGATTGATTCCTCCTGCACCGTAGGGCCTTTTCCTGCCTTCAGTTCTAGCTGCTACTCCAACAAGAGCACTGTTTGCTGCTGCGATGGGTGCACACACCCAGACCTCAATCTCAAATCAATCTACATTCTACTGCCGAGGGTGTGTAGAGATGCAAAGGTATCTGCTTGGTCATCTCGAGTGGGAAACATGAACCGGCTTGAGAAGGTTGTAGATAGGCCAACGAGGGGCATGTTCACCCCCAAACCTTCCTTGCGCGCTGTCGGAGACCTGGGAGCTCTGTCATTTTCACTGGAAAACCTAATCGCCTCTTGATCGTCTCAGGAGTCGAAAAGGTATCCAGAAAAGCTCATTTTATCCAACTTCTCAAAGAACTACATACGCATATATTCTGAGAAAATATTGCAATCATCGAATACATTTCTATGCTTTCTAATATCCATCATTAGTTGTTGAACCCGCCATCATACTACATGTCCCTAGTGAGATTCTCATCCGCATTCTTGTTACTCGGATAGATCACCGTTCCCGCCAAATCTAGCCCCTCGGCCAACACCATCACCATCTTTTAATTCTTCGTTGGATCCTCCACTGTCATTGCACTTGACCCATACAAGCCAACAAGCCCTCTCCATATGCAGTAAGAGGAGCAACACTAGCAACATTGTCAGTGGCAAGGTACCTAGCAAGGGTGTAGAAATAAGTAAAGGTGACTTACCTCATTAGAGGCACACCATGCATGTTAATATAGGGGGTTTAACCAATAACCCCAAAAGGATTTACATGCAAGTTTTTATACAACAGACTCTAGAGATTAGATAACCATCGATCCTTATCAATCATGGGTTCATGATTTACAAGGACTGACACAACATGTTACATACATGACAGCTCGCTAGTGAACTCATCTACAACTTGATCTCCTATTGGAAAAAATTTAATATCTAAGCTACTCGTTCTTGAACAAAATGATAATCAACCTCAATATGCTTAGTTCTAGCATAAAAAACTGGATTAGCTGAAAGATAATTTACACCCATGTTGTCTGACCATAGTCAGGCTGCTGGAGGATGTGGAATTCTCAACTCATAAAGAAGGGTTTGCACCCACATGACTTCAGTTGTAGTATTGGCAAGATAATTGTAGCATTGGCAAGAGAATTGTTCTATGCTTTTGTACTTGATCTCGAAAGTGTGGCTTGTTTTATTGCACTCGATGAGATTAATTTGGGCCAAGAAAGATATAAGAACCACATATAGATCTTCTATCATATGGACATCCTGCCCAGCCTACATCTAGAAAGGAACTGACAAGCATGGAAGAGGACTTGTTGAATCTTAACCTAAGGTTAGGTGTATCCTTAAGATATCTCAATATCCTTTCAACATCAGTCTAATATAATATGGTTGGTGCATGTATAAATTGACATGTTTTATTAACATGGAAGGAAATGTCTGGCCTTCTAGGAGTCAAATATTATAATGCACCAACAATGTTTCTATACCTTATGGTATCCTCTACCCCAAGAGGATCTCCTTCATGTGTAGGTACATTTTCACTTGTTTACATGGGTGTATTAGTAGGATTACATTTCAACGTACTTACTCTTTTTAGTACATCCTTGGTGTACCGCTGTTGTGTTAAGAATAATCAGTCCCTCATCTTATTCACTTTTATGCCAAAAAATTAATGGACATCGCTAAGATCCTTTAAGAAAAATTCATCTTGAAAATCTCGAAGAAGAGATATTGTTGCATTGTGACAAGAACTAGCAACAATTATGTCATCAACATAAATAAGCATAAAAATAGAAATATTCCATTTAGAGTAGAATAATAATGAGGTGTCTGCCTTGGAAGCACAGAAACCAAGTGCTTGTAAGTTTGTTCTTAGGTTTGAGAACCATGCTTGTGGGGCCTGTTTCAATCCGTACAAGGCCTTGTCAAACGTTTGCAGATATACTAAGACCTTCCTTTAACTTCATTCCGGGTGGTTGCCTTATCTAGACACTCTCCTCCAGAAAACCATGGAGAAACGCGTTCTTCACATCTAGCTATAGTAGACTCCACCTTTTGGATACTGAAATGGATAGCTCAAGACGAATAGTAGTTGGATTGGCTACGGGACTAAAAGTGTCCTCATAGTCACTACAGGAAATAATTGCTATGCCGACGGCCGGCTGCCGTCGGCACAGGCTGTGCCGACGGTGGCCGTCGGCGTAGCCCTCTCGGCGTACGTCCTCGTCGGCACAGCCCCTCCCCTTCGGCACAGCGTCTTCCAGCGGGCCCCGTGTGTCAGTCAACGGCCGTTTTGGCTAACGGTTCAGCCTGGAGCTACGCCGCCGGCTAAGCCATCGGCACAGGAATGGAGCTACGGCCATAGGAATAGCCTAAAATATTTTTTTAATTTTTTTTATTATTTTATTTTATTTTTTTAAATCTTTGAATTATTTGACTCCTTAATCTCCCGCTTTAATCATTTTAACAATATTTATAGTTAATAATTGATTAAATTGCAGTCTTAGTCAAAGTTTCCGTTCGGTCACCCATCTTAGCACTACTTCAGCTCTAGCACACTTAACTTTCTCGTTCCTTCAGAATCTCTTCCCGCAAACCAATTTACTCGTTGTTGTCAATACTAGGATATCATTCCTATTAACTCTTGTATCATCATGTCATATGGTTGTATTTTTTGAAATTAAAAGCAATTATTTAAGTAAACAACAATGAATAAGTAAAAATATTATTGAATTCAAATAAAAATATAATGATTTTTTTTGTATTTTTTATTTAATATGGAATAATTAATATCTTTAAATCTGTAAATCGGAATTTGGCAAATAATATGTCTAAATTGATTAGAAAAATGAGAGGAATCCAAATATGATATCAATATCAACTTATCACAAACTATGTCGTGATTCTTATCATAATTTCATTTGCCCGTTTAAAACGGCACGCATAAAGATTCTTAGCTCGGGACTAAGACTCGCTAAACTTGAAGTGGATCTATGATGAAACAACATATTTTGAACCTAAAAATGATTTTTGTAAAAAATCATGAGCATCCGATCATGTACATGTAGTTCATATCTGACCTACTTCCTACCGATTCGGCAGGAATTTGTCTTTTTTACCAGGGATAGACGGAAATATTTGAGATCCCCCTGTTATGAAATTATCCATGTAAGGTGGTCTAGTATTTTTGAAAAATGTGACGGTAGCATTTTGAATTAGCCATTTGGTGGTTGCTACACAAAAGCGTCCGTTTTTTGCACTCGGTAAATGGAAAACGGCTTTTTGGTGCGACGAAAAGGAAAACTTCCTCCTGAAACATTGTTCGCCATCCCATGATGCATACTTATCCATAATATGGACATATTATCACAAACTATGCCTTCGTTCTAGCCATAACATTGGTCATTTGACCCAAAAGTCAAGAAACCTCGAACGAGATAGGTCATTTCGTGAAGGTTTTTTTGAGACATAATCAATATACCAAGTTTGATATTTTTCCTTCTAACTATGTCACATAATATGACACCACGCGAAGGTTTCATGTTGTTTGGATCGTTTTTGAATTTATAATGCCCGTTTTAAACCATCGTTATACTTTGTCGAAGGGTGGGCATGAAGATTCTTAGCTTGGGGATGAGACTCGCTAAACTTGAAGTGGATCTATGATGAAACAACATATTTTGAACCTAAAAATGATTTTTGTAAAAAATCATGAGCATCCGATCATGTACCTGTAGTTCATATCTGACCCACTTCCTACTGATTCGGCAGGAATTTGTCTTTTTCACCAGGGATAGAAGAAAATGTTTGAGATCCCCCTGTTATGACATTATCCATGTAAGGTGGTCTAGTATTTTTTTTTAAATGTGACGGTAGCATTTTGAATTAGCCATTTGGTGGTTGCTTCACAAAACCGTCCGTTTTTTGCACTCGGTAAATGGAAAACGGCTTTTTGGTGCGACGAAAAGGAAAACTTCCTCCTGAAACATTGTTCGACATCCCATGATGCATACTTATACATAATATGGACACATTATCACAAACTATGCCTTCATTCTAGCCAAAACATTGGTCATTTGACCCGAAAGCCAAGAAACCTCGAACGAGATAGGTCATTTCGTGAAGGTTTTTTTGAGACATAATCAATATACCAAGTTTGATATTTTTCCTTCTAACTATGTCACATAATATGATACCACACGAAGGTTTCATGTTGTTTGGATCGTTTTTGAATTTATAATGCCCGTTTTAAACCATCGTTATACTTTGTCGAAGGGCGGGCATGAAGATTCTTAGATCGGGGCTGAGACTCGCTAAACTTGAAGTGGATCTATGATGAAACAACATATTTTGAACCTAAAAATGATTTTTGTAAAAAATCATGAGCATCCGATCATGTACCTGTAGTTCATATCTGACCCACTTCCTACCGATTCGGCAGGAATTTGTCTTTTTCACCAGGGATAGACGGAAATGTTTGAGATCCCCCTGTTATGACATTACCCATGTAAGCGGGTCTAGTATTTTTTTAAAATGTGACGGTAGCATTTTGAATTAGCCATTTGGTGGTTGCTTCACAAAATCGTCTGTTTTCTGCACTCGGTAAATGGAAAACGCCTTTTTGGTGCGACGAAAAGGAAAACTTCCTCCTGAAACATTGTTCGACATCCCATGGTGCATATCTATGCACAATATGGACACATTATCACAAACTATGCCTTTATTTTAGCCAAAACATTGGTCATTTGACCCGAAAGCCAAGAAACCTCAAACGAGATAGGTCATTTCGTGAAGGTTTTTTTTGAGACATAATCAATATACCAAGTTTGATATTTTTCCTTCTAACTATGTCACATAATATGACACCACGCGAAGGTTTCATGTTGTTTGGATCGTTTTTGAATTTATAATGCCCGTTTTAAACCATCGTTATACTTTGTCGAAGGGTGGGCATGAAGATTCTTAGATCGGGGCTGAGACTCGCTAAACTTGAAGTGGATCTATAATGAAACAACATATTTTGAACCTAAAAATGATTTTTGTAAAAAATCATGAGCATCCGATCATGTACCTGTATTTCATATCTGACCCACTTCCTACTGATTCGGCAGGAATTTGTCTTTTTCACCAGGGATAGACGGAAATGTTTGAGATCCCCCTGTTATGACATTATCCATGTAAGGTGGTCTAGTATTTTTTAAAAATGTGACGGCAGCATTTTGAATTAGCCATTTGGTGGTTGCTTCACAAAACCGTCCGTTTTTTGCACTCGGTAAATGGAAAACGGCTTTTTGGTGCGACGAAAAGGAAAACTTCCTCCTGAAACATTGTTCTCCATCCCATGATTCATACTTATGCATAATATGGACACATTATCACAAACTATTCCTTCATTCTAGCCATAACATTGGTCATTTGACCCAAAAGTCAAGAAACCTCAAACGAGATAGGTCATTTCGTGAAGGTTTTTTTGAGACATAATCAATATACGAAGTTTGATATTTTTCCTTCTAACTATGTCACATAATATGACACCACGCGAAGATTTCATGTTGTTTGGATCTTTTTGAATTTATAATGCCCGTTTTAAACTATATATAATGTTTTATATTTTACTTAATTTTTGTTTATAAATGTGTAATATTTGAGTGTAGATAGATAGATTTTTTTCTGCAAATTTTGATATATTATTTGTATTTTTCTAAATTAGAGTGATTTAGTTATGATTTTTCAAAAAATAATGAAAAAGGAAAAAAAATCTGGAGGCCTATGCCGACGGCCTGGCCGTCGGCATAGACTAAACAAAAATTTTCAAAGAGCTGTGCCGACGGCCAGGCCGTCGGCACAGCTTGGCTGCCTAACACCGTTTCCGTCATCGTGTCTGAACTGGGGCTACGCCAAGGGCTATATCTATGCCGAGGGCCACCGTCGGCACAGACCTCGCTACTACGCCAACGGCCACACTACGCCGAGGGCTACCCTCAGCGTAGTCATCTACGCCGACGGCTGTATCTACGCCGACGGCCGGGCTGGTCGGCTGGCCAGGGAAGGCAGCTACGGCGACGGCCCCGACCTTTGGCCGTCGGCGTAGCCGGCCGGCCGTCGGCGTCTTAGTTCTTTCCTGTAGTGAGTAAATACCATATATTTATTTGAAACCTTTTGCAACTAAACGAGTCTCGTATCTATCTATACTACCATAGACTTTATGCTTAATTTTATAAACCCACTTGCAATCTATAACATTTTTACCTACTTGTTGTGGAGAACTAAATGCCAAGTTTTATTCTCAATAAGAGCTAGATATTCTTCATCCATGAACTTTTTCAACTTCTATTTTTTAGATATTCTTCTAATTCATTAGGCTCTTCTGGAGTGGTAAGATTTGCATACCGAACCATGTTGTTATACTGTTTGGGATGTATTTTACATGTTTGTTGCCTTGTACTCATACGCGGCATAAGAAGGACATCATGCGCTGATAGAACAGAGGATCTGACACTTAGCATCGCAGGGAAATCAGTCCCGATATCCCTCTACGAATCTGCTTTGGGATCGGCGTCCTCTGCGGCGGATCCGATCGTCTCGGTATAGCTTGCCGCAGGTGACTGTAGGGGTTCGTAGCATGGAAAACAAAAAATTTCTACTGCATGCAAACAAACAAGCCAAGATCTATCTACTAGATTGTAGCAATGAGTCGATAGAGGAACTCACCCTCGAAGATTCCAAAGTGGTTAACGAGACAGGATTCTCGTGGGTGATGTAGTCGTACTCTTGCCGATCTCAAGATCGTGTAGACGATCCTTCCGGCGCTGCGTTCCGGCAGCGCTTCCGCAGTCGGTCACACGTTCGGTACTCGATGAAGACCTTCCTCTCCCTTGTTCCAGCAGGCAGCGGAGATTGTAGCACTCTCCTCGTGATTCCGGCAGCACGACGGCGTGGTACCGGAAGAGGGGAGATCTCGCAGGGCTTCGCCTTAAGCCGGAGCGAGTATGGTTGACTATGAGAGAGGCCTTGGCGATCTAGGGTTTAGAGGGTACCAAGGGAGGAGGCTAGGCCGGCGGCTAGGGCTTGGGGAGAGCCCCAACTCGGCGTCTAGGGCAAACCCTAGGGCGGCGGCGACTTGTGGTGGCCGACGGCTAGGGCTAGGGTTTTGGTGGAGAGAGGTGTAGGCTAGAGGGGGCACCCCTGCCCCTTCTTTTATAGGTGGGAGGGCGCCGGCCAGGGGGAGGGAGTCCTCCCCCAAGTCGGCCTCCTTGGCCGGCGGTGGAGGGAGGAGGACTTCCTCCCCAAGTAGGTTTCCTACTCTCCCTCCACCAAGCAAACTTGCCGTTTGACTTTTCAAATTGGCGTTTGACTTTTCAAACTAGGATTTGATTTATCCCTTTATTTTGCTTAGCCATGATACCTAGTACATGATGCAACCATTCCACATTGTCATGACACATTCATGTACCCTTCCCCTCCGGAGTGTCGGACCTTCTGGACCCTTCTAGAACATTCCTGATGAAAACACCGGAATCATTCCCCAACTCCGAAACAGGACTTTCCTTATATGAATCTTATTCTCCGGACCATTCTGGATCTCCTCGTGATATCCCGGATCCCATCCGAGACTCCGAACAACATTTAGTCTCTTACTCACTATTCCATAACTACTCAACAACATCGAATCCTTAAGTGTGTCTCCCTACGGTTCGTGAATTATGCGGACATGATCGAGACACTTCTTCGAACAATAACCAATAGAGGAATCTGGAAATTCATATGGCTCCCGCATATTTCTACGATTACTTTGCGATCGAATGAACCACTTACATACGATACCAATTTCCCTTTGTCTCACGATAGTTTACTTATCTGAGGTTTTGATCGTCGGTATCTCTGCATACCTAGTTCAACCTTGTTACTGATAAGTAATCTTTTCTCGTTCCCATGATATGTGATCCCTTGTGAGCCAGTCATATGCTTGCAAGCTAATTGGATGACATTCCACCGAGAGGGCCCAGAGTATATCTATCCGTCATATGGATGGAAAAATCCCACTCTTGATCCATGTGTGTCAACCCATACTTTCCGAACACTCAATGCCACCTTTATAGCCACCCAGTTACGGTGTGGTGTTTGATGTCATCAAAGCATCCTTCCGGTTATGGTGATAAGCATGATCTCATGGTCGAAGGAATTAGGTTACTATGTATCAGAAAGCTTATAGCAATTGAACTATTAAAATGACTTGATCTTTATGCTACGCTTATCTATAGGAGTATGTCCTTCATACCATTCTCCTAATGATATGATCTTGTTGTTAATAACATCTCAATGTTCATGATAGGGAAACCACAATCATCTATTAACCAACAAGCTAGTATTATGAAGAGGCTTTACTAGGGACTCTTATTTAGTTTACAAATCACACAAGTATTAATGTTTCCTTGTTAATATTGTTATAGCATGAATGTAAACATTTATCATAAACACAAAGATATAATAATAACACATTTATTATTGCCTCTAGGGCATATCTCCAACAGTCTCCCACTTGCACTAGAGTCAACTAATCTAGATAACATGGTAATATACCGAACACCCATGGCAGTTTGGTGTTGGTCATGTTTGCCCTCGGGAGAGGTTTAGTCAATGGATCCTCCACATTCAGATCTGTGTGTACTTTGCAAATCTTTATGTCACCATCTTGGACATGTTCTCGAATAGCGTGAAAACGTAGCTTGATGTGCTTCAACTTCTTGTGTGACCTTGGTTCTTGCGCATTGGCTATGGCGCCCATGTTATCACAGTAGATAGACATTGGGTCCAACGCACTTGGAACCACACCGAGCTCTGTAATGAACTCCTTCATCCATATCGCTTCTTGTGAAGCCTCCGAAGCAGCTATGTATTCCGATTCAGTTGAAGATCTCGCCACAACGCTTTGCTTTGCACTCCTCCAGCTAACTGTTGCACCATTCAAAGTAAATACGTATCCAGATTGTAATTTAGAATCATCCAAATCGGTGTTCCAACTAGCATCGGTGTAACCATTAACAACGAGCTGTTCATCACCTCCATAAGAAAGAACCATATCCTTAGTTCTTCTCAAGTACTTAAGGATGTTTTTGACCGATGTCCAATGATCCACTCCTGGATCACTTTGATATCTGCTAGTCAAACTAAAAGCATATGCAATGTCGGGTCTAGTACATAGCATGGCATACATTAGAGACCCTATGGCTGAGGCATAGGGAGTCTTACTCATCCTTTCTCTATCTTCTGCCGTTGCTGGACTTTGAGTTTTACTCAACGTCGTATTGGGCAACATGGGTAAGAACCCTTTCTTGCTATCTTCAATTTCAAACCTCTTTAGAACTTTGTCCAAATATGTACTTTGTGACAATGATATTAGGCGTCTCGATCTATCTCTGTAAATCTTTATGCCTAATATATAAGCTGCTTCGCCAAGATCTTTCATTGAAAAACTATTATTCAAATATTCCTTGACACTATTAAGAAGGTCTACATCATTCCCAATCAACAATATGTCATCTACATATAGTATTAAGAATGCTATAGAGCTCCCACTCACTTTCTTGTAAATACAAGATTCTCCATAAGTTTGTATAAAACCAAAACTTTTGATTACCTTATCAAAACGTTGATTCCAACTTCGGGATGCTTGCTTCAATCCATATATGGACCGTTGAAGCTTGCACACCTTGTTAGCATCTTTAGGATCGACAAAACCTTTGAGTTGCATCATATACAATTCTTCAGCAATGTCTCCATTGAGGAATGCCGTTTTGACATCCATCTGCCATATCTCATAATCGTAATATGCAGCGATTGCTAACACACTACTAGGAAAATGGCTATAGGTAATCAGCACATCCGTGGCTCACATGGTTGAAGTGCCCCACGGCTAAAACAGGCGTGGCTCACCTATGGGCAGTGCCCTACTAGTAACTAGAACAACCGTGGCGCACATGACCATAGTGCGCCACAGATGTGTGTGGGCCAGGGCCCTGTTGGCCGCACGCCAAACATCCGTAGCGCACATAGGGTAGGTGCGCTACGGTTGTTAGTGTCAACCGTGGCGCACATGGAGGGGGTGCGCTACGCCTAAGCGCATGCCCCTCTCTGCTGTGAAACGGCCAGACACATCGGTGGCGCACTATGGCATGTGCGCCACAGATGTATAAACTTAGTAGTAGGGCACCTTGCCCTAGTGCCCTACGCCTAACTATCATGCACCAACTCCACACCCCCCCCCCCCCCCCCCCGTGGATCGCCTTTTTAGGTTTTGCAAAAAATAAAAGAAAATGATAAACACTTCAAAAAATTAAATCCTTTCATATTTAGGTAGGTAATGTGGTATAGCTTCTAGTAAATTAACAAACATGAGTTTTGACTTTATTTGCAAAAAAAGTCATGCCACGGTAAAAAGGCCGTAACTTTTGCATACGATATCGAAAAAAATCGTATAATATACCAAAATGACGAGAACGAGATTTCGCATCCGCTCGCAACGACCTAAGGTCGTTTAGCGATTTTTTAGATTTTCAAAATTCGAAAAGAGTAAAAGGTTACGGTCAAAAGACCGTTTTTTCCTGCAGAAAAAAAATAGAGGGTGGCTTACCCGTAGCGCACCGCCACCTAGTGCGCCACGGATAAGCTTGGGCGGGATTCAAATTTCGAATCCCCACCCCGCCCACCTTCCTTCCCCTTCTCTCCTTTTCCTTTTCCTCCCTTCTCATTTCCTTCTTCTTCTCCTCCTTCTCTTTCTCTTTCTCCTCCTCTTCCTCCTCCTAGCAGTGAACATGGTGATGGCGGCGGCCTCCTCCTTGCAGTTCCGACGACGAGACGGCGGGCTCCTTCTTCTCCTCCTCCTCCTCCTCCTCCTTGTAGTTCCGATGACGACGAGGCCTCCTCTTCTTCTTCTTCTTCTCCTCCTCCTCCTCCTCCTCTTCTTCTCCTTCTCCTCCTCCTCTTCTTCTCCTCCTCTTCCTCCTCTTCTTCTTCTCCTCCTCCTCCTCTTCTTCTCCTTCTCCTCCTCCTCTTCTTCTCCTCCTCTTCCTCCTCTTCTTCTTCTCCTCCTCCTCTTCTTCTCCTCCTCTTCCTCCTATTCTCCTCCTCCTCCTTGCAGTTCCGACGACGACGACGAGGAGGCGACAACGAGGCGACGACGGCGACCTACACCGACGCGCGACGATACTGACGACGAGATCCAGATCTGCTGCTTTTTTTTGAATTTTGAAATTTATATCCGTGGCGCACAACACCTAGTGCGCCACGGTTATCGTTTCATACGCGTGGCGCACCTGGACTACTTTCCGTGGCGCACTGGCATGTGCGCCATGCCTATCTTGACACAACCGTGGCGCACCAGGTAGTGCGCCACGGCTAGGAGATAGCCGTAGCGCGAGGCCCGTGGCGCACTGCTAGTGCGCCACAGATGGCCTTTTCAGGTGCGCCACTAAAGGTCGTTTTCCTAGTAGTGACATAATCCTCATAGACTTTAGCTTCGCTACTGGTGAGAAAGTCTCATCGTAGTCAACTCCTTGAATTTGTCGAAACCCTTTTGCGACAAGTCGAGCTTTATAGACAGTAACATTACCATCAACATCTGTTTTCTTCTTGAAAATCCATTTTTTCTCGACAGCCTTCCAGCCATCCGGTAAGTCCACCAAAGTCCATACTTGGTTTTCATACATGGATCCAATTTCGGATTTCATGGCATCTTGCCATTTATTGGAATCTGGGCTCATCATCGCTTCCTCATATGTCACAGGGTCATCAGTGTTGTCCACCAACATGACACTCATAACGGGATCATACCAGTCAGGAGTGGTATGAGTTCTCGTTGACCTGCGAGGCTCTGTAGCAACTTCAACCGAAGTTTCATGATAATCATCATTAGCTTCCTCTCTTATTGGTGCAGGCACCACAGGAACTTCTTCCGGTGCTGCGCTACTCGCAAGTTCGAGAGAAGGTTCAACAACCTCGTCGAGTTCTACTTTCCTTCCAGTCACTTCTTTCGAGAGAAATTCCTTCTCTAGAAAGGATCCATTCTTGGCAACGAAGATTTTGCCTTCGGATCTATGATAGAAGGTATACCCAATAGTTTCCTTCGGGTATCCTATGAAGACGCATTTTTCCGCTTTGGGTTGAAGCTTGTCCGGCTGTTACTTCTTTACATAGGCTTCGCAACCCCAAACTTTAAGGAAAGACAATTTAGGTTTCTTCCCAAACCATAATTCATACGGTGTCGTTTCAACGGATTTAGATGGTGCCATATTTAAAGTGAATGCGGATGTTTCTAATGCATAACCCCAAAATGATGGCGGTAAATCTGTAAGTGACATCATAGAACGAACCATATCTAAGAGAGTTCGATTACGACGTTCGGACACACCATTACGCTGTGGTGTTCCCGGCGGTGTCAATTGTGAAAGTATTCCGCATTTCTTCAAATGCTCGCCAAACTCATAACTTAGATATTCACCTCCACGATCATAACGTAGAAATTTAATCTTTTTGTTACGTTGATTCTCTACCTCACTTTGAAATTCCTTAAACTTCTCGAAAGTTTCGGACTTATTTTTCATGAAATAGATATACCCATATCTACTCAAGTCATCCGTTAAGGTAAGAACATAACGATAACCACCGCACGATGCTACACTCATTGGACCACACACACATCGGTATGTATGATTTCCAATAAGTCCGTAGCTCGCTCCATCATACCAGAAAATGGAGTCTTAGTCATTTTACCCATCAGACATGCTTCGCATCTTTCAAGTGATTCAATAAGTCCATCAGAATGGAGTTTCTTCATACGCTTCACTCCAATGTGACCAAGACGATAGTGCCACATATAGGTCGAGTTATCGCTCAATTTCAAACGTTTAGCTTCAATGTTATTAATATGTGTATTTCCACTATCGAGATTCAATAAGAATATACCATCTACCAAAGGTGCATGTGCATAAAACATATTACCCATATAAATCGAACAACCATTATTCTCGGACTTAAACAAGTAACCGTCTCGCAATAAATAAGATCCCGATATAATGTTCATGCTCAACGCAGGCACCAAATAACAATTATTTAAGTATAAAACTAATCCCGATGGTAGATGAAGAGGTAGCGTGCCGACCGCGATCACATCAACCTTTGATCCATTTCCAACGCGCATCGTCGCCTCGTTCTTCGCTAGCTTCCGTTTATTCTGCAGCACCTGTTTCGGGTTACAAATATGAGCAACCGAACCAGTATCAAATACCCAGGCACTACTACGAGTACTAGTGAGATACACATCAATAACATGTATATCGGATATACCTTTCTTCTTGATGTTGCCGTTCTTCAAATCCGCCAAGTACTTTGGGCAATTCCGCTTCCAGTGACCCTCTTTCTTGCAGTAAAAGCATTCAGTATCAGGCTTAGGTCCAGCTTTGGTCTTCTTCGCCGGTGCGGCAACTTTCTTACCACCCTTCTTGAAGTTTCCCTTTTGCTTAGACTTGCCTTTCTTGAATTTGGTGGTCTTATTGACCATCAACACTTGGTGCTCTTTCTTGATCTCCACTTCTGCAGATTTCAACATGGAGAAGAGTTCTGGCAACTGCTTGTTCATGCTTTGTATATTGTAGTTCGTCACAAAGTTCTTGTAACTTGGTGGCAGTGATTGGAGGACACGGTAAATCCCCAAAGCATTAGGAATCACTATACCCAAGCTTTGGAGTTTGTTTGCGTGCCGAGACATCTTAAGCACATGTTCACTGACGGAGCTGCCCTCTTCCATCTTGCAGTTAAAGAACTTTTCAGAAGCCTCATAATTCTCAACTGCCGCGTGAGTCTCAAATATAAATTTGAGTTCACGGACAATATCATGTGGGTCATGGTTCTCAAACCTTTTATGAAGCTCCGATTCCAAACCATACAAGATAGCACACTGAACTGTGGAGTACTGATTCTTCCGAGCGAAGTAAACGTTCTTTACTTCATCGGTAGCATCAGCTGCAGGAGGGTCACCCAGCGGTGCATGCAGCACATAGGTCAAATTACCAGCATTGAGGACAATCCTCAAATTGCGGAACCAATCCGTGAAGTTGCTTCCATTGTTTTTCAACTTTTCTTTCTCTAGGAACGCATTAAATTGATGGTAGGGGCCGCCATTGATCTACAACATATTTGCAATAGTTCAGACTAAGTTTATGACAAATTGAGTTCTAATTAATAGTTAAATTAATCTAGGTGAACTCCCACTCAAAACAATACCCCTCACATTGTTTCAGTGATCACACGAACCAAATCCACCACATCAAAACCGATCATCACGAGAGTAGATGTAGCTTCAATGGCGAACAATCAACATGTTCATCATATCTTCTATATGACTCATGCTTTACCTTTCGGTGATCTGTGTTCTGAGACCATGTCTGCACATGCTAGGCTCGTCAAGATCAAACCTTAGCTTCCGCATGAGCAAATATGGCTTGCTCACGTTGTATACACTTGCAGAATCTAACACACCCGATAATCACGTGGTGCTTCGAAACAACAAGTTTTAGCAACGGTGCTTACTAAGGATGAACACTTTAAATCTTGAAATTTATGTGCATGAGGGATCATCTTATAATGCTACCGTTGTTAACTAAGCAATACAAGATGCATAAAGGATTAACATCACATGCAATTCATAATATGTGATACGATATGGCCTTTCTTCTTGTGCTTCCGATATCCACCTTCAAGCACGAACATTATATCCATCATCACCGGTATGGCGTCAAGGTCAATGGCGCCGCTTCATGGTTTTCGTCCACCAGCTCCAACTATTACAACTACTTTGAATAGACACGGGGTCTTAACAAAATTTAAAGACAACCATATGGCTCCTGCCAGTTGCCAACTTACAATAAGGAACATTTCATACATCAAATATAATCACAATCATGGCCATATCACATCACAGCACACCCCTGCAAAACAAAATTAGACACCTCTAATTTTCTTTGCATATTTTACGTGGTTTGGAGCTTTCAATAAGTGTCGATCTAAATTACGAACAAGAACCACAACGTTGATGTTTGAACTATCAAGTGCCCGTTGTAAATTGGATCTATACTATAATGGGAGAGACAGACACCCGCAAAGCCACTTATGCAATACAAGTTGCATGTTGAGCGTGGAGCAAGTCTCATGAACGGTGTCATGTAAGGTTAGCCCGGGCCGCTTCATCCCATCATACCGCAAGATGCAAAGTACACAAGAAGCAATTGATAATAAAAGCACCACCGCCCACAATGACCATTATGTTCTACTTGTGCAACAGATCTGCATATAGACACGGCTCTTATACCACTGTAGGGGTTCGTAGCATGGAAAAAAAAATTCTACCGCATGCAAACAAACAAACCAAGATCTATCTACTAGATTGTAGCAACAAGTCGATAGAGGAACTCACCCTCGAAGATTCCAAAGTGGTTAACGAGAGCGGATTCTCGTGGGTGATGTAGTCGTACTCTTGCCGATCTCAAGATCGTGTAGACTATCCTTCCGGCGCTGCGTTCCGGCAGTGCTTCCGCGGTCGGTCACACGTTCGATACTCGATGAAGACTTTCCTCTCCCTTGTTCCAGCAGGCAGGGGAGGTTGTAGAACTCTCCTCGTGATTCCGGCAGCACGACGGCGTGGTACCGGAAGTAAAGGGGAGATCTCGCAGGGCTTCGCCTTAAGCCGGAGCGAGTATGGTGGACTATGAGAGAGGCCTTGGCGATCTAGGGTTTAGAGGGCACCAAGGGAGGAGGCTAGGCCGGCGGCTAGGGCTTGGGGAGAGCCCCAACTCGGCGGCTAGGGCAACCCTAGGGCGGCGGCGACTTGTGGTGGTCGGCGGCTAGGGCTAGGGTTCTGGTGGAGAGAGGTGTAGGCTAGAGGGGGCACCCCTGCCCCTTCTTTTGTAGGTGGGAGGGCGCCGGCCAGGGGGAGGGAGTCCGCCCCCAAGTCGGCCTCCTTGGCCGGCGGTGGAGGGAGGAGGACTTCCTCCCCAAGTAGGTTTCCTACTCTCCCTCCACCAAGCAAACTTGCCGTTTGACTTTTCAAATTGGCGTTTGACTTTTCAAACTAGGATTTGATTTATCCCTTTATTTTGCTCAGCCATGATACCTAGTACATGATGCAACCATTCCACATTGTCATGACACATTCATGTACCCTTTCCCTCCAGAGTGCCGCACCTTCCGGACCCTTCTAGAACATTCCCGATGAAAACACCGGAATCACTCCCCAACTCCGAAACAGGACTTTCCTTATATGAATCTTATTCTCCGGACCATTCCGGATCTCCTCGGGATATCCCGGATCCCATCCGAGACTCCGAACAACATTCAGTCTCTTACTCATTATTCCATAACTACTCAACAACATCGTGAATTATGCGGACATGATCGAGACACTTCTTGTCGTGGTGGTATCACGGCATATGCCATGGGTAGGCTAAAGTTGGGGCCGATGGACGTGGAGGAATCCGGGGAGGGATGATGCAGTGAAGAACGCACTCGTATGAACAAAGAGAAATACAATGTATATTGGATTGAAGCTCTCAAGTGGAGATAACACCTCATTCTATACATCTAATCTCTTATAATCTTGCCATACTTGTGGCTACAATCATGCTCCTTGAGCTGTATCTCCTATGCTTCTATCTAGATCTCTCTCTAAGAGTGGAGGAAGAGGAAGAAGGAGAGCTCCTAGTGAGCAGAGAGGGGAAGAGCCCTTCGGGGCCTCCCCTAGGACGATCCCCCTGGTGCTCCTTATAAAGGGGAGCCCAGGGGACAAGTCTTGTGCTTCAAGCTTAGCATCTAGATGGCATATTCCGGGCATCTTCCAGAGATGCTGAGTATATGGCTTGGCATCTTTGGAGATGCCAGGCATATTCCCTAGCATCTTATTTGATGCTAAGAGCATATCCCTAGCATCTTGTTAGATGCCATGGGCATATTCCATACGTCATGTTCCAGTCTGAGCTGGTGGACTCCCATGACTGGCACAATACTTGTTGGTCTTGTATTGATCCGCTGGCGTGTGTTTATAGAGACTGTGGAGGCATCTGGAGATGAATAACAGGGCGTCCAGGTCGTTATAACTCGGCCCAAGAGCTCAGGGCATAGTGGAAATTCGGCCTGGGAAGGAATTAATTCGGCCTGGGGTCATAAAGCAGCCCAGCCGAATTACTGAGGGCCTAGCCGGCTTTCCTCCTTAGTCGGCCCGAAGTGGAGGCAGCCCAGCCGGGATACCCTGCTTGACTCGGCCTGGAAACCAACTCATCCATGGAGCAGGAATAAGGCCCAGCCGGGGTCTATCTTCTGCCGGCCCAGAAGGGGAGCGCTGGAGCAGTTGGCTGATGCCCTGTGCCGGCCCATCCGAGCTACTCGGTCAATGGACGGTGGCGCAGCGAAGCATTCCCGCGGTGGGCCGAGATGCTCTAAGCTGGCCAACCCGGGTGACGTTGTTGAGGCGAGCAGACTTCGGCGGCCCAGTGCGTCGAGGTGGGCGATGCGGGATTCGGTCGAGGAAGCAGGGGGTTTCGGCGGGAGTGAGCGCTGGCGTCGAGGCGTCTTGGTTCGACGAGGAAGGGTGCCGAGGTGGCGTTGACTCGGCGGGTTGACCCCGTGGGGAGCTAGGTGGGCCGTTCCGAGGTAAGGCCCGTCCGGGTTATGTCCTCCTCCGGGTCTAATTCGGCTTGGTAGCCCAAGGACTGGGCCGAGATTGGTATAGCTCGGCCCAGGTAGTTTTTCCCTCTTATTATTTTCTATTTGCCATACGTTTCTTATCCAGCATAATGTTCCCTTTGTCTCCCTTGTTATTGAGTTGTTGCGCTCGTTATTGTGTCTCTTTATACCTCAACTCTGGGGTATATGGGGTTACATCCTCGACATTAGTCCCCGAATCTATGTGGGATTCGTAGAGTCGCTCATAGACTTTGTATCAAATATTCCCAGAGTTGTCTTATGACTTATAACCTCTTGGTTATATACTTATTTTTCACCCCATGATCTTATTGGTTGTACGTTAGTCATAATTGGATCAGTATTATTTTCACCCCAATAATTGGAGTATTAAGAAGATGTGATGGTAGGAGAAGGATTTTAGACCGAAGCCAAATTCCCCGTGTTGGCATGTACTTTAGTGAAGGGAAAAAGTGTTTCATCAAAAGCGTCATCTCGATAATTGATATCAAGACATTTTAAGCATTTGTGAATATTTCTATAGCCCAGAAATGTACACGGAGTGGATCGACATTCTAGCTTTCTAGCATTGAAGGGACGAAGATTAGGATATCAAGCACATCCAAGTATGTGCATAGAATTGTAATATGGTTTAATTTTCTCAAGAACCTCTAAGGAGGTAGAAAATTTAAGCAATTTATTAGGGAGACGGTTTATCAAATATATAGTGTCAATGAAGGCTTTATCCCAATATTTGAGTGGCATGGATGCATGAGCAAGAAGAGATATGCCAACTACAACAATGTGGCAATGTTTTATTTCAGCGGAGCCATGTTGCTGATGAGCATATAGACATGCGACATGGTGAGTAATTCTAACTTTTTTAACAAAATAATTTAAATGCTCACATCCTCCTCCTCAATCAGATTCCAAGGTAATGATTGTTTTTGTTCAAAACTTGTTTCAACAAGTGCTTGGTATTGATGAAAATTACTGAAAACTTCAGAACAATGTCTGAGAATTAAAATCATCTAAATTTGCTAAAATCATCAATGAAGCTAACATAATAGTTCTTATGACCAAAAGAATCAGGGGCAGGGCCCCATACATCAGAAAAGATAAATTCTAAGGAATGATATGAGACACGGGTTGATCTAGAGTAAGGCAATTGATGTCTCTTTTCCTTTTGACATGCTTCACACACCCATCTTATCATTTTAACTAAAACATGAAAGTTTAGTTTTTCTAATGACTCTTTGAATGATAGGGGATGCTAGGTTGCCTAAACGACACTGCCATCTATGATGGGATGGCTTGGAGACTCCAAAGACTTTTTGGGTGATTGCGAGGATGGTGACTCATGTAGAGGATAGGGGCCACCTTTAGACAGTCCGTCAAGCAGAATTTTCATCATGGCATGATCCTTGGTGCAAAAGAATTTTGGATGAATCTCAAGGAAGGCATTATTATCATTGGGGGAATCGATGAGCAAAAATAAGATTTTTACTAGCATCAGGAACATGGAGAACTTCTTTTAGATGAAGACTTTGATCATGGGTTTGAATAATAGAATCACTAATGTGAGTAATGTTCATACATGCACTATTTGCAGTGTGAACTTGGTCATTGCCGTGATATCGATCATGATCATGGAGCATGTTTAGCTCGCTGATTATGTGATCGGTGGCATCGGTATCCATGATCCAGCCACCATTGGGGTTTTAGTTGCGATTGCTGTTGTAGTTGACATTGGTGGAAGTCCTCTCCTTTGGGATGAAGTCCTTGTTGTAGCAAGTACCAATAGTCCTTGACCACATAGCCCTGATGTTGCAGAGCTCGCACCGAGGGCGGTCACGATAACCGTTGTCATTGCCACGAAGGCGGCCATTGTTGTTGTAGATGACGTGGCCATGACCATTGTTGCCACCATTGTGGTAGCCTCCTTGGCCACCTTTGCCGCCTCCTTGGGGATTTTCACGGCCTTGGTTGCATTTTTTTTTGGAAATGGGCGCTTTATTACTTAACAGTAAGTTTACACCCGGTCTCTGCATAACTAGGATGCACACAGCCGATCAACCACACAGTCTCGGACCAAAGCAATAAAAACAGAATTACAAAATAATGTATATCAAAACATAGTTCTCCAAAGTAGCTAAGGAAGATCTATCCGCAGCGCTTGCTGCCATCCATGTCGGGAGAAGATATCTCACGCTATATTCTCCAACCGCCTACAGCCCTCCGCAAACAAGTCGTGGAACTCCATACGCTGTAGAGAAGTCCATGATCGGTGGACAGCCGTGGCTCGGTAGATAACCTACAAGGGAGAAGATACAATGTTATTAAAAATCTTGTCATTTCTACATAGCCAAAGCGACCAAATAATGGCAAGCGCTCCCACCCTAAATAAAGTCCCATATTTATCATCAATCCCATTCATCCAGTTGCCAAATATATTGATTACCGATCGAGGAGGAGATAAACCAGAGGCTATTTGGATGAGTGACCATATAGCACGAGCAAATTTACAATGGAAGAATAAATGGCGTATTGTCTCATTATGGTGACAAAATACGCATTCAGTACTACCATGCCAATTCCTCCTAACAAGATTATCTTTCGTGAGAATCACCCCTTTACGGAGATACCAAGCGAATATCTTCGTTTTAAGGGATATCCTCATCTTCCAAATTTTACTATTGTCATCAACTGGAATATTAGGTTGGATCAAATCTCTATAAAATGAATCAACAGAAAATTTACAACCATGTAGTAATTTCCATTTGAATTCGTCCATGCCCTCAGATAGCTGTATCCTAGATAATCTTATTAAAATAGTATTCCAAGACACGAGCCTAGGACCTAAGAGACTTCTTCTGAAAGACACATTAGGAGGATTTGTTTCCATTACCTCAACGAGAGTATCCCCTTTGTGCCTAACAATCGAATATAGAGCTAGATATTGTTCATGAAGAGAAGTTTGGCCAAGCCATTTATCTTCCCAGAACCTATTCTTCGAACCATCCCTAATATTAAAATTGCCAAACCGGAAGAAATGATTTTTGGAAGCCATTAGCCCAGCCCAAAAGTATGAATCACTTGGTTTCCAAACCAGTTGAGACACCGCTTTTGAGCCAACATATTTCCTCCATAGAATGGTTTGCCAGACCCCTTCTTCGGTAAGAAGTTTGAATAACCATTTACCCAGTAATGCGGTGTTTTTGACTTTTAAATCATGTATTCCCAATCCACCATATTCTTTGGGTCGGCAAACGACATTCCATTTGGCCAGTCGATATTTCGTTTTCTCACTATCCCCCTTCCAAAAGAATATTGAGCGGAAATAGTCCACTTTTGACAAGACACCTTTTGGTAGATGGAATAATAAGATCATATACAGTAGCATGTTGGTGAGTACTGAATTAATGAGTACCAGTCTTCCACCGAGGGATAGCTATTTACCTTTCCAACTATTAAGACGTTTCTAAAGTCTTTCCTCAACGAGTTTCCATTCGGCAATCATGAGACGTCGATAATGTATCGGTATTCCCAGATAATTGATAGGAAATTGCCCCAGACCACAGCCAAAGAGATCGGCATACATGTGGGCCTCGTATTTAGCCTCGCCAAAACAATACAAGTCACTCTTATGGAAGTTTATTTTTAATCTAGAGAGCTACTCAAATGCTGATAGTATTAACTTCAGATTCTTGCCTTTCTCCATATCATATTCCATAAATAGTATTGTATCATCGGCATATTGAAGAATAGATAGTCCACCATCAACAAGATGTGGAACCAATCCTTCAATTTGGCCATCAGCCTTTGCTCTCTCAATAAGGATAACCAGCATATCCGCCACTATATTAAATAGTATAGGCGATAGCGGATCCCCTTGTCGTAGCCCTTTTTTGGTCTGGAGTAATTACCTGTGTCATCGTTGACATTTATGGCAACACTTCCACCAGACATAAAAGACTGTATGAGAGCACACCACTCTTCTGAAAAACCTTTGATACGGAGTGTTTGGTGTAGGAAAGACCAATTAACTTTATCATAAGTCTTCTCAAAATCAATCTTGAACAATACACCATTTAGTTTTTTTGAGTGTAGTTCATGTATCGTTTTATGCAGGATTACAACGCCATCTAAGATGTTTCTCCCTTGCATGAAAGCAGTTTGAGAAGGGCGAACAACATGATCAGCCACTAAATTCAGTCTAATCATAGCAACCTTTGTAAAAAATTTAAAACTAACGTTAAGGAGGTAGATTGGACGATACTGTTGTATACGTTCTGCATTGTTAACCTTAGGTAGTAAAATTATGTTGACAAAATTTAACCTGAAGAGGTCCAGCTGACCAACTTGCAAAAACTGAAACAAGCGCATAAAGTCCACCTTGATAACTTCCCAGAACTTTTGATAAAACTCTGCTGGAAAGCCATCAGGCCCTGGCGCCTTGTTATGTTCCATTTGGAAGACAACCTTCTTAACCTCCTCCTCAGCATAAGGAGCAGTTAGAAAATTATTTTCCTTAATAGAAACCTGAGGAATATCCTCCGTCCGGGACTCATCCAACGAAAAGGAATTTTTTGTTGGTGCCCCAAACAAGGATTTATAGTAATTGGTAATATAAGATTTAAGATGTTGCTGTCCTTCAATCGTCCCTTCATCCGAATTAGAGAGTGAATAAGTTTATTCTTATGCTTGCCATTTGCAACAGCATAGAAGTATCTTGTATTCGTGTTTTCTTCAAAAATGAATTTAGCTTTAGAACTTTGGTACCACTTGAGTTCTTCCTCACGCAGAAGTCTGGCAATTTCTGCATTCGATTGGTTTTTAAGCTCAATCTCTTGTGCAGTCAATAACCTAACCTCCGCTGAAGCCTCCAAGTCATTAATAATAGCAGAAAGCCGTATTTTTTTCCTTTTTAAGAATACCAGCATTATGTGTAGCTGTATTCTCTTGTTGCAACGTTGTATAGGTGTGCGACCACTAACTGGTTTTTCCCAAATAGCCTTCACCAGATCATAAAAACCATCCTGATCAATCCATCCCAATTCAAACTTGAAGCTGTTTTTGGATTTTTGTGGTGGTGTTCCGACAGATGACAGTAATGGAGCATGATCCGACAAAGCCTTAACACGCTCTAGAGCGCTAATAGTTATCATAGGAAATTTATCTTGCCATTCGGTATCCATAAGAACCCTATCTAATTTTTCATATGTAGGCTCCGGAAGACTATTAGCCCAAGTAAATTGTCTTCCTAACATTGTAACCTCTCTTAAGTCCAAGCTGTCAATGACAGCATTAAACATGAAAGGCCAATGTTCATCAAACCGATTGAGTTGACTTTTCTCATGAGGGAATCTTAGCAAATTAAAATACCCACCTATAAGGATAGGATAGGGATTGTCCTTAGCTAGATTTACCACCTCACATAAAAAATCAGCTTTGTAAACATCCTGGGCAGCCCCGTATACAGCGACTAGAGACCAAACGAAATCATCAGCCTTGTTCTGGATATGGAGTTTAATAAAAAAAATCTCCAACCAAACTAGCTAAGACTTCCATAGTCTCATCTCTGACGCCTAAAAGGATTCCCCCGGATCTCCCCCGCGGTGGATGTGATACCCATGTAAAATCTACTCCACCAGAGAGGCGATTTGTAACACCCTCAGAATCGGACCTATGCAAGTTTTAGCGAAACCCGCCAAACCCGCATAGAAACGATTCAAAGGTGCCCACCAGGCACTTTCGTGCGGGTGGAAAACGAAGTAATAACATTACACAACAGTCCTCGATGGGACCCACAGAACAGATATATACAACAGCGACTCAAAGAGCCAAGAATACAGATATCATATACAAGATCCAAATCACCTGGAAAACGATAGAGCGTCCGACTACGGACAAGATGCAAATGGGGCTAAGAGCCCTGAAGAATAACCAATGGCGTCCATAACCCTGCCCAGGCCAAGCCGGAAGGGTAACCCTGCTAACGACGTCGATCTCAAAACCTGCTTAAACAAAAAGGGGTGCCGACAAAGGCAAAGGAAAAAGAGGAGCGTCAATACTGAGGCCAGTACACGGCGAGTCTAGAATTCGGCGGCCCTCGCCTACATAGGTATGGTGGACTGAGCGGCAGCGGCAGCATGCACTAAACAACCTATAGAGACTCGATACAACTGGCGGTTATCAGAGAGGGGGGTAAGAATGCCCTATCCGGATCCAACCTGAAGCTAACACCAAACAAACCCATCCTGGTGTTTTCCCCCTCGATACCAAACGAGGAAGTCAACCGAGGAACTCACACAGTTGGCAGTTTTATTTATTCAGTTATTGTTGCAGCAATTACTAGTCAGGTATAAATAATCATCCTGATAAAATAAGCAGTGGGCACTTTTAGTCAACCATTCCGTTATAGTTGCAACAATTACTAATCAGATACAGATAGCGTAAGATAAACCCAAAACCCAGCAGTTGTTGGTACTTTTATTCAGCCATTCCGTTATAGTTGCAATACTTACTAGTCAGGTGCAATGGTCGCAAGCGACAATCCAAACAAGCAGTTGTGGGCAGTATTATTTAGCCATTCCATTATAGTGGAGCTGATTACTAGTCATTATAAAGTCAAATTTATAACATTAAACTTTAGTTATGCTTGTCTATGGTCGAGATACTGTGCTCCAAGTCGTCCATAACCGCGGACACGGCTTTCAGAAAGTTTTACCCGGCCGGGGTGCACCAATAGCAACACACACTCGATCAACCTCGGAAAAACCAAATCAAAACCCAACGAGGCTTTCACGACAAAGCAATCACAGGATTCAGAAATATTTCAGGGGGCCACCCCATTGAGTAGAACCGCAACGAAGTAAGCTAGCTCCGAGACGGACTCAAGGTTTGGGTAGACGGCTGTGAACGACTGGGAACCCCAAACGAGGCTTGTCGACACCGCGGAATCGTGTCCCGATCCAAAACAGTACAGTGTGCTATCTGGCGCACAATCGTAAATAAAGCAGTAGCATGGCATAAGTATAGGATCGTAAATAAAACCTCAAACTAGTTTGTGGCCCCAAGAAATAAGACTGAATCAAGCTCTGGCTAAGGGGGGTCCCATATACCTCCCGGATGTGGATAGCGCGATAAATCAAGGAACAGGTATCAAGTACTCGGGGTCCTACGGGACACAAGTGGGCGTTCGGAAACCAAATATTATCTATCACCCACCGATGCCTCTGCTTACTTCAATTTTTAGTTGTTAAACAAGAATTAAAATGAACGATAAGTAAAACCATGATCATCTCCAACATCAACATGCGGCAATACATCAACAACTGTGGCACTTGACGACACGCAACGGCACTTGAGCAAGCGACTACGACGCGCAAGTCCAACTATCTACCAAACAACAGGTAATAGGATGTGTCCAAGGCAATATAGGGCTGCACGGTATATCACAGGTACGGAAAACTAAAGCATCGCAACACAGATAGCAATAGATCAACAGGAGGGAATAAATACTATAAAAGTAAGATAGGTAGAAAGGGGAAGATGCTCGCCTGAAAAGCATTGTCGAAGGTTCATCCGAAGATCGGGGCGAAGCTCACATCAACTCAACGGTCTTATCCGCGAAGAAGCAAAACACTAGAATAAACACCGGGTGCAAGATTTAATACAACGGCAGAAGATCGGGCATGATGCATGAATTATGTATGACATGGCAAGCTGCGATGCAATTAGGTCATATTAAGCGGAACCGGGGTCCCGACAATTGATTATATGGTTCAAGTTGTTTATCTACCCCGCAAATTAAATGTGGTGTTAGCATGGCAAAAGATAGCACCGGTTCGCTACACAAATTTAAATGAGGCCGATATAAGGCTAGATTTGCCCGCATATGGGCCCCATATTTAATTATTAAGTGAATCGGCACAAGGCCCCAAAACCACACAAATATGCATGCAAGATGTCAATTAAAGATGCAACAATTTATATAGTTGACAATTTATAAAATAGGGTTCTCGGAAGAGGGGTTCACATATTGAGGGGTCTCGACGATCTTGGGGTTCCGGGGTTCGGGGTCGGTCTCGGGGTCCGGATCTGGGGTTCGGGATTCGACGGGAACATTCTCGGATAACGGAGGTGGATCTTGGCGTTCCGGGAAGCCGGACTTGGTTCGGTGTCGGGGCGTGTCGAATTCTTCCGGGCCGACGCCGTTCTAGTCGTCGTGACGGTCTTGTCGGGTTCTCAAGTCGGGTCGGTCTTGTCTTCGGGGTGAAGAACTTGGTGTCCGGGCGGAGTGCTTGTCATATCCGGTGGCGATCTTGGCGCTCGGTGTCCGGTAGGCGTACTTGTCGGCACGGGGTTCGGGTTCCGGGTTCGGATCTTGGCGTCCTACGGATCGGTCTTTAGGCATGTGCCAGCGGGTTCCATGAGGCCGAGCTTGGCAAGGCGAGGGGACTTGGCGGAGACGGAGCCCACCTCGAAGACTAGCTCGTCTCCATCGGCGCGGATCCCGTGATGGACCACCGGCGAAAGAAGGCCTTGACGCTGATGCCGCTGAGCCCGGAGATGCGACCGTCGGAGGGCGGTGAGGAGGTGGCTCGCGCGCGGACAGAGGCTGAAGGCGGCGACCTGGCTTGGGCGAGCTTGGCGGCCGCTCGAGGGCGCAGACGGGGAGGGCGATGCGGTCGCGGCTCGGGGACGGGTGGCGCCGGCGGCGCAGCGCCGCGCGGAGGAGGGTTGCCGTCGGGGTCGTGGAGGCGAGGCGAGGGTGCAGGCTCCGGCGGCCAGGGTCCGGAGGCGGGGCGACGCTGACGAGGGCCGGCGACGAGCTGGACGCGCAGAGGGCGGCGGTTGGTGAGCGCGGGCGGCGCGGACACGCGCCGGCAGAGGGAGGTCGGAGGCGGGGAAGAGAGGGGCCGGGCGACGGGGTGCGGACGAGGCGCGGGTGAGGGAGGAGCGGCGCCGGCGGGGTCGGGGTGGCTCCGCGGACGCGGCTAGCGGGCGGGGCACTGGCGGCGCGGGCGGGTCGCGGAGCTCGCCGGCGCGGGCTCGATGGAGGGCGGCGAGCGCGGGGACGGGGACGGAGGACGAGGCGGGGACGCAGGACGACGCCGGTGAGGCAGAGCGGCGGTGGGCGGTTGCTGCGGAGGGTGAAGGGAAGCGGGGCGAGCCGGTCGAGGCGGAAGGCGAGCGCGGGGCGGTGAGGAGGGGCGCCGGAGGAAGGCCTGGCGGGCGCGCTCGCCGGCGCAAGGAGGCGGCAGCGGCCGCGGTGGAGCAGGGCTTGCGGGGTCGGGATAGAGAAGAAGACAGGGAGAGGGAGACGCGGGGGGTCCGTGGGCGCGTGGGCAGGGGAGTGGGGGCGGGTCCCACAGGCAGAGAGAGAGGGCCAGGACCCAGGAGGTGCTGTGAGGCCGGTGGGGCCCAGGGGTTGCGGGGCCAGGGAGAGAGGGCTGTGTGGGGAAGGTGGGAACTGGGCAGCAGGCGTGCGTGTAGAGTGTGCTGCGTGTGCGTGTGTGGTGTTTGGTGTGTGGGGGCTGTGTGGGTTGTGTGGGATGAGAGAGAGAGGTGGGGAGAGGGTAGGATTAGGTGGCAGTTTCTGGTTGGGTGGGGTGGTGGACAGGGCGACGTGGCGACATAGGATAGGTTGGGGTGAGGTGGCCAAAGTGGGTGGGTAGATTATCTGGTAGCCTTAGGATTAATAGGGTGGGTTAGGTGGACCGTTTGTAAAATCCTGGGGGTGGTCGTTCGGGTCGAAACGGCCCGTTCGACTGCCCCCGCTAAAATAATTAATTAAATTATTTATCTCAACCAGCGTTTTGCAAACTGGCAACGGACAAAACAAAATACTCCGGTGACCCGGGTTTGCGCGATAATTAAGGTGGGCCGTTTTTAGAAAACAAAACGGGCTTTGCGAAAATAGTTTTGGCAAACAATGCATGATGATGACGATGCAATGCACAAATTCAACGCGATTTTCTAGTAGTGGTTTTGCGGGATGCCACAATTCGACACCACTAACAATGGATCTCGCCCTCGAGATCCGCCTCATGGTACCGGAAGGATAGTCGGCGATCTGCGTCTTCTCGCTTCGTGTAGATCCTCGCGACACCACTAACAAGAGGTCGTTGTCCGGGATCGTCGAGAGAACACTCCGGAAAACAAAAGGTCGAAGATAGAGGTATCAACAAATAAAGCCACCTCTAACTCCGGTAGGGAGAGGGAACCGATGCATTCTCATCCACTTCAATGTACAAAAGCGAATAGAGTGAGTAGTCAGTATGGGGGCCAATCCATCACGCACCCAAACTATTACTCTGCACAATCAGTGGAAAAGCGTGCAACCATTCTCGGAATCAGACTGAAGATCTCGACAAGCGAGGTTCGGAACAAAGGAGTGATGCAGACTTTGCATCGGATCTGGCGTAGATGAGGTCGTCGCGTCGGAAAACACCGGAAGACACAAAGAATGGAACAAAGAATGGTACCACAGTAGACGGATTCCTCAGGCAGCTTGAACACCGGATGGTAGGACACCGTTACCAAAGGAGGAAGCGAAACCCTGAAGGTACGACGGAACCCAACCACGAGAAATCCTGGACTCGAAGAGAGAGAAGAGAGCGGATTCAAAACGCGTAAAGATAAGAGGAGAACAGCAGAGGGGTAAGGAGTAAAATCAGACCTAAACAGAACTATCCAACCGATTTTTGCAAAATAGTTTTGACACTCTACTTCGGCCGTTAGCTAGGTTATCCTACAGGCTGGACTTGTGGGGTATCGCAACTGCTGAGCTCTGATACCACTCTGTAACACCCTCAGAATCGGACCTATGCAAGTTTTAGCGAAACCCGCCAAACCCGCATAGAAACGATTCAAAGGTGCCCACCAGGCACTTTCGTGCGGGTGGAAAACGAAGTAATAACATTACACAACAGTCCTCGATGGGACCCACAGAACAGATATATACAACAGCGACTCAAAGAGCCAAGAATACAGATATCATATACAAGATCCAAATCACCTGGAAAACGATAGAGCGTCCGACTATGGACAAGATGCAAATGGGGCTAAGAGCCCTGAAGAATAACCAATGGCGTCCATAACCCTGCCCAGGCCAAGCCGGAAGGGTAACCCTGCTAACAACGTCGATCTCAAAACCTGCTTAAACAAAAAGGGGTGCCGACAAAGGCAAAGGAAAAAGAGGAGCGTCAATACTGAGGCCAGTACACGGCGAGTCTAGAATTCGGCGGCCCTCGCCTACATAGGTATGGTGGACTGAGCGGCAGCGGCAGCATGCACTAAACAACCTATAGAGACTCGATACAACTGGCGGTTATCAGAGAGGGGGGGTAAGAATGCCCTATCCGGATCCAACCTGAAGCTAACACCAAACAAACCCATCCTGGTGTTTTCCCCCTCGATACCAAACGAGGAAGTCAACCGAGGAACTCACACAGTTGGCAGTTTTATTTATTCAGTTATTGTTGCAGCAATTACTAGTTAGGTATAAATAATCATCCTGATAAAATAAGCAGTGGGCACTTTTAGTCAACCATTCCGTTATAGTTGCAACAATTACTAATCAGATACAGATAGCGTAAGATAAACCCAAAACCCAGCAGTTGTTGGTACTTTTATTCAGCCATTCCGTTATAGTTGCAATACTTACTAGTCAGGTGCAATGGTCGCAAGCGACAATCCAAACAAGCAGTTGTGGGCAGTATTATTTAGCCATTCCATTATAGTGGAGCTGATTACTAGTCATTATAAAGTCAAATTTATAACATTAAACTTTAGTTATGCTTGTCTATGGTCGAGATACTGTGCTCCAAGTCGTCCATAACCGCGGACACGGCTTTCAGAAAGTTTTACCCGGCCGGGGTGCACCAATAGCAACACACACTCGATCAACCTCGGAAAAACCAAATCAAAACCCAACGAGGCTTTCACGACAAAGCAATCACAGGATTCAGAAATATTTCAGGGGGCCACCCCATTGAGTAGAACCGCAACGAAGTAAGCTAGCTCCGAGACGGACTCAAGGTTTGGGTAGACGGCTGTGAACGACTGGGAACCCCAAACGAGGCTTGTTGACACCGCGGAATCGTGTCCCGATCCAAAACAGTACAGTGTGCTATCTGGCGCACAATCGTAAATAAAGCAGTAGCATGGCATAAGTACAGGATCGTAAATAAAACCTCAAACTAGTTTGTGGCCCCAAGAAATAAGACTGAATCAAGCTCTGGCTAAGGGGGGTCCCATATACCTCCCGGATGTGGATAGCGCGATAAATCAAGGAACAGGTATCAAGTACTCGGGGTCCTACGGGACACAAGTGGGCGTTCGGAAACCAAATATTATCTATCACCCAGCGATGCCTCTGCTTACTTCAATTTTTAGTTGTTAAACAGGAATTAAAATGAACGATAAGTAAAACCATGATCATCTCCAACATCAACATGCGGCAATACATCAACAACTGTGGCACTTGACGACACGCAACGGCACTTGAGCAAGCGACTACGACGCGCAAGTCCAACTATCTACCAAACAACAGGTAATAGGATGTGTCCAAGGCAATATAGGGCTGCACGGTATATCACAGGTACGGAAAACTAAAGCATCGCAACACAGATAGCAATAGATCAACAGGAGGGAATAAATACTATAAAAGTAAGATAGGTAGAAAGGGGAAGATGCTCGCCTGAAAAGCATTGTCTAAGGTTCATCCGAAGATCGGGGCGAAGCTCACATCAACTCAACGGTCTTATCCGCGAAGAAGCAAAACACTAGAATAAACACCGGGTGCAAGATTTAATACAACGGCAGAAGATCGGGCATGATGCATGAATGATGTATGACATGGCAAGCTGCGATGCAATTAGGTCATATTAAGCGGAACCGGGGTCCCGACAATTGATTATATGGTTCAAGTTGTTTATCTACCCCGCAAATTAAATGTGGTGTTAGCATGGCAAAAGATAGCACCGGTTCGCTACACAAATTTAAATGAGGCCGATATAAGGCTAGATTTGCCCGCATATGGGCCCCATATTTAATTATTAAGTGAATCGGCACAAGGCCCCAAAACCACACAAATATGCATGCAAGATGTCAATTAAAGATGCAACAATTTATATAGTTGACAATTTATAAAATAGGGTTCTCGGAAGAGGGGTTCACACATTGAGGGGTCTCGACGATCTTGGGGTTCCGGGGTTCGGGGTCGGTCTCGGGGTCCGGATCTGGGGTTCGGGATTCGACGGGAACATTCTCGGATAACGGAGGTGGATCTTGGCGTTCCGGGAAGCCGGACTTGGTTCGGTGTCGGGGCGTGTCGAATTCTTCCGGGCCGACGCCGTTCTAGTCGTCGTGACGGTCTTGTCGGGTTCTCAAGTCGGGTCGGTCTTGTCTTCGGGGTGAAGAACTTGGTGTCCGGGCGGAGTGCTTGTCATATCCGGTGGCGATCTTGGCGCTCGGTGTCCGGTAGGCGTACTTGTCGGCACGGGGTTCGGGTTCCGGGTTCGGATCTTGGCGTCCTACGGATCGGTCTTTAGGCATGTGCCAGCGGGTTCCATGAGGCCGAGCTTGGCAAGGCGAGGGGACTTGGCGGAGACGGAGCCCACCTCGAAGACTAGCTCGTCTCCATCGGCGCGGATCCCGTGATGGACCACCGGCGAAAGAAGGCCTTGACGCTGATGCCGCTGAGCCCGGAGATGCGACCGTCGGAGGGCGGTGAGGAGGTGGCTCGCGCGCGGACAGAGGCTGAAGGCGGCGACCTGGCTTGGGCGAGCTTGGCGGCCGCTCGAGGGCGCAGACGGGGAGGGCGATGCGGTCGCGGCTCGGGGACGGGTGGCGCCGGCGGCGCAGCGCCGCGCGGAGGAGGGTTGCCGTCGGGGTCGTGGAGGCGAGGCGAGGGTGCAGGCTCCGGCGGCCAGGGTCCGGAGGCGGGGCGACGCTGACGAGGGCCGGCGACGAGCTGGACACGCAGAGGGCGGCGGTTGGTGAGCGCGGGCGGCGCGGACACGCGCCGGCAGAGGGAGGTCGGAGGCGGGGAAGAGAGGGGCCAGGCGACGGGGTGCGGACGAGGCGCGGGTGAGGGAGGAGCGGCGCCGGCGGGGTCGGGGTGGCTCCGCGGACGCGGCTAGCGGGCGGGGCACTGGCGGCGCGGGCGGGTCGCGGAGCTCGCCGGCGCGGGCTCGATGGAGGGTGGCGAGCGCGGGGACGGGGACGGAGGACGAGGCGGGGACGCAGGACGACGCCGGTGAGGCAGAGCGGCGGTGGGAGGTTGCTGCGGAGGGTGAAGGGAAGCGGGGCGAGCCGGTCGAGGCGGAAGGCGAGCGCGGGGCGGTGAGGAGGGGCGCCGGAGGAAGGCCTGGCGGGCGCGCTCGCCGGCGCAAGGAGGCGGCAGCGGCCGCGGTGGAGCGGGGCTTGCGGGGTCGGGATAGAGAAGAAGACAGGGAGAGGGAGACGCGGGGGGTCCGTGGGCGCGTGGGCAGGGGAGTGGGGGCGGGTCCCACAGGCAGAGAGAGGGCCAGGACCCAGGAGGTGCTGTGAGGCCGGTGGGGCCCAGGGGTTGCGGGGCCAGGGAGAGAGGGCTGTGTGGGGAAGGTGGGAACTGGGCAGCAGGCGTGCGTGTAGAGTGTGCTGCGTGTGCGTGTGTGGTGTTTGGTGTGTGGGGGCTGTGTGGGTTGTGTGGGATGAGAGAGAGAGGTGGGGAGAGGGTAGGATTAGGTGGCAGTTTCTGGTTGGGTGGGGTGGTGGACAGGGCGACGTGGCGACATAGGATAGGTTGGGGTGAGGTGGCCAAAGTGGGTGGGTAGATTATCTGGTAGCCTTAGGATTAATAGGGTGGGTTAGGTGGACCGTTTGTAAAATCCTGGGGGTGGTCGTTCGGGTCGAAACGGCCCGTTCGACTGCCCCCGCTAAAATAATTAATTAAATTATTTATCTCAACCAGCGTTTTGCAAACTGGCAACGGACAAAACAAAATACTCCGGTGACCCGGGTTTGCGCGATAATTAAGGTGGGGCGTTTTTAGAAAACAAAACGGGCTTTGCGAAAATAGTTTTGGCAAACAATGCATGATGATGACGATGCAATGCACAAATTCAACGCGATTTTCTAGTAGTGGTTTTGCGGGATGCCACACGATTGAGTTGACTTTGTGAGAAATCACGTCTACCAGTCTCAGAAATACCCAAAAAATCCAACTTATAGTCTCTCACACAATCGGCAAAGAACAAATGTTTAGCCAAGTCACGAAGACCTCTGCTATTTGAGAACATGCCATTCATTGAGAAACAATTGGAGATTTGGATACACGTGACCTCTTACGGGACCGTTGGCTCTTTGATTTCCGACCAGAAGCTGTAAGATCATAGAATGAATCCAGTCCAGTCTCATCAAATCCCCCACATCTGATACTTTACCAAATAAGTGAGATAGGAGATGACCATCTACTGTGGCATGCAACTCCTCCTCCTCCATTGGTGAAGAGTCAGGAACAACAGAGATTTTAGGAGTAATCGTTAGACGGTCAACCTCCATATGTCTCAAAATAGAACTAGAAATATTAACTTCAGTTACAGATCTCCCCAAACTAACACCAACGTTAGCCAGCTTATCCATAATAGAGTTGTTGGAAAAAGAAAGAAAGGATTTAGAAGATATACCCGGGGTGTCCAAATTATTTTCCGCCTTCCTACGCATGGCCTTGCCCAAGGAGTCCTCATATGTGGCTGAGCCCCCCAGAGCGTCGACACCATGACGAGAACTCCTGCGAGCTGGGGTCCCAGCTACGAAGTTAGGACCTTCTGTGACAGGGGACAACCCAACCCCTCCTGGGTCAGGTCAATCCCCCCGGTCACAGGTCCACCATCCGAGCTAGAGCTCCCCTCCATGTCCTCCGGACAAGCACCGTGGGAGGGCCTCCAGCATCCCGCGTCACAGTCGAAGAAGGTTGCACCGCCAGGGACATAGGTGAAGCACCCTGTGCCCCGGCATCCAACCCGACAGCCCCGCGGTCGGCGAGCCCCACCTGGGCCAGCCTCCGCGCCGAAGACCCAAAGACGACCTCCTGCACGACCGGTACCACCTCCTGTAGCACCGGATCCGCATGCGAGGGAATAGAATGACCCAACATGTTAGTTCTCCCACGCGTGGGAGAAGCCGAAAGATAAGAAACACAAGACGTACAAGGCCTTGGTTGCATGATCACCTCCTCCACGGCCACTGGAGTGGCTGCGACCACTGAACATGACGGCGTTGGCATAAGATTGCAAGGAGCCAGTGCCATGGAGCATCTACTAGCGGCTCTCATAAGACAAGAGTTCTGAATAAATCTCGCTCACCGTGATGGGAGCGGTCCTAGCGAGTATGGAAGCAAAGAGGGAGTCTTAACTGAGGTCATGTAGATCAGCAAGGATGTAGGAGACCATGTCCTCATCTTTGAGTACCTTTCCAGCGGATCATCTCGTTCTCCAACGACTTCATCGTGGCAACGTACTCCCATGGTTTTGGTACCCTTCTCCGCAATGGCGAGGGTGATGAAGGTTTTTCTGCAAGGGCGATGCGGGTTTTGGTGGTGTATGCACAAGATCGAGCCGCGTACATCTCTTGCAGTGCCTTCCACAACTTGGTTAACATCTTGACAGCAATGATATGCAGCAAGAGAGAGAGAGGAGAGAGAGAGAGATGAGAGGCCGGCCAGTGCAGCAAGCACAGCTCCACGACCACCTGCCCAAGTCCACCTCGCCGATACACGTACCACCTTACTACTCCCAAACGAACGATGTAAGAGGCACAGGAGGCAGCCCGCCTGCCAGGAGAGACAACCCCGAACGGCACCGAGCCGTGTGAGGATCTATCGATCTGGATTTGATTGCTATGCATCGATCTAGATCTCGTTATAGGGGAACCGCCGGACAACACCACACACAGGCACCCTAGCCGTGCTGGAGCTCGCCCATGGCTGGATCTAGCCGCCCACTACCTCAACTGCTGAACACCGCCTCGAATTCGTAGCCGTTGGGGAGAGTTGGGTCACATGGGGGACATGGAGGAGGGAAAAGTTTGGCAGGGTTGCAGCCGGAGGAAATGTGCAGGCCCCACCGCCGCCATCGGCCGGCCGGCGGCTACCAGCAGCGACGACGAGGGATGGGACGGCAGGGAGAGGAGCTTTGGGAGCGGAGGTGGGGAGTCGCTGTTTTCTTTTTCCGAATCCTTGCTGGCCATTGACGCCCTGACTTCTGGCCGTCGGTGTAGCAAATGCCGTCGGTCTAGGACTTGATTTCGGTACTTCAATCCACGTAGCTTTCCCTCACTCCCCCTTGAAAAAAATATCTTGCGGAAACAACTAAACAATCTTCCGCATTTACTCCCCACGGATTTCTGCTACTGCACATCCAAGGTTAATTTCTCCATTACGGATTTCAGCATTAGGAAGCCTTTCAAACCTTCACAAAAACCGTTTTCACAATTTTGTTGAGTCACCACTTATTCTATGAGAACCTTCTTGAGAGCATAGTTGTCATTCTTGTGTTTGTTCCAAAACTTGGTTAATTATGTCATGACTTTGATGCTTGTATCTCTGATATCTTTATCTCTAGTCTTCATGTGAAAATCAGAGGTGCCTCAGAATTTATATTGTGCTCTTCAAAAAAAGGCAAGCGAGATACCACTCTACCATACCTTATTATGAGCATTGCAATGTTGCTTATGTTTATGTTTCATGCTACTTATTATTCTTGAGTTGGTTTCTCTTCATAGCTTGCAATGAATATTGAGTACACTTAGTTGCATACTCCTTATTATGAATTGTCTAAGCATCTACTCCTGTGTTGAGAATATTTACATCATATCAAGCAAAGTGTTGGTGAAAGTTCTTTTATTGCACCTAGTTTTCAACTAAATTGCTTGAGGACAAGCAATAATCTAAGCTTGGGGGGAGTTGATACGTCCAAAACGTATCTACTTTCTCGAACACTTTGCTATTGTTTCTTCTCTAAACTTGTGTGATTTGGTTACAACTAACACGGACTGACGCTGTTTTCAGTAGAATTACTTTGGTGTCTTGTTTTTGTGCAGAAAATGAACTATCAGGAAAAATCCCAGAAAATGTGCCAAAAATTATATTTCACCAGAAGATCCACGGAGCCAAAAGGGGAGCCAGAGGGGAGGCCTGGGGGGCCCTGACCCACCCCAGGCACGGGCCCACTGACCCCACGCCTGGGGGAGGTTTGGCCATCCCAGGTAGCTTCTCGGCCTCCCTCTGCGTCTATAAGTTGCCTTCTGACCTAAAAATAGAGGGGGGTTCGATAGTTTTCCAAAAAGAGTTCCACTCTGCCGCCGCCACCAGAAACCAAGATTCGGATCCAGAAACTCTGCTCTGGCACCCTGCCGGGACGGGGAATTTGGAGAGGATCATCGCCATCGTCATCACCAACGCATCTCCATCAACCACCGATGTTTACCTCATCCATGAGTGAGTAATCCCCCGATGTAGGCTTGGGGATGATAGGGATTGGATGAGTTCTGTCGTGGTGGTATCACGGCATATGCCATGGGTAGGCTAAAGTTGGGGCCGATGGACGTGGAGGAATCCGGGGAGGGATGATGCGGTGAAGACCGCACTCATATGAACAAAGAGAAATACAATGTATATTGGATTGAAGCTCTCAAGTGGAGATAACACCTCATTCTATACATCTAATCCCTTATAATCTTGCCATACTTGTGGCTACAATCATGCTCCTTGAGCTGTTTCCCCTATGCTTCTGTCTAAGCTCTCTGTGAGAGTGGAGGAAGAGGAAGAAGGAGAGCTCCTAGTGAGCAGAAAGGAGAGGAGCCCTTCGGGGCCTCCTCCAGAACGATCCCCCTGGTGCTCCTTATAAAGGGGAGCCCAGGGGACAAATCTTGTTCCCCACGATTGGTATCTAGGCAGCATATTCTCGACATCTTCTTAGATGCTGAGCATATGACTTGGCATCTTTGGAGATGCCAGGGCATATTCCTTAGCATATTCCTAGATGCCATGGGCATATGCCATACACCCTGTGTCAGTCTGAGCTGGTGGGCTCCAAGACTGGCACGATACTTGTCGCTCTTGTCCTGACTCGATGGCGTGTTCTTGTGAAGACCGTGGAGGCATCTGGAGGTAAATTACAGGGCGTATAGATCATTATAACTCGGCCCAAAGGTCCTATAGGGTGTGTCAACTCGGCATGGGTTTTGGTTGATTCGGCCTGGGGGAGAGGCAGCCCAGCCGGATCATCTAGTGGCCCAGCCGAGGTCCGGCAGCGGCCCAGCCGGGTTCCCCTTCAGTCGGCCCACGCGGGCGTGATGGCGTGAAGTGGAGCTGGTGACGTTGCCCCGTGGTGGGCCGAGCTTGCCTTTATTAGGCCCACCCGGGAGCTACCTGCTGCGCATCCGGCGAGGTTGGAGAGAGCCCCGCGGTGGGCCGAGGTTCCTCCTTCCCGGCCCACCCGGGCGGCGTCGAAGGAGCGAGGTGGCGAGGAGGCAGTCTGGCGCGGGGAGCGAGCGGTGGCTTGGCGATGCTGGCGGGATCGGTGGCGTGGGGAGTCCGGCGTCGAGGTGGCTAGCTGGAGTAGTTCGGTGCTGGGCCAGGTCGTTTGGTGGGCCGGATGGGAGGACTCGGCCCAGGAGGGTAATTCGGCTCTTAGAGCTTTAGTTCGGCCTGTTCACTGTAGATCTGGTCCAGTAGTGGTGAGGGCTGGGCCGACTTAGTGTTAACTCGGCCCAGACTTGTTTTTTGCCTTAGTATTTTTCTATTGGACTGATATTGAGTATTATTTTCTCATATACATTTCTTATTGATTCACTTAACTCGTCAACTCTGGGGTACCCGGGGGTACACCCCCGACATTAGTCCCCGAGGCTATGTGGGACTCGTAGAGTCGTGCATAGGCTTTATACTTAATTTCTCCAGAGTTGTTTATTCGGCCTGTAGTCTTTTCATATATCATTGATTTCTAGCCCTCTAAGGTACTGGTTCATAACCCCTTTTGGGTAAGTTTTTAGACTTCTGGCCTGCTTTGGCTCCGGTCATAACCTCTTTGGATAAGTTTCTGGACTCCTGGCCTTTTTGGGCCGTGGTCTTAACCTCCTCGGGTACGTTTCTGGACTTCTGGCCTTCTGGGCACTGGTCATAACCCCTTTGGGTAAGTTTCTGGACTTCTGGCCTTCATGGGCACTGGTCTTTTAACCTTTTTGGGTAAGTAATGAATACTGGCATTATCGGGCACTGCTCTTTTAACCTCATTAGGTAAGTTATGAGTTCTTGCCTTCTTTGGCATTGCTCTTTTAACCTCATTGGGTATGTTTCAAGTTCTTGCCTTCTTTGGCATTGCTCTTTTAACCTCATTGGGTAAGTTACGAGTTCCTGCCTTCTTGGCCATTGCTCTTTTAACCTCATTGGGTAAGTTACGAGTTCCTGCCTTCTTGGCCATTGCTCTTTTAACCCCATTGGGTAAGTTACAAGTTCTTGCCTTCTTTGGCATTGCTCTTTTAACCTCATTGGGTAAGTTTCGAGTTCCTGCCTTCTTGGGCATTGCTCTTTTAACCTCATTGGGTAAGTTACGAGTTCCTGCCTTCTTGGGCATTGCTCTTTTAACCCCATTGGGTAAGTTATGAATTCCTGCCTTCTTGGGCATTGCTCTTTTAACCCCATTGGGTAAGTTACAAGTTCTTGCCTTCTTTGGCATTGCTCTTTTAACCTCATTGGGTAAGTTACGAGTTCCTGCCTTCTTGGGCATTGCTCTTTTAACCCCATTGGGTAAGTTATGAATTCCTGCCTTCTTGGGCATTGCTCTTTTAACACCATTGGGTAAGTTACAAGTTCTTGCCTTCTTTGGCATTGCTCTTTTAACCTCATTGGGTAAGTTTATGAGCTCTTGCCTTATTGGGCACTGCTTTTTTAACCCCTTTGGGTAAGTTATGAGCTCTGGCCTTATTGGGCACAGCTCTTTTAACCTCATTGGGTAAGTTTATGAGCTCTTGCCTTATTGGGCACTGCTTTTTTAACCCCTTTGGGTAAGTTATGAGCTCTGGCCTTATTGGGCACTGCTCTTTTAACCCCATTGGGTAAGTTATTATCCGAGTTAACTCATCCCAAATCCGAGTTACTTTACTCAAAATTGACTTTATGCCTTAAGTCTGAGTCATCTGACTCAAATCCGAGTTATATGACTCAAATCCGAGTTATATGACTCAAATCCGAGTTAACTCATCCCAAATCCGAGTTACCTTACTCAAAATTAACTTTATGTCTTAGTCTGAGTCATCTCACTCAAATCCGAGTTAACTATTTGCCACGATATAGCTTGATTTGGCGTGATGACGATAATTTGCCTTTGATATGGATCCGAGATATAGATCCGAGATTAAGCTTTGGGATATGATAATAGGGCTAACCGCTGAGAGATCTGATTCGAGATGTAGATATGAGATATAGATTCGAGATATGATAAGCTGGCCAATAATCATCCGAGATATGGGATAACCTGGCAAGATGGTGAGATATCAATCCGAGTCATAACATAACCTGGCAATCTGATGAACTGAACAAAGCTTCGGCCTGAATCAGAGATATGATTAGTACGCCGAGTCTGAATACCAATCCGAATTATAATATACCCTGGCAAGCTGAATCAAATGTTAGTCCGAATCAGGGACAATCTACTGAGCTGAGTTAAAGGTTAATTCAAAGCATAAACAAATTGACTTCAAGTTATATCTGAATCATCAATAAGCTGGCCGGTAAGCTGAGTTAAAGGACAATCCAAAGCATAAATAAACTGACTCAAATTCTATCCAACTCATAAGTAAGCTGACTCAAATTCTATCTGGATCATAAATAAGTTGATTCAAATTCTGTCCGAGTTATAAATAAGCTGGCTGGGGAGCCGAGTTAATGGATAATCCAAAACATAAACTAACTGACTCAAAATCTATCTGAATCACAAATAAGCTGATTCAACTTATGGCCGAGTTATAAATAAGCTGGCTGATGTACAGATCTAAATCAACATGATGTTCTCTTAATCCAAAGGTGACTCTAAGGATAAGTCGGCTAGTCCCCGGGTTAAGTTCTTTTCTCCCCGGGGTGAAGGATTGAGTGTAGGTGACTGAGTTATCTGGCACTTACAGTATACTTGGGGAAGTGTTTGAGTGAGTCTTGCTAAGTCATACGTGCCTTGCTGAGTTATTTGGTACTTATAGTAGGCTTGGAGTAGTGCTTGAGTCCTTCTTGCTGAGTCTTACCTGTTTTGTTGAGTCAGACCTGGAGACCCTTTGCGCTTACCCCTTTGTTCTCTGTTCGCTTGGTGAAGCTGAATGAGCCCTATGAGGAAGAAGTTGATGAAGATGTTCCCGTCCGGATGGAAACCCAACCAACGCCACTAAAGGCCCCACGGTGGGCGCCAAATGTCGTGGTGGTATCACGGCATATGCCATGGGTAGGCTAAAGTTGGGGCCGATGGACGTGGAGGAATCCGGGGAGGGATGATGCGGTGAAGACCGCACTCATATGAACAAAGAGAAATACAATGTATATTGGATTGAAGCTCTCAAGTGGAGATAACACCTCATTCTATACATCTAATCCCTTATAATCTTGCCATACTTGTGGCTACAATCATGCTCCTTGAGTTGTTTCCCCTATGCTTCTGTCTAAGCTCTCTGTGAGAGTGGAGGAAGAGGAAGAAGGAGAGCTCCTAGTGAGCAGAAAGGAGAGGAGCCCTTCGGGGCCTCCTCCAGAACGATCCCCCTGGTGCTCCTTATAAAGGGGAGCCCAGGGGACAAATCTTGTTCCCCACGATTGGTATCTAGGCAGCATATTCTCGACATCTTCTTAGATGCTGAGCATATGACTTGGCATCTTTGGAGATGCCAGGGCATATTCCTTAGCATATTCCTAGATGCCATGGGCATATGCCATACACCCTGTGTCAGTCTGAGCTGGTGGGCTCCAAGACTGGCACGATACTTGTCGCTCTTGTCCTGACTCGATGGCGTGTTCTTGTGAAGACCGTGGAGGCATCTGGAGGTAAATTACAGGGCGTATAGATCATTATAACTCGGCCCAAAGGTCCTAGAGGGTGTGTCAACTCGGCATGGGTTTTGGTTGATTCGGCCTGGGGGAGAGGCAGCCCAGCCGGATCATCTAGTGGCCCAGCCGAGGTCCGACAGCGGCCCAGCCGGGTTCCCCTTCAGTCGGCCCACGCGGGCGTGATGGCGTGAAGTGGAGCTGGTGACGTTGCCCCGTGGTGGGCCGAGCTTGCCTTTATTCGGCCCACCCGGGAGCTACCTGCTGCGCATCCGGCGAGGTTGGAGAGAGCCCCGCGGTGGGCCGAGGTTCCTCCTTCCCGGCCCACCCGGGCGGCGTCGAAGGAGCGAGGTGGCGAGGAGGCAGTCTGGCGCGGGGAGCGAGCGGTGGCTTGGCGATGCTGGCGGGATCGGTGGCGTGGGGAGTCCGGCGTCGAGGTGGCTAGCTGGAGTAGTTCGGTGCTGGGCCAGGTCGTTTGGTGGGCCGGATGGGAGGACTCGGCCCAGGAGGGTAATTCGGCTCTTAGAGCTTTAGTTCGGCCTGTTCACTGTAGATCTGGTCCAGTAGTGGTGAGGGCTGGGCCGACTTAGTGTTAACTCGGCCCAGACTTGTTTTTTGCCTTAGTATTTTTCTATTGGACTGATATTGAGTATTATTTTCTCATATACATTTCTTATTGATTCACTTAACTCGTCAACTCTGGGGTACCCGGGGGTACACCCCCGACAAGTTCTATCATGTAATCGAATAAGATTTGTTAGGGCATAGTGCCTAGTATCTCTATTAGTGCTATTTGACTTTGTTGCAACTTGTTGTGCTTAATGCTTGTCTCTAGGGCCCGATTGCCATGATGTCAGATCTGAACTTATTATTGAATCATTATGATAGTATTTTTTATGATCTTATCTGCAAGTTGTGTACACATATCATTATCTGGATCCAAAGGCCCCAAAGTGACAATAATTGGGACAACCGGAGGGGATGGTTGTGGTGTGAGGATCACATGTGTTCACGGAGTGTTAATGCTTTGCTCCGGTGTTCTATTAAAAGGAGCACCTTAATTGCCAGTAGTTCCCTAGAGGCCTCGCTGCCATGGGCTGGCTGGACAGAATATGTTGTGCAAGTTCTCATTGCAAGCACGTACGACTATATTTGGAGCACATGCCTAGGATTGTTTAGTACTTGTATGCTTATTATTATTTATCTGCAATGCCCTAGTTCTTTGAAGTTACATGTTTAGACTCGTCCATGCAACGCCCGTCCGTCCATCCCTATGCCTACCGCACTCGAATCCCACAATATAATCATAGTGTTTTGGTATGTTTATAACTTGTGGTTGAAGTAAGGGAAAAAGGTTTTATTTAGTCACAAATTATCCTTGAGGATTTTACATTTGATAAGGACCTTTTTAGAAAATAAGCTACACTTATGGTTGAATGATAATTCAATAAGATTGCATTTAAAATGTGTTCAACCATTTTGACTTCATATTATCAATATTTGAGACTAATACTATTTATTAGACTTAATTGGCTAATTATAGAAATATTAGCAAATTTTATTTACCCTTATATGAATTATCAACTAAGGAAATAGGTTTAAATTCAAGTTATTAAAGTGTTTAAATCTTTATTTACCTCAAAAGTGGAATATTATATTTTTATCATTTAGGTACTATTTTTGGGATCATTTTGGTATATTACATTTATTTTTGTGATTTATAAATAATAAGATATGATTTTTATAAGATTTACTACTTTATAAACACTTAATAAATTATAATTATTTAATTAGGTGAAATAATATTACATGATTATAGTATTAAGTTATGATTTACCATTATTAAAATATGAATTATCAAAGTTTTATTACTTATAAAATCTTTATTAAATAATAATTATTTAAATAACTAACATAATAATGTTTGATAATAGTTTTAATTAAGTTGTAGATTGTATTTTTATAAACATTTTCATATATTACATATATTTTTCTAAATTATAAAACAAAAGTAATTAATTTAACAAGATTTAATCATTTACTAAATAATTTTCAGTGGACCTGGTCAAGGGTGAGGCAGGCGTGACGCCACGATGACATCAGCACGAACCAATAATCTTTTTTACACTCCTAGCTAATCTAGCTAGAGACACGAACAGGTGGGCCCGTGGCCACATCAGCTGCCATGCGGGCTCACCGGAACTTCACCGGAGTGGCATCCGGAACGGCGTCAGAGAGAGTCATGGGAAGCGCAGCTAGGGGTTTTTGAGGCAGGGGAATACGCTGAGCATAATAGTGGTGGCGCCGCCCATCCTTGGTCACCAGGACCAGTTCTACGGCGAGCAACTACGGTGGCGGCATGCAGTACGCGATGGCAGAGCCAACCAGGCAGCAATTAGGGGTTTGGAAGGGTGCCAGAGTTTCAGAAGCTCACCACAAAGCTCGTTGGAGGTTCGATGACGCGATTCATGACCAGAATTGAGGAAGAAGACGGCGGCCTAACCTCGGGAAGGATGTCTCGATTCATGGCACAAGGACCATTTTAGGTTGTGTGGTTTGGAATTAAGGACCAGGGAGATGAGGTGGGGGCGCGAGTGTGCTCGGTGGTTCCTGGGGTGATACAGAACGGCATTGATTCGTCGTCCTCTAAAGCTAGGGTTCGGGCCAAAGGAGAAATTGGGGAAGAGGGGGTGCTAGAGCTCGGGAGAGGGCGAAATAAAGAGATGAGGATGAGAAGGGACGTCGCTGTGGCCTCCTTATCCTCTCCGGGTGACGGCGGCCTGCATCTTGACGTAAATACGACGGCGGACGGCCTCGGCATCACCACTGAGCTGCTTCCATCTGGAGGAAGATGACAATGTGATGTTTTGCAGATAACCCCCTAGAAATTCTTGTGACTCCATCTGCAGTCCCTTGGCGGTCCCACCTGTCAGCCAGATAGGAAGACAAGCTGGGCTGGCTGCTAGGCCTTTGCAGAGTGAGCGGTAGGTCTGCTGCTGCTACACGTGAGAGACATATAGAGAGGTGAGGGGATGGGCCTTGGGCCAGAACTGACTACTACTTCTTTTTCCTTTATTCTTTTCTATTTTTAGTTTTCTTTTTCAATTCAAACTTCCTCAATGATTTAAATATTCCAAATTCAGTAAATCAATCAAGGTTTCAATATGGTTAATTTAATTAGTTGGTTTGGCATTCCTTTTTAGTATTTTCACTATTCCTAGTTATGTAAAGGATTATTTTCATTATGAAATATAAATAGGAATTGGGGTTTTAGGGACTTATTTTTTATAATAAGATCTTATAAAATGATTTTTATTTCCTCTTAACAAATGTAATGGTAAAGTTTTAAGATAGCTAAGGATATGCATAGAATATATCCATATTTATTATTATATAACAATCATTATATACGATGTTTTAATTATTAAAGTTCTTAAAATGGTAAATTCTATTATCCCAATTCCACTAATAGGTGAATAATGTTTTAATAATCTTTGTTAGGACATTAGTTATACATTGATAATTATGATTGAAATAGAAGTTATGGTTTTGGATTGTAATTGTTTACCATGAGTTTCAGGAGATTTAATATACCTATATTATTTTATAAATGTGGATGAACATTATGAATGAAGATATATTGCCCATATGTTTGTGATCATGAATGATATCCCCCTTTAAAATAGTAAGGTTATTCTCTTGAATGAATTATGAGAGAGAATTGATAATTATAGTTTCTAGGCACATATGATTTTAATGTTTGAAGTTACAAAGATATGCTTAGTGATTTGCTATAGGAAAATATTCCTATAATCCATTGTGGAAACAATATGATTGATCAAACATATGAAATGGATATTATGTTTGGTTATAGATTTAGGGTTTAGTGTTTACCAAGAATTCCTATCCCATACTTCAGAATTCTTGACTTCTACCTAAGGAATTCCTTTCCTAGATATACTACTTCTTCATATCCATCATCATGTGTTAACATGATGAGCCTAATTTCACAAGAATATTCTTACCAATATTTTCTTCTTCCAAATCCATTAGTAAATCCAATGAGCTTGACACTAAAGCTCAATATGATCTTCTCATAAATATAATTCTCATCTCTAGGATACTTAGTACAAATCCAAGTCCACTTGAATGTTTACTCTCTTACTTCACACATTACTTTGTAATCTCACTTATAAATCTTAGAAGCTTGTCACTGAAGCTTTTCATAAACTTCTCATATCTATACTTGGTTATATCATCTACTTCACTAATGATAACCTCTAATACATTAAGTACTTACTTCTAACTTCATTCACACACCTCCTTTATCTTCCATCACTAATATTACCCAATGGATGTATATATCAAATTCTACTCTCCTCTAGTGCTTACTATTCTTTAAGAGGAACATTACTACTTCAATAACCCAATGCTTATAAGCATAATCTTATTCCTAACATATTATCTCTACTTGGATCCAATGTCTCCTTTTCCAACTTCACATTATAACATTGTGATTTGTCATGTTGCACCTAGAATAACATATCTATACTAGGGTTTAATCAATTCTATCCACCAATGTCACTTATGCAAGATATAATCATTCACTCTAAGTGACTTGAGCATGATCATTATAATCCTTTGATCATTTATGGCTTAGGTTTCTAGTTGGCTAATCAAGGCCTTCATCAATAAAACAGTACAGTTGTATATACTTATCTTTTAAATATCTCTTTTGGACTAAGAGATATTATTCATTGACTATGCCTACTTGATCCAATAGGATTATTCCTGGTAACTATCTTCAGAAATCATCCTTATGATCTTCTTTGTTACCATATAATTATATCTTCCAGATAACTCTTCTATCCATTCAGGAGTGAGTTAACTCCATCAATTATCATATTGATCTTATTCTCTTCCAACACTCCCATAGATGATATCTAATTCTAGCATTACCACCTACCTCTTCTTACTTCTTTCTTTATAGGCTTAAAGTGAATGCTATGATATGGACAAGAGTTGATAGATCAAGAATTCATAGGTTAAGAATTTGTGAATCAATAGTTGATTACTCAACATTGATGAACAACAGATATTTGAATATGATTCAGTAGAGATAATAAGGCTTGGTATGGAAAGAAAGATATATGGTGGATGATCTTGTCTTGGTTCTTTCCTACTCAGCCTCACTTAAGAGTTAAGGTTAGGTATTACCATGATACTCATGGTATAAGTAGATATGATTAAGATAGATCAAGATATAATTATTAAATTCTTGTTACTTGAGTTATATTCATAACTTAGTATTTATGAGTTGTGTAATGAATACTATGGTATGATCTCTAAAAGATCAGGTATCAAGCATTAAGTAATATGCAAGGGCTTAGTTTTATTACATTTTATCTACCCTTAGATCAAATCATGTTTACCCAAAATAAGGTTTTAACAAAGGTCATATTGAAACTTATCACAGTCAACTTGATGATCTATTTCAATTCCATCAAATTGAAAGAAGCTCCAATCACTTTGACAAGTTTTAATCAAAGCGTGAAAATTATTCGGTTTTTCTATGCATGAATGCAATGCACACATCTGGGTCCAGCTTATTTCTTAGCTCTAATGCTGGCAGACTCCCCCCCTTAAAATAAAGTTCGTCCTCGAAGTTTGTATGCTCTCACGTTTCGGAATGAGGAATTGACTTGTATTGATCGTGACAATTTTCTACTCCATGATAACCTCAAATGGGAATAATTGTAGTACCCCATATCCAGATCTTTTTGTTTAATTTCTATCATTCGTGACAACCTCTAACTTGTCGTCTCCAATATCCCAAAGTTCATTTTACTTCCATCCCTTAGGGATAAGTCCATATTATAAAATCCTTAAATTGGGATCCCTTCTTTAGTTCATTTCTCTGATTAGGTATCCTAATCCAATTCCTTTACTTGATCATAGAGCTTCCTTACTATACTATGTAAGGTCTAGGAAGTCTCACTAAAATAGGGTTTAAAATTTTATTAGGCAATAACTATGGTCAAAAGACTAACTTTTGATTTGTCATTGTATGGTTTATACTGGTATTCCTTTTGAAGATTGGTGTTGGACACATTTAATCCATATCCATCGGAATTTCTTGTTTCCCTACACATGTCCAATTGGATATGCTTTATTACCTCTTAAGGATTACTTAAAAGTTGTTTCCTCTAGAATTAGTCTGTTAGGATTAATTTATTTTATTACTTCAAGCTTTTACCTTATCAAGCTTTAGAAACTCTTTTGTTATTTCCTTAAGTACTTCTGCAACTTCCATTTATTAATTACCTTAAGGTTTGAGTCCTACTATCTTGAAGTAAACTTCGATCTTTCATCCAGACATACTTCTGAAAGTACTTTTTAAAATAATGAATTATTTTAAACTTATAAAAAGTCATGACCATTAGATCATGTACCTGTAGTTCATATCTGATCCACTTCCTACCGATTCGGCAGCAATTTGTCTTTTTCACCTGGAATGGATGGAAAGCTTTGAGATCCCCCTATTGGGACATTGTCCATTTATGGTGGTCTAGTATTTTTGCAAAATGGGGTGGCGGTATTTTGAATTAGCCATTTGGTGGTTGCTTCACAAAATCCCTCGTTTTTTGTGCTCGGAAAATCGAAAATGGTTTTTTGGTGCGGCGAAAAGGAAAACTTCCTCCTGCAACATTGTTCACTGTCCCATAATACACATGCATGCACAATATGGGCATATTATTACAAACTATGCCTTGATTCTTGCCATAACATTGGTCATTTGACCCAAAAGCAAGGAAACCTCGAATGAGATAGGCCATTTCGTGAAGGTGTTTTTGAAACATATTCAATATACCAAGTTTTATATTTTTCCTTCCAACTATGTCACATAATATGACACCACGCGAAGGTTTTATATTGTTTCGATCGTTTTTGAATTTTTATGCCTCTTTTAAACTATCGACAAACTTTGTCGAACGACGGGTATGAAGATTCTTAGCTCGGAGCTGAGTCTCTCTAAACTTGCATTGGTAATCTCATGAAATAGCATATTGTGTGATTTTTGTGAAAAATCATGACCATTAGATCATGTACCTGTAGTTCATATCTGATCCGCTTCCTACTGATTTGACAGGAATTTGTCTTTTTTCACCTGGGGTGGACGGAAAGGTTTGAGATCCCACTATCGGGACATTGTAAATTTAAGGTGGTCTAGTATTTTTGAAAAATGGGATGGTAGCCTTTTGAATTAGCCATTTGGTGGTTGTTTCATAAAATCCCCCGTTTTATGCGATCGGAAAGTGGAAAATGGCTTTTTGGTGCGGTGAAAAGAAAAATTTCCTCCTGCAACATTGTTCGTCATCCCATGATGCACATGCATGCACAATATGTGCATATTATCACAAACTATGCCTTGATTCTAGCCATAACATTGGTCATTTGACCTAAAAGCCAGAAAACCTCGGCTGAGATAGGTCATTTTGTGGAAAAAAAATTGAGACATATTCAGTATACCAAGTTTTATATTTTTCCTTCCAACTATGTCACATAATATGACACCACATAAAGGTTTTACATTGTTTCGATCATTTTTTAATTTTTTATGCCTCTTTTAAACTATCAACAAATTTTGTCGAACGACGTGTGTGAAGATTCTTCGCTCGGAGCCGAGCCTCTCCAAACTTGCATTGGATATCTTATGAAATAACATACTGTGAACCTAAAAATGATTTTTGTGAAAAATCATGACCATTAGATCATGTACCTGTAGTTCTTATCTGATCCACTTTCTGCCGATTCGGCAAGAATTTGTCCTTTTCACCTGGGGTGGATGAAAGGGTTTGAGATCCCCCTATTCGACAGGAATTTTACATTGTTTTGACCATTTTTGAATTTTTTATGCCTGTTTTAAACTATGGTCAAAACGGCGAGCATAAAGATTCTTTGTATTTCTATGAATTAGATTGATTTTTTTATGATTTTTCTAAAAGTAATGTGATAAAAGGGAAAAAAATGAAAAAAAATGACTTTGCCGTGTATTCTGTGGAATACACACGGCAAAGGTCTTTTGTCGTGTATACTGCAGAATACACACGGGCCGATGATGGCACACGGAAAAGAGGCCACCGTCTGCAACCGTTAGCTCCTCCCCGTCAAGTGGACATGTGGGGTCACGGGTCCCACCTCATTGCCGTGACGACACCTATACATTGTGTCGCTGTCGACTTTGCCGAGTATTTTTTCTTTGCCGTGTTTCTTTGTGGGTCTTTGCCATGTATATTTCTTTACCGTGCTTTTTTTTTGAAATTTGCTGTGTTCGTGTACTTGCCGTGTGTTTTCTTAGTTACACACGGCAAAGATAAACTTTGCCGTATTCCGGTCTATTTGGCACACGATAACTATATATTTTTCCATAATGATCCACGTAGCTTTCCCTTACTCCCCTTGAAAAAAATATCTTGCGGAAACAACTAAACAATCTTCCGCATTTACTCCCCACGGATTTCTCCTGCTGCACATCCAAGGTTATTTTCTCCATTACGAGCAAAATGTCGAGCGAGTCACATCCCATATATATTTATCAAGAAATGAATTCCTTAAAATAAAAAATCATGCTAATTAAGAAATGAATCCTCAAAATAAATGATCTGTTGCCATTAGGAGCAGCCGGTGACATGACAGCAACGTATCCTCCGCGCATCTCGTGTATCCAGGAAACAACCGGATTTTCAGAGATCAGTTACCTGCCGCGGTGATTGATCTTTTACCGCATTTGCAGAGAGTCTAATTAGCCAGCTGCCGGTGATTGATCTCTTACCATAGCTGCCCCTGCTTGCTAGTATAAATAGGTGAGGATCCCTACGTAGAACCTCACCGCAAAACACACATTTTGTCTTCGATCTCTCACTTGTCCTTCTTCTCCGTTCGATCGTCGGCGAGAGGATGGAGGCTAAGAGGTCGAGATCCGCCGCCGCCGCTGCCGCCGTGTGCGTGCTCCTCCTGGTGACGCTGTCCGGGCAGGTGCAGCAGGCGGCCGCCCTGTCCAAGTTCTGCGCGTGCTTCGATGACTGCTACCCGGCGTGCAGGGTGCACGTGGCGCGGTTCTTGTGCGTCCCGTTCTGCGCCAACAAGTGCAGCCCCAGCGAGGCCTCCGCCACCGCCGCCGCCGCCGTCGGGGGCGGCGACCCGTGCATTGGAGCCTGCGCCGCCGTCAAGATCTGCGGACAGTCTGACCCGCCGGCCGGTAAGACGACGCTCAGACCATCGATCTTACCTGCACTGTATTTCCATCTTCTTTTGACACAAACACGGTAGAAGAATTTCGTATTTCGATCTGATGATTTTTTGTTGTTCCTGCAGAGGCAGCTGACCTGGCGGCCTGCGAGGAGAACTGCAAGAAGCAAACGAGCCAGAATTGATCAAAAAAGCTTGTCTGTCGATCATGGGATTGTATGATGTTGCACGGCTATGATTTGTAGCGGCAATAATGAAAACAAAGGCTAATTTGGCCTCCGCATATACCACTTCTGTGGATGCGGCGGATTAAGATGATGTTAAATTCGCTTTCAATTTGCCTATCGATGACTAGTTTCTGTAGTCTTTTTTTTATGAAGTGACACATTATATTTCTTATCCAGATAACTGAATAGCCTTCTTCCCAGCACCTGAAAAAAATCAAGGAAAAACATGCTAAAGTAGCTAACAGATTCAAATTCAACTCCATATTCTTTTATTTGGGCTTATAGCTCCTATGCGACGTCTTTACATGGAATTGGAAGGAAAGCGACATCGTTGAAAAGAATAGCTCGCATGCGACGGTTGTGAGGCAACTAATATCCCAGGGCCACACGGGCCTTAAAACGGTCGTAAGGACACATTTAACTTTGTTCCAATATTAGGGTTAAGCCAAACCGGTTGGTTGGGACAGCCAGTCAAACCAACCGCTTCCGACCGAGAGCGCGCGTAACACTGACTGTAGCTTCCCCGACGGCGGCGGCGGACCTCACCCATCGTTCTCGGCACCGGCGGCGGCGGCACGGCAATTAATTTAGGCGGCGGCGCTTTCGTTCGACGACGAAGGTGGTGAGTGCCATTTGAAAGCTAATTCCTCTCCCATTCTTCTCAATTCGAGATCTGAGCGTGCCCATTGATGCTAGATTGTGGAGGCGAGGGTGTGCTGAACGGGGCGAGGGGGGACGATATGGAGCATGGAGAGGGGACTTCTAATCGGTATATCCCGTATCTCTGCACTTAATTTCTCTAAGGTTGAGCTCTCTGTTCGCTTCCGCTAGCTCACAGTGCCCGCCAAAAACAGGGGAGACGATGTTGCGCGCCAAACCTTCGAATTTCGCATCAATTTCTTTCCCTCTAGGGCTGTTTTAGTTGATGGAAGCACGCAGATCATTGAGAGAGACACGGTTGTTAAATGGGAGGTGGAATTAGAACATGTTGATCCCCAAGAGCTAATAAACATGGGAGAGGAGGCAGTAAGGAAAATGGTGGAAAAAATTGGGGATAGTGTGGTTTGGGGGCCAGAGCAAGAAGTTTCTTTGTTACGATTTGATGATTGCAAATGTGACTATGTTAGGGTTGAGACAGGGGAACATATAGTTGATGAAATCGATGAGAGAAACGGTTGGACAAGCAAAACTGTTCTGTTTTTAGCAGAGCTCATTGATCTGAAACCTGATTCGAGGGTTGGATATGTGGCCTCGAAGCTGGCTGCTCAGATGGTCGAGGATGATTGGGCTGCACAAAGGCAAGTAATGCCTATACTTACTGAGTTGGAAGTGTTAACAGTGGAGGATGATGATGCTAATGCACAAGGGGAGGCTGCAGATGGTAATGCACAAAGGATTGTAACTGTTGATTGGAATTCAGTTGAGATACATGACCGCACTGATTTGGTCATTGCACCAATAGATGACATTGAAATGGCAAAGCTTTTTGGCATTCCTATAGATGACAGAGACAAGGAGAAGAAGAGGGATGAAGCTGCAAATGATGGTGACAACCATTTAAGAGATGAAAAGGCAGATATAGATCTAGAGTTGTTGGAAAATGCTGCAGTTCATGTAGATGATGCACATGATGATGAGCTAGTAACAGTTTATGACAAAGAGGACCCAGTTATTGAAGTTGGGAGATTGTTTCCAAGCATGGATGAATTCAGGATGTGTTTCAGGACATATGCAGTCAAACGTGAGTTTGCTACCAAGACTATGTGGACTGATAAAAAGAAGTTCTATGCAAAATGCATAGGTTATGATGGTGGTGCCAAGCCTTGCAAGTGGTATATATCTGCTAGACGCCAACCTGATGGAAGGACAATAAGAGTAAATCAAATTCCAAAACCTCATACTTGCATTACAAGTTCTCAAACAGTTACAAAGATGACATCACAATTATGGGTTGCAGAAAAGATCAAGCCCATTTTAGCCACAACACCAAACAGCACTGCAAAGAGACTGAAAATAGACTTGGAAAAGCAGTACCCCATTAAGCTGAATTATACTACAGTGTGGAAGGCAAAGCAAAGGGCAATGAAAGAGCTATATGGTGATTGGGCAAATACCTTTCGAATGCTTTATAACTTCAAAGCAGAAGTAGAGAAGAGGTCACCTGGCAGTGTTGTGGAGATAGATACTAAGGTAACAGCTGATGGGAAAGTCTTCTTCTCTAAATTCTTCATGGCTTTAAAGCCTTGCATCGATGGCTTCAAAGCAGGTTGCCGTCCATATTTGAGTATAGACTCATCTTTCTTGACTGGAAAGTGGAATGGTCAACTAGAAGCATGCAATGCTTTAGATGGACACAATTGGATGTTCCCTGTAGCTATTGGCATGTTTCAGTCTGAGACAGAGGCATCATGGACATGGATCATGATGCAGTTGAAAAGATGCATAGGGCCAGTCTCTCCATTGGCAGTGCACACAGATGCATGTAAAGGTTTAGAAAATGCAGTGAAGATTGTTTTCCCTCATGCTGAGCAGAGGGAGTGCTTCGGCCATATGTGGATGAATTTGATCAAAAAATTCAGAGGAGATGATTTTGGACGCATGTGGCCAGCAGCAAGATCTTACACCAGGCAGACACATTCATATCACCTTGAGAAGATTAAGGCGGCATGCTCTGAGGAGGATAGGGTCAAGTTTTGTACATGGTTGGAAACCTACCATTCTCTTTTATGGTACAGGTCTGGTTTTAACACTGCCATCAAATGTGATCATATCAACAATAATTTGGCAGAAAGTTTCAACAACAAAGTGAAGGAGTTAAAAGACTTGCCTGTCCATGACATGGTTGACCAGATCAGGATCATGATCATGAGGTTGTGGGAATTGAGAAGAAGGCTTGGTGATGTTCTTCAAGGAGATAAGCTTCCTGATGTTGTGCAGCAGGTGGTCAACAGGAGCAGAAATCTTGCACATTTGCGTGTTGAGAAATCCTCATTGTGGGGTGCTGAAGTCAGAGATACAAAGACTGGCAGGAGGCATGTTGTTGACACTCAATTGCATGAATGCACATGCCTTGAGTGGCAACACACTGGGAAGCCTTGTGAGCATGCCATACTTTTCTTGGCCTCCAAACACAAGCTAAATATGCACCCATATTTGCATGAGTATTATTCTGTAGCAAAATTCAAGGCTGCATATGGAACACCAATTCCAGCACTTACAGATCAGTCTCAGTGGCCTGAAGTGGACATTCAGTTCTCCTTGTGTCCTCCTTTGATGAAAAGAAAGGCTGGCAGGCCCAAGCAGAGTAGATTCAAGGCTTGGTTTGAGAAAGGTGGGAGCAGCAAGAAGGGAAAGAAAGATGAAAAGAAAGATGCCAAGCCAAAAAGGGCCCAAAAAGGTAACAAGAATAGATGCAAACTCTGTGAAGAACTTGGACACCGAGCTGGCTCTACCAAGTGCAGATACACTGCTGAAAAGCCAAAGTATGTTCATCCAAAATCTATCCCATTTCTTGTTGATGATTTTTCTCCCCCCAGCTAAATTGCTTGTTTTCAGGAGGAAGCGTGGAGAAAAAGGCCCACCTCTTGTTGTTGACGAATGCTGGCCAGTGAAAAGGGCAAGAATCAATGGCCAAAGAAAGAAGAGAACTAACCAGATCATGTTTGGTGCTGCTGAGGTGCAATCTGAACTTGTTTTGGAGGATGATGTGCAAACTGTTGAGGCTTTAGGGCACACCGTTTCTGATTTGGAAGCTCTGGTGCAAAATGAGGGGCAAAATGAGCCTGTTGTTGAGGCTCTGGTGCAAAATGAGCCTGTTGTTGAGGCTCTGGTGCAAAATGAGCCTGTTGTTGAGGCTCTGGTGCAAACTGACCAAGTTGTTGAGGCTCTGGTGCAAAGTGACCATGTTGTTGAGGCTCTGGTGCAAAGTGACCATGTTGATGAGGCTCTGGATCATGATCATGAGGTTGTTGAGGAGGTGCAGGAGGTGAAGGAGACTCTTGGACGTGCTGTGGGGAGGCCAGATGGTAATGGTAAGAAAAAGAAGAGCATAAACCTATTGTGTGGTGTGAAACTTGTGAAGGAGAAGAAAACGAGGGGTAAGAAGAGCCAAAAGAAATAGACATTTGTTATTGTAAACATTTGTTATTGTTGTAAACATTTGACACTTGTTGTTGTAATAATTTGGCACTTGTTGTTGTAAACATTTGTTATTATAATAATTTGTCACTTGTTGATAATTTGGACAAAATTCAAATATGATGGTAAATTTGAATTTCAACATATGTAGCTATGTCACTTTTCTATGTTTGTATGAGATTCCAACGTTTTTCTCATGTACAATACAACTCATCCTCACCCTGATCCCTTTTGTGAAGTACAACTCACCCTCACCCAAAATGGGGTAGAAATGGGCTCCAAAGCTAGGGTAAACCACCCCATTTCTAAGCAAGTTTTTTTTCGACCATTTCTAAAACCAAGTTAGATATTTTTCCTCAGAACTATGTCACATAACATGACACCATGCGAAGGTTTTGTATTTTTTTGATTTTTTTTGAATTAGTTATGCACATTTGAATGTCTAGTCAAACTTGAAGGGTTTTCATAAATATTCTTAGCTAGGGGCTGAGGCTCGCAAAACTAGCATTGGATCTCTGATGAAATAGCATGTTGTGAACCTAAAAATTATTTTTACAAAAAATCATCAGCATGGAATCATGTACATGTAGTTCATATCTTACCCACTTCCAGCCGATTCGGCAGGATTTGTCTTTTTCACCAGGGATGGAATAAAAGGTTTGAGATACTCAGGTTGGGAAATTGTACATTCTAGGTGGTCTAGTATTTTTGAAAAATAGGATGTTACCATTTTGAAACTTAAATTTGGTGGTTGCTTCACAAATCCCCCCCTCTTTCGGCACTCAGAAAATAGAAAATGATTTTTCTGTGCGTCGAAAAGGAAAACTTTGTGCTACAACATTGTTAGTCATCCCATTATAGACATGCATGCCAAATATGGGCACATTATCACAAACTATGCCTTGATTCTAGCCATATCATTGGTCATTTGACCCGAAAGCCAGAAAACCTCGGAGGAGATAGGTCATTTTGTGAAGGGTTTTTTGAAATATGATCAATAGACCAAGTTTGATATTTTTCCTCACAACTATGTGACATAACATGACACCATGCGAAGGTTTTGTATTTTTTTGATTTTTTTTGAATTAGTTATGCACATTTGAATGTTTGGTCAAACTTGTGAAACCCCGTTGACTGCATCCTAAACCCCGCTAACCCTAAGACCGAATGAGGACCGTAGATCTAACCCTAGCGCGACACTGTGGCCGTCCGATCGCGTCTTCTAGAAGGATTCCGCGGGTGGCTCTGGGCGATCCGTGGAAGGGCTTGTTCTGCAACCTGATTGGTTGGCGTCTCTTAGAAGGATTTCGTGGCTAGCTCTTGGCGATCCGTGGGATGGATGATTCTGGAATCTGATTGGCTTCATCGTTTTTACGTGCAACAGCGTGGCATGCGAGGGCGCTGGGCGGGGCGGGCTGCACCATGCGGGCATGCAGCTGCCCCTAGCGTCGCAGTCTAGCTATTTTACGTCCAACAGTGCTGCAGCGTATTTACTCCCTCCGTCGCATTAAATAAGTTTACGTGTAACAACTTTCTCCAATCAAACTTACTCCCCTCAGGTTCATTGTAATAAATGAGACTTTGCATGATACCACATCTATGTTATTTTGGCTTGTGGATAGCCTTAGGCTGGTCATAGTGCTAAGTAACTAAGACTAGTAACTTGCACATGTTACTAGTTGATGTTACTACCTTCATAGTGGGTGATAACATATGTATGGTGTCATGCAAGAGCTAATTAATTAGGTTGTAGACTCATATGATCTTGGTATGTGTGATGTTATGGTAACTAGCTAAGTTACTACCTCTCTCTCTTTCTTCATTAATTGTCATGCCATGTCACCAATTTGCCTAATTGGCATTGCACGTACATGCATGTTACTACCTAAGTTACTCCCACTATGACTAGTCTTATGGACTACTTTTTGGCTTGTGGATAGCCTTATGGACTACATAGTGGATGCCCAAGTGCATTGGAAAGGTAGAAGTACATTTTTTGTGGACAAATTTTGAAGCCAAACGTACACTTATTTGTGGACAGAGGGAGTATGCATGTCACTATGACCAGCAGAAAAAATATCAAAATCTAAAATATGTAATAAATATAACGTACAGCGTTGGAACACTCGAGACCGTTGGACCGAGCGTGGCATGCGAGGGCGCTGGGCGGGGCGGGCTGCACCATGCATGCAGCATGCAGGGTCGGGGGCGGCGGTGCAGGGGTTACAGTACGTCGCATCCTAGCTATTTTTTTCTCTCTTTCGCATTGATCACGCCCGCTTCCCACACGCAACGCAGCGCACGCGTCTCGTCTCGGCGTCTGGGCGGGCTGCACCATGCATGCAGCAGCTGCCCCTAGCGTCGCAGTCTAGCTATTTTGCGTGCAACAGCGCTGCCCCATTAAATAAGTGTACGTCGAACAACTTTCTTCAGTCAAATTTACTTCCATCTGGTTCATGCGCCATACAAAAAAGTCAATATTACTCCCACCAATTTTTCTTGCGTGTGTAAAAACGAACGAGTACCTTGGTACTAGATTCCTGCATTTATTACCGAAGTAAATCAAGGCCAAATTATATTTTCCCTTTTATTTTTCACTGCCAATGAACAACTACCTTGGACGTTTTTTTCTCTCTTTCGCATTAATGCACATGCATGCATGCAGGGGCGGGGGCGTCGCATCCTAGCTATTTTTTTCTCTCTTTCGCATTGATCACGCCCGCTGCCCCGCTTCCCGTCTCTTTCGCATTGATCATGCATGCAGGGGCAACGCAGCGCACGCGTCTCGTCTCGGCGTCTGCGCCAACGCGACGCTGGATTCCCACGCCGCCCTTCACGCTCCGCCCTCAATAAATAGGCAAAACGCCTTTGCCTCCTCATCTCATATTGCCCCTCATCTCTTCAACCTCGAGCCCGTCCCTTTGCCTCCTCCCAGCCGCCCCCAAACACTCCGACCATGGCGACCTCCCCCTTCCGCCTCCCTTCCGACGAAGAACTCAGCGACGAGGACAACCACCCGGACCACCAGCAGTGGTGGGAGCAGCCCACGGGCCGCCCCCGCCCCAAGCGTGGCAAGAAGGAGAAGTCCCCGCCCTGCCCCTGGGGAGACCAGGGCCCCATCGTCCACAACCCCGTCCCCAACCTCCCCGGCGGCGGCGACCTCCCCTCCGAAGCCTACTGGGCTAAGGCGGCGAAGGAGGAGGCAAGGGAGGAGGCTCGCATGGCCAAGTGGGAGGAGAAGGCGGCCCAGCGCGCCTTGAAGAAAAGGCGCATACGGCGGGAGGAGGAGCAACGGGAGGCCAATGGCCGGGCCTTCTGGGAGGAGCAACGGAAGCGGGACCAGCGGGAGAGGATGGCGGCGTGGAATGCGGCCCGGAATGCGGCTGCACCGGCACCGCCTCCACCGCCGATGGAGTAGGGGGTTAGGGTTTAGGGGCTAGCCCAGGGTTTAGGCGGGGCGCCTATTCCGCCCCTTCTATATTATTGTACCTTTTTATTTTTATTGTAATGTTATCGATCCCCCCTATCTAATATAAGTAATGTTATCTGTGTTTTATTGTAATATTATTGCGCCTATTCCATCCCTTGTTTCATTGTAATCTGTGTTTATTGTATTGTCATTTGTCAAAACACCCAAAACAACAAGTGTATAAAACAAAAGACACAAAAACAAGTTCATATAATACTCGTGCAATATTTATATATTTACAAGTGTATAAAACAAAAGACACAAAAACAAGTTCATATAATACTCGTGCAATATTTATATATTTACAAGTGTATAAAACAAAAGACACAAAAACAAGTTCATACAACACATGGTTCATTTTCAAATAAGACATTTACATATTTACATAAGTTAAAGGAGCGCCCAAGTTATGTTAGTTAAATGGATGTCCTTGGACTTCATTTATATATTTATTTTTGCAAAAAAAAGATTGCAACCTGAGCACGAGTATCTGCAGATCCACACGTTCCTATTTAGATTGTAACGTGAGTACCATTTTTTTTTGCCCAATCAACATATAGTTACTATTGGGCCTGGATACGTCCATTTTGGCATGGCTAAGTTATATTTGGGCCTGGCCTTTTTCAATCCTCGTCAATTGTTTTTTTACTTTTCAACCCCTCCCCCTCCCCTGCACACGGGCGCCCCCTGCACACTGATAAAAGGAACACTGACGAAACTGACGAAACTGAAGAAACACTGATTTCGAAAACAGAGCAGCTCAAAATTAGCCCGAATTTGTGTTGCATTTTATTCAAGACAAAGACATAGACCATTACATCCATTACAAAGCATCACTCGAACACTGACTGCGCTGTCTAATGACTAACGATGAGGAGATAAACTAATCCGAGAGAAATTACACAAAAATAAAAAAAACCGGCCATCAGATTGTCCTGCTTCTTCAATTCGATGATTTGCCTTAGCTGCTTGTTCATCTTCTTTAGCTCGGCCTTCACTTCCGCATCCACCGTAGTACCAGCGGAAATGGGGTTGCCACATCCCAATTGCTCCACCACGGACGGGTTTTCGAGCTCCCGGGATGCTACCTCCACCCCAATTCGCTCGATGTACTCATCAAGCCACTCAAAATGTCCACATTTTGGCAGTTCCTGAAATCGCAGAGATGAACCCTAAATCCCAAATTCGATGAAATGCATGAAATTTCGAAAGAAAAGCGAGAAATTGGCGCTCGGAACACTCAGATCTCACCTTTCCCGGCTCGGGCTTGCTCTCACACTTCACAAATTCCCGACCAATGTTGTTGTTCTTGTCGGTGGATGTGACAAGCCGCTTCAGGGGCGCGGTACGGGGGCAATCGGGGCACCTCCTCATCGGCACCGCACCATACCGAGGCCATGAGCGGTGGGAGGAAGCAGAGCTCGACATCCCTCGCCGGCGTTGCCGCACTTGCTCGCCGGAGAAGAAAACAGAAGGGGATGAGATGCTGGAACGGTGGCGGGAGTGCTCGGGTGCGGGGACGGATCGGGGCCAACGGCTCTCTTCAACCACAGGGTGGGTCCCACGATATGAGGTGGACATCAGGTGAGTTCCGCCGTGACGTGGAGAGGCTGTGGCTCCTACTGTGCTCAGCTGATTCGAACTCGTTGACGGTCTCTTGGGGTTAAGTGGAAGTGTCGCACGGGAGCTATTTGCCGCTTCAGAAGTGTCGCGTGCGAGCTATTCTTTTCAACGATGTCGTGTTCCTTCCAATTCCATGTAAAGACGTCACATAGGAGCTATAAGCCCCTTTTATTTGTACGACACGACAATATAAATAAAGAAACTCAGCCTGATAGGCATTAGCACCTCTGACATTTTCAAACCTCCCTATGATAATCCAAACCTTGTAGCTGCAACACAAACCCGTGTCAAAACAGCCCAAATTCTCTAAAAGCGAAACCTCCAAAAGGAAACACCGCACAAGTGTCGTCACCGTCTAATCATAAATTGTAGGTTTTCACCTTGAAAAAATTCCAAGGCAAAAAAAAAATGCCCCAAGCAAGTCCCTTTGTGTTGCCCCACGCAGGTCATAACAGTACATCTACGACCCTTTGAATATGGAAGACCCTCGATTTTGGCACCAGAATCTTGCCCACCATTGCCTAGATTGGTGTCACCTGCACATCTACGCGACCACCACTACGGGAAAAATGTTAGTTGTCGTCTCTACTGACCTTTGCCGTGTGTCAACAGGCCGGAACACGGCAAAGAGCGACGTTGTTGTGTAGGCGTCCAGAAGCACACGACAAAGAATACTAACACGGCATATTCCTAAAAATGCACACGGCAAAAAAAAAAGAACACGACAATGGCCAAATAAACACACGGCAAAGAAATTATAGACGGAAAAATCCATACGGACACATGGCAAAGGTTTAATCATGGAAACGACGTGAGACCCGTGGCCCCATAGGTGCAATCGACGGGAAGGAGCGGACGGCTGGAGACGGCTGAATCTTTGTTGTGTGCCGTCGTCATTAGGTACACGGCAAAGATAGGCCCTTGCCGTGTGTATTAGCCTTTATACACAGCTGTAACACCCTCAGAATCGGACCTATGCAAGTTTTAGCGAAACCCGCCAAACCCGCATAGAAACGATTCAAAGGTGCCCACCAGGCACTTTCGTGCGGGTGGAAAACGAAGTAATAACATTACACAACAGTCCTCGATGGGACCCACAGAACAGATATATATATACAATACGACTCCATGAGTCAAGAATACAGATATAATATACAAAGATCCAAATCACCTTGAAAACGATAGAGCGTCCAGCTACGGACAAGATGCAAATGGGGCTAAGAGCCCTGAGGAATAACCAATGGCGTCCATAACCCTGCCCAGGCCAAGCCGGAAGGGTAACCCTGCTAACAACGTCGATCTCAAAACCTGCTTAAACAAAAAGGGGTGCCGACGAAGGGCAAAGGAAAAAGAGAGAGCGGTCAGTACTGAGGCCAGTACACGGCGAGACTAGAATTCGGCGGTCCTCGCCTACATAGGTATGGTGGACTGAAGCGGCAGCGGCAGCTTGCGCTAAACAACCTATAGAGACTCGATACAACTGGCGGCTATCAGAGAGGGGTAAGAAAGACCTATCCGGAACCAACCTGATACTAACATCAAACAAACCCATCCTGATGTTTCCCCCTCGAGACCAAACGAGGAAGTCAACCGAGGAACGCACACAGTTGGCAGTTTTATTTATTCAGTTATCGTTGCAGCAATTACTAGTCAAGTATAGATAATCATCCTGATAAAATAAGCAGTGGGCACTTTTATTTAACCGTTCCGTTGTAGTTGCAACACTTACTAGTCAGATACAATTAGCATGAGATAACCCAAAACCCAGCAGTTGTTGGTACTTTTATTTAGCCATTCCGTTGTAGTTGCAATACTTACTAGTCAGATACAATGGTCGCAAGCGACAAACCAAACAAGCAATTGTTGGCAGTTTTATTTAGCCATTCCATTATAGTGAAGCTGATTACTAGTCATTATAAAGTCAAATTTATAGCACTACTTTAGTTATAGTTGTCTATGATCGAGATACTGTGCTCCAAGTCGTCCATAACCGCAGACACGGCTTTCAGAAAGTTTTACCCGGCCGGGGTGCACCAATAGAAACACACACTCGATCAACCTCGGAAAAACCAAATCAAAACCCAACGAGGCCTTCACGACAAAGCAATCACAGGATTCAGAAATATTTCAGGGGGCCACCCCTTGGAGTACACCCGCAACGAAGCTAGCTGACTCCGAGACGGACCCGAGGTTTGGGTGGACGGCTGTGAACGACTGGGAACCCAAAACTGGGCTTGTCAACACCGCGAAAACGTGTCCCGATCCTAAACAGTACAGTGTGCTCCTCGCACAATCGTAATAAAGCAGTAGCATGGCATAAGTACAGGATAGTAAATAAAACCTCAAACTAGTTTGTGGCCCCAAGAAATAAGACTGAATCAAGCTCTGGCTCAGGGGGGTCCCATAATTCCCAGTATGTGGATAGCGCGAATATTCAAGGAACAGGTATCAAGTACTCGGGGTCCTACGGGACACAAGTGGACGGTTAACAACCAAATAACATCTATTGCCCACCTGTGCCTCTGCTTACTTACTTCAATTTTAGTTGTTAAACAGTAATTAAAGTGAACGATAAATAAAGCCATGATCATCTCCAACATCAAACAGGCGGCAATACTCCAACAACTGTGATACCGGACGTCACGCAACAGCACTTGAGCAAGCGACTACGACACGCAAGTCCAACTATCTACCAAACAACAGGTAATAGGATGTGTCCAAGGCAATATAAGGCTGCAAGGGATATCACGGGTACGAAAACTAGAGCATCGCAACACAGATAGCATTAGATCAACAGGAGGGAATAAATACTATAAAAGTAAGATAGGTAGAAAGGGGGAGATGCTCGCCTGAAAACATTGCCGAAGGTTCATTCGAAGATCGGGGCAAAGCTCACATCAACTCAACGGCCTTATCCGCGAAGAAGCAAAACACTAGAAGAAACACCGGATGCAATATTTAATACTATGGCAAAAGATCGGGCATGATGCATGTATGAGGTATGACATGGCAAGGATGCGATGCATTTAGGTCATATTAAGCGGAACCGGGGTCCCGACGATTAAATCTATGGTTCTAGTTGTTTAGATACCCCGCATTTTAAATGTTGTTTTAACAAGGCAAGATATGACAACGGTTCGATGCACAAATTTAAATGAGGCCAATATAAGGCTAGATTTGCCCGCATATGGGCCCCATATTTAATTAGGTAAATCGGCATAAGGCCCCCAAACCACATGACAATATGCATGCAAAACAATTTATATGCAACAATTATATAGGTGGCATTTATAAAATAGGGGCTCGGATAAGGGTCACACATTGAGGGGTCTCGACGGTCTTGGTCCGGGGTTCGGGGTTCGGTCTCAGGGTTCGACGGAAAAGCAGGGTTCGGGTTTGGTACGGGAAGAAGGTCTTGTCGCAACCGGAAAGCAGGACTTGGTTGGCGTCGGGGGCGCATCGGTCTCGCCCTGGTCGGTGTCGATCTTGTCGCTTCCGTGGACTTCGGGTCCGAGGGGTAGATCTTGGCGCCCGAGGGGAAGTTCATGTCGTATCCGTGAAGAAGTTCATGTCGGTCCACGAGGTTCTGGCCATCGGATCCGTGAAGTAGATCATGAGGTTCCGGTTTTGATGGTTCATCGGGTTCGGCCGGGATCCTGAGGTTCCATGTCGGCGATCTTGTCGATGGTCCATCGAGCGTCACCATGCTCATCCTTTCGATACCCTGTCGACGCGAAGATCTTGTAGTATCTTGTCACCTCACGAGTACACGGCTTACATACAGTTCTTATCGAGGCCGATCTTGGACATCGGGGATCGGAGGAGGCGGGGCCTGCAGGCGCCGCGGGCGAGGCCAAGAGGAAGCTCGGGAGAGGGCCGCGGGCGGGGCCGGCGAGGTCGACGAGCCGGACAGCGCCGGAAGGGAGAAGGGCGGCGGCTGGGGACGCGCCCGAGGACGCACGGGAGGCCGCCGGCGGTGGGGCCGGAGGCGCTTGCTGTAACACCCTCAGAATCGACCCTATGCAAGTTTTAGCGAAAACCCGCCAAACCCGCATAGAAACGATTCAAAGGTGCCCACCAGGCACTTTCGTGCGGGTGGAAAACGAAGTAATAACATTACGCAACAGTCCTCGATGGGACCCACAGAACAGATATATACAACAGCGACTCAAAGAGTCAAGAATACAGATATAATATACAAAGATCCAAATCACCTTGAAATGATAGAGCGTCCGACTACGGACAAGATGCAAATGGGGCTAAGAGCCCTGGAGAATAACCAATGGCGTCCATAACCCTGCCCAGGCCAAGCCGGAAGGGTAACCCTGCTAACGACGTCGATCTCAAAACCTGCTTAAACAAAAGGGGTGCCGACAAAGGGCAAAGGAAAAAGAGGAGCGTCAGTACTGAGGCCAGTACACGGCGAGACTAGAATTCGGCGGTCCTCGCCTACATAGGTATGGTGGACTGAAGCGGCAGCGGCAGCATGCACTGAACCACCTATAGAGACTCGATACAACTAGCGGCAATCAGAGAGGGGTAAGAAAGACCTATTCGGATCCAACCTGATTCTAACATCAAACAAACCCATCCTGGTGTTTCCCCCTCGAGACCAAACGAGGAAGTCAACCGAGGAACTCACACAGTTGGCAGTTTTATTTATTCAGTTATCGTTGCAGCAATTACTAGTCAAGTATAGATAATCATCCTGATAAAGTAAGCAGTGGGCCATTTTAGTTAATCATACCGTTGTAGTGGCAACACTTACTAGTCAGATACAATTAGCATGAGATAACCCAAAACCCAGCAGTTGTTGGTACTTTTATTTAGCCATTCCGTTGTAGTTGCAATACTTACTAGTCAGGTACAATGGTCGCTGGCGACGACCCAAGCAAGCAATTGTTGGCAGTTTTATTTAGCCATTCCATTATAGTGAAGCTGATTACTAGTCATTATAAAGTCAAATTTATAGCACTACTTTAGTTATATTTGTCTATGATCGAGATACTGTGCTCCAAGTCGTCCATAACCGCGGACACGGCTTTCAGAAAGTTTTACCGGCCGGGGTGCACAAATAGCAACACACACTCGATCAACCTCGGAAAAACCAAATCAAAACCCAACAAGGCCTTCACGACAAAGCAATCACAGGATTCAGAAATATTTCAGGGGGCCACCCCTTGGAGTACACCCGCAACGAAACTGGCCGGCTCCGAGACGGACTCAAGGTTTGTGGGGCCGGCTGTAAACGACTGGGAATCCGAAAACTCGGGGTGTCGATACCGCGAAAACGGGTCACAATTCCTAAACAGTACAGTGTGATCCTCGCACAAACATAATAAAGCAGTAAAGCATGGCATAAGTACAGGATCGTAAATAAAACCTCAAACTAGTTTGTGGCCCCAAGAAATAAGACTGAATCAAGCTCTGGCTAAGGGGGGTCCCATAATCCTCCCGGATGTGGATAGCGCGATAAATCAAGGAACAGGTATCAAGTACTCGGGGTCCTACGGGACACAAGTGGGCGGTCGGAAACCAAATATTATCTATCACCCACCAATGCCTCTGCTTACTTACTTCAATTTTAGTTGTTAAACAGGAATTAAAGTGAACGATAAATAAAGCCGAGATCATCTCCAACATCAAACATGTGGCAATACTCCAACAACTGTGGTACATGGCGACACGCAACAGCACTTGAGCAAGCGACTACGACGCGCAAGTCCAACGATCTACCAAACAACAGGTAATAGGAGGTGGCCATGGCAATATAGGGCTGCAAGGGATATCACGGGTACGAAAACTAGAGCAACGCAACACAGATAGCAATAGATCAACAGGAGGGAATAAATACTATAAAAGTAAGATAGGTAGAAAGGGAAAGATGCTCGCCTGAAAACATTGTCTAAGGTTCAACCGAAGATCGGGTCGACACTCGCATCAACTCAACGGCCTTATCCGCGAAGAAGCAAAACACTAGAATAAACACCGGATGCAATATTTAATACTACGGCAAAAGATCGGGCATGATGCATGTATGATGTATGACATGGCAAAGGTGCGATGCAATTGGGCAATATTAAGTGGAACCGGGGTCCCGACATTTAATTAGGTGACTTATGTTGTTTAGAAACCCCACAATTATATGTTGTAATAACAAGGAAAAACATATCACCGGTTCGCTACACCAATTTAAATGAGGCCAATATAAGACTAGATTTGCCCGCATATGGGCCCCATATTTAATTATAAGGTGAATCGGCATAAGGCCCCCAAACCACATGATATGCATGCGAGATGAACAATTTAATATGCAACAAGTTTTATATTTAGCATTGATAAAATAGGGGCTAGGGAAAAGGTTCACACATTAGGGTTCGGCGATCTTGGTCCGGGGGGTTCGGGGTCGGGTCTCGGGGTTCGGGGTTCGATGGGCTCGGTCTCGGATAACGGAGGTAGGTCTTGTCGCATCTGGGGAGCAGGACTTGGTTCGGTGTCGGGGGCGCATCAGATTCTTCCGGGTTGGTGTCATCCTTGTCGCGTCCGTGGTCTTCGGGTCCGCGTAGGCGGTCATGGCGTCCAAGGTGGCGAACTTGGCGTTCCGTTTAAACGACCTTGGCGTCCTTGTCGGAGTTCTCGGTGGCGATGTCGATCTTGGGTTTGGCGCCGGTGGATCTTGGCGATTCCATGAAGGACTTGGTATTTCCGTCCGGTGTCGATCTCCGGGTCCAATACCGAAGTACTTGAGGATCCCACTTGGATGTCTATGTCGATCTTGGTCCGCGCTGGGTCTTCGGAAGGTCTTGTCGATTACAACAACAGGAACACAGACATTGGATAGCTGCCAGGGCGGAACACATCGCCACACAAGATCATAGAGACGGTCTTGGGCGTCGATTCACACCGTCATAGGGGACATCAACAGGGCCAGGGGCACTATGCAGAGCATGGACCTGGCCATGGTCATGCACGCGCCCAGGACAACCGTTGCGGCACACGGCAGGAGGCTAGTCCGAGGCGGCCAGAACCTGGGGATCAAGGCGGCGCTGCATCGGAGGACGAGGACGGCGACAGCGGTGCGAGGCCGAGGCGGGGGGTGGTGAGGCAGGGCTGGCTGCGGACAGATGGGCACGGGCCGCGGTGGGGCAGAGGAGAGCGGCGGCGAGGGCGGAGCTCCGAGGAGAGGCCACGACGAGGGTCGACGGTAGTGGAGCTCGAGGGGGGCGCGCGGTGGTGGGGTGGGGAGGAGCCCGGCGGCCGGAGGGCGGGTCGGGGCGATGGCGAGGAGGCGAGGTTGGAGGTGGCCGGGAGCGGGACGCTCGGCGGCGAGAGCGCGCGTGGTCGGGGAGGGGGTGAGGGCGCGGCGCCGGTGGGGACGCGCGGCCGGGGTCGAGGCGCGGAGGAGGCCAAGGTTGATGCGGCGGCGGGAGCGCGCCGGCTCGCCGGAGGAGGAGAGAGGGCCGACGGGGAGGGGCGGAGGCGGCTTGGAGAGGAGGGGGCGCGGCAGCCGGAGGGGGGGGAGAGACGGCGGAGCGAGCGCGGGAGAGAGCGGGCGGATGCGGGGCGCGGCCGGGGGCGAGCGAGGCGGGAGAGAGTGGGCGGCGTCGGGTAGGTGGGGGTAAGAGAGGAAGAAGAGAGGGGGAGGGACGCGTGGGGGAAGGTGGGGTCGGGCGTGGGGCTGGACGCGGCAGGTGGGGTGGGCCCGCGGGGTGAGTGGAGAGTGGGAAGGGGTGCTGCGTGTGTGGCAGTGTGTGCTGTGTTGTGTTGTGGGGAGAGAGAGAGAGGTGGGGAAAGGGGTAGGATTAGGTGGCGGCCTGGGATAGGTTAGGGGGAAGGGCAGGGTGACGTGGCGAGACGCGAGTGGCTGGGATGAGGTGGCTGGGGAAGGGTAGATTAGAACTAGGTAGAAAACGGTTTAGGTGGCCCGTTTTAGTTTTGTACGGGGGGTGGTCGACTGGGTCGAATCGGCCCGTTCGACTGCCCCCTAAAATATTATAACTTTTAATTCATTTGCAATAAACTTTGGCAAATAGTTTTTAGACAAACAAAATATCCGGAAGCATCCGGGGGTTTAATTTGAAATAGAAGGAGGGCTAGTTTCGGAAAACAGTAGACTTTCGCAACATAGTTTCAAGTAAAATAATATGCATGATGATGACGATGCTCAAATGCAATGTGGCATGATGACATGAGCATGCGGTCATTATGATGCAATGCACAAAAACAACGCGATTTTCCAGTAGTGGTTTTGCGGGATGCCACAATTCGACACCACTAACAATGGATCTCGCCCTCGAGATCCGCCTCATGGTACCGGGAAGGAAGGTCGGTGATCTGCATCTTCTCGCTTCGTGTAGATCCTCGCGACACCACTAACAAGAGGTCGTTGTCCGTGATCGTCGGGAGAACACTCCGGGAACAAAAGGTCGAAGGTAGAGGTATCAACAAATAAAGCCACCTCTAGCTTCGATGGAAAGAGGGAACCGATGCATTCTCATCCACTTCAATGTAAAAAAGCGAATAGAAGGGGTAGTCGGCATGGGGGCCAATCCATCACGCACCCAAACTATTACTCTGCACAATCAGTAGAAAAGAGTGCAACCATTCTCGGAGTCAGACTGAAGATCTCGACAATCGAGGTTTAGAAACAAAGGAGTGATACAGACTCTACATCGGATCTGGCGTAGATGATATCGTCGCGTCAGAAAACACCGGAAGGCACGAGAAGGAACAAAGAGAAGTCCACCAGACGAAGGATTCCTCGGATAGCATGAAGACCAGATGGTAGAACACCGTTATCAGAGGAGGAAACGAAACCCTGAAGGTACGACGGAAACCCAACCACGAGAATTCCTGGACTCGAAGAAAGAGACGCGAGCGGATTCAAAACACGTTGAGGTAAGAGGAGAATAGCAGAGGGGTAAGGAGTAAAAGCAGACCTAATCAGAACTATCCAACCGATTTTGAAAAATAGTTTTGACACTCTACTTCGGCCGTTAGCTAGGTTATCCTGCAGGCTGGACTTGTGGGGTATCGCAACTGCTGAGCTCTGATACCACTCTGTAACACCCTCAGAATCGACCCTATGCAAGTTTTAGCGAAAACCCGCCAAACCCGCATAGAAACGATTCAAAGGTGCCCACCAGGCACTTTCGTGCGGGTGGAAAACGAAGTAATAACATTACGCAACAGTCCTCGATGGGACGCACAGAACAGATATATACAACAGCGACTCAAAGAGTCAAGAATACAGATATAATATACAAAGATCCAAATCACCTTGAAATGATAGAGCGTCCGACTACGGACAAGATGCAAATGGGGCTAAGAGCCCTGAAGAATAACCAATGGCGTCCATAACCCTGCCCAGGCCAAGCCGGAAGGGTAACCCTGCTAACGACGTCGATCTCAAAACCTGCTTAAACAAAAGGGGTGCCGACAAAGGGCAAAGGAAAAAGAGGAGCGTCAGTACTGAGGCCAGTACACGGCGAGACTAGAATTCGGCGGTCCTCGCCTACATAGGTATGGTGGACTGAAGCGGCAGCGGCAGCATGCACTGAACCACCTATAGAGACTCGATACAACTAGCGGCAATCAGAGAGGGGTAAGAAAGACCTATTCGGATCCAACCTGATTCTAACATCAAACAAACCCATCCTGGTGTTTCCCCCTCGAGACCAAACAAGGAAGTCAACCGAGGAACTCACACAGTTGGCAGTTTTATTTATTCAGTTATCGTTGCAGCAATTACTAGTCAAGTATAGATAATCATCCTGATAAAGTAAGCAGTGGGCCATTTTAGTTAATCATTCCGTTGTAGTGGCAACACTTACTAGTCAGATACAATTAGCATGAGATAACCCAAAACCCAGCAGTTGTTGGTACTTTTATTTAGCCATTCCGTTGTAGTTGCAATACTTACTAGTCAGGTACAATGGTCGCTGGCGACGACCCAAGCAAGCAATTGTTGGCAGTTTTATTTAGCCATTCCATTATAGTGAAGCTGATTACTAGTCATTATAAAGTCAAATTTATAGCACTACTTTAGTTATATTTGTCTATGATCGAGATACTGTGCTCCAAGTCGTCCATAACCGCGGACACGGCATTCAGAAAGTTTTACCTGGCCGGGGTGCACAAATAGCAACACACACTCGATCAACCTCGGAAAAACCAAATCAAAACCCAACGAGGCTTTCACGACAAAGCAATCACAAGATTCAGAAATATTTCAGGGGGCCACCCCATTAAGTACACCCGCAACGAAGTTAGCTGACTTCGAGACGGACTCAACGTTTGTGGGGCCGGCTGTAAACGACTGGGAACCCAAAACTGGGCTTGTCGATACCACGTAAACGGGTCACGATCCTAAACAGTACAGTGTGCTCCTCGCACAATCGTAAATAAAGCAGTAAAGCATGGCATAAGTACAGGATATTAAATAAAACCTCAAACTAGTTTGTGGCCCCAAGAAATAAGACTGAATCAAGCTCTGGCTAAGGGGGGTCCCATAATCCTCCCGGATGTGGATAGCGCGATAAATCAAGGAACAGGTATCAAGTACTCGGGGTCCTACGGGACACAAGTGGGCGGTCGGAAACCAAATATTATCTATCACCCACCGATGCCTCTGCTTACTTACTTCAATTTTAGTTGTTAAACAGGAATTAAAGTGAACGATAAATAAAGCCGAGATCATCTCCAACATCAAACATGTGGCAATACTCCAACAACTGTGGTACATGGCGACACGCAACAGCACTTGAGCAAGCGACTACGACGCGCAAGTCCAACTATCTACCAAACAACAGGTAATAGGAGGTGGCCATGGCAATATAGGGCTGCAAGGGATATCACGGGTATGATAACTAGAGCAACGCAACACAGATAGCAATAGATCAACAGGAGGGAATAAATACTATAAAAGTAAGATAGGTAGAAAGGGGAAGATGCTCGCCTGAAAACATTGTCGAAGGTTCAACCGAAGATCGGGTCGACACTCGCATCAACTCAACGGCCTTATCCGCGAAGAAGCAAAACACTAGAATAAACACCGGATGCAATATTTAATACTACGGCAAAAGATCGGGCATGATGCATGTATGATGTATGACATGGCAAAGGTGCGATGCAATTGGGCAATATTAAGTGGAACCGGGGTCCCGACATTTAATTAGGTGACTTATGTTGTTTAGAAACCCCGCAATTATATGTTGTAATAACAAGGCAAAACATATCACCGGTTCGCTACACCAATTTAAATGAGGCCAATATAAGGCTAGATTTGCCCGCATATGGGCCCCATATTTAATTATAAGGTGAATCGTCATAAGGCCCCCAAACCACATGATATGCATGCGAGATGAACAATTTAATATGCAACAGGTTTTATATTTAGCATTGATAAAATAGGGGCTAGGGAAAAGGTTCACACATTAGGGTTCGGCGATCTTGGTCCGGGGGGTTCGGGGTCGGGTCTCGGGGTTCGGGGTTCAATGGGCTCGGTCTCGGATAACGGAGGTAGGTCTTGTCGCATCTGGGGAGCAGGACTTGGTTCGGTGTCGGGGGCGCATCGGATTCTTCCGGGTTGGTGTCATCCTTGTCGCATCCGTGGTCTTCGGGTCCGCGTAGGCGGTCATGGCGTCCAAGGTGGCGAACTTGGCGTTCCGTTTAAACGACCTTGGCGTCCTTGTCGGAGTTCTCGGTGGCGATGTCGATCTTGGGTTTGGCGCCGGTGGATCTTGGCGATTCCATGAAGGACTTGGTGTTTCCGTCCGGTGTCGATCTCCGGGTCCAATACCGAAGTACTTGAGGATCCCACTTGGATGTCTATGTCGATCTTGGTCCGCGCTGGGTCTTCGGAAGGTCTTGTCGATTACAACAACAGGAACACAGACATTGGATAGCTGCCAGGGCGGAACACATCGCCACACAAGAGCATAGAGACGGTCTTGGGCGTTGAGTCACACCGTCATAGGGGACATCAACAGGGTCCAGGGGCACTATGCAGAGCATGGACCTGGCCATGGTCATGCACGCGCCCAGGACAACCGTTGCGGCACACGGCAGGAGGCTAGTCCGAGGCGGCCAGAACCTGGGGATCGAGGCGGCGCTGCATCGGAGGACGAGGATGGCGACAGCGGTGCGAGGCCGAGGCAGGGGGTGGTGAGGCAGGGCTGGCAGCGGACAGACGGGCACGGGCCGCGGTGGGGCAGAGGAGAACGGCGGCGAGGGCGGAGCTCCGAGGAGAGGCCACGGCGAGGGTCGACGGTAGTGGAGCTCGAGGGGGGCGCGCGGTGGTGGGGTGGGGAGGAGCCCGGCGGCCGGAGGGCGGGTCGGGGCGATGGCGAGGAGGCGAGGTTGGAGGTGGCCGGGAGCGGGACGCTCGGCGGCGAGAGCACGCGTGGTCGGGGAGGGGGTGAGGGCGTGGCGCCGGCGGGGACGCGCGGCCGGGGTCGAGGCGCGGAGGAGGCCAAGGTTGATGCGGCGGCGGGAGCGCGCCGGCTCGCCGGAGGAGGAGAGAGGGCCGACGGGGAGGGGGCGGAGGCGGCTTGGAGAGGAGGGGGCGCGGCAGCCGGAGGGGGGGAGAGACGGCGGAGCGAGCGCGGGAGAGAGCGGGCGGATGCGGGGCGCGGCCGGGGGCGAGCGAGGCGGGAGAGAGCGGGCGGCGTCGGGTAGGTGGAGGGAAGAGAGGAAGAAGAGAGGGGGAGGGACGCGTGGGGAAAGGTGGGGTCGGGCGTGTGGCTGGACGCGGCAGGTGGGGTGGGCCCGCGGGGTGAGTGGAGAGTTGGCAGGGGTGTTGCGTGTGTGGCAGTGTGTGTTGTGTTGTGTTGTGGGGAGAGAGAGAGGTGGGGAAAGGGGTAGGATTAGGTGGCGGCCTGGGATAGGTTAGGGGAAGGGGCAGGGTGACGTGGCGAGACGCGAGTGGCTGGGATGAGGTGGCTGGGGAAGGGTAGATTAGAACTAGGTAGAAAACGGTTTAGGTGGCCCGTTTTAGTTTTGTACGGGGGGTGGTCGACTGGGTCGAATCGGCCCGTTCGACTGCCCCCTAAAATATTATAACTTTTAATTCATTTGCAATAAACTTTGGCAAATAGTTTTTAGACAAACAAAATATCCGGAAGCATCCGGGGGTTTAATTTGAAATAGAAGGAGGGCTAGTTTCGGAAAACAGTAGACTTTCGCAACATAGTTTCAAGTAAAATAATATGCATGATGATGACGATGCTCAAATGCAATGTGGCATGATGACATGAGCATGCGGTCATTATGATGAAATGCACAAAAACAACGCGATTTTCTAGTAGTGGTTTTGCGGGATGCCACACTTGCAGAGGGCGGGGAGGACGCGGCCGGCTCGGGTCGGCGAGCTCGAGGGGGCGACGGGGGACCGGGTCGGCGCGCGAGGCCGGGGGAGGACGCGCGGAGGCGCCAGAGAGAGGCGCGGGAGGAGGAGCCGGCGACGAGGCGAGGTCAGGGCCGGCGGCCGGACTGGGAGGCGAACCGAGCGGCGGCGCGGCCGAGCGGGAGGAGGCGGCGCTCGGGGTTGCTGAGAGGCGGCGGCGGGGCGAGCCGACGAGAAGAGAGGGGGCGAGGGGGAGGCGCCGGCGGCGAGCTCGGAGGAGAGAGGGGGCGAGGGCGCGGGGCGGAGCTCGGAGGAGAGAGGGGGCGAGGGCGTGGGGCGGAGCTCGGTGACGCGGGAAGCGGGGCGAACGGAGGATGAGAGGAGAGGTGGGAGCCGGCGACGAGGGCGACCCATGCGGCGGAAGAGGAGGCCGGCGGCGGTCGCGGTGGTAGCGGCGGGGTCGACGATGGAGGCAGCGGGCGGCGGCGCCGGCTTCTGTCGGCCAGCGAGCAGGAGGCGGAGAGAGCGGGAGGCGGGAGAGGACGGTGCGGGAGGGGCGAGCGCGTCGGTGGGGGTGGGCCCGCGGGGAGGGAATCCCGGTGGGATTTGTCGGGAGCGGGCGGGAGTTGGTGGTGGGGTGAGTGGAGAGTGGGCTGGCGGGTGAGAGAGGAGAGAGAGGGGGTGAAAGAGGAGGTGGGCCAGGTGGCGGCATGGGATTGGGTAGAGGGGAGGGAGAGGGTGAGGTGGCAGCCAGGGATTGGTCCGGGTGAGGTGGCTGGTTGGGTGGGTAGATTGGGACTAGGTAGATTAGGGATTTTGAGGTGGACCGTTTTATTCTGGGGGTGGTCGTCCGGGTCGAATCGGCCCGTTCGACTGCCCCCCTAAAATAATTAAATATTTTATTTATTTCAAACAGGGCTTTTGCAAACCGATAGCAGACAAAACAAAATAATCCGGAGACCCGGGTTTTGTGTTTGAACAAAGACGGGGCATTTAGAAAACAAAAATAGGTTTTTCCGAAAATAGTTTTATGCGAACAAATGCAAGATGATGACGATGCTCAAATGCAATGTGGCATGATGACATGAGCATGCGGTCATGATGATGCAATGCATAAAAACAACGCGATTTTCTAGTAGTGGTTTTGCGGGATGCCACAACAGCAAATGGATTTTTTTAACTTATCATATCTAATTAGCAAGGCTTTGATTACATATATGTTAGGTGATGTTATTTTATAGGATCATGAGCACAAACATCTGAATAGGATGTCGTGGTATCACTACGTTCCCCTTATACGATTAGGATATATGTACATGGAAAGCAAAGGTTGAGCTAACTTTGCTATAAAATAGGCTCTGGTTGCACCAATGAACAACTTTGAGGACTCCGCAGCTGTTTAATTTCATGTAGCCAACCAATTCCTCAATCGATTCCTCCAACACCGTATGGCCTTTCGTTGAAAATATAAGCAAATATTCATATTATTTAATCCGAATAAATAATTGATAAAACACGATCATACAAATACCAATTAAACATATCACGCTAGATAACAGAATAGATGAATAGGTTGCATCTAAACAGGATAAACTGATCACATATACTCCAAATACTAGAACAAGGAACTCTACCAAAATCTGAAAGAGGAAATTCAGGATCACATATGGTACAGCCTGAGCAGCAATAGCCACAATGGTAGCAGCAACAGTCACAACATTGTCTTTCATGTTGAGGTTTTCAAAGAGGTTGGTGAAGTTTAGGAAGAATTCGTCATTCGGGAATTTATCGTTGACCGACGTCGTGGTTGCCAATAGTCGTACTTGAGGGCTCCCCAAAAACCTGATCTGCAGTGCACGCCGCAAGCCGGGATGAGAAAGACGAAGGTGGCGACACAAGGTTTTGAAAGTAGGTGTGTGTGATAGGCCCCGATAGGTTTAGCGTAGACGCTTATATATAGTGCAGGTCAGGGAGGTCGTGTGGCAAAGCGCACGTCCTAGTCGGCAACAGCCCACGATCCAGAAAATCTGGAAACGGCTGATTGATTAACGCGTCTGTTAATGACTCATAATTAATCCATGATTAATTTTTCTGAATAATAAAATAAAGCTCGCATCGACGAGATTATCGCAATCCGCGGCTCACGCGTTGTGATGAGGCGAGGCGGGAGACGTCGAAGGAGGAGTGCATGAGAGCTGCTATTTTTCTCACACCTTAGTGAGCGATAGAACATCCTAGTATATAAGAGAATGTGTAGCTCTCACTCAACTAGCAATGTGGGACTAAATTTAGCTCCACTAGCATGGCCATATGCTTCCATGCATAAATGGGACGAAGAGAATTTTAGAATTTGTCTTACGGACCAGCAGCCCAATACTCGTCAAATTCTAACAATCCCCATAAAGTCTTATTGGCACATCATATCATTTTTGTTTCAGAACATTGTTTTATATATCGGTGCTTAGTGGAGACTGTTAAATTGAACTTTCATGTTAAACTTTATGCTACACTAGCTAGAAACTTGAATAGTGGACTATGACTTGAACTACAAGTTTTCTGCACACTAGTTTCACATAAAATCTAGATCGATACAGGACTGTCGCAGGGCTTCTCCGCGGTTTGGATCTTATGCATCATACTTCAGAGACTTTCATGAGTTTGTTAGAGATCATCCAACTCTCACAGACTGTAACATTTGACAGCCAGACTCATATAGGTGTGTTCTTTAAGAGATATTCTACAGGACAACATCTCTGCTTAGATAAACAACTTAGAGCATATTAAGAATATCAACATGCATGAAACAACTTAGAGCATATTAAGAATATCAACATGCCATGCAGAACAGGGATACTCTCCTCCCAGACAAAGGAAATTCAATATAGGGATACTCTCCTCCCAGATGTCCAACAACTTGTCTTCCAACTTTAATTAACAAGATCTTCTATCATATAGAGTGGTTTACCACTTTGTACAACTCATAGCATGGGCCTGAAGCCCATCTCCCTGAATGCATTATCTATCACATTACATGATAAACCCTTTTTGGAAGGGATCTGTCAAATTCTTATATGTTTGGTATAATACAGCGCAATAACTCCAGAGTTTCTTAATTTTCTGATAGATTTTAATCTTCTCTTCACATGCCTTGATGGCTTCATATTATTGTTAGAACTATTTACTTTGACAATCACAATTTGATTTTCAGGATGGTGGGTATTGTTTTCTCAACCACAGGTAAGTCCAACAAGAGCTCATGAAGCCACTCTGCTTCAACACTGGTTGTGTCTAGTAATGTTAGTTCTGCTTCTATTATTGACCTCGTTAAAATGGTCTGCTTGCAAAACTTTTAGGAAACAGCGCCACCACCAAGTCTAAACAAGTAACCATTTGTGATCTTTATTTCATCATCACTAGATATCCCGTTTGAGTCACTATAACCATCAAGTACACGTGGATACCCAGTATAATAAATATCATAACTCACAGTGACTTTTAAATAGCGCAACACTCTCTCGAGAGCATGCCAATAATTATCTCTAGGATTTGACACAAATCGACTCAGTTTTCTTACAGCAAAGGAGATGGCAGGCCTAGTTGCGATAGCTAAATACATGAGAGAGTTAATGATTAGATAATTTCTCAATTGACCTTTCAACCCTTTGGTTCTTTTGAAGTAGCACACTCGGATCATAAGGCGTTTGAGAAGACTTGCAGTCGTTATACCCGAAACGGCTCAAAATATTTTCCCCATAGTGGGACTCAAGCAGTGTAATCCCACCATTGTCATCCTTCAATAGTTTGATGTTTAAGATTACATCAGCTACTTCCAAGTCCTTCATCTCAAAGCAGCGAGATAGAAACTCTTTGGCCTCCTCAATAACAACATGATTGGTCCTGAATATTAATATGTTATCGACATATAGACACATAATAACTCTCTTGCCCCCACCATGGCGATAGTACACACACTTATTAACTTCGTTTACAACAAAGCCTTCAGTGATTAATTTTTTTCAAACTTCTCGTACCACTGCTTAGGAGTTTGCTTAAGACCATACAAAGATTTCACTAACATATACACCTTTCCTTCTTGACCATCTACTACAAATCCATCAGGACGCTTCACATAAATTTTCTTATCTAGCTCTCCATTTAGAAAAGTTGTCTTAACGTCCATTTGATGAACAATAAAACCGTGTGAGGCAGCCAAGAATAGTAGTACTCGAATAGTGGTCAATCTGGCTACAAGTAAGTAGGTATCGAAGAAGTCTTCACCTTGTTTCTAGGTATAACCCTTGTCCACGAGATGTGCCTAATACTTTTCAATAGTACCATGAGGTCTAAGCTTTTTCTTGAACACCCACTTACATCCTACAGGTTTGCACCCGTAAAGACGATCAGTGACCTCTTAAGTTCCATTAGCTAATATGGACTCCATCTCACTTCGGACAGCTTCCTTCCAGTAGTCAGCATTGAGATGCATAGACTTCTGAAATAGAAGTGGGAGTATCATCCATAAGGTACACAATGAAATCATCAGCAAATAACTTTGCAATTCTTTATCTCTTGCTCTTTTGGGGAGCTTCATTATCGTCCTCCACAGGATCATCATAATATTTTATCGTCATGCTGGTTTTAGGAATTATAGCAAATTTCTGACTAGATAAAAAAATTCATCCAAGGTTCCCCTCAACTACAGAGCCAGGGAAGCGTCTAACTCTCCTGACTTATCACTAAAATAAATGATATGTCGATGTTTCACAATCAGAAAAGTGTGCCGTATATAGGGACGCAAATTGGTGATAATTAGGTACTCTCTGACCCTCTCTAATTCAAATAAACGAACTAATTTTTTAAAAAATTACACCACTTTTTTTAAAAAAATAGCATTTGATTAAATTAGAGAGGGTGGAAGGGTACCCTAAGGATCGGCAATTTGCACCTCAATCCACGTAGCTTTCCCTCATTCCCCCTTGAAAAAAAAAATCTTACAGAAACAACCAAACAATCCTCCTCATTTACTCCCCCACTGATTTCTCCTCATGCAGATCCAAGGTTAATTTCGTCATTAGAGACGACAGGTCGACAGCAAGGAGTCGAATGAGCCACACCCATATATTTGCCAAAAAATGAATCCTCAAAAATAATGACAGCAAAGCATCCTGCACTCATCTCGTCTAGCCATGAAACTACCGGATTTCCAGAGATCAGTTACCTGTCGGCGATTGATCTGTTGCCACATTTGCAGAGAGACCAATTAGCCAGCCAGCTACGAGGTGATTGATCTCTTACCATAGATTCCACTGCTTGCTAGTACAAATACGTGAGGATCCCTGGGTAGAACCTCACCGCAGAACACACATTTCGTCTTCGATCTCTCACCACGCACGCAGCACTTGTCCTTCTTCTCCGTTCGATCGTCGGCGAGAGGATGGAGGCGAAGAGGTCGAGATCCGCCGCCATTGCTGCCGCCGTGTGCGTGCTCCTCCTGGTGGCGCTGGCCGGGCAGGTGCAGCAGGCGGCCGCCCTGTCCAAGTTCTGCGCGTGCTTCGATGACTGCTACCCGGCGTGCAGGGTGCACGTGGCGCGGTTCTTGTGCGTCCCGTTCTGCGCCAACAAGTGCAGCCCCCGAGAGGCCGCCGCCGTCGGGGGCGGCGACCCGTGCATTGGGGCATGCGCCGCCGTCAAGATCTGCGGCCAGTCCGATCCGCCGGCCGGTAAGATCACGAGGGAACCTTAGCGCATTCCGTTTCCATCTTCCCTTTTCATATTTCGATCTGATGATTTTTCTTTTTTTGTTCTTGCAGAGGCAGCTGACCTGGCGAGCTGCGAGGAGAACTGCAAGAAGAAAACAAGCCAGAATTGATAGTCTGTTTACTTTTTAAGAAAACACGATTAAGAGCTTGTCTGTCGATCATGGGATCATATAATGTTGCACTGCTATGATTTTGTAATGGCTATTTGGCCTCCGCACACCACATTACCACTTCTGTGGGATGCGGCGTATCAAGATGGTGTTAAATTTTTGCCTATCGATAACCAGTTTCGATAGCCCTTTTTCTTTTCCGACGAAGTGACACATTATATATCTTATTATTATATTCAGATAACTCGTGAAAGAATTGATAGTCTTCTTTCCAGAACCAGAAAGAATAAGGAAAAACGTGCTAAAGTAGCTAACAAATTCAAATTCATCTTCGACGCTGTAATATCATATTCTTCTATCTGTACGACATGGCACTATAAACAAAGAAACTCAACCTCACAAGCACTAGCACCTCTGACGATTTTATTTAGAAGAATGATTGAACTTGAAAGGTCTTCTTATTCTTTCTGGTTTACCGGACCGGGCAGCTGCGATGTCATGGTGTCGTGCACTTTTTGGAGGTGCTGCTTTGGCTGCGAGGGGAGTCCCCACTGTAGCATTTGGAGATGGTGGCCTCGCCAATCTCACCGGCGAGGCTTAGTGCCAATGTGTTGCAGGTTACCACTCAAGACGGGTCTCTAGAGCGCTATGTACGCCATCGCCGACATTTCCTTTGCTCATAACTTCTTCAAATTTGGTTGGATCCTGCCATCTTCTTGGCGATCTCTAGGCCATGAGTAGGGGTACGTTTGTACGGGCAATCTCAGAGTCGTTCTTGTGATGTTGTGGTGTCTGGTACGGTTGTGACTGTGACGCGGTCTTGAAACTCAAGTCCATCCCCCTAATTTTTCTTGGGTGGAGGCTGGGCAAGGTGAGCTCTCTAGTCTGGCTATAGAAGTGTGCCGTATCAGTTGGCTTTGTCTTTTTTTTTTGAGCTGCAGTTGGCTTTGTCTTGCATGAGTGTGGTGTTGTAGCCATTTGGCATTGTTTCCTCCTTTTTTTTAGCTTAATACAAAAACACGCAGATATCCTGCGGATTCTCAAAATATTGTTTGCTACTATGAATATATTATGGTATTGATTGTCAAAAAAAGAAAACGTTCTTGTTTCTTATACATGTGAAACAGAGCAAATCCTGGTCTCACGGAACAGACATGTGTGTACGATGCTCTGTTTATGAGGTTTGTTACAAAGGTAAATAACAGAATTAGATTATTCCAGAACCTCAAGTAAAGCCGGGTAGGGTATCGATGCACTGAAGGCAAACCATACTGATATCTTTTGCATTTCATTTACCTGCAGAGCAACCAATGTCATCAGCCAAAACAATTCGTAATATTCATTCATGGGATAGCCGTTAAGATTATCTCACAGCTTCGGTATGTTTCGAACAGAATGCATTAATAGTGCCAAAATCTCAAAGCTGAATCATCTCGGATAGGAAAATACAATTAAAAAAAGGATAGAAATAGCAAACATCAATAAGACAGCCAGTTTTCTTCCAAAACAAATAGAAGACAGTCAATTTGTAGCGGCATTGTGGCAACCTTCAACTTCAATTGTTAACACTCAAGTTTCTTGCACTGATATAAGTCGAAGCTACATGATTAGTGGTTTAAATACCTCCCTTAGAGACGATGCTGAACACCCTACTTTATCAAATAATTCGAAATATTATTTGCTATGATGGGCACGTAACTATGAGGGGCTCATGGAGTACAAACAGAAACATCTAATTCTACCTCACCGGCACATAACTTGGGTACTCCCATGGTCCAAATTAAAAGTCAAAAAATTTAAAACTCTGCACTCAAAAACAAACCTTTAATTATTACCTTTTATGATAACATGATAAGAAATGTGAAAAACTGCAATTTTGTTGGAAACTATTTTGTGATGAATCTAGCCATGTAATTTTTAATCACGTACTCCCTCCGTTGCAAAATATAAGATGTTTTAGATTTGTGAAGGTAACGTATCTAGACATCTTTTAGTGTGTGGATTTGGAGAGGTTCACTCCGAACCTATATAGTACTAAAAGACGTCTAGGTACATTACCTTTACAAAGCTAAAATATCTTATATTATGAAACGGAGGGAGTATTTGATAAAAAATATTAAGCACCTATCGTGATTAAATTAGAAGAAACTAGAGTGCACACGAACCATTGCAACATCTAGTATGGATCAGACAAACTATACTAGAGGCTAATGGCAAAAATAACCAATTAGATATGTGAGAGTTGGACTGACAAACTGATATATGTTCAGAAATGTTTTAAGCAAACCGGCTGAGAATAGCATAGTTGTCCATAAAAAATTACTAAATGCAAGCAAAATGATATATAGGAGTATACAATCTAATGAGGACATGCTCTTCGAGTATTGGTACAATCTAAATTGCAGCACTAGGTATTATAATGATCCCAACATGAGCAGCAACGTAAAATGGCATAGCTATAACTAAAGGAATGAAAACCAAATGCTAAGGTATGTAGCAACCAGTATCTGTAAGACCAGAAAATATCCAGGATTCCAGGAAGCACAGTAAAGGGGAAATATTATTTTCTGCTACTACTTAGCATGTCAACGTTCTTATTTATCAGAAGGCATGAACATACAAATATGGAATGGGCAAGCTAGAGGGAGAAGCGCTTGCAATATCCAACGGAACTGGAGGAGTGGAACTGCTAACAAGGTACTAGGATACAAGAGAGGGAAAAGGAAAGAGCACATCCAGTAGAGGAGGGCTAACATAAGTACTTCCTCTGTTCCAAAATAAGAGAAGTTTTAGTAAACTGTTTTAGCTAGCCAAAACTTCTTATATTTTGGAACAGAGGGAGTAATTAGTGAAATATGAGTAAGTAGCTGGGTGAAAGAATGAGGAACAAAGTGGAAAGCTGCTGGGGAAGGGATGACAAAGCAAGACATACAGAAAAGATCAAAATATACAGCATGTCGTGAGAGCATGACAGGAGACGGACAGGTGATAAACAGCTTAACAAAGGGTCATATATAGCATCTTGTAGTCCTCTCTTTCCATTTGGTACTTGAGAAATCATAATAAAAAGGAAAGCAGTATTAAAAAACCATTTCAGATACCTACTTACATACAGAAGATAAGCGTACCTGATCAACTAATCTGACCATGGTCATCTTATGCATTGTGCAAAAGTTCAGCTCCATCATGTTCACCACCAATGTCTGTTTCAAAAAGGATACAAGGTCAGACAACCCGTGATATTCCAATGATAATTGAGAGTAATATGACTATGAGAATACATAAAGAAGATTTCAAATAAACTCACAGGTGTGAAAAAACAACTCAGGTTAGGAATAGCTAGATTAAGCCAAACCTATTATCAAAATGAAAGAACAGCCCTAAAAACAATATATATACTCATAATACTGTGAAAACAAAGAACACGTGAACTCTGACTATTAGCTAATCAAAAGAAAGTGAAGTTATACAGAATTATCTGAAGCTTGTTTCATGCAGTTGTTGTTCTGGATTTACAACTATTAGATCTGTTTTTGATACGACGCTGCTTAAAATGGTTAGTTTAGTGCCAAAGGATGCGAAGTTGCGAACAATAATGAAATCGTAAAGGCATTCTAGTACCTGCTGCAGTATAGACACTTTCGTATGAAAAATAGCGTTTTGTGGTGTTGAATCCGGGTAGTTTCTTAAACTGCAACGACTGAAGCTGGACCATAAAGCTGCTGCTCTCTGTCCATAGGAACACCATATTATTTTCCTCAGCAAACCCTAGTATCAGTATGTCATCCTCAACCTCTGAATCCAAGGAAAGTAGCTTGTCCAGTTCAATAGTTCTCCCCAACACCCATGACGCAACACCATCGCAATCGATATTCCTCTTCCATAATTGGGCGGTGAAGTTTGACACAAACATGAAACCCAGCCCACCCCCATCTGCCCTTATAACCTTGAAGTTGTTCTCATACTCAGACTCATTCACAGGCACCCGTATCACAGCTAGGCTCTGATTTTCAAAATCAAACTCTAGGATGCTTGTTGAAAAACCACTAAGCTGCCAGTAAAGGGAATCCCCAACCAGCACAGCCGGATCCCGGATGGCACAGACCACGAAATCGGGCTCTAATGGAATCGGTGTCGAGATGAGGTCACCCCACAAGCCGGTCTCCGACGAGTAAACGCAGGCGAGCACTCGTTGTCCATGCTGTAGTTGCTTATTACTACAATGACCACCTGGAAGTGGTCGTCTCCAGCAACACGAAGCACCGCCCCGTTGACCCCGGTGATCGCCCTCGGATCGAACCCCGGCGGAACGGCTAGCTGGTGCCTGTCGCCGGTGACGGGTTCCCACACAAGGAACTGCTGCCTCGTCTGGTCGGAGATCAGCGCGAGGCCATGGCGGCATCCGAGGGGCTCGAAGAAATGGCCGTGGTCAAACTGCAAGGAGAGCCGCCCGGGCGAGACGCGATTGGGGGCCTCCATGGTAGGCAAAAAGGTTAGGGTGCTGAATTTTTCGACGAAGCAGCCAAGAAGGGGAGGGTTACGGCGGTGGTGGAGGCGGAATCGGCGGAGGAACCGAGGGTCGGAGACTAGGAGGCGCCAGCGCTTACAGACGGCGGAGGCACGGGGGAGTGAGGAAGGCTGCGGAGGGAGGCGGAGGAAGATCTCGGCGAGGAGGTCGCCGTCGTCCAGCGGCGAGCGGTGGCTGCTCATCTCGCCCTACTCGTGGTGTGGATGCTTTTTTTTCTCTTTGGGAAGACGATGCGGGGGATGCGGGATGAACTGGAGTGGTGGCATGGGCGAACTCAGTCGGAAATCCAAATCAAATTTTGGCCGAAACTCGCGTTTCCAAGCCGCCGAGTTCTCACATTCGCGAAATTCAGTTAAATACGACAAAATTTGGGTGAATATAAACGGATTTCATTAATTAGGGCAAGGACGCACATATTACATCGAATTTAACTAGGAAAAGGCCGCCGCCGCCGTGGTCGACGACGGACGCCGCTTCTACAGGCCTAGGCGAGGGTGGTTGCGGGCCTGAATGTGCTCCATGACGGCGGCGAGAGTTCGACCTGAAACGCTCCATCAGCGGCGGCGAAACACCGCATTGTGACGCGTCGGCGGCGAGCTCGGCGGTCCCTCGTGTCGGGCGAGATCCTGAAGACGCATGTCGGCGAAGAACTGCCTTTAGAAGACCAGGTTGCCAGGATCCTCGGCGAGATCCAGATCTTCCATGGAGGCGATAGCCGCCTGGATCTCTCCGGGGATGTCCTCGTCGACGGGCACGGGCGGAATAGGGATCCCGCCGGCGCTGAGATTCCAGCCGACAGGGAGACGAAAGTCCGGCGGCATCGTATAGCCCGCGTCGTGGAGCAGCCGGGCTTCCCACGTCTGCAGCGTGCGGCAGCCATTCGCCGCCGCGATGTCGCCGGGAAATCTTTAGGCCATGGCTTTTCGACAGAGTTGTGGAGGTAGAAAGGTGCGAGCGTCTGGAGTTCGCCGGAGTTGGGAGCGGTGTGAGAGAGTGTGAAGGGAGGCGGCGAGATGTACGCCTTTTATAGGCTGAGGTCGACGACGAGGGCGGAAGGGGTATAGCGGCGAGGGCGGGAAAAGGGAAACGGCGGGAAGGATGACGACGACTCGGCTTCTGTTGCTGACAGGCTGGTCCACTCGGCCAATTCGCTTTGTTCGACGTTTCTAGGACGTTTACGGGATCCTGGGTACGGCCTGGAAAGCCCGGACCAAAGTTTGCCCTAATTCAGACGAAAAGGGGTTCTTGGGAACGCGACTGGACCAATTTTTGGCGTCCGGACTTAAATTCGGCGTCCGGATCGGCGTCCTGGTTAGGCGGGTGGAGATGCTCTAAAGCCCACGATGGATACTAAACAAATGAAAAGAGTTCTCCAAACGTATAAAAATGAGACAAACCTAACCACTTTTATACTCCCTTCCTACACAAATATTGTGATTTGGATTTGTCTAGATTCATATGTGTCTATTCCCTCCGTTTTATAATACTCTCTTCATTCAGAAATGATTAACTTGAGTTTGTCTAAATTCGAATGTCTATAAATTTGTAGAGCGAGCGGTGCTAAAGGGGACCGAGCAACAGCGATGGCCGCTTCATGAAGAGAAGGAGATTGACGAAGATAAGGCTAACGTGGGGCCCGCTAGGAAAGCTACGCGGTTCCACACCACGTGAGGCGACCAGGGGGATCATTGCGTGATATCCCTCAGAGGAAGCCAATCATTTTCCTTTTCTTTTAATGCATATATTTTTAATACGCTCTTTATTCTAAATTAGAATGCATATAATTTTTGGTTAAAGTCAAACTTTTCAAAATTTCACCAACTATATAGAAAAAAGTAACATTTATAATATCAAAACAGTATTGTTAGAACCTTCATAAAATATATTTTTATATTACATATATTTGGTATCGTAGATGTGTATTTTTTTCTAATATAGTCTGTCAAACTTTGAATTTTTTATTTTAACTAAAAACTATATGCGTCCTAATTTGAGATAGAGTGAATATTTCCTTCGTCTCAAAATAGATGTAGCAGATTTATTAAAATTTAGGATAAATCTAAACATTATTTAATATACTCCGTATTTAATATATAGATACAATCAAATGTGGCAAATTCTCTCCGTCTATTTTAAGTCGGATATAGTATATACGCTACTCTTTACACCGACTCTTCTATCTTGGAAGCTCAGCCAACTCTTAAAATGTCAAACAATCGAAATCTTCTGCAATTTAATTTTCTGCAAAATCTTTGCAAGATTACGAAAGAAACCTTGCTTGCACGATCAGAGTTTCTACAATAAAAAACGAAAGCATGCCAGAACTAGATTAGAAGTTATAAAAAGAACGTGATTTTTATTTTCCTTTGAAAATGATGACAATCATCGAGTTGTACGGTACAGATTGTCCTAATGCAATAAATGTTGTACTCACAGTCTACAGTGGAGTTTGGTTAAGAACTTGCATCGGTTATTTTGATAACATCTAAACTTTATTAGGTACAAAGAAATACTTTCTCTGTCTTAAAAAGGAAGGTATCACTGGTTAGTCTAAATTTAAATATATCTAAATATTATTTAGTATTCCTCTATCACAAGGCTTAAGGCCTATTTTTTTTTGAAAAGTTAAAAGTTTGACCAAACTTTCAAAAAAACTATTAAGAACTATTATATTATATAGATATCATGTAAAAATATGTTTCATAATGTATACAGAGGTACGGATTATGTATTATAAATATTAATATTTTTATCTAAAAACTTGATCAAACTTTAGATATTTTAACTTTTTTTTAAAATAAGCCTTAAGCCTTAGGACGGAAGTAGTATCTAGCTATATCTAAATTTTAACAAATTTGTGACATAGGATGCATTTTGCATTTTTTTACGGTTAGAATCCTGATCATGTATATAAAGGATTGGGAATTGCTACTTGCCTAGCTAATTAGCACTGTTTTGGTTATGTATAACTACATCTGTTTTGTGTGTCCGATTTTTTTTTTTGCGTTTAAATCTCAGAGCTTTATTCAGCGATCACAGCTCCAGCACAATCAGCTTAAATGCTAATGACCAGAAAATCCAAACTCTCCAGTGTGCTAGCACGCTTTGCACAAAGATGAGCCGACCAGTTGGCCGATCTGGGTACATGCTGAATTACAAAAGAAATAAACAACAAAGCTAGCTCTTCGATTTCATCTAAGATAGGTGCTACGACCGAACGAGATCCGTAGCGAGTTCTCCAGAGGTTCACCATCTCTAGACAATCTGTCTCCAGCACCACCTTCGTGAAGCCTCTAAGGTGAGCAAAGAGGACACAATCGCGCACTGCTAGGGGTTCAGCGACCAGAGGGTATGGGACCCCAGGGTATGGCTTACTCCAAGCTCCTAGGTAGGATTGATGCGATCGTGCAACACCACCCGCACCCCCCGGCGAGCTTCCAGCGACAGACCAGCGTCTGTATTGATTTTCACCACATCAATCTTAGGAGGGCGTCATCCATGGCCTGGAAGGATAGCGGCGCATATTCCAGGCAGCTCCAGAACTGCTAGTGCATCTCTAGCCATCTTTAAAGATTGGGACGGATCGAAACTTCCATGGTCATGCGTCCAGCTATTTCTAGATGTCCAGATCGCCCACATAGTTGTGATTATTTTAGCTCTATCTGACATCGAAAATCTGGGATCACAGAGAATATCTCTTGACCATGTACCTGGATGCAATATGGGTAACAAGATACCCAGCCATAAGTGAGCTTCTTCCCAAAACTTCTTGGCATGCACACAACCAATCAAGGCGTGCATGAGATCTTCCTTAGTATCCAACAAATTTTGCATCTACTGAGTTGTGCAATATGTCGATGCTTCAGGATACTTTACACCGGTAGGATACCACGAAGTACACGCCACTAGAATATCCGTACTTTTGGCACCACCCTTAGTTTCCAGAGAGAATTCCACATATGTCTTCACTCATTGAAGTTTCAGTGATCGTCCCTTCCTCTAGAGCTAAGTGCTCGTTGCGATTCATAAGAGCTCGATACGCCGATTTGACAGAATAGATCCCTGATTTCTCAAGAGACCAGGCCCAGAAATCCTCTCCTCCCCCCATCTCAACGGTATATTCAGAATTGCATATGCCTATGGAGCATTAAAGTTCGACCGGATTAGATCGATCTTCCACTGTCCAATGTCATGATCAATAAGATCCTCCACCATATTTATCTCATCCTCTCCCGTGTGCACCGACGGCCTCATCGTCCTGATGCCATCGATCCAACTGTCATTCCACACAGCCACCGAATGGCCGTCCCCTATACGCTTGATCAACCCAAGTTGAAGAGCATCCTTTCCAGCTATAATGGCTCTCCATGTAGCTGAAGAGGTTGTCGGTGTGGTAGCTTGCAGAAAGTCACATTTAGGGAAGTAGCGTCCCTTCAGAACCCTTGCACACAATGAATTAGGGTTGGTCATGAGTCTCCAACCATGCTTTCCCATTAACGCTAAGTTAAAGAGTTCGAGATCTCGGAAGCCCATTCCACCCTTCACCTTTGGTTTCGTCAGCTCGTTCCAGGAGATCCACTGTAAAGATCGTCTATCCAGTGAGCCGCTCCACCAATATTTTCCAGTACAAGACATCAAGCTCTTGCACACTTTCTTTGTCAATCTAAAGCAGCTCATGCTATAGATGGGCAGGGCTTGAATAACTGTTTTCATAAAGACTTCTTTTCCAGCGCATGAAAGCATTCTCTCGCATCCTTGGATTTTATTCCTAACACGCTCCGCAATATGATCAAAGGATCCACTTGTTAGTCTCCCCACAGTAGTAGGTAACCCCAAGTAGCATTCACTGAAAGCCTCCACCGCAATACCCAGCACTTGTTTCAAACCACAACGAACATTATCAGGAGTGTTGGGACTAAAATAAATCGAGCTTTTTTCCTTGTTAACACACTGTCCAGAACACTCTCCATAAATATGCAAAATTTCATTGACTCTCTCTCCACTGCTATTGCATGCACTCATAAAAATGAGACTGTCGTCTGCGAAAATAAGATGGTTAATCCATGGAGAGTGATAACTTACACGGATTCCTCGGTCCACATGAGCACCACCAAAATTGTTCAATAGTGATGTAAAGCCTTGCCCACAGACTAGGAATAAATATGGCGAGATGGGGTCTCCTTGGCATAAACCCCTTGATGGTGTGTGACATGGTTATACCCTACTGGTACGTGACTTCAGCATACCTGGTCCAGCCCAAGGAAGGCCCACAGCAGACATATGCTGGCCCATGAAGATTTTCGGATGGCCAAGGCCCATGACGCCTTCGGATCCTTGGAGATCAAGACTAGCATAGATAGGAAATTTAAAGGGGTAAAACCCTAGAACCTGTAACCGACTAGGACTATGCCCGGGACCTGCCTAAGTCTATATAAAGGCCGGGAGGGCGTGTCCTAGATCTCTCGACTCATACTCTCGCATACGCACCTCACGCCAGATCGAATCTGCGCACCCTGTAACCTTCGGTTCCGCCGTAATCAAGAGCAGACAAGCAGGAGTAGGGTTTTCCCTCCGGGGGCCTGAACCTGGGTAAATCTCGTGTCCCCTGGTTGCTTGTCTGTTAACCGTTCCACGATCTCCAGCATCCCCATCTTCTCCAAAACCCAAGTCCATAACAATGGGCATTGACGAGATTAAACCTCATCAATTGGCGCCGTCTGTGGGAAATAGGGGCTGCTGATTGTGCGATCGTGACGGTCCCGACCCGATCGATCTACAACTCCGCGGCGACGGAGAATCACCTCCTCTTCGGCGCTTTCGACTTCACCGCCCACTCGCCGGCCACCATGAAGGATTTCGAGCCCGTAGGCGACGGACTCGAAATTTTGTTCGGGAGCTTTTGCTTCCAGGTGGGACAAACTGGCACCCTCTGCCTTCCTGAGCGGGTGCCCGTGCCATCAATCAGGCCCGCCTCGTGGGCTCCACACCCCGTGCTGCGCACATCACCATCGACAGATGAGTTCTACGACAGCAGCAGCTGCAACTCCGATCTGTGCGATCCACCTTCAGATGAAGGGACCTACGGTTCCGGATCCGAAAGCTGCGGCAGCAGCGGACCAATCTACGAGCGCTACCAATGCGCCGTAGTCATCCAGGAGCAGCAAACGCCTAACCCGCCGCCCAACACGAACCCTAACCCGCAGGACAGAAACGGCGGAAACGGCGAGAACAGAAGAAGCCAGTCCCCCCCACCCGAAGGGGAAAACAACGGCCACATCATCCAACTTAGCAAAGAAGGATGGGTCCAGGCACGCCGTGCCGTCGCAGGCGACATAGTCCTGCCTGTGGACTCACCACGTGACCTACTGATGGCATACCACTACCTCCTCATCGAGGAGCACAAGAAGCAAGTCAAGATGCAGGAGACACTCGACAAACGCAAGCAAGCAGCCTCTGAGTCCAGCGCGCGACGAGCTGCGCTCTCCGCCATGGCACCCGGCTCTAGCATGAACGGAAACCAGGGAAACAAGCACCGCTCACGGGTGGAAAACATGGATCCCAAGGAGCGCCGTGATGTGACCCGAACTCTCCACACATCGTTCATGGATATGGATGCCAACGGCAACATCACCCCGAAGACACCGCAAGCTGCGATCATGGCAGCCACTACGTATCTCGCGGCCCACCAACCTCCGGAAGGGGACCCGAAAAGAGCCATGCATAAGTCCGCACTCACCGGACTCGGACTCGTCGGAGCTGCGCTCCACGAAGACGCTCCTGCGGAGCCGAAGAAGAAAGCTCCGGCCAGGCGCGACCGGAGCCCCACCCCTTCATCGGAAGAGGAAGAGGAGCACGACCTTCCTCGAAGGAAGAAGAGCTCCCATCGCCATAAACGCGACTACGACGCCAGAGACGCGCTTACACAGCGCAAAATCGACAAAGCACGAGCCAAACGCGCATGCTCGTCCGAGTCCGAGATGGATGAAGATGAAGGAGAACTCTGCGGAGCTCGATGCTTTAGCAGATCTGTTCGGCGAACACATATGCCACGCAATTTCAAGCTTCCTTCGGATACTCCGAAGTTCAACGGCACGCAAGATCCAAAATCTTGGCTCAGCGACCATCTGTCATCCGTCAAGCTGCACGGCGGTAACAAAGAAACCGCCGTGCAATGCCTTCAGCTGCAGCTGACAGGCGCAGCGCGGGTTTGGCTCAGCAGCTTATCATCAGGGTCCATCCGAAGTTGGGAGGAGCTAGCTTACAGCTTCATCCGAAATTTCAAGGGCACCAGCAAGAGGCCCGCCTCAATCGAAGAGTTGCGAGCCTGCACTCAGAGAACGGGTGAATCTATTCGCTCGTACATACTACGCTGGTCTACCACCAAGAACTCCGCAGCACATATCTCCTAGGAGAGGGCCATCGACGCCTTCAGAGACGGCGTTAAACGCCAAGATTTCAAGGAGGAACTTGGGCGCGTCAATCCCAAGACACTCGACCACCTCATGGACATCGCCAACAGGTGGGCTGACGGCGAAGATTGCATTCACCGAGCACAATCGGATGAAGAGGACGACTACGGCCGAAGACGGGAACGCCGCAGCAAGAGGAGATCGCGCGTCTACGAGGAACGCGACGGACCCGACATGGTCGCGGCCGGCTACGCCGACCGCCGCAATGACAACAGCCGCAACAACGGAGGATACCGCGGAGGAAACTTCCGCGACAGCGGACGACCAGCACAGTCGTGGCAACGCCGCGACCGCGACAACGGACCCTCAGCATTCGACAAACTTTCGGGTCCATGCACCATCCACTTCTACATCGACAAATAGGATGGCAAAAAGAAAGCCAGCCACATGCTCAAGGACTGTCGCAAGTTCCAGAAACTCAGCGAAAGCATGGTGCAGATGAGGCAACAAGCCCCAATCCCTGCGTTCGGAAACGCGCCTACGCCAGGTGAAGTAGCACACGGAGCTCCTCCGCCGCCGCCTATTGGAGGCCCAAACCAACCAGTCGCACCAGCGCAGAACAACGCCGGGATCTGGTACCCCCCACCAAAAGGAGCACTAAATATGATCCAGAAGGGACGCCCCACAAATAGGGTGCAGAAGAAAATCACTCGACAAATCAACTTGGCCGTGGCAACTCCGCCTGCAATCCCTGAGTACCTCAGCGGATCGGAGTCCTGCATCACATTCACTCGCGCGGATCACCCTTGCCAGATCCCTCGCCCAGGTCATGTTGCCCTGGTGCTGGAGACGCAGATCAGAGGCTTCGAGATGAGTCGCGTCTTCATGGACGGCGGCAGCGGCATCAACCTAATGTTTGCAAGCACTCTAGCAGCAATGTGAATCCCGCAATGCAGCCTGGAACAATCAGACACAACGTTCCACGGCATCGTCCCAGGGAAGGGCATATTCCCCCTGGGCAAAATAGGGCTCGACGTCATCTTCGGGAAGCCGGACAACTTTCGGCAGGAGCGACTCGAATTCGAAGTGGTGGACTGGCCGTCGCAATACCACGCCATCCTAGGGCGTGTAGCATTCGCAAGGTTCCTGGCCGTCCCACACTACGCATACCTACTACTCAAGATGCCAGGACCAAGGGGCGTCATCACAGTCCACGGGAGCTTCACCCGATCGGACCAATGCGACAGGGATTTCAACAAAATCTCCCAGTCTTTCGGCATGCAAGACGAGCTTGTAAGGCTCCGTGAGGTGACGGACAATGGGGCACCCCCAGTCACAAGGCAGAACGCACCTGACATGTCCTTCGACTCCACCGTCAACACCAAGAAAGTACAGGTCCATCCGACAGATGCCTCCAAGACTGCCCTGATCGCCAACGATCTCAGCTCCGCATAGGAAGGCGCGCTCGTCGAATTCCTCCGTGAGCGCTGGGAAATCTTCGCCTGGTGTCCTGCGGACATGCCAAGAGTTCCCAGGGAATTCGCCGAGCATGCACTCAATGTCTTTCCAGACACCAAGCCAGTCAAACAGTCCATCCGGAGACTGTCGGAGCCACGAGCCGAAGCTATCGGCAAGGAAATCAATAGACTACTCGTCGCAGACTTCATCAGGGAAATCAAGGAAAGCGAGTGGCTTGCAAACACAGTGATGGTCCCAAAGAAGGACACGGACATCCTGCGGATGTGCGTGGACTTCACGTCACTAAACAAGCATTGCCCAAAGGACCACTTCCCTCTTCCCCGGATCGACCAGATTATCGATTCGACTGCAGGTTGCGAGAAACTCTCCTTCCTCGACGCCTACTCAGGCTATAACCAGATTCGACTCAAGGTCGAAGATCAGGAGAAAACGGCGTTTATCACACCGTTCGGAGTATTCTGTTACAACACAATGCCCTTCGGGCTAAAGAACGCGGGTGCCACGTACCAACGATGCATGCAGGCCTGCCTCAAGGACCAGATCGGTCGCAACATCCAAGTCTATGTCGACGACATAGTAATAAAAACCAAGGAGGCAAGGACACTTATCGACGATCTCCGCGAGACGTTCGACAACCTTGATCGCTACAGGATCAAGCTCAATCCCGAAAAGTGCGCCTTCAGCGTCCCATCGGGTCAGCTGCTCGGATACTTCATCTCTCAACGAGGGATCGAGGCGAACCCGAAGAAAATCAGAGCCATCATGGCAATGGAGAAGCCAAAAAACCTCAAAGGTGTCCAGCAGCTCGCAGGGCGAATAGCGGCGCTAAGCAGATTCATCAGCCGCATGGGCGAGAAGGCCCTGCCATTCTACCAACTGCTGCGCAAGGCAGACAAGTTCGAGTGGACACCAGAAGCTAACGATGCATTCGAAAGCCTCAAACGGCTCCTCTCCACCTCGCCCGTTTTGGTCACACCAAAGGAGCGCGAGCCCCTGCTGCTGTACATAGCAGCCACACACCAGGTGGTCAACACCGTACTCGTTGTCGAACGACCCGAAGAAGGCAAGACCCACGGGGTCCAGCGCCCAATTTACTACCTCAGCGAGGTACTGACACCAACAAAGCAGAGGTACCCTCACTACCAGAAGCTAGCCTATGGCGTGTTCATGACGGCTCGACGGCTGAGCCATTACTTCCAGGAGCACCAAGTGATGGTCGTCAACGAGGCACCCCTGAACAGCATCCTGAATAATCCAGAGGCCACAGGACGGGTGGCCCTGTGGGGCATCGAGCTGTCACCCTTGGACATCGTCTACGAGAAGAGACTCGCAATCAAATCTCAAGTTCTTCCGGACTTCCTGGTACATTGGATGGAGCTGCAGCTGCCAGACACCCCAGATATGTCGCAATCATGGACGATGCACTTTGATGGCTCTAAGAGAGAAGCTGGAGCGGGAGCAGGGGTCATACTGACCTCCCCGCAAGGCGACAAGATGAAGTACGTCCTCCGAATGAAATTCCGAGCCTCCAACAACGAGGCCGAATACGAAGCCCTCATCCATGGCATGAGGATGGCAAAGATATGCGGCGCAACGCGCCTGGTCATCTACGGTGACTCCAACCTCGTCGTCCAACAGACGATGAATGAGTGCGACGCACACGCCGAAAACATGATCGCGTACCGCGCGCTCTACAACGCACTCGAAGGAGAATTCGACGGCTGCGAGCTCCGACACGTTGGAAGAGAAAGCAACGAGGAAGCTGACATACTCGCCAACACCGGCTCCACTTGCGCAAAGGTGCCACCAGGTGTGTTCCTCAAACAGATCTGCGTGCCATCCATCAAGCGAAAATTCCCCAAGGGATCACCCGAAGAAGCAGAACACTCGGGGGCTACGCTGCCCAAAGGACACGAAGGACCCGAAAAACTGGACACAGAGGTAGCCATGGTCAACCTAATGAAGGTCATGGCAGTCGAAGAAACTTGGACGCGACCATACCTCCAGTTCTTGATAAACGGAGAACTGCCTGACAGCCCGACAGATGCCCGGCGCATATCTCGTCGGTCAAAAGCCTTCACCATCATCAACGGCGAGCTGTACAAGCGCAGCATCATGGGTGTACTACAACGGTGCGTCACCATCGACGACGGCAAAGCCATACTCCAAGACATCCATGAGGGCATCTGCGGCCACCACGCAGGCAGCCGCTCCCTTGTCGCCAAAGCTCTACGAGCAGGATTCTACTGGCCAACGGCCATGAGAGATGCAAAGGACATCGTCCGAAGATGCAATAGATGCCAACGGTTCGCCGACAAACCTCACGCACCTGGGTCCGAGCTCAGACCCATACCCATAGCATGGCCTTTTGCTCAATGGGGCCTCGACATGATCGGCAAACTGCCAAAATCCTCGAAAGGGGGACACGTCTTCCTCCTGGTTGCAGTCGACAAATTCACCAAGTGGATCGAGGCCATGCCGGTCACCAACCAGAAAGGAAAAACTGTCGTCAAGTTCTTCGAGTACATTGTCTACAGGTTCGGCGTACCGCACAGCATCATCACCGACAACGGATCGAACTTCATCTCCGAGGAATTCCAAGACTTCTGTGAAGGCCTTGGGATCAACATCACGTACGCCTCAGTGGCACACCCGCAAACGAACGGGCAAGTGGAAAAGGCCAACGGCCTAATCAGCGCTGGCATCAAGAAGCGCCTCATGAGTTCACTCGAACAAAAAGCTGGAGCCTGGACGAAAGAGCTACCATCCGTCCTGTGGAGCTTACGGACTACGCCAAACAACTCCACCGGCTACACACCGTTCTTCATGGTACACGGAGCCGAGGCCATGCTACCAGCCGAAGTACGCCACCAGGCCCCACGGGTCGTTGCTTACAGCGAAGCCGAATCCACGATTGCACTCGAAGACGTTGTCGACACACTCGACGAAGCACGGGATATAGCAGCAGCTCGATCAGCGGTGTACCAGCAGAGTCTCCGCAACTACCACAGCCGCCGACTGCGCCCAAGGTCCTTCGTCGAAGGAGACCTCGTCTTGCGACTCAAGCAAAAGCGACCAAATAAATTCGAGTCACCATGGGAAGGACCCTACGTCATCACCGAAGTCATCCCAGGTGGCGCCTATCGCCTCAAGCACGTGGAGTCTGGAGTCGCATACTCCAACCCATGGAACACCGCGCACCTGCGACGATTCTATCCCTAGCTACCTACCCCTTTACTTTCAATAAGGCTTTCAGCCAAGGCTATTCAGCCGAACAATGTACCTCCTCCATTACAATATAAATAAAGCTAAGTGTCTCGCCCCAAAACTTCAGTTTGCTATTTTGCAACTTTACTACATGCTACATACGCACTCGGGGGCTCCCCCCACCTCACGATTTCATCGACTGAGGATCAAACGTGTACACCTGAGTAGCTGACAACATCAGGCAAACGAAAAGGACACGTACTCAATCAAAGCACTGCGTGCTCACAACAAACAAACCTTTACAACAAAGGGCACAACAGGCCCAGCCGAAATATACAAATTTTACATCTATCTCTTTTTTCAGGTTCTACCTATTCTGAAGAATAACCTGAGCACGCTGCTCAAACAAATCTACGACCTGTTCGGCATACTGCCTTACAGCTGCGTAATGCGGACGCATTTCCCACTCACCACCATCAGGGCGAAGAGGTGGCCCAGCGGCCACAGCAGCCAAATCCACGTCAGGCCGGTGCAGCCTCACAAGAGACAAAGCAGCCTTCACTCCTGCGACGAGCTGTTGCCGCACCAACTCCTTGACATTGCTCACGTTCTGAAACTTCGACAGAAGACCCGCAAGGCTTGTCGGTACGGCATCCAAAGGGAACATGACGTGCAGCACCGAGGCAAGCGACGTTTGCACTTGGCGAAGCACTCGAGAAACCTGGTGCACACGATCCTGCACCGTTGCCAGAGCTACGGCACGGTCACGATCCATCCAGAAGAAGCCGCCAGCCTCCATGTCCTGTTGAGTCAAGCAATTGACCCGAACAGCGACACGCTCCTTTTCTTCCCTCGGAGCAAGGTTCGCACCTGCGATAATCACACAAAATAAGAGTAAGGCCAGCAGGCCCATCCGAAGAACTGAGCTACAGCTCGAACCAAAGAACAACTTACATTGCAGCTGCTCGGACAGCCGAACCAGTTCCGCCATCAAGTACTCCTCTCTGGCTGCACCACGATCCGCCTTGGACTTCCAAACGTCGGCATGACCGCGTAACCCGAGCAACTCCCTCTCCAGACTACGCACACGATCCCGAAGAAAAGTGAGTTGCGAGGAATCATCCAAAGATGGTCGCAGCGGCATTGCGGATGGGGTGTCAACAGGGTCAGCACCCGAAGGAACCTATAGCAGCAGAAAAAGAAAGGAACACAGACATTCAGACAAACGATAGAGCACAACTCAGAAGAATTCATTTAACATATAAGGCCATTACGTGGCACAAGGATGGTGATTCTTCAAGATATTTACAACAAAAGTAGACTACAAACTACCCTACGTCTACAACGCCTAAGATGCGGCACCCTGAGTCGCCTCGGAGCCAGACTGCCTAGCTTTGGCCCCGCCTTGCTGCCGCAGTGCATACTCAGACAGCAAATCAATGAGCTTGGGCCCATATCACTTGCAGCGAGCAGAGTAGGCAGCAAAGGCTACCTCGAATCCATCCGCAGTCGTCGGCATCCGAGAGGTGATCTGGGGCAGATCCAGTTCCGCTCCAGCCGCCCCATCGCCAGCCCGACTGACGCGCCGATGCCCTTCTGCTTGCGCTTGTACGACGCAGGCGCTTCAGCTGACAGAGCCTCCGCCAGAGCATCCACATCATCGAGGGCTGCGCCCTTAGGGACAAGCTCCTTGTAGAAGCGACCAAGGACCTCTTTCGCCTTGGCAAGGGAGCTGACGACGGTGCTGCAGCGGTCTTCGACCGCCACAGTAGCATCATCTAGAGCACTCCCGTGCTCTAGAGCACCGCGGTCAAACTCGATGCCTGCGGCATCTGAGACAAAAAATAAGAAGGAAGACATGAAGGAAAGCAACACAGAAGAAGACAAGAGGCATGAAGAAACAAGCACAAAATTTAGCACTTACCCGAAATAGCCTTGGCAGCAGCCATGAGCTTCGCCGCCACCTCTCTCTCACGCGTAGCCGCAACAGTGGCCAGCTGCTCCTCATGATCCGCGGCCTCCTGCTGCAGACGCTCTTTCGCTTCGGCTGCCTTAGTCAGCTCTAGCTCAAGGCGTTCCTTCGCACCAACGGCGGCCTCGGCCTTCTGCTCTGATTGACCAAGGCTCTTCTTGAGAGCATTGACCTCACGGAGAGAAGTGTTATGCTCCTCTGCATTCAAGATAAGCAAGTGTTAAAGAACAGGTCCAGGATAAATAAGAGAGGCACTAAAAGGCATATAGGTACCTTGAAGCTGCCGAAGGTTCGCCTCCAGCGCCAAGCGCTCCTGCACCAGCCGCTTGGCCTCCTGCACAAAAGGCTGAAGAAAAAGAAATAGTAGTAAGAAAAGGACTTGGGGGCTACGCCCAACACAAAGGAGTAAAAACAAAATTCGCACACGAAGACACTTGGGGGCTCCCCCCGTGACATGAAGCAGAAAAACTTACATGCTCTGATGGCGACTCCGAAGGACCGCCTGCGAAATTCTGAGGCGCAACCACCTGCAACGGAGGATCCGGAGCCGCGCCACCCGAAGTCGCCACCGTCTGAGGCGGAGGAGACGCAATTTTCGACTCCCCCATCATCTCCCGCGCATCATCACTGGAGGAATCGTGGGAGGAATGCCTGCATACGGACAAATCAGCACAAGTGCAAAAATCATGAAGGAAAAAGGACAATAGTACAACAAGAAACTTACGAGCCCAGTGAGCTCAGGTCGAAGACAGGAGGAGTCCTTCGGGCTCTCTTCTCTTCTTTCTTCTCTTCCTTCTTCTCCTACTTCTTTTCTTCCTTCTTCCGCTTCGCTGGCGGGTGCGGCGCTACAGCCCGCACAGGAATGGCAGGAATGGGAGAGGAAGAACCTCCATGACCGTCACTATGACGCTCCATACCCAGAGGGTTTCTGGGAGTCGGAGGAGTCGAGGCATCCAAAGACTCGCTGGAGCTCCGTGATCGCTTGCGCGTATGGTCCTCACTCGACTCGTCCGCATCCTCCGCCGAAGATCGCGCCGACGGCAGCTCGGACACGGACTCAACCACTTCATTATCCGGGGCATTCGGATACCTTTCGGGCAATGGCGGTACCATGCCCGGCACTTTGAAGCTCTGCAAAATCAGAAGGAACTTTGCTAGCAAACAAAGGAAACAAATACACAGCCGACAAAAAAGCACTACGTGCATAAATCTACACCTGCGGTATGACCAACGTCGAAGAAAATGGAGGAGTTAGCGACTTCCCCGGGATTTCTTCTCCGGCCTTGAACTTCAGCAGCGCGTGAAGGGCCTTGTCAATATCCCCCTCGGAGATTTTCTCACTCGAAACCCTCGTCGGATCACGGCGCCCAGAATAAATAAACATCGGGTGCGCCCTCGCTTGGAGAGGCTGCACCCGACGATCAAGAAACGTCCGGATGATGTCCACACCGTTCACCTCCTTCTCCGGAATCAGCTGGAGATCCTCCACCCGACGGTAAAGGGCCTCTATCTCCGCCACCTCACCATCCAAGATTTGGTTTTTCCAAGACCTTTTCTTCTCAATCATTTGGGAGGGGTCAAAGGGAACAAGACCAAAATCTTGCCCGGGCACTACGGAGTCGCGGATATAAAACCATCGCCTCAGCCAGTACTGGACAGATTCGGACATGGAAAAAGAAAAGAAGAGAAGATTGCGACTAAGGGAGATGATGCAACCCCCAATGGGATACACACCATCCGAACCAGATTGCCTCTTCACGGAATAGAGCTTCCGGAAGAGGCCAAAGTGTGGCTCAATGCCAAGCCAGCACTCGCAAAAAGTGATAAAACAAGCAATATGGAGAAGAGAATTGGGATACAGATGATGAAGCTGAATTCCATAGAAGAAGAGCAGTCCACGGAGGAAGTTGTGGACTGGAAAAGAAAACCCACGCATAACGAAGGCTAGAAACATAACCCGATACCCAGATGGGGGACGAGGGATTACCTCATTGCCGGGGAGTTTGACGGCCTCCCTATCTTGCGGGATCAGGCCCCGCTCGCGAAGCTTGCGGAGATCGCTCTCCCGCGTCTCTGATAGCCACCAGCCACCATCGGTGACACGGGTAGCGGTGGTGCTCTTCTTTCCTCCGGCGGCGCTGGTCCCAACTGCAGATGACGATTTCTTTGGTTTCCCCATTGCGCTACGACGGCGCTGGCAGTGAAAACGCAGAAACGACGACGGAAATGTGGAAGGAAATCCCAGCGCGCAGCAAGAATCGCTAGAGCACAAGGAGGCAGTGAAAACAAGAACTGATGCGGTGAAAACAAACCGTGGCTTTCCCCAATGATTATAACAGCGAAGACGACGCACAGCAGCCGTCCATCCAGAAGACCTAACGCCAACGGCAGATCTGACCGTACACGTGTCAACATCACAACGAACCGTCGTTACCACGCCGTCCACTACGCGCGGAAATCGAGGAGACGCCGTAATTATCTCCACGCCGCGTGTGACCGGTCAATTCAAAGTCAGCAAGTGGGACCCACGTTTCGTCCAGTCAAGTCATCTCTGGCGTAGCAGACGCTTGAGGTAATCGATCGTCAGCACTGATGTCATCAAAAGCTATACTAGCACCAACTACAATTCCCAGGCTCCACAGCTAAGAGTACTCACTCGAATCTTCGATTCGACTAAATACTCGGGGGCTAATCCTATCAGGAGCGCTGGCCGCGCACCCGGAAGATGAATAAAGACAAAGTATTTCTTCGAGTCTTACGTCGAGTCTACGACTCCACTACGGACTCGGGGGCTACTCCCATAGGGAGGATGAATTTAAGCGTCCGAAATTTTTCGTGTCCTACGGACTTAACAACTGAACAATGCTTGAACTAAAGTCTCTGCTCGAGTCTACGACTCGAACAGACACTTGGGGGCTACTCCCATAGGGAGCGCTGATCGCGCACCCTATGAAATCTTCGACTGCGATCTTTCGGATCAGCACGCAAATTTTTTTTGGCAACTCTGCCCCAACAAAACGCTGAGTGAGCGACAATATCCTTGGCCACCCGAAGCACCTCCGTGGTGACAAATGTTCGGATGCTGCGTCTGCGACGCAAAGATAAGACCTACAGATATCATCTGATGGTCTGGCAACGTACACGACTGCGCTCTGCTAGTATGAATCCATGCCAACAGGCGTGATAAAAAATCCCGACGGACGCGTTGGGTACATCAATTAAAAACACTGAATTCCACTCCTGTAAGTCCTCCGCGGCCTGAGTCGAATTACGCCAGCATATGTTCCGGGTTCAAGTTAAGGGACTCGAACCTGATGAAGATCATGTTGTTTCGTCCTAAGACAGTTAACTGACCCTGATCCGTCAGGTGAGTCAGGCACATGTATCAACAATCCCTACACACATATATTGTTAACACCTATTTGCACCCGAAGGATTGAAGAGTCCTCAGCCGAATCTACGATTCGACTGATCACTCGGGGGCTACTGACATGGTTATACCCTACGGGTACGTGACTTCAGCATACCTGGTCCATCCCAAGGAAGGCCCACAACAGACATACGCTGGCCCATGAAGATTTTCGGATGGCCAAGGCCCATGACGCCTTCGGATCCTTGGAGAGAAAGACTAGCATAGATAGGAAATTTAAAGGGGTAAAACCCTAGAACCTGTAACCGACTAGGACTATGCCCGGGACCTGCCTAAGTCTATATAAAGGCCAGGAGGGCACGTCCTAGATCTCTCGACTCATACTCTCGCATACGCACCTCACGCCAGATCGAATCTGCGCACCCTGTAACCTTCGGTTCCGCAGTAATCAAGAGCAGACAAGCAGGAGTAGGGTTTTCCCTCCGGGGGCCTGAACCTAGGTAAATCTCGTGTCCCCTGGTTGCTTGTCTGTTAACCGTTCCACGATCTCCAGCATCCCCATCTTCTCCAAAACCCAAGTCCATAACAATGGGCATTGACGAGATTAAACCTCGTTAGTGTGAAAAATGGCAGAAGCTCACCATTAACCCTCACAGCAAATCGAACCGAAGATACACATATTAGAATTAGTCTGACAAAAACATCACTGAAACCAAGCTTCAGCATCATAAGCTCTAGATAATGCCATTCCACTCGATCATAAGCCTTCATCATATCGAGCTTAATAGCACAAACAATGTTTTTTTTCCTTTCTTCCTCCGCCTCATTGCATGCACACTCTCATACGCTATTAGCACATTATCTGTAATGACGCGTCCTAGAACAAAAGCACTCTATTCCTCCCCTATAATCTCCCCAAGATGGACACGAAGTCTGTTTGGTATACATTTTGCACCAATCTTGTATAGTACCGAGCATAGGGAAATCAACCTATATTGGGAGATTTTTTGGGGGTTTCGTACCTTGGGTATCAAAGTGATAGAGGTGTCATTTAATCCCACTGGAAGCTCACCCCCGTCCAAGAAGTCAAGCACAACCTTCACCACATCATGCTTTACTAGGTCCCAATGCCTCTGAAATAATCTTACAGTGAACCCATCAACACCAGGAGCCTTCGAAGGAGACATTTGAAATAATGTTGTTTTCACCTCCTCCTCAGAGTATGATTTATCCAAATCCTCATTCATTTGGCTAGAAACTTTTGGCTCAACAAAGCCCAAAAGTTCCCCCATATCCCGAAAACCTTGGGTCTGATAAAGAGATTGATAGAAATCTTGGACCTCTAAATGGTTTTCTGCCGCATTGACACACACAGAACCATCAGCATGTTGCAGAGATTCAATTCTATTCATCCTCTTCCTCTGAGCTGCATGTGCATGAAAGTATGATGTATTTCTATCCCCCTCATGCAGCCATGATACACGCACACGCTGATGCATCCAGATCTCCTCACGGTGGAGAGCTTGACGGAGTTGTTTCACCACCCCCTTTTCTTCATCCGATGGACCACGACCCACTGACGACAGTCACAACCGCTCTAGTTTTAGTCTCAGCTTCCGAATAGTATGAGCTAGGCAACCAAATTCCTGTGAACCCGAGGTACTCAGCTTGCATTTGAGGGTTTGTAGAGCCTCCACAATCCCCTGCATTCCTCGTTGGCCAGCTCCTCGCTGCCAATTTTCCGATACGATTTTATCATAATCCGTATTGGTCTGTCACACATTCTCATACCGAAACTGTTTAACACCCCGACACCACTGTTCTGACAACTTCTCACGAAGCTCCTCCAAGACGAAGTAGTGATCTGATTCCATTGAGACAATGTGTCGACCTCATGTGTGTTCAAAGCGTGCAAGAAAAGCTGCATTAGCAAAGGATCTATACAGCCTAGCCTTGATATTAGCACCACCTCTTTGACCATTATCCCATGTAAAGGTAGTACCCTACCATCCCAGATCCTGCAGCATATAGTCATCTACCGCATCTCTGAAATTTTTCATCTACCACTCCGCCCTGGCATTTCTGGAGAAATGCTCACTAGCATCAAGAGTCTCATTAAAATCCCCTATACACATCCAGGCCGAATGAGGTATCGAGAACAGTGTTCTAACGAATTTTCAGCTATGTTGTCTATTTTCCGCACGCGGTGCTCCATAAAAACCCGTAAACCTCCACTCCAACGAGTTTTGGTCCTTCTTCCTCACCAAAGCATCTATATGGCAGGAACTAAAATTTTTGATATCCACATCATAATCAACCTCCAAAACAGGCCAATGCCACCACTAAGGCCTTCGCTATTGACAGCAAAATAACCTGCATAACCCAAAATGGTTCGCAGATCCTCTACTCTTCGCGCGCTAATCTTCGTCTCCATCACGAAAATCAACACAGGACCTTCCTGCTTCTCAATACTATGAAGCTCCCGAACGGCCGCAGGGTTCCAAGCCCCCGGCCGTTCCAACTTAAACGACTCATGATTCTGGGCAGTGGCTACGGAGAAGATGTAGGAGTTGACCTTTGTTTCTTAGGGACCCTCTCGGTCCCATCACCATCTCCAGCAGACTGTGCTGGTCCCCCATTCTGCCCAGCTTCCTCCAATTCCGAGAAAATGACGCAAAACTACCACATTTGAGATGATCTTGTTAACAATCTACCACCTTTGGGTTTTTTGACACATAAAAACCACTTTTGGGGTACGTGTGTGACATAAAGCTCTAACTGGCCGTGTTTAGGCATCTAACAACATTTCTGGCAGGTGGGGCCCGTTGTCAGTGCTGGCATGGCACGCACTTGACGGAGGGAGGCAACGGCCGTGAAGCGCGTGTCGAAGGGGGTCGTTAGGGCAGCCCTCTCCCTGTCGATTTCAACAGCTACCTCTAGCTCTGTTTCCCCACTCTTCCCCAGCCCGTCACCGCTGTGTCGCTCCACCGCTGCCGCGTCTTCTCCCCTCACCGACCGTTGTCGCCATGGTTTCGTGGAGCGATGGAGAAGAGTCGACGCACTACCCGACCTCGTCTGACGATGTGAGTACTCTACACCTGTAGATCTCCTGCACCTGCGTTTTTCGATTTATAGTTGAATTAGATTTGGATTAGGTGGTTCCTTCTCTAATTTCTGCCATGTTTCAACATGTTAGAGTATGAACAACACCTACGATTCAGATTTTTGCGGTTTAGCCGACGATGGGGAGGAGTCTGTGCTCTGCAAGTGTGGATTTGTGGCTGCCAAGTTTGTAGCTTGGGGGGTTGTAACACTGGAAGGAGGTTCCTAGCTTGTGAAGGGCAGCAGGTATGTGAGCATTTCCTAATTAGTATAGATAGTCAGTGCTGGTAATCTCAGTATGTGTTAATTAGTATGTGTTAATTTATAGTCTTCCTTAAATGATGTAGAAAGGAGAGAAGTGTTCATATGTGCATTGGGTTGATCCAGTGTGGCCAGATTCTCTGATGAAAGCAATGGGCAAGCTATGGGAGATGTTTGAAGAAGCTAAACAAGACAGGGTGAATGATGCACTGGAAAATGTTGAGAAGAAGTTTGATTTTCAAGACCAAATTAAGAAGTTGAACCAAGATTTGAAGAAAGCTCAGGATGAAGTTGAAAAAGAAGTGAAAGAGAAGCAGGTGACTTTAGCCCTCAAGGCTAAAGCTGAACAAGCTCTCATGGCTGCAAGGGCTAAAATTCAGGAGAAAATCACCACTGAAGCAACAACTGTCAACATGCACAAATATTTGTTGGTGAAGGCAGAGAAAGAAAGGGACAAGTACCTGGAGGAGAAGAGGAAGCTGCAGTGCATTGTATCAGATTTGTTGAAGGAGAAAGAGGGCTACAGGGTCAAGTTCAAGAAGATAAAGGAGATTGTTGAGATGTAGTTTTATTATGATGTGAGCAATGGTTTAATTATGCTTTGAACAATGGTTTTATTATGATGTGAGCTGTAATATGTAGTGAACAATGGAAATTATCTGAATTATGAGCTTGTTGTGAACAATCTTTGTTGTGGAAATTATCTGAATTATGAGCTTGTTGTGAACAATCTTTGTTGTTGAAATTATCTGTGAACAATGGAAATTATATTTATTGTTGAAATTATCTGTGAACAATGGAAATTATCTTTGTTATTGAAATTATATGTGAACAATAAAAATTGTGTAGGTAGTATCATTCATTTAGAAGGGCAGATAAAATTACTGCCAGCAAAACAACACTCACTTGCTCATTTTCTCCAAAATACTAGTACATAGTCTCATTCACTTAAACAAAGAGGAATATTCAACATACATCTAGAGGTCCAAAAGTTTGCACAACAAACACTTACAATTAGAGGTTCACTAGGTAGCAGAATGACAACAGATGCATTTGCCACAACAATCACACATTTCCCCCATCTAGAGGTCCAACATGTGCATCTCTCCCAGCAGATGCATTTGCCCCAGCATTTAAATAGGACATGAAGCCTCTTTCTTTCCTAGGTGCAACAAAAGATGATCTTGCTGCAGGAGTTGATGATCTTGGTGGCCTTGGAGCTGGTTGAGTTTGGGTAGGTGCAACACTGCATGATCTTGGTGGCCTTGGAGCTGGTTGAGCTTGGGGAGGTGCAACACTGGAAGTTCTTGGTGGCCTTGGAGCTGGTTAAGCTTAGGGAGGTGTAGCACCTGAAACATAGCTTCAGCCTAAACTGTTGCTCAGGATTTTCCCTAGTTTCATCATACCACACCCTCTTTGGTTGCTTCTTTGCTCTGATTTTTCTCCCATTTGGCAGGACAAATGGTAGAGGCTCAAATCCATCATCCTCTTCTTCTCCCAGGAAACCTAACTGCTCATCATCTTCTGGATCAGAAGGAGCCCAGTCTTCCTTTCCTGGTAATTCATCTTCACAATGTGACCTTGTAGTAGGTCCCCTCCTCCTCACTCTTTTCTTCACTTGTTGCTCTATAAAAATATCCTCTGGCTCTGTCTCATCCTCATATAGTTGCTCATCAGCCTTTCTCTTCCTCTTAGCTGCTATTATTTTGTTACTCTCCTCTATTTCCTTCCTCCTCATCTCCTCTAACTGAACTAGGTCAACCTGGCATGGATACATCCAACTGTCACTGCCATCAGATGCTTCTTCCTCATATTCTTCTTCATCTCCCTCATCTTCATCTTCTGACATCCAATTGTCAGCATTATGTGTGCACAAAGGCTGAAAGTACACACTGTTCTGGGTCTCAATGAGGTTATGACCATGCTCTTCCTCCTCTAAATCACATGACATGTGACTTGGATAAGATTTTGCATATAATTTTTCTGCCTCCTTGGACTTCACAGGAGACACAATAATTGCTTGTTTACTCTTGTCTCTCATCACAGTTAAAACCAGTTTTTTAGACCTTTCATACTTCCTGACCATCTCTTCCACCTTACAGTTGCTATCCACAATTTCTAGTCCATTCAGTCCCTCCCCTTCTGATTTTACATAGTACATTGAATCAGAAAGACCATAACCTTCCTTCTCCATCAGTGACAACAAGTTCAAAAACCTAATATCTGATCTTAGCATTTTAGTTTGCACAAATTTAGCACCATCAAAATGAATGTAAAGATCCCAAATCTTTGAATGTGGCCTAAAACAAAGATAAAAGAATGTGCAATCATAAGAGAATGTGCAACCATCAAATTATTTTCTACTGCTAAATCACACTAAATCACACACAAATCATAATTGTTCAATCCCCAAATTCAGAAAAGAGAAAAATGAACCTTACCTGTCGTCGGAGACAGTGGCTGAGCGGGTCCTCGCTTAGTTGGCTCGCCGTAGCCAGCTGCAGCTGCGCTGAAGAAGATTCCGGCTAAGCTGAAGAAGCTTCCTGCTCCATCTCCGGCGCGGCGTCCTGGTCCGGCTCCGGCGCGAGATCCATCGACTCACGTTCTTCGAGTCCAAATCGATGGACCCCATATTGAATCCAGGCCCGAAGAGCACCTCCCGCACGAAACGACCGCCGCCGCCTCCACTTGGACCCCCTCTGTCACTGTTCTCTGTCCCGCCGCCACTCGCCATTGCTGTTAGAGCGGCAAACTAACTGAAACAGCTGACCGCAAGGGGACACACGCGCTTTACGGCCGTTGTCTCCCTCCGTCATGTGCGTGCCACGCCAGACAACGGGCCACACCTGCCAGAAATGTTGTTAGATGCCTAAACACGGCTAGTTAGAGCTTTAAAAAAACCCAAAGGTAGTAGATTTTTAACAATATGGTAGTTCTGCGTCATTCTCTCCAATTCCACATCGGGATTGTGTGCCCGATTTTGCATCAGCTGTTAGAGACCTGCTCTAGCTCCTACGGGGCATAGCTAAGCATCATTTGCCCCAAACCCTGGTTTTGTATACCCATTGCCATCTTGACTAAACGATGTTAACAAGTCCCAGGTAGAGAAGTGCAGATCATTATTCTGAAGACACCAGCCAGTCCACATATACAGTACACAAAGTCGCACTTTTAAACATAGCACTAGTAAATAACACATCTTATTCGAGATCACAAACTAGCTAGCACACCAAAGGCTGATTCTGCCGGGATCACAAACCACAGCTAACCGCCTAGCACCCACGATCGAAGCACCTTAAGGATATATATCAAGTTTTACTCGATCTTGACGTCCGAAGAGCGTAGCGAGGAGGGGTACAGAAGCTGTCTCGCGCCACCCTCGGCCATCTTCTTGCTCGGCGCATCGGTTTGGTTGGCGCCATGGCCATGCATATACACGAGGCGATAGCAGAACTCGACGACCTCGGGTGCAAACACCCGCCACAGGTACATTGTCCTGAACCATGTTGGAACGGTCAGATAACGGTCACCTTGGCGGGCTGCTTGCACCATGTCCCTGGCACAGTTCTTCGCGTACTCCACGGGGAAGAGACCAATTTGAGCCTGCAAATATACAAGGGCCGCATGTTAGATATACCATTGCAGCAAGCATTGCATCATAATTGTCTTCTTGTTGTAACATGCCGGAATTTAGCGCTCAAGAATAGCAAAGCATCCTCACATCACGAAATTCCTGATCAACCTCCACTCCGCCATGCTCCTTTAGAAATTTCCCTTTCGACATCTCGGACTCGATCCACCCGGGCGTTACTACTGTAATGCCAACCTCACTGCCAAGCTCCGTCCGTAGAGTCTCGAAGAAGTTTATCAACGCGGCGTTTGCAGCCTAATTAAACAAAAGAAATATAATAGATAACGAACACCAGTACTATAACAACTCATTTAGCAAAGTGAAAATAATCAAGTTACATTATAGAAGATCATCCGCGGAACAGGATTCCATCCAGTTGCCGAGGCAGTGACCACGATTCTTCCTCGGGTCCTTTTCAGGTGAGGGAGCGCGGTGAAAGTCGACTGGACCGCACCCCAGAAGTTTACATCCTGCATAACCAAAAAGCAAACGCACATGCTGTTAATTTGACCCTCCTCGTGGTTGTCTATGACAACAGTAGTGTAGTCAAGCCAGGGAAAAGGAATCGTGTGATTTGCTTACTAGCTGTGAGCTGTAGCTGGTAACGTCAGGGATCTCCTGAAAGGCGCCAACGCTCGCAATGCCAGCATTGCATACAAGATGGTCCACTGAAACACACGAGAGTTATTAGGAACGTCAATTCGAGTAATGCTTGTGGTAAAACTAACTATACATATGTTGACCAAGTAATTAGTTGTGTGTAGTAAGGGAGACTTGCATCGGCCGTAGTGATCGATTGTGGCCTGAACAAATCTGTTGCAGTCGTCGGGGCTTGCGACGTCGCCGGGGAGGATGATGACGTCCGGCGCCCCGAGCTCGAACGCTTGGTCGGCGACCTGTCGGAGGCTCCACTCCCTTCTCGCGACCAGGACCAGGGATGCCCCCTTGGTAGCATACTGGTAGGCTAAGTGCTGCAGAACAAGATCCCGGCAGACAGGCGCGGCATGGAGTTAATAATATAGTACAATGTTCATGTAGTATGTAGATGAATGAACCTTTTCAGTATGACAAGTAGAGCAGACTGGCATAACAACATCTAATTTGGTCCAAACATCAGAAAAGTGCTGTTTGTTATGGAGTTCTCTACAGAAGTGGTAAAATTAAACAGAATCTACTCCAGGTAATCGGTGTCCCTCCATAAGGAAAAAAGAAAAGCATCTGAATCTTTTTCAAGAACAAGCATAGTAGTAGTACTTGTGTACTGTGTTTCTCAAAAGAAAAAATAATGTGTTGCTTACCTCGCCGATGCCGGAAGAGGCGCCGGTGATGAGGACGACCTTGCCGGCGAGGTCCTCCGGGAAGAGGTAAGAGAGGAAGGAGTAGCAGGTCTTGAAGAGGTAGTAGGGCGGGTAGAAGAGCAGGAGCGAGGCGACCATGCCGGGCGTCGCCACCCAGCTGAGCATGCCGTTCACCAGATCCATCATCGCGCTCGCGGTAGCGGCCTTCTCTTCTCTCAGTCTCAGCTCACACGCCTACCGAACAGATCAGAGAACCGAGTAGTGCTATGCTAACAGATCGATGCCTTGGGGCCCTGGATAGATTACAAGAGATGATGAGCCTGCCGCTCTGCAGCAGGCACGGACGGGTGGGGGCGTGGCAGGATGACACGTGGCTCTAGCGTTGAGACGTGGACGTCAAACAGCCGGCTCTAGCGTTGAGACGTGGACGCTAGATGGTTCTTCCATATTCCCTACACGAATCTCTTTCTCCCTGGCAAAATTTTCAGACCCTCGGTGTAAAATTTCGGTCAGATTAATGACCACAGTGATTCATCAAGATCTAAATACAATACAAGCAAGTACGGAGTACACACTCCCTCCCTTTCTCGTAAATTTTCTAAACTCAAATATAATACTCCCTGCATAACAAACCTAAATCAGTTATTTTCTGAATAGAGAAAATGCTTCCGTTTACTAATGTAAATATTTTAGTCTTTTTCTAGAAATATACTATCACTTTGCATGGCCGATGCCATCAGCGGCGGGGCTCCCTCGCCAAGGTTTTGTTTCCGGTAAAAAAAAAATCCCGAGGATGGTCGGGATTTTCGGTTACCGCGTTTACCAAGAAATCCCGATCGGTTACCGAACGAATTTAAATTTTAAAATTCGAATTTACAGTCCTTAGTATGACTATTTACATTGGTTTTTTATTAAAATTTAAAAATTTCATACAATTCAAATAAATTCGGAATTTTTTGTCCAGTAAACCGATTTCCCGAGAGTGGTCGGGATATCCGGTTACCTTCCCGACCGGTAACCAAAACGCTGTCCCTCACCCTCTCGCTGGTGGCTGTTGGCCCGGGACGGCGGCCTGGTGTGGCACGGTCGCCGAGCCATGGCGCGACTGCTACTACATTGGCGCGACATTGGTGGTTTGGCGGATAACACCCGGATGGAGGCGGCTTTGGTCTTCGATCTCCAGGAGGCAAGGGCGGCGAGTGGCACATGTTAGGACACTACCGGAAATCGAGATTTTGTTGGGTGTTTTTTTGTTTGCCGAGTGTTTAAAGCCCGGATACTCGGCAAACAGTTCTTTGCCGTGTGTCATTATGTTGACACCCGGCAAAGAGGTCATTCACGGCAAAGTTACCCGAGTATTCAGCGAAAAAACACTCGGAAAAAATATACATACACAGTAAAGTCCTAGAAAACACTCGGTAAAAGATGAATACACGGCAAACCGTCGTGCCACACGACCTTCCTGTCCGTAGCTGACGGTGCAACTTACGACGTTAATATTTGCCGAGTGTCGTCACACGTATACACAACAAAAAATTGGAGCGAGACAACCCTTTTTTGTGTATGTGGTAGCTTTGTTGTGTTTAGTACAAAAACACACGGTAAAGAGGTGGTTTGCTGTGTGTCCTAATTTTTACCGAGTGCTTATGTGTGATACACGATAAAATTAGTAGGGAAATGACACCAAGTTAAAGTGGATCTATGATGAAATTATCTAGGGGCCAAACCTCAGTAAAATTGTATTGGATCTATGATGAAATAGCATATTGTGAACCTAAAAATGATTTTTATAAAAAATCATGAGCATCAGATCATATACTTGTAGTTCAAATTGGACCCACTTCCTATCGATTCAACAGACATTTATCTTTTTCACGAGGGATGGACAAAAAAAAATGAGATACCCCGATTGAGATATTTTCCATGTAAGGTGGTCAAGTATTTTTGAAAAATAGGATGGTACCGTTTTGAAACTGTCATTTGGTGGTTGCTTCACAAAACGCCCCTTTTTGCGCTCGGAAAATAGAAAATGACTTTTCCATATGATAAAAAGGAAAACTTCCTCCTGCAACATTGTTCGCCATCCCATGATACACATGCGTGCACAATATGGGCACGGTATCACAAACTATGCCCTTATTCTATCCATAACATTGGTCATTCGACCCGAAAGCTAGGAAACCTCGAATATGATAGGTCATTTTGTGAAGGTTTTTTAGACATAATCAATTTACCAAGTTTGGTATTTTTCCTTGCAACTATGTCACATAATATGACACCACACGAAGGATTTATATTGTTTAGACCGTTTTTGAATTTCTTATGCCCGTTTCAAGAGTTTCTCATTTCAAATTATGGTCAAAACGGCGGGCGTGAAGATATGTGATGATCCTCGCTAAAATTTGCATTGGATCTATGAAGAAACATTATATTTTGAGTCTAAAAATAATTTTTTCAAAAAATCATGAGCATTAGATCATGTACCTGTAGTTCAAACCAGACCTACTTCCTATCGATTCGGCAGACATTTGTCTTTTTCACCAGGGGAAGAAGGAAAGGTTTGAGATACCCCGGTTGGGACATTGTCCATGTACGGTGGTCTAGTATTTTTGAAAAATAGGATGGTACCATTGTGAAACTGTCATTTGGTGGTTGCTTCACAAAACGCCCCGTTTTTTGCACTCGGAAAATGGAAAATAGTTTTTCCGTATGAAGAAAAGGAAAACTTTCTTCTGCAACATTGTTCGTCATCCCATGATGCACATGCGTGCACAATATGGGTACAGTATCACAAACTATGCCCTGATTCTATCCATAACATTGGTCATTTGACCCGAAAGTCAGGAAACCTCGAACATGATAGGTCGTTTTGTGAAGCTTTTTTTAGACATAATCAATTTGCCAAGTTTGGTATTTTTCTTCGCAACAATGTCACATAATATGACACCACGCGAAGGATTTACATTGTTTGGACCGCTTTTAAATTTCTTATTCATGTTTCAAGAGTTTCCCATTCCAAACTATGGTCTAGAACCTTCCCTTTTAGGTTACAGCGCATGCATGCAAAGGGGGACACATCCACCTAGGGACTAGGTTTTGCATGTTTCAATACAACAACACACCTCCATGCATGTGTTAGGGACACATGCAAGTTCTTGAGGTATTCCTACGTCCGGAGCGCGGTTTGCCGCAGAACCCTGATATGTGGCCCTCGCAACGTCTACCCCCTAGACGTTCCTCTGACAGGGATAGCCTGGCGTAGCTCTCCCTTGTTTTGTGTTTTTTTAGGTCATATGATGATGTAAAACCATGTTAGTTCACAAGGTGCGGCACTATCCTATCCGGTTTCACCAGAATAGGGAGTTTCCCTCTTATATAAGTATAGAACCTTCCCTTTTAGGTTACAGCACATGCATGCGAAGGGGGACACATCCACCCGGGGACTAGGTTTTGCATGTTTCAACATAACACCACACATCCATTCATGTGCTAGGGCCACATGCAAGTTCTTGAGGTATTCCTACGCCCTAGAGCGCGGTTTGCCGCGGAACCCTGTTCTTGTTGGAATTATGCCCTAGAGGCAATAATAAAGATGTTATTATTATAATTCTTGTTCATGATAAAGTTTATATTCCATGCTAGAATTGTATTAAGCGGAAACATTAATACTTGTGTAGTTTGTGAATAACACCGTGTCCCTGGTACGCCTCTAAGGACTAGCTCATTGATCAATGATGGTTAAGGTTTCCTAACCATAGACATGAGTTGTCAATTGATAATGAGATCATATCATTGGGAGAATGATATGATGGACAGACCCAAACTAAGCGAAGCAATTAGATCGTTTCATCGTGTTCATCTTTGCGAAGCTTTTCCTATGTCAAATATTGTATTCCTTAGACCATGAGATAATGCAACTCCCTGGTACCGGAAGAAAGATTTGAGGTCATCAAACGTCATCCTATGAGAGGGTGATCATAAAGGTGTCTCTCAGGTGATCGGAAAGTATCTGTTGGGTTGTATGTATCGAGATGGAATTTGTCCCTCCCAAGTCGGAGAGATATACTTCGAGCCCACTCGGTAATCGATATCAACACCGCTTGCAAGCATGTGGTTAAGGAGTTAATCACAAAGTGATATCGGATTACGGAACGAGTAAAGTACTTGCTGTGAACGAGATTGAACTAGGTATGACGGTACCGACGATCGAATCTCGGGCAAGTAAAATATCGCGAGACGAAGGGAATATATATATGGGATTGATTGAATCCTGGCATCGTGGTTCATCCGATATGATCATCGATGAATGTGTGGGAGTCAATATGGGTGCCCAGACCCCGCTGTTGATTATTGATAGAAGATCATGTCTGCATATTCTCGAACCCGCAGGGTCACACACTTAACGTATCTCGACGCTAGGATAGATTGGATAATTGGTTTATGAATTTTTGTTCGGAGTCTCGGATGGGATCCGGGACATCACGAGAGGTTCCGGAATGGTCCGGAGAATAAGATTCATATAAGGCAGTGCAGTTTTTGGAGTTCGGAATTGTTCCGGGTTAATCGGTATTGTACCGGAAGCTTCTAGAACCTTCCGGAAGGGGACCAACGTGGCCCCACCTTCCGGGAGGGGGCATGGTCCTATGAGGGAGTGTCCTGGCCGCATTGGGCCAGGGGCACAAGGCCCCATAGGGCCTAGCCGATCCTAGAGAGTTTAAATCGTTTAAACTAGAGATAGGGTTTCTAGAAGAGGGGAGAGTCCATGCCCCCCACTCCTTATCCTTTGGGCTTGGGGGAGGGGCTAGGGCTGCGCCCCCCCTCTATATAAAGAGGGGTGGGGGCGCACCAACCCCCCACACCTCTCCTCCAAACCCTAGCCGCCTTGCTAGCTTTCCTCTCTCCCTCCCGACTGTTTGTAGGCGAAGCCCTGCTGCAGAAATTCTCCACCATATACACCACGCTGTCGTGTTGTAGATCCAATCTATCTCTCCACCATACTTGCTGGTCCGAGGAAGGATGAGACGTCGAGGTGCTGCACGTGTGCATCTCACGGAGGCACCGCCACTTGTGGTGCTAGATCGGATCGGATCGCGAGGAGGAGAAGCGAGTACGACTACATCACCCACGTTCCGACGAACGATCCGCTGTGCGAATCTTCAAGGGTATGAAGATCTAATCCAATCTCTCTCGTTGATTGCATCTCCTAGATTAGATCTTGGCTTTACCTCTGTTCGCATCCGTCGAAAATTTTGATTTACTATGCCGCGAAACCCTTCAGTGGTATCAGAGCTAGATCTATGCGTAGATGTGTTCCACGAGTAGAACGCAACATGGTTGTTGCAGGCATTGATGTTTTCTGTTGCAAGCCTCTTGTTTGTGTTCTTCTTATGACGCGGGATAGTGAGATTGAAGCGGTCCAGGCCAACCTTACGGGACGTCGTTCGCGAGACCGGCTCCGCACTTGACGTGTGGCTTGTTCCACACATGCGGCTGGTGGATGTCAATTTCTCTCACTATAGTTGTCATGGGATTAACACCGGAGTTTGGCAACCATAATATCACCGTTGTGGCTTTCCGTAGGTAAGAATCGTTCTTAGCATCTACTCCCATAAGCCACGTAAAACATGCAACAACAAAGTAGAGGCGTCTACCTTGTTTTTGTAGGGAGTGTTTTCTGTGATATGGTATGGCCCAAGATGTGATGTGTATATTGTATGCGATGATCATGTTTTGTAATGTTTCACGACTTGCATGTCGATGAGTACACAACCGGCAGGAGCCATATGGTTGTCTTTATAATTGTGTATGACCTGCGAGTCAACTTCTTATACGCCATGTAATAGCTTTACTTTATCGCTAAGTAGTTAGCAATAGTTGTAGTTGCTATTCGTGGTGGAGGCAATCATGGTGGAGTGATGGAGATCATGCCGGAACGCACAAGATGGAGATCATTGCGCGAGGATTGGCTATACCATGTCACATAAAGTTATATGCATGTGATGTTTATCCCTTTATGTATCTTATTATGCTTAGATCGCGACGGTAGCATTATAAGATGATTCCTCACTTAAAGATCAAGATAAAAATTGTGTTCTCCCCAAGTATGCACCGTTGCGAAAGTTCGTCGTGTCCAAGCATCACGTGATGATCGGGTGCTATAGACTCTACGCTCACATACAACGGGTGCAAGCCAGTTTTGCACACGCAGAAATACTTGGGTCTAGCTTGACGAGCCTAGCATGTACAAACATGGCCTCGGAACACAAGAACCGAAAGGTTAAGCATGAGTCATATGAGTGATATGATCGACACTTTGTTGTCCACCATTGAAACCACATCTCTTCTCGTGATGATCGGATTAGGTGTGGTGAATTTGGATCGTGTTCACTAAACAACTTGAGGGATGTTGAATTTAGTGGGAGTTCATCTAGTAATTTGATTAAATGGAACTATTTATCATGAACATAGTCTAAATTGTACTTGCAAATACTGTAGATCACATGGCCAAGTCCAACTTCAACTTCAACGTTTTTGCTGAGAAGGAAAAGCTTAGAAACAATGGGTCTAACTTCACCAATTGGTTCCGCAATCTAAGAATCATTCTGTCTGGCGGACAAAAGGACTATGTCCTTGGGAAAGCGTTAGGTGACCCCCCTGCTGCAACTGCGCCGGCTGATGAGAAAGCTGTCTATCAGTCGCGCAAAGATGATTATGGTGTGATTAAGAGCACCATGTTGTTTGCTATGGAACCGGAGCTTCAAAATCGTTTTGAAGAGTATCCCGGGCCCTTCGAGATTCTCGAGGAGCTGAAAACCATGTTTCAGACTCAGGCCCGTTCTGAGAGATATGAGATCTCCGAGAAGTTCTTTAACTGCAAGATGGAGGAAGGGAGTTCCGTTAGTGAGCACGCCATAAAGATGTCGGGCTACACTCAACGTCTTGAGCAACTGGAATGCACGATTCCAAAGGATCTCAAGATTGACAGGGTTCTGCAATCACTCCCTCCCAGCTACAAAAGTTTTGTAGTGACTCATAATCAGATTGGTTTCACTGATACGATCACCGAGCTCTTCGCAAAGCTGAAGGCTGCAGAGGTGGACATCAAGAAGGATAATCATGTGTTGATGGTCAACAAGCCCACCTTTAAGAAAGGTAAGGGAGCAAAGAAACCCTTCAAGAAGGGCGGCGGCAAGCGCAATGCCCCTGCTGAGAAGAAGCTCAAGTCTGGTCCTAAGCCCGACACTGAGTGCTTCTATTGCAAGGACAAGGGTCACTGGAAGCGCAACTGTCCGAAGTACTTAGCGGACAAGAAGGCTGGCACCATCAAAGGTATATTTGATATACATGTTATTGATGTTTTCCTTAGCCCTCGTTGTAGTGCCTGGGTATTTGATACCGGTTCAGTTGCTAATATTTGTAACTCGAAACAGGAGCTACGGAATAGACGGCGGCTTGCGAGGAATGAGGTGACGATGCGCGTTGGCAACGGATCAAGAGTTGATGTGATGGCCGTCGGCACGCTCTCCTTAGTTTTACCTTCGGGATTAGTTTTAAACCTTAATAAGTGTTATTATGTGCCTGCATTGAGCATGAACATTATTTCTGGATCGTGTTTATTGCAAGACGGTTATTCATTTAAATCGGAGAATAATGGTTGTTCTATTTATATGAGTAACATCTTTTATGGTCATGCACCTCTTGTGAATGGTTTATTTCTTCTAAATCTCGAAAGGGATGAAACACACATCCATAACATTGAGGCTAAGAGATGCAAAGTAGATAGTGATAATACTACTTATTTGTGGCACTGTCGTCTAGGTCATATTGGTGTAAAGCGCATGAAGAAAATCCATTCTGATGGACTTTTGGAGTCTCTTGATTTTGAATCATTTGACACATGCGAACCATGCCTCATGGGCAAGATGATCAAAACCCCGTTCTCCGGTATGATGGAGCGAGCAACGGACTTGTTGGAAATCATACATACCGATGTATGCGGACCGATGAGTGTTTCGACGCGTGGTGGATATCGCTATTTCCTCACTTTTACCGATGACTTAAGTAGATATGGGTATATCTATTTAATGAAACATAAATCTGAAACATTTGAAAAGTTCAAGGAATTTCAGAATGAAGTGGAGAACCATCGTAACAGAAAGATTAAGTTTCTACGATCCAATCGTGGAGGTGAATATTTGAGTTATGATTTTCTCACGCATCTTAAAGCAAGTGGAATCGTTTCACAACTCACGCCACCCGGAACACCACAGCGCAATGGTGTGTCTGAACGCCGGAATCGAACCCTATTAGATATGGTCCGATCAATGATGTCTCTTACTGATTTGCCGTTATCATTTTGGGGTTATGCATTAGAAACCGCTGCATTCACTTTAAATAGGGCTCCATCTAAATCCGTTGAGACGACACCGTATGAACTGTGGTTTGGTGCTAAACCTAAGTTGTCGTTTCTTAAAGTTTGGGGATGCGAAGCTTACGTCAAGAAGTTGATGCCGGACAAGCTCGAACCCAAGCGGAGAAATGCGTCTTCATAGGATACCCTAAGGAAACTATTGGGTATACCTTCTATCACAGAACCGAAGGCAAAGTGTTTGTCGCAAAGAACGGTTCCTTTCTTGAGAAGGAGTTTCTCTCGAAAGAAGTGAGTGGGAGGAAAGTAGAGCTAGACGAGGTTATTGAACCTTCTCTTGAATTGGAGAGTAGCGCAGCACCTGAAATTGTTCCAGTGCCGCCTGCACCAACAATAGAGGAAGCTAATGACAAGGATCATGAAGCTTCGGACGATGCTGCTACTGAACGTCGCAGGTCGACAAGGTCGCGTGCCCCTCCTGAGTGGTACGGCAACCCTGTCTTGACTGTCTTGTTGGTAGAAGACAGTGAACCTACGAACTATGAGGAAGCGATGATGAGCCCAGACTCTGAGAAATGGCTGGAAGCCATGAAATCCAAATTGGGATCCATGAGCGAAAACCAAGTATGGACTTTGGTGGATCCTCCTAGCGACCGAAAGGCCGTTGAGTGCAAATGGATATTCAAGAAGAAAATGGACGCGGATGGTAATGTTACCGTCTATAAAGCACGACTTGTCGCAAAAGGTTTTCGACAAGTTCAAGGTGTTGACTACGATGAGACTTTCTCTCCCGTAGCGATGTTTAAGTCCATTCGGATTTTATTAGCAATTGCTGCGTTTCATGATTATGAAATATGGCAAATGGATGTCAAGACTGCTTTCCTCAATGGGAACATTGATGAAGAGTTGTATATGATGCAACCCGAAGGTTTTGTCGATCCTAAGGATGCTAGTAAAGTATGCAAACTTCAGCGTTCCATTTATGGACTGAAGCAAGCATCTCGGAGTTGGAACCTTCGTTTTGATCAAGTGATCAAGAGTTTTGGATTTGTTCCAAATTGCTACGAAGCTTGTATCTACAAGAAAGTGAGTGGGATCTCGGTGACGTTTCTGGTACTGTATGTGGATGACATATTGATTATCGGAAATGACATCAACATGCTTAACGATGTGAAGAGTTATTTGAACAAGTGTTTTTCAATGAAAGACCTAGGTGAAGCTGCTTATATATTGGGCATCAAAATCTATAGAGATAGACAAAGACGCCTGATAGCTTTAAGCCAGAGTACATACCTAGACAAAGTTCTGAAAAGGTTTAGAATGGATAAGGCAAAGAAAGGTTCAGTGCCTATGTTGTCAGGTAAGATATTGAGCAAGGCTCAGTGCCCAGCTACGGTAAATGATAGGGAAGCTATGAGCAAAGTGCCTTATGCCTCGGCCATAGGTTCCATCATGTATGCCATGTTGTGTACTAGACCGGATGTGTCCAATGCTCTTAGTTTGACGAGCAGATATCAAAGTGATCCAGGAGTGGAACACTGGATAGCCGTGAAGAACATCCTAAAGTACCTAAATAGAACTAAAGAAATGTTCTTAGTCTATGGGGGTGATGAACAGCTTGTCGTAAAATGTTACGTTGATGCTAGTTTCGACACCGACAAGGATGATTCCAAATCTCAGACAGGATACGTTTATATTTTGAATGGAGGAGCTGTGAGCTGGAGAAGCTGCAAGCAAAACGTGATCGCGGGATCTACAGTGGAAACAGAATACATGGCTGATGCAGAAGCGTCAAGTGAAGGAGTTTGGATCAGAAACTTCATCACTGAGCTTGGCGTGGTTCCAAGTGCATTGGACCCACTGGAGATATTGTGTGACAACACTGGCGCCATAGCACTCGCTAAGGAACCAAGATATCATCCAAAGACCAAGCATATCAACCGCAAGTTTCATATAATCCGAGATTATATAGCAGATGGAGATCTGAAGATTAGCAAAGTACATACGGATCTGAATGTCGCAAATCCATTGACTAAACCTCTTCCACGTGTAAAACATGATCAACACCTCAGTGCCATGGGTGTGAGATTGTTGCCAGATGTAAACTAGATTATTGACTCTAGTGCAAGTGGGAGACTGTTGGAATTATGCCCTAGAGGCAATAATAAAGATGTTATTATTATAATTCTTGTTCATGATAAAGTTTATATTCCATGCTAGAATTGTATTAAGCGGAAACATTAATACTTGTGTGGTTTGTGAACAACACCGTGTCCCTGGTACGCCTCTAAGGACTAGCTCATTGATCAATGATGGTTAAGGTTTCCTAACCATAGATATGAGTTGTCAATTGATAATGAGATCATATCATTGGGAGAATGATATGATGGACAGACCCAAACTAAGCGAAGCAATTAGATCGTTTCATCGTGTTCATCTTTGCGAAGCTTTTCCTATGTCAAATATTGTATTCCTTAGACCATGAGATAATGCAACTCCCTGGTACCGGAAGAAAGCTTTGAGGTCATCAAACGTCATCCTATGAGAGGGTGATCATAAAGGTGTCTCTCAGGTGATCGGAAAGTATCTGTTGGGTTGTATGTATCGAGATGGAATTTGTCCCTCCCAAGTCGGAGAGATATACTTCGGGCCCACTCGGTAATCGATATCAACACCGCTTGCAAGCATGTGGTTAAGGAGTTAATCACAAAGTGATATCGGATTACGGAACGAGTAAAGTACTTGCTGTGAACGAGATTGAACTAGGTATGACGGTACCGACGATCGAATCTCGGGCAAGTAAAATATCACGAGACGAAGGGAATATATATATGGGATTGATTGAATCCTGGCATCGTGGTTCATCCGATATGATCATCGATGAATGTTTGGGAGTCAATATGGGTGCCCAGACCCCGCTGTTGATTATTGATAGAAGATCATGTCTGCATATTCTCGAACCCGCAGGGTCACACACTTAACGTATCTCGACGCTAGGATAGATTGGATAATTGGTTTATGAATTTTTGTTCGGAGTCTCGGATGGGATCCGTGACATCACGAGAGGTTCCGGAATGGTCCGGAGAATAAGATTCATATAAGGCAGTGCAGTTTTTGGAGTTCGGAATTGTTCCGGGTTAATCGGTATTGTACCAGAAGCTTCTAGAACCTTCCGGAAGGGGACCAACGTGGCCCCACCTTCCGGGAGGGGGCATGGGCCTATGAGGGAGTGTCCTGGCCGCATTGGGCCAGGGGCACAAGGCCCCATAGGGCCCAGCCGATCCTAGAGAGTTTAAATCGTTTAAACTAGAGATAGGGTTTCTAGAAGAGGGGAGAGTCCATGCTCCCCACTCCTTATCCTTTGGGCTTGGGGGAGGGGCTAGGGCTGCGCCCCCCCTCTATATAAAGAGGGGTGGGGGCGCACCAACCCCCCACACCTCTCCTCCAAACCCTAGCCGCCTTGCTAGCTTTCCTCTCTCCCTCCCGACTGTTTGTAGGCGAAGCCCTGCTGCAGAAATTCTCCACCATATACACCACGCCGTCGTGTTGTAGATCCAATCTATCTCTCCACCATACTTGCTGGTCCGAGGAAGGAGGATACGTCGAGGTGCTGCACGTGTGCATCTCACGGAGGCACCGCCACTTGTGGTGCTAGATCGGATCGGATCGCGAGGAGGAGAAGCGAGTACGACTACATCACCCACGTTCCGACGAACGTTCCGCTGTGCGAATCTTCAAGGGTATGAAGATCTAATCCAATCTCTCTCGTTGATTGCATCTCCTAGATTAGATCTTTGCTTTCCCTCTGTTCGCATCCGTAGAAAATTTTGATTTACTATGCCGCGAAACCCTTCAGTTCTGTGGGCCTTGGATCGTATACCCCCAGACGTTCCTCTGACAGAGGTAGCCTAGATTAGCTCTGCCTTGTTTTGTGTTTGTTTAGGTCATATGATGATGTAAAATCATGTTGGTTCACAAGGTGCGGAACTATCCTACCCGGTTTCACCAGAACAGGGAGTTTACCCCTTATATATGTCCAGAACCTTCCCTTTTAGGTTACAACGCATGCATGCGAACGGGGACACATCCACCCGGGGACTAGGTTTTGCATGTTTCAACACAACACCACACCTCCATGCATGTTCTAGGGCCACATGCAAGTTCTTGAGGTATTCCTATGCCCCGGAGCGCGGTTTGCCGCGGAACCCTGTTCTGTGGGCCTCAGATCATATACCCCCTAGACGTTCCTCTGACAGGGGTAGCCCGACGTAGCTCTCCCTTGTTTTGTGTTTTTTTAGGTAATATGATGATGTAAAACCATGTTGGTTCACAAGGTGCGGCACTATCCTACCCGGTTTCACCGGAACGGGGAGTTTCCCCTTATATAAGTCCAGAACCTTCCCTTTTAGGTTATAGTGCATGCATGCGAAAAGGGACACATCCACCCGGGGACTAGGTTTTGCATGTTTTAACACAACACCACACCTCCATGCATGTGCTAGGGCCACATGCAAGTTCTTGAGGTATTCCTATGCCTCGGAGCGCGGTTTACCGCAGAACACTGTTTTGTGGGCCTCGGGTCGTCTACCCCCCTAGAAGTTCCTCTAACAGGGGTAGCCTGACGTATCTCTCCCTTGTTTTGTGTTTGTTTAGGTCATATGATGATGTAAAATCATGTTGGTTCACAAGGTGCGGCACTATCCTACCCGGTTTCACCGGAAAGGGGAGTTTACCCCTTATATAAGTCCAGAACCTTTCCTTTTAGGTTATAGTGCATGCATGCAAAGAGGGACACATCCATCCGGGGACTAGGTTTTGCATGTTTTAACACAACACCACACCTCCATGCATGTGCTAGGGCCACATGCAAGTTCTTGAGGTATTCCTATGCCTCGGAGTGTGGTTTGCCGCGGAACCCTGTTCGGCGGGCCTCAGATCGTCTAACCCCTAGACGTTCCTCTGACAGGGGTAACCCGACGTAGATCTCCCTTGTTTTGTGTTTGTTCAGGTCATATGATGATGTAAAACCATGTTGGTTCACAAGGTGCGGCACTATCCTACCCGGTTTCACCGGAACGGGGAGTTTCCCCCATATATAAGTCTAGAAACATGCAACAGGGAGTTTCACCGGAAGGGGGAGTTTCATCGGAAAGGATTGAATCTTTGAACAACTTCACAAAAAAGTGTGACATATAAATTTCACACAAATGTGATAATAACACTTACAAACATGCAAATTTCTCATGTTGTGAGAAGATTCGACATTTCATGTGGGCGTGGAGACTATTATTCGGAGGCTACGAATCCATCCAATTGATAAAATAGAACGTAAATAATTGGTACTAATAAATAAATACAAATATAAAATAAGTTCATAATTTGATGGGAAATAAATAAATAAAATGTATTGCAGTACGCCGAGGGTGACCATCGGCGTAGACGTGCCATACGTCGAGGGTGACCGTCGGCGTAGGCTATTCCGACGGCGGCTCTCGGCATACTGATGACGCCGTTAAGGATCCGTCCCGGCTTGGCCGGCCAGTGTCATGCGTCCATCCCGTACGCTGAGGGCTAGACTACGCCGACACCAACCCTCGGCGTGGTGGCTACACCGAGGGCTCGGAAGCTGGGCTGACCTGTCCCGGTGCTACGCCGACTGCCCCGACCTTTGGCCATCGGCGCACGACGCCATTCCTATAGTGATACTAGATACATCTAAACTTATAAAATATCATATTTCGATATCTATTTTAAGACAGAGGTAGTAGATAAAAACTTTGAAAGGAAGAACAAAATGAAGAAACTAGGAAAATAGAAATGGCCCGTGTTTGCCGTGTGTCTCCTGTAGACACAGGGCAAAGGACTGACTTTGCCGTGTGTGACATGGTCATTGTCGTGTGTTAAAATAGGGATTCACGGTAAAAAAACGAAAACCTAAATTGTGTTGTATCTAGATCTATCTGCTGACCCGTTTTTCAGGTCCTTCTACACCACACGACTCCCCTGCCCGCCGCCAGCAAGCCGCCGCTGCCACCCTGCGCCAGAAGCCGCCGCCCTCGACACCCCTGCTTCGGCCGCCGGCCCGACGCCCCTGATCCGGCCGCCTCCATGAAGCCCCTGCTCCAGCCGCCTCCCCCGACAACCCTGCTCTAGCCGCCTCCCCCGACGAGCCCGCGCCAGCAACCTCGGCTGCTTCAGCCGCCCGCCCGTCCGCCCGTTCACTACTCTGGACGCCGTCCCTGCTGCTCCCCCTGATCTGGTCGTCGCCCTACTGTGCCCCCATGCTCAGGTACTGGTGTTCCTCCTTAGGGCCTGTTCGGAACAGAGGAATTTCAAAGGAATTGTACAGGTTCTGTTTCCTATGGAATTCTTTCCTTTGATAGCGTTCGGAACAAGGGAACCTGCTGTACGCGTTCCTAGGGAAAGGCTTCCTTTCCTTCGTTTTCTAGGACATTTCACAGGATTTGAAACATCTACCTAGAACTCTTGGTTTGACGGATGCCCGAGGCGAGAGGCCCTGCACACTGACAAATAGCCAATTAAAAAAACTTCTACGTGTGATTGGCCATGTGATGAGTAGCAGAGTCAGTGCACCAAATCCAAATAATATATTGCTAAACATTGCTCCGTCAGTGCACCCAGTCTACAACATAAACAAATGTTTCCTTTGCTCCGAACACCTCAAATTTATACATTCCTTTGTTTTAGAAGCCCGTAGGTTCACACTTTACACTCCACAATATTCCTATGCAGTTTCCTATACCTGCGTTTTGGATTCCCATGTTCCAAACAGGGTTAGGCTCCGTTCGGAATGAGGGAATTGTGGAGGAATTTTGCAGTTTTGGATTTCTATGGAATTTTTTCCTTTCGCTCTGTTTGGTACAAAGAAAAGGGCGTTGTCGATTCCTTAGGAAAGGCAAACTTTTCTACGCTTTTTACAGGAAACTATGGCCCCGTTCGGTATACAGGAAGAAAAAACATAAGGAAAATGGAGGAATAGAAAAAGAAACCAACTGCAAAACAGAGGATCCGAAAACCATAGGAAAATTACAGGACCATGCGTTCGATGTCTACAAGAAAAATATAGGAATGGGTCATATCACATCTGATACTAATCACAATCCCTTGAATATTTTATTTGGCCATAGCATATCCATGTTTGCCTCTGGCCACGAATAGATATACACTATATGATTATTTTATTTACATGCACTGAGCAACAGCTAGCCGCCTCGGTCTTCCGCCAAAAAAAGCAATCGGAGCGGATGTTTACATTCCTTAGGAATAGACACCGTAGAAGCAGAAATTTCTTTGGAACACTGTAGCTTTTTCCTTCGTTCCGAACGCACCAAAGGAAAATAATCCCGTAGGAACAACATTCCTTTGAAATTCCTGCAAAATTCCTACGAACCGAACGGGGCCTAAACATCCGTCAAAAGCTCTTCTTTTGGCGGAAGCCCGAGGCGCCGCTGCAATTCTGCGCTGTTACCACTGGTGAACTAAAGTTGTTTCTATCTGGAGAACTAAGATGGGTTTCGTTGTTCTTTGTTGTTTCCCATGAGCTGAGCTTCAGGCCATGATGTGTGCCCATGGAGAAATTTACTTCCCATTAATTTTTGGATAATCACTGCTTGACAGAAACGTGACCATATTCATGTTAATTTCAAGTGATATCATTCTATGATAATTCTGTCATTTTAATCTATGAACGGTCTCTGTTCAAAAAATATGTCAAAAGTAAACATGTGAGTTCCGAGGAACATAATTTGCAGGAGAAGTGGATCTCAACATTAATTGACTGGCACGGTGGCACATTTAAATGTTTCCCCATTCGAGTAATACTAAAGCATTTGGTTTTGCTTGACTAGATATTTTTGCCTGGCTTCTTTAATCCGTTTTTACTATCTCATACCGGTTTACCATGCTTTGTAGGGACTGCCTTCGGCTGGATCCAATAACATGTCAGCCCCTCTCGAGGAAGAAAGCCCTGTGACACCTGCTACTACGGGCACGGCTACGCCGACTCTGGAGAACCCGAACCTTAGGAGGCAACTTTGTGAGTTCTCACACTCTTGCCATTTTCGTGCTTGTATACAACTTGTGCCAAATTATGCTATATATATATTTACCAACTTACCATATACTCCCTCCGTTTAGAAATATAATATGTTTTAGATTTGTGAATCAAATGTATCCAGACGTCTTTTAGTATATAGGTTTGTAATCATGCCAATATTCTTGTGAGAATCCTCTTACCATATACATAGATACCAATTCCATATAGCTGCATAAATAACACATTTCAATTATGCTTGAGCCAAACTATGCCTTGTTAAAGTCATGTCAATATTCTTACCATATAGCCACCTATATACCAAGTCCATATGTCACCTTTTGTGCTACATAGATAACAACTTTCAATTATGCGTGTGCCAAATTTTACCTTATTAACATCAAGCCAATTAGCTACATATATACCTACTTTGAACTTTGTAAGATTACATCATTTTCACTCATGCTTGTGTGCTTTGGACTTTGTAGGATTACATCGAGGAAGGCCATGTTGTGTGGAACATGCTCGCCATTGATGGATCTATGTACCACATGCTAGAGAAGAACTTGTGTGCCACTTGGTTTTGTTGGTGGATTTGTGAACTAGAATTCAAGTGTTTGTTGAACTTATGAACTTTGTATGCATGTTTGATGTACTAATGCACTTGTGAACCTATTATGTGAGTTCTTGCTGTGATATATGTCTGTTGTGAGCCTACATATGAATATCTGTCCATATTTGTTTTGAAATGCAGGGTTTAATAGAAAACAACATAAATCTGTCAATTTTTCGTGGACGTTACCGTGTATCCCAGAAAATACACTCGGCAAAGAGTATGTCTTTGCCGTGTATTACCCTAGAAGACACCCGGCAAAGAGTATGTATTTGCCGTGTAAAACCATAGAAGACACACGGTAAAGACAGAAATACTCGGCAAAGCATGTAAGGCGACGTGTCTCAATCCAGTGAATGGGGTGACGTGGAGAAATCCTAGCCGTTTTTCTTTGTTGTGTGTTTAACGAAGACACTCGGCAAAGGTTTGACGCCGTCTTCGGCCGGTGTGCCGTGAACACATATTTTTGAGTGTGCGGCTGTTAGACACTCGGTAAACGTTTGCCGAGTATCCGCGAGTTAAACACTCGGCAAAGTTGTGTTTACCGGCGGGTTGTATGCTGTGAATTCTTTACCGAGTGTAAACACACGGCAAACGTTTGCCGAGTGTATTTCGGCCTTTGCTGTGTATTTTTAATACCCAGTAAAAAATCGTTTTCCTGTAGTGGGAGCTCACGACGGCCATGGTATGCATGCCTGCAAGGCCGTTGGGGCCTAACCTTCGGGTCTAGGCGCGCCGCATTCGATGTGCATGGCTGTTGCTTGGTGGCTGCATTGAGGACCAAGTAGTGGGGATGCCCGACTATCTGTGAAAATCCAAGCTAACCTCCGTCATGATGAACAATGATACAGTCTTGCGCGTCATTACCTTGACAAAGGATTTGTCTATACATCTCTCACATCCACGCTCGGACTGTTGGAGGGGATCCTAGATCGGATGATGATCTGTAACACCCTCAGAATCGGACCTATGCAAGTTTTAGCGAAACTCGCCAAACCCGCATAGAAACGATTCAAAGGTGCCCACCAGGCACTTTCGTGCGGGTGGAAAACGAAGTAATAACATTACACAACAGTCCTCGATGGGACCCACAGAACAGATATATATAACAGCGACTCGAAGAGTCAAGAATACAGATATAATATACAAGATCCAAATCACCTTGAAAACGAGAGAGCGTCCAGCTACGGACAAGATGCAATTGGGGCTAAGAGCCCTGAAGAATAACCAATGGCGTCCATAACCCTGCCCAGGCCAAGCCGGAAGGGTAACCCTGCTAACGACGTCGATCTCAAAACCTGCTTAAACAAAAGGGGTGCCGACAAAGGGCAAAGGAAAAAGAAGGAGCGTCAGTACTGAGGCCAGTACACGGCGAGGCTAGAATTCGGCGGTCCTCGCCTACATAGGTATGGTGGACTGAGCGGCAGCGGCAGCATGCACTAAACAACCTATAGAGACTCGATACAACTGGCGGTTATCAGAGAGGATAAGATTGACCTATCCGGATCCAACCTGAAGCTAACACCAAACAAACCCATCCTGGTGTTTCCCCCTCGAGACCAAACGAGGAAGTCAACCGAGGAACTCACACAGTTGGCAGTTTTATTTATTCAGTTATCGTTGCAGCAATTACTAGTCAGATTTGGATAATCATCCTGATAAAATAAGCAGTGGGCACTTTTAGTTAACCATTCCGTGATAGTTGCAACACTTACTAGTCAGATACAAATAGCATGAGATAACCCAAAACCCAGCAGTTGTTGGTACTTTTATTCAGCCATTCCGTTGTAGTTGCCATACTTACTAGTCAGGTACAATGGTCGCAAGCGACACTCCAAACAAGCAGTTGTGGGCAGTATTAATTAGCCATTCCATTATAGTGAAGCTGATTACTAGTCAATATAAGTCAAATTTATAGCAGTAAACTTTAGTTATGCTTGTCTATGGTCGAGATACTGTGCTCCAAGTCGTCCATAACCGCGGACACGGCTTTCAGAAAGTTTTACCCGGCCGGGGTGCACCAATAGCAACACACACTCGATCAACCTCGGAAAAACCAAATCAAAACCCAACGAGGTCTTCACGACAGAGCAATCGCAAGATTCAGAAATATTTCAGGGGGCCACCCCTTAAGTAGATCCCGCAACGGAGTAAGCAAGCTCCGAGACGGCCTCAAGGTCTGTGGGGACGGCTGTGAACGACTGGGAACCCCAAACGGGGCTTGTCGACACCGCGGAATCGTGCCACGATCCCTAAACAGTACAGTGTGCTCCTCGCACAATCGTAAAAAAAACAGTAAAGCATGGCATAAGTACAGGATCGTAAATAAAACCTCAAACTAGTTTGTGGCCCCAAGAAATAAGACGGAATCAAGCTCTGGCTAAGGGGGGGTCCCATATACCTCCCGGATGTGGATAGCGCGATAAATCAAGGAACAGGTATCAAGTACTCCGGGTCTTACGGGACACAAGTGGGCGTTCGGAAACCAAATATTATCTATCACCCACCGATGCCTCTGCTTAATCAATTTTAGTTGTTAAACAGAAATTAAAGTGACGATAAGTAAAACTAGAATTATCTCCAACATCAACATGCGGCAATACATCAGCAACTGTGGCATATGACGACACACATCAGCACTTGAGCAAGCGACTACGACGCGCAAGTCCAACTATCTACCAAACAATAGGTAATAGGATGTGTCCGAGGCAATATAGGGCTGCAAGGAATAACACGGGTACGAAAAACTAGAGCATCGCAACACAGATAGCAATAGATCAACAGGAGGGAATAAAGACTATAAAAGTAAGATAGGTAGAAAGGGGGAGATGCTCGCCTGAAAACATTGCCGAAGGTTTCCACCGAAGAACGGGGCGAAGCTCACATCAACTCAACGGCCTTATCCGCGAAGAAGCAAATCACTAGCAGAAACACCGGATGCAATATTTAATACAACGGCGGAAGATCGGCATGACGCATGTATGATGTATGGCATGGCAAAGGTGCGATGCAATTAGGTCATATTAAGCGGTACCAGGGTCCCGACAATTAATTAAACGGTTCAAGTTATTTAACTACCCCGCATTTTATATGTTGTTTTAACATGGCAAAAGATAATACGGGTTCGCTACACAAGTTTAAATGAGGCCGATATGAGACTAGATTTGCCCGCATATGGGCCCCATATTTAATTATTAGGTGAATCGTCATAAGGCCCCCAAACCACATGATAATATGCATGCATGATCAATTAATATGCGACAGTTTATATTCTGTTATAAAATAGGGTTTCGGGAAGGGGTTCACACATAGAGGGGTCTCGACGGTCTTGGGGTTCCGGGGTTCGGGGTCCGGTCTCGGGGTTCAGGGTTCGACGGAACGTTCTCGGACTCCGGGGTTAGGGTCTTGTCGCATCCGGGTTCTCGGCGAGCTCGACGTCCGGGAAGGAGGCTTGGCGTTCCGCGCAGATGTCCGTACCGTCCGTGTTCTCGAGTGTCGCATCCGAGAAGGAATACTTGTCGCACACTTGTCTTCGGGTCATGTCGACGGTCATGGCGTTCGGGGTGAAGCACTTGTCGTATCCGCATCGGCGTTCTTGGCGTTCGGGAAAAAGAGCTTGGCGTTCTGCGTCGGTGTCCTCGGGTTTGCTTCAATCGGGTCCATGACGGAGTACTGGTCGCACATATGGCCTTCGTTTCCAGCTCCGGGTTCGGTCTTCGGGGGTTCCGACCATCTGACAATGCTCCGTGTAGAAGATCGCTTCGAGGGTGTCGAGTCCAAGGGCCTTGTGCAACTCGTCGGGGGCGTCCTTGGGGTGGATCTTGGCGTGTCGAGGGTTCGGTCCTCGATTCCGTGAGGGAGACCGAGGGTTGCGAGTCCTTGACGTCAACAGTCTCGCGGACGAGCTCGAGGGTCGGGTACCGCGGCGGCTCGGAACGCGGGGTCCACAGACGGTGCGGTGCAGGGGTTGCGGGATCGGGCTTCTCGCGGAACTTGACGGCGGCAGGGGACGCGGAAGCGCAGGCAGGACACTAGCCGATGCGGGGCCCACCTTGACGGCGCGGGACCAGGACGTTAGGGAGATCGAGGACGCGGCGCCGGAAGACGCTGGCGGCGGCTCGGGTCGGCGACGAGCGGGACTCCGCGGCGGCGGCGTAGAGCGGGCCCGCGGCGAGGTGGCGATGCGGGGCTCGAGGCGCGCTGGGGCGAGGGTGGCTCGCCGGAGGGAGAGGCCGGCGACGAGCTTGGGGTTTGGGGGCGTCGACGCGACCGAGGCCGGCGCCGGGCGGCGGAGCAGGTGGGGGCCGCGTGGCTCGCGAGCGGAGGCGGGGTCGTCGCTGGCGGCGGGGAGGTGGCCTCTGGGGCGGAGCTTGACGAGGCAGGGGCGACGCCGCCGACGGAGGGGGCGGCCGCAGGCGAGGCTACGCGCGGGGACGGCGGACGCGGAGGTGCCTGGGCGACGGGGGCGCCTGGGACGCGCGGCCCGGGGCGGGCTGCAGGGGTCGTCGGCGCTGCGGAAGCTTGAGGGGGCGAGGAAGGCGTCGAGGGAGCCGCACGGGCGGCCGCGGGGAGGCGCAGCGGGCGAGGGAACCAGAGGGGAGGCAGGCGGCCAGGTGGTTGAGCGCGCGGCGGAGGCAGCGGAGGCGGTGGGCGCGAGGGGAGGGCGGCGCTCGCGCGCTGCAGAGAGGAGGAGCGGCGCGGGCTGGCGGGTGAGCGGCCTCCGGCGAGGCGAGAGGGGCGGCCATGCGGGGAGGCGAGGGGGAGCGCGTGCAGGCGGGCGGAGCGGCGCTGGGGAGCAGGGCAGGTGCGGGCGAGCCAGGAAGGAAGAGAGGAGGTGGGAGGAGGGGCCGAGCCGGGTGGGGCCCGCGCGGGGGCGCGTGGGACCCAGGCAGGGGAGGTGGGATCTGGGGGAGGGCAGGCTGTGGTCAGGGGAGGCTGGGGCCAGGGTGGTCTGCGGGGACGGGTGGGACCGGCGTGCAGCGAGAGGGGACGGGCCGGCGCGTGGCCAGCGCGTGGGCCGCGCGTGGCCTGCGCGTGGAGGGCGCGTGGAGGGCCCAGGTGGCAGCGGGACAGGGGGCGGGTGTGCTGGGGGGTGGGCCCACGCGGCTGAGAGGAGGGAGAGGTTGGGTGAGGGTGGACTGGGTGAGAAAAGGGGAGAGGTGGGATGGTGGATGGATGAGGTGGCAGGTGGGTATGTTTTGGGTGAGAGGGGGAAGGTGGCACATTTTGGTTGGAGGGTAGATAGGATTTGGGTGGGAAAAAGATTTAGGGTTGGGCAGTTTTAGTTTTGTGTTTGTTTGGTCGTGATTAAATCAAAACAAGGCCATTTGCAAACAGTTTTTAGTCAAATAAAAAAATACTCCGATGCGATCGGGGTTTTGTGTTTGAAAATAATAGGAGTTTTGTACAATTCAGAACTAGGCTTTTCAAATAATGCAGTCAAACAATGCATGAAGACGACGATGCAATGCACAAATTCAACGCGATTTTCTAGTAGTGGTTTTGCGGGATGCCACAATTCGACACCACTAACAATGGATCTCGCCCTCGAGATCCGCCTCATGGTACCGGAAGGAAGGTTGGCGTTCTCCGTCTTCTCGCATCATGTAGATCTTCGCGACACCACTAACAAGAGGTCGTTGTTCCTGGTCGTCAAGAGAACACTCCGGATAAACAACGGACGAAGTTAAAAGTAAGGCCACCTCTAACTTCAGCGGAAGGAGTAAAATTGCATCGATCCACCATTCAATGTACAAAAGCGAATGATAAGAGTAGTGGTATGGTCGCGACTCCATCCCGCACTCAAAGCATTACTCTGTACACGAATAGACAGATTATGCAACCAACCCTCGAGATTCAGACTGAAGATCTCGACAAGCGAGGTTCGGATCAAAGGAGCGATGCAGACTCTGCATCGGAGCTGGCGTGGATGATGTCGTCGCGTCGGAAAACACCGGAAGGCACAAACAAGAACAAAGAATGGTATCACAGCAGACGGATTCGTCAGGCAGCTTGAACACCGGGTGGTAGAACACCGTTATCCAGGAAGGAAGCGAAACCCTAAAGGTACGACAGAAACCCAACCACGAGAATTCCTGGACTCGACGAAAAAGAAGAGAGCGGATTCAAAACACGTCGAGATAAGAGGAGAATAGCAGAGGGGTAAGGAGTAAAATCAGACCTAATCAGAACTATCCAACCGATTTTTGCAAAAATAGTTTCGACACTCTACTTCGGCCGTTAGCTAGGTTATCCTACAGGCTGGACTTGTGGGGCATCGTAACTGCTGAGCTCTGATACCACTCTGTAACACCCTCAGAATCGGACCTATGCAAGTTTTAGCGAAACTCGCCAAACCCGCATAGAAACGATTCAAAGGTGCCCACCAGGCACTTTCGTGCGGGTGGAAAACGAAGTAATAACATTACACAACAGTCCTCGATGGGACCCACAGAACAGATATATATAACAGCGACTCGAAGAGTCAAGAATACAGATATAATATACAAGATCCAAATCACCTTGAAAACGAGAGAGCGTCCAGCTACGGACAAGATGCAATTGGGGCTAAGAGCCCTGAAGAATAACCAATGGCGTCCATAACCCTGCCCAGGCCAAGCCGGAAGGGTAACCCTGCTAACGACGTCGATCTCAAAACCTGCTTAAACAAAAGGGGTGCCGACAAAGGGCAAAGGAAAAAGAAGGAGCGTCAGTACTGAGGCCAGTACACGGCGAGGCTAGAATTCGGCGGTCCTCGCCTACATAGGTATGGTGGACTGAGCGGCAGCGGCAGCATGCACTAAACAACCTATAGAGACTCGATACAACTGGCGGTTATCAGAGAGGATAAGATTGACCTATCCGGATCCAACCTGAAGCTAACACCAAACAAACCCATCCTGGTGTTTCCCCCTCGAGACCAAACGAGGAAGTCAACCGAGGAACTCACACAGTTGGCAGTTTTATTTATTCAGTTATCGTTGCAGCAATTACTAGTCAGATTTGGATAATCATCCTGATAAAATAAGCAGTGGGCACTTTTAGTTAACCATTCCGTGATAGTTGCAACACTTACTAGTCAGATACAAATAGCATGAGATAACCCAAAACCCAGCAGTTGTTGGTACTTTTATTCAGCCATTCCGTTGTAGTTGCCATACTTACTAGTCAGGTACAATGGTCGCAAGCGACACTCCAAACAAGCAGTTGTGGGCAGTATTAATTAGCCATTCCATTATAGTGAAGCTGATTACTAGTCAATATAAGTCAAATTTATAGCAGTAAACTTTAGTTATGCTTGTCTATGGTCGAGATACTGTGCTCCAAGTCGTCCATAACCGCGGACACGGCTTTCAGAAAGTTTTACCCGGCCGGGGTGCACCAATAGCAACACACACTCGATCAACCTCGGAAAAACCAAATCAAAACCCAACGAGGTCTTCACGACAGAGCAATCGCAAGATTCAGAAATATTTTAGGGGGCCACCCCTTAAGTAGATCCCGCAACGGAGTAAGCAAGCTCCGAGACGGCCTCAAGGTCTGTGGGGACGGCTGCGAACGACTGGGAACCCCAAACGGGGCTTGTCGACACCGCGGAATCATGCCACGATCCCTAAACAGTACAGTGTGCTCCTCGCACAATCGTAAAAAAAACAGTAAAGCATGGCATAAGTACAGGATCGTAAATAAAACCTCAAACTAGTTTGTGGCCCCAAGAAATAAGACGGAATCAAGCTCTGGCTAAGGGGGGTCCCATATACCTCCCGGATGTGGATAGCGCGATAAATCAAGGAACAGGTATCAAGTACTCCGGGTCTTACGGGACACAAGTGGGCGTTCGGAAACCAAATATTATCTATCACCCACCGATGCCTCTGCTTAATCAATTTTAGTTGTTAAACAGAAATTAAAGTGACGATAAGTAAAACTAGAATTATCTCCAACATCAACATGCGACAATACATCAGCAACTGTGGCATATGACGACACACATCAGCACTTGAGCAAGCGACTACGACGCGCAAGTCCAACTATCTACCAAACAATAGGTAATAGGATGTGTCCGAGGCAATATAGGGCTGCAAGGAATAACACGGGTACGAAAAACTAGAGCATCGCAACACAGATAGCAATAGATCAACAGGAGGGAATAAAGACTATAAAAGTAAGATAGGTAGAAAGGGGGAGATGCTCGCCTGAAAACATTGCCGAAGGTTTCCACCGAAGAACGGGGCGAAGCTCACATCAACTCAACGGCCTTATCCGCGAAGAAGCAAATCACTAGCAGAAACACCGGATGCAATATTTAATACAACGGCGGAAGATTGGCATGACGCATGTATGATGTATGGCATGGCAAAGGTGCGATGCAATTAGGTCATATTAAGCGGTACCGGGGTCCCGACAATTAATTAAACGGTTCAAGTTATTTAACTACCCCGCATTTTATATGTTGTTTTAACATGGCAAAAGATAATACGGGTTCGCTACACAAGTTTAAATGAGGCCGATATGAGACTAGATTTGCCCGCATATGGGCCCCATATTTAATTATTAGGTGAATCGTCATAAGGCCCCCAAACCACATGATAATATGCATGCATGATCAATTAATATGCGACAGTTTATATTCTGTTATAAAATAGGGTTTCGGGAAGGGGTTCACACATAGAGGGGTCTCGACGGTCTTGGGGTTCCGGGGTTCGGGGTCCGGTCTCGGGGTTCAGGGTTCGACGGAACGTTCTCGGACTCCGGGGTTAGGGTCTTGTCGCATCCGGGTTCTCGGCGAGCTCGACGTCCGGGAAGGAGGCTTGGCGTTCCGCGCAGATGTCCGTACCGTCCGTGTTCTCGAGTGTCGCATCCGAGAAGGAATACTTGTCGCACACTTGTCTTCGGGTCATGTCGACGGTCATGGCGTTCGGGGTGAAGCACTTGTCGTATCCGCATCGGCGTTCTTGGCGTTCGGGAAAAAGAGCTTGGCGTTCTGCGTCGGTGTCCTCGGGTTTGCTTCAATCGGGTCCATGACGGAGTACTGGTCGCACATATGGCCTTCGTTTCCAGCTCCGGGTTCGGTCTTCGGGGGTTCCGACCATCTGACAATGCTCCGTGTAGAAGATCGCTTCGAGGGTGTCGAGTCCAAGGGCCTTGTGCAACTCGTCGGGGGCGTCCTTGGGGTGGATCTTGGCGTGTCGAGGGTTCGGTCCTCGATTCCGTGAGGGAGACCTTGATGCACCGAGGGTTGCGAGTCCTTGACGTCAACAGTCTCGCGGACGAGCTCGAGGGTCGGGTACCGCGGCGGCTCGGAACGCGGGGTCCACAGACGGTGCGGTGCAGGGGTTGCGGGATCGGGCTTCTCGCGGAACTTGACGGCGGCAGGGGACGCGGAAGCGCAGGCAGGACACTAGCCGATGCGGGGCCCACCTTGACGGCGCGGGACCAGGACGTTAGGGAGATCGAGGACGCGGCGCCGGAAGACGCTGGCGGCGGCTCGGGTCGGCGACGAGCGGGACTCCGCGGCGGCGGCGTAGAGCGGGCCCGCGGCGAGGTGGCGATGCGGGGCTCGAGGCGCGCTGGGGCGAGGGTGGCTCGCCGGAGGGAGAGGCCGGCGACGAGCTTGGGGTTTGGGGGCGTCGACGCGACCGAGGCCGGCGCCGGGCGGCGGAGCAGGTGGGGGCCGCGTGGCTCGCGAGCGGAGGCGGGGTCGTCGCTGGCGGCGGGGAGGTGGCCTCTGGGGCGGAGCTTGACGAGGCAGGGGCGACGCCGCCGACGGAGGGGGCGGCCGCAGGCGAGGCTACGCGCGGGGACGGCGGACGCGGAGGTGCCTGGGCGACGGGGGCGCCTGGGACGCGCGGCCCGGGGCGGGCTGCAGGGGTCGTCGGCGCTGCGGAAGCTTGAGGGGGCGAGGAAGGCGTCGAGGGAGCCGCACGGGCGGCCGCGGGGAGGCGCAGCGGGCGAGGGAACCAGAGGGGAGGCAGGCGGCCAGGTGGTTGAGCGCGCGGCGGAGGCAGCGGAGGCGGTGGGCGCGAGGGGAGGGCGGCGCTCGCGCGCTGCAGAGAGGAGGAGCGGCGCGGGCTGGCGGGTGAGCGGCCTCCGGCGAGGCGAGAGGGGCGGCCATGCGGGGAGGCGAGGGGGAGCGCGTGCAGGCGGGCGGAGCGGCGCTGGGGAGCAGGGCAGGTGCGGGCGAGCCAGGAAGGAAGAGAGGAGGTGGGAGGAGGGGCCGAGCCGGGTGGGGCCCGCGCGGGGGCGCGTGGGACCCAGGCAGGGGAGGTGGGATCTGGGGGAGGGCAGGCTGTGGTCAGGGGAGGCTGGGGCCAGGGTGGTCTGCGGGGACGGGTGGGACCGGCGTGCAGCGAGAGGGGACGGGCCGGCGCGTGGCCAGCGCGTGGGCCGCGCGTGGCCTGCGCGTGGAGGGCGCGTGGAGGGCCCAGGTGGCAGCGGGACAGGGGGCGGGTGTGCTGGGGGGTGGGCCCACGCGGCTGAGAGGAGGGAGAGGTTGGGTGAGGGTGGACTGGGTGAGAAAAGGGGAGAGGTGGGATGGTGGATGGATGAGGTGGCAGGTGGGTATGTTTTGGGTGAGAGGGGGAAGGTGGCACGTTTTGGTTGGAGGGTAGATAGGATTTGGGTGGGAAAAAGATTTAGGGTTGGGCAGTTTTAGTTTTGTGTTTGTTTGGTCGTGATTAAATCAAAACAAGGCCATTTGCAAACAGTTTTTAGTCAAATAAAAAAATACTCCGATGCGATCGGGGTTTTGTGTTTGAAAATAATAGGAGTTTTGTACAATTCAGAACAGGCTTTTCAAATAATGCAGTCAAACAATGCATGAAGACGACGATGCAATGCACAAATTCAACGCGATTTTCTAGTAGTGGTTTTGCGGGATGCCACATGATCCCTCCTAGGAGCATCATTTTAGAGCAATTGTTGGCCGAACATGAAGAAGGTGGAGGGGCTTTGTCTTAATCATAGAAAGGTTAGATATTAAGGCTGAGACTAGTGCTTTGTCGGAAGCCGAGCGAAAGATGCTAAATACAGCTAACGAGCAAGTCACAAAACTGAGAAGGGATGAGGAGACCAAATAGGCCCAGAGGGCAAAAGTAAAACATATGCAGGAAGGGGGTAATAATACAAAATACTTTCACTTAATTGCAAATGGTAAACACCGTAAAAATAAGATTTTCCAACTTGAACAAGAGGAGGGCACTATTGTGGGGGATGAAAACCTGAAAACGTATATTTCCGAATATTAAAAAAAACTTTTTGGTGAGCCTGAACCTAATAGTTTCTCGCTTATTGAGGGGAGCAATTTGGATATTACTCAGGTTTCCTCATTGGAGAATACTATTCTCACGTCTGTGTTCTTAGAAAAGGAAGTGCTTGAAGCAATTTCTTCGATGGAACACAATAAGGCTCCGGGTCCAGATGGGTTCCCTGTGGAATTTTATCAAACATTTTGGAAAGTAATTAAGAATGACCTCATGGCTTTGTTTGCACAGTTGCAAACTGATGAACTACCTCTATATAAACTTAACTTCGGAGTAATAACTCTTCTTCCTAAGAAAGAGAATGCAATCCAGATTCAACAATATAGGCCCATTTGCCTATTAAATGTTAGTTTTAAATTTTTTACTAAGGTAGCGACGAATCGCATCTCGGTGATAGCTCGCAAAGTGGTTCAACCAACTCAAACTGCTTTTATGCTGGGTAGGCATATTTTAGAAGGGGTGGTTATTTTACATGAAACAATTCATGAACTTCATTCTAAAAAATTAGATGGTGTACTTTTTAAAATTGATTTTGAAAAGGCATATGATAAGGTAAAATGGCCGTTCTTACAGCAAGCGTTCCGTTTAAAGGGTTTCGATCCTTTATGGTGTAAGTGGATTGCAAGTTTTATTCAAGGCGGGAGTGTTGGGATTCGAGTGAATGATGATATTGGACATTTTTTCCAAACAAAAAAAGGAGTACGACAGGGGGATCCGTTGTCACCTATGTTATTTAACATTGTTGTTGATATGCTGGCTATTCTTCTAACATTAGCTAAGGAAGAAGGTCAGATTGGTGGTCTTATATCTCATCTTGTTGATGGGGGATATCCATTCTGCAGTATGCTGATGACACAATCTTGTTTATGGAACATGACCTTATGAAGGCGGTAAACATGAAATTAATTTTATGCATTTTCGAGCAACTGTCGGGGCTCAAAATTAACTTTCACAAAAGTGAATTTTTTTGTTTTGGTAAGGCAAATGATCATGAACATGAATATAGGGATATATTCGGATGCGAGTCAGGATCCTTGCCCTTTAGATACCTTGGGGTGCCTATCCATCACAGAAAACTCAGAAACTCTGAGTGGAACCCAGTAGAGGATCGTTTTCAAGGAAAGTTAGGATGTTGGCAAGGAAAATTGTTATCTTATGGAGATAGATTAGTGCTAATCAACTCTGTGCTAACAAGCATGCCTATGTTCATGCTATCTTTGTTGGAAATCCCAAAGGGGGTTATGAAAAGATTAGACTTTTATCGTTCAAGATTCTTTTGGCAAAGTGATGAACATAAGAAGAAATATAGACTAACGAAATGGAATATTATTTGCCGTCCCAAGGATCAGGGGGGTTTGAGAATTGAAGTGTTGGAAATAAAAAATAAATGTCTACTGAGCAAATGGTTGTATAAATTAATGTCCGAGCAAGGGGTATGGCAGGAACTTCTTCATAATAAGTATTTGAGAACCAAAACTTTGGCACAAGTGCAAGCTAAGCCCATGGATTCCCCTTTTTGGAAAGACCTAATGCAGGTAAAAGATAGTTTTTTCGTCAGAGGGGTTTTTAAAGTGGGGAACGGGGCTATAACTCGCTTTTGGGAATATATTTGGTTAGGGGATGTACCTCTTGCCCAACAATATCCTACTCTATATAATATTGTGCATAGAAAGAACATTTCTGTGCATGATGTACTTTCTCATAATCCTCTTAATATTGGTTTTAGGAGGAATTTGCATGGGTCAAAATGGGATGCATGGTTGCATTTATGTCAGAGATTGATGCAAGTTACCTTAACTAATGAACCAGATGTGTTTTGGTGGAATTTGACCACAAATGGGGTGTTCACGGTTAAATCTATGTATGAGGATTGGATGAACGATCATCAAAATTCTCCTAAGAAATACCTTTGGAAACTTAAAATACCTCTAAAAATTAAGATATTTATGTGGTTTCTGCAAAAAAGGTTTTATTAACAAAAGATAATTTATCAAGAAGAAATTGGAATGGTTGCAAGAAATGTTGTTTTTGTGATGGAGATGAGACAATTGAACACTTGTTTATTTCGTGCCCCTTTGCTAAAATTATCTGGCGTATTGTTTTCTTTACCTATAATCTTCCACTTCCGACCAATATTACTAATATGTTTGGGAATTGGTTAAATGGAATGGATAAGGATAATAAAGCTAGTATACGTATAGGGGTATCGGCTTTATGTTGGGCTATATGGCTCGCAATGATGTTATTTTTAACAAGGTTCGAGTTCCATCTTTTTTGCAGGTTATTATCTCGGCATCACGATGGATCCAGCTCTGGGCTTTGTTGCTCCCGGAGCAGATACGCCCCATGATGGTTTCTGGATGCAGGCGTCTGGTGATGGTCGCTCAGGATATTTACTACCAGGCTATGTGGCGTCATGCTAGTAGATTGACAGATGTTTAGCCTTTGTTATGCTGTCCTTTTTTTAGCTTTTCTTGATTGTTCTGAGGTTTGGTTGTTCCAATCTTCATGATTGTCCAATTGTAACTTCAAAATTTTAGACTCTAAAATAATAAAAAGGGCTGTGTGCATCCTTTGGATGCAGAGGCCGGGACACACCCCCATTTTGAAAAAAATAGGTGCTACGCTTAATCATGTCTGGTTTGAGATACTATGCATGACAAATCTTTTGGAAGATTCAAGTTGCGTCAGATGGCAGGACTCGGTGACATGGTGTGAGAGGGTCTTAGAGGTGACCATGTGTGCGGAGATGGACGCATGCACGACTGTGGCTCTCTGTGGCATCATCGTGGTGTCAATGACATGCTTGACAAGATTATTACTTTGATCTTGCTAGGATGGATCGGTTGAACCAGTGGAAGATGTTGTTTGAACATGCACATTGGTCTGTGCCGAGTCGACTGGACCGGTTTATGCTCATGACTCGCCATTGGACAGTTGTAGGCCTCCAGTTTTAGATGAAGTACATAGATATGAGATGGTCAGGTGTTAGGACCCCTCTGTTGACTAGTGGAGTCTGTTTGGTTTAGTCCCACCTCGTCTATAGGAGGAGGCCACACCCAGCTTATAAGAGAGAGATTTCTTCCTCCCTTAGTCCGGACTTTCGGGATAGAGTGGGCTCTCTTTTTATTGTTGAGCTGTGAGCACATAAACGTCCAGAACGTGGGCCGAGTACTGGGCTAGCTAAATAGACGCTAACATCAGGATAACTGGTTCTGACGTGCCTACATCCTTCATCTAGTTTATAGGTTTTATGACACTTGTCGCTAGTGAGATGGCTTTGGATCAATCTTTATATTTGTTTATAAGATTTTATTGAATAATATTAATAAATAGGTCGTGTACATCACTTTAATACAGAGGATTCAACCTCCCTTCGACAAAAGGAGTATCTACGTCACAAAGCAAATTAATTATCGGAACATTATACGTTGCAGGTTGCAGTCTTAGAGCATCTCTGGCAGAAGCCCAAAAATACAGCGCTGCAAATCATTTTTGGAGCGCGCTATCGCATTCGAACGCTGCAAAATCATGCGACCTCCGCCGGAGGCACTAAAGTGCAGCGCCCGAGTGTCCACGAGTTTTTTGCCTTCACCAAGCGCTGTAAAATAGAGCGCGCGCTACAGGCGCAAACACAAAAACAACAATTCCATACATTTAATAAGATCAAACAAATACCAAAAAAATTAACAATAAATTGTCTAGAAAATTCATTACAACAAGTTTTGCATCACCAATAGCACAAATAGTTTTACAACACGTCAACAAATAGTTTTACAACAATACAACAATGTCGTTCATCAACAAATACAACAAATTGTTTCACAATAATACAACAAACATACAAATGAACTACCGGCCTCCAAATCATTTCCGTCACTCCTCGATGAGATCATTTTGAAGCTCATCATGTGCGTCATTGGGCCGGATTGCATGATAAGAAGCCATGAACCGTACAATCCTATGTTCTGAGCGTTGAACTTGTACGGGCGCACCCATCAAGTCATAGTGGGTGGTTTCTTCTACATATTTCTCACGGTCATCCTCTATGATCATGTTATGTATGATGACACAAGCATTCATGATATACCAAAGGCACTCTTGGTCCCAAAATCTAGCCGGTCCTCTCACAATAGCAAATTGGGCTTTCAAAATCCCAAATGCTCTCTCCACATCTTTCCTAGCCGCTTGCGCTTCGTGAAAGTTGGTTTGTTTCTTACCTTTGGGCTTGAGGACCGGCTTCACAAATGTTTGCCACCTTGGGTAAATACCGTCGGCAAGATATTAGCCATAGTTATACTTACGGCCATTTGCTTCAAACTCCACTTGTGGACCTTCAGGCAACGCAATCCTTGTCATAAGAGGATACCATTGGATGGCATTGATGTCATTGCAAGACCCGGGCATACCAAAAAATGCATGCCAAATCCAAGTCTCGTGATCGGCCACCGCTTCAAGGATTATAGTTGAATCTTTTTTGTGCCTTTTGAATTGTCCATGCCATGCCGCATGACAATTCTTCCAACTCCAATGCATGCAATCTATGGAGTCAAGCATTCCGAAAAATCCCCGAGCCGTGTTCTCCTCCAAGAGCCTAGCCGTGTCCTCGGCATTGGGGGCTCTCAAATATATGGCTCCAAACACTTGCACTATGGCCACAACAAACCGCTCCACGCACATGATAGCGGTGCTCTCACTCATGGCCAAGTGGTCATCAATGAGATCCGCCGGTATACCATATGCCAACATCCTCAAAGCGGAGGTCACCTTCTGATAGGTGCTATTCCCGAGCAGCGGCCACCATGACCACCGGTATGAGCCCGTCGAGGAGGCACACTCGCGATGGGAACAACAGGTTCCAGCGAGCACCGAAAAGTTAATATCTCGGGAGGTTGACATAGGGTGTCATTGCCGCCGGAAGGGCTAGCGCTGGACGCAAAGCCGCCGCCAACTCCCTCCGCAACTACGCAACAATCCCGCGACCGCCGTCGCGCACCTTTCTAGGTTGCATTCCTAGACTGGAAGCACGAGGCATGGCGACGGTCCTCGTTCATTGCGACTTCCGGCCAGAGGTCGACCACTAGTTGTCGAAGATGGACGATAGTGACATGGACTGGGAGCACTCGTTACCGTGTGACGGTGATGTCATTCCTGGCGAGGACCGCGACATGCCTGACTACGAGGGCCTCCTTGCCTACACGGCGGAGGAGGAGGAGATGCCCCTGCAACCACCGAATCTCGACCAAGAGGACGTATTCCGCCTCGCCTTGGAGGCTTCCCAGCTTGATGAGGAGGCGCGCTAGGGAGGGATGGCCATGATGTTGCACGACTCGGTGCAACAGCTGCTGCTACCTCCACCGACATGGCAGCATGAGCCACCTCCACTACCGGTGCAGCATCAGCATGCACCTCCGTGGCCCGAGCAGCATGCATAGGGTTGGGAGGAGTGACATTCCTCATCGCCGCCACCGTTCATCGACCTCTCCCAAGACAAAGACGAGGCGGCGCCGCCGTGAAGCTAGGATTTTTAGTTTTTTTAGTATGTTTTTTCCCATGTAAATTAAGTTTGTTTAAAATGAAATATTATAAAAAAATTGGATTACGTCGATGGGAGTACCCTTGATCCAAACAGACACGGCCAATTTTCATGTCTGCATGCCACCCAACCAGACTAAAACGGACACAGCTGCTGGTGTTCGAAATACAACCAGTTCTCAACTGGTACGTAGCCACCGCCTGGGAAAAGAAACTTGCTAAAATTCACCTAGGGTTCCGTCCCCTCGCTGGCTACGTCGCCGGTTCTCCCGCCTCCAGTGGCCCTAGGGCCTTCGAGGTGTGGCGGACCACGACCTCTCGCTTGGTGAGAGGTTTTTTGATCTTTGTTTAGCCAGTTTTTTAGAGTCTTCTTCGGGACGTCGAGGCGACGGCTATGTTCTAAAAGAAGAATAAGGTCCTTCCCGCTCTATCCTTGCTTCGGTGGTGCTTTTAGCACCGATGAAGGACGCGTGGAGTCGTTTGTCTAGCGGATCTCCAAGGATCCAGTCCGTTTTCGTGTTCGCTGATGTGATTTCAGGTTAGTCTCTTCCGATCTACGGTTGTAATTATTGGCGATGATTGCTGCTCTAGTGCGCTGGTCCATTGTGACCTTAGCATGACGACTTCCCGTTTGTCTACTACAACAAGCTCTACTACGACAAGCTTTGCCCGGTTCCGGTGATGGAGGGGTGAGGACGGCGGCGCGCCTTCGGCTCGCGCTAGTGTTTGTCGTCATCGCTAGGTGGTCCAATGACCTATTTATAATTTTTATTATTTTTAGGGCTCTTTATACTATTGTTGATGATTTTTAATAGATCGATGGAATTTCGCAAAAAAAAAAATAGGTCAATCGGCTAGAGATGTCCTAGGAGCTTTTTTTTTTAGAAAAAAGTATATATTAATATCACAGGGATACCAATTACACCCAGCCTCTGCAACAACGCATATGCCCTAGCGGCCCTACGGATGCACACGGCTCGGAAAAAATAGAGAAGAATTACAAAAAGGAAAAGTCCCGCTATAGAGAACTAATTCTCAAAGCAACGACACTGACACCATCAGAACAACACCAGTAGTCCTCCACTCCAATAACAACGCCTTTAAGAAGGAAATAGTGCCCAAGCACCGTCGTTGCCCGATCAAAGATCCTAAGTTTTCACCTTGGAGAAAGTCCTTGCTCACAAAACAATGTCTTTAACAAGGTCATTGCCAGACACAACCAGTTAAGATCAGATCTTGGATTTTCACCCTGCAAGATAAGACTGGAAACTCCCCTTGTGTTGTCTTCCCGCACCAACAGTCGCTGTAACGAGTTCCAGATCACGCAGCCAGTTCTCCGTCGCTACAAGAACAAAAATCACCATCGCTACCTCATATTTCCGCTTTCCTGACATTCTCCGCATCTGACTTCACCATGGATCTAAGAATGACACTTGGTGGGAACAAACAACAGAGCTTCGCAACGCTCCCGCTGAAACCAAACGGCCAGAAAAACAACGTGCGCACGACGAATACCTTCCGATCCAGCAATCTCCAGGCATGATACGCCCATGGGAGTTCGACGGCGGAGCCTTCCGGAACTTGCCTCTCCAGACCAGATCAACAAGGACAGACATCAAGCAGACCTTCGTCTTCGTGCGAATGAAACCAAAGGATCTCCTCCTTTATTAGATTCGACACAGCGATCCCCACACCGCCGGTCGGTTTCCGGAGAACGGATTGAACAGGCAATTAGGGATAGAGAGCCGATCTAGGTCTTCCAACGGAATCCCATCGCCGACACCTCCTCCACCAGATCGCCACCCGCCCCACTCCAGTAGAGGCCGCCCCTCAAGATCTAAGCTCCCACGAAGCCACCGCCGACCGGAGCCGCGGAGACATCGATGGCGAGGGGGCCCCGTCCAGCGCCGGCGATCTCCTCCCTACCGCCGTGCTGGGGCCGAGAGGCCAAATCCCCGCCGCCCCCATCACCGGCGCCGCGCACTTAGGCCGGCTGCCCTCCAGGGGCGACGAGGAGGGAGAGGGATGGAGGGGGGAGGTGGCGGCGGGGTAGTGTTTGCCCCCCTCGGTCGCCAGGAGGGGGCGACGCGAGGGGGAGGAGGTATCGCCGCTGACTGCGGATGAGAGAAAAAGTTGTGTTCCGGCCACAATGTGCATAAGGTTCAGAAAATTGATTTTTTTTTTTTTTTTGCGATAAAGAAAATTGATTTAGCAGGACTACAGTTCAGGATGCAGATCACAAAACATTTGGTTTCTATAAACAGGAATACGTGTGTTGTTGCTCTAAAGGGGAATATGGCTGCTGCATGCATCTCACCAGTCCAACCAAAAATCTAAGAGCTTGTTTAGAAGCCATAATTTCGTGCCAAAATAAGAAAAATTATCGAGATTTCATATAAAACATATAGAATTGGAACCGGCATTTCAACAAAAAATGCCACGGAGTGGATAAGTGAAATTCAAGCGAGATTCCATATGTTCGGCTGTCACAAAATTGTCCTCCCTCCGTTTTAAAATATAAGTTGTTTTAGCTTTGTGAAGCAAATATATTTAGACTATTTTTAGTATGTAGGTTCACTCAGATTTAGAGTGAATATACAGATTAAAACAAGTTTAGATACATTTTCTTCACAAATCTAAAACATCTTATATTTTGAAAGCGGAGGGAGTAACTGTCATTTCAATTGAAAATTCTAGAAGATAGGTATGGTATATTAAATCAATTCTTATTCCCAAGCCAGTCATTTGTCTGAAAATTATTTTATTTTATAATTCCTCGCGGCAGCCAAACATGATTTTTAGATTGTAATTTTAAACTGAACAAAGGAAATGATAACAATATAATTTCATTTCTGCTAAATCAAATGAAATGGTGGCTTCCAAACGAGCCCTAAGATCGTCCTGATAGCTCAGAATTTTGTTCGGTACAAGTCCAGAAAAATTATTGTGGCACCTACACTGCCTTTGCTCATGTGCATGGAAAACCCATCTACAAGACTTCACAACATACAGAGACCATCTTAACTTTATAGACATTGTTGAACACCAGAGTAGCTCACTAGTCTGCAGTTGCAAGTTCACAGCAACAAAGACAGGATAGATTATCTTCAAACCATACAACCGGAGAACTAGAGATAGGTTACCAGGCACCAGCCGGTGCATCATCAAGCCTTTTTCTTAAGTCCAGTTCACCGGTCTTACCTAGAGTTCAGGTCAAACTCCCCTGATCTACGCCAGTCCTCTTGCATAGCGGAGTTCCCATTCTCGGGCTCATTGTCATCGTTGAGAAAATCTTCAGACGGATCATCGTCGTCATCCCTCTCAGCGTTTTCCCATCCATCTTCGCCATGTTCTTGCGCCATGTCATGACTAGGGCCATCGTCGCCTTGGGATGCAGCAGCATTGGCCCTCAGAGGGCCCTGGCCAATCATCTCAGAGTGTGCTTGGGCCTCCACTCGAGCATGCTCAGCCATTGCCATACGCATCTTAGCTTCACGGCCTGCTTTCTCCCTTGATTCTATCTCGGCTCTTAGTTCCATCGTAGCCTGCTTCTCCTCCTGTAACAAAGCCTGCTCTAGCATGAGCCGCTCCTCCGACCGGAACTCGCCGATGGCCCTTTTCTTGGTCATTATGTTGTATGCCAACACTTGCTTCTCGAAAGTTGTTGTGAACTCGGCAATCTTTACCAGAATGTTATGATCCCATTGCTGCAGGCGAGAAGGAATCTGGCCAGTTGCGTCACTGTCAAGGATCCTGTCATCTTCTTCAGCCTCGTAGTCGGCAACAACATGGTACGGCAATAACCTAGTTTTGACACCAATGTGACAGACTATATGAGCACCTTCAGATACAGGACTTAAGTCAAGAAGATTCAAAGATTCAGTGCTGCTAATCAAAATTTCTGGCTTAACTTTAATGTGTTATTAGTATGACTTAAGAGGTGTGACTGTGAGAGGAATGTGCTAGTACTTTTGTAATGTGGAATGATAAAGTTGGGCACCGCATTGCAATTTCAGTATATTAAAATATACAATGCACTGAATCATGTTTTCTGGACAAGCAAAAAGGACTCTAAAACTAAATTAACCCCCTATACCTTACCCACTTCCATAAACGAAAAAACCTATAGTAGCCCCTGAACTACTCCAAGAGTCTAACTCTGACTATCAAATTCAAACTTAGTAAGTGATAAGAACATCACAACCATTAACACAATGGCAATTACTGATGGACCAATCACAAGAAGCCGCGTCAAACAAAGGCATGATCAACTTGAGTTTATCATATAGCCTCAAAAACATCGCTATGCATTCGTCTCCTCTGTTTTTAGTTGAAATCAGGTACAATGCAGCAGAAAGCAACAGTGACCATGTTGTTAATTAGCCCCAACCAAGTTGTTGGTGGCACAGTGACCATGTAGACAAGGTGCACAGCGGGATAACCTGCCAAAGTGTCCGAAGAGCGAGGATACATCACTCACCCTCAACAACTGGCGAATGGGCTCATCCCTGTTAGGAAGAGTGACTCCAAGGCTTATAGAACTTTGATTATTTCATTGTTTAATTAATGAGCTTACGTACCTCCAAATTGCTATGGACCATCAATTCCTGTAAATCTAGTGGTCAGTATCTGTCCTTACTACTCCCAACATACGTAGTATTAGCGATTTCAGGGGTAAAGTCGGATGAGAATAGGAATAAATCCTGCATCTCCACGTTTAAAATTGGTAAGAGAAAATTTTCCCCGACAGCTGTTTCAGGGATCCATTAAGATTCTCAATTTACTGAGAGAAAGAACTTGGAGAGCATCAAGATGTGCTCCTGTTGACTGCTGCACGTGTAGCGCCGAGGAGAGCATGAAGCAGATCCTTGTTGTCTGGGCCAAGTTGTACTGTGCGTTGCTATGCGGAAATTGATGCAGCTCCAACATGAAAACGCTAGAGGCAATTGGTCGATGAATTCTTTGATTGCTCTGCTTCTTCACCCGCTGAACGAAGGCGTGATTTACATTTTTCCCCATTTCATGGATCTTCTGAGTCTTTATTTCTTCATGGAACGATGCTCGTACTGTCTGACTGATTGGTGATTTAGCATTCAGAATTGTGCATCTAACTTGAAATAAGGGACGATGATCTGTAAATGTTTTACATTAACAGAAGTCAGAATGATGTTCAGTGATATGTTAATATTGCACCCGTTTGTTCACTAGAAGTAGCTGTTCACTTCGCCGTGGAAAGCAATTGTGTTTTTGATCGATCTCTTCCACTAACTGCACTACATTCCTATCAATTAACAGCAAACTTACTTGAGGTCAGGGCCTCGGGGCAACACTTGGCTGCGACGACAGACAAATCCGTAAGATGTACTCACGAAGTTCATATTTATCAGCTAGACTCGGACATCAAGGGAGGTAATTAAACAGGTAAAATGATGGACCAAGATACACTTACCAAAAGAGCAACCAGATGGAAAATGACTCAAAGCCTAGAAGTCAACAGCTGGATGAGCATTATACTACTTTGAACCGGCAAAAGAATGTACCATAAAAAAGCTCTAATTAAAGGGTTACAGGCTAGTCCTTTACAGGCAACAGACTTGACCTGGGAAACATATCTCCTCCTACCTAACAAACTATGTACTACTATTTCCCAAACTAAACCAGTATCTTTGCGTAATAGGAAAGTTCTGGTGGTTTTTGGAGCGGCAAACTGGTGCTGGGGGGTCGCAATAGGAAACTTGTTGGTGCAACTGCAATGTCACTGTTGTAGGTTTTAGGTGGATAAACCATCAGCTGATCTAGTTGGACTCCTGCAATATTATATTATAGAGTTAACTCACAATCTTCTACTAGAGACCAGCCTACCAAATACTAAACTAGATGTTGTGTGCAAAGACATTCCGTGGAAAAGATCGGTAAAACTAGGATTGCTTCTCGCACCACTCCTGGATAAATATCTATTTTCCTGAAAATTTCGTTTTTAATGTGAATTTCGAAGGACATAAAAACATTCAAGACTAAGTAGAAACACAAACCTACATAATTTTAGTGATAATGCAAGAGTGAATTCCATTTATGCATAATATTTATCTTCATCCCAAGCCAGACATGTCGGTTCAAGTCTCCTACAACTGCAACTGGAAAAGAAACATTGGAAAAAGCCTGTTCGCTAGGTGCCAGGTCAAACCAAAGATACCCAGAAATAAATATGGCCTTTAGCCACTACGGTATACCATTGCGTGCATAGGACAGCCTTTGTAATTTATAAGTTCAGCATTTTAAACTCAAACAAGGACAAAAAGTTTCTATCAAGATTGTTCATAAGAATATCGAGAACTGTGGAACAAAATTCATTTATCTAGCAAGGGTCTAAAATTTACCTTTGTAAGGACAAAGGTTTCCAGCAAAAGAGAACCACCAAAAAATCAGTAGACTATAGTGTAGGGCAGTTTAAATTAAGTGATGTCACAAATCACAACTGGAATCAACGAGTCTTGTAACTCCTCAGAAATCAGTCAACTACAAAAGTGTGCTCAAACTGAAAATTGTTTCCCAGCAAATGCCAACACGGGGAACAAGATATTAATGGAGTGCTCGCTGCTCGGTTCGAACTTTGGAGCAAATTTAAGTTAACTTCGACTAGCATTGGCTTCCATTTGGTTTGTGGCCAATAACAAGATTGCCGTTCCATTGGCACTGTTGTGTTGCCAAGCCTTGGCTAATTAATGGTAACCAATATGATCACCAACGTTTGATAATAGCAGTTGTTTCAGGTTTGGTTTGCAGCCAAATCATATGCATGAAAACCAAGCAATACATTGGTCTAAATGTATTAAAGATTTGGAAGGCTTTTGTCGCACAAGTTAGACCAAAGTTCAAAAGAGAGAAAAGAACAGAACCTCACAAAAACAATTGGGGTATGTTTGGTAAGCCATTGTTGTTTGGATTGTGGCCACTGTAACTGCCAAAATTTTGGCAAGATTGCTAGGCCTTCATTTGGTTTGCAGCCAATTAACTATCTAGACATTTTACAAGTTGTTTTAACTAGCACTTTATTTGATTTGATTCAGATTTAGATTTCATGAAGAGCGAACAAAAAGGGAGGCACGTGTTAGAAACCTCATCGCTTTTGCATGCAGAAAAAAATACACGGCAGAGTGTGACCTACGATGGCCAGAAAAATACAAGGCTGCATACACGGATTTAAAAAAATTGTGGTGATACACAGCTGCCTACCCGGATTGAATTGGCAGTTGGTCCGCTCTGTGACGTGACGAGGTTGCTGTTAATCCGCCGCACTTACCGGTTTAATTAATTACTGTCCATAGACCTACAGCGGGCAAACACGGCTGCCAATGTTTTGGCGCACGATTTGTGCGCCCTCCACGCGCCCAGGCGTGGGTGAAAATTACACTGGAGAGTCGAGGGCGGGCTGCGACGAACCAATATTTTGGCTTGGCTCCAACCGGAAGCCAAATCGTGTGGGTGAGCCAAAAAATTGGTATGGTCGACGTCGGCTGTAGACCAAACATACCCTTGGCACCAATAGTGGCCTAATCTAGTCAAAGCTGCCAAACTTTGGTAAGACAAACTTTCGTTCTCATGACATAAAACAAAACAGACACTTGTTACCAAGTCAACACAATGGAAGCCACTCAATTCAGTTATCAAATTTGCGAGCAGAAATACCCTACTAATTTATCTCGTCATCAAACTGATTGCAAATATATATATATGCAAATTGCCCAATTCTCAATCTTTCCCATGACTAGCATTACCGGTAAATTCACTCTCAAGACACGTGAAGACAGAATCCAAGAGAAAAAAATATAGCACTACAAGTAACTGAATGTTTCACAAACAGAAGATAAACAAATGGCAAGAAAAGGCTATTGTATCAACATTGAGCACAGCAGTGGATCCTGTTGCCAAATGTGTTGCGGTCTGCTAGACCGAAGATGGACACATGAGGAAATAAGCTAATCACCAAACCAGCATTCCATTGCAAAACCTACAAACGCTAAAACATTACGTAACATGCACGCAATGCGAATTGCGAACTAAAAGTACTTGTCAAGCTCAGAGATCAAATCTGCATCAAGTGAAAGTTTGAAAATTCAGACTCTCCTAAACCCTTTAAGATAACTTGCAAGCCATCTTGGGAAGCTAACTCAATAAAATGTTGCATCTGGTGGACCAAACAGTGTGCCTGAATCCTAAAAGATGATCAGCAATTCCAATTCTACATCACATCAAATCCATCTGTAACCATCTATTTTCACTACTACCTCCCTTAGGCCGCAAACTCGCGTACCAGAAAAACAAGATAAATCTATATGATGGACCAAATCAAGGAAAAGGGACACTGTGCTGTGTATCGGGGCGGAAAGTCTGACCTGCTGACGGCGTCCTCGAGGGACTGGAAGGGCGTCTTGATGTCCGGGTTGCAGACCCGCATGGCGTCCTGGAGCGCCATCTCCATCTCGGGGCTCCGCCCCCTAGCCTGCGCCGCCTGCTGCTGCTGCTGCTGCTGAGGGGACGGCTGCGACGGCCCCTGCGAGTGCGGCTGGGGCTGGGGCTGGGGCTGCGACGGTGGCAGCTGCTGGAAGCGGTGCGGCCCAAGGGGGCGGAGGTGGGCGTCAATGTTGGAGGGGAAGCGGGACATGGCCTGCTGCGACAGCTGCTGCGCCTGCGGATGGTGGGGTTGCGGCTGCCCCTGGGCCTGGGCCTGCGCCTGCGCCTGCTGCATGAGGAAGAGCTGGCGCTGGAGCTGCTGGTGCTGCGCTGCGGCAGCCGCCGCGGAGGCGGCGGAGGAGGTCTGCGTGGGATTAGCGGCGTCCTCCATGGCGGTCGCGGAAGAATGGGGAGTAGGGACGGGGAGTGAGATTTGGGGGAAATGGTTGTGCGTTCTGGTGTAGTTGCGGACTTCGACAAGAGCTCGGGGAGCTCGACACGTGGACGTGGTGGAGTGCTTCGTTTTGGGCTAGCCTAGGCTTTTGAGGCCCAGATGTGTGTCAGCGGCGGAAGAGGTGATGTATTTGAAGGCCCAAGCGTCATAAGTATTTGGCCGCAAAAATATTCTTTTTTACAAAACTTTGTAAATATCCAAATGTTCATATTTTTTTTTGTTTTAAATTATTTAACATTTTAAAATGCATTTTTATACATCATATTATAGTTAGGTGTATTTTACACCTATGAGCTAAAACTCTAACAAAGACTACGACCTAGTTTGGCAACAAAGTTTTTCTAAAATTAAAGTATATCAATACCATAGTATTTTAGTGCCAAGCAAAGCAATACTTCAGTTCTTTCTTTTTCTTAGTTTTAGAAAAAAGAGGGTCTAACCTTCTTCTTAAATACTTCAAAACCATAGTTTTAAAGAATACTTCAGTTTTAAAACCATACTATTTATTGGATCCAAACACCTCAAAGTATTTAATACTTTAGTTTTTCAAAAACCAAAGTATATTTCCTCAATACTTTAAAAATATTTCGAGTGCCAAACAGGGCCTAAACCTGCTGCTGGATACCCAATGCCCATATCCAAACCCCTTATCCATTTACTGGGTACCCAAAGCCCCACATCCAAACCCATAGCCCCACCTCCTTGGCATTCCCCAACTGGGCACGAAGCAGCGGCGGGCGGCTCACACAGGGCGTGGTGGAGGAAGGCGGTGGAGGAGCCGAGGAGGCCGGCCAGCAGGTGAAGGAGGGAGGAGAAGAAAGTCCGATGCGGACGCAGGTGGAGACAAACCACCAGGCAGCTCGCCGCGGGCGCGGAGCCATCGGGGGAGGAGGCCGGCGGGTGGACGCATACGGCAGGCTGCGCTGCCGCGGAGGTAATCCTTGCTGTTAATTTCTTCCCCGGGTGGTAATTTCAAGAATCAAGATTAGTGGGCGGTCAGCTTTGCCGGCGTTATTTTCCCTTTTTTTTTTCTCATATAATCTTCCGTGGAAATGACAAACACAACCAAAGCTTTAAAATGGTACAAAGTCATGGTTGCTGATTCTCGCTTTGTTGCCCGTGGGCATCATCTTGGTGCAGAAACCGGAAGAGCAGTAAAAAATTCAGAACAGAAAGCTGTCACCTCGTGGCATACGGGCTTAGCAACCATTAAATTTATGAACAGTAGAACAAAAAGCTGTCATGATCCTACATGAATCTTTCATAATCAATTGCTGGTTGCCTCCTCGATGGGTGCACATCAAAGTCCCTTTTAACAAATTTTATAGCGGCAAGTAACCATCATCAGCTAGTAACCATCATCCCGTGACTCGAGAGGAAATTTTATAGCGGCAAGTAACCATCATCAGCTAGTATTTCCCATAGATTGGAACCTACATGAAGTGCAAAAAAAGAAATGGTGGGCATGAAAAGGAAAGATTATAGAACTGTTGGAACAGATCTTGGTCATGGGATGCAAACATCTAGTGTATCTGTAAGGCAGCATGACTCGTCATGGTTACATACCAGGCATTACACAATGCACTGACATTGCTTCCATATCCATGGGAAATCAAGCACACAGCTGATCAAGGGCACGCACGTACACATACACATGCTCTGTTCTGTTGGCTAGTCATTCGCAGAAGCAGCAGAGTCCGTGAGAGGGAGCCGGTACTCCTCTGGCTTGAGAGCCACCACGAAGTCCGGCAGCGCCAGCGCCGCTGTCTCGTGGGTCGTCCTGTCCACGTTGCTGTAGAGGTCCTTGTTTATGCGGACTTTGCAGGAGGAATCCTTGTGGATCTTGTCGTGGAGGTACTTCATGGATCCCCACAACACCGGGCTCCTGCATAATAAAATAAAAAAACACATCAAGATAATAGCATCGACCTAACTAGATAAATGAGCATATAAAGCATTGAAACGAGTTATTGCCTTGAAACGGGAGACGCGGCGTGGAAGGCTTCGCAGGCGGTCCGGCTCTCCCTGAGGAACTCCTCCGCGGACAGCAGCGCCGCCACGGCCATCCGGTGGCACTTCTCGCTGTTACCTTCGTCCAAGATCAGCCCGTGGTAGTAGTACGCCGCGGCCTGGAGGATAGTGTTATCTTGATTCAGTTTTGAGAGGCATGAAAAGAAAGGAAATCTGCATATAATACTTGCTTTGGCTTCGATGTGCTTCCACTTGACAAAGAGCCTGTGCTTCTCGCCCCAGCCGTCTAGCAGAGGCAGATCACCGATGCTCTCATGTGCCTGCACACAAAGTCAACACGATTATGCTATCTGAAAATAAATGAAAGATATTACTATGAAAAGGCTTTTGGATCGTTTTTTTCTGGAACTATGTGAAATTGAACAGTATAGATAACTGGCAATTGTATAAGGAAGCCAATTGATGAAATAGCAAAAGAAAAACTAGTAGTGGAGATGAAATGAAACCTACCTGCTGCCAGCACTTGACCATCTCACATGCCAGCCTCCTTTTCACCGCCAGGGTAGCCTTGGGGCTGTCAATTGCCAGCCCAAGTTGAACATCGATTGCCTGGCAAACACACACACATTATGATCGAAGCTGACATCTCAACTGCTTGCTATGATCTTTACTGGAACCATGACGAATCATGTGATCTCTCTCTCTAGAAGAAGAAGATAAGTAAAAACAGTGTTACCTGACCGAGGGCTTGCATGCAGGTAGCTCTCAGGACCGCTTCAGACAGGTCCACGGGGAGACCTTTCCTACACGAAACGGCAAGTCAGTCATGAACATCTGAAGAAAAGGGAAGCTTGTTCATCAACATCCAACTCGTCGCAGAGACCACCTCTTCTCAGGCGACATCCGGGGAAGAACATGCTGCATGGCGCACTCCAAGTGCCCAGCCGCCTTGAGGAACACCTCGACTGAAGCTCGTTTGTTCTCTGAAAAACATCACAATCCAGAACTGTAACAGGTCGCTTCTTTTTTGTTCTGCAGCAGTGATAATAAGGGTTAATGGAGCTAGTTCATGACGGAAACACGGACCTTCGGATACCTTGGCATGGTACCCCTCGAGGGATGTCTTGGGGAGGAGCAGGGAGTTGGCCTGGGATAGACGCAGCATCGCCATCATGTGCACGACAGACAGCACCTCATACCAGGCACTGGGCAACGCCGTCTCCTGCCGTCAGAAATTACAGATTATTATTGGTCACTGCGGAAAAATGCTGAGACGTAGAGATGTGTACATGGATGCCTGCAGACCTCTGCATCGTCTTCCTGGTTCATCCATGCAAACTGTATCTTGTCTTCCAACTCGCTCCCTGTCAAAGGAGCAAAATCTGTCTCAACTTTTTCAAGCATGTATTTCAATCATTTTAATCGGGCATGAATCAAGCTGTACAGATTAAAATGTTATAAGCTACTACTAAATGTTATAAGTTACTACTACTGTACCATCTTTTGTCATTCCTAGTACAACTGGCAGGTACTCTTCCAGAGCCTTCACAAGATCAGCTGATGTGGATCCCCCTGCAAGCACAACAATCCAGACTTGTCAAATACTAGCTTCAGACTTTAAGTTGCCAAGATTCAGGTAAACAATAGCACTATCAGTAACTCTGAAACACATAAGAGACATGCACGGATGAGGTCGGTGGACGAACCATGCTGCGTAATGGCGCGCCACCGGGGCCTGCTCACCGCCAGTGCCTCGCGAGCGGCCATGGATGCGATCCGGGTCCTCGACACCGCCAGCCGTTCGGTCAGCCTCCTCGGCAGGCAGTCGGCGAGCGGCGGCGGTGGCAGCTCCAGGGGCTCGGGAACCCGCAGCCCAGGCACGAACACGGCCACCTCGCCGATGCTCGCCGGTCGCCTCCTGATGGCGCTCGCGTCGTCCGGCTTGGAGCTGAAGCACCCCATCCTGCAACAGTTTTGATCCCTCTGTGGGACGATCAGATGGACCCAGAGATGGGAAATTAGTAGCACATGTACTCGAGCTGTAGGATCAATGGCGCGAACGGGAGGAAGGTGAAAGGGAAGAGGAGAAGTTGAAGGTGCTAAGTAATTAAGGTGCCGTGATTTTGGTCAATTAGATGTATGCCAACAAGCAGAGGGAGAGGAGCCCAATTATGTTGCTCACGAGGTTCACATCCAAGTCCACACATCCAACAGCCCAAGTGGATGCGAGATCACGAGCATCGCAACTATAGTTAATTTCCGGCTTTTCTACTTGCTCGCCTTCTCTGTCCATTCATGAAAAAAGCTGAACTTCTCAACCTTCTCTGTAAAAATACATAAGAGGAATCTAGCAAGCTGAATTTCAACTTAACTTGGCTGGTTTCAGATGACTGTTAATTCAGGACTGCAAAAGAAAAACTGAAGTACAAGTCAACCATGAAACGAAAAAAAGAACTTAGTACTATTACTTCTTTAGGCCATGTTCGGTTTGGCATGGATTGAAGGGAATTGACATGGTTTGATATGGATTAAATCCATTTTAAGTCAAAATATTCCTAATTCCACTCCAATCCACCCCAATCCAGTTGGGAGGTGGAATAACCGAACATGCCCTTAAGAAAAAAAAATGATGGCATTCCAACCACCATAGAGATTTGCATACATGACTCATGTAGGAAGCATCTGGCGGCCTAGTTCTTTCTTTTAGACTCCAACCTTGGTGACCGTTGTACATTGGCAATATTTTTTTTGTGTGTTTCTATGCTCCCAAGTTATGCCCAAGATTAAAGGATACTACTCTAAGACGGCTCTCTGGATCGATTAGATATCTCGAGGAAGAACCCACATGGCACTTTGAAGCGAGCCATCGATGTGGTATCCTCTCGCCTTGATCATATGTATGGCATTATCTCACTCTTGCATTAGATACGCACTATGCCGATGGCTTTATTACCTCACTCTTGCATTAGATACGCACTATGCCGATGGCCCGGCTTTATTACCTCACTCTTACATTAGATACGCACTATGCCTATGGCTTTATTACCTCACTCTTGCATTAGATACGGAATATGCCGACGGCCTAAAGCCATCGCAAAGCATGCAAAACCGTCGGCTAACCGCTATACCGACAGCGGCCATCGGCATATTCGGCATCGACATACACCAAATGGCCGTCGGCATATAGGTCATATGCGTGCCAATATCCGTGTCCAACTCTCGCAACTGCCTGCTTAACTACGCTTCCTTTCCTCCAAAAGAAAAGAAAAAACATCGAACTACAAGAAATGGCCATGGTTTTTATCACTTTCCGTCACCGCTGATATGGCAAATTGGTGGGTTCCACACGGTAAGAAATGATCGAGAAAGAGGATCGATGTAACTGCATTTGATGTTAACATGCACCCCGTGGCTTCGAACTAATATTGGGGCTAGAGTTGGCGGCATATTCACAATTTCGGAAAACTCGTCGGCACAGTCCCAATTCTGGCGAGATTTTTATACCAAAAACACAAATATATTCATCCTCACACAAAAAAAAATCCAAAGATAAGACTGGATCAACCTTTTGGGTGCATAAACACTGCTTGATCATGTGGGGGTAGTAAAACAAGCAGAGTTTCGTTATATAGTCTATGTGTGATGATCTCATCTATGTACCCTATGGCTCTGCTCATAATCAGTAGGGCACACCATGGTCTCCTGCCGACCATCAGACGAGCTCCAAGCCGGCGGCGTTCCTAGACCGACGGACGCTGGCCCGCCGCTTCCTCCAGGCAATGACGACCAGCCCGACCACCGCTACGGCGACGAAGGCCAGGAGCACGGCGCGAGCCGTCTTCCATCCGCTCATCTCGGGTCTCCCGCCATTTGTCTCCCCGCGCAGCTCGCCGCCGGCAGTAGGGCCAGGGGCGGGTTGGGGAGCGGGCGGCTGCGCGGAGGTGAGGAGCGGCGAGAGGAGGAGGACGAGGAGCAGGAGCAAGGTGGCCGTGCGGGGCAATGAGAACGCCATGGCGGTGGTGGTGGTTTGCTGCTTGAGCAACTGGCGTCTGATCGCCAAAGCTATGAGAGGCTGGTTGGCTATATAGAAATCCTATATATACTCTGATCGCAAGGTAGCCGTGCACACCGAGGTAAGAGAGGTGGATGCATGTTCCGTTGCACATTGTACATGTCGACTGCCGCATTGTAGACATCGAACCTAGTTTTAGTGTGAGCAGCAAATTTGTCCGTTTATAAGATATATGACCTACCTAGTTTTATTACTCCGATCACAATGCTAGCTAAGCCTTGCGATCACAAGTAGCCAAAAAAAACTGGCAAATATGACCGCTTAAAACTGTCAAAATGATTAAAATCTGACATGTGTAAATCGCCTCCAATCCTACAATGGCCCAGAAATAAAAAATCTGTGAGATACTCCTAAAATGTTGCTCCCATGTGTCAATTTTTTTTTTGAATATGACGTGTGCGTAGTCGGAGAATGATATAAACAACATCTGTGCTTCGGTATCCCCCTGAGGGCAATCATAGAGAAAAACCGGGTCTGGGCGTGGTTCTGGGTGGGTGCTGGTTCGGCACGGACCGGTGGAAGTCGTATTAGCCGGGGTGGTGGTATACGGTCACGTGTACACATAGGTGTATTGTATACATATGTGACGTGGGTAGAACCGGACGTCATCCTCCCCCTTCGTATATATATGCAACACCGATTCCTCCGCCCCAGTCGACGATTCATTCCCCACCTTGATTTGGCAAAAAATCTCACCCACGCCGCCCACACCCACCACTTGCCACCGGGGTCGCCTCGCCGCATCGGCTCCCCTCCGACTAGGACGACGATGGAAGCCCACGGCCGTGTCGTGTCCGCCGCGGATCTGCAGAAGAGGGAGGAGATCGACGAGGCCGCGGTGCACGAGGTGGAGGTGGCCGTGGCGGTTGCGGAGGAGAAGGAGGCGGGGGTGGAGGTTATGGCGCCCGTTGCGGATCTGGAGCGCAAGCGGGCGAGGGAGGAGGATGTGGGGGGCTGTTCTTCTTCCAAAGAAGGAGGCGGGAGACGAGCTGGAGGTGGTGCCGGAGGAGGCCGGTGCCGAGTCCGCTCTCGATGATGATTTGGAGCAGGTGGTGTCGGAGGAGGCCCGGGCGGGCATGGATATGGTGGTGGGCGACGAGATCCTGGCGGGCGTCGATCTTGTTGTGGCGGATGTGGGGGCACAGGTGGCGGTGCAGGACGTGGCGGAGGATGTCGTGGCAGTGGCTGCCGTGGCGGTGGCTGCCGTCGCGGAGCTTGCAGTGCATGTTGGCGAGCAGCAGGTGAGTTAAATTCGACGGTCTCTTTTAGATTGTAGGGTTTGTAGTTAGGGTTTTGATTTGTACTTAGGGTTTGTACTTAGGCAGGGGAGAATCTACCGGCTATGCTTCGTTAGCTGTAACACCCCCGGTCACTCCGGACCGACGGCTTTCACTTCGAGCAGCTCAATAGGATCTCTAGACTAACCCCACAGACCAACACTAGTCTTTTCCGTGCACTTTGTCCTTACTCGTGCACACCCGGTACCCACTTACCGGCAGGTCACCCATCCTATAATTGCTCTAGGCCAAACACGCTTAACCTTAGAGTTCTTTTTGAACGAGCTTCCGGAAAAGAAGTTGCAACTTGCTGGCATGGGTTTCCAATCAATCGTATTAAGTCATGCGCCAGGGTCTCACATACACCCACCCTTAGAAGATCGACGTCCTCGTCGATCAACCACAAGCCAGGAACATCCCCTCTTAGCACACGTATGTGCGTCCAGTATCGGCACATGTGCCATGTCGTGTCCACTCCAGGCCACACGCGCCACATGTCTGCCACTGACCCGCACAGGCCCATGTAACTGCGAGGGTCGGCTCTGATACCACTTGTAACACCCCCGGTCACTCCGGACCGACGACTGTCACTTTGGGCAGCTCAATAGGATCTCTAGACTAACCCCACAGACCAACACTAGTCTTTTCTGTGCACTTTTTTCTCACTCGTGCGCACCCGGTATCCACTTCCCGGTCGGTCACCCATCCTAGAATTGCTCTAGGCCAAGCACGCATAACCTTAGAGTTCTTTTCGAATGAGCTTCCGGAAAAGAAGTTACAACTTGTTGGTATGGGTTTCCAATCAATCCTATTGAGCCATGCGCCAGGGTCTCACATTAGCCTAGAGTGGTTGAAACCATAGATTTTGGAGCAGCAGCCGCAGTAGCTGGAAACGATACTATTTATCGTGGGAACAAAGGGTTAATTGTCGTTTCCTAATGTTTTAAAGGCCCACGAGTGAACACATGAGGGTCAGAAAGTAGTTACTAATTTCTTATTTTGCTCAACCGAAAAATATTAGAGGTGGTTGATTATTAAGTCGCATAGAAATATGAAGCTAGTACAGCTGCACATCGGCCGGTAGTGCCTACTGGAATCCATAGTTGTGCTCCCCGGAACTAACTGATTAGTTATCATTTTTAAATTGAATTTCTGGAACAGTGTATACCTTTTCTTTTTGAATGGAATATTATATACCTTTTCGTTGACAATTGTTTGGCAGGAAGATGTAGTTTAATTTTGATCAATTATTTTGAGCCCACCCTTTATTTGCATCCTAGATTCGCCACTATACTTAGGATTTGTATCCATATAGTCATGCAATGTTATTCTATGTGGTTTCCTCTCTTGTTAATGCATGTATTTTTCTGTCTGACATGTGGACCTTATTCATCAAGCCCTTTGAATTGCTTTAAGCCTACATAGTACATGGAGACAACATGACTATTGCTGTTTCATATCTTGGTTAGTGTTCTAGAATTAATTTGGAAGAATTTAGAAAAAAGTCAAAGTGTTGCAATTTCTGTTTGTGTATGGTTTTATATGTAAACCAAATAGTTGTAAGGTCTGTGTAATGTTGTAGATTGTTAGCATGGTTTGCTTATTGATTTACCTTTTAGATTCATATGCACTGTTTGCTTTATTTGCTTATTAAGTGTTTGTAGTTGTGTTTCTTCACTTCTTGTATGTAATCAAACAATAACAAGTTAAACTACTGTAATGTAATCAATGGCTTTGTTTATGAATTGGTTTTACATATATATAGTTTATTCCACAGTGTAAAACAATTAATTTTGGAGTTGTTTGTTTTAATATGAAGGAGGTAGAGTACATTGATCCATATGAGTTTCAGGAGGATGGAAGCCCACTTTCGGTGATACATTCAACTTTTCTCCATATTACATTGCACATTCATTTTATAATCTTAGTTTTTTTGCATTTGTAAGTTTGAATTTTTGTTGTGTGCATTATAGTTTAACTCGCAGGACAGTGCTGAGTCCGTGGACAAGAGGAATGAAAATTCCTTCATTGAGAAGGAAGTGATCCAGCTGCAAGGAAACAACCGCGGCCCATATGTGGTCAACAACAAGTACAGGTGCCCATACCATCCAAGAAAGCCTAGGGGTGGGAAACTTGAGAACCTGCTGCAGCATGTTCAGCAGCTCGCCACAGACTGTTCAGATGCTCGTGAGAAGGCTCAGCATAAGGCTCCGTGGGAGGTGCTTGTCCAGGCAGACTTGGTCTAGTTGTTAGTTATCTAATATTTGAAATGTTAATGTATATATGGTATGTAAGAATATCTAGGCTATCTGTGTTAGTTCTGGACATGGCAGGCATGATCTTTTGGTGCACTTTCCTGTGACGAAGGTGCTCTTTTGCTTTGGATGTTGTGAACAATCTAATGTTTTAGTTTTCTATGTCAGTATGATTCTGTTGTTTGAATCTGTCCTTTTAGAATGTGTGTGAAAAAACCTATTATTTTGCACTTTTGCCATCATGTTTGAAATTGTTTTTTGAAAAATATATTATGTTTTTTGAGAATCACTCCTGCTACTATATTACTGGTTCACAATTACAGGAAGATTGAACTCTTTGGGAGGGTTTAGGAGCCACACATGGCGACATTGTTGCATCCTAGTAGCAGAACGAGGTAGCATATGAGCTTCCGAGCGACAGACCAGACCAGCATCCTAGTAGCAGAAGGAGGTAGTAATAGTCACAGCCGAGGCTCCCAGGAATAAACCCTTGTCAGAGCGACAAACCACACCAACAGCCCCTTTGTTCGCTGAGGAAGGTGTTGTCTGAATTGAATGATGATTTGACAATTTTCTGAAGGACTCAAGAGGCCACTTATTTTATATATAACATTTTTCATATTGAAAAGTAGGTGCATGTAGAATTATGAAAAATCAGTTAGCCAGAACAAACAAATAGTTTTGCAAATATAGTGATGAAAATTCAGTTATGGAATTAGAGAGTTGTGTTTGCCAGAATTGCATGAGGTTTTCACCATTGTTTGAAGGACTCAGGGGGCCACATTTTTTATATATATATAAATTATTTTGTGATTAAAAAGTAGGTGCATGTAGAAATTTTAAAATACTAAATCACCTGAAAATCAAATTTGAATTTTGAACAAGCAAACTTTTAAATTTTGATACCATGTTTTTATATGTTGTTAATATGGAGGTAGAGAATGTATTTTGTACATTGGTATATCTACTTAAATCAGCTTGGTTCATCCATATGCCTTCTTGGTGTTCGACGCAATTTTGACCAGACTTTGACCTGGCAGTAGAAAATCACAGAAAATCAAAAAATAGTGAAACCTTGGCCATTTGTCTTAGATTGTACCCTAGTTTGAAGGAAAAATAATAAACCTTAAGTTTGTGGAAGCAAAGATGAGGTTGCTCTCTCACACTTGGTTTCAAGTGTGAGTCTCATGGATGTGTATCCAAATTACATAGGACATGCCCAACTCCATGTCATACTTTGTCAGAATTGCCTCAAACTTGGCAGGGAGGTGTGTCTTGTCATGGCACACATTTCACCTTTTTGTGTCTTTGACCAACTATGCTTTCAAATACCATTTTCCATTTTAACATTTCAAATTCAGCTATATTTTGTGAAGGAAGTAAAAAATTTAGAGTTGAAACCTTTGTTTCACAAACATTGTTAGGTAGATGGGGACATTTGGTGGGAACATAACCACTTTGTTGGTGTTTAATATCTATTTTTCTCAATTTGTACACCCAGTCAAAGTTTGGTCAATTTGGTAAAAACATGGAAATTTTGAACTAGAGCTACATCATTGGAACCTCAATTTTTTTGGGAAAAAACATTTTTAGGTCCACAAGATATGTTTTAATCATGGATCTATTGGTAGATCAGCTTGGTTCATCCATATGCCTCCTCGGTGTTCGACACAATTTTGACCAGACTTTGCCTGGCAGTAGAAAATCACAGAAAATCAAAAAATAGAGCAACCTTGGCCATTTGTCTTAGATTGTACCCTAGTTTGAAGGAAAAATAATAAACCTTAAGTTTGTGGAAGCAAAGATGAGGTTGCTCTCTCACACTTGGTTTCAAGTGTGAGTCTCGTGGGTGTGTACCCAAATTACATAGGACATGCCCAACTCCATGTCATACTTTGTCAGAATTGCCTCAAACTTGGCAGGGAGGTGTGTCTTGGCATGGCACACATTTCATATTTTGGTGTCTTTGACCAACTATGCTTTCAAATACCATTTTCCATTTTAACATTTCAAATTCAGCTATATTTTATGAAGGAAGTACACAATTTAGAGTTGAAACCTTTGTTTCACCAACATGGTTAGGTAGATGGGGACATTTGGTGGGAACATAACCACTTTGTTGGTGTTTAATATCTATTTTTCTCAATTTGTACACCCAGTCAAAGTTTGGTCAATTTGGTAAAAACATGGAAATTTTGAACTAGAGCTACATCATTGGAACCTCAATTTTTTTGGGAAAAAACATTTTTAGGTCCACAAGATATGTTTTAATCATGGATCTATTGGTAGATCAGCTTGGTTCATCCATATGCCTCCTCGGTGTTCGACGCAATTTTGACCAGACTTTGCCTGGCAGTAGAAAATCACAGAAAATCAAAAAATAGTGCAACCTTGGCCATTTGTCTTAGATTGTACCCTAGTTTGAAGGAAAAATAATAAACCTTGAGTTTGTGGAAGCAAAGATGAGGTTAATCTCTCACACTTGGTTTCAAGTGTGAGTCTCATGGGTGTGTAGCCAAATTAAATAGGACATGCCCGACTCCATGTCATACTTTGTCAGAATTGCCTCAAACTTAGCAGGGAGGTGTGTCTTGTCATGGCACACATTTCATATTTTGGTGTCTTTGACCAACTATGCTTTCAAATACCATTTTCCATTTTAACATTTCAAATTCAGTTATATTTTGTGAAGGAAGTACAAAATTTAGAGTTGAAACCTTTGTTTCACCAACATGGTTAGGTAGATGGGGACATTTGGTGGAAACATAACCACTTTAATTGAAACAATGGTAATTTAATCTCTACCATAATACTTATGTCCATTACACTAATTTTTCCATTTTTCAGAGATATCAAATAGCATATGACATAAAACAAACTAACATTATTACAAAATCACAATATCCCGACATATCAAAGTGGCCTATAAAACGTTATGAATTGGCTCGGCAAAGAGATGGGTGAGCTTGGTTTACTTTTTTTGCCTTCTATATTTCATGTTATCCATAATGCAAAATAAAATTAGTTGTTGTCATGTGTCCCAGAAATTCATGTGGCTTATTTGTGTTGGAGTGTATGGAACACTGGGATGGCGATAAAATGACTAGGGAAATTTTGCAAGTTTGCATATTATTTTAACTATCACTACCCGACCATTTGTAACAAAAAAATTTGTACTTACCTACATTTGTCAATGCAGTCCACAGTGAATGATAACAGAAGACTGAAGGTTGCTCAGGTTGTTCGGTCTCCTTTAAACATCAGTAATGTCAAAACCAAGGTTCTTGAGGCGGCGAAGCACATGAAAGCATGAGGAACGAATCATGGCTTATAGGCTGGGTTTTAGTCCCGTAGAAGGTTTCCTAGCCTACAAGTTTTTTTGTTCATATGTTACCATGAAATGCTTGTAACACATACTGAATATTTTGTGTTTATTCATTACTACAAATATTGAAACTAATTCTGGTGTGAACATACTAAATTTTTTGTGTTTATTAGTCCTCCTAGTTTACTCTTGGTCAATTCAGATTAAAAAAATAATTTGAGTCCTGGTATGCCGCGACACAGAAACGTCCACTTTTCCTGCCGCGACAGGTCCTAGACGCTCAACAACAGACAATTCTCAGCCCAGGCGAGAATTTTTTTCTGCCGCGGCACAGAAAAGGCCGTTTTTTCTGCAGCGACCGGGCTGCCAGATTTCTGTCGCGGCACGATTTTGCCCTGTTTTTCTGCCGCGACAACTTTACACATAAATTTTTGATCATTGTTTGAGTCCTGGTCTTCCGCGGCACAGAAACATCCACTTTTCCTACCGCGACAGGTCCTGGCCGCTCGACCAAAGACAATTCTTAGCCCAGGCGAGAATTTTTTTCTGCCACGGCATAGAAAAGGCTGTTTTTTCTGCTGCGACAGGGCTGCCAGATTTCTGCCGCGGCACGATTTTGCCATGTTTTTCTGCCGCGACAAATTTACACATAAACTTTTGATCATTGTTTTCTTGCAAACGTTAGCCACAACCATTCATACATAGCCATTGTTTTCTTCAAAATGGATTGCAGCCTCAATCCAGCTTAATTTCATGCAATAACCAATCAAGATAACCAAACATGGTACCCACATGCCGCTATTATGTATAGTCCACAGAAACATTATGTATAACTAATCAAGCCTTACATATCGCTATTCAGATAACTAATCAAGATAACCAAACGACATTCTCATAAACAAAATAAATATCTCAAATACTAATTATGATCTATTCCACTTCCGGATAATCATGATGATGAGCTCCCTCTCGTCAGCATACCATGTTACTGCTGCTCATGTCGAACTAACATTTCTGCAAGATACCTGCAGTTTACAAACAAAAAAATCATAAATAACTACATTACAATAATTAATGCCGAAATTAAATATAGCGGTTACCTATGATGGAGTTTGCATTTCACACTATTTTTGTTGTGTTCAGGCGTTTTGCAAACGCTACACAACTTCAACCGCTCTTTCTCATCATACCCGAGTGGTCTACCGTTTTTACTCACAAGAGTGCTCTTTCCTTTCTTGTTTCCCTTAGGAGCACCTTTTGTGTCTACTTTAGCAGGATTACCTATTGGAGTAGTTGCACTTGCAGAAGGTCCTCCATCAGTATTAATGGAATTTCTTGGACCACGTACTCCTGTATCGTATGCCACTTTTTTGATATAATTTCCTGGTAAAAGGTCTTCACTTGTTTGTACAGCTCAGGATTATTACACGCTACATATAATGCTTCAGACGACATCACACTAAGCTCGGCATACCGACTTTGCTCCTCTGGCCTAGCAAATCCCCAGCCAAACAGATCGCTCGTGCGCCTTGAAGGTACACTACTAGGAAATCCTTCATCAGTGGCGCATCAATATTGATCTTCTGTGGCGCATGGCTGGGACGCCACTGTTACGTCGCCACTGATAAAAACTTTTGTGGCGCATTCGGAAATGCGCCACATAAGTCATGATACTTCTGTGGCGCATTTCGGTTGATGCGCCACAGGACTCTATTCAGTGGCGCATTATGGACAATGCGCCACTGAAACACTATGCGCCACCGAAGGTTAAAACGATGCGCCACAGGTTTGAGTATCAGGTATTAAAAAAATTGAAACTTGTCCAAATATACAATATTATACAGGTATTATATAGTATTATATAGAAATAGTATATTTGACTTAGTATATGAAAAAAAATATAATACAAACATGAATATAGTGCCATGACACTACTTAGAGCCCGAACGAGATAGACAAGTGATCATCACATTATAATACAAGTAAAATGAAGTGGTTTGTTACAAGTGTTTGTTACAAAGTCCACCATCTCATCACATTACAAATGAAGTGTTCATCTCTCCTACACTAGAATCAAACAGAATACAACTATGACGACGGTGAGCAAGAGCAAGAGCACTAGCAATATCTTCATCCGGTTCTCCTTCCATAGGTGGTTCCTTCACTTGGCTACTGCCTCCTCTCGAGTCGCGTATCCTTTGTAGCTGTTGCCGCTAAACTTGTTCACCTGTTTCTGACAGTCCTCTCACTCATCGTAGACTCCTGGAACCCAACCCTTGTACACCACGTACCACTTCGTCATCTCTATAGATAAGGCATATTAGTAAATCATGCAACAGAAAGAACTAAATTGGTTCACATGCATATATATTCACATAAACTAAAGCAAAAGATCAGTAAACATAGAAGATAGCACATCGATCATAATCATAGAACTTCGACGAAAACGACCACAATAGTGAAGTTTACAACATACGACCACGGTAGTATATAGTTTGTGACACAACACTACACACAGACATCTATGCTAATTCTAGGCGCACACATCGATCAATGTTGAGAACTGCTAACGCTCGGCTTCGGGAATGGTATATAGCCATCCTTCGTCATCCATGTCCTATTGTCACCCTATTGACGAATAATATTTTCAATCTCCCTCTTAGTTAACCCTATGTTGTGTTTTAGGACCCCTCCCCTCGTGTTGACATCTTCCACGATGATTTCCGACAACTTAACTTGGATGCGATGGAAGTCTTCTCTAAGATCATCATCGTCCCTTCGCGCCAAATTTTCGGCCCATGCTCGGAAACTAGATGGCAGAGTTAGGTTCTGGAAATCCCGGACAAACCCTTTAAGGTGATGCATGGCGTAGAAGGCCTCCTTGGCGTCGCAAGTAGCCGGCTCCTTGACGCAGGGGAACTCGAGCACATGCTTGAACACGTGCTTGTCATCCTTGATACATTCCCCCTTGTTGACGAAGGGGCATCCCTTTTTAGCGTAGCCCTCGAGAGCCTCATTCAAAACACCCCTTATTCTGCTGTAGTCCTTCTTCTTCTTACTCGCCGAGTCGAAATACGATGCTATCGAGTACTTTCTGCAAATGACGATGAGTGTGCAGTATTTGTCTCTGCACAACACGATTGAAACGGGATGTTGGAAAAGGGCAAAGGAATAAAGCTATAAGAAAGCCTAAGTTAACAATGCTAGGGGGTGTGTGTACTTACTCGGGAAAGAAAGGCAAAAGAAGCATGTTCGTCATTTTGTGGTCCACCATGAACTTCTCGAGATACGCCGTCGCCTTGGCACGCGTCTCAGATCCTTCCCTCAACTGGCTATCACGCATGTAGTAGGGATCCACTATCGCGATGTAGGGGGTCTGCTCTCTCTTGGTCTTCATCGCCAAATTGAGCGCGAATAGGCGGACCATGTTATAGTCCAGCCGTTTCGAGAGAAACAGCTTGAAGACGTCCTCGTACGATATGAAGAACACGTCCGCAGGGGCTTCATGGACGAAGTCCACGTCCGATGGCACCTTAACAGTGAAAACCGGGTAATTTGGATCTTTGTCTTTAAGAAGAATGCCCTCTAGTGTCTTGATACTATCACTCAAAGCGAGCATATGTCCACCAGCAAGGCGAAGCAGATCCGGAGTCAGTATCGCTTCACTGGCTATATGTATCCTGGGCAAGCCATCCTCGCGGGCTGGTACGACGTCATCCTTAGCCCGGATCCTCTTCGGAGGAGGTTGGCTCTCAACTTTCTTACCTCTCTTCCTATGCTTCTTCGTCTTCTGAGCAGGATCCTCCACTGGGGATGCTAAGTGCTCAACGACCGCCTTTTGGAGTGTGTCAGGGCTAAAGACGAATCCAACTGGTTTCTCCTGTTGATCGGCGGCCGGAGGCGTCTCTTGAGATAAACCTCCGAAGACCAGGCATTGCGTGCATGTAGTGGGACGCCCACCTTGACCCTCGCGAGCGATGAAGGGTTCTTCATCCACAGCAGGCATGTACAATCCTATGCCGGCGTCGGTGTTGATGTAGTCGTCGATGTTGACAAATTCTTCATCATCATCGTTGTTGCCGCCATGTGGTGATGGTGGTGGCGGGGGCGGCGGTGGTTGCGTTGCGATGGCGGCATCGCCTTGGGGCGGCCCACACGCTCCCAACAGTTGTTGGTGGCGACTGGTGGTGGCGACGATGACAGGTGGCTTCCTAGGTGGTGGCCGGACGATCGAGGTGACGCCGGTGACAGGTGGCATCCGAGGGGGTGGTCGGGCGATCGAGGTGGCGCTTAGGTGCCCCGTAAGACGAATCTGACTCTTCGGCCATGTCAAGGGCCAGCCGTGGCATTCTGCAAGGGTCTTGTGTTCGTCGGCTCCCTGAGGTTGAAAGGGGGGTCCATGTCGTCACACCCTGGCAACACCCGAGCAATCCGGACCCTCATCACGGCATCGTCCATTGCATTGTTGTGCATCGTGCGGTTCGCCGGTTGTATGATATTGCCCTTGGCAACATCCTTCAACTCGCCGTCAGCAACTTTATGGAGTAGTACGCAAGCAGTGTCCTGAATATCAACACATATGTGTTGGGCATCATGATCGAGGTGGCAATCACCAAAGGCGCATAAAGAAGATGAAGCGGAGTATGATATTAGTTACCTTGGTGAGGGCGTTGAGCTCGGCTAATGTCGACACACGGCCGATCCCGGCGGCAGGCCTATCATCAGCATTCTCCCGCGGTACTGGTGCCACCGCCGGCTGTGCGATACTGGTATTTTTGGCGGGAGCAGCATGGGGCAGCTGTGCGACAACAAGCTCTTACGGCTGCGCCGCGGTGATGGTGGCCGGCGGGGTCACCAAGTCCGGCGACGCGTTAACATTGATGCTCGAGTTGCTGCCGCTAAAGCTGGGCACGTTTATTGGCCCCTGTCGACCTCCCGCATTCCAAACAGCTAGCCCCTCCATCAACCCAGGGGGGATGATCGCGCGAAGCTTCTCCTCCAATAACCTGTCCATTGCTTTCTCGTCCACTTTTGCCGCTAATGTCTTCACCTTCAACTTCAGCTCTTCAACCTCGGTTTTATCTTTAGCCGCCGAGTGGTTCTTCCTCTCCCTCCTCTTCTTTGCGTCCTCTTTGTAGTACTCGATAAACTTCATGCTTGTACCGAAGCCGGACACACGGCCAGCTGATTTTGGCGGCAACTTCTTCTCCCTCTTTTTGTAAGTGTTCGTCGCCCTGTTAAAAACAGTGTCCCATGGCTCCGCCGCCGAATCTTGGGACGACAAGTCCTCGCTAGCGTTCAATTCCTTCTCCTGCAGAGATACAAGGAGAGGTGAACCCATGCATGCATTTAGATTCTTGGCTTAATTATTTTAATGAGAGATCCACGGTAAATTCCTTACCAGCTCATGCTCAAAGGCCTTCACATCCGGGTCGTCGGTGACGAACTCCCCTGTAACAGGGTACAGGTAGTAGCGGGCCCGGACAAATTGTCGGATCTGCAGGTCTGTAATTTTATGCCATGGGTTCTCTTTACCCAGGCGTTCAAGATCGGCGTCCTCCTTGTCCCAAATGGGTTGTTTCCCTCTGTATCCGCCACTTCCAAGCCGGTGGTTACCTATGTTCTTCTCTCGCATAGTATTTCCCCACTCAGTCCATGCTTTAGAGGCAGCGGTATCTAAGTCCGCCTTGAATATCTTGAACTCTTATTCGTCGAGCATCAGATTTTTCCTACTTATAATCTCCCAGCTTTCACCTTTGTCAATGTTGTTCTTTACCCGGGTTTTCCAGCTGCTCAAGGCGTTGCTCATCTTTGTCAGTGCTAGTTTGTTCACCGGGTTCTTATTACTCTCCAGGTTTCTGAACTTATCTGGGAATGTGTATCGCTTGTGAAGCTTCTTAAGGAGGTTCTCGACCAAAGCATGATTACGTCAGATGTACGACGTGTTGATCGACATGCTTTCCCGGACGATGCACCCGAGTTGCATGCCGTACCCACAGGCAATCATGAAGGCGCAATGGGTTGGCCACCTTCTGTGACCTCGGTGAACTCATCACAGACGTTGGCGAGCACTTGCGGCTTCCGATCCTTAATATCCTTCTTCTTCTTCTGTATGGTGGCCGGGTTGCCGCTACCACCATCTGTGCGCTCGCCATCATCCGTGGTGGTGTTACCCTCCTCCCCGCCTTCACTAGTTCCATCATAGTCGTTGTCGCCCCCCTCGCAATCTGGATCTTCCTCGCCCCAGCACCTCCGACGACGGTCGTCGGTGGTGGTGTCATTCTCATCTCCTCCGCCTCCTCATGCTCTTGGGATGGCCCCCAGAACGATTTGTTGGCCTCTCAGGCTAGATCCTCGACGCTCATTTGTTTAGAAGGACCGGCCTCGTCGTTAGTCGACATGTTTGCGCTTTATTACTAAAAAAGAGGCAAAAGTTAGCACAAATATCGATCGAAAAATTCGGCATGACCTTTGCTAATTTTTGGACCTACGAGTGCCCATTTCTCAACCGAAACGGAAGTGAATCAACACTTCGGGAGAAACGGGAAACTCAATTGAAATCCCTGCAAGAAAAAACACCCCATCCCCAATGACAACCCCATTGACACCATCCATCATCATCCAACACCATCTCATTCACAAAATAAACAAACCTCTGTAGCACCATCTCATTCACAGATTCAAATGAATATACATAATCAACAGCACCGCAGATCATAACCAGATCATATTAAATGATTCAGTTAAACAGCAGCATAACCATTTCATATAAATAAACAACAGCATCATATAGAGGTAAAGTACACAATTCATAGAACCATTTCATATAAATAAACAACAGCCCTGATGCATCACTTATATGAATAGTTCTTTGCAAGAAAGTGATAGATTACACAATAGAGGTAAAGTACAAAATTCACAGAACCATTTCAGCACCATTATATGAATAGTTCTTTGCAATAAAGTGACAGATTACACAATAGAGGTAAAGTACAAAATTCACAGAACCATTTCAGCACCATTATATGAATAGTTCTTTGCCAAAGTTTTAGTAACTTGATAAAGTTAAAAAATTCACAAAACCATTTCAGCACCATTTCACAGAACTTGAACTAAAAAATTCAAACTTTGCACAGAGTGAACTATCTGAGCTTTGCAAAAATTAGAACTGAACTTAAATGTTCAAATTTTCCACTTACTGAACTTTGGCAAACACTCTCAAAAGGCAAACTCACTCTCAAAAGGCAAGCTCACTCTCAAAAGGCAAGCTCACTCTCAATGGAATGCACCATGTTCATCATACACAACAACGTAAACTCATCACAGTATCAATTCTAGCTCACAACACTACTGCTATGAACCCATCTGAAAGATAACGAGTATTTGACAACAGCTATCATATTCATATTCAGAATGAGAGATGACAACAGCAAGCATAATTGATTTTCAGTAATCTTAGCAGCAGCAATCTTAGCAGTAGCAATCTTAGCAGTAGCAATCTTAGTAACTTAGTCAGTAGCAATCTTATTAAAAATTTAATTGTTTCTTAGCAACCTTTTTAAAGAAGAAACTGCTACTACTACTAGTATTTTAGCAAACATTGACATGGGTGACTTTTCTTCGGACTAGCTCTTTTCTTTGGCCAGTTTACAAATGTGTCAATGGCTGCATGGACAGATTTTCTCGAGAGTAGTATCTTTGAAATACTACTACGTTGGCATGAACAGTAGTGACTGATTTATGGGTTGGAAACAGATCATTATCAGGTGGTTGGCATGAAACACAGTGTCCCCAAACAAGAATATGAGCAGGATAGGATCAAGGGATCCATTCCACCAGCACTACTGACTAAGTTACTAAGATGACAAGGATAGGGTCTCACCCACATGAATTTGTTTGCAAATGTCCTGATGGAAATCTTAACCCTAATCTAATCCTAACCCTAATCTAATCAGTCAAATCCTAACCCTAATCATTCAAGCAAGAACAGAGAGCATCCTAACCTAATCCTAACCATAATCAATCAGAAGCAATCTAATCCTAACCCTAATCTAACACGGAACATCCTAACCCTAATCAATCAAGCAAGAACAGAGAGAAGCAAGAACAGAGAGCAGGTACCGCGGTGGCGAGATGGCGCGGGATGGGGAGGTTGTCGTGGCGGCGGTGCTCCTGCTGCGGGACGGCCCTTCTCCTCCTAGGTCACGTGCGGGATGGGCTCCGACGGTGGCGACAGCTCTGGCTTCCTCCTCCACGGGCTCCGATAGTGGCGACAGGCTCCTCCTCCACGGGCTTCCTCCAGCAGCGACGGGCTCCGACAGCGGCGACGACTGGCTCCGACGCGGCCGGTGATAGGCTCAGGCGTGGGAAATGTTGATTTGGGGAAGTGGGGGGAAGGGGAAGGCCAAACCGTGTATTTTGGCTAAGTGTGAAACTTCTGTGGCGCATGCCTCCAGTATGCGCCACAGAAGTTCCAACTTCTGTGGCGCATATTGGAGGAATGCGTCACAGAACATGTACGCTTAGTCCAAAAGCAGTGCGGCGTTGTAGTTTGCATCAAACAGCAGTCTAGCCTAGTGGTCAGTCTTGGTGCTCTAAACCTGGGCAGCCGAGGTTCGAATCCTGGCTGTCTCAAACTTTTTTATTTATTTTAAAAAATATTTTTAATTGTATGTGACAAATATATTTACTTATGTTATATTACAACAAGAAAGTACAAATATATATATGTTACAAATATATTTAAATATCATGATATATATTTTAGTCTCTAACTAATACAAAAAAGTCGCACATCGTCATGTGATGTGTCGAGCTAGCCTCTCTTTACAATCTTCTTGCTTTTTTTCTTCGCGGTTGAATACTTTAGCCCGAGCACTATGAGATTTCTTCTCGTGAACGGACAACCTTTAGTAGGTAGTGTGGTCTTTCTTCTTACTGTAGTAGTAGGCATGTTGAAGTACTTTTCGAACTCCTCTTCGATCTTCGGATCGCCATTCTTGTCGAAGTCTTGCTCGTTGGCAGATCCTTCCATTCCGATGATGCTCCTCTTGCCCCTCCTCACTACAACACGACTGGGCTTTGACGGGTCGGTAATAAAGAAACATTGATCAACTTGGCTAGCGAGTATCCATGGCTCATTTTTCGTGGAGGCCTTCTTTGCCGACTTGGCATCTGGTATAACGCAGGTGGTGAAATATCGGCCTTCTTTTTCGACGTTCTTGGCCCATCTAACACGGAATATCGGTACCGTCTCTCCACAGTAGTCGAGCTCCCATATCTCCTCGATCCTTCCGTAGAATCTTTCCATGACAGTAGTCTCGTCATCGGCGAAGGACATCATAGTAACTCCTGAGTTTTGATATTCGCTATTCATGTCCTTTTCCTCGGTGTAGAATCTGTAACCGTTGATGTCGTATGACTGATAGGTATTTACGTTATGCGCTGGGCCCTGTGACAAGGAGAATATGAGTTGTTGATCTTTCGTAGAAGGCGTCTGTGCGGGATTGTCCAACAGCCTTTTCTTGAACCAACCCGTGAAGGTGGAGTTGTGTTCTCTTGTTACGTCTCATTTCTTCCTCGGGCGGGCCCGGTCCACGTACTTCTGCTCGATCAAGCTTTTGTGCTCTTCCACCCAAGGGCTGACCAATTCAATGTGTTGTAGTGCGACTCGGTGTGCCCTGGCAAAGTCGGTGTGTCGATTAGCAATGTCGACATGCAGTGAGCGGTGGCCCTCGCGGTGACCATACCCAGCGAGCCTGCCGAGGTGCTTCTTGGTGGGTATTCCAACATCCTCGTTCTCGGTGGTTAGATAGTTCTGGCAGAAAGAGATGCACTCGTATATCAGAAAGCCCTTGGCTATGCTTCCATCTAGACGGGACCTGTTGCGAACGAACCCTTTGATTACACCGTTCAGCCTTTCAAACGGCATCATGTTATGCAGGAATGTCGGCCTGAGCTGGATGATGTCATCCACGACATGGACAAGTAGATGCACCATGATGTCGAACAATGCGGGCGGAAAGTAAATCTCAAGCTCGCATAGTATCACCACGATCTCTTCCTGTAGCCTGTCGAGCTGCTTCATGCCGATCGACTTCCTAGAGATGACGTCGAAAAAGTTGCACAAGCCAAACAGCGTCTCACGGACGTGCTCGTCCATTATCCCTCGTATGGCAACTGTCATGACAGTCGTGGGACTTCATACCGCTGAACCTCTTCTTCGCTACGTCGAGATACCTGCTTATCTTGCCCGAGTAACCGTGAGGATCTTTGACTCCTAGGAGGCACCTGAAAAACTGCTCGATCTCCTCCTGACAAAGAGTGAAGCAGGCAGCGCGAAGCACAACCACCTCATTCTTCTTAACCCTTTTGCGGTGACCCTGAGTCCCTTCCGTTTGATCGTCATCATCATCACTATCAGGGTACTGAAGCTCCTTCTTGATGCCAAGCAATTTCAGGTCATTTCTTGCTTTCGGCCCATCCTTGGTCCTCTCCGGCATGTTGAGGAGAGTGCCAAGAAGACTCTCGGTAACGTTCTTCGTGATGTGCATTACATCGAGGCTATGGGGCATGTGGAGGACCTTCTAGTACGGCAGGTCCCAGAAAACAGACCTCGCTTTCCATACACCCAGAAGCGGCTTTGTCCTTGGTCGCTTCTTCCCTGGCGCCGGGCACTCATCCCAACTATTCAGAAGCTCCTCGATTTCTTCACCGCTCCTCGTACGCGGGGCTCTTCCGAGCTCGTCTTTACCATTGAACAAGTCACCGCATTTTCTACGGGTGATCCATGTGAAGCCACTTTCGAGTCCCTTGGAACATGGTTTTCGAAGACCCGGGATCCTTGGGTAGCTAGAGATACGGGGTCTTATCCATGCACTTGACACATGCATTGTGTCCGTGGTTTACCTGGGCCGATACATATGCGTAACCAGGATAGTCCTGCACCGTCATGAGCAACGCGGCTCTCAGAGGAAAATATTTTTTAGTGTAGGCGTCCCACGTATGGGCTGGCGTCTCCCACAACGTGGCTAACTCCTCTTTCAACAGCCCAAGATAAAGATGCATATCTACACCTGGCTGTTTTGGCCCCTGAATAAGAATGCTCATGTGTACGTACCTTTGCTTTGTGCAGAGCCACGGGGGGATGTTGTACGGCCATACAAACACGGGCCAGGTGTTATGCGTGCTACTCTGGTTGCCAAAAGTATTGAGTCCATCGGTGCTCATACCCAGCCTGACGTTCCTTGCATCGCCCCCGAACTCTTCGAACTCGATGTCCAATGCATTCCACTGGCTAGCGTCTGAAGGGTGTGTTAGGATCTTGCCCTTCTCTGGATCATCTTCGGGTTTCTACCTTTCCACGTGCCATTGCATTAGCTTTGCTTCCTTAGGATCTACGAAATATCTCTGTAGACGGGGAGTGATAGAAAAGTACCATACCACTTTTCGAGGAACTTTCTTGTTCCCTCTCTTGTACTGTCCATGGCCGCACACCGGACATGTGGTTCTCTCCGCATACTCGTTACGATAAAGTGCGCAATCATTGATACAAGCGTGGTATTTAACGTGCGGTAGGTCGAGAGGGCACACAATTTTCTTGGCCTCCTCTATACTTGTTGGCAATGTTCCCGTTAGGAAGACGATCGTGCCAGAATTCCATGTTAGCATTGAAGCTCACGTCGGTCCATTTGTGTTCCGCCTTCATCTCTAAAGCCTTGAGCGTTACACTCAGGCGTGTATCCTCGGGCCGACACCCATGATATAATGGAGTCATCCCATCTAACTCCATTTGAGCCAGCTTGGCTTTTTCTCTGGCTACAGCTTTGGCGTTGCTCGTCTCCTTGAGAAGCAGTTCCTGAACATGAGGATCCCTTAACACCGAAGTTAGCAGTGTCTGGGTGTTCGCTTCTTCTCCTTCTTCATGATGGTCATGCCCGTCGACATCTCCTTCTTCGTCATGATGATCATGTCCGTCGCCAGTATATTCTTCGTCATCATTACCATGCCCGTCGGGAGAATCTTCGTCTTCTCGCTCGCCCAAGTCTTCATGATGAACAACACCATTTACTGTCAGCTCCTCATCGAAGTCGTCACGCATGAAACCGCGCCTGAGCAGGTGATCCTCCAATTGTCCAGAATCAGGGTCGATCCAGCGCTGGAGTTTGCATGTTCGACATGGACATCTTATCTGGGTCTTGTTGTTCCGAATCATGCCCGCCTTGGCGTCTTTCTTATACCTAGTAACTCGACCTTCGCTCATGCTGACGACCATGGTAGCCTGCGCGGTATGCACATATAGAGCAAAAAGACAGAGCGTAGGTTAATTAGAAATATACACACACAAAACACACATGCATGGTCATCGCCGGAAAAATTCGGCATGACCTTTCCTAAAAGTAGGACATATGGGTGGTACAAAAATTTGCCGAAATGGAAATGAATCAACATTTCGGCAAACATCCATGCACCACACCGGGACAGAGACAAGCAAAAACAAGAATCTTCTTCCCATGCAAGCATTCATGCACCACACAAGCTTCATGCACAAACATCATCTTTGCGCCATGCACGCATCGCATATACACACCTCCCGCGCGACAAGCTTTACACCTACAAAACATGCATATTCATGGCCAATTACTCACCGGGTAGATAGAATACCGAGTCGAGACCGCGATGTGAGAGAGTGTGGATCAATAGATCTATAGAGAGATAATAGTACACAAATAGAGATGTGGAGGAGAAAATTAGGTGTGTTTTAGATCAACTAGTTGGAGAAAGGCTTTCCCTAACCAATCTAACAACTATAGTAGGTTTAAATACAACAAAATGTAGAAAAGTATAGACACAATGGGGTGGGAGAGAGGAGGAAGATGAGGTGGGAGGAGGGGGAAGAAGGATGTGAAATGAATGGTGGGACAGAGGAGGAAGCAAAGCTGCCACCTTTGTGCAAATCTGGTCGAAGGATTTTGTGGCGCATACAGGCCGCATGCGCCACAGAAGTTCAATCTTCTATGGCGCATAGAGGCTGCATGCGCCACAGAACCTTGGCCATAGGGTGCAGTGGGCCAAGTGGGCCCCTGACTCAATGTTCTGTGGCGCATGGTGAACGAATGCACCACAGAACCTGTGGGCCCGGCACCCATGCGCCACAGAACACTGAGGCACAGATCTGCACCAAATAAAGGTGGCAGATGGAGCTCTTTAATGACACCCCTCTATATATATATGCCACACTCCCTGTCCAAAGCAACATGCCCTCATGTCTTCTTCCCACAACTCGTCGGAAGACTCGCTGGAGAGCATAGCCTGCGCGTGTTCCCTACAGCCTACTCGCAGTGGAGGGGCGAGGTCGAGGGGCAGTGCTCGGAGTCAGCCGCCGCGGGATTCAGAGGTCAACCTAATCGAGGAGGAGACCAGACTGCGGCACGAGGCCCTCTACAACAAGGCCATGAGGTTGTACGCCGTGCTCGCGTCTCCGGAGGAGAGGGCGCGCATGGCGGAACCAATCGGGTGGCGGCCGGTGCTCGACCCCAACGTGTCCATGGAGGACCATGTCCGCAGGCTGCAGGCGCGCATGAACATGGAGGTTTGGCATCTTCCACCGCCATCGCCCCCACCAGCTCTTTGAAGGGATTTGCAATGTTGTAGTTTGTGTATTTGCAATGATGTATGGCATTGTTGTTTTGCTGTTCAAGGCTATGCGCATGTGCATTTTGCAATGATGTATGCCACTGCACATGTCTATCTACTAGATTGTCTAGTATATTCTACCTATTCCACTAGTACTTGTTTAGTCGGGAAAAGCACAAGAGGAAAATGTGCGTGCTAGGAAACAAATAATATGTGAAGCACGAAGCTTTCTGTGGCGCATACTACACACATGCGCCACAGAAGTTTGTTCTTCTGTGGCGCACACGCAACAATGCGCCACAGAAGCTTGTACATATGTGTCCAGAGAGTGGGACCCACATATATCTTCTGTGGCGCATATCGCAATATGCGCCACAGAAGATATAAACTTCTGTGGCGCATCTCCTTGTATGCGCCACAGAAGTTTGGTCAGAGCACGGTCAGACCCCGCCTGCTGTGGGTCCTACCAAACTTCTGTGGCGCATACCGACTAATGCGCCACACAAGATTCATGGTCCAACGGTTGGTGCGGGTCCCACCAAACTTCTATGGCGCATTGCTCTGGAAGGTGCGCCACAGAAGTTTGGTGGTTCTGTGGCGCATGTCTCCGGATGCTGAAGGGTTTCGCGGCATAGTAAATCAAAATTTTCTACGGATGAGAACAGAGGGAAAGCCAAGATCTAATCTAGGAGATGCAATCAACGAGAGAGATTGGATTAGATCTTCATACCCTTGAAGATTCGCACAGCGGAACGTTCGTCGGAACGTGGGTGATGTAGTCGTACTCGCTTCTCCTCCTCGCGATCCGATCCGATCTAGCACCACAAGTGGCGGTGCCTCCGTGAGATGCACACGTGCAGCACCTCGACGTCTCCTCCTTCCTCGGACCAGCAAGTATGGTGGAGAGATAGATTGGATCTACAACACGACGGCGTGGTGTATATGGTGGAGAATTTCTGCAGCAGGGCTTCGCCTACAAACAGTCGGGAGGGAGAGAGGAAAGCTAGCAAGGCGGCTAGGGTTTGGAGGAGAGGTGTGGGGGTTTGGTGCGCCCCCACCCCTCTTTATATAGAGGGGGGGCGCAGCCCTAGCCCCTCCCCCAAGCCCAAAGGATAAGGAGGGGGGGGCATGGACTCTCCCCTCTTCTAGAAACCCTATCTCTAGTTTAAACGATTTAAACTCTCTAGGATCGGCTGGGCCCTATGGGGCCTTGTGCCCCTGGCCCAATGCGGCCAGGACACTCCCTCATAGGCCCATGCCCCCTCCCGGAAGGTGGGGCCACGTTGGTCCCCTTCCGGAAGGTTCTAGAAGCTTCCGGTACAATACCGATTAACCCGGAACAATTCCGAACTCCAAAAACTGCATTGCCTTATATGAATCTTATTCTCCGGACCATTCCGGAACCTCTCATGATATCCCGGATCCCATCCGAGACTCCGAACAAAAATTCATAAACCAATTATCCAATATATCCTAGCGTCGAGATACGTTAAGTGTGTGACCCTGCGGGTTTGAGAATATGCAGACATGATCTTCTATCAATAATCAACAGCGGGGTCTGGGCACCCATATTGACTCCCACACATTCATCGATGATCATATCGGATGAACCACTATGCCAGGATTCAATCAATCCCATATATATATTCCCTTCGTCTCGCGATATTTTACTTGCCCGAGATTCGATCGTCGGTACCGTCATACCTAGTTCAATCTCGTTCACAGCAAGTACTTTACTCGTTCCGTAATCCGATATCACTTTGTGATTAACTCCTTAACCACATGCTTGCAAGCGGTGTTGATATCGATTACCGAGTGGGCCCGAAGTATATCTCTCCGACTTGGGAGGGACAAATTCCATCTCGATACATACAACCCAACAGATACTTTCCGATCACCTGAGAGACACCTTTATGATCACCCTCTCATAGGATGACGTTTGATGACCTCAAAGCTTTCTTCCGGTACCAGGGAGTTGCATTATCTCATGGTCTAAGGAATACAATATTTGACATAGGAAAAGCTTCGCAAAGATGAACACGATGAAACGATCTAATTGCTTCGCTTAGTTTGGGTCTGTCCATCATATCATTCTCCAATGATATGATCTCATTATCAATTGACAACTCATGTCTATGGTTAGGAAACCTTAACCATCATTGATCAATGAGCTAGTCCATAGAGGCGTACTAGGGACACGGTGTTGTTCACAAACCACACAAGTATTAATGTTTCCGCTTAATACAATTCTAGCATGGAATATAAACTTTATCATGAACAAGAATTATAATAATAACATCTTTATTATTGCCTCTAGGGCATAATTCCAACAGTCTCCCACTTGCACTAGAGTCAATAATCTAGTTTACATCTGGCAACAATCTCACACCCATGGCACTGAGGTGTTGATCATGTTTTACACGTGGAAGAGGTTTAGTCAATGGATCCGCGACATTCAGATCCGTATGTACTTTGCTAATATTCAGATCTCCATCTGCTATATAATCTCGGATTATATGAAACTTGCGGTTGATATGCTTGGTATTTGGATGATATCTTGGTTCCTTAGCGAGTGCTATGGCGCCAGTGTTGTCACACAATATCTCCAGTGGGTCCAATGCACTTGGAACCACACCAAGCTCAGTGATGAAGTTTCTGATCCAAACTCCTTCACTTGACGCTTCTGCAGCAGCCATGTATTCCGCTTCCACTGTAGATCCCGCGATCACGCTTTGCTTGCAGCTTCTCCAGCTCATAGCTCCTCCATTCAAAATATAAACGTATCCTGTCTGAGATTTGGAATCATCCTTGTCGGTGTCGAAACTAGCATCGACGTAACCTTTTACGACAAGCTGTTCATCACGCCCATAGACTAAGAACATTTCTTTAGTTCTATTTAGGTACTTTAGGATGTTCTTCACGGCTGTCCAGTGTCCCACTCCTGGATCACTTTGATATCTGCTCGTCAAACTAAGAGCATTGGACACATCCGGTCTAGTACACAGCATGGCATACATGATGGAACCTATGGCCGAGGCATAAGGCACTTTGCTCATAGCTTCCCTATCATTTACCGTAGCTGGACACTGAGCCTTGCTCAATATCTTACCTGACAACATAGACACTGAACCTTTCTTTGCCTTATCCATTCTGAACCTTTTCAGAACTTTGTCTAGGTATGTACTCTGGCTTAAAGCTATCAGGCGTCTTTGTCTATCTCTATAGATTTTGATGCCCAATATATAAGCAGCTTCACCTAGGTCTTTCATTGAAAAACACTTGTTCAAATAACTCTTCACATCGTTAAGCATGTTAATGTCATTTCCAATAATCAATATGTCATCCACATATAGTACCAGAAATGTCACCGAGCTCCCACTCACTTTCTTGTAGATGCAAGCTTCGTAGCAATTTGGAACAAATCCAAAACTCTTGATCACTTGATCAAAACGAAGGTTCCAACTCCGAGATGCTTGCTTCAGTCCATAAATGGAACGCTGAAGTTTGCATACTTTACTAGCATCCTTAGGATTGACAAAACCTTCGGGGTTGCATCATATACAACTCTTCATCAATGTTCCCATTGAGGAAAGCAGTCTTGACATCCATCTGCCATATTTCATAATCATGAAACGCAGCAATTGCTAATAAAATCCGAATGGACTTAAACATCGCTACGGGAGAGAAAGTCTCATCGTAGTCAACACCTTGAACTTGTCGAAAACCTTTCGCGACAAGTCGTGCTTTATAGACGGTAACATTACCATCCGCGTCGGTTTTCTTCTTGAAGATCCATTTGCACTCAACGGCCTTTCGGTCGCTAGGAGGGTCCACCAAAGTCCATACTTGGTTTTCGCTTATGGATCCCAATTTGGATTTCATGGCTTCTAGCCATTTCTCAGAGTCTGGGCTCATCATCGCTTCCTCATAGTTCGCAGGTTCACTGTCTTCTACTAACAAGACAGTCAAGATAGGGTTGCCGTACCACTCAGGAGGGGCACGCGACCTTGTCGACCTGCGACGTTCAGTAGCAGCATCGTCCGAAGCTTCATGATCCTTGTCATTAGCTTCCTCTATTGTTGGTGCAGGCGGCACTGGAACAATTTCAGGTGCTGCGCTACTCTCCAATTCAAGAGAAGGTTCAATAACCTTGTCTAGCTCTACTTTCCTCCCACTCACTTCTTTCGAGAGAAACTCCTTCTCAAGAAAGGAACCATTCTTTGCGACAAACACTTTGCCTTCGGTTCTGTGATAGAAGGTATACCCAATAGTTTCCTTAGGGTATCCTATGAAGACGCATTTCTCCGCTTTGGGTTCGAGCTTGTCCGGCATCAACTTCTTGACGTAAGCTTCGCATTCCCAAACTTTAAGAAACGACAACTTAGGTTTAGCACCAAACCACAGTTCATACGGTGTCGTCTCAACGGATTTAGATGGAGCCCTATTTAAAGTGAATGCAGCGGTTTCTAATGCATAACCCCAAAATGATAACGGCAAATCAGTAAGAGACATCATTGATCGGACCATATCTAATAGGGTTCGATTCCGGCATTCAGACACACCATTGCGCTGTGGTGTTCCGGGTGGCGTGAGTTGTGAAACGATTTAAGATGCGTGAGAAAATCATAACTCAAATATTCACCTCCACGATCGGATCGTAGAAACTTAATCTTTCTGTTACGATGGTTCTCCACTTCATTCTGAAATTCCTTGAACTTTTCAAATGTTTCAGATTTATGTTTCATTAAATAGATATACCCATATCTACTTAAGTCATCGGTAAAAGTGAGGAAATAGCGATATCCACCGCGCGTCGAAACACTCATCGGTCCGCATACATCGGTATGTATGATTTCTAACAAGTCCGTTGCTCGCTCCATCATACCGGAGAACGGGGTTTTGATCATCTTGCCCATGAGGCATGGTTCGCATGTGTCAAATGATTCAAAATCAAGAGACTCCAAAAGTCCATCAGAATGGAGTTTCTTCATGCGCTTTACACCAATATGACCTAGACGACAGTGCCACAAATAAGTAGTATTATCACTATCTACTTTGCATCTCTTAGCCTCAATGTTATGGATGTGTGTTTCATCCCTTTCGAGATTTAGAAGAAATAAACCATTCACAAGAGGTGCATGACCATAAAAGATGTTACTCATATAAATAGAACAACCATTATTCTCTGATTTAAATGAATAACCGTCTTGCAATAAACACGATCCAGAAATAATGTTCATGCTCAACGCAGGCACATAATAACACTTATTAAGGTTTAAAACTAATCCCGAAGGTAAAACTAAGGAGAGCGTGCCGACGACCATCACATCAACTCTTGATTCGTTGCCAACGTGCATCGTCACCTCATCCCTTGCAAGCCGCCGTCTATTCTGTAGCTCCTGTTTCGAGTTACAAATATTAGCAACTGAACCGGTATCAAATATGTAACACCCTCAGAATCGACCCTATGCAAGTTTCAGCGCTTCCCGCCAAACCCGCATAGAAACGATTCAAAGGTGCCCACCAGGCACTTGCGTGCGGGTGGAAAACGAAGTAATAACATTACACAACAGTCCTCGATGGGACCCACACAACAGATATATATACAACACGACTCCATGAGTCAAGAATACAGATATACAGAACAAAGATCCAAATCACCTTGAAAACGATACAGCGTCCGGGTACGGACAAGATGCAAATTGAGCTAAGAGCCCTGAAGAATAACCAATGGCGTCCATAACCCTGCCCAGGCCAAGCCGGAAGGGTAACCCTGCTAACGACGTCGATCTCAAAACCTGCTTAAACAAAAGGGGTGCCGGCAAAGGGCAAAGGAAAAAGAGAGAGCGGTCAGTACTGAGGCCAGTACACGGCGAGGCTAGAATTCGGCGGTCCTCGCCTACATAGGTATGGTGGACTGAAGCGTCAGCGCAACATGCACTAAACAACCTATAGAGACTCGATACAACGGTCGGCTATCAGAGAGAGATAAGAAAGACCTATTCGGAACCAACCTGATACTATCACCAAGCATACCCATCCTGGTTTTTCCCCCTCGAGACCAAACGAGGAAGTCAACCGAGGAACTCACACAGTTGGCAGTTTTATTTATTCAGTTATCGTTGCAGAAATTACTAGTCAGGTATAGATAGTCATCCTGATATAATAAGCAGTGGGCAGTTTTAGTTAACCATTCCATTGTAGTTGCACTCTTACTAGTCAGATACAGTTAGCAGGAGATATTCCCAAAACCCAGCAGTCGTTGGTACTTTTATTTAGCCATTCCGTTATAGTTGCAATACTTACTAGTCAGGTACAATGGTAGCAAGCAACAATCCAAACAAGCAATTGTTGGCAATTTTATTTAGCCATTCCATTATAGTGAAGCTGATTACTAGTCATTATAAAGTAAAATTTATAGCACTACTTTAGTTATAGTTGTCTATGATCGAGATACTGTGCTCCAAGTCGTCCATAACCGCGGACACGGCTTTCAGAAAGTTTTACCCTGCAGGGGTGCACAAATAGCAACACACACTCGATCAACCTCGGAAAAACCAAATCAAAACCCAACGAGGCCTTCACGACAAAGCAATCACAAGATTCAGAAATATTTCAGGGGGCCACCCCATTAAGCTACCCGCAACGAAGTTAGCTGACTCCGAGACAGACTCAAGGTTTGCGTCAGTGGCTGTAAACGACTGGGAACCCAAAAATGTGACTGGGCTTGTCGATACCGCGAAAACACTCCGCTTACCTAAACAGTACAGTGTGCAGTACCTCGCACAATTTAAATAAAGCAGTAAAGCATGGCATAAGTACAGGATAGTAAATAAAACCTCAAACTAGTTTGTGGCCCCAAGAAATAAGAATGAATCAAGCTCTGGCTCAGGGGGGTCCCATAATCCTCCCGGATGTGGATAGCGCGAAAATTCAAGGAACAGGTATCAAGTACTCGGGATCCTACGGGACACAAGTGGACGGTTAACAACCAAATAACATCTATTGCCCACCTGTGCCTCTGCATTTACCTACTTCAATTTTAGTTGTTAAACAGTAATTAAAGTCTTGATCATCTCCAACAATAAACATGCGGCAATACTCCAACAACTGTGGTACTTGACGACACGCAACAACACTTGAGCAAGCGACTACAACGCGCAGGTCCAACTATCTACCAAACAACATGTAATAGGATGTGTCCAAGGCAATATGAGGCTACAAGGGATATCACGGGTACGAAAACTAGAGCATCGCAACACAGATAGCAATAGATCAACAGGAGGGAATAAATACTATAAAAGTAAGATAGGTAGAAAGGGGGAGATGCTCGCCTGAAAACATTGTCGAAGGTTCATCCGAAGATCGGGTCGGCACTCGCATCAACTCAACGGCCTTATCCGCGAAGAACCAAAACACTAGAAGAAACACCGGATGCACTATTTAATACTACGGCAAAAGATCGGGCATGATGCATGTATGATGTATGGCATGGCAAAGTGCGGTGCAATTAGGCAATATTAAGCGGAACCGGGGGTCCCGACAATTATTTAAACGGTTCAAGTTATTTAGATACCCCGCAATTTAAATGTTGTCTTAACATGGCAAAAGATAGCACCGGTTCGCTACACAATTTTAAATGGAACCAATATTAGACTAGAAAAGCCCGCATATGGATCCCATATTTAATTATAAGGTGAATCGGCATAGTGCCCCCAACCCACATGACAAATATGCATGCATGAACAATTTAATATGCAACAAGATATATCATTTTTTATAAAAATAGGGGCTTAGGGTCACACATCTGGGTTCGGCAGATCTTGGGTTCCCGGGGTTCGGGGTTCGACAGGGTTCGACGGGGATCGGTCTTCGAAGGTCGGATACAAGATGAAGAGCTTGGCGTTCGTCGTCCTTCGGTTTCATGTCGACGGTCATGGCGTTCGGGATGAAGTACTTGGTGTCCTCGGGGAAGTACTTGGCGTATCCGTGTCGACGACCTTGGCGTCCGGGAAGAAGTACTTGTCGCATCTGTGGCCTTCGGGTCGAAGAACTTGGCACGCCAGGGTTCGGTCTTCGGGATCGGGGTCTTGACGCCTTTGACCCCGGGGACTTGGCCATCGTATCCGTGTGGACGGTCTCGTGGTTCCAGGTCGAAGATCATCGGGTACAGTGGCTTTGGGTTCATCTTAGGTTGTTGTCATGACGATGTATCGGCCACCGAAGGGGAGGTAGATGTACGCCTCAAAAACCACCAAACCAACTTAACCTCACCATACTAGCACCATCTGTAACACACTGCACAGGGGCGGCCTCACGCGCGACGCGGCCGGTGGATGACTGCGCGCTGGAGGGACACGAGGAGGCCGGCGCGGACAAGCACCAGGACGCGCGGCGGCTCGACGGACAAGGAGCTCAGCGGCGGAGGCTGCTGGCGGCAGAGGGCTTCGGCGTCGCGGATGCATCAAGGCGGCTGCCGACGAGGACGGCGAGGCCGGTCACGCAGGGCGGCGCGGCCGAAGGAGCTTGGGCGCCGGGGCGCCGTCGCCTGGCAGAGGCGTGGCGGCGGTGCTCGCTGGCGGGGGAGGCGGCCGGGGCGGCGCGGGCGAGGCAGAGGAGCTCTGCGGGATGGCGCGCCGCGCGGTCGCGGATCCTGGCGGCGGGCTCCGAGGCCGGCGACGAGGAGACGGTGGCGATGCCCGCCGGCGGCACGCGGTGCGGCGGGGAAGATGGGGTCCGGCGGCGCCGGCGCAGGCCGGAGAGGCGGCCGACGGAGATGCGGCCGGGGCCGGGGAGAGGGCGGGGACGAGGGAGGAGAGACGGGGAGGGCGCGCCGGCGGCGGGGCACGCGGCCGCGGGCGGAGGTTGGTGAGACCGAGGGAGGAGCGACCGGGGCAGGACGGCGAGGGGAGGAGGCAGAGGTCGCGGTTGGTGGCATCTGCGGGCTGGAGGCGGAGCGAGCGAGGCCACGCCGGAGGAGACCGGAGGCGGCCGGAGCTTGGGAAGAGGAGGCGAGCAGCGGGGCGGGGGTCGCGGTCGGGTGGGGCAGGAGGTGGGGCCAGGGAGCGGGGCGTGTCGCTGCAGGGTCGGGGTGTGGTGGCCGCGTGGTGTGCGTGCTGTGTGTGTTGCGTGGGTGGCGTGGGTGAGGGAGTGGTGTGGGTGGGGCCAACGGGTGAGGTGGAGGGGAGTGGGGGTGAGAGAGGTGGAGGTAGGTGAGGTGGCAGCGTGTGATTGGGTGGGGGAGAGATGAGCGGTGAGGTGGCGAGAGGGGATTGGTTGGGGTGAGGTGGAGGGGGGCTGGGTAGATTAGGTTGGGGTAGAAAAAGATTTTTGGGTAGGCTGATTTTGTACTGGGGGTGGGCGACTGGGTCGGATCGGCCCGGTTCGGTTGCCCCCTAAAAATAATATGAATTTTTATGTATTGTTTAAAAGACTTGTGCAATTTATTTTTAGACAAACAAAATATCCGGAAGGGTCCGGGGATTATTTTGAAATAGAGAGGGATCTTTGTAGAAAGCAAAAGTAGGTTTGAACAAAATAGTTTTAGTCAATGAGATGCATGATGATGTCATGATGATGCAATGCATAAAAACAACGCGATTTTCTAGTAGTGGTTTTTGCGGGATGCCACAAAATACCCAGGCACTACAACGAGGGCTAGTAAGGAAAACATCAATAACATGTATATCAAATATACCTTTGATGGTGCCAGCCTTATTGTCCGCTAAGTACTTCGGACAGTTGCGCTTTCAGTGACCCTTGTCCTTGCAATAGAAGCACTCAGTGTCCGGTTTAGGACCAGACTTGAGCTTCTTCTCAGCACGGGCAACGCGCTTGCCGCCGCCTTTCTTGAAGGGCTTCCTTGCACCCTTACCTTTCTTGAAGGTGGGGGGCTTGTTGACCATCAACACATGATTATTCTTTTTGATGTTCACCTCCGCTACTTTCATCTTAGCAAAGAGCTCAGTGATCATATCAGTGGAACCAATCTGATTGTGATCAACTACAAAACTTTTGTAGCTAGGAGTGTCAATTTTGAGCTCCTCTGGAATCTTGCAGTCCAGTTGATCAAGGCGTTGAGTATAGCCCGTCATCTCAATGGCGTGCTCACTAACGGAACTCCCTTCCTCCATCTTGTAGTTAAAGAATTTCTTAGAGATCTCATATCTCTCAGAACGGGCTTGAGTCTGAAACATGTTTTTCAGCTCCTCGAGAATCTCAAAGGGCCCGGCGAACTCCTCAAAACGTTTTTGAAGATCCGATTCCATAGCATACAACATGACGATCTTAATCAAATCATAATCATCCTTGCGCGACTGATAAACAGCTTTTTCATCAGCCAGCGCATCTATAGCAGGGGCGTCACCTAGCGCTTTCTCAAGGACATAGTCCTTTTGTCCGCCAGCGAGAATGATTCTCAGAATGCGGAACCATTTGGTAAAGTTAGACCCATTGTTTCTAAGCTTTTCTATCTCAGCAAAAATGTTGAAGTTGAAGTTGGACTTGGCCATGTGATCTACAGTATTAGCAAGTACAATTTAGACTATGTTCATGATAACTAGTTCAACTTAATCAAATTACTAGATGAACTCCCACTAAATTCAACATCCCTCAAGTTGTTTAGTGAACATGATCCAAATTCACCACACCTAATCCGATCATCACGAGAAGAGATGTGGTTTCAATGGTGGACAACCAAGTGTCGATCATATCATTCATATGACTCATGCTTAACCTTTCGGTTCTTGTGTTCCGAGGCCATGTCTGTACATGCTAGGCTCGTCAAGCTAGACCCAAGTATTTCTGCGTGTGCAAAACTGGCTTGCACCCGTTGTATGTGAGCGTAGAGTCTATAGCACCCGATCATCACGTGATGCTTGGACACGACGAACTTTCGCAACGGTGCATACTTGGGGAGAACACAGTTTTTATCTTGATCTTTAAGTGAGGAATCATCTTATAATGCTACCGTCGCGATCTAAGCATAATAAGATACATAAAAGGATAAACATCACATGCATATAACTTTATGTGACATGGTATAGCCAATCTTCGCGCAATGATCTCCATCTTGTGCGTTCCGGCATGATCTCCATCACTCCACCATGATTGCCTCCACCACGAATAGCAACTACAACTATTGCTAACTACTTAGCGATAAAGTAAAGCTATTACACGGCGTATAAGAAGTTGACTCGCAGGTCATACACAATTATAAAGACAACCATATGGCTCCTGCCGGTTGTGTACTCATCGACATGCAAGTCGTGAAACATTACAAAACATGATCATCGCATATAATATACTCATCACATCTTGGGCCATACCATATCACAGAAAACACTCCCTGCAAAAACAAGTTAGACGCCTCTACTTTGTTGTTGCATGTTTTACGTGGCTTATGGGAGTAGATGCTAAGAACGATTCTTACCTACGGAAAGCCACAACGGTGATATTATGGTTGCCAAACTCCGGTGTTAATCCCATGACAACTATAGTGAGAGAAACTGACATCCACCAGCCGCATGTGTGGAACAAGCCACACGTCAAGTGCGGAGCCGGTCTCGCGAACGACGTCGCGTAAGGTTGGCCTGGACCGCTTCAATATCACTATCCCGCGTCATAAGAAGAACACAAACAAGAGGATTGCAACAGAAAACATCAACGCCCGCAACAACCATGTTGCGTTCTACTCGTGAAACACATCTACGCATAGATCTAGCTCTGATACCACTGAAGGGTTTCGCGGCATAGTAAATCAAAATTTTCTACGGATGCGAACAGAGGGAAAGCCAAGATCTAATCTAGGAGATGCAATCAACGAGAGAGATTGGATTAGATCTTCATACCCTTGAAGATTCGCACAGCGGAACGTTCGTCGGAACGTGGGTGATGTAGTCGTACTCGCTTCTCCTCCTCGCGATCCGATCCGATCTAGCACCACAAGTGGCGGTGCCTCCGTGAGATGCACACGTGCAGCACCTCGACGTCTCCTCCTTCCTCGGACCAGCAAGTATGGTGGAGAGATAGATTGGATCTACAACATGACGGCGTGGTGTATATGGTGGAGAATTTCTGCAGCAGGGCTTCGCCTACAAACAGTCGGGAGGGAGAGAGGAAAGCTAGCAAGGCGGCTAGGGTTTGGAGGAGAGGTGTGGGGGGTTGGTGCGCCCCCACCCCTCTTTATATAGAGGGGGGGGCGCAGCCCTAGCCCCTCCCCCAATCCCAAAGGATGAGGAGGGGGGGCATGGACTCTCCCCTCTTCTAGAAACCCTATCTCTAGTTTAAACGATTTAAACTCTCTAGGATCGGCTGGGCCCTATGGGGCCTTGTGCCCCTGGCCCAATGCGGCCAGGACACTCCCTCATAGGCCCATGCCCCCTCCCGGAAGGTGGGGCCACGTTGGTCCCCTTCCGGAAGGTTCTAGAAGCTTCCGGTACAATACCGATTAACCCGGAACAATTCCGAACTCCAAAAACTGCATTGCCTTATATGAATCTTATTCTCCGGACCATTCCGGAACCTCTCATGATATCCCGGATCCCATCCGAGACTCCGAACAAAAATTCATAAACCAATTATCCAATATATCCTAGCGTCGAGATACGTTAAGTGTGTGACCCTGCGGGTTTGAGAATATGCAGACATGATCTTCTATCAATAATCAACAGCGGGGTCTGGGCACCCATATTGACTCCCACACATTCATCGATGATCATATCGGATGAACCACTATGCCAGGATTCAATCAATCCCATATATATATTCCCTTCGTCTCGCGATATTTTACTTGCCCGAGATTCGATCGTCGGTACCGTCATACCTAGTTCAATCTCGTTCACAGCAAGTACTTTACTCGTTCCGTAATCCGATATCACTTTGTGATTAACTCCTTAACCACATGCTTGCAAGCGGTGTTGATATCGATTACCGAGTGGGCCCGAAGTATATCTCTCCGACTTGGGAGGGACAAATTCCATCTCGATACATACAACCCAACAGATACTTTCCGATCACCTGAGAGACACCTTTATGATCACCCTCTCATAGGATGACGTTTGATGACTTCAAAGCTTTCTTCCGGTACCAGGGAGTTGCATTATCTCATGGTCTAAGGAATACAATATTTGACATAGGAAAAGCTTCGCAAAGATGAACACGATGAAACGATCTAATTGCTTCGCTTAGTTTGGGTCTGTCCATCATATCATTCTCCAATGATATGATCTCATTATCAATTGACAACTCATGTCTATGGTTAGGAAACCTTAACCATCATTGATCAATGAGCTAGTCCATAGAGGTGTACTAGGGACACGGTGTTGTTCACAAACCACACAAGTATTAATGTTTCCGCTTAATACAATTCTAGCATGGAATATAAACTTTATCATGAACAAGAATTATAATAATAACATCTTTATTATTGCCTCTAGGGCATAATTCCAACAGATGCGCCACTGGGTAACTTTTGTGGCGCATGGTCAGGACCATGCGCCAGAAGGTATGTCTATCTATAGCTAGTTTCCTAGTAGTGGTAACCCACTTCTGGTATTTTTTGAGAATCTTGCAAGAACAATACACCTTGGTAGTTCAACCAATTTCAGCTCCGTCAACACAAACAGTATATGCTTGCAAGGAATGCCTCTACGTACCATCCTCCGGCATGTGCAATCTATACTTTATGCTGGATTGTTTGGTGTATAGTCCACAGAAAAATTATGGCGTCGGTTATTTGACCATGCCACAAGATACCTTGCCGATTCTTCTATTCCCACACTTTTTTCTACAGTCATCATGCCTTCAATCTTACGAAGCTCATTCTGCAAGATATAAAAATTCGCTGGGGTGAATATGCTGGCCATTGCTATCTCAATTTGTTGCCATTTAGTAACAATCACAGGCATAGTCTGTGAAGCCGTGCAGTCATCTCGCGCCTCTGTTTCCCAGATACTTACAATGACATTCTCATAGTGCACAATTAAATCCACAAGCGTCATCCCATAATCGAGGTAAAGATGAAGGGACGAGTTGAGACTTTCACTGTGCTGGTTGCTTTTCATCCCTAGCCAAAATCCATCTGCGAGGTAAGCAGCTGCCCACATATGCTTCTTCTTGTACATTCTACTTAGCCACAGTTTTGTCTTATATGTCTGCCATTTTCTCACATATGCGTGCCATCCTTCCTCAAACTTGGCCTTCGTGGTGGTGTAATATAATAGAGACCGAAACTCTGGCAATGATTTGGAACTTAGGTGCTTGCACATGTTCTTTTCAATGTGCCATGTACAAATACGGTGCCACACATCTGGTAATACACTTCGAATCGCTCTGATCATCGCAGCATCTGCATCCGTGATTATAGACCGTGGCCTCTTCTGACACATTGCTTTCAAAAAGTTTTCAGGAGCCAAGCATAAGTATCCTCAGTCTCGTTTGATATGATGGCACACCCGAATACGGTAGTCTTCCGGTGATTGTTCAGGCCGACAAACGGAACAAAAGGCATACCGTATCGATTCATCTTGTAGGTGCTGTCAAACACCAAAACGTCACCATAATCTTGGTAGTCCTGATGTGACTGAGAATATTACCAGAAGAGACATTTCAAATGTCCCTGATCGTCAAGCTGATGATCATAAAAAAGTCAGGGTCCTTTTCCTTCCTGCTTTGCATAATGCCGATGGTCGTGGCCACATCGCCGCTTGAAAGTAGCTTCCTTTTCTCTTTGGCACACATGTTATACAAATCCTTCCTCATGAATCCAACTTTATTGTATCGACCGTACTTGCTGATGAAAGAACTCATGATCATATGCTTTCTAATCCCACTAGCTACCATTGCTAATATCTCTGCTCTCTGGAAATCTTTGATCTTCTGTGAGACCAAAGAAAAGGCACCTCATATGGTCTATCTAAAATATGATTGTGCTTGTCATCAAACTTCTCAACACACCAAACACCTTTAGATTTATCTAGCTTCACGATCAGTTGCGCTGTGCATCCACAACGAGACTCTGCTCTTGGCTTGTATTTTCTGCCTTCCAAAGGCAAGTATTTTCTATTACGTTTCCCTTCCCTGGAGCATACGAACTGCCTCTTACGCATATCATGTGATGCCTTTTTGTTAACCTTATACCTGGCCTTTCTTATGCTGAATCCATGGTCTTTAGCATAGCTGATGTAAAATAATATGCCGCAACTTCAGAAACAAAAGTCATATCCATTATTTTCCAATACTTCTCCCGCTCTTCACCTGGATGCCGAATACCCCTGTCACATTCCCTCTTATATTCTTTCTCTTTAAAAACATTCCCAATCACCTACAAATCCATAACATATATCACATAAATTATGAGTACAATGGTACAGCTTGGGTACATATATCACATAAAATATCAAACACACACCTCAACATTATCACATGTCTCCAAGTCTGAATCACCGTAGTAGTCAAAACTTTTATCACTCCCAACTATTAACTGCACAATTTAATACGAAAATAATAGTAAGTTATATTTTCATGCAACTAATTTCATCCACATATATACCTACAATAATGCACATACCTTATTCACGTACTCACTGTCCAATACCTCAGAATCGTTCTCCTCATTAGCAACTTCTAACTCAATCTACACAATACAAATGAAAATGTACATAAATTTAATTTGTTGACTTCATTGCAATTACTAGTATACCACATAAAATCAAGGCCACTAACATTTTCGTCTGATGCATCATCAGGATGGACGTGCCCATATACAGGAGAATGTGATCCATGCTGGTGAGAAGACTCGGTCTCATTGTCCAAGTACTCGTCATCTACTTCCATCATACTGGAACCACTAATATCCGCCATTATCTGCAACCACTAGATACCATGAGGGTCAGAATTAACTTACGACAACACGGAGGAGTAGGAGGAGGAGCAATCACCAAACCCTAGCAGCCGACGAGATCTCACCTCTGATGCGTAACATGTCCAGATCATCTCCGATATGGAAGTGCTGCGATCTAGACTCGTACGATCTGGAGGTGCTCCAATCTCGAATTTGTCTAGAGGAGAGGAGCGGCGATGAGGTCTGTCCCGCGTCGTAGGGTTCCGCCGTGTCTAGAGGAGAGAGGAGAGGCGACGAGGTTCCGCTACCGGTCGATCGACGGGAATCTCCCAAGGGCGCTACTCTGCGTAGAGGTTCTGAGTAACCGCACAACTTGAACGTGGGACCTAAACTTTTTCCCCCTAAACACGACCTATACAAAACGGATACGTACATCGATACAAAAAATATGCAGTGCTAAACCGGCTCCTAAACTAACCAGGGACATACCTTCGAACCGCCTAGACCCGGTTTTTCTCTTCGATTGCACTCAGGGGGGGATACCGAAGCAAGCCTCTATAAACAGAGGATGCGGAGTTTTGGCCGATATTGTTCAGCCATCAAGCTCGTAAAGCAAACTTTGAATGCCATAAGGGCATCTCCACTCGGCTACCAAGGACGCCGGTCCGGACGCCGAATTTAGGTCCGGACGCTGAAAATCGGTCCAGTCGTGTACCCAGGAACCTGTTTTCGTCCGGATTTGGGCCAACTTTGGTCCGGACTCCCCAGGCCATACCCAGGATCCTGGGTACGCCCTGGAAACGTCGAACGAAGCGAATTGGCCGAGTGGACCAGCCTGTTAGCGATAGAAGCCGGGTCGTCGGCATCCTTCCCGCCATTTCCCTTTTTCCGTCCTCGCCGCTACACCCCTCCCGCCCTCGTCGCCGAACTCGGCCTATAAAAGGCGCACATCTCGCCGTCTCCCTGCACAGTCTCTCACGCCGCTCCCAGCTCCGGCGAACTCCAGACCTTTCTACCTCCTCAACTCCGCCGAAAAGCCATGGCCAAGAGATTTCCCGACCGACGCACACTGCAGACGTGGGAAGCCTGGCTGCTACACGAGGCGGGCTATACGGCGCCACCGGACTGTCGTCTCCCCTTCGCCTGGCAACTCAGCGCCGGCGGGATCCATATTCCGCCGGTGCCCCCGACGAGGACATCGCCGGAGAGATCCAGGCGGCTATCGCCGCCATGCAAGACCCAGATCTCGCCGAGGATCCTGGCAACCTGGTCTTCTAGAGGCAGTTCTTCGCTGACACGCGCCTCCAGGATCTCTCCCGACACGAGGGACCGCCGGGCTCGCCACCGCCGCGTCACAATGTGGCTTTTCGCTGCCGCTGGTGGAGCGTTCTAGGGCGAACTCTCGCCGCCGTTATGGAGCACATCCAGGCCGGCAACCACCCCCGCCTCGGCCTGTAGAAGCGGCGTCCGTCGTCGACCATGGCGGCGGCGGCCTTTTCCTAGTTAAATTCGAGGTAATATGTGCGTCCTTGCCCTAGTTAATAAAATCCGCCTATATTCGCCCAAATTTCGCCGAGTTTAACTGAATTTCGCCGAGTTTAACTGAATTTCGCCGAACCTGGGAACTCGGCATGGGAACGCGAGTGGAAAACTCAACGTTCCCAGGCCAAAAATAAGTTTCGTCTGGTAAAAAAAATCCGGATTTCGGTCTGGATTCACCCGAGTGGGGATGCTCTAATATCACGATAAGTGGTGAAGATCTTCCATTGCCGTCTTGCGGACATTGCTTGTCCGAGCAGCCGGAGTTGGAGGCCTGAACGGTGACCATCTCAGGGAAGGACGCGGCCAGGCTAGCTTGAAATATTACTTTGGTTTGATGGACGGAGGATGATAGCAGTGCTGGTACTTTCTATGGTGTGAATGGTTACAGTTTTTCGTTAACCTTGATAATTACTTGTGTTTGATGAATCTAGAAATACAGGCATCCGCATCAGTGTGCACCCGTAGAAGTGTGCAGTCCGATTCATTAGAGTAACATCTGCTGGAACTGTCTGGTCCGGTGTCAATTGAATCTGCCGCCCAATAATCTTGGTTGGCAATTGTTCTTAACTTTTCAGCAATGTGCAACTTTATTTTCATATTGAATTTATATGGTTAGTGGTGTCATGATACTGCGTTGAATGTTCTTCAGATATGGAGAATCTAAAATAGGCAGGCACTTCTTTAGGCTAGGTGACCATGGAGGTGCACGGAACCATACTGAACCAGTTGCTGCAGCAAATGTAGGTGCAATTTCTTTGATCTGATGTTAACTTTTTCAGCACTTGGGTGACTTTTCCTGTCATCCGACGAGATATCCTTCTTGTGCAGTTTGGTCTTTGGTGAAGGTCATTCTCAACGATTCAACATCAATTTTGTTGTTCAATGCAATTCAGCACTTTGACCTTGGAATTTTAGGCCGTCCAATTCTCCGGAAAGGATTATTAGAACTGTTCTTCACTCATTTTTTTGGATATTATAACATTCCTAGACATGTGCATTATTCTTTGCATTTTGAGAAATGTTTGTACCATCTCCTGATTTTCTATATATTTTTGGGAAGTTATGCATGCTAACAATTTTGTTATATCTCTTGAAGGATCTTTTTATAATTTGTTTGTAGGAATGGACCGAGAATTGAAGAAAAACACATGTGTCTCTTCGGAGGTAAAGAACGACTGATTAGGAATCTGAAGCCCTTGACGTGAGGAGGATGGTGGATTGTATATTTGGTAGTGTTTTGTGTATATATTAGTCCTCAATTTTATACAAATGGTCTATTATGTTTGCATTGATGCTTTTGTTACTATCGATATATTTTCACCTGTATATTTTTTTGCCTCTATATTGTGAGAAAATATACTATGATATATGGATCTTCACATTTTGGGTATTTATTTGCGGGTGTTACCATTCACCATTTTCTGATTGTTTCTTTTGTTCAAGTACAAATCTTGTAAATCAAACCGTTTGAAATTACATAGGTGGTCTAGGTTGTTTTTTAGCTCAAATCGTAACTCTGTAAATAGGGAAACAAATATTGTGATGTATTTGATGATATTAAAAGGAGTAATTTTTGAGAGCTCATATGTGTGCATGATACCGGCAGGGGTAGGATGCCTTTGGTGTTGATATGGTATCCTCCATAGTTTCTGAATTAAATAGATATTTTTGGCCCATCAAGGAAGAAATATTATGGTTGTATATCAACATGTCCGTTGGTTTTTGCTGATAGATTTGATCTTGATGCACTTTAGCAAAGCTTGCGAAGTGGTGGATCCCGTTACAAGTAGGATTGCACAGATTGCAACTAGCCATATTTAGTTTGAAATGATCCTTCTTGTGTATAAGAAGTTTTGAAAATACGTGTGTTGCACGTCCACACTAACTAGTGATATAAACAGAGGATGCGGAGTTTTAGCCGATATCGTTCAGCCATCAAGCTCGTAAAGCAAACTTTGAAAGCCATAATATCACGATAACTGGTGAAGATCTTCCAGTTGGCCGCCTTGCCGACATTGCTTGTCAGAGCAGCCGGAGTTGGAGGCCTGAACGGTGACCATCTCAGGGAAGGATGCGGCCAGGCTAGCTTGAAATATTACTTTGGTTTGATGGACGGAGGATGATAGCAGTGCCGGTACTTTCCATGGTGTGAATTGGAACCACTGCTGCTCTCCGCCGAACTGAACATGCTAGGAAGCTACCTATTCGAATGAACAATGACCTCAATCTCTTGCTATCAGTCAAGACCCAATCTCGTTTTTGTCATAAACAAATCATACTTTATACGGCAATACCATGTTAGATAAGTACTCAGCGGCCTAATCTTAATGTGACATACTTTTCAAAACGCTTCCCAAATGTGTATCAAAATTAATGGAATATTGTGAAAACCGTCCCTCCCCGGTGACAAGAAAGACAAGTGAATAATCAGAACAGAGCAAAATCATCAACCAGGTAGGATGTATTATAAAAGAAAGTCTTGCCTCGCTCGCAAGTGAGGACCTCACCCCTCCTTCCTCATTTATTGAGAACGGGGAAATACTATACTCATTTGCTTCCTCAAAATAAGAGTCCCACCGACAGTTTTTAATAAACCTCTTTAAGCAAGGCAAGACAATTTATGAAATGTTCGAGATGGTAGAACTTCAAAACATTCGAGACAGGAAATATACCACTCATGTTCCTTGTGCTTTGGAATTCAGGAATATAATTTTAAAAAAAGGGCTTGCACAAGGGTCAATTTCTACAGAAAATGTTCTCTCCTGTGCTGAAATCAACAAAAAGACACCGCCCGGACCTAAATAGCCCAAGCACCACAAAATCCATGTGACATACTTCTCAAAACGCTTCCCAAGTGTGTATCAAAATTAATGGAATATTGTGAAAATCGTCCATGCCTCCAAGTAGCCAAAACCTGCAAAATCTGTGACCTCTTACAAGTATCGAAAAGATTAAAGTGTGACATGCTGTGGAAATCGCCTCCAATCCTACAGTGACTCAGAAATTAAAAATCTGTGAGGTACTCCTAAAAAGCTGCTCCCATGACATGTTGTGAAAATCGCCTCCAATCCTACAGTGGCTCAGAAATTAAAAATCTGTGAGATACTCCTAAAAAGCTGCTCCCATGTGTCAAGAATATTTGAATATGATGTGTCACGAAGATCGTCACCTATGTCCAAAGTAGTCTGAGAAACGCAAAATTTGTGTGACATAAACAGAGAATCCAGAGTTTTCAGCCGATTTCATTCCGCCATCAAGCTCGTAAAGCAAACTTGGTAAGTGTGAATGATCTTCCGGTTGGCCACCTTGCGGGAGCAGCCGGAGGTGAAAGCCTGAACGGTGAACATTTCAGGGAAAGATCCAGCCAGGCTAGCTTAGCTGACGTATAAAAATGCTCTTTCCATGGTGTAAATTGCTGTCAACATCCCTTGGTTTGATGGACGAAGAATGATAGATCATAGATGTACTGGTATTTTCCATGGTGTGCACTGTGCACTGTGAACTGAATCAATGCTCTTTTCGCCAAACTGAACATGCTAGGAAGCTACCTATTTGAATGAACAACAATGAGCTTGATCTCTTACTATCAGTCAATATCCAGTCTCCTTTGTGTCATAAACAAATCATACTTTATATGGCAATGCCACTTTAGACAAGAGTATTCCACGGCTCAAGCAACGAATAAAAGCAAGCGTCCACATGATGGCTGCAAAAGTACAATGAACTAATCACAGATCTGTAGTTCACTAATATGAATCAGGCAGGAAATAAATCCACAGCACCGGAAGGCTTTCCACTCTGAAACCAAGATATCCATACCTCCAGCAAGAGAGAAGAGTGGCAGCTCTTCATGGATCCTGCAAACCAGCATGGTGCAGTGAACATGACAAGGGCGATGGAGGCCTTATCCCCATACATCACCAAAGCGCGGAGGACGGTCGTTGAAATAGAAACTTTGGTGGCTGTGGCAGCAGGACTGATGTTTCTGCAGCTCCTCCTCGGTCCATTACGCCGGCGGTCGGGCCACTGGTTCATCCAAGGTACATTGTGGCTTGCCTACACACTCGCCTTCCCTCTTATTGCCTACACCCTCGGTCAGATGGTGTCCTCGCCGGCAAAGAATGGGTTATATTTTGTCTGGGCTGTTATTCTCTTCTGGGCAGCCGGATGTACTAACTCCATCACAGCCTATGATATTGAAGATAACAAGCAGTGGAAGCGGTACCTCTTTGAGCTGCTTCAGTATATTGTCTATTTACTTGCTACAGAACAGCTGCTTAATGTTCACAAAACTTCATTCAGCAACCTGCTCCAAATTGAAGGAAGAATACAGCCTATTCACCTTGCAATGGCCACCCTGTTTGCTCTGCTATTATTTACTAATATGGTCAAAGCTTTTGCTGGTTGGATGGTCACGCGCTCTTTTCCCAGCAAATTAGTAGCCGACTATGTGAGTGACCAGGTTGACGAAAGAGGTGCTGAAGATTCTTTTGACCCAATTAGAATGAAGGGATACAAATACCTTGTCCGCTGGCGAGTTCACCATCCCATGCATCACTACAGCACAGATGGTATAATCACCATCGACACAATCTGGGTCACGGAATTTAATGATGGGCTGCTCAACACAAGTATAGCTGTCTCACAATTGAAAGATGTGTATCTTTCCTTTGCTCTGTCTCACTTGCTAAAGCGCCGGTTCTTTGGGATGGAGTGTGCTGAAGCTGCCCTTCCTGAAACACACAAGTTTGTCCTTGAGGGTTTGCTGTCAACAGAGGGTGAATCCAACAACTACACAAGAGCATTTCATATCATCGAGGTAGAACTGGGTTTTCTCTATGATTTTTTCTTCACGAAGTATGCGGCTCTGTTTGACATGGAGGTTTCTTTCCTTGTTTTGGCTCTTCTCAAATTAATTTCCATATGCATCTGCGGAGCAGTTCTGCTTCGAGATCCTCCTATAGTGAAGACACTTGTACCAATAATTGAAGTTGGCATAAGAACTGTTGATGTTACCATCACAGTCATGGTTATCGGAAGTCTCTTTCTAGTTGAAGTACTGCAGGCCATACTTTATCTGACGTCAGATTGGGCCACCGTTTCACTTGCTTGCAGTTATACCAGAAGAGGTTCCTGGGATTTCACCACATCTGTTATTTGGTTTCTTAGAAGATTTAACTTATACAGACATTTGAGAGGTACGATAGCCAGGCATAACATTGGAAAATTCCTTCAAAGGCTCAATATTTTAGGGTATTGGCAAAATAAGATGGGGCAGACATCTGTAATTCAAGGCTGGCATTTCGACACGTCTGACGTGGGGCCTTTGAACATCCGCTGGACTGACAACCTCCTCGTCATGGCTTTTATGCATTTTGGTAGCTACATGTCGGGCTCCATACTTTCAATGATATTTCCCAAGAAATTGTTTGTGGTCGTTCCTGATTCTGTGAAAAGCGAGATAGTTTCTTGCTTGACGAAATCTAGCATTGGTGGACCTCTAACCAATGGAGAAGCAGCATTGCAGCGTTATGGTGTCCTTGGAGAGTTCTCCTGGGCATTAAAGGATCCGAGCCAAGCAAAAGTAATGGCTATTTGGCATGTTGCAACTGATTACTGCAATATTGGATCTCACAGTAAGGCTAAAGGGTGTCAGAGTAGCTCAGAGGAGGAAGAAAGGGAGCGGATAGATTACTACAAGCAAGTTGCAACCACAATATCTAGATATTGTGTATACTTGATGTCCACTGTCCCAGATTTTCTTCCTGGAAACTCCATAGATACATATATCGTCTTCGATAAGTTAAAACAGCAATCAAGACTGGTGCGACATGCGCAGAAGCCAAGTAGGGATTTATTGCTGAAGGCCATTGATGATTTCAAAAATAGCAGCAAGAAAGATACCATTACCCATGACTCCGGCGGCAGCATGCTGCAGGATAACACCATCGATGAATTCACTGCCAACAACACCCAAGATGACTACAACGGGAACAATATGCAGAATTCCATCGTTGACGAGTCAGCTGCCACCAACACCCAAGATAACATGTTCATTGAAGGCTTGAAGCTGGGGAGGGACCTGGAGAAGATAGAAGATGAAGTTCTCCGTTGGAAGGTGATGGCAGAATTCTGGGCTGAGACCATCATCTACATTGCACCATCCGACAACGTCAAGCTGCACATGGAACACCTTGCGCAAGGAGGGGAATTTCTCACTCACGTCTGGGCTCTGCTCACTCACGCGGGTATCCTGAAGCGTGACTAGAAGCAAGCCCCTGAAGATAATGTGTAATGCAGGTGTTGGATTGTTTCTATATTTCCTCCTTGTCCCAGATACTATGCTGATTCAAGGTCCTCTGTAATAAGCTAGCAGACTGCATTGTTGCGGTGCAGGATGTAGAGCGAACTTAAGGTATTTGGTGTGCTTCTCGGGCTAAGCTAGTTTGTGTACTGAACCGTTAAATAGGCCTCAACTTGTGTTGTGAACATTATCAATCCTGCATGATACGTTTGAACATGTTACATCTTGATTTGTATCTTCGGGTGCAGCCAATTATTTTGAGGAACTTTTGCTGGCATAGGGGGATTTGCATATTTGCCATGTTTTACTCTGTAAGAGAGCATCCTTCCCTGGCCAGCAGTCTAGCGTGATCCATTGCTGAAAATGGTATTCAGTTGCCCGTATTTTGATCGAACTTGCAACATGTGATCAAAATGGTACTTGTGTACTCTTACATTTTTAGTTGAAAGAGATGCACGCCAAGCGTTTGACGCTGCTCGTCATGCTTGTACTTTTCGCTTAGTCACTAGGACTAGGCCGTCTCTTCTGTGTGCAAATAGCTGCTCTTGATGTCTAATGAAAAGGTTTATGAAAATGATACTAACCAAAAAACCTCGCATTGTGAACCTTAAAGAAACCAGTGTTATATGAAACATGATCACCAACTCACCAAACACAATGTTAATACGCCCAGGCGGTATAAATTTGACAGTATATTCACGAGCGTTGAATTTCATTCTCAGTTCCTCCCCAGGTGCAGTCAATTTGATCATATATGCCAGCAAAGTACATTCTGTCCCAGGCTGCCTTGGACGGTTACCAGCTATTCATCAACCACCACAAATTTTGCTATGACAGGAGTAAACATTGGATTCTTGTTCACGCCCTGAGAGTTTGTTCCAGAGTCACAGATGTCCCACGAATTTGGTGACTTGTCTGTCAAACCAAGTCCACCAGTTATGTAAAACCTTGTAAATCAGAGCTGCGGAAACAAAATAGCACCTGAAATCAAAGCAGCAGTCTATAAGTAGTCTTTACGAGATAATGCCTATATATACTGAAGAACACAAAACTGGAAACCAGGTGAATCATGTCAGCAAAGATACCTTGCAATAAGCATTGGAGCTGCTCTGCTCCAGCGATTTGAAGCTCACATCGTTAGCACCTTTTAGCCAGCTGCAGCCCCGCAAAGGAAATAGCCTCTTATCTGAACTTTCGATTGAAATGCCTTGTCGCATTGGGCATGGGAATCCATGATATCCGTTCCCCTACGGATCACATATGTCCAGGAACCCACACTATGAAAATTACAGATCACATATATCAGGAAGGCCCTGTATAGGAGAGAGAGCACCAGCACTACGCTATTTTGATGGAGATAAATTCATCCTAAAAGCGGAGCTTATGAGAAAGAACGTGCTAGATTAATTGAAAAAAACAGATTGAAGCAATACTTTTGATGAAATAATCCACATGGTATTATGTAAGATAAAACAACAAATATAAATAAATGTCCTAAAGGCAAAAAAGAAGGATAGAGTAGAGAAAAGGCATACAAACCTCTCCGCTGTCCAGCATCGGTCCAAGTTGGCAAGCCGGTGGAAGAATTTAGGCTGTGTGACCATCCCAGATGCCTGCTGTGTGACCAAGCACCAGAAACGATGCAGCACCTGATGATAGGCTGCCCCTTCTCTCGGCAAATCTGGCATGAGATCCTCTCTTGGCTGCACCAGAAACTATTATAAGAACTAACAAGTAAAACACCACCACACAAGCTTCGGCACAAAACACCACAGAACAATGTCACTATAAAAGGAAGAGATCATGAAGCAGCAAAATAAATAATTGAAAATTGATATGGCACTACTTGAAATTGTTAGCTTCAGAGTAAACAACATGAACGCGTTCCATCAAAAATTATGGAAGAATTAAAGGCATGTTATTACCTGCAGCATAGACACTTTCAAATGGATGATAAATAGCAATAAAGTTGGTTTCAGAGAGACTCTTGAACTGCATAGACTCAAGCTGGACCATGAGAACGCCGATACATATCGCTAGAAAAACCACATTAATGTGCTCAGCAAACCTGAGTATCATTGGGAACATTCTATCCTTCTCCTGTTTGAGGGGAAAAAAATAGCTTGCCCAGTTAAATAGTTCTTCTCAGTGCCCATGAAACAACCCCATCAGAATCTTTCTTCCCGTTCCATAATTGGGCATCATAGCCTGACAGAAATAGGAAACCAAGACCACCATCCTCTGCCCTCATAACCGTGAACTCGGCACCATCCGGAGTTGGTTCGAATGAGAGATCGAGGCAAGGTAAAATGTTCTCGATGAAGAACCCGAGGAGTGCAGATCACATATATCAGGAAGGCCCTGTATAAGACGAGTCTAGAAGCCAGAAGATTCCACATTGCTATAGGAGAGAGAGCACCAGCACTACGCTATTTTGATGGAGATGAATTCATCCTAAAAGAGGAGCTTATGAGAAAGAACGTGCTAGATTAATTGAAAAAAAACAGATTAAAGCAATACTTTTGATGAAATAATCCACATGGGATTATGTAAGATAAAACAACAAATATAAATAAATTTCCTAAAGGCAAAAAAGAAGGATAGGGTAGAGAAAAGGCATACAAACCTCTCCGGTGTCCAGCATCGGTCCAAGTTGGCAAGCCGGTGGTAGAACTTAGGCTGTGTGACCATCCCAGATGCTTGCTGTGTGACCAAGCACCAGAAACGATGCAGCACCTGATGATAGGCTGCCCGCTGCCCCTTCTCTCGGCAAATCTGGCATGAGATCCTCTCTTGGCTGCGCCAGAAACTAATATAAGAACTAACAAGTAAAACACCACCACACAAGCTTCGGCACAAAACACCACAGAACAATGTCACTATAAAAGGAAGAGATCATGAAGCAGCAAAATAAATAATTGAAAATTGATATGGCACTACTTGAAATTGTTAGCTTCAGAGTAAACAACATGAACGCGTTCCATCAAAAATTATGGAAGAATTAAAGGCATGTTATTACCTGCAGCATAGACACTTTCAAATGGATGATAAATAGCAATAAAGTTGGTTTCAGAGAGACTCTTGAACTGCATAGACTCAAGCTGGACCATGAGAACGCCGATACATATCGCTAGAAAAACCACATTAATGTGCTCAGCAAACCTGAGTATCATTGGGAACATTCTATCCTTCTCCTGTTTGAGGGGAAAAAAATAGCTTGCCCAGTTAAATAGTTCTTCTCAGTGCCCATGAAACAACCCCATCAGAATCTTTCTTCCCGTTCCATAATTGGGCATCATAGCCTGACAGAAATAGGAAACCAAGACCACCATCCTCTGGCCTCTGCCCTCATAACCGTGAACTCGGCACCATCCGGAGTTGGTTCGAATGAGAGATCGAGGCAAGGTAAAATGTTCTCGATGAAGAACCCGAGGAGTGCAGGGTTACGGCGGTGGCGGATGCGGAATCGGCGGAGGAATCGAGGGTCGGAGACGAGGAGGCGCCATCGCTTACAGCCGGCAGAGGCGTGGGGGAGGGAGGAGCGCTGCGGTGGGAGGCGGAGGATGATATCGGCGAGCTGGTCGTCGACATCCAGTGTCGAGGCCGCCGCCGGCGAGCAGGGGCGGCTGCTCATCTCACTGATGGGGCGGTGGAGTGAAGCGAAATGCAGGCCGTGAACGAGGGAGGCAGTCCATGGAGATGACTTGAAGGCCCACTGCGCTCACAAGTTGGGCTCGTAGAATTCCTTCCTGGGCCATCTCACAAAGCCAGACCAACAGCCGGCGCCGCCGCCGCCGCCGCGCGACATGCTCCGCCTCCGGAGCTGCGTGCTCACCCATCTCCTCTCTTCTCCCACCTACCCTCTCCACCGTCTCCTCTCCGCCGCCTTGCCCGCCGCCGTTTCCCCAAGCCCTCGATTCGCCGTCGAAGACTACCTCGTCGACACCTGCGGCCTCACCCGAGCGCAGGCCCTCAAGGCCTCCGCCAAGCTCTCCCACCTCAAGTCGCCCGCCAAGCCGGACGCCGTCCTCGCATTCCTCACCGGACTCGGCCTATCCGGCGCCGAGGTCGCCGCCAAAGTCGCCAGCGACCCGCGCGTTCTCTGCGCCGGCGTTGAGAGGACCCTGTCGCCCGTCGTCGCCGGGCTCACCGGCCTCGGCTTGTCGCGCGCTGAGATCGCCCGCTTCGCCCAGGTTGCAGGCCACAGCTTCCGTTTTAGGTCCGTCGTCCCCAAGCTGCACTACTGCCTGCCCCTGTTGGGCTCCTTCGAGAACCTCCTCCGGCTGCTCAGGATCAACTCCTACATTCTCCAGTCCGATCTTGACAGGGTGATCAAGCCCAATGCTGTCTTACTGCGGGAGTGCGGGATAGCTCCTGCAGATATTGCCAAGCTGTGCATAGGCGTGCCACGGCTGCTCATAACCAACCCCAAGACCCTCCGGACAATGGTGGCCTGCGCTGAAGGTCTAGGTGTGCCCCGAGGATCAAGGATGTTCAGGCACGCGCTACATGCTGTTAAATTCCTCAACAAGGAGAAGGTTGCAGCCAAGGTGGAGCACTTGAAGAAAACATTCAGGTGGTCAGATGCTGAGGTGCGCCTTGTTGTTTGCAAGTGTCCAATGGTGCTGGCCAAGTCTAAGGAGATGCTGCAGAGGAAGTCTGAGCTCCTTGTCTCTGAGGTGGGATTGGAACCGGCATACATTGCATGTCGACCAGTAATGCTCTGTCTTAGCTTGGAGGGCCGGCTCAGGCCTCGGTACTACGTTCTGAAATTTCTTAAGGAAAATGGATTGGTAGATAGAGACTGGAACTACGATACAATTTTCAAGCTGACAGACAAGGAATTCGTGGAGAAGTTTATATGCCCTCATAGGGAAGCTGCACCGTACCTTGCTGAAGACTATGATGCCGCTTGCAGAGGGGAAGTGCCATCCAATTTCAGATCTACATGAACCATGAACGGGCTATGGGAATTGGCAACTGTGTATGGGGCAACAAAGTTTTCACTCCGTGTAGTGAGCTGGTAAATTATGTTTTAGCGTACTTTGGCTAACTGGATGTTGGTTGTCTGATATTGATTCCTGAACCCCAATGAGTTGATGTCTCGTTCGGTAGAGAAGAAAGCATCGGCTGCACCCTCTGGAGATAAGAATTCCAAGAGTATATTTGTGCTTCCCACTTCTGTTTAATATGATGGAAATTGGATGTGTGGATGGACCAAGGTTTATGTTGAAACCTGGACCATAAGAACCAGAAAGCAGAACTGTGTTGCTGTGTCTTTCATGCCGAATCATGTCTGGCATGTTATTTTTTCAGTTCATCGTCATTATTGTTCCGCTTCCATCATATGTCACTTAGTACTAAAAGCAGTTCATTGTTTAGTATTTAGATTATGCTTAGGAAATATATTTCTATTGGGTGTATGCTTCTTTTTTTTCTCCTTTTGATTTAATTCCCAGTACTCTTGAAAGTTTGATTTCTCAATACTGTAGTTGACCATACTTCTGCTGAGAAGTGTTTAAATATTGAAAAGCTAACCTACTTCTCTAAAGCATGACTAACAAATGAATATGTCTTATCATTTACATCAGTCCTTAATCTTCAGAACTAAACCATTGTAGATGGCACTTTCGTAGAGCTTCAAAATTCAGACCAAATTGTTGATTTCAGCTGAGCTATAAGCCTCTGTACAACACTGGCACCTTGGGCCTGTTGTCCATCCTAGCATAAGTGGCAAATCGCTATGTCTACTAATGCACTTATGTGTTGTGATGGTGTTTTAGTGATGCAATAGGGCTAACTACTATCCACTCTGCTGTTCCAAACCATGGAATATATCATTCTTTTGAGATGGATGAGGCAAAGTTTTCCCCTGTTATAACACATGCAAGATATGTATTGGGGATAAGAGAGTGTGATATCGGGCCATTCAGCAAATGCACTGAAAGTATCAGTGAGCTATTCTTTGTACTTATCAAGTATAGTAATCTGCTTCAGGTAGTTTTCAACTAGTCCTATATTGGCCTACTTTGTTGGTGGGCCTATCCTGTAGTATAGGTTTGTCAAGCATCAGCCGCCAATGAGAGGCACTGCCTCTGATTTTCAAAGTCCCATAATCTGTTTGAGGCAGTCTTCAATTATATATGACATTTGTTGACTAACCTATACTTCAGTGTATTTTTCTTAGGCATCAGCACCGTATTTTTCTGCCTGTTGCTGCAGAAGGAATCTATGGAACTTCTTAGCTGTATATTTGTCGACCTGACACGACTGAGAAGAGAAAAATGAAAGCAATAAATGGGTCTTCCCAGGTTTGGTATGATGCTTTTTGAACATGTATATATATGTACACATTTAGATAATTTGTAGCTATCCATTTTGTTTTGTTGAAATAATCATACGGTAATCTTTAGTTGTATTTCTGTCATTTACTTTAGAGCTGAGCAGTTACTCCGGTAGCACTATTGAATTGAATATGATAGCCTGATCAGTCAGCTCTGAATATATTATTCTTTGCTTTCCCTTTTCTTTTGTTTGGTTGGTTTGAAGAATAGTATATTTGGCTCTCGTTGCTATGTAAAAAAGAACAAGAAAAATCAACATACACTCTTTTCATCTCATATGATGCTTTCAAAGTGTCATGTGTACTACCATATTTAATTTAAAAAGGTTAAAGGTGTTACATATATGCACTTACCTGAAATCTCTGGTGTATTTGCAAGCAGCAGCAACAAATATAACTTGGAAGAAAACTTTATTCAGAAATTTGTTGTAACTATGTTTTTGCATTTTTCTGGCATGCACAATTTCTGCTTGTTATGCTAAGGTATGTATTCTTTGCGGGCACGCAGGGAGAACTTGTGGTCGCTATATTCCAAGGAGAAAGCGAAGGAACTATACTTGGGATGCCGAACCAAAATAGGCAGGCTGACTGACACTAGGGAGTTTGCAGACACGCCAAACAAAAACAGCAAAAAGACTACGCCCTGAAGCAGGGGACTAAACTCTCCAGATGATGGACAACCCAGTAGTGCCGGCCTGAATCTACAGGTGCGCGTCGGCGTCGATCTTGCGGTCGGCCTGACAAAGCTTCTTACATCAGAATTTTCTCACATCTCGGCTCAATGATAGAAAATGCTGCCTATTCTGCAACATGAGCTGGCTAAATCTGCTACCCACGGAGAAGCTGATACAGACTCTGGGCATTCATCTAGCCATACATTATTGTTGGAGGAGACCAGAGATGCACACTTCATCATCTTTAATATTGTCCTGGAGGTTCACTGCAATCAGTTTCCACTGCCACAGCAACGCCAAAGATTTCAGGTAAGTGCCTCCATGCAAAGTCCGTTCCACTTTCAGTCTAGATATCCATCATCATCATTCGAACAGGTGCACTAGTCATCTGCATGATATATGCTTCCTGTATCAAATGCGAATTCTTTTTCCTGTGCATAAACACCCATCCTTGTCTCACCACTCTGCAAATGCGAATTATCTGCCCAACTACAACTGCTTGTCTACCCTGTCCATCTCCTAGACATCGAGTCGAGCTTAGCAACCGGCCAATGGCACACATAGCTATAGCAAGCTTGCTCAACTTTATCATGGAGTGTTGTTTGAGAACATTGGTCTAACATATGTTCTTTCTTTGAATTATATGAGCATTAAAATTTCGGAGAGAACATTTTGAGTGGTTAACTTTATGGAACACATAGCTAATTAAGGTGGGATCTTGGCTTTTCTACACCACATGCGTTGACTTAATATTACAATTTGAAGGTGAAAATCTACAAAAGATATGCTTCTTAATGATCTTTGAAAACCTCCTATGCATGTACATACCACACAATTTCTTTAGGGGTACATAACACACAATTAATATACTATCGATTTGGAATTGAGTTATATGGTTTTATTCTCAAAAACGTTCTCTAACCCATGTGCTCAGTGTTTTTGTATCCCCTTGTTGCTCTATTATGAGTTAATAAGAAGCGCCCTTTACCGGAAAGTTGTTTCACTAAAATGAAGTTAGAATAAATGAGATGTGATTTTTTTCAAAAAAACTAATGATTTCATATCCTTCTTTTTAAAAAAATTATGTGGCATGGCGCTGCGTCAGCTGCCACGTGGGTTTTACCCGTGAATCGCTGAGTAGTGAAATATAACACGGGGTCAAAACGTCAAAGGTAGTTCAAAGAAAAGGCTAGAGTCTTGATTGCTTGCTCTTAAAAAAAGCAGCTCTCATAGAGTCATGATGTGTATATGAATCATGTACGAACCAGGAACGGATTTAAACATGATTAATAGTCCATAATTCCATACGTTCCACAATATAAGCCTTTTTAGCAAACTAAAACAGCTTGTTAAAAATGCTTATATTATAGAACGGAGGGAGTATATATGTTCCATAGAGTCCGTCGGCCGTCGCTTGATATCTTCCGCTCACCTGTTTCGATGGAGTTTGTCGCCACGGACACATCGAAGTGCGGCATGTCCGACCGGAGGAATGCCGCGGGCACACTGTGGCTGTGGGCCTTTCTCTTGCCCGAGCTGCTCGCCGACGTCTGCGCCCGCCTGCAGGATGCCGCCGATTTCGTCCGCTTCCACGCCGTCTGCGCCCGCCTGAAGGACGCTGCCGATTTCGTCCGCTTCCACGCCGTCTGCACGCCATGGCGCGACGCAGCGCCGTCTATGCTCTCCCCGGAGACACCCCTGCACACGTTCCTGCCATGGCTCTTCTTGCAGTCCAATGGCCGCATCATGCACCCCCCGGTAATGTACTCCAAGCGAGTCTCTTCCGAGCCAAAGCCGAAAGATCGCCACCGTGGCACCCACACTTGCGATGAGGGTGCACGCGCTAGAAGAGGAAGCAGACGGTAGCGGGAAGATGCATTGGGTGGAAATAGATGACCTGGGCTTGGGGTGACCGTGGCCTCTTCCTTGGCTCCCTAGCAAGCTTCGCCACGGATGCCACTGAACTAGGCGTGGACTGCGGTTGTTGTGCCTACTTTGTCTTCAACTGCCGCGTGTTTAGATACAACTTCATCGACGGGGAAGCTAAAGTTGTGGAATCGATGTTCCGAGCCGGTTCAAACCAGGGACGTCTTTGGCTCCGGCCGCAACAACCTGGAACTGCCCCCCAATCATACAAATCCAACAAAGGCTCGAGACTCAAAACTCGAAGAAGCCAAAAACAAATTTAGTTATATCCCAACAATGACGTGTATACAGAATTTCCAATGGACTAACTCCAATGTTGTTTCATCTCAATATATGAGCTTCATGTGAAATTGTGGTTTTACATTGGAACTATATAATCTTTCTCTCTCCCTTGCTTGTGTACTCGCTAGCTCTAAATAATTGCCCCACGAGCGAGCATGAATACAATTGTCAAGTTCAGCCGAGTGTACTCACTTCAAGCCTTCTTCACCCAAAATTATGGACACATGTTAGATGGTGGACTCAACAAATGAATGCACCACATTGTTTGACAAAATTATCAAGCTGCACATATCCTTATAGTACTAATGAAGAAGGTGAGGGAAAGAAACCTCTTCTTGCCTCTCTGGAGTTCATCTGGAGAAACATACTAAGTACTTACTATTTTGTTTGGTCTTTGAAATGCATATGCATGTCCAAAGATTATGAGAAGCCGACCGAAAGTTTATACTCCACCTTCTTGTTGGCAGTACAACTACTTTGGCGATAAGATAAAATTAAAGGGGATCTGGGGAATATCTTGTATGTACCAAACATCAACATCAACAGCGGTAGTTGTAAACAAAAATAGATTCTTGTTAGGATTATTGGAGCAAACTTTATTCCTGTTGGCTTGAACGACTTTATTCCGCATGCTACACATATCCATCCAAAGGGGAAGAAGAAGAAGAAGAAAGTCCATACCTTTACACATTGCACATAAACATGGTGACTAGTGTAGAGACAAAAGAAAGTATACCACATGTAGTGATACATAACTCTAACGACTGCTCTAACGACTGAGTCAATACAAAAAATTGTGATACATAACTCTAACGACTGCTCCACTGGACGAATTGATTACTCCACAGGTATCTAGGATCACATTCCGGCGGCTGAGGTGCAGAAATGGGTTGTGTACTGCAGGTTCTTCTGTTGTGTATGTTGTGCTCCATCCGGGAATCAGCCATCTTTACTTGGCCACCTGTGAAGTCTGCCTTGTAGGAGTGGCATGGTTTAATCTATGAACTTTCCATCTTTATCTAATTTCTGTATATAATTAGTCAGCTGCCATGACAGAGTGGCTTTCTTGGATTAACGATGAGTTCACTTGTGCGTGTGTTGAGGCAGGTCACTGTGAGTGTGTGCGCGTATGGTTGAGATCCCACGATGTCCCCTTGTCCATCTTGTACATGCGCTGGCCGCCCGATCCAGTGTGTGTTGCATTCATATCAGGGAAGAACATTTGTACTTGTAGCGCTGCTGTTGAAGTTGTATGGTGATCCAGCAATGCCTGAGTCCATCCCAGGATGCTCAGGATGTTCCATGTTTATTACCCAGAATGGCCAGGATGCAGAGTTCTGTCAAGTATTTTTTTTTGTTTGACAGGAACAAGACTATTTATTCATTATTAGTAGCACGGTTTATACTCATCGATGAAATGTGCTGCCGGGCATTATATATCTTCCCACAAACAAAAGACTCTACATCAAAAGTCACTCTTGGCGAGGCAGCCTGAAACCTGATGCTTGCTCTTGTGACATCTGTGACTCGGGAGCAAACTCTTGGTGCGCGCACAAGAACCAAATGCTTGCTCCTGTCATAGCAAAATTCGTGGAGGTTGACGAATGGCTGGTAACCGTCCACAAGGCGGCCTAGCATATATGATCAAACTGACTGCACCTGGAGATGAACCGAGAATGAAATTCAACGCTCGTAAATGTACTCTTAAATTCATATCGCCTGCTCGGCGTATTGACATTGCGTTTGGTTAACTCGGTGATCATGTTTCAAATCACTTTGGTTTCTTTAAGGTTCACAATGCGAGGATTTTTTTTATTAGCATCATTTTTATACACCGCTGTGGATGAGGCGCATTGTGCTCTCGTAAATAATTCCGACCGCTGAAAAGAGACCGCATAGAAGCCCGTTAATCGAAATAGTCTTGGTACTGGTACATGAGCACCGGTGCTCCTATTTTTTTTAATATAATGGTATATTTTGGTCTCCACTTTTTATGAAAACAAATATATAACAAGATACATACATCTAGAATGTATGACAACAATTTTGTTTAAAAATATATTATATTTTGGGCTACACAAAAAATACAAATTTCTAATAAAACATACGTCTTATTTACTGTCAGTAGTTTGTTTTTTCCTTTAGTCAAAATGATTTTTTTACTAAAATTTCTCACAAATACATGTACCATGTACATGTACTATTCCCCCCAAAAAATCAATTCTTTTTAAAACATAAAAAGTATTGTTTTTATTTTTTCCAAAACGAAGTGAGCACTGGTGTACTCCCTCGCAAATAAGCTAAACACAAAATTAGCACGTGCAGTGGTAGCTAGTGTTGAAGTATATAAGTGGATTGCACTAGCATTTTCTATTAGTTCAGACTTTTAGTTGTGTTGGCTAGTGCATAGTCCGCGGTCGTAGCTGCACGTACGCGTCGACGTCGATCTGGGCGGCCGTTAATCAATTACATAAATCAAGTGACCGGTAGACGCTGTTGCAGGGCATGATCATTGCACCAGCGAGCGAGCTGTATGTTAGGTCTTCTTCGAGTCTTGCCCACACTACAGTGTACAGTACTCGCACACCTCACCTGGCCGCACGCATGCATACAGTGTTCTTTGCTAGCCGCAGCCGGTGGTTCCTCCGCCGCCATCGCCGAATCAATGCCATGTCCTAGCTATAGCTACCTCTTCCATTGCAGATGTGAGCTGCTAGCTGATCATCATCATGATCTACTAGCTGAGACGTCGCTCTCTCTCTCTCTCTCTGGCCATGCATGCATGGCATGGTCTAAATGCAACCGCTAATACTCGAAGATAGCTGGGCTCGCTTCATGTTACTATTTTATTTTACGAAAATTCCACCAATTTACTAAAATCATCAACAATAGTACAAAGGGACCAAAATTAATAAAAAAATGTCTATGAACCATCTAACAACGATTATAAACAAAAGCACGAGACGAAGGCGCATGGGCTTTAGGCTAGAAAAGTCTTACTCGGTGGTCTTTCTTAGGAGAAGTCGAAATCGCTGCACAATAGAGGGCAACCTCTATGATGACCTTCACTTTGGTGGTGGTGTGTGCAGGTTTTGTGCGGCGGCTGGGTTTGGGGGAAGAGGAGCTGCGGCGCCGTGGAGAGGGCGGCGGCTAGGGAGAGGGGTCGGCGGCGCCCAGGGGTAGGGAGAGGGCGGCGGCTAGGTCAGGGAGGGAGAGGGGTCGGCGGCTAGGTTAGGGAGGGAGAGGGGCCGACGGCTAGGTCAGGACCAGAGGGGCTCTGATACCATGTAGAAAGGAATTGGAGAATGCACAGCACCAATTGGGCCGGCTGCTCATGTATATATAGACAGACACATGTACAATTACAGGTACAACCCTGACAAAACACGGGGACCTATACCTAGTACAATATGTTACTCAACAACGATGGTTGTGTGCCCCGTGGCGACCATCGTGTTCCATGACCAACCGACGAGGATGTTATTTCGGTTCTCGACTAGTTTCATTGCTTAGAAAAACCTCATACGTGGTTACCTCAATTATACTATAAACTTCGATCCACTTTAACCGTGGGAGGTTTAGGCAATAAATCCGTGACAACTAAATCGGGTCAGAGGAAGTATCGTACTCCCTCCGTTCAATATTAGTACTGTTTTATATTAATATAAAAAAGATGGCGTTTTTGTCAGCTACTTTGAAAACATAATAACTCGTGACAAACTCCGTGAGAATCTAGTCCAAATGACTTGGATTTGTCTAAAATTCACATATATCTGTACACTAAAACGCATATAAATACATAAAAAACTAGATAAATCTAAGTCACTTCTTTCCCGCCCTTATCTGCGGACACGGGATAGTATGTTTCGATATTATCCATGAACGATGAATGCTTGGTACAAACTATTCTATTACTTCACAATTTTACATCATGGAAGATCAGTTCCTCAGGCTAGAAACTGATTGCTCGTCTCCATTATTTCCACCGCCAGAGACCAACCAATTCCTCTTGTAACTTGCGAGCATTATAAATACGGCACGCTGTTGTTTAGGCACGACGAGAAACAGAGCGATCGGCAGAGTAGAGCAGAGCAGCCATGGCCGCCTCTACTCCTAAACCCCACTCGTAGCTTGTGTACCCAATCCTGGACCGTGAAGATGAAGCTGGCCGTCGAGGTTGCGGACGCGTCGGACCTGTCCCCGAAGGACGGCACGGCCACCTGCAACGCCTTCGTCGAGGTCGAGTTCGACGGCCAGAAGCAGCGAACCGCCACCCGGCCCGGCGACCGCTCGCCGCAATGGAACCAGACGCTGCTCTTTGACGTCCGCGAGGATCCCGCCGACCCGGGACGGTTCCAGTCCGACATCCCGGCAGTTGAGGTGTCCGTGCTCCACGACCGCCGCCTCAGCGACCACAACGCGGTCCGCGCCAGCGTCTTCCTCGGCCGCGTGCGCCTCGCCGGCGACTCCGTGGCCCGGTCGCCCGGCGAGGCGGTGCTGCAGCGGTACCCGCTGGAGAAGCGCGGGCTGTTCTCGCGCGTGTCCGGGGACATCTCGCTACGGCTGTACATCCTCGACGAACGCGGTGATCGCGCCGCTCACGACGCCGCTGCTTCGAATGCTCCGATGAACGTCCAAGAACAGCAGGAGCAGCGTTCCGACCCCGCCGCAGAAAGCATGGACCCTGAGAGGATCGTCCGGAACGCCTTCGCCGCCGCCCGATCCGAGGCTCCGGCGGCCGAGTCCAGGGGAACAAGCACCCACCAGCAGCAGTCACGAGTCTTCCGCGCCGTGCCCTCTTCCTCGGAGCCTCGCCGCGCCACCCTGCACGCCGTGCCGAAACCCGCAGGAGGCGGGGCGGCGCCAGCCCCGGCACCAGGCTCCGCCTATGGCCTCGTGGAGACCAAGCCTCCCCTCCCGGCCAAGATGGGCCCGCGCTCCGGCGCGGCCAAGATCGCCTCCACCTACGACATGGTGGAGCCGATGAAGTACCTCTACGTGTCCGTCGTCAAGGCGCGGGACCTGCCGACCATGGACATCACCGGCTCGCTGGACCCCTACGTGGAGGTGAAGCTCGGCAACTTCAAGGGCGTGACGCGGCACCTGCAGAAGAACTCCAACCCGGTGTGGCGGCAGACGTTCGCCTTCTCCGGCGCGCACCTCCAGGCCAGCCAGATCGAGGTCATCGTCAAGGACAAGGACGTGGTCCAGGACGACTTCGTCGGCCGCGTCATCTTCGACATGTCCGACGTGCCCAGCAGGCTGCCGCCCGACTCCCCGCTCGCGCCGCAGTGGTACCGCCTCTCCGACGCCCACGGCAACAAGCTCCGCCACGGCAGCCACCACGGCTTCGGGGAGATCATGCTGGCGGTGTGGCTAGGCACGCAGGCCGACGAGGCGTTCCCGGAGGCGTGGCACTCGGACGCGCACTCGCTGTCGCAGGAAGGGCTCACCAACACGCGCGCCAAGGTGTACTACTCGCCCAAGCTCATCTACCTCAAGTTCAACGTCATCGCGGCGCAGGACCTGGTCGCCGCCGACAAGGACCGGCCGCTAGCGGCCACCATCACCAAGATCCAAATGGGGAACCAGATCCGTCGGACAAAGCCCCAGAGCGGGACGGCGAACCCGACGTGGAACGAGGAGTTCATGTTCGTCGCCTGCGAGCCGTTCGAGGATCCGCTGGTGGTGACCGTGGAGGAGAAGGCCCCTGGCCGCGACGAGCCCATTGGCCGCTTGATCATACCGGTCAATTCGCAGGTTCCACGCAACGACCTGGCGAAATCCATTGCCTCGAAATGGTTCAGCCTGTCGCGCGGGATGACGGTGGAGGAGGCGGCGGCGGACGTGACCACGAGCCTGAAGAACAGGGAGTCCTCCAAGACGTTCGCCAGCAAGATCCACCTGAAGATGAGCCTGGAGACGGCGTACCACGTGCTGGACGAGTCGACGCACTACTGCAGCGACCTGCAGCCGGCGGCGAAGAAGCTGCGGAAGAGCGCCATCGGCATCCTCGAGGTCGGCATCCTCAACGCGAGTGGCCTCGGCAACAAGAACGCGTACTGCGTGGCGAAGTACGGTGCCAAGTGGGTGCGCACGCGAACGCTGTCGGCCACGGCGACACCGCAGTGGAACGAGCAGTACACGTGGGAGGTGTTCGACCTCAGCACCGTCATCACCGTCGCCGTCTTTGACAACGCCAACCTCCACCACCACCACGGAGATGGAGGCAATAAGGACTCAAGGATAGGCAAGGTACGCGTCCGTCTCGCCACGCTGGAGTCCGACCGCGTGTACACGCACAACTACCCGCTGATGGCGCTGGGCCCGTCGGGGCTGAAGAAGACCGGCGAGCTGCACCTCGCCGTCCGGTTCACGTGCACGGCTTGGACCAACATGTTGGCGCAGTACGGCCGCCCGCTGCTGCCCAAGATGCACTACACGAACCCGATCCCGGTGCTGCAGCTGGACGCCCTCCGGTTCCAGGCGATGCAGATGGTGGTGATGCGTCTCGGCAGGTCGGAGCCGCCGCTGCGGAGGGAGGTGGTGGAGTACGTGCTGGACGTGGACTCGCACATGTTCAGCCTGCGCCGGAGCAAGGCCAACTTCAACCGGATCACCTCGCTCTTCTCGGGCGCCCTCGCCGTGGGCAAGTGGTTCGACGGCATCTGCAAGTGGAAGAACCCGCTGACGACCATCCTCGTCCACGTGCTCTTCTTGATACTGGTGTGCTATCCGGAGCTGATCCTGCCGACGGTGTTCCTCTACATGTTCATGATCGGTGTGTGGAACTACCGGCGGCGGCCGCGGAAGCCGCCGCACATGGACACCGTGATGTCTTACGCGGAGCTGGCCCACCCGGACGAGCTGGACGAGGAGTTCGACACGTTCCCGACCACCAAGCCTGGGGACGTTGTGAGGATGCGGTATGACCGGCTGCGGAGCGTCGCCGGCAGGGTGCAGACGGTGGTCGGTGACCTGGCCATGCAGGGGGAGCGCGCCCAGTCGTTGCTCGGTTGGCGGGACCCCAGGGCGTCGGCGATCTTCATCACGCTCTCGCTCGTTGTGGCCATCGTGCTCTACATAACGCCGTTCCAGGTGGTGGCCGTCGTCGCCGGCATGTACCTGCTCCGACACCCGAGGTTTAGGAGCAAGCAGCCGTCCGTGCCGTACAACTTCTACAAGCGGCTACCCGCCAAGGGTGACATGCTCATATGATCTAGAAAATCTCTTCTCTTCCCTCTTTTCAAGTTCTCGGACGGTTCTCGGAACAGTCACATCCACGAGTTGCGAAGTGGCGATGATCCTTACCATCCACCATGGATCAAATATCCAAGAGCTACACCTCGGTCACCTCCATGTTTTAAAACCCAAACATACATTCGCTCCTTAGATTTTCTTCTTATTTTGCATGCATAGAGTTACTAGTACCACGATCGAGAATTAAATAAATGTTCAATATATGTACTCCCTATGTCCTGAAAAAGATGTTGAAAGTTTATTCAAATTTGAATGAATCCAGAATGAATCTATATAGTAAGTAGTGTCTAGATATACTTGAATTTAGACAGGTATGCCACATACTTTTCGGGACAGAATGAGTATATACATTGCTCCATGAGACTGTACACTATTGATCAATCACTTTCTCCGTGTGTGTTCATCGTGTTCATCGTAGTCGGCAATCAGAAAATAAATGTGTTTGGAGTAGATACAGATATATACTTATAACATTCAGAAGCCTCCTTTGCAATAATTGAATTGAGTTCGCGGAAACTAACTACAGTAAAATTCACTACACGGGATGTGGTATATTCCATACTTTCTTTTTGTCTCCACACCACCATGTTTATGTGCAATGTGTAAAGGTATGGACCTTCTTCTTCTTCTTCTTCTTCTTCTTCTCCGTTGGATTCGTGTACCATGCGGAATAAAGTCGTTCAAGCCCAGAGGAATAAAGTTTGCTCCAATAATCCTAGCAAGAATCTATTTTTGTTTACAACCACCGTTGTTGATGCTGATGTTTGGTACATACTAGATATTCTCCAGATTCCCTTTTATCTTATCGACAAAGTAGCTGCACTGCCAACAATGTGGAGTATATACCTTCTGTCTTTGAAAAGTGGCTTTTCATAATCCAGATGAATTCCAGAGAGGCAACCGATTAATTAGGCACAGAAGTTGGATCTGTTGCTTCCTAGCTAATGTGGCCTGGGTCATTTCATGTCAAATTTACTTGATCTCAAGTGGCCAGTCTATGCATGATCTCAAGTAGGCACAGAAGTTCGATTTGGCCCTTATAGAATCGTGATCAACTAAAGCTAGTTACTCCCTCCATTTCAAAATATAAGATGTTTTAGCTTTGTGAAGCAAATGTATCTAGACTACTTTTAGTATGTAGATTCACTCAGGTTTAGAGTAAATCTAGACACTAAAAGAAGTCTAGATACGTTTTCTTTACAAACCTAAAACATCTTATATTTTGAAGTGGAGGGAGTACATATCAATCATAGCCGTTAGGACTTGCATGTTTTTTATCATCCGAGTGGCATTGACATTTCTTTTCATACACCAACTAGCTAGTAATAGTATGGTTGCGGTGCAAGGAATCAAAAGGTTGTCCTGATTGGGCAATGGAAACATCATTCAGAAGAGAGTGCATGGTACTGGTACAGCAATCAGCATTGCCCTCCCTCATCGATCATTTGAGTTGGCCGCAAGAAGAGGTTTCTTTCCCTCGCCTTCTTCATTAGTAGTCAGGACCATCAATCGAGCAGCATTGATCTCATCACATAAATTGTTATGGTTGAGATGGTCCTGAAACTGACACAGCAACCACGATTGAAACTTTGATCAGTGATTGATGCTGATGGTGCAGTCACTATATATAGGGATATGTGCAGTTTGTTAATTTTGTCAAACAATGTCGTACATTCATCTGTTTATGCACAAGGTGAAGAAGGGGCAGGTTGAAGTAAATATGCCCAGCTAACACTAGTAGAAAACAGGACTCTAGTTCCGGTTTGTAAGAGGCTTTAGTCCCGGATTGCAATTCGGGACTAAAGGTTAGGCCTTTAGTCCCGGTTCTGTTACAAACCGGGACTAGATTGTCTCCACGTGGCCCCACTGCCGTGCTGGGCTGGAGGATCTTTAGTCCCGATTCGTAATAAATAAGAGTAGAAATGTATAAAAGGCTGTCATTTTCCACATTCAAAATCATAGAGTATCTTGCAGGAGACAACTAAAATAGTTCAAACATGAACTCATCAAAATAATACATGTCAGTAGATTTCTTCATTGTGATGCATTTTGTGAAACTTGGATTCAGGCTCCAAGACTTCATGTAGATCAGGAATCACTATTTGATCATCACCACACAGTAGGTGATAAAATTATCCTGGTGCCACTGTTCAATAAATCATCCGATATGCCGATTAATCATCCGATTTATCGCTACTCGAGGGTGGCCGAGATGCCGATTTTTTGATTTATCATCCGATTTTCTGATTTATCGCCCGATAAATTGTAGGGGTTCGTAGCATGGAAAACAAAAAATTTCTATCGCATGCAAACAAACAAGCCAAGATCTATCTACTAGATTGTAGCAACGAGTCGATGGAATAACTTACCCTCGAAGATTCCAAAGCGTTTAACGAGAGCAGATTCTCGTGGGTGATGTAGTCGTACTCTTCCCGATCTCAAGATCGCGTAGACGATCCTTCCGGCGCTGCGTTCCGGCAGCGCTCCCGCAGTCGGTCACACGTTCGGTACTCGACGAAGACCTTCCTCTCCCTTGTTCCAGCAGGCAGCGGAGGTTGTAGCACTCTCCTCGCGATTCCGGCAGCACAACGGCGTGGTACCGGAAATAGAGGGAAGATCCCGCAGGGCTTCACCTTAAGCCGGAGCGAGTATGGTGGATTATGAGAGAGGGCTATTAGTGGTCTAGAGATTAGACACACCAATTAGAAGGCTCTAAACCGCAGGCTAAAGCAATTAGAAGCTCTAAACCAAAACGGCTCTAAACCGGAGATTAGAGGTAGAAACTTGTGTGTCTAGAGGAGGGGGCCCTGCCCCTCCTTTTATAGGTGGGGAGGCGCGGCCAGGGGAGGGGAGTCCCTCCCCAAGTCGGCCTTGGGTGGCGCGCCGGCTTGGGGAGGAGACTCCTCCCTCAAGTCGGTTCCCAACTCCTCTTGCTTGTTTCCCACAGTTTCTTGTTTTAGCCGTTTGACTTTCAAACTGGACATTTGACTTTTCTGTTTTAGGATTCAATTTAATACTTTATTTGGGACAGCAAGAACACTTAGTACATGATGCAATCATTCCAATATGTAATGACACATTCATGTACCCCTCCCCCCTCTCGGAGTGCCGGACATTCCGGAACCTTCTAGAACATTCACCCGAATCATTTCCGAACTCCGAAACGGGACTTTCTTTATATGAATCTTATTCTCCGGACCATTCCGGATCACCTCGTGATATCCCGGATCCCATCCGGGACTCCGAACAACATTCGGTCTCTTTCTCATAATACCATAACTACTCAAAACAACGTTGAATCCTTAAGTGTGTCTCCCTACGGTTCGTGAATTATGCGGACATGATCGAGACACTTCTCCGAACAATAACCAATAGAGGAATCTGGAAATTCATATGGCTCCCACATATTTCTACGATTACTTTGCGATCGAATGAACCACTTACATACGATACCAATTTCCCTTTGTCTCACGATATGTTACTTATCCGAGGTTATGATCGTCGGTATCTCTGCATACCTAGTTCAACCTCGTTACTGATAAGTACTCTTTTCTCGTTCCCGTGATATGTGATCCCTTGTGAGCCAGTCACATGCTTGCAAGCTAATTGGATGACATTTCACCGAGAGGGCCCAGAGAATATCTATCCGTCATATGGATGGACAAATCCCACTCTTGATCCATGTGTCTCAACCAATACTTTCCGAACACTCAATGCCACCTTTATAGCCACCCAGTTACGATGTGGTGTTTGATGTCATCAAAGCATCCATCCGGTAAAGGTGATATGCATGATCTCATGGTCGAAGGAATTAGGTTACTATGTATCAGAAAGCATATAGCAATTGAACTATTGAAATGACTTGATCTTTATGCTACGCTTATCTATAGGAGTATGTCCACCATATCATTCTCCTAACGATATGATCTTGTTGTTGATAACATCTGAATGTTCATGATAGGGAAACCACAATCATTTATCAACCAACAAGCTAGTGAAGTATAGAGGCTATACTAGGGACTTCAAATTAAGTTTACAAATCACACAAGTATTAATGTTTCCCTGTTAATACTATTATAGCATGAATGTAAACATTTATCATAAACACAAAGATATAATAATAACTACATTTATTATTGCCTCTAGGGCATATCTCCAACAGTCTCCCACTTGCACTAGAGTCATCTAATCTAGATTACATGGTAATATACCGAACACCCATGGCAGTTTGGTGTTGGTCATGTTTTGCCCTCGGGAGAGGTTTAGTCAACGGATCCGCCACATTCAGATCTGTGTGTACTTTGCAAATCTTTATATCCCCATCCTGGATATGTTCTCGAATAGCGTGAAAACGTAGCTTGATATGCTTCAGCTTCTTGTGTGACCTTGGTTCTTGCGCATTGGCTATGGCGCCCATGTTATCACAGTAGATAGACATTGGGTCCAGCGCACTAGGAACCACACCCAGCTCTGTAATGAACTCTTTCATCCATATCGCTTCTTGTGAAGCCTCCGAAGCAGCCATGTATTCCGATTCAGTTGAAGATCTCGCCACAACGCTTTGCTTTGCACTCCTCCAGCTAACTGCTGCACCATTCAAAATAAATACGTATCCAGATTGTGATTTAGAATCATCCGGATCGGTGTTCCAACTAGCATCGGTGTAACCATTAACAACGAGCTGTTCATCACCTCCATAAGAAAGAACCATATCCTTAGTTCTTCTCAAGTACTTAAGGATGTTTTTGACCGCTGTCCAATGATCCACTCCTGGATCACTTTGATATCTGCTAGTTAGACTAACAGCATATGCGATGTCGGGTCTAGTACATAGCATGGCATACATTAGAGATCCTATGGCTGATGCATAGGGAGTCTTACTCATCCTTTCTCTATCTTCTGCCGATGTCAGACTTTGAGTTTTACTCAAGGTCGTATTGGGCAACATGGGCAAGAACCCTTTCTTGCTTTCTTCCATTCCAAACCTCTTTAGAACTTTGTCCAAATATGTATTCTGTGACAATGATATTTGGCGTTTCGATCTATCTCTATAAATCTTTATGCCTAATATGTAAGCTGCTTCGCCAAGATCCTTCATTGAAAAACTATTATTCAAATATTCTTTGACACTATTAAGAAGGTCTACATCATTCCCAATCAACAATATGTCATCCACATATAGTATTAAGAATGCTACAGAGCTCCCACTCACTTTCTTGTAAATACAAGCTTCTCCATAAGTTTGTATAAAACCAAAACTTTTGATTACCTTATCAAAACGTTGATTCCAACTTCGGGATGCTTGCTTCAATCCATAGATGGACCGTTGAAGTTTGCATACCTTGTTAGCATCTTTAGGATCGACAAAACCTTTGGGTTGCATCATATACAACTCTTCATCAATATCTCCATTGAGGAATGCTGTTTTGACATCCATCTGCCATATCTCATAATCATAATATGCAGCGATTGCTAACATAATCCTCACAGACTTTAGCTTCGCTACCGGTGAGAAAGTCTCATCGTAGTCAACTCCTTGAATTTGTCGAAACCCTTTTGCGACAAGTCGAGCTTTATAGACAGTAACATTACCATCAGCATCTGTTTTCTTCTTGAAAATCCATTTGTTCTCGACAGCCTTTCGGCCATTCGGTAAGTCCACCAAAGTCCATACTTGGTTTTCGTACATGGATCCAATCTCGGATTTCATGGCTTCTTGCCATTTATTGGAATCTGGGCTCATCATCGCTTCCTCATATGTCTCGGGGTCATCGGTGTTGTCCACCAACATGACACTCATAACGGGATCATACCAATCTGGAGTGGTACGAGTTCTCGTTGACCTCCGAGGCTCTGTAGCAACTTCAACTGAAGTTTCATGATCACCATCATTAGCTCCCTCTCTAATTGGTGCAGGCACCACAGGAACTTCTTCTGGTGCTGCGCTACTCGCAATTTCGAGAGAAGGTTCGACAACCTCGTCGAGTTCTACTTTCCTTCCAGTCACTTCTTTCGAGAGAAATTCCTTCTCTAGAAAGGATCCATTCTTGGCAACGAAGATTTTGCCTTCGGATCTATGATAGAAGGTATACCCAATAGTTTCCTTCGGGTATCCTATGAAGACGCATTTTTCCGCTTTGGGTTCAAGCTTGTCCGGCTGTAACTTCTTTACATAGGCTTCGCATCCCCAAACTTTAAGGAACGACAATTTAGGTTTCTTCCCAAACCATAATTCATACGGTGTCGTTTCAACGGATTTAGATGGTGCCCTATTTAAAGTGAATGCGGCTGTTTCTAATGCATAACCCCAAAATGATAGCGGTAAATCTGTAAGTGACATCATAGAACGAACCATATCTAAGAGAGTTCGATTACGACGTTCGGACACACCATTACGCTGTGGTGTTCCCGGCGGTGTCAACTGTGAAAGTATTCCGCATTTCTTCAAATGCTCGCCAAACTCGTAACTTAGATATTCACCTCCACGATCAGAACGTAGAAATTTAATCTTCTTGTTACGTTGATTCTCTACCTCACTTTGAAACTCCTTAAACTTCTCGAAAGTTTCGGACTTATGTTTCATGAAATAGATATACCCATATCTACTCAAATCATCCGTGAAGGTAAGAACATAACGATAACCACCGCGCGATGCTACACTCATTGGACCACACACATCGGTATGTATAATTTCCAATAAGTCCGTAGCTCGCTCCATCATACCAGAAAATGGAGTCTTAGTCATTTTTCCCATCAGACATGCTTCGCATCTTTCAAGTGATTCAAAATCAAGTGATTCAAGAAGTCCATCGGAATGGAGTTTCTTCATACGCTTCACTCCAATGTGACCAAGACGACAGTGCCACATATAGGTCGAATTATCGCTTGATTTCAAACGTTTAGCCTCAATGTTGTTGATATGTGTATTTCCACTATCGAGATTCAATAAGAATAGACCATCTATCAAAGGTGCATGTGCATAAAACATATTACTCATATAAATCGAACAACCATTATTCTCTGATTTAAACAAGTAACCGTCTCGCAATAAACAAGATCCCGATATAATGTTCATGCTTAACACAGGCACTAAATAACAATTATTTAAGTATAAAACTAATACCGATGGTAGATGAAGGGGTAGCGTGCCGACCGCGATCACATCAACCTTTGATCCGTTTCCCACGCGCATCGTCACCTCGTTCTTCGCTAGCTTCCGTTTATTCTGCAGCACCTGTTTCGAGTTACAAATATGAGCAACCGAACCAGTATCAAATACCCAGGCACTACTACGAGTACTAGTGAGATACACATCAATAACATGTATATCAGATATACCTTTCTTCTTGATGTTGCCGTTCTTCAAATCCGCCAAGTACTTTGGGCAATTCCGGCACTCAGTATCAGGCTTAGGTCCAGCCTTCGTCTTCTTCGCCGGCGTGGTAACTTTCTTACCACCCTTCTTGAAGTGTCCCTTTTGCTTAGACTTGCCTTTCTTGAATTTGGTGGTCTTATTGACCAACAACACTTGGTGCTCTTTCTTAATCTCCACTTCTGCAGATTTCAACATGGCAAAGAGTTCTGGCAACGTCTTGTTCATGTTCTGCATGTTGTAGTTCATCACAAGTTCTTGTAACTTGGTGGTAGTGATTGGAGGACACGGTAAATCCCCAAAGCATTAGGAATCACAATACCCAAGCTTTGAAGTTTGTTTGCGTGCCCAGACATCTTAAGCACATGCTCACTGACGGAGCTGCCCTCTTCCATCTTGCAGTTAAAGAACTTTTCAGAAGCTTCATAACTTTCAATTGCCGCATGAGTCTCAAAAATCAATTTGAGATCCTCGACAATATCATATGGGTCTGAATCCTCAAACCTTTTCTGAAGCTCCGATTCCAAACCATACAAGATAGCACACTGAACTATGGAGTACTGATTCTTCCGAGCGAGGTAAACATTCTTTACTTCATCAGGAGCATCATCTGCAGGTGGGTCACCCAGCGGTGCATCCAGCACATAGGTCAAATTACTAGCTGTGAGGACAATCCTCAAATTGCGGAACCAATCCGCGAAGTTGCTTCCATTGTTTTTCAACTTTTCTTTCTCTAGGAACGCATTAAAATTGATGGTAGGGGCTGCCATTGATCTACAACATATTTGCAATAGTTTAGACTAAGTTTATGACAAATTGAGTTCAAATTAATGAAATTAAACTAGGTGAACTCCCACTCAAAACAATATCCCTCACATTGTTTTAGTGATCACACGAACCAAATCCACCATACCAACACCGATCATCACGAGAGTTGATATAGCTTCAATGGTGAACAATCGACATGTTCATCATATCTACTATATGATTCATGCTTTACCTTTCGGTGATCCGTGTTCCGAGACCATGTCTGTACATGCTAGGCTCGTCAAGATCAAACCTTAGTTTCTGCATGAGCAAATCTGGCTTGCTCACGTTGTATACACTTGCAGAATCTAGCACACCCGATCATCACGTGGTGCTTCGAAACAACAAGCTTTAGCAACGGTGCTAACTAAGGGTGAACACTTTATGATTTGAAATTGATGTGCATGAGGGATCATCTTATAATGCTACCGTCGTCTACTAAGCAATACAAGATGCATAAAGGATTAACATCACATGCAATTCAATATATATGTGATATGATATGGCCTTTCTTCTTTGTGCTTCCGATCTCCATCTTCAAGCACGAACATGATCTCCATCATCACCGGCATTGCATCAAGGTCAATGATGCTTCTCCATGGTTGTCGTCCACCGGCTTCAACTATTACAACTACTTTGAATAGACACGCGGGTCTTAACATAAATTAAAGACAACCATATGGCTCCTGCCGGTTGCCAACTTACAATAAGGAACATTGCATACATCAAATATAATCACAATCATGGCCATATCACATCACTGCACACCCCTGCAAAACAAAGTTAGACGCCTCTACTTTCTTTGCATATTTTACGTGGTTTGGGGCTTTCAATAAGTGTCGTTCTAACTTACGAACAAGAACCACAACATTGATACTAGAATTGTTGATCACCCGTTGTAAATTGGATCTTAACTATGCTAGGAGAAACAGGCACCCGCAAAGCCACTTATGCAGTACAAGTTGCATGTCAAGCGTGGAGCAAGTCTCATGAACGATGTCATGTAAGGTTAGCCCGGTCCGCTTCATCCCAACATACCGCAAGATGCAAAGTACACAAGAAGTAATCGACAATAAAAGCATCAATGCCCACAATGACCATTGTGTTCTACTCGTGCAACAGATCTACATATAGACACGGCTCTGATACCACTGTAGGGGTTCGTAGCATGGAAAACAAAAATTTTCTATCGCATACAAACAAACAAGCCAAGATCTATCTACTAGATTGTAGCAACGAGTCGATGGAATAACTTACCCTCGAAGATTCCAAAGCGTTTAACGAGAGCAGATTCTCGTGGGTGATGTAGTCGTACTCTTCCCGATCTCAAGATCGCGTAGACGATCCTTCCGGCGCTGCGTTCCGGCAGCGCTCCCGCAGTCGGTCACACGTTCGGTACTCGACGAAGACCTTCCTCTCCCTTGTTCCAGCAGGCAGCGGAGGTTGTAGCACTCTCCTCGCGATTCCGGCAGCACAACGGCGTGGTACCGGAAATAGAGGGAAGATCCCGCAGGGCTTCACCTTAAGCCGTAGCGAGTATGGTGGATTATGAGAGAGGGCTATTAGTGGTCTAGAGATTAGACACACCAATTAGAAGGCTCTAAACCGCAGGCTAAAGCAATTAGAAGCTCTAAACCAAAACGGCTCTAAACCGGAGATTAGAGGTAGAAACTTGTGTGTCTAGAGGAGGGGGCCCTGCCCCTCCTTTTATAGGTGGGGAGGCGCGGCCAGGGGAGGGGAGTCCCTCCCCAAGTCGGCCTTGGGTGGCGCGCCGGCTTGGGGAGGAGACTCCTCCCTCAAGTCGGTTCCCAACTCCTCTTGCTTGTTTCCCACAGTTTCTTGTTTTAGCCGTTTGACTTTCAAACTGGACATTTGACTTTTCTGTTTTAGGATTCAATTTAATCCTTTATTTGGGACAGCAAGAACACTTAGTACATGATGCAATCATTCCAATATGTAATGACACATTCATGTACCCCTCCCCCCTCCCGGAGTGCCGGACATTCCGGAACCTTCTAGAACATTCACCCGAATCATTTCCGAACTCCGAAACGGGACTTTCTTTATATGAATCTTATTCTCCGGACCATTCCGGATCACCTCGTGATATCCCGGATCCCATCCGGGACTCCGAACAACATTCGGTCTCTTTCTCATAATACCATAACTACTCAAAACAACGTCGAATCCTTAAGTGTGTCTCCCTACGGTTCGTGAATTATGCGGACATGATCGAGACACTTCTCCGAACAATAACCAATAGAGGAATCTGGAAATTCATATGGCTCCCACATATTTCTACGATTACTTTGCGATCGAATGAACCACTTACATACGATACCAATTTCCCTTTGTCTCACGATATGTTACTTATCCGAGGTTATGATCGTCGGTATCTCTGCATACCTAGTTCAACCTCGTTACTGATAAGTACTCTTTTCTCGTTCCCGTGATATGTGATCCCTTGTGAGCCAGTCACATGCTTGCAAGCTAATTGGATGACATTTCACCGAGAGGGCCCAGAGAATATCTATCCGTCATATGGATGGACAAATCCCACTCTTGATCCATGTGTCTCAACCAATACTTTCCGAACACTCAATGCCACCTTTATAGCCACCCAATTACGGTGTGGTGTTTGATGTCATCAAAGCATCCATCCGGTAAAGGTGATATGCATGATCTCATGGTCGAAGGAATTAGGTTACTATGTATCAGAAAGCATATAGCAATTGAACTATTGAAATGACTTGATCTTTATGCTACGCTTATCTATAGGAGTATGTCCACCATATCATTCTCCTAACGATATGATCTTGTTGTTGATAACATCTCAATGTTCATGATAGGGAAACCACAATCATTTATCAACCAACAAGCTAGTGAAGTATAGATGCTATACTAGGGACTTCAAATTAAGTTTACAAATCACACAAGTATTAATGTTTCCCTGTTAATACTATTATAGCATGAATGTAAACATTTATCATAAACACAAAGATATAATAATAACTACATTTATTATTGCCTCTAGGGCATATCTCCAACATAAATCGGCCGATACGCTGAAAAATCGCCAATTTTTAGCCGACCGATAAATTACCGATAAGCGATATCCTTAACATTGCCTGGTGCTGTGTTGTAAAATGACCCTGGAGGTGCACTTGCATTTGCAGCAACATCATGCCCCTTAGCTTCATTTGTTTTGCTTTTGTTCCTTGTTCCTCCTCCTGTTGTTCCTCCTCTTCCTCTTAATACACCTCTACCTCTAGTTTTTAGCTCGAATTCCAGTTGTTCTTGCATGGATATTTCGTTTGATATTACAGAAAGAATTTGTTAATCTTCGTGTTCCTTGTTTTATCGCATGGATATTCATATACTAAACTGATAAAGTTAGCTAGATCTGACTTGAACCACAAAAGTTACAAAAAATAGCTAATAGTAGACCAGTTGCAGTAATCGCCTGCTACAGAATGCTACAGAACATAAAATAAATTAGACTACACTGAACAGATTTTTTGTCTAAATCATAACCACTTGATAAAGCACAACCACACCAGAATCAGGAAAGAAATATTGATGAAACATGTTGAAGAGGTCATCAAGCAGCAAAAGAAACAAGTGCAACACTACTTAAAATTGTAAACTTAACACGAAAGAATGTGAACTGTATTCCATCAAGCAATTATTGGAAATTAACTTGGTTTTGTTGTAACCAATATGTGAAGGCATGCTATTACCTGTAGTATAGACGCTTTCAAATGGGTGATAGTGAGAAAAGTCGTAGGTCTCAAATAGTTCCTTGAACTGTAATGACTCAAGATGGACCATAAAAATGGAGCCAAATGTCCACAGAAACACCACATTATTTTCCTCGGAAATAGCTAGTACTATTATGCTCAGTGTCTTGAGGGAAAGTAGTTTATCCAGTTCAATAGTTCTTCCAAGTTCCCATGATGCAACACCATCACAATCAGTCTTCTTCCACAACTGGAGGATGCTGCCTGTGAGGAGGAGTAAACCAAGGCCACCACCCTCTGCCCGCACAATCCAGAATTGGCCATGCTCAAGTATATGCGCTGGCACCCATACCACGGCTAGACTTTGCTTTATCAAATCAAACTCGAGAATTCCATCAAAACTCCAAGTAAAAAGTATCCAGTAAATGGAATTCCCAGCAAGCACAGCCGGTTTATCAGGAAAAACTGCAGAAAACTCAGCCAGAAGGGGCATTGCTGCGATGAGATCACCCCATAAGCCAGTCTCTGATGAGTAAACACAGGCGAGAGCTTGTTTTTCGTTGTTGGCTACCGTTGTCAAGACCACCTGGAAGTGGGAGTCTCCGCCAGTCACTGTCTTCTTCGCTGCAAGCCCCGAGGGAATGGCGATGCGGTGCTTGTCGCCGGTGACGGGGTCCCACACAAGGAAACAGAGCTGCGTCGGGTTGAAGACCAGTACGAGGCCATGGCGGCATCCAAGGGACCAGAAGAGGTCGCCGTGCTGCGACTGCAAGGAGAAGCGGCCAGGCGGTACACGATTGGGGGCCTCCAGACTCCAGAGTAGGTCGGAAGGAATAGGAATGCCCCTCGAAGAATGAAAAGGAAACAAGGATGATGGCTAGCTGGTGGTAAAAACGAACAATTGGCGGCAATTCGTCTGGAAATTCGAACGAAAACTGAAACCTTGCATTGGCCTATGGTCTATAAATAGCACCGGAGGTCGAGCTCACCGCGTGCGGGGACACGTGTGACTTAGACTTTGACTTTGTCGAGGAGAGGAGCCCGGCGGCTCCGAGTCTTCGGGCTAGCTCGATCTTGTCCGGCGTCGATGCGGGATCCATCCCGGCGCGCCAAGGTATGATGTGTTTCTTTTCATTTGTGGATCATTCGATCGGTTCCATGCATGGAGGAATATAGCTTCTAGTACTATTACTTGTGTTGGGAGTATATATTTTCTTTCCGGAGGAGGCTAAGGAATGAAAGGAAAATAAATAAATGCAGAGAGAGAGAGGGGGAAGGGATGGATCGATCTAGTAGAAAAGGAAAAAAAGAGGCATGAAGAAAACGGATCGCCGCAGCAGGCCGGACTCCATCGCATTCTTCTTCTTTTACCACGTGCGATCGATCACTAGTGCAAACCGTCTCATGTGTCCCCATCAGGGACGGGGCAATCGGGACTAAAACCCTAACCTTTAGTTCCGGTTTCCCCACGAATCGGGACAAAACAGTGTACACGTGGCCGCTGTTCCGCGCGAGGGGGGAGGAACAACCGTTCCGGTTCGTAACACGAACCGGGACAAATAACCCTCTGCCACGGCAGAGAATTCATTTTGGCAACTTCTTTTGCCGCGACAGCATTTTGGCCACTTTTTATGCCGCGGCACAGAATTTATTTATGTTGTTTTGTTTTTTATTTTGTGTTTTGCACTCATCAATGAAGGAACCATTATATTACACAAGATCATCATGATAATATAGATCCAAGTATCAAACATATTATATTCGATACACGTATTTTATGCACTACATACAAAATAAGCTCTTTGTACAATCCCTATTGCCTATACACACCCGCATAGTATTCTCCTTTTGGGTCTAGAACTTCTACATCCAAGAATCCCGCCAATTCATTCTGAATTGCTCGTACGCGATCCTTTGGCAGAAGACCGCCCCGTAAACGATCAAGCTGATTTAAAAAAGGAGTCAATCTATATGAATGAAACTAAACACAATTTGATGGTAATAAAAAACTATAAAAATTGTTTACGTACGTGGAGTTGCTTTAAATTTCTTCCTTTCTCACAACACGTCTGACGGATGAACTCGCAAACATAATATCCACATAAGTTGTTCCCTGGTCCCCGCGCCAGGCACTTTACGAGAACATAGTTTAATCAAAATAATAATCAAGCATGATAACAATGATATCAAAACTAGAATCAAAGAGATGCACGGATATAGCTAGTGGTGCTTACATCTAGTGGTTTAAATGTAAGCTTCTCTTTCCAAACACCCCTAGCCTTCTTGGTGAACCGTTTCCAAGCGCTGCCCGACGAAGAAAACGAATAAAAAAAGTTATTAATTACTTGATATCATAAAATTCACAAACGTTACCGATATAGTGTCGTAATGATTAGAATTACCGCCGGAGAATCATCTGCATGTCCTTCCACGTCCCAAGGGGTTTATGTTTCGAGTCCATGACTAGTACCCGCCCTTTGTCAGATTGAATGATTAACAGAATATAGTGGAAGCTGCGCATGCATAACTCATCAATTATATACTTAACGTCGAGTAAGCGAAATAGAAAAGTGTATACAAGACAATAACACTCACTCGAAGTTGTAAGGAAATAGTATTTCCCTTCTAGTTTCTTAAAACCTTAACGCGTGTACGATATTATCCTCCGTATCCTAGGGGTTTGTTTTGAGATTAGCTTGATGAACCCAATATGGGTCAACGAACCCAATGTCATAGATTTATCCTTTGCTGCATTGGAGAATCTTCATTCTGCATATTATAGTATGATTATATACATGCAATAAACGAGGTGAGATAGCTAGAGACTAAATTAATTACAGAATTAGTACTTACAGACAATAGGCACCGATGATCGATTTGTCCAAGGCGTCTTGATTGAATAATTGAAATAGTTCAACAAATTCAATGGCTATCATGTCATCTACTTCTTTCCCATAATGCTTTTTTGTAACCCTCAGCATTATCCAGTTAGCCCTGGCCTTTGTGGCATGCATGTATCAGTTATGCAATCTTCGCATTTTTGTTGGAAGATTCTTTACCTTCTCAGGTTTGACGAGAGGTTTTCCGTACTGGTATTTGTACGCTACTTCACCCACCGGGAAGTACTGTAACTGGGATAAGTAGTGGACAATACTCATACCTTGAGCAGCGGCAGGTTCTTCATATAGTGCAACTACATCTGGATCATACTACTCTTCGGCCGCATATTTGCTCGACCCCACATTGGTATGGGAAATCACCTTGAGAGGGGCGCAAGATTGTTTTGTTTGTTCTCCGAGCTGGGCAACAAATTTCCCGCTTGCACCAGTACTGCTCTTCGACAATTGTTGTGCCGCATGTGACTTGAGAATAGAGCGCTCATAGTCTGATGACAACTTTGGCTCGGGTTGGTGAAGGCCCTTTAGCATTTTGAACACTCGGGCTTTTTATTCTTTGGTGCTGGAGAACTCTGGCTCTTTCGGTCGCCTCAGATTAGTGAAAAACTCTTTCGTTTCGCCGCAATGATCGCCGTAGTCTCCTCTTCAGTACAGTCATAAGCTCTCTTGGGAGGAACCTTTGGTACTTTTGGAAGAGGCTATTATTTACGTGTCGGCGACCGCTTACCACTCCGTAGAGTAGCGGTGGTACGCTTACGCTTTTTTTCCTGAGGCGCCGGCGATGGCTGCGCCGGAGACTGGTGAGGCGACGGAGACGGGTGAGGCAACGGAGCCGGGTGAGGATGGGCGAGGCGACGAAGACGGCTGCCGCGGCGGCGACGACCGCGCTAGAGACGGGTGAGGCGGCGGCGAAGATGGCCTTGGCGTGTGATTTGGAAGCCGATACATTCCTTTGGCCATAGAATGGTGATGTTTGTTGCTTCTCCCAGTTCACTCACATCCCCTTCACCTGCAGGGTAGTCAAGCTTCAAACCTTGAAAGGTGGGCATGATTTTATCCACCCCGACAACAGCGTAGCCCTGTGGAACCGGACGACAATGGTAAGTTGGTGCGGGTCCAATTGGTAAGGCATAGCCGACCGCCACCTTCATTGATATGTTCACAACTTTGACATGTACATCGCAGTGTGTCATCTGTGTGATATCATCCACTGGGTAGCCAACACGAGCCATCGTCGGTGCACCATCGTCATCGTCATCACCCGGGACCTCGGTGGAAGCCACACTGCTTTTTCGATTATTCGATAGGCCGGTAGCATCGAATGCAGGTTCTACCACCATGTGCTGCTGAGATGGGACGGTAGTACCTTGCTGGCTAAGTGCGTTAATTTGATCTTGTTGTTGCTTTATTTGTTCTTCAATTATACGCATTTGCTCCTTCTGAATATCTGCTTCAACTTTCGCCTTGTCCTTTCTCCTCTTACGGCTTCTATCAGGATATTTCTTCCTCCCTTCGGGAAACCCAGTGCTCCATGGTTGGGAGCCTATTGTGCCTCGTGTTCGTCCATCATGTTCCTTATTCCCAAGGGCGAGTGTGAGCTCATCATTCTATCTATCGGGAATGAATTAAATTATATTTTTATATATTAATTTGGAATTTAGAAAAACTTTAAACATAAAAAGTGTATGAATTTGAATAACTAATTGAGAACCTTTCACGCCCTCTCACACCGATCCTCGAAGAAGGCTTCCCAAGTCGGGAAATAGTCGGGATGCCAGTCGGGATTCCTCCGTTGCTACGACATGAGCTCGAAGTAGTAGTGGTTCATGATGGCCATCCGGCGCGCCACACCTAGAGGGACAGGGGGAACCGGCATGCCTCCGGCGCTCAGCATCCAGCCGACGAGGACGCAGTAGCCCGATGAGCAGGGGTAGTTTGAGGAGCAAAGCGCCTCCGCCTCCCTGGGGGTTAGTCGTACGGTGGAAGCCATGGGAAAGAGTGATGAGATTTCAGATATGAGTCTAGAGATATGCAATGACAATGGAGGCCAATCCTACATATATGTAGTAAGAAATGGCGGGAAGAAAACTGTGGGAAGAAATGGAGGGAATAAAAATGGCGGGAATAAATGGCGGGAATAAATGGCGGGAAGACAGAGGCGTGATTTTTTATCAACCGGGACTAAAGGGGCTTATTTTTTACCAAGAAACCGGACCCACTTTCTACCGATTCGGCAGACATTTGTCCTTTTTACCCGGGATGGACAGAAAGGTTTGAGATATCCCGGTTGGGAGATAGTCCATGTAAGGTGGTCTAGTATTTTAGAAAAATGGGACGATAGCATTCCGAAACAACATTTTGGTGGTTGCTTCACAAAACGACTCGTTTTTTTTGCTCGAAAAATGGAAAATGGCATTTCCGTGCGACGAAAAGGAAAACTTCCTCCTGCAACATTGTTCTCCATCCCAATGTCCACATGCATGCATAATATGGGCACAGTATCACAAATTATGCCACGATTCAGCACATAACATCGGTCAAAGCCATGAAACCTCAAAAATGATAGGTCATTTTGTGAAGGTTTTTTCGAGACATGATCAATATACCAAGTCTGGTATTTTTCCTTGCAACTATGTCACATAATATGACACCACGCGAAGGATTTACATTATTCGGACTTTTTTTGAATTTCTTATGCCTATTTTGAATTTTTCCATTTTCGAACTATGGTCGAACCGGCGTGCATGAAGATAGGGGACGAGCATCGTTAGAACTTGCATCTATGAAAAAACCACATATTGCGAGTCTAAAAATGATTTTTTCAAAAAATCACGGGCGTTAGATCATGTACCTATAGTACAAACCGAACCCACTTCCTACCGTTTCGGCAGACATTTGTCCTTTTTACCCGGGATGGACGAAAAGGTTTGAGATATCCCGGTTGGGAGATAGTCCATGTAAGGTGGTCCAGTATTTTTGAAAAATGGGACGGTAGCATTCCGAAACAGCATTTTGGTGGTTGCTTCACAAAACGACCCGTTTTTTGCGCTCAGAAAATGAAAAATGGCTTTTCCGTGCAACGAAAAGGAAAACTTCCTCCTGCAACATTGTTCTTCATCCCAATGTCCACATGCATGCATAATATGGGCACAACATCACAAACTATGCCGCGATTCAGCACATAACATCGGTTATTTGGACCGAAAGCCATGAAACCTCGAACATGATAGGTGAGGCTGAGGTGTGCAACCTATAAATAGAGGAAAAGGGTTCATCTTTAGTCCCGATTGGAGGGATTTCGGCAGGCTGGGCCAGGCAACACTAATGATAGGGGCGAGTGTCGACATTATGTCGTCCGGCTTGTACCTTGTCCCGGATGGTGTCACCAACCGGGACTAAAGATGAACCTTTAGTCCCGGTTGGAGACACCAACCGGGACAAAACACGAGTCAACACTAATAATAGGGGTGAGTGTCGACATTATATTGTGCGTGTCGACACTATGCCGAGCTGCTTGTACTATAAATAGGAATCCTTGTGAGTCCAGTCCTCCAGCCAGATTGAGGCATCTCCAAGATTGTTTTCGAGAGCAGGGACACCACTACGGCCAGTTTCAGGAAGATGCCTCCGGAGCCCAGTCCTCCGGCATCTCCAAGAAACTGGTCATAGAGGCACTCCCTAATATGTGAAATTAGTTAACTCCTAGGCGTATTGATCTAGTTAGAGAAGTTACAAGCTGCAAGATGGTGTGCGAGAGCAGGGACACCACTACGGCCAGTTTCAGGGAGATGCCGCCGGAGCCCAGTCCTCCGGCATTTCCAAGAAACTGGTCATAGAGGCACTCCCTAATATGTGACCACGCGCGTTTCAAGATCAGATGTTAATGGTAAGTACGAATCGGGACAACTTCTTCATAGTTCGGGAAAGTCGTTCTACGAATCGGGACTAAAGGCCCCCTTTAGTCCCGGTCCAGCCACAAAACAGGACTAATACTCAAGTCATTTCTTAATATTAAAATCGAGACTACAAAATCGGGACTAAAGGCCCCCTATATATAGTCTCGGTCAAGCCACAAACCGGGAATAACACTCAATACATTTATTAAACTTGGAAAATTGCAAACATCATAAAATATCCTTCACAAAATGAGCTATCATGTCTCATGGCATTTAGGTTTACAATATGCAGCCGACCGGCCAGACATGAACTAGAGGTACACAATATGAGCATGAACTTCTTGGCGTATGTACTTCCTTATGATCGCTTCAGACGTAACCATGGAGCATCTTCTTTACTTAACGAAATGCTTGGGTCAGTTTTCACTGTGAAGGGTGGAATTTCATCAAACTTATTATAATCTTCTGACATGTCTGTCTTGTCCTCGATTCCCACAATGTTTCTTTTCCCTGAAAGAACTATGTGACGCTTTGGCTCATCATATGATGTATTCGTTTGCATATTTTTTCTTTTTTCGGTCTGGAGGACATGTCCTTAACATAGAAAACCTGAGACACATCATTGGCTAGGACGAATGGTTCATCTCTATAACCAAGATTGTTGAGGTCCACTGTTGTCATTCCGTACAACCGGTCAATCTTTACCCCTTCCCCAGTCAGGTTGACCCATTTGCAGCGAAACAAAGGGAACTTAAAAGAGACTCCATAGTCAAGTTCCCATATCTCCTCTATGTAACCATAGTATGTGTCCTTTTGCCCATTCTCGTCCGTTGCATCAAAGCGGACACCACTGTTTTGGTTGGTGCTATTTTTATCTTAGGCGATCGTGTAAAATGTATTCTCATTTATTTCGTACCCTTTTGAAATTCAATATAGTAGAAGATGGTGACGCGGCCAACAAGTATAGCTGATCTCCAACAGTGGTGTCATTCAAGAGATGTGTCCGCATCCAACCGCTGAAAGACTTCATATGTTCATCTATAATCCATGAGTCAGGCTTCCCCGGGTTTTTGGAGCGTACAATATTCTTGTGTTCCTCGATATACGGAGCTGCCAAGGTGGAATTATGTAGAACTGTGTAGTGTGCTTTAGTGAAAGAATCCCTGTCCCTACATATCATTGCTTTCTTTCCCAGCGTGCCTTTTCCACTTAGTCTTCCCTCATGCCACGAGTCAGGAACACCAATCGGCTTAAGGTCAGGAATAAAGTCAACACAAAACTCAATGTCCTCCTCCGTTCCATATCCCTTGGAGATGCTTCCTTCTGGTCTAGCACATTTATGAACATATTTCTTTAAGACCCCCATGAACCTCTCAAAGGGGAACATATTGTGCAGAAATACAGGACCGAGAATGGCAATCTCTTTCACTAGGTGAACCAGGAGATGCGTCATAATATTGAAGAAGGATGGTGGGAACACCAACTCAAAACTAACAAGACATTGTACCACATCCTTCTATAACCTTGGCAGGATATCTAGATTGATTACCTTCTGAGATATTGCATTGATGAATGCACACAGCTTCACAATGGGTACTCGAACATTTTTCGGTAGAAGCCCCCTCAATGCAATCGGAAGCAACTGCTTCATAATCACGTGACAGTCATGAGACTTCAGGTTTTGTAACTTTTTCTCTGCCATATTTATTATCCCCTTTATATTAGATGAGAAGCCAGACGGCACCTTGATATTGCAAAGGACTTTAAAAAAGATTTCCTTCTCTACTCTGGTAAAAGCATAGCTGGCACGACTTAAGTGACGCCCTTTATCCGTCTTGTTCTGTGTATGCATGTTCTTTGGGTCTTTCATAATTTGCTGGTCCTCCTGTGCTTCTGGTGTATCTTTTGTCTTCCCATACACGCCTAGGAATCCTAGCAGGTTCACGCAAAGATTCTTCGACACGTGCATCACGTCGATTGAAGAGCGGACACGTAGGACTTTCCAATATGGCAGCTCCCAAAATACAGATTTCTTCTTCCACATGGGTGCGTGTCCGGTAGCGACGTCGTTCGGAACTGATTGACCGCCGGGACCCTTTCCAAAGATTACTTCTATGTCCTTGTGTTGGAATTATGCCCTAGAGGCAATAATAAAGATGTTATTATTATAATTCTTGTTCATGATAATGTTTATATTCCATGCTGGAATTGTATTAAGCGGAAACTTTAATACTTGTGTGGTTTGTGAACAACACCGTGTCCCTAGTATGCCTCTATGGACTAGCTCATTGATTAATGATGGTTAAGGTTTCCTAACCATAGACATGAGTTGTCGATTAATAATGAGATCATATCATTGGGAGAATGATGTGATGGACAGACCCAAACTAAGCAAAGCAATTAGATCGTGTCATCGTGTTCATCTTTGCGAAGCTTTTCTTATGTCAAATATTGTATTCCTTAGACCATGAGATAATACAACTCCCTGGTACTGGAAGAAAGCTTTGAGGTCATCAAACGTCATCCTATGAGAGGGTGATCATAAAGGTGTCTCTCAGGTGATCGGAAAGTATCTATTGGGTTGTATGTATCGAGATGAGATTTGTCCCTCCCAAGTCGGAGAGATATACTTCGGGCCCACTGGGTAATCGATATCAACAACGCTTGCAAGCATGTGGTTAAGGGGTTAATCACAAAGTGATATCGTATTACGGAACGAGTAAAGTACTTGCTATGAACGAGATTGAACTAGGTATGACGGTACCGACGATCGAATCTCGGGCAAGTAAAATATCGCACAACGAAGGGAATATATATATATGGGATTGATTGAATCCTGGCATCGTGGTTCATCCGATATGATCATCGATGAATGTGTGGGAGTCAATATGGGTTTCCAGAGCCCGCTGTTGATTATTGATATGAGATCATGTCTGCACATTCTCGAACCCGAAGGGTCACACACTTAACGTGTCTCGACGCTAGGATAGATTGCATAATTGGTTTATGAGTTTTTGTTCGGAGTCTCGGATGGGATCCGGGATATCACGAGAGGTTCCGGAATGGTCCGGAGAATAAGATTCATATAAGGCAGTGCAGTTTTTGGAGTTCGGAATTGTTTCGGGTTAATCGGTATTGTACCGGAAGCTTCTTGAACCTTCCGGAGTGGGACCAACGTGGCCCCACTTGTCGGGAGGGGGCGTGGGCCTACGAGGGAGTGCCCTGGTCGCATTGGGCCAGGGGCACAAGGCCCCATAGGCCCAGCCGGCCAAACCCTAGGGGAAACCCTAGGGAAACCTTCTAGAAGGAGGGGGAAAACTTGCCCCCCACTACAACCCTTGGGGCCGCCGCCCTAGGGCTTGGAGGAGGGGTCAAGGGGGCCGGCCAGCCCCTATATATAGAGGGCAGGGGCGCAGCCCTCCCCTACACACCTCCTCCTCAACCCTAGCCGCCCTGCTTCCCTCCTCTCTCTCTCTCTCTCTCTCTCTCTCTCTCTCTCTCTCTCTCTCTCTCTCTCTCTCTCTCTCTCTCTCTCTCTCTCTCTCTCTCTCTCTCTCTCTCTCTCTCTCTCTCTCTCTCTCTCTCTCTCTCCCTCCCGACTGCGTGTAGGCTAAGCCCTGCTACAGAAACTCTCCACCACTTGCACCGCCATACTTGCTGGACCGAGGAAGGAGGAGACGTCGAGGTGCTGCACGTGTGCATCTCCCGGAGGCATCGCCACTTGCGGTGCTAGATCGGATCGGATCGCGAGGAGGAGAAGCGAGTACGACTACATCACCCACGTTCCGACGAACGTTCCGCTGTGCGAATCTTCAAGGGTATGAAGATCTAATCCAATCTCTCTCATTGTTTTCATCTCCTAGATTAGATCTTGGCTTCCCTCTGTTCGCATCCGTAGAAAATTTTGATTTACTATGCCGCGAGACCCATCAGTGGTATCAGAGCTAGATCTATGCGTAGATGTGTTTCACGAGTAGAACGCAACATGGTTGTTGCGGGCGTTGATGTTTTCTGTTGCAAGCCTCTTGTTTGTGTTCTTCTTATGAAGCGGGATAGTGAGATTGAAGCGGTCCAGGCCAACCTTACGCGACGTCGTTCGCGAGACCGGCTCCGCACTTGACGTGTGGCTTGTTCCACACATGCGGCTGGTGGATGCCAGTTTCTCTCACTATAGTTGTCATGGGATTTACACCGGAGTTTGGCAACCATAATATCACCGTTGTGGCTTTCCGTAGGTAAGAATCGTTCTTAGCATGCTACTCCCATAAGCCACGTAAAACATGCAACAATAAAGTAGAGGCGTCTAACTTGTTTTTGCAGGGAGTGTTTTCTGTGATATGGTATGGCCAAAGATGTGATGTGTATGTTGTATGCAATTATCATGTTTTGTAATGTTTCACGACTTGCATGTCGATGAGTACACAACCGGCAGGAGCCATATGGTTGTCTTTATAATTGTGTATGACCTGTGTGTCAACTTCTTATGCGCCATGTAATAGCTTTACTTCATCGCTAAGTAGTTAGCAATAGTTGTAGTTGCTATTCGTGGTGGAGGCAATCATGGTGGAGTGATTGAGATCATGCCGACACGCACAAGATGGAGATCATTGCGCGAAGATTGGCTATACCATGTCACATAAAGTTATATGCATGTGATGTTTATCCTTTTATGTATCTTATTATGCATAGATCGCGACGGTAGCATTATAAGATGATTCCTCACTTAAAGATCAAGATAAAAACTGTGTTCTCCCATGTATGCACCGTTGCGAAAGTTTGTCGTGTCCAAGCATCACGTGATGATCGGGTGCTATAGACTCTAAGCTCACATACAACGGGTGCAAGCCAGTTTTGCACACGCGGAAATACTTGGGTTTAACTTGATGAGCCTAGCATGTACAGACATGGCCTCGGAACACATGAACCGAAAGGTTAAGCATGAGTCATATGAATGATATGATCGACACTTCATTGTCCACCATTGAAACCACATCTCTTCTCGTGAAGATCGGATTAGGTGTGGTGAATTTGGATCATGTTCACTAAACAACTTGAGGGATGTTGAATTTAGTGGGAGTTCATGTAGGGTTCGCAGCATAGAAAACAAAAATTTTCCTACGATGTGAACTATATACCAAGATCTATCTACTAGATACAAACAACGGGCGGATGTATATCCGTAGAGAGCATACCTTGAAGACCGACAAAGCTTAACGAGTTCAACTCGTGGTTGATGTAGACGATCTCTTGCCGATCTCAAGATCGAGAGGAAGTCCTAGCGCCGCAAATCAGCAGCGCATCCGTGCTCGCACACACGTTCGAGGCACCGAGCAACCTCCGCCTCCTCGCTCCAGCGATGCAGCGGAAGCACAACTCTTTCTTGCCGAATAGCCACCGGGAACATGTATCTCGCTAGTCCGAGACCATGGGGGATAAATTCTAGAGGGGGAGAGAGATCCTTCACGAGGAGGTGTGAGAGACAAGTGAGGAGGGGGGCTCCTTTTATAGGAGGAGGGGGGGGGGAACCCCAAGGGGTTGGCCGGCGCATGGGGCTGCCCCCTTGCCCTCCCCTCTTCATGTGGGTGGACACTCCACTCACAAATCTCCTTTAAATTCCCTCCACTCAAAAGTCCACTCAAATTCCCATTAAATTTCCACCAAATTTAATGCAAACTCTCATTAAATAAAACTCTTTTATTTTATTCAGAATTTTGTCAATTACTTTAATGACAAACATTCACAAATAACCCCTTGATAGAATTCTATTTCACATGCATAACCACTTTATGCAATTTCACCCGAAAACCTGTTTCGGTATCTAGTGAAATAAATTCCTGCGCTTGTTCATTCTTTCGGCATGAAACATTTGCTCCAATTGGATGTCGGTGTCTCTTAAGTGTGTCACCCTACGGTTCGTGAATAATGCGGACATGATCGAGACCCCTCTCGGATCAATAATCAGAAGCGGGATCTGGAGACCCATACTGACTCCCACACATTCAACGATGACTTTCTTGTGATCGTCGGAACCTTTTACGCTAGTATATCTTAATCCCTTTGTTTCACGATATATTACATGTCCGAGATTCGATCATCGGTATCTCCATACCTAGTTTGATCTCGTTACCGACATGCACTCTTTTCTCGTTCCTGTGATATAACATTCTAGTGATCAAATCACTTGCTTGCAAGCTAATCAATGTGATATCACCGAGAGGGCCCAGAGTATATCTATCCGTCATCGGGATGAACAAATTCCACTCTCGATCCATGAGCCTCAACATAACACTTTATTAGTTCTGAATCCATCTTTATAATCACCCTGTTATGGTGTGACGTTTGATGTTATCAAGAAACTCTTCCGGTGTTAGTGATTGACATGATCTCATGGTCTAAGGATTAGGATCACTTCGTAAGTTGTTATAGCAATATAAACTCAATGACTTTGATCGTAATGCTATACTTCGGATGAATGTTCATCACACCATTACACTAATGTTGTGATCCCGTTATTAACAACATCCAATGTCCATGATCAGGAAACCTTGATCATCTTGTTAATCAACGAGCTAGTTTATGAGAGAGGCATAACTAGGAACTTTCTGTTTGTTTATTAAACACACATGTATTATCGTTTCCGTATTAATACAATTATAGCATGCAAAATAAACATCTATCATATACTTGGAATACACATAATAAACACTTTATTATTGCCTCTCAGGGCATATTCCCTTCAGTTCATCTAGTAATTTGATTAAAAGTTGAGCTAGTTATCATGAACATAGTCTAATTTGTACTTGCAAATACTGTAGATCAAATGGCTAAGTCCAACTTCAACTTCAACGTTTTTGCTGAGAAGGAAAAGCTTAGAAACAATGGGTCTAACTTCACCAACTGGTTCCACAATCTGAGAATCATTCTCTCTGGCGGTCAAAAGGACTATGTCCTTGGGAAAGCGTTAGGTGACCCCCTTGCTGCAGCTGCGACGGCTGATGAGAAAGTTGTCTATCAGTCGCGCAAGGATGATTATAGTGTGATTAAGAGCACCATGTTGTTTGCTATGGAATCGGACCTTCAAAATCGTTTTGAAGACTATCCCGGGCCCTTTGAGATTCTCGTGGAGCTGAAAACCATGTTTCAGACTCAGGCCCGTTCTGAGAGATATGAGATCTCTGAGAAGTTCTTTAACTGCAAGATGGAGGAAGGGAGTTCCGTTAGTGAGCACACCATAAAGATGTCGGGCTACACTCAACGCCTTGAGTAACTGGAGTGCACGATTCCAGAGGAGCTCAAGATTGACAGGGTTCTGCAATCACTCCCTCCTAGCTACAAAAGTTTTGTAGTGACTCACAATCAGATTGGTTCCACTGATATGATCACCGAGCTCTTCGCAAAGTTGAAGGCTGCGGAGGTGGACATCAAAAAGGATAATCATGTGTTGATGGTCAACAAGCCCTCCTTTAAGAAAGGTAAAGGTGCAAAGAAGCCCTTCAAGAAAGGCGGCGGCAAGCGCGTTGCCCCTGCTGAGAAGAAGCTCAAGTCTGGTCCCAAGCCGGACACTAAGTGCTTCTATTGCAAGGACAAGGGTCACTGGAAGCGCAACTGTCCGAAGTACTTAGCGGACAAGAAGGCTGGCACCATCAAAGGTATATTTGATATACATGTTATTGATGTTTTCCTTACTAGCCCTCGTTGTAGTGCCTGGGTATTTGATACTGGTTCAGTTGCTAATATTTGTAACTCGAAACAGGAGCTACGGAATAGACGGCGGCTTGCGAGGGATGAGGTGACGATGCGCGTTGGCAACGGATCAAGAGTTGATGTGATGGTCGTCGGCACGCTCTCCTTAGTTTTACCTTCGGGATTAGTTTTAAACCTTAATAAATGTTATTATCTGCCTGCGTTGAGCATGAACATTATTTCCGGATCGTGTTTATTGCAAGACGGTTATTCATTTAAATCGGAGAATAATGGTTGTTCTATTTATATGAGTAACATCTTTTATGGTCATGCACCTATTGTGAATGGTTTATTTCTTCTAAATCTCAAAAGGGATGAAACACACATCCATAACATTGAGGCTAAGAGATGCAAAGTAGATAGTGATAATACTACTTATTTGTGGCACTGTCGTCTAGGTCATATTGGTGTAAAGCGCATGAAGAAACTCCATTCTGATGGACTTTTGGAGTCTCTTGATTTTGAATAATTTGACACATGCGAACCATGCCTCATGGGCAAGATGATCAAAACCCCGTTCTCCGGTATGATGGAGAGAGCAACGGACTTGTTGGAAATCATACATACCGATGTATGCGGACCGATGAGTGTTTCGACGCGCGGTGGATATCGCTATTTTCTCACTTTTACCGATGACTTAAGTAGATATGGGTATATCTATTTAATGAAACATAAATCTGAAACATTTGAAAAGTTCAAGGAATTTCAGAATGAAGTGGAGAACCATCGTAACAGAAAAATTAAGTTTCTACGATCCGATCGTGGAGGTGAATATTTGAGTTATGATTTTCTCACGCATCTTAAAGCAAGCGGAATCGTTTCGCAACTCACGCCACCCGGAACACCAGAGCGCAATGGTGTGTCTGAACGTCGGAATCGAACCCTATTAGATATGGTCCGATCAATGATGTCTCTTACTGATTTGCCGTTATCATTTTGGGGTTATGCATTAGAAACCGCTGCATTCACTTTAAATAGGGCACCATCTAAATCCGTTGAGACGACACCGTATGAACTGTGGTTTGGTGCTAAACCTAAGTTGTCGTTTCTTAAAGTTTGGGGATGTGAAGCTTACGTCAAGAAGTTGATGCCGGACAAGATCGAACCCAAAGCGGAGAAATACGTCTTCATAGGATACCCTAAGGAAACTATTGGGTATACCTTCTGTCACAGAACCGAAGGCAAAGTGTTTGTCGCAAAGAACGGTTCCTTTCTTGAGAAGGACTTTCTCTCGAAAGAAGTGAGTGGGAGGAAAGTAGAGATAGACGAGGTTGTTGAACCTTCTCTTGAGTTGGAGAGTAGCACAGCACCTGAAATTGTTCCTGTGCCGCCTGCACCAACAATAGAGGAAGCTAATGACAAGGATCATGAAGCTTCGGACGATGCTGCTACTGAACGTCGCAGGTCGACAAGGTCGCGTGCCCCTCCTGAGTGGTACGGCAACCCTGTCTTAACTGTCTTGTTAGTAGATGACAGTGAACCTGCAAACTATGAGGAAGCGATGATGAGCCCAGACTCTGAGAAATGGCTAGAAGCCATGAAATCCGAATTGGGATCCATGAGCGAAAACCAAGTATGGACTTTGGTGGACCCTCCTAGCGACCAAAAGGCCGTTGAGTGCAAATGGATTTTCAAGAAGAAAACGGACGCGGATGGTAATGTTACCGTCTATAAAGCACGGCTTATCGCGAAAGGTTTTCGACAAGTTCAAGGTGTTGACTACGATGAGACTTTCTCTCCCGTAGCGATGTTTAAGTCCATTCGGATTTTATTAGCAATTGCTGCGTTTCATGATTATGAAATATGGCAGATGGATGTTAAGACTGCGTTCCTCAATGGCAACATTGATGAAGAGTTGTATATGATGCAACCCGAAGGTTTTGTCGATCCTAAGGATGCTGATAAAGTATGCAAGCTTGAGTGTTCCATTTATGGACTGAAGCAAGCATCTCAGAGTTGGAACCTTCATTTTGATCAAGTGATCAAGAGCTTTGGATTTGTTCCAAATTGCTACGAAGCTTGTATCTACAAGAAAGTGAGTGGGAGCTCGGTGACATTTTTGGTACTATATGTGGATGACATATTGATTATTGGAAATGACATTAACATGCTTAACGATGTGAAGATTTATTTGAACAAGTGTTTTTCGATGAAAGACCTAGGTGAAGCTGCTTATATTTTGGGCATCAAAATCTATAGAGATAGACAAAGACGCCTGATAGCTTTAAGCCAGAGTACATACCTAGACAAAGTTCTGAAAAGGTTCAGAATGGATAAGGCAAAGAAAGGTTCAGTGCCTATGTTGTCAGGTAAGATATTGAGCATGGATCAGTGTCCAGCTACGGTAAATGATAGGGAATCTATGAGCAAAGTGCCTTATGCCTCGGCCATAGGTTCTATCATGTATGCCATGCTGTGTACTAGACCGGATGTGTCCAATGCTCTTAGTTTGACGAGCAGATATCAAAGTGATCCAGGAGTGGAACATTGGACAGCCGTGAAGAACATCCTAAAGTACCTAAATAGGACTAAAGAAATGTTCTTAGTCTATGGAGGTGACGAACAACTCGTCGTAAAAGGTTACGTCGACGCTAGTTTCGACACCGACAAGGATGATTCTAAATCTCAGACGGGATACGTTTATATTTTGAATGGAGGAGATGTGAGCTGGAGAAGCTGCAAGCAAAGCGTGATCGCGGGATCTACAGTAGAAGCGGAATACATGGCTGCTGCAGAAGTGTCAAGTGAAGGAGTTTGGATCAGAAACTTCATCACAGAGCTTGGCGTGGTTCCAAGTGCATTGGACCCACTGGAGATATTGTGTGACAACATTGGCGCCATAGCACTCGCTAAGGAACCGAGATATCATCCAAAGACCAAGCATATCAACCGCAAGTTTCATATAATCCGAGATTATATAGCAGATGGAGATCTGAAGATTAGCAAAGTACATACATATCTAAATGTCGCAGATCCATTGACTAAACCTCTTCCACGTGCAAAACATGATCCGCACCTCAGTGCCATGGGTGTGAGATTGTTGCCAAATGTAAACTAGATTATTGACTCTAGTGCAAGTGGGAGACTGTTGGAATTATGCCCTAGAGGCAATAATAAAGATGTTATTATGATAATTCTTGTTCATGATAATGTTTATATTCCATGCTAGAATTGTATTAAGCGGAAACTTTAATACTTGTGTGGTTTGTGAACAACACCGTGTCCCTAGTACGCCTCTATGGACTAGCTCATTGATTAATGATGGTTAAGGTTTCCTAACCATAGACATGAGTTGTCGATTAATAATGAGATCATATCATTGGGAGAATGATGTGATGGACAGACCCAAACTAAGCAAAGCAATTAGATCGTGTCATCGTGTTCATCTTTGCGAAGCTTTTCTTATGTCAAATATTGTATTCCTTAGACCATGAGATAATACAACCCCCTGGTACTGGAAGAAAGCTTTGAGGTCATCAAATGTCATCCTATGAGAGGGTGATCATAAAGGTGTATCTCAGGTGATCGGAAAGTATCTATTGGGTTGTATGTATCGAGATGGGATTTGTCCCTCCCAAGTCGGAGAGATATACTTCAGGCCCACTCGGTAATCGATATCAACAATGCTTGCAAGCATGTGGTTAAGGGGTTAATCACAAAGTGATATCGTATTACGGAACGAGTAAAGTACTTGCTGTGAACGAGATTGAACTAGGTATGACGGTACCGACGATCGAATCTCGGGCAAGTAAAATATCGCGCGAAGAAGGGAATATATATATGGGATTGATTGAATCCTGGCATCGTGGTTCATCTGATATGATCATCGATGAATGTGTGGGAGCCAATATGGGTTTCCAGACGCCGCTGTTGATTATTGATATGAGATCATGTCTGCACATTCTCGAACCCGAAGGGTCACACACTTAACGTGTCTCGACGCTAGGATAGATTGGATAATTGGTTTATGAGTTTTTGTTCGGAGTCTCGGATGGGATCCGAGATATCACGAGAGGTTCCGGAATGGTCCGGAGAATAAGATTTATATAAGGCAGTGCAGTTTTTGGAGTTCGGAATTGTTTCGGGTTAATCGGTATTATACCGGAAGCTTCTAGAACCTTCCAGAGTGGGACCAACGTGGCCCCACTTGTCGGGAGGGGGCGTGGGCCTACGAGGGAGTGCCCTGGTCGCATTGGGCCAGGGGCACAAGGCCCCATAGGCCCAGCCGGCCAAATCCTAGGGGAAACCCTAGGGAAACCTTCTAGAAGGAGGGGGAAAACTTGCCCCCCACTCCAACCCTTGGGGCCGCCGCCCTAGGGCTTGGAGGAGGGGTCAAGGGGGCCGGCCAGCCCCCTATATATAGAGGGCAGGGGCGCAGCCCTCCCCTACACACCTCCTCCTCAACCCTAGCCGCCCTGCTGCCCTCCTCTCTCTCTCCCTCCCGACTGCGTGTAGGCGAAGCCCTGCTGCAGAAACTCTCCACCACTTGCACCGCGCCGTGGCGTTGTAGATCCAATCCGTCTCTCCACCATACTTGCTAGACCGAGGAAGGAGGAGACGTCGAGGTGCTTCACGTGTGCATCTCCTGGAGGCATCGCCACTTGCGGTGCTAGATCGGATCGGATCGCGAGGAGGAGAAGCGAGTACGACTACATCACCCACATTCCGACGAACGTTCCACTGTGCGAATCTTCAAGGGTATGAAGATCTAATCCAATCTCTCTCGTTGTTTGCATCTCCTAGATTAGATCTTGGCTTCCCTCTGTTCGCATCCGTAGAAAATTTTGATTTACTATGCCGCGAGACCCATCACCTTGACCATACCAAATACATCATCACCAGTAGGGAGTTCAGGCTTCTTCCGGTGATCTGCCTCACCTTTGAAATGCTTGCCTTTCTTTATTACGAGATGATTGGTCGGAAGAAATCGTCGATTCGCCAGGTACACAACCTTCTTGCATTTATGCAAATATGTACCTTTAGTCTTATCTAAACAGTGCGTGCATGCCTTATATCCTTGTTTATCTGTCCTGAAAGGTTACTAAGAGCAGGACAATCATTGATGGTTACGAAAAGCAACCCTCGTAGGTCAAATGGCTCCTGTTTGTTCTCATCCCATGCATGTACACCTGGTTTGTCCCACAGCTGTAATATTTCTTCAAATAATGGCCTGAGGTACACATTAATGTCGTTGTCCGGTTTCTTCGGGCTTTGGATGAGCACTGGCATCATAATGCACTTACGCTTCATGCATAACCAAGGAGGAAGGTTGTAGATACATAGAGTCATGGGCCAGGTGTTGTGACTGCATCTCTGCTCCCCAAAAGGATTCATGCCATCCGTACTTAGACCAAACCATAAGTTCCTTGCGTCACTTGCAAAGTTCAGGAAGTCTCTCTCGATTTTTCTCCACTGCGACCCATCATCAGGGTGTCTCAACTTCCCGTCTTTCTTACGGTCTTCTTTGTGCCATCGCAACAACCTGGCATGCTCTTTGTTTCTGAACATGCGTTTCAACATTGGTATTATAGGAGCATACCACATAACCTTAGCAGGAACCCTCTTTCGGAGGGGCTCTCCCTCAACATCACCAGGATCATCTCGTCTGATCTTATACCGCAATGCATTGCATACCGGGCATTTATCTAAATTCTCATACTCCTTACCCCAGTAGAGAATGCAGTCATTAATGCATGCATGTATCTTTTGCACATCTAATCCTAGAGGACAAAGAGTCTTCTTTGCTTTGTACGTACTCTCGGGAAGTTCGTTATGTTTTGGAAACTTTGGCTTCATTATTTTCAGCATCTTTTCAAATGAGGAGTCAGTTAGACCACACTCTGTCTTCCATCGCAGCAATTCCAGTGTGGTACCGAGCTTTGTGCTTCCATCTTCATAATATGGGTACAACAATTTCTTGTGATCTTCTAACATACCCTCCAACTTCAACTTCTCCTTTTCTGTTTCACAGTCTCGCTTTGCATCAGAAATGACCCTACCAAGTTCATCAGCGGGCTTATCTGATGCCCGTCCTTCACCTCATTACGCTTCGTTGTCTTCCATTGCAGTATCACTATATTTAGGAAACATATGATGATAGTTGTTATCATCATCTTCTTCTTCATTATCTTCCATCATAACTCCTCTTTCCCCATGCTTGGTCCATCAATTATAGTTGGGCATAAAACCTTTCATAACCACGTGGCTATGAATGATTTTTGAGGAAGTGTACTCCTTGTTGTTTCAACATTGAACACATGGACAACGTATAAAACCATTCTCTTTGTTTGCCATAGCCACATCGATAAATTTATCCACGCCTTTAATGCACCTGGGTTCACGCCGATCACCGTACATCCATTCCCGACCGTTCATCTGCATCATATAATTAAGTTTATAAAAAACGGAACATCATAAATAGTGAAATTACCAATTCACATCGAAACATGCATTGCATCAATGACAGAGAAAAGATAAGATTGCCAACCTCGATCAAGGGAAATAAAGAGGAGAAAGTTCAAGTACGTCTCGGGCACCTCCTATATTTTTGTTCTGTGAGAAATTAAACGGGATCATTCATTCAAACATTTCATCAAACACCTTGCATGTATGCATAGGAAAAAAATAAACTAGCACACCTCTCACACCTTCCACCAAGAAAAAACATAGGAAAGACAGAGGGCTAGGGCGTCGTATTTATAGAGGGCGGGCTCATACGTTCCGGTTTGTAACACAAATCGGGACTAGAGGTATGTGGTAGGCCACGTGTCTGGCGCCCACACTTTAGTCCCAGTTTGTGTTACCAACCGGGACGCATGCACCCCTACCAACCGGTACGCATGCCTCCGGTCACCGTGCCCGCTTGAACCGGGACCCATGCCAGCATTAGTCCCAGGACACGAACAGATAGCCTATTTTCTACTAGTGGATTTCTATCTAGTACTAGTAGTAGTGCTACATCAATTAGTTTATTGGCACTTGCTGTACTAGTTAGGTGAGAATTGAGAAATACTAAGATGCATGGATTATTTGTGAATAAATCATGATGCATCTTTGCCTCCTCCTCCTCCGCGCTCCTTTTGCTTTGCACATAAGGACGACACATCCAGCATGTACATTGGGAGGATTATTATTGGTCCTCCGCGCCAGCCGCAAGGCTGGAAATCAATGGATCCATCGATCGGGTCTCTTCCATCGAGAGGGAGAGTCATGTACGTACGTATGTACGCCTGTACAAACAAACACGTATGGATATTCCGGACGTGGCGAGACTAGAGATGTACTACGTGCACAAACAAACACGTACATACACGCACGCGCGGATCTCGTCGGTCTCCCCGACCCAGATCAATCGCGCGCGGACCGGATCGGTGCCGTGCCATGCCGTGCTTTCCCACATCAGGATCCCAAGTGAAAGGTATGATAAGCACAGCAACAAGTTTTTTCTCAGTAAAAAACAAAGGTTATCGAACCAGGAGGAGGAAGAAAACGACTCAAAGGCGTTTCTAGCAATTTGGAGACCTGCACAACACAAACTCAAAACTTTGCCCCAACGAACAATAAGGTTGTCAATCTCACCGATTTGCTGTAACAAAGAATTAACTGTATGGTGTGAAAGATAATGATGGTTTGCAACAAGTAAACGGTAACTGTGGAAGATGTATCAATGGTAAAGATTGGACCAGGATCCATAGTTCACTAGAGGTGTTCTCCTTAGATAAACAAACATGGCATGTTGGGTAAACAAATTACAGCAAGACAATTGACAGGACTGAGCAAGGCATAACAATGCAATACTAGACATCATGATCCTATGAGATTCGATTGGGCAATACAACAAGATACATAGACCGCCATCCAACTACATCTATGACTTGAAGTCCACCTCTGGGTTATCATCCGAACCCCTCCAGTATTAAGTTGCAAGCAATAGACAACTGCTTTAAGCAAAGTGTGTAAGGTAAATAATCCACTTGTTCCATAAACACGAGACCGTTGTTTTCTCTCTAGTGGCAACAACACATCTACAACCTTAGAGATTTTTGTCACTTCCCTTAGATTAAATAGAGGCATGAACGCACTATCGAGCATAAATACCCCCTCTTGGAGTCACTAGCAACTACTTGGCCAAGATAGCTACTAACAACGGAGAGCATGTAAGATCACAAACAACACAGACATGATAGAATCAATAAGACAAAACCACTAATCAATCTGACATAGTAATCTCAATATCCATCGGATCCCCGCAAACACAATATGCATGATTACAAATAGATGAGATCTTGATCATGAACGGAGCTCCCAAGATCTAGACATGAAAGTACAAAGGAGGAGATACAACCATCTAGCTACTACATTGACCCGTAGTCCAAGGTGGAACTACTCACGCTTCATACCGGAGGCTGACATGATGAAGAAGAAGGTCTCCGGGATGATCTCCCCTCCGGTAGGGTGCCAGGAAGAACTTCAGATCCCCCCAATCTAGGGACGATGGTGGCGGCGTCTACAGACGGTTTCGTGGAATATTGATCGGGTACTTAGGGTTTAGGTATCGGGGGCTTCTTATAGGCGAAGAGGGAGGCCGAGGGGGTGCCCGAGGCGGCTGCACCCCCCAGGCACGGGGTGGGCCCACCTACGCGGCATGTGGGTGTAGCCCCCTCGAAGCCCTCCTTCGTCTCGTCTTCTGGCTCCGTGTTCCCCATGGTAAAATATTGACTTTGGATTTTTTCCTGTCCAATTCCGAGAATATTGATTTTCTGCCTTTCTGGGACCAAAAACAGAAGAAAACAGGAAACTGGCATTGTGGCATCTTGTTAATAGGTTAGTATCAGAAAATATATAAAAACACCTCAAAGTGTAGACAAGGCAAAGCAAAGTAGATAATAAACAAGCATGGAACATCAAAAATTATAGATACGTTTTCGACGTATCAAATTTCTGCAGCTTTTTTAGTTCACATGTTGGAGGCTAGGTTTGTTAACCTTAAGCCCATGATGCAAATAATGTTTCTTAAACTAAAAGAAAAGGAGGATACTGAAAAGAGAGATTTTATCCTAGAAGCTTTGCTAAAAGAGTTCAATGATATTGCTAAGGAAGCCAAATAGGTTTTTGGTCGTTTTAATATGTTAGGCTCATGTGTAGATGTTATGGGTACTTTATAAAATTTGGATAAAACCAAACCCAATGGAGAGGAATTTAATATACACATACGCTTTAAACTTGTAGGAATGCATGAGACCTTAGAAAAGAATTTTGATTGGATTGTTCCTGAAAACCAATTTGATGAAAGTAGTGAACCTAAGAGAGATGAGAAATGATCCTCTAAAACTCATTTGGATGAGATGCCTTTTCTAGTTGAAGAGATTTCGAGTATTGATCTTAATGCTTCTTCATTTGAAAATACTTGATTCTCGCTTCTTGTGTGTAACTTAAATGCGTTAAAGAAAAGTACTTCTTAGGAGATAACCCAATAGTTTTCTTAAGTCTTGGAAGTTATTAATTATGTAATAACCTCTCCTTATCCATTTTTCTTGCTTTTTGTGCCAAGAATAACCTCTAATAAGAGGGAAGTAAGATTTGGGGAGTTGCTGTCCCGAAACAGATTTTTGTACTCCATTGTAAAAATTCGTGTAAAATCTCTGTAAGTCGAATTGATATGTAATTTTATGATTAAATCCCCCAGGTTATTAGATAACTTTAGTTAGTTCAACACTTTTTGATTTGAGCAACAGAAGGTCTTCGAAAAAATCGGTTTCTACCTGCTGGTCTGTTTTGACAGATTTCTGCCATTATTTGCATTTGCTTCTTATTGATTCCTTTTTTGGTTATTTTTGGAAATTGAGATTTTTGAGGGAATTGCTACAGTATCTTGTGTTTTTAGTGAAAGTTTTGCTTTTTTCAAACTAAACCCCAAAGGTCTATTATCTTTTGAATACACTAATGTTGCTAATGAAGATTGTGTGAAGTTTTGTATGAAGAAAAATTTGCAGGTGTAGAGAAAGAATGATGTAATGAGATGAAGAATGGACAAAAGCTCAAGCTTGGGGGTGCCACCCCGTGTCACCCCAAGAAATATTCAAGAGGTACAAGCGTCAAAGCTTGGGGATGCCCAAGGCATCCCCTTCTTCATCAATAAAAATCTCAGGTCTTTTTAGACACATCGTTTTTATTGTTTCATGCATTGTTGTGTTGTTCTTGGAGCGTCTTAGTTTTCGTTTTTGGTTTTGTTTTTTTCTTAATTTTCTTGAATAAAGTAGTTTGGACCCCCGTTCTCGCTGTCTTGTTTCAAATAAGTTGATTGGTGTTGGAAAGGAGTATAAAGTTCTTGCTTGAGTAGTACAAGAGGAGCTTGCTTTGACTGTGACTTAGACTTTATCATGTCATGCTAGATGTCGTTTTGACCTTATGCTTAGTGATTATTTCTGTAGCATGACTTGTTCCAAACAATTAGGATTTCTTGATGTGCCTTGAAGGAATCATGCGTTGTTTTAACATACAAAAGCATAGTATTGTGGTATTCTCCTTTGATGCTTTGTTCGGGTTGACTTGGCACATGCTCACACCATGTTATGACTATGAACAAGTCACCATAGCCTCTATGATCATTTAGTTTTTGACTTGTAGTACCACTTTATGCTTTGATTAGTAATGTTTTGTCGCTCTCCATGATTATGGCCATTATCGCTCTCTTAGTTGGTCGCTCCCAGTCTTTTTCTAGCCTCCACTTGTATGAGTAAGCTCTACTCATGCATCCAACTCCCAAGAAATCAAGTTATTCCAAAGTATCCACTATAAATTCCGATGCATGGTGTGTTACACCATTCCAAGTATATTCTTGTTTCATCTATCTTCCAATTAAAAAGTCTCTTTTATGTGAAACTTAGTGATTAAAGATCTCACAAACTTGATGGCGCACTTTATTTTTATTGATCCTAAATAAACTTGAACCATTATGTTATCTATGTTGTATATTCTTGCACTTATACGTTGGAATTAGCAGAACCATGATGTCATGGGGAACGCTTTCAACATTGCACTTGTACATTGTACACGATTGATATCATGATCTTTTGTTTATGGATGTCGTTGGTGTGAAATAAAAGGGGATCTTGTAAGTCCATGGAGTTATGTATGTGTGTTAGAGAAACGCCTGGGCCGCTAGCCTAAGCCATTCCTAATCATGGTGGAAACTTGCAGCATCACCATAATGAGTAATCTATGAAGCTTTCTTCTTATAAAGGAAAAAAGAGAGACATATTGAAAAGAGGGAAGAGAGAAAAAACTCCATTTTCCCATGGTAAATAGGAAGATTTCTGAGATACTCATTGTCTGCTTGCCTTATCATTTCAACTATGGGATAACTCATGTATCATGTGCAAGGGGTACCCTATTGGCGGTTCTCTATGATACACATGTACTTACTATGACAAGAACTTACAGGTGACTAAAGTTGAGTAGCATGATGTGCGGCCCTCGTATTCAAGGGACATGAGATTGCCAACTTATACTTTGTCAAGCATATACTTCATAGTTTGTTCACTTTAACCTTAATCACTTCAAGATGCTTATGATAGGGGCAATGAGAGCTGAAAGCTAACAAGTACCATAATTTTTGGAAGCTCTTTATGAGACTTGAAATCCCTGCTTCCCTTTGTGAAGGGCCTTTCTTCCACCATTATATTGAGTCTCCACCTTCTATCCTTAGGCACCAATTAAGAGAGCATAGTTTCCATTCTTAGTTCTATGTGCATTGTCCTAAAACTTATTGATTGATAAATATTGTTGATATTTCTTCTTCTTGAACTATTTGTATCTAGTCACTCTTATGAACTTTGAAGGTGTCCTATGCATTTATTTTCTACTCCATGAGGGACAAGCTGAATGCCACTATGCTATGTTTTCTATATGTGAAACAAACAAACGTCTTTCAATGCATTGTTATTCATGAACCTTTGTTTGTAACCTTTCATGTTGCATGCATAGTTACTTTGTCTTATTGTTAGAACTTCTTCTTTCATGCTCATGTTTAGAGTTCTTTGATCCCAGCTTTCAATGCTTGCAAATGGTTTGATCTTGATTTTGATGGTGCATGTCACCTCAAAAATTATTATTTTTATCACTTACCTAGTCGAGAACGAGCAGGAGTTAAGCTTGGGGATGCTTGATATGTCGGAAACATATCTATACTTTTTTATGTTCCATGCTTGTTTAGTATCTACTTTGCTTTGCTTTGTATACACTTTGAGGTATTTTTATATGTTTTCTGGTACTAACCTATTAACAAGATGCCACGGTGCCAGATGCCTGTTTTCTTCTGTTTTTGGTTCCAAAAAAGGCAGATAATCAATATTCTCGGAGTTGGACGAGACAAAAGCCAAAGTCTATATTTTACCGTGGGGAACACGGAGCGAGAAGACGAGACGGAGAAGGGCCGCGAGGGGGCCACACCCTTGGCCGCACGGCCAGGCCGTACCTACTCCTGGGGGGTGCGGCCACCCCGGGTGCCCCCTGCTGATATGTCCAAAACGTATCTACTTTTTCGAACACTTTGATATTGTTTTTCCTCTATACTTGTGTGATTTGGATACAACTAACACTGAATGACGCTGTTTTCAACAGAATTACCTTGGTGTCTTGTTTTTATGTAGAAAATGAACTATCAAGAAAAATCCCGAAAAATATGCCAAAAACTATTTCTCACCAGAAGATCCACGGAGCCAGAAGAGGAGACAGAGAGGAGGCCTGGGGGCCCAGACCCACCCAGGTGCGGGCCCACCTGACCCCGCGCCTGGAGGGGGTTTGGCCACCCCAGGCAGCTTCTCGGCCTCCCTCCACGCCTATAAGTTGCCTTCTGACCTAAAAACTCAGGGGGGTTCGATAGTTTTCCAGAAAGAGTTCCGCTCCGCCGCCGCCACCAGAAACCAAGATTCGGATCCAGAAACTCCATTTTGGCACCCTGCCGGGACGGGAAATTTGGAGAGGATCATCGCCATCATCATCACCAACGCATCTCCATCAACCACCGATGTTTCCCTCATCCATGAGTGAGTAATCCCCCGTTGTAGGCTTGGGGATGGTAGGGATTGGATGAGTTCTATCATGTAATCGAACAAGATCTGTTAGGGCATAGTGCCTAGTATCTCTATTAGTGATATTTGACTTTGTTGCAACTTGTTGTGATTAATGCTTGTCACTAGGGCCCGAGTGCCATGATCTCAGATCTGAACTTATTATTGAATCATTATGATAGTATTGTTTGTGATCTTATCTTCAAGTTGCGTACACATATCATTGTCCGGATCCAAAGGCCCCAAAGTGACAATAATTGGGACAACCGGAGGGGTGGCTATGGTGTGAGGATCACATGTGTTCACGGAGTGTTAATGCTTTGCTCCGGTGCTCTATTAAAAGGAGCACCTTAATTGCTAGTAGTTCCCTAGAGGCTGATGTCTACGCACTTCTATTCTTGTAGACAGTTGTTGGGCCTCCAAGTGCAGAGGTTTGTAGAACAACAGCAAGTTTCCCTTAAGTGGATCACCCAAGGTTTATTGAACTCAGGGAGGAAGTGGTCAAAGGTATTCCCTCTCAAGCAACCCTGCAATCAAGATACAAGAAGTCTCTTGTGTCCCCAACACACCTAATACACTTGTCAGGTGTAAAGGTGCTCTAGTTCGGCGAAGAGATAGTGAAATACTAGCGGTAATGGTGCCAGAAAATAGCTTCTAACTTGTTGTTGACGTGGGAGAACGTGTGTTAGTGCCAGAAAAGAGCTTGACGGTGAGGTAAAGACTAAAGCAAGCAAACATGCAACAGATCTAGATGCAAACGGTGTTTCAATGCTTAGAAACAAGGCCTAGGGATCATACTTTCACTAGTGAACACTCTCTCATATAAATATCTTCTCTTAATGATGCTACTCTTAACTACTCTCCGGTTGGACACTCTAATCATAGGTAGGGCTATAACATCACTCCTCAAAGTTCGCCTTCCCCAATCTAGATAACCCCACACTGTCACATTGAGCGCTAGATGGTTCCAACAAACACCACAATTTCATAGAGACATCCAACTCCAAATATAACTCATAAAAAATATTCAATCTAGCCAAAGTGCCACACACGGTATGCACGCTGTCACTTTCACACACGTGGGGAAAAGCATAGATCTATTAAAGCACAAAGAGTATTATGTAGACTCAAACCTAAGTGCCACCATGGCGTGCACGCTGTTACTTTCACACACATGGGGAGAGCATAGATCTATTGAAGCACTTGAGTAGCAAGGTAGATCTACTTGATTACAAAGCTCATGATCACAAAAAGATCATGCATAGAGAGAGAGATGAACACATAGCTACCGGTAGATCCCTTAGCCTCGAGGAAGAACTACTCCCTCCTCATCATGGGAATCAGCAACGGTGATGAAGATGGTGGTGGAGATCAATGGAGATGGCTCCCGGGGCACTTCCCCGTCCCGGCAGGGTGCCGGAACAAACACTTTCTTTTCCCCGAATCTCCCCTTCGGTGGTGGCGGCGCTGCGGAACTTTTTCTGGAAGTATGATGGATTATTTAGGGTTTTCTCCTCAGGGGATTCTTATAGGCGCAGGAGGCAAGGCTGGGAGGCGGCCGGAGGGGCCACACCCTACCCAGGCGCGGGGTAGGGCCCACCCACGCCTAGGGGGGGTGTGGTGGCCCTCTGGCACCTCTCCGTCTCCCCTTCCGGCTTCATGACGCCCACGGTAGATTTTGTCCCATCCAATTCCGAGAATATTGATTTTCTGCCTTTCTGGAACCAAAAACAGAAGAAAACAGGCAACTAGCACTATGGCAACTTGTTAATAGGTTAGTTCCAGAAAAGATATAAAAACACCTCAAAGTGTAGACAAAACAAAGCAAAGTAGATACTAAACAAGCATGGAGCATCAAAAATTATAGATACGTTTCCGACGTATCAAGCATCCCCAAACTTAACTCCTGCTTGTCCTCGAGTAGGTAAGTGATAAAAAGAATAATTTTTAAGGTGACATGAACCATCACAATCAAGATCAAACCAATTGCAAGCATTGAAAGCTGGAATCAAAGAACTCTAAACATGAGCATGAAATGTGGAGTTCTAACTATACGACGTAGTAACTATGCATGCAACATGAAAGGATACAAACAAATATCCTGAATAATATGCATTGAAAAACGTTTGTTTGTTTCACATACAAAAACATGTCATAGTGGTATTAAGCCTGTCCCTCATAGAGTAGAAAATAGATGCATAGGACACCTTCAAAGTTCACCAGGGTGACTAGAAACAAGTAGCACAAGAACAAGTAATATCACAATATGCATCAATCAATAAGTTTTGGGACACTGCACACAGAATGGCAACTATGCTCTCTTAATGGTTCCTAAAGGTAGAAGGTGGAGACTCAAATAATGGTGGAAGAAAGGCCTTTCATAAAGGAAGCAGGTATTTCAAGTTTCAAAAAGAGCTTCCAAAAATTATGGAACTTGTTAGCTTTTAGCCCTCATTGCCCCTATCATAAGAATCTTGAAGTGATTAAGGTTAAAGTGAGCAAACTATAGAGTATATGCTTGACAAAGTATAAGTTGGCAATCTCAAGTCCCTTGAATACGAGGGCCACACATCATGCTACTCAACTTCAGTCACCTGTAAGTTCTTGTCATTGTAAGTATATGCGTATCATAGAGAACCGCCAACGGGGTACCCCTTGCACATGGTACAGGATCTATCCCATAACCAAAATGACAAGGCAAGCAGACAATGAGCATCTCAGCGATCTTTTTATTTACTATATGCATAGCTTTTTATTTAGGATGCTTCATAGATAGCTCACTATGGTGCTGCTGCAAGTTTCCACCATGATTAGGCATGGCTTAGGCTAGTGGCCCAGGTGTTTCTCTAACACAAAATACATACTCCATGGACTTACAAGTTCCCTCTTTATTTCACACCGGTGACATCCATAGACAAAAGAGCATGATATCAACTGAGTACAAAGTACAAGTGCAATGTTGAAAACGTTCCCCGTGACAGCACGGTTCTGCTAATTCCAACGTATAAGTGCAAACATATACAACATAGATGACACAATGGTTCAAGTTTATTAGGGGAAAAGAATATAAAGTGTACCATCAAGTTTGTGAGGGCTTTAATCATTAAGTTTTCACATAACAAAATACGTTTTAATTGGAAGATAGCTGAAAACAAGAACATACTTGGAATGGTGTAACACACCATGCATAGGAGTTTATAGTGGACACTTTGCAATAACTTGGTTTCTTGGGAGTTGGAAGCATGAGTAGAACTTACTCATACAAGTGGAGGCTAGCAAAATACTGGGAGCAACCAACTAAGAGAGCAATACTGGCCATAATCATGTAGAGCAACAAAGCATTACTAATCAAAGCACAGAGTGGTACTACAAGTCAAGGACTAAATGATCATAGAGGCTATGGTGACTTGTCATAGTCATAACATGGTGTGAGCATGTGCCAAGTCAACCCAAACAAAGCATCAAAGGAGAATACCACAATACTACGCTTTTGCATGCTAAAACAATGCATGATTCTTTTAAGGGACATTAAGCAATCCTGATTGTTTGGAACAAGTCATGCTACATCAATAATCACTAAGCATAAGGTCAAACCAACATCTAGCATGACATGATAAAGTCTAGGCCGCAGTCAAAACAAGCTCCCTTTTGTACCACTATAAGCATGAAACTTTCTACTCTTTTCCAACACCAAACAACTTATTTGAAACAACTCCCAAAGATAATAATTAATAAAGATCAGTAAGCTTGTATCACAAATCCAAAAAGAAGAACTAAAAACTTCTAAGCTGAAAGCACAAGAAAACTAAGGTTGAACACAGTGCTAGCAAAAGAGAACACTCAGAAAACAATAAGAATGAAAACTAGAGTGTTCTAGGCAATGAAAACAGAGCGTGTTCCTTCCAAAAGAAGTGCGTTGTGATCTAAACAACTTAATCAAGCAAACTAAGCAAACAAAAAACAAAAACAAAAACTAAGACGCTCCAAGAACAACACAACAATGCATGAAACAATAAAAACGAAGTGTCTAGAAATACCTGAGCTTTTTATTGATGAAGAAGGGGATGCCTTGGGCATCCCCAAGATTTGACGCTTTTACCTCTTGAATATTTCTTGGGGTGACACGGGGTGGCATCCCCAATCTTGAGCTTTTGTCCATTCTTCATTTCATTACATCATTCTTTCTCTACACCTACAAATTTTCCTTCATACAAAACTTCACACAATCTTCATTAGCAACATTAGTGTATTCAAAAGATAATAGACCTTTGGGTTTAGTTTCAAAACAGAAAAACTTTCACTAAAGACACAAGATACTGTATCAACTCCTTCAAAAAGCTCAATTTCCCAAAAAGAACCCAAAAAGGAATCAATAAGAAGCAAATGCAAATAATGGCAGAAATCTGTCAAAACAGACCAGCAGGTAGAAACCGATTTTTTCAAAGACCTTCTGTTGCTCAAATCAAAAAGTGTTAAACTAGAGCCAATTAGCTAACATACTCGGAGATTTATTCGTCAATTTTCAGCTCAATCCGACTTACATAGACTCCTCACGAATTTTTATGGTAGTGGAAATAAATCTGTTTCAGGACAGCAACTCCCCAATCTTACTTCCCTCTCATTAGAGGTCATTATTGGCACAAAAGCAAAAAAAAGGATAAGGAGAGGTTATTACTGAAGTAATAACTTCCAAGACTCAAGAAAACTCTTGGGTTATCTCCCAAAAAGTACTTTTCTTTAACGCCTTTAAGTACTCTTGGGTTATCTCCCAAATATGAATTGAAGTAAAAGAGAGCATCAAGAAGAAAATGCAAAACACATTTAAGTCTAACCCACTTTCTATGCATAGGAATCTTGTAAAGAAACAAGTCATGAAAGCGCAAAGCCACAAACATAGGAAAGCAAAACAAGTGCAACTTCAAGATATTCAACATAAAGAGGGGAAACTTAATATTGTTGAGATACATAAGACCATGTTTCCCTCTCTCATTATAACTTACAGTAGCAACATGAATAAAATTAACAATATAACTATCACATAAAACATTCTTATCATGAGCCACATGCATAAAATGATTATTACTCTCCACATAAGCATAGTCATTCTTATTAATTGTAGTGGGAGCAAATTCAACAAAATAGCTATCATTGTTATTCTCATCACCATAATCATCAAATATAGGGGGCATATTGTAATCACAATTAACTTACTCCTCAATAGTTGCTGGAATAAAAATATCATATTCATCATTGTAATCATCATAAATTGGAGGTTTAGTATCATCATAAGCAATACAATAGCTATCTTCTAAAGCTGGGGACTAAAAAGATCATTTTCATTAAAACCAGCTTCCCCAAGCTTAGACGTTTCCATAGCATTAGCAACAATGGTGTTCAAAAAATTCATACTAATAACATTGCTATTAGCATGCAAATAAAAGTTCCATAGGTTTTATAATTTTCTCTTCAAACACTTCATGTCCTAACTCAAGATAAACACTATAAAGCTCTCTAATTTTGTTGTTGTTTTCCATTAAGCCGAACTAGTGAAAACAAGAAATAAAAAGACAAAATTGCAGAATCTAAAGGAAATAACTTCGAGCACTCCGCTGGAGGATGTGAGTACCTTTTACCTTACCTCCTCGACAATGGCGCCAGAAAATAGCTTGATGTCTACGCACTTCTATTCTTGTAGACAGTTGTTGGGCCTCCAAGTGCAGAGGTTTGTAGAACAACAACAAGTTTCCCTTAAGTGGATCACCCAAGGTTTATCGAACTCAGGGAGGAAGTGGTCAAAGGTATTCCCTCTCAAGCAACCCTGTAATCAAGATACAAGAAGTCTCTTGTGTCCCCAACACACCTAATACACTTGTCAGGTGTATAGGTGCACTAGTTCGGCGAAGAGATAGTGAAATACAAGCGGTAATGGTGCCAGAAAATAGCTTCTGACTTATTATTGACGTGGGAGAACATGTGTGAGTGACAGAAAAGAGCTTGACGATGAGGTAAAGACTAAAGCAAGCAAACATGCAACATATCTAGATGCAAACGGTGTTTCAATGCTTAGAAACAAGGCCTAGGGATCATACTTTCACTAGTGAACACTCTCTCATATAAATATCTTCTCTTAATGATGCTACTCTTAACTACTCTTCGGTTGGACACTCTAATCATCGGTAGGGCTATAACAACACTCCTCAAAGTCCGCCTTTCCCAATCTAGATAACCCCACACTGTCACCTTGAGCGCTAGATGGTTCCAACAAAAACCACAATTTCATAGAGACATCCAACCCCAAATATAACTCATAAAAAATATTCAATCTAGACAAAGTGCCACACACGGTATGCACGCTATCACTTTCACACACGTGGGGAAAAGCATAGATCTATTAAAGCACAAAGAGTATTTATGTATACTCAAACCTAAGTGCCACCATGGTGTGCACGCTGTCACTTTCACACACATGGGGAGAGCAGAGATCTATTAAAGCACTTGAGTAGCAATGTAGATCCACTTGATTACAAAGCTCATGATCACAACAAGATCATGCATAGAGAGAGATATGAACACATAGCTACTGGTAGAGCCCTTAGCCTCGCAGAAGAACTACTCCCTCCTTATCATGGGAATCAGCAACGGTGACGAAGATGGTGGTGGAGATCAATGGAGATGGCTTCGGGGGCACTTCCCTGTCCCTGCAGGGTGCCGGAACAGAGACTTTCTGTCCCCCGAATCTCCCCTTCGGTGGCGGCGGCGCTGCGGAACTTTTTCTAGAAGTATGATGGATTATTTAGGTTTTCTCCCCGGGGGCTTCTTATAGGCGCAGGAGTTAAGGCTGGGAGGCGGCCGGAGGGGCCACTGTTGGAGATATGCCCTAGAGGCAATAATAAATTTAGTTATTATTATATCTTTGTGTTTATGATAAATGTTTACATTCATGCTATAATAGTATTAACAAGGAAACATTAATACTTGTGTGATTTGTAAACTTAAATTAGAGTCCCTAGTAAAGCCTCTTCATAATACTAGATTGTTGGTTAATAAATGATTGTGGTTTCCCTATCATGAACATTGAGATGTTATTAACAACAAGATCATATCGTTAGGAGAATGGTATGATGGACATACTCCTATAGATAAGCGTAGCATAAAGATCAAGTCATTTTAATAGTTCAATTGCTATATGCTTTCTGATACATAGTAACCTAATTCCTTCGACCATGAGATCATGCTTATCACCATCACCGGAAGGATGCTTTGATGACATCAAACAACACACCGTAACTGGGTGGCTATAAAGGTGGCATTGAGTGTTTGGAAAGTATGGGTTGAGACACATGGATCAAGAATGGGATTTGTCCATCCATATGACGGATAGATATACTCTGGGCCCTCTCGGTGGAATGTCATCCAATTATCTTGCAAGCATGTGACTGGCTCACAAGGGATCACATATCACAGGAACGAGAAAAGAGTACTTATCAGTAACGAGGTTGAACTAGGTATGCAGAGATACCGCCGATCAAAACCTCGGATAAGTAAACTATCGTGAGACAAAGGGAAATTGGTATCGTATGTAAGTGGTTCATTCGATCGCAAAGTAATCGTAGAAATATGTGGGATCCATATGAATTTCCAGATTCCTCTATTGGTTATTGTTCGGAGAAGTGTCTCGATCATGTCCGCATAATTCACGAACCGTAGGGAGACACACTTAAGGATTCGATGTTGTTGAGTAGTTATGGAATGATGAGTAAGAGACTGAATGTTGTTCGGAGTCTCGGATAGGATCCGGGATATCACGAGGAGATCCGGAATGGTCTGGAGAATAAGATTCATATAAGGAAAGTCCTGTTTCGGGGTTGGAGAATGATTCCGGTGTTTTCATCGGGAATGTTCTAGAAGGTTCCGGAAGGTCTGGCACTCCGGAGGGGAAGGGTACATGAATGTGTCATAACAAGTTGGAATGGTTGCATCATGTACTAGGTGTCATTGCTAAGCAAAATAAAGGGATAAATCAAATCCTAGTTTGAAAAGTCAAACGCCAATTTGAAAAGTCAAACGGCAAGTTTGGTTGGTGGAGGGAGAGTAGGAAACCTACTTGGGGAGGAGTTCCTCTCCCTCCACCCGCCGGCCAAGGAGGCCGACTTGGGGGAGGACTCTCCTCCCCTGGCCGGCGCCCTCCCACCTCTAAAATAAGGGTCAGGGGTGCCCCCTCTAGCCTACACCTCTCTCCTCTAAACCCTAGCCCTAGCCGCCGGCCCTCCTGCAGCCGCCGCCGCCCTAGGGTTTGCCCTAGCCGCCGACTTGGGGCTCTCCCCTTGCCCTAGCCGCCGGCCTAGCTCTCTCTCCTTGGTGCCTCTAAACCCTAGATCACCAAGGACTCTCTCATAGTCCACCATACTCGCTCCGGCTTAAGGCGAAGCCCTGCGAGATCTCCCCTCTACTTCCGGTACCACGTCATCGTGCTGCCGGAATCGTGAGGAGAGTACTACAACCTCCGCTGCCTGCTGGAACAAGGGAGAGGAAGGTCTTCGTCGAGTACTGAACGTGTGACCGACTGCGGGAGCGCTGCCGGAACGCAGCACCGGAAGGATCGTCTACACGATCTTGAGATAGGCAAGAGTACGACTACATCACCCATGAGAATCCGCTCTCGTTAAACACTTTGGAATCTTCGAGGGTGAGTTATTCTATCGACTCGTTGCTACAATCTAGTAGATAGATCTTGGCTTGTTTGTTTGTATGCGGTAGAAATTTTTTGTTTTCCATGCTACGAACCCCTACAGTGGTATCAGAGCCGTGTCTATATGTAGATCTGTTGCACGAGTAGAACACAATGGTCATTATTGGCGATGGTGCTTTTATTATCAATTGCTTCTTGTGTACTTTGCATCTTGCGGTATGATGGGATGAAGCGGCCTGGGCTAACCTTACATGACAGTGTTCATGAGACTTGCTCCACGCTCAACATGCAACTTGTATTGCATAAGTGGCTTTGCGGGTGTCTTTCTCTCCCATTATAGTATAGATCCAATTTACAACGGGCACTTGATAGTTTAAACATCAACGTTGTGGTTTTTGTTCGTAAGTTAGAACGACACTTATTGAAAACCCCAAACCACGTAAAATATGCAAAGAAATTATAGGCGTCTAACTTTGTTTTGCAGGGGTGTGCTGCGATGTGATATGGCCATGATTGCGATTATATTTGATGTATGCAATGTTCCTTATTGTAAGTTGGCAACCGGCAGGAGCCATATGGTTGTCTTTAATTTCTGTTAAGACCCGCGTGTCTATTCAAAGTAGTTGTAATAGTTGAAGTTGGTGGACGACAACCATGGAGCGACGTCATTGACCTTGATGCAATGCCGGTATGATGGAGATCATGTTCGTGCTTAAAGATGGAGATCAGAAGCACAAAGAAGAAAGGCCATATCATATCACATATTATGAATTGCATGTGATGTTAATCCTTTATGCATCTTGTATTGCTTAGTTAACGACGGTAGCATTATAAGATGATCCCTCATGCACATAAATTTCAAGTTCTAAAGTGTTCATCCTTAGTAAGCACCGTTGCTAAAGCTTGTTGTTTCGAAGCACCACGTGATGATCGGGTGTGTTAGATTCTGCAAGTGTATACAACGTGAGCAAGCCAGATTTGCTCATGCGGAAGCTAAGGTTTGATCTTGACGAGCCTAGCATGTACAGACATGGTCTCGGAACACGGATCACCGAAAGGTAAAGCATGAATCATATAGTAGATATGATGAACATGTCGATTGTTCGCCATTGAAGCTACATCAACTCTCGTGATGATCGGTTTTGATGTGGTGGATTTGGTTCGGGTGATCACTAAAACAATGTGAGGGATATTGTTTTGAGTGGGAGTTCACCTAGATTAATTTAACTATTAATTAGAACTCAATTTGTCATAAACTTAGTCTAAACTATTGCAAATATGTTGTAGATCAATGGCGGCCCCTACCATCAATTTTTAATGCGTTCCTAGAGAAAGAAAAGTTGATAAAAAATGGAAGCAACTTCGCGGATTGGTTCCGCAATTTGAGGATTGTCCTCAATGCTGGTAATTTGACCTATGTGATGGATGCACCGCTGGGTGACCCGCCTGCAGCTGATGCTACCGATGAAGTAAATAATGTTTACCTTGCTCGGAAGAATCAGTACTCCACAATTCAGTGTGCTATCTTGTATGGTTTGGAATCGGAGCTTCAGAAAAGGTTTGAGAACCATGACCCACATGATATTGTCCGTGAACTCAAATTGATATTTTAGACTCACGCGGCAGTTGAGAGTTATGAGGCTTCTGAAAAGTTCTTTAACTGCAAGATGGAAGAGGGAAGCTCCGTTAGTGAGCATGTGCTTAAGATGTCTGGGCACGCAAACAAACTCCAAAGCTTTGGTATAGTGATTCCTAATGCTTTGGGGATTTACCGTGTCCTCCAATCACTACCAACAAGTTACAAGAACTTTGTGATGAACTACAATATGCAAAGCATGAACAAGCAGTTGCCAGAACTCTTCTCCATGTTAAAATCTGTAGAAGTGGAGATCAAGAAAGAGCACCAAGTGTTGATGGTCAATAAGACCACCAAATTCAAGAAAGGCAAGTCTAAGCAAAAGGGACACTTCAAGAAGGGTGGTAAGAAAGTTGCCGCATCGACGAAGAAGACCAAGGCTGGACCTAAGCCTAATACAGAGTGCTTTTATTGCAAGGGAGAAGGTAACTAGAAGCGGAATTGCCCAAAGTACTTGGCGGATTTGAAGAACGTCAACATCAAGAAGAAAGGTATATCCGATATACATGTTATTGATGTGTATCTCAATAGTACTCATAGTAGTGCCTGGGTATTTGATACTGGTTCGGTTGCTCATATTTGTAACTCGAAACAGGTGCTGCAGAATAGACGGAAGCTAGCAAAGAACGAGGTGACGATGCGCGTTGGAAATGGATCAAAGGTTGATGTGATCGCGGTCGGCACGCTACCTCTTCATCTACCATCGGGATTAGTTTTATACTTAAATAATTGTTATTTGGTGCCTGCGTTAAGCATGAACGTTATATCCGGATCTTGTTTATTGCGAGACGGTTACTTGTTTAAGTCCGAGAATAATGGTTGTTTGATTTATATGAGTAATATGGTCTATGCACATGCACCTTTGATAGATGGTCTATTCTTATTGAATCTCGATAGTGGAAATACACATATTAATAACATTGAAGCTAAACGTTTAAAATTGAGCGATAACTCGACCTATATGTGGCACTGTCGTCTTGGTCACATTGGAGTGAAGCGTATGAAGAAACTCCATTCCTATGGACTTCTTGAATCACTTGAAAGATGCGAAGCATGTCTGATGGGTAAAATGACTAAGACTCCATTTTCTGGTATGATGGAGCGAGCTACGGACTTATTGGAAATCATACATACCGATGTGTGTGGTCCGATGAGTGTAGCATCGCGCAGTGGTTATCGTTATGTTCTTACCTTCACGGATGACTTGAGTAGATATGGGTATATCTATTTCATGAAACATAAGTCCGAAACTTTCGAGAAGTTTAAGGAATTTCAAAGTGAGGTAGAGAATCAACGTAACAAGAAGATTAAATTTCTACGTTCTGATCGTGGAGGTGAATATCTAAGTTACGAGTTTGGCGAGCATTTGAAGAAATGCGGAATACTTTCACAATTGACACCACCGGGAACACCACAGCGTAATGGTGTGCCCGAACGTCGTAATCGAACTCTCTTAGATATGGTTCATTCTATGATGTCACTTACAGATTTACCGCTATCGTTTTGGGGTTATGCATTAGAAACAGCCGCATTCACTTTAAATAGGGCACCATCTAAATCCATTGAAATGACACCGTATGAATTATGGTTTGGAAAGAAACCTAAATTGTCGTTCCTTAAAGTTTGGGGTTGCGAAGCCTATGTAAAGAAGTTACAACCGGACAAGCTTGAACCCAAAGCGGAAAAATGCGTCTTCATAGGATACCCGAAGGAAACTATTGGGTATACCTTCTATCATAGATCCGAGGGCAAAATCTTCGTTGCCAAGAATGGATCCTTTCTAGAGAAGGAATTTCTCTCGAAAGAAGTGACTGGAAGGAAAGTAGAACTCGACGAGGTTGTTGAACCTTCTCTCGAACTTGAGAGTAGCGCAGCACCGGAAGTAGTTCCTATGGTGCCTACACCAATAAGAGAGGAAGCTAATGATGATGATCATGAAACTTCGGTTGAAGTTGCTACAGAACCTCGCAGGTCAATGAGAACTCGTACCACTCCTGATTGGTATGATCCCGTTATGAGTGTCATGTTGGTGGACAACACCGATGACCCTGCGACATATGAGGAAGCGATGATGAGCCCAGATTCCAATAAATGGCAAGAAGCCATGAAATCCGAAATTGGATCCATGTACGAAAACCAAGTATGGACTTTGGTGGACTTACCAGATGACCGGAAGGCTGTCGAGAACAAATGGATTTTCAAGAAGAAAACAGATGATGATGCTAATGTTACTGTCTATAAAGCTCGACTTGTCGCAAAACGGTTTCGAAAAATTCAAGGAGTTGACTATGATGAGACTTTCTCACCAGTAGCGAAGGTAAAGTCTGTGAGGATTTTGTTAGCAATCGCTGCATATTACGATTATGAGATATGGCAGATGGATGTTAAAACAACATTCCTCAAAGGATACATTGATGAAGAGTTGTATATGATGCAACCCAAAGGTTTTGTCGATTCTAAAGATGCTAACAAGGTATGCAAACTTCAACGGTCCATATATGGATTGAAGCAAGCATCCCAAAGTTGGAATCAACGTTTTGATAAGGTAATCAAAAGTTTTGGTTTTATACAAACTTATGGAGAAGCTTGTATTTACAAGAAAGTGAGTGGGAGCTCTGTAGAATTCTTAATACTATATGTAGATGACATATTGTTGATTGGGAATGATGTAGACCTTCTTAACAGTGTCAAGGAATATTTGAATAATAGTTTTTCAATGAAAGATCTTGGCGAAACAGCTTACATATTAGGCATAAAGATTTATAGAGATAGATAGAGACGCCTAATATCATTGTCTCAAAGTACATATTTGGACAAAGTTCTAAAGAGGTTTGGAATGGAAGATAGCAAGAAAGGATTCTTGCCCATGTTGCCCAATATGACCTTGAGTAAAACTCAAAGTCCAACAACGACAGAAGATAGAGAAAGGATGAGTAAGACTCCCTATGCCTCAGCCATAGGATCTCTAATGTATGAAATGCTATGTACTAGACCCGACATTGCATATGCTGTTAGTTTGACTAGCAGATATCAAAGTGATCCAGGAGTGGATCATTGGACAGCGGTCAAAAATATCCTTAAGTACTTGAGAAGAACTAAGGATATGGTTCTTTCTTATGGAGGTGATGAACAACTCGTTGTTAATGGTTACACCGATGCTAGTTGGAAAACCGATCCGGATGATTCTAAATCTCAATCTGGATACGTATTTATTTTGAATGGTGCAGCAGTTAGCTGGAGGAGTGCAAAGCAAAGCATTGTGGCGAGATCTTCAACCGAATCGGAATACATGGCTGCTTCGGAGGCTTCACAAGAAGCGATATGGATGAAGGAGTTCATTACAGAGCTCGGTGTGGTTCCAAGTGCGTTGGACGCAATGTCTATATACTATGATAACATGGGTTACATAGCCAATGTGCAAGAACCAAGGTCACACAAGAAGCTGAAGCACATCAAGCTACGTTTTCACGCTATTCGAGAACATGTCCAAGATGGTGACATAAAGATTTGCAAAGTACACATAGATCTGAATGTGGCGGATCCGTTGACTAAACCTCTCCCGAGGGCAAAACATGACCAACACCAAACTGCCATGGGTGTTCGGTATATTACCATGTAATCTAGATTAGTTGACTCTAGTGCAAGTGGGAGACTGTTGGAGATATGCCCTAGAGGCAATAATAAATGTAGTTATTATTATATCTTTGTGTTTATGATAAATGTTTACATTCATGCTATAATAGTATTAACAAGGAAACATTAATACTTGTGTGATTTGTAAACTTAAATTTCAGTCCCTAGTAAAGCCTCTTCATAATACTAGCTAGTTGGTTAATAAATGATTGTGGTTTCCCTATCATGAACATTGAGATGTTATTAACAACAAGATCATATCGTTAGGAGAATGGTATGATGGACATACTCCTATAGATAAGCGTAGCATAAAGATCAAGTCATTTTAATAGTTCAATTGCTATATGCTTTGTGATACATAGTAACCTAATTCCTTCGACCATGAGATCATGCTTATCACCATCACCGGAAGGATGCTTTGATGACATCAAACACCACACCGTAACTGGGTGGCTATAAAGGTGGCATTGAGTGTTCAGAAAGTATGGGTTGAGACACATGGATCAAGAATGGGATTTGTCCATCCATATGACGGATAGATATACTCTAGGCCCTCTCGGTGGAATGTCATCCAATTAGCTTGAAAGCATGTGACTGGCTCACAAGGGATCACATATCACAGGAATGACAAAAGAGTACTTATCAGTAACGAGGTTGAACTAGGTATGCAGAGATACCGCCGATCAAAACCTCGGATAAGTAAACTATCGTGAGACAAAGGGAAATTGGTATCGTGTGTAAGTGGTTCATTCGATCGCAAAGTAATCGTAGAAATATGTGGGAGCCATATGAATTTCCAGATTCCTCTATTGGTTATTGTTCGGAGAAGTGTCTCGATCATGTCCGCATAATTCACGAACCGTAGGGAGACACACTTAAGGATTCGATGTTGTCGAGTAGTTATGGAATGATGAGTAAGAGACTGAATGTTGTTCGGAGTCTCGGATAGGATCCGGGATATCACGAGGAGATCCGGAATGGTCCGGAGAATAAGATTCATATAAGGAAAGTCCTGTTTCGGGGTTGGAGAATGATTCCGGTGTTTTCATCGGGAATGTTCTAGAAGGTTCCGGAAGGCCCGACACTCCGGAGGGGAAGGGTACATGAATGTGTCATAACAAGTTGGAATGGTTGCATCATGTACTAGGTGTCATCGCTGAGCAAAATAAAGGGATAAATCAAATCCTAGTTTGAAAAGTCAAACGCCAATTTGAAAAGTGAAACGGCAAGTTTGCTTGGTGGAGGGAGAGTAGGAAACCTACTTGGGGAGGAGTTCCTCTCCCTCCACCCGCCGGCCAAGGAGGCCGACTTGGGGGAGGACTCTCGTCCCCTGGACGGCGTCCTCCCACCTATAAAAGAAGGGGCAGGGTTGCCCCCTCTAGCCTACACCTCTCTCCTCTAAACCCTTGCCCTAGCCGCCGGCCCTCCTGCAGCCGCCGCCGCCCTAGGGTTTGCCCTAGCCGCCGACTTGGGGCTCTCCCCTTGCCCTAGCCGCCGGCCTAGCTCTCTCCTTGGTGCCTCTAAATCCTAGATCACCAAGGCCTCTCTCATAGTCCACCATACTCGCTCCGGCTTAAGGCGAAGCCCTGCGAGATATCCCCTCTACTTCCGGTACCACGTCGTCGTGCTGCCGGAATCATGAGGAGAGTACTACAACCTCCGCTGCCTGCTGGAACAAGGGAGAGGAAGGTCTTCGTCGAGTACCGAACGTGTGACCGACTGCGGGAGCGCTGCCGGAACGCATCGCTGGAAGGATCGTCTACACGATCTTGAGATCGGCAAGAGTACGACTACATCACCCAGGAGAATCCGCTCTCGTTAAACACTTTGGAATCTTCGAGGGTGAGTTATTCTATCGACTCGTTGCTACAATCTAGTAGATAGATCTTGGCTTATTTGTTTGTATGCGGTAGAAATTTTTTGTTTTCCATGCTACGAACCCCTACAGCCACACCCTACCCAGGTGTGGGGTAGGGCCCACCCACGCCTAGGGGGTGTGGTGGCCCTCTGAAACCTCTCCGTATCCCCTTCTGGATTCATGACGCCCACGATAAAATATTGACTTTGGCTTTTGTCCCATCCAATTCTAAGAATATTGATTTTCTGCCTTTCTGGAACGAAAAACAGAAGAAAACAAGCAACTGGCACTTTGGCAACTTGTTAATAGGTTAGTTCCAGAAAAGATATAAAAACACCTCAAAGTGTAGACAAAACCAAGAAAAGTAGATACTAAACAAGAATGGAGCATCAAAAATTATAGATACGTTTCCGACGTATCAGAGGCCCCGCTGTCACGGGCTGGCTGGACAAAAGATGTTGTGCAAGTTCTCACTGCGAGCACGTATGACTATATTTGGAGCACATGCCTAGGATTGTTTAGTACTTGGATGCTTGTTATTATTTATCTGCAATGCTCTAGTTCTTGAAGTTACATGTTTAGACTCGTCCATGCAACGCCCGTCCATCCATCCCTATGCCTACCGCACTTGAATCCTACTTTTACCGTTACTGTTACTATTGCTCATGTTTCACTATTGTTGTTGCTGTTGCTACTACCACTGTTACTACTGATAAACTTCTGTGAGAAAGAACTATTTCCAGGTGCAGCTAAACTACCAACTCAGTTGTTAAGGCTTGCAAGTATTCTTTGGCTCCCTTTGTGTCGAATCAATAAATTGTGTAATACTACCCGCGAAGACTGTTGCGATCCCTATACTTGTGGGTCATCAAGACTATTTTATGGCGCCGTTGCCGGGGAGCATAGCTTTATTTGTAAGTTCACTTGGATCTATTATTGTTCACTACCACTCCTTTCATCATGGGGAACTCTCATGATGGAAAGTTCCCTATTTTACCATCCACTACAAGAAGAGGTACAGTCCTAAACACCTCTGCTGCTCTTGATTCACCGTCTGTTATAAGTAAGCTTGTTACACCACCACCACATACTCATGCTACACACACTACTACTACTACTGAATCTGAAACTGCTTTTGATGCTCATGATGTTACTTCTACTGTGCTTGATGCGAGTGGTTCATTAGGTCCTTTTCTAGATGCTACTATGGCTAGTCTAGGAAATACCGAAACTCCTAGTGAATACACTGCTACACCTGTTAGCTCACCTGAGGCTAGTGAGAGTTATGATATTAATGATGGTTACATTGAGTTCACTAATGAATTTGTTGAAGAGTGCCGAAACACACATGGTACTAGTGCTATGAAGAGTCTCCTTGCTAGACGTACTATTATGCCTAAGTTGTCCTCTGGTCCTAAGTTTGCCACTTCTCCCATAGATATTAAAGATGAAGATTATGATTTCTCTCTTGATTTGTCTTATTTAGATATTGTTGAGAAAGAACCTTTTTGTGGGACTGAAAATGAGAGTGTTGTGGCTCATATGAATGAGCTTTCTACTATGAGTGCTTTGTTCTCTGATGATTTTAAGATGCGCAAGTACTTTGTTGCTAAGATCTTCCGTTTTTCACTAAAAGGAGAAGCTAGGGCTTGGTTTAATAGATTACCTCCTGGTTCCATTGATAGCCCTGATTGCTTCTTTCTTCCATAAATATTTTCCTCCCAGTGCTAGACATGCTGCTTTGCAGAGAATTTTTGATTTTAAACAGGGAGAAGAAGAGAAATTGCCTGAGTCATGGACAAGGTTCTGTGCCTTGATTCATGCACATCCTGGATGTCCATTACCTATGAGCTTCTTGATACTTATTATAATGGACTAACTGATGATTCTAGGACCTACCTAGATAGATTTGCAATTGTGTTTTCAGGAAAAGGACTCCTACAGATGATGAAGAATTAATGACCAAGATAAGCAAGAATTATGATGATTGGACTTCAACTGAGCTGAATACACCTGAGCCTATTACTCCTGAACCAGTTGTTCCTGAACCAGTTCCAACACCAACAACAAAGAAGAGGGGAGTTATTGCATTAAATGATGAAGTGATGAAGGAAGCTAAGAAGTGTCTAAAGGAGAAATGTATTAGAGCTGAAGATGTGAAGAATCTACCTCCTATATAAGAATTATGTAGGCCAATTCCCCACTCATATACTATTGAGGTACACTCTCTCCAACACTTTGATGAAGGTGATATTCCTTATGGTAAGCCTCCTGATAAATGTTTAGAGGAACTTGACACTTTTATTGTTAAGCAAGGGTATTTTAATAAACAAGCTCAGAATCATTTATTGGAAAACTCTAGAGCTATTCATGAGTTGAAAGATATTGTGGAAAGAACTTCTAATGATATTCAAATGCTTTGTAAACACTTTCAAATGGTTCAAACCCAACTTGATCAACTTGCTAAGGTACAAAAGAATATGCTAGTTAATGCTTCAGGAGATAAACATGCTTATGGAATTAGAACTAGGAGTGGTATAGCTACTCAAGATCCTTTATATCCTAAAGGACACCCTAAAAGAATAAAGCAGGATTCCCAACAAGGTGAGGATAGTGGTAGTCCTCGTAAGAGAAAGAAAAAGAAACATAAGATAGTTGAGGAACCGCTTTGTCACATCCCAAAATTCTCCTAATTTTGGAATGTGAAATAAATAAATAAGTTTGATTGATTGTTTGACTATGTTGAAAATTCTCAAAGAGAAGAAACTTTTTGAATAGAAAATCATCTCAACCTTGAATTCAAAATCTTATATTCTTTTGTTATGACCTAAGTAGCCATATAGGAAAAAGGGCATGGATTGATTATGGATTGTAGAATTGGTGTGCAAGATTTCAAAATGAAAATCATGAAGCATTCATAAGCATTTCATTACATCCATGCAAAGTTCTCACAAACTGAATCCAAATCCTGGTATCTAAACCCTATAGTTGATTCGCCCAAATGTTCCTAAAGGTAATTAAATTGACTTTATAAAACCAACTATTGCTAAGGCAGTGATTATTGCTAAATTATAGCCTAAAAGGATCCAATGAATATTACAAAATTTTAGAAACAAAATTGAGCTCATTTGGTGCTAGTATGAAAAAGTTATGGAATAAATACAAACAAATAAAGATATAAATAAAATGGAATATACAAGGATTTATAAACCCACTACATCCAAACTAGTAAAAAGATTACAAATATGATCCTACAATGATCTATTCGATTTTAGAAAATTTTAGAAACAAGAATCGAGTCATTTAGAGTTCGTATGCAAAAGATATGAGGAAAACAAGTAAATATAAAAAGAAAAAGAAAAAAAAACCTAAGCGGGCCGGCCTAGCAAGGGACGACCGAGCCAACCACGTACAGGAGAGGATCGATCGATGGGATCGCTTTAAAAAGCGTGCAATCAGTTTTTCTCTAACCTATCTCTACTCAAACTCTCATAACTTTTTATCTACAACTCCGAATCGAGTTCCGTTTGTTTCTACTTGTTCCCTACTCTAATACCTATCTCTACACCATCCTAAATATCCATATAAACTCGTGGAGCCATAGCTGTACGAGTTTCTCTTCTCGAAATCCCGAATCTACACATGCCTGAATCTTATTTCGCTTTTTGACCCATCTAGACTTCGTTGTTTGCCTTCGGCCAAAAAACGAAAGTTGTAGAACTCGTCGAAATATTTCAATCCTGACAAACCTCACCTCTTTTCATCCACCACAGCCGGAGAATTTCGCATCGCAATGTTTCAGATCTGACGGTGTAAATCCAAGCGCTCGTTCCTTCAAATACAAATTCCTTTGGTGAGAAGGTGGGACTAATGATTCCCTACAACTTTCATGTTCTAAGTTTTTCAATTTGACCTATGAATTTGTCTCTCTAACATAGATCTCTTTCTTATCTATTCTGAGCCAAAAATCGGGTCGATCTCTTCTTCTTGCCACCGGATCCTATACAGACGGTCGAGATCCAATCAAACCGGTGCGTGCCATGTCGTCATTTCGGTTAGCTTCCTCATCAACGCCACACCGTCGTCAGGTCAGCATCTAGTCCCAGTCAGCATGCAAAGTTAACCTGTCCAGTCAGCGGAATATTCTCTGGAATATTCCATTCGAATTTAAAATTGCATATTATAGATCTAACTTGTAAAATTCATTAGAAATTCATAACACGTACAAAAATTACGTATAATATATCAAACTGAAGATAATTTTACGTAGAATCATCTTATCAGAATAGATCCAACTTTTACTGTACTTGGTTACTGCAGTAATTTAATTAGTTTTAATGGTCTTTTAGGTTAATAAATTCATAGGAAATTATCTGTAACTCCGAAAAATATGAACAATATATCAAATTGAAGCTACTATAATGTAGATTAATAATATCTGGTTGGATCCAGCTTTTTGCAGACTATGTACCCCGTAGCAATTTAATTAGTTTTAATGGCTTTATAAATCATTAAATTCATAGTAAATTAATTGCTTGTCACAAAAATATAAATGATATACCGATGGAAAGCTGGTTCCATGTAGATCATCAATATGCAAATGGTTCAGGCAAATACTATAAGGTTTCGCAGCAATTAAATAAATAGATTAATGGCTTATTTAGAGTATTAAAATCATAGTAATTCGAATACTGCTCAGAAAATTACAAATAATATGTACCTGAAATCACAATTTCGTGGATATTAAGATATAATTTTAGTTTGATTTTTAGACAGCAGAAACTATATGAATCATTTAAAACCCATTAAACACTATTTAAATCATAAAAAAAGATCTATAACTCCGATTAGGGTGAATCCAACGCCTACTGGTTCGTATTAATGTCCTATATCCAGTGAACCCAAGAAACAAATTTAATTCGACAGTTAGAATAGGCGTTACAACAGAACTATTAAAAATCCCATATTGGCAAGTAATTATTAATAACAAGTACTCCATTGCATTAATTGGCCTCTTGCATGCATCATATACTTCAATATTGTTTAGAGAACTAAAGTAACAACCATTGTGACTTATTAAATTGGCATGCATGCATTTGTTGCATTTATTTGTTCTCTATGTGGTATTGTTTATGATTGTATGCAATTGTTTGCTCGATAGATTGCGAGGAGTGCAATGTGTGTGATTGCAACTACTATGATTGCAAGTATTGTGGTTATGAAGAGAGCAACCATTATATCTATGAGAATTGTGAGGATTATCTAATCGACTACATCTACAACAAAGGCAAGTGGTGCTATCTTGGTCATAAATGTCCTATTGTTTTCCTATGCATTGTAGATTCTTTTGTAGAATTGCATCTGTAGGAATTGATGTGTATATGCTATGCTATATCCCATATTATTCCCTAGTATTCCTTGTTTATGAGGCATCGTATTGGTAGATTGCTTAGCTATGCTATTTAGACGAGGAAGGGAATCACATCATGAAAAGTTATATGTTTTGAAAGGCTTATGTTTTGCTAAATGACAAACCAATATGTTTTAATGAACCACCTGGGTGGAATCGCATTGATTGGGTCATCGAGTGTGGATTTATGGTGGGGAATGCCGCCCAGGACACTGAGAAAGGATTGGCTTCTTTGTTTGGTAGCTTTCATGTGCAACCATGTTCCAATAATGGAATGGGCGGTTGGTTGGACTCAGTAGGTTGTGGTAACTCGAACCCACGTATCCAGGGATGTAGATAGTGTAGGTTGGACCGGTGCATGTCGGGTTTGGGGAGCTACTTCCCGAACGGTTCCTTCTTGGACTTCTCCCTATCATCACCCAATATGAGAGTGGTGGTACGAGCTGGGCTGGCCAAGTCACATGGGTAAAGTGTATTAACCCCTGCAGGGTGTATAAACTAAGTGCTTAGCCGTGTCCCCGGTTATGGACAATTTGAGCGACCTGATACTGATGCTATGATATTTCTCACTCATCCTTATTTCTTAATTACTTAAAACTTATTGGGTGAACATAATTGGGTAGGAGCACCTGGGAGTGAACCAGAGTGTCCTATTTATCGTATTGGAAAACTAGTTTGTTACAAATGTTAGGCATAAACTGTTGCTTTATGCAAATGAGCCTGAACTCCACTTGGCCAAATAAGCATGTAGTTGATAGATATGTTGTTAACCACTTTAGCCTACTTGCCATACATTCAATGTATTGACCATTCGTGGCTGCAACGTTTCATGTTGCAGGTTATATCGTATCTGAATGATCGTTCATAGGTCGCGAGACTCCACTCAACAATTGTTCGCCTGTGACCATTTGGAGGATGGAGATCTACCTTGTATTCGTTTTCCGCTGTGTACTTGAATAAATAATGTAAATTCTGGATCATATTCGTTGTATTTATAATGCACAATTATATTTGGTATCATTTTGTACTGTGTGTGCCAGTGAACCGATCTAGGGATTGGCACTATACACATGAACTCAGCCTTATCAGGCGAGGGTGTTACACACTTGAACCTGCTGTAGATCCTAATAGTATATCTGTCTCTGATGCTGAAACTGAGAGTGGTAATGATAAAAATGAGTCTCTTGATAAGGAGGAAGGTGAGGAAGAACCTGAGAAGCATACTAAGAACACTAGATACACCAAGGAATATTTTATTGCTAATAAACATGGTAAAGAGAGAGAACCTCGGGTGCAGAAACCTATGCCGTTTCTAGGTAAGAAACACAACTCAAAGGAGGAGGAACACTACAACAAGTTTTGTGAGTGGATGAAACCTTTATTATTGCAAATTCCTTCGACTGATGCTATTAAGTTGCCTCCTTATTCAAAGTATATGAAGGATATTGTCTCTAATAAAAGGAAGATTCCTAATGAGGAGATTTCTACTTTGCTTGCTAATTACTCCTTCAATGGTAAGGTTCCAAAGAAACTTGGTGATCCAGCTATACCAACTATTCCTTGCTCCATTAAGAATAATTATGTTAGAACTTCTTTATGTGATTTGGGAGTTGGAGTTAGTGTTATGCCTTTTTCTCTCTATAAGAGACTCCAGCTAGAAAAGTTGATACCAACTGATATATCTTTGCAAATGGCTAATAAGTCAACTATTATTCCTATTGGTATATGTGAGGATGTTCCTGTTCAAGTTGCTCATAATTGCATGGTTTTAACTAATTTTCTTGTGCTTGAAATGCCTGAAGATGATAATATGTCTATTATTCTTGGGAGACCTTTTCTTAATACTGCAGGTGCTTTATCAATTGCAATCAAGGAAAAGTAACATTCAATATTAATGACAAAGAGCACACTGTCTATTTCCCCAAGAAGGTTGTTAAGTGTTATTGCCTAAATTACATTGAAAATATTGAGAGCATCAAGGTTGGAGAAATATATTGTCCCATTCCACAAGAAAATTTTGAAACTATTATGATTGGGACCATTGCTATCAAGTATGAGGTAACATAATCACCTTGTGGAATGCAAAGTTTTGTTTCATATAAGATCGTTTTGGTAACAAGACTTTATCAACCTTGTTAACAAAAGGATTTTAGTGAACAAAACAATGTTTTCATAGTGGTTATACTTGCTCACTTTTATTTTTCTCCTTTCCAATCTTTGCTCTTAGTCGTGCCTAACTTAAAGGCGTTAAATAAAAGTACTTGTTGGGAGATAACCCAAGAGTTTCCTTGAGTCTTGGAAGTTATTAATTTAGTAATGACCTCTCCTTATCCATTTTTGTTTGCTTTTTGTGCCAAGAATGACCTCTAATGAGAGGGAAGTAAGATTTGGGGAGTTGCTGTCCGGAAACAGAGTTCTGTCCTCCATCATAAAAATTCGTGAGGAGTCTCTGTAAGTCGGATTGAGCTAAAAATTTACGAATAAATCCCCTAGTATGTTAGATAACTTTAGTTTGTGCAACACTTTTTGATTTGAGCAACAGAACGTCTTCGAAAAAATTAGTTTCTACCTGCTGGTCTGTTTTAACAGATTTCTGCCATTATTTGCATTTGCTTCTTATTGATTCCTTTTCGGGTTCTTTTTGGGAAATTGAGCTTTTTGAAGGAGTTGCTACAGTAGCTTGTGTTTTTAATGAAAAGTATTGCTGTTCCAAAGCTTTGCGAGAGGTCTAATATCTTTTGAATACACTAATGTTGCTAATGAAGATTGTGTGAAGTTTTTTATGAAGGAAAATTTTTAGGTGTAAGGAAAGAATGATGTAATGAGATGAAGAATGGACAAAAGCTCAAGCTTGGGGGGGGAGCCACTCCGTGTCACCACAAGAATTAATCAAGAGGTACAAGCGTCAAAGATTGTGGGTACCCAAGGCATCCCCTTCTTCATCAATAAAAATCTCAGGTCTTTCTAGACACTTCGTTTTTATTGTTTCATGCACAATTGTGTTGTTCTTGGAGAGTCTTGGTTTTTTTTGGTTTTATTTTGCTTCGTTTGGTTTTGCGTTGGTTGCCTTCTAAAAAAATCGAAAACACCAAAATATTTGTTGTTCTTCTCTGGTTTTGTGAGTTCTTTGCAGGGTTCAGCCGTCCTCAGTGGTTTTGGTTTCATGTTAATTATTCAAGTCACACAAGTGAAGGGCAATAATGAAGATTAAGACAACTCGAGGTGTGGTAAGAGGTTGGTAACGAACTCTATTTGTTTCATTTTTGTACATATACTCATAATTGTGAGCATGCTTAGCCTGTTTGTGTAAGGTGTATGTAATTATGGATGCTTAGTAGTTCTTGCTTGTCTATGATGAGCTCCAGCTTGCTAATAGTTTGTAGCATGTCATATGAATGTTTGCTTGCATTGTTTTATTCATACTTTGGTATGATATTGTGGTATCCTCTTCTGACTGTTCATGTGAATCGACTTGGCACATGCTCACGCATGCATATGACTAATCAATAGTCAGTAAGCCTCGATGATTTATTTTGCCTCAGAGTTCTTGTATCACTTTCATGCCATAATTAGTCATGTTTTGTTGCAAGCATGATTATGACAGCTATTGCTCTCGTTTTTCGCTCCCTCTCTATTGCTAGCCTTCACTTGCACTGAGTATGTGCTCTACCTATGCTTCCAACTCCCCAAAACCAATATTGTCAGTTGTGTCCACCATACCTACCTATTAGCATCATTTGCTATTTCTGTGCATATTCCATGTGCCATGTTTTCTTCCAAAATAAAATGTTTGTCTGTTTTGAGAAAGTTAGTTAGTAAATCTCTCACGAACTTGATGGCACACTTTATTCCTCGCGCTTAATAATCTTGAACCATTGTGACTAGTCCATGAAAGTTATATGCTTGCTTATTATATACTGGGAGTCAGCAGAACCGTGCTGTCACGGGGAACGCTTTCAACACTTTTTGGATATTTCATCCAGTTGATTCCTTGCTCTTTTGTTTACGGATGTCGACGATGTGAAATAAAAGGGGAGGTTGTGAGTTCATGGAGTTTATACATTGTGTTAGAGAAACGCCTGGGCCGCTAGCGTAAGCCATGCTTAATCATGGTGGAAACTTGCAGCATCACTATAATGAGCATCTATGAAGCATCCTCAATAAAAATCTATGCATATGAGATGCCCATTGTCTGCTTGCCTTGTCATTTTGGTTATGGGAAAGCTCCTGTACCATGTGCAAGGGGTACCCTTTTGGCGGTTCTCGATGATATGCATGTATTTACAATGACAAGAACTTTCAGGTGACCAAAGTTGAGTAGCATGCGGAGCAGCCCTCGTACTCAAGGGACTTGAGATTTTCAGTCTATGGTCTATCAAGCATATGATTCATAATGGACCTCACTTTTACCTTAACCACATGAATATGCCTATGATAGGGGCAATGAGAGCTCAAAGCTAATGAGTACCTTCCTTTCAGCATTAGGAAGCCTTTCAAACCTTCACAAAACCGTTTTCACAATTTTGTTGAGTCACCACTTATTCTATGAGCACCTTCTTGAGAGCATAGTTGTAATTATTGTGTTTGTTCCAAAACTTGGTTAACTATGTCATGACTTTGATGCTTGTATCTCTGATATCTTTATCTCTAGTCTTCATGTGAACTTCAGAGGTGCCTTGGCATTTATATTGTGCTCTTCAAACAAAGGCAAGTGAGATACCACTCTATCATACCTTATTATGAGCATTGCAATGTTGCTTGTGTTTATGTTTCATGCTACTTATTATTATTGAGTTGGTTTCTCTTCATAGCTTGCAATGACTATTGAGTAGACTTAGTTGCATACTCCTTATTATGAATTGTCTAAGCATATACTCTTGTGCTGAGAATATTTACATCATATGAAGCAAAGTGTTCGTGAAAGTTCTTTTATCGCACTCAGTTTTCAACTGAATTGCTTGAGGACAAGCAATAAGCTAAGCTTGGGGGGTTTGATACGTCCAAAACGTATCTACTTTCTCGAACACTTTGCTATTTTTTTCCTCTATACTTGTGTGATTTGGATACAACTAACACGGACTGATGCTGTTTTCAGCAGAATTACCTTGGTATCTTGTTTTTGTGTAGAAAATGAACTATCAGGAAAAATCCCAGAAAATATGGCAAAAACTATTTCTCACCAGAAGATCCACGGAGCTAGAAGGGGAGACAGAGAGGAGGCCTGGGGGGCCCAGACCCACCCCAGGCGCGGGCCCACCTGACCCCGCGCCTGGAGGGGGTTTGGCCACCCCAGGCAGCTCCTCGGCCTCCCTCCGCTCCTGTAAGTTGCCTTCTGACCTAAAAAATCAGGGGGGTTTGATAGTTTTCCAGAAAGAGTTCTGCTCCGCCGCCACTAGAAACCAAGATTCGGATCCAGAAACTCCGTTCTGGCACCCTGCCGGGACGGGGAATTTGGAGAGGATCATCGCCATCGTCATCACCAATGCATCTCCATCAACCACCGATGTTTCCCTCATCCATGAGTGAGTAATCCCCTGCTGTAGGCTTGGGGATGGTAGGGATTGGATGAGTTCTATCATGTAATCGAATAAGATCTGTTAGGGCATAGTGCCTAGTATCTCTATTAGTGCTATTTGACTTTGTTGCAACTTGTTGTGCTTAATGCTTATCACTAGGGCCCGAGTGCCATGATCTCAGATCTGAACTTATTATTGAATCATTATGATAGTATTGTTTGTGATCTTATCTGCAAGTTGTGTACACACATCATTGTCTAGATCCAAAGTCCCCAAAGTGACAATAATTGGGACAACCGGAGGGGATGGCTGTGGTGTGAGGATCACCTGTTGTTAGACCCCTCCTTTATAAAGGAAAGGATCCCTGTGATTGCAATGCTAGTCCCTGGATCAATGCTAGCATCCACAGTTTAAGATGAAGTACACAGATACAAAGGTCGTTTATTACATTCATTCCAGAGATAAAATATAGTCTTTTACAACTCATGGCCATAGGCCTAATACAAGAGTTTTAAGGAACAAGTAAATAAACATAAGTCTTCATCTTCATGTGCCACAGGCAAGCATGTTGAGTGTAGACTCATGACTCCTATTCATCATCGGAGTAACCTGCAACATCACAAGTTACAGCCACAGAGGGTCAATACTTTGGAATAGTATTGGCAAGTGATACCTTATTATATTTTAAGTGGACTATATTACTATATGCATTTTGGCTAAGTGTAGCTTGGCTTGCTTTGCTTGAAAATAGGCTTTTCCTATTAGTTGAAATCTCTAAGTTTTTCTTTGTCAAAATCATTCCCAAGGAACCACCAATAGACATTGAGGTCCTTCACCCTTGTTCACCCACCAATTTTTATTTAGAAGTTGGAGTGATGAGATTCTTGTAGCTTCCATGTCTTGATGCTCAAAGTGTCCATTTCCTTGGACAAGGCTAAGTACTTAGGTTTTCCATCTGCAGAGGTTGTGCACTTTCCCCACCAGACTTGGTTTCCCAAGACAGGACCTTTCAGAAGCCTTTCCTTAGTCAAATGGACGCGCTCCAACCTATCAACCCAACTACCACCAACTGTCCAAGTGACTAAGTTCTAGCAACCTATATGATCATGGCAGAGCCCATATTGCCAAGTGGTTGCACTGTAAGCTTTCTCAACACTTGGCCTCCAAATCCCTTTGTGCCTGGGTGGCTTACCACAAGTGAGATACACAACCCAAGTCCATGGCCTTGTGTAACCACTCAACATAACCCATACTTTCCATTCCACCCAGGAGGTTCATTTGACTTAGTGGTTTTATTAGAAAAGTATAAGTCTCTTGACTTAGAAATATTTTCTTTATAGTAAGTGTAGTTTTTCACCAACCCTTGTTTTGCTATAAGCTAGGCTAAGCAAAGTATGGCAACATATCTTAGGGATAATTCCTTAGCAAATCTACTAGACTACATAGGATTTCCCCATCTTTTGCATTAGACAAAAACAACATGCAACACTATAACAAAATATCTAATGCTAGTTCAAAATATAGGACAAATTTATTCATGTAAATATCACTTGCCTTGGTAGTGGGGAGAGTAGCACTCTTCACAATCACAATCACTAGCAAAATCTACACAAGAAATAATAGCATACAATTACTCACAAATATATATAACCAAAAATAACATGAATGCATGCATGCAAGAATATACTAGGTGGTGATTTTTGAAAATTATACCAAGTATGCTCATGAGTACAGAAACTTAACATGTCACAAGTTTGCCAACCAAACTTATTTGGCCCCATTATAATTTACCAAATTAAATCTATATCTAAAATGGCCTTAAACTTGTTCTACAAATAAAGTCATTTTTAACTGTTACTATATGCTAAATAAATTGGATATTCAGAAAGGCCTTGTTTCACTGAATCCAACGATATAAAGTTTGCAAAAATCTAACGTGGCATTCAAAAGTTATAAGCATTTGAAGTTTGAATCTAAATCTGGTTTTAAATTCTGTTTTTAGTTTAAACCTTGCCACGCGTCGCGTTATTACTGGCGCGTACCGGTTCGCACCGGATTACCCTTCTGTGCCGTTGGATCTAACTAACGCTGCACGGCTCAGATCTGTCCATACCCCTTCGTTAAGTGAAGTGTTTCTACGCGTAGGATTCAGATCTAACGGCTAAAAATCTCCTAACCAAAATCGAGCGGCGCTACCGGCGGTGACAGGCGGCGGCGCGTCAGTCGGTGGCGGTGCCGGCGTTCTAGGTCGCCCGGGGAAGGGAGGAGATGCTTACCAGAACCGCAGGAGGCTGCTGATGCTCAAGGTGGCAATGGCTTGGGAAGGGGCGCACGGGGTCGTCGGGGATTCCTCGCCGGAGTTCACGAATGCGTCAGCCACGGTCAGTCGTCGACGTTGGCGAGGTTCCTCGTCGCGCTAAGCCAAAATAGGGATACTGTCAGATGTGCAAGATGATGAGGATTCTAGGCGTATCAGTCAGAGGGCAAGGGGCGGTGGCTACTTACGGAGGGAGGTCGCCGGAGTTCGTGCAGAAGACGGTGGCGGTCCAGTTGTCGACGTTGCCGAAGCTATGGGTCATGCGAAGGCAAACGGAGAGTGTCAGAAGATGCACAGAGGTTCACTGAACAAGGTAGCGTGAATGCGAGACCGAGGGGAACTCGAGGCTCACCGGAATTCGCCGGCGCAGTCGTCGGAGACGGCGGGGTTGCAGAGAGAAATGCGCGCATCCTGGGGGCGTTCTGTGCTTGGGGTTTGGGGGAAAAGAGAGAGGGGACAGAGGGGGTTTATATAGCTTGGTCAAGCGCGAGAATCACTCGGCCATTGATTCGAATTGACGCCGCGATTAACACACAGGAAACGGCCGCGTTGATTGGGGACGAACAGGTCGTGCGGGTGGAGACGACGCTGGCGTGGAGATGGCCCGCTTGTCAGCGAGGTGCGCGGAGTGCAGGTGGGGTCTGCTTGTCAGCGTCTCAATGCGTGCGCTCGCGCGTGAGAGAAGAAATAAAAGATCCCGGGTGGGCTTGCTGGGCTTGATCCACTGCTGGGCCAGATTCTGGCCGCGCGGCCCTTTTCTATTGTTTAAGCCTTTTCTTTTTCTAAATTCATTTTCTGGTATGAATTTGATATGAATTCAAATCCTTTTGAATTCAACTGCTTTGGGAACTTTTGCAAGGTTTTGTGGGTTCAAAAACATTCATTCTAACTAAGTGTTTACCCTGCAAGGCTTGGTCAAGCTTGGTTTTCAAAGTAAACAGAGATTTGCTCTAGTTTGCAAATATTTGAAATAGGGTTTTGAAACCATTTCTAAATTTTGAATCTTGGGTTAAAAGCTTCACCTAATCTTTCCATCAATGGAGTCAAGCAAACAAGTATTTAAACTTTCAAAATTCAAAGGGTGATGGTCATTTGGAATAAATTGTCCACATGAAATCATAGCTCCAACTTCTGTCTCTAAATGATTTTTAAGAAAATCCTAAATGGATGAATGATGCAAAGATGATATGAATAAGTTTTGATACTATGATTTATTTGGGATGTTACAAATCTAACCCCCTTAAGATGAATCTCGCCCTCGAGATTCGGTTTGGCTAGCAAATAGGTGAGGGTGGTCTTTCCGGAGATCATCTTCTCTTTCCCATGTTGCTTCCTCTTCGGAGTGATGGTTCCATTGCACTTTACAAAACTTGATAGTCTTGGTCCTGGTGACTCTTTCTCCTGTCTCTAGAATCTTGACAGGCTTTTCCTCATAAGTGAGATCACTTTCTAGCTGAACTTCTTCCAAAGGTATGGTATCCTTCAAAGAAGACTCTTCCATTTCTGGGTGACATTTCTTAAGCTGACTCACATGAAATACGTTATGGACTGCTGATAGAGATTCTGGCAATTCAACTTCATATGCAACTTCTCCTTTGCGACTTAGAATCTTGAATGGCCCAACATATCTTGGTGCCAACTTTCCTTTGACTCCAAATCTTTTCACTCCACGGAGTGGTGATACCCTGAGATAAGCTCTATCCCCAACTTCGTAGGTGACTTCTCTACGCTTAGAATCCGCGTAGCTTTTCTGTCGGGACTGTGCTATCTTCAACCTGTCCTTAACCAATTTGAATTTCTCTTCGGCGTCTTTGATAAGATCCGGTCCAAATAAGCTCCTTTCGCCCACACCATTCCATAGCAATGGGGTGGTACACTTCCTTCCGTAGAGTAACTCAAACGGTGCCATTCCAATACTAGATTGATGACTATTGTTGTAAGAGAACTCTGCGTAAGGCAAACTTTCATCCCAACTTGCTCCATAGTCTAGGGCACATGCCCTCAACATGTCCTCAAGAATTTGGTTGGTCCTTTCTGTTTGTCCATCCGTTTGAGGATGAAAAGCAGTGCTAAACTCCAATCTCGTTCCTAAGGATTCATGAAGCTGTCTCCAAAAGTGAGATGTGAACTGGGTTCCTCTATCTGACACAATACTCTTTGGCACACCGTGAAGGCATACAATCCTGCTCATGTAAATTTTAGCTAGCTTGGCACTTGTATAGGTTGTCTTCACTGGTATAAAATGAGCCACTTTAGTTAGGAGATCCACTACTACCCATATGGAATCATACCCAGACCTGGTCCTTGGTAATCCGGTAATGAAATCCATACCAACATTTTCCCACTTCCATTCAGGAATAGGCAGTGGTTGAAGCAAACCTGCTGGTTTCTGGTGCTCCACTTTGACTCTGCTACACACATCACACAAAGCAATATGTTCGGCGATGTCCCTTTTGAGATTGTTCCACCAAAACCTTTCCTTCATGTCCATGTACATTTTGGTATTTCCCGGGTGAATAGAATATGGAGAGTTGTGACCTTCTTGTAAGATCAGTTTCCGTAACTCCGGGTCTTGTGGAACACATATACGTTTCCCGTGCCATAAAGTACCTTGTTCATCTATATGGAAACTCTTAGCCTTCCCTAGACTAATATTTTCCTTAATCTTTTCAATTTCTTTATCGGTCTTCTGGACTTCTCGGATCTTGTCCAATAAAGTGGGTTGAACATCTAAGGACATGAGATGTCCTTCTGGTACAATCTCCAATCTGAGTTCTTTGAATTGCTTACACAAGTCGTCTGGCAATTCCCCTTGGGTAAGGCCATTTACAAATGTCTTACGACTTAGAGCATCCGCTACTACATTTGCTTTACCGGGATGGTATTGCAAACTTAAGTCGTAATCCTTGATAAGTTCTAGCCATATTCTTTGTCTCATGTTGATTTCCTTCTGGGTGAAGATATACTTCAAACTCTTATGATCGGTGAACACTTCACAACGCTTTCCCAAAAGGTAATGTCTCCATGTTTTGAGTGCATGGACGACAGAGGCTAACTCCAAATCATGAGTAGGATAATTTACCTCATGAGTTTTGAGTTGTCTCGAAGCATAGGCTACGACTTTACCATCTTGCATAAGTACGGCACCCAAACCTTGATGAGAAGCATCACAATACACTTGGAAATCCTTTTCCAAATCTGGCAGACATAGAACTGGTGTTGTTACAAGTCTCTTCTTCAATTCCTGAAAACTGACTTCGCAACCTTCAGACCAGGTAAACTTCTTGTCCTTCTTTAGCAATTCTGTCATAGGCTTAGCAATTTTCGAGAAATTTTCAATGAACCTTCTGTAGTAACCTGCTAAGCCGAGGAAACTACGAACTTCTTTCACATTCTTGGGTGATTCCCATTCTGTCACAGCTGAAACCTTAGCAGGATCAACTGCCACACCATCTTTTGTCATCACATGACCAAGAAAACCAACTTTCTCTAACCAGAACTCACACTTGCTGAATTTGGCATACAGTTTATGTTCCCTCAGTTTCTCAAGTATCAAGCATAAGTGTCTTTCATGCTCTTCCTTGCTCTTGGAGTAGACCAAGATGTCATCGATGAAAACGACAACGAACTTGTCAAGGAATTCCATGAACACCTTGTTCATCATATTCATGAAGTATGCCGGAGCGTTGGTTAATCCAAAAGGCATCACAGTATACTCATACAATCCATACCTTGTGGTGAATGTTGTTTTTGGTATGTCTTGCTCTCGTATCTTGAGTTGAAAATAACCTGACCGGAGATCAATCTTCGAGAATACACATGCTCCTTCTAGCTGATCAAATAAGTCGTTGATTCTTGGCAAAGGATATTTGTTCTTGATGGTAACCTCGTTGAGAGAACGATAGTCAATACATAATCTTTGTGTTCTATCCTTCTTCTCCACGAACAATACCGGGGCTCCCCAAGATGAAGAACTGGGTTGAATAAACCCTTTCTGTAACTGTTCTCCTAGCTGTTTCTTGAGCTCTTTCAATTCATCAACTGACATTTTGTACGGTCTCTTGGCTATTGGTCCTGATCCTGGCACCAAATCTATCAGAAACTCCACATCTCTATCCGGTGGCATTCCTGGTAGCTCTTCCGGAAACACGTCCGGATACTCACATACTATTGTTACACTGTCCATGCTAACCCCCTTAAGAGAATTCAGCTTACTTCCTTTGGATTCAAAGTTTGACTTGAATTTTATTCTTTTCCCTTCTGGGGTTGTGAGTGTAAATGTACGATTGGCACAATCTAGTACTCCTTCATGTTTATCCATCCAATCCATTCCCAAAATTACATCTAGTCCTTGGGAATCTAGGATTATCAGGCTTACAGGAGACTTATGTTTACCAAACTCTATCATGAGATCCCGGCATCCAAGGCTTACTATCATATCTCCCCCCGGAGAACTAACCTTTATTGGACACCCAATGTTTTCTGATGCAAACCCATTTCTATCCACAAATGCCTTTGATATGAATGAATGAGATGCACCGGTATCAAAGAGTACAAATGCTGAAATTGAATTGAGTCTGAACTTACCAGCCACGGCATCAGGTTCCTCATAGACCTCCTCCACATTGATGTGGTTAACCTGTCCTTTCTGGAAAGGATTTGGCTTGTTAGGTCCTTCAACTTTCTTCTCAGGGCACTCATTAGCATAATGCCCCAGCTTTTTGCATTTGAAGCACTCCACCTGACTGATGTCCTTTTTAGGAGGTTGGCCTCCACTTCCACTACCATTTCCACCATAGTGGCTCTTATGTCCACCCTTGTGGTTCTTGTACTTGTCCTTGTCATGACTGCGGTGGTGCTTATTGTCATGACGGTTGTGCTTGCTGAATTTCCCATGTTTATGGGATCCTGAGCTGCCACTGTCATCATAGTGAGATCGTTTGTGAGACGATCCCGAGCTGTGCTTGTCGGAGTGTTTCCTCTTTCTACTCTCGACTTGTTTCATTTTACTTTCCAAAATAGCAGCCTTGTCACACAAAGACTGATAAGTTGGAACATATGCCACAGACAACTGCAGATTCAGCTCATCATTCAAACCCTCCAAGAACTTTTCCTTTCTCTTGGCATCTGTATCAACCTCATCCGGTGCGTAGCGCGCCAGATTGTTGAACTCTTCTATGTATTCAGCCACGCTGCGGTGGCGCTGTTTCAGGTTGTGAAACTCCTTCTTTTTCAGACTCATTATCCCTGATGAGATATGAGCCGTGCGAAAACCATCTTCAAAGATAGCCCAAGTCACCTCATCAATAGGAGTGGTGATTTGGAAGTTGTCCCACCATGTGGCGGCTGGTCCTTCCAACAGATGTGCTGCAAACCTGACCTTTTCAGCATCCGTGCAGCCCACGGTCACTAAGTCTTTGTTCACAGAACGTAACCAGTCATTGGCTACCATGGGATCAGTTGTTCCCGAAAACTTTGCTGGCCTCAGACGTAGAAATCTGGTGAGCATATCAAAACCCGGAGTGTTGTTGTTGTTGTTGTTGTTGTTGTTGTTGTTGTTGTTGTTGTTGTTGTTGTTGTTGTTGTTGTTGTTGTTGTTGGGGTCGTTGTTGTTGTTGTTGTTGTTGTTGTTGTTGTTGTTGTTGTTATTCTGGTTTTGGATGAATGTTGTCATCATTTGCATAAGCTGTGTTTGCGCATTCATCATTTGTTGCATTTCCGGGGTGATGTTGTTGGGGTTGGGGTTTGCGCGACGGGGAGGCATCTGTGGTTTGTTCAAATAGATAAGAATGAGATACCCATAGATGTTCCATGCACAATACATCAAAAGCAAACACATAACAAGCAATATAAAAACAAAGGTTCAACAACCACATAATAAGTTCATGAAGTAAAACACACAAGTGGCAAGCCATCCACATGTCGGATGGTCCAATAATAAGTTCACAATAACAAGTATGAATATGAAAGGTAAACGAGTAGTCAAGTCTACTCATCAGCGTCAATCTCCTCCTCAACGAAGGTAAGACCTGCGTTCTCCATCGCGGTCTTGTTCTCCTCAATCGTAGTGGTCAAGGAATCGACCTTGGCCTTGAGAGTCCTCTTCTGGGAACGAAGTCTCTCAATAACCATCTGCTGCTGCTCTAGCTCGAAATCCTTGGACTTCAGTTCCTCGGTCATGTCCCGGATCTTCTTGTTCCTATCCTGGACGCGTTTCTCCTGACTCTTGAACTTGCGGTCCTGGGCCTCGAACTTTGTCTCCATTTCCTTGATCATCTCATCCTGCTGCGCAAAAAGCTTGTCCTTCTCGCGTAGCTGCACCTGAAGCTCGTCATTGCCAAGCATGACGTTCGTCCTATCCGTATCTACGTGCCTGAGAAGAGTCTCTAAGTCCTGAAGATAGAGACGTATCGGCTCTGCAGTGCTCCTCGAGTCGTCCTCAAAGTCGATGGAGTCTCCATCAACATCACGTCTTCCGAAGACGTGGAAGTGAGTGCCCCTAACCTGTCGGGAGTGACGGCCTAACAGTCGTCCTATCAGGTCCTGCATGACTACCTCCATGCCTCTCTCCCTGTCGTCGTGCATCAGCTTGAAGACGATGGCCTCCGTAGTAGGCTCAGTCTGGCGTCCGGGCTGGTTCACCTTGAAGCCCCAGAGGTCCTTCCTCTCGAACTTGGTGAGTGGGTACACCGTGATGGTGGGAAGAGGGAGATCGAGCAGAGTGGTAAGCTCAACGATACGGGGTCCGAAACGAGTAACCTGGAACTCCTCAACAGTGCTGACGGCAATAGGCATCTATTTATAAAATTGAAAAGTTAGAACAACGATTATTTAAAATGATCACAAAACAACCATCTCATACACAATCATGGAACACAAATACCACATATGTCATGCATACACAATCCATTACATCAAACAAGGTCCAACTTATTTAAGGTATCATTTTGGAAAATAAGGTGATAAGTGGTGGTCCAACTAACGAAGTGTTCTTACAATCCAATCTCACGGGACCTATTATTAAACACTATGTTCCTAGATGCAATCCACCAATCTTGCTCTCTTGACTCTATCACTAGGTCTATAACATCTCCCCTTATCTCTTGGTTGGTGTCTTCCAACTCTTGAGTAAGCTCCTTCTCTTTCTCTAAGTCCTTTTGGAGATTGAGCATTCTGCACTTGACTCTAGCACTTAGTTCTTTGATGGTCCTCCAAGCTGCATCCCTGGCTGACTCAAAGAATGTGGTATGCATTGTAGTGTTGGTGTACATGCAGAATCCCCTTTCTTTGTGGTTGTCTTCCTTGTTTTTGTACAAGTGAAGTTGCACCCACCAATATTCCACTCCTTCATCCATCACTGGAAAGCCCTTGTACACGGCTTCACCATGTGCATCCATTGCCTCCATGAGATCCTTGAGAACATTGGGAAACTCAGTTTCACACTCCAAGGTCATGGTCATGAGTGGTCCCTTCTTCACGGCTTCGTTGATGGAGTTCATCTACAAAGGAAGTTGAAAGAGATTAGAAAAGTTTTACGAGAAGAATAGACAAGTGTAGAAGTAGTTGAAAAACTTTTTCCTTAGTGGTTTTCCATTCCTAGGGTCATAATCCTACAGGCAACACAGTGCTCTGATACCATCTGTTAGACCCCTCCTTTATAAAGGAAAGGATCCCTGTGATTGCAATGCTAGTCCCTGGATCAATGCTAGCATCCACAGTTTAAGATGAAGTACACAGATACAAAGGTCGTTTATTACATTCATTCCAGAGATAAAATATAGTCTTTTACAACTCATGGCCATAGGCCTAATACAAGAGTTTTAAGGAACAAGTAAATAAACATAAGTCTTCATCTTCATGTGCCACAGGCAAGCATGTTGAGTGTAGACTCATGACTCCTATTCATCATCGGAGTAACCTGCAACATCACAAGTTACAGCCACAAAGGGTCAATACTTTGGAATAGTATTGGCAAGTGATACCTTATTATATTTTAAGTGGACTATATTACTATATGCATTTTGGCTAAGTGTAGCTTGGCTTGCTTTGCTTGAAAATAGGCTTTTCCTATTAGTTGAAATCTCTAAGTTTTTCTTTGTCAAAATCATTCCCAAGGAACCACCAATAGACATTGAGGTCCTTCACCCTTGTTCACCCACCAATTTTTATTTAGAAGTTGGAGTGATGAGATTCTTGTAGCTTCCATGTCTTGATGCTCAAAGTGTCCATTTCCTTGGACAAGGCTAAGTACTTAGGTTTTCCATCTGCAGAGGTTGTGCACTTTCCCCACCAGACTTGGTTTCCCAAGACAGGACCTTTCAGAAGCCTTTCCTTAGTCAAATGGACGCGCTCCAACCTATCAACCCAACTACCACCAACTGTCCAAGTGACTAAGTTCTAGCAACCTATATGATCATGGCAGAGCCCATATTGCCAAGTGGTTGCACTGTAAGCTTTCTCAACACTTGGCCTCCAAATCCCTTTGTGCCTGGGTGGCTTACCACAAGTGAGATACACAACCCAAGTCCATGGCCTTGTGTAACCACTCAACATAACCCATACTTTCCATTCCACCCAGGAGGTTCATTTGACTTAGTGGTTTTATTAGAAAAGTATAAGTCTCTTGACTTAGAAATATTTTCTTTATAGTAAGTGTAGTTTTTCACCAACCCTTGTTTTGCTATAAGCTAGGCTAAGCAAAGTATGGCAACATATCTTAGGGATAATTCCTTAGCAAATCTACTAGACTACATAGGATTTCCCCATCTTTTGCATTAGACAAAAACAACATGCAACACTATAACAAAATATCTAATGCTAGTTCAAAATATAGGACAAATTTATTCATGTAAATATCACTTGCCTTGGTAGTGGGGAGAGTAGCACTCTTCACAATCACAATCACTAGCAAAATCTACACAAGAAATAATAGCATACAATTACTCACAAATATATACAACCAAAAATAACATGAATGCATGCATGCAAGAATCTACTAGGTGGTGATTTTTGAAAATTATACCAAGTATGCTCATGAGTACAGAAACTTAACATGTCACAAGTTTGCCAACCAAACTTATTTGGCCCCATTATAATTTACCAAATTAAATCTATATCTAAAATGGCCTTAAACTTGTTCTACAAATAAAGTCATTTTTAACTGTTACTATATGCTAAATAAATTGGATATTCAGAAATGCCTTGTTTCACTGAATCCAACGGTATAAAGTTTGCAAAAATCTAACGTGGCATTCAAAAGTTATAAGCATTTGAAGTTTGAATCTAAATCTGGTTTTAAATTCTGTTTTTAGTTTAAACCTTGCCACGCGTCGCGTTATTACTGGCGCGTACCAGTTCGCACCGGATCACCCTTCTGTGCCGTTGGATCTAACTAACGCTGCACGGCTCAGATCTGTCCATACCCCTTCGTTAAGTGAAGTGTTTCTACGCGTAGGATTCAGATCTAACGGCTAAAAATCTCCTAACCAAAATCGAGCGGCGCTACCGGCGGTGACAGGCGGCGGCGCGTCAGTCGGTGGCGGTGCCGGCGTTCTAGGTCGCCCGGGGAAGGGAGGAGATGCTTACCAGAACTGCAGGAGGCTGCTGATGCTCAAGGTGGCAATGGCTTGGGAAGGGGCGCACGGGGTCGTCGGGGATTCCTCGCCGGAGTTCGCGAATGCGTCAGCCACGGTCAGTCGTCGACGTTGGCGAGGTTCCTCGTCGCGCTAAGCCAAAATAGGGATACTGTCAGATGTGCAAGATGATGAGGATTCTAGGCGTATCAGTCAGAGGGCAAGGGGCGGTGGCTACTTATGGAGGGAGGTCGCCGGAGTTCGTGCAGAAGACGGTGGCGGTCCAGTCGTCGACGTTGCCGAAGCTATGGGTCATGCGAAGGCAAACGGAGAGTGTCAGAAGATGCACAGAGGTTCACTGAACAAGGTAACGTGAATGCGAGACCGAGGGGAACTCGAGGCTCACCGGAATTCCCCGGCGCAGTCATCGGAGACGGCGGGGTTGCAGAGAGAAATGCGCGCAGCCTGGGGGCGTTCTGTGCTTGGGGTTTGGGGGAAAAGAGAGAGGGGACAGAGGGGGTTTATATAGCCTGGTCAAGCGCGAGAATCACTCGGCCATTGATTCGAATTGACGCCGCGATTAACACACAGGAAACGGCCGCGTTGATTGGGGACGAACAGGTCGTGCGGGTGGAGACGACGCTGGCATGGAGATGGCCCGCTTGTCAGCGAGGTGCGCGGAGTGCAGGTGGGGTCTGCTTGTCAGCGGCTCAGCGCGTGCGCTCGCGCGTGAGAGAAGAAATAAAAGATCCCGGGTGGGCTTGCTGGGCTTGATCCGCTGCTGGGCCAGATTCTGGCCGCGCGACCCTTTTCTATTGTTTAAGCCTTTTCTTTTTCTAAATTCATTTTCTGGTATGAATTTGATATGAATTCAAATCCTTTTGAATTCAACTGCTTTGGGAACTTTTGCAAGGTTTTGTGGGTTCAAAAACATTCATTCTAACTAAGTGTTTACCCTGCAAGGCTTGGTCAAGCTTGGTTTTCAAAGTAAACAGAGATTTGCTCTAGTTTGCAAATATTTGAAATAGGGTTTTGAAACCATTTCTAAATTTTGAATCTTGGGTTAAAAGCTTCACCTAATCTTTCCATCAATGGAGTCAAGCAAACAAGTATTTAAACTTTCAAAATTCAAAGGGTGATGGTCATTTGGAATAAATTGTCCACATGAAATCATAGCTCCAACTTCTGTCTCTAAATGATTTTTAAGAAAACCCTAAATGGATGAATGATGCAAAGATGATATGAATAAGTTTTGATACTATGATTTTTTTGGGATGTTACACCTGTGTTCACGGAGTGTTAATGCTTTGCTCCGGTGCTCTATTAAAAGGAGCACCTTAATTGCCAATAGTTCCCTAGAGGCCCCGCTGCCATGGGCTGGCTGGACAAAAGATGTTGTGCAAGTTCTCATTGCGAGAACGTATGACTATATTTGGAGCACATGCCTAGGATTGTTTAGTACTTGGATGGTTGTTATTATTTATCTGCAATGCCCTAGTTCTTGAAGTTACATGTTTAGACTCGTCCATGCAACGCTCGTTCATCCATCCCTATGCCTACTGCACTCGAATCCTACCGTTGTCGTTACTATTACTATTGCTCCTGTTTCACTGTTGTTGTTGCTATTGCTTTGCTGTTGCTACTACCAAACTGTTACTACTGATAAACTTTTGTGAGAAAGAACTATTTCCAGGTGTACCTGAACTGGCAACTCAGTTGTTAAGGCTTGAAAGTATTCTTTGGCTCCCCTTGTGTTGAATCAATAAATTGGGTAATACTACCCGTGAAGACTGTTGTGATCCCCTATACTTGTGGGTCATCACCTGCCTCACCTCTTCGCCTATAAAAAGCCCCCGATACCAAAACCCTAAGTACACGATCAATCTTCCACGAAATAGTCCATAGCCGCCGCCACCATCGTCCCTAGATCTGGGGATCTGAAGCTCTTCTCGGCACCCTGCCGGAGGGGACAGATTATTCCAGAGGCCTTCTTCATCACCATGCCAGCCTCCGGTATGAAGCGTGAGTAGTTCCACCTTGGACTACGTCTCCATGTAGTAGCTAGATGGTTGTTTCTCCTCCTTTATGCTACCATGTTTAGATCTTGTGAGCTTCGTTCATGATCAAGATCATCTATTTGTAATCATGCATGTTGTGTTTGTGGGGATCCGATGGATATTGAGATTACTATGTCAGATTAGTTAATGGTTCTATCTTATTGATTCTATCATGTCTGTGTTGTTTGTGATCTTGCATGCTCTCCATTTCTAGTAGCTATCTTGGCCAAGTAGATGCTAGTGACTCCAAGAGGGAGTATTTATGCTCGATAGTGGGTTCATGCCTCTATTTAATCTGGGGAAGTGACAGAAATCTCTAAGGTTGTAGATGTGATGTTGCTACTAGGGAGAAAACAACGGTATCTTGTTCATGAACAAGTGGATTGTTTACCTTACACACTTTGCTTAAAGCAGTTATCCGTTGCTTGCAACTTAATACTGGAGGGGGTCGGATGATAACCTGAAGGTGGATTACTAGTCATAGATGCAGTTGGATGGCAGTCTATGTATCTTGTTGTATTTCCCAATCAAATCTCATAGGATCATGAAGGTCTAGTATTGCATTGTTATGCCTTGCTCTGTCCTGTCAATTGTCCTGCTGTAATTTGTTTACCCAGCATGCCATGTTTGTTTATCTTAAGGAGAACACCTCTTGTGAACTATGGACCCCGGGATACATCTTCCAATGTTACTGTTTACTTTCTGCAAACCACCATTACCTTCCACACCATACAGTTAATCCTTTATTTTTAGCAAACTGGTGAGATTGACAACCTCACTATTCGTTGGGGCAAAGTCTTGAGTTTGTGTTGTGTAGGTTTCCAAGTTGCTTACAACACCTTTGGGTTGTTTCCTTCCTCCTACTGGTTCGATAACCTTGGTTTCTTTCTGAGGGAAGACTTCTTGTTGTGCTCATCAGACCTTCCTCTTGGGATCTCCCAACAAAGCTCTACGTTGATCTGAGCGCATCAAGACCCGTCGTCGTGAGTAGCACCAGCACGAACAACACCCCCACCGTCGTGAGTGGCACCAGCAGGACCTCTGCTCCCACTCTCTTGAATCTCCCCCAGTGGATTCGACAGCGAGTTGAGGTAGAGGAGGCGGTGATCCCTTCCCTGCAGACACAGGCAAGGTCGAGGAACCTCCATCGCTGGCGGGGTGGACGCGGGGCGGGATAGGCGTGGGGCAGGAAGGCGCAGGGCGGGTCAGGCAAATGGGGCATGATGACCCACAAGTATAGGGGGTGTATCATAGTACTTTTGATAAATAGGAGTGTCGATCCCAACGAGGAGCAGAAGGTGTTGACTAGTGGTATGGAGCACGAAATCTCTGTAAATACTTAGCAAACAGATTTTTAGGGTTTTTATTTGATAAAGCAAAGAAACAAAGTGCAGGTAATAAAGACAACAAACAACTGTAGCAAGTGGCCCAATCCTTTCTTAGCAAAGTACAAGCCGGTGGAAATACTTATAAGGACCAAACGTTCTCGAGGACACATGAGAATATTGTCAAGTGCTTTCACTTCAAATAGTTGAGTAAAATTCTTTGGTGTTGTAAGTGTTGTGTGGGTGAACCTGTGCTAATGTACCGACCTTACTTGGACTAACACATACTTTTGATTAAACCCCCTGCAAGCATCCACTATTACAGGAAAGCAATTAAGATATAAACCTAACCATAGCCTTAAACTCTAATAAGATCCTACACTCCCTTGTGCAATGGTGTCCTAACGGGGGTTTAGGTTTCTATCACTCCGGCAACCCCATGATTAGTAGCCAAATACACAATGCATTCCCCTAGGCCCATAAATGGTGAAGTATCATGTAGTCGACGTTCACATGACACCACTAGAAGAATAGCACCACAACTTAAATAGTAAACCATTGAATAATATCTCAACACACATCCACTACTAACAACATGACTTCTCCCATGTCATCAAGAACTAAACGAACTACTCACAAGACATCATATGGATCAAGATCAAAGATGATATGGTAATGGATGACAACCTAAACATAAACAATAATCCAAGCATCAACTACAATAGTAATCAATACCGGGAAAGTTTTCCCTAAGAACTATGCAAGTATTCAACACAATTGTTACAGCAGGATGGACTGGTGATGATGGTGCTGGTGGAGATGATGGTGTGTATGATGATGATATTGATGAAGTCTAGCTTGATGATGGTGTTTATGGCGACGATCTCCCCTCTCCGGGAAGGAATTTCCCCGGCAGAAATCTATCTACCGGAGAGCTCTCTCTCTTGGTGTTTTCCGCCCCGCAGAGGCGGTGGAATCTTTTTGTGGTCGCTCCCCGTGTTTTAGGGTTTCGAGGAGAAGATATAGGCGAGAGGGCTGAGCTGGAGGCCGACCAGGTGGGCCACACCCCTGTAGGCGCGGCCCAGGGGTGGCCCGTGCCTGGGGGGTGTGGGCCCCCTGTGGCCCATCTCCGCCTCCCCTTCTGGCTTCCTTCGTCTTCTGGGAAAATATGATTTTCCATAATTTTTCTGGTATTTTTATGATCTTCGCGAAATTGCATCAAAACACCTCTTTTTTCCATCAGAATCCTGACTCTGGCAGTTCATCCTTCAAGAATCATCCAACATGCAAAAACAGAGGAAAATACAAAAGTAACATCTCTTAATAAGAAATATATCAATGAATAGAGGCAAATTATGATATAGAATGGTGATGCAAATTGGACGTATCAACTCCCCCAAAGCTTAGACCTTCGCTTGTCCCCAAGCGAAAACTGAGATCAGTAAACATGTCCACAGGTTTATGGAGTGAAGTGCCGATAAAAGAATACGAACAAGAAACATCACACTTACCATTACACAACTCATAGAAGAAGGAAACTCACCATGATATAACTTAGCTTGCAACAAGTAGAGGAGTCACAATACAGATGCATAAAGATAAATCATAATTGGAATTGGCAAACTTTTGTTCTTGGTCAGAGAACAGCTGGCAAACAGTTTCACAAAAAAGCTTTTGAAGAATTTTTACAACAGGAGTACTCTTTGCTCAAACATAAAAGGTTTTCCACAATGATGGCTTTCAAAGTAATACTCAATAGATAAGAGTCTTGTGCAAACAAGGAAGATAGAGAACATGAGTGAATAAATCATCATATGAATGCTTGAAACACAAAAACTCAAATGCTTGCTGGAGATAGAGAGGAAGTAGGTTTACTGACTCAACTTAGAAATAGGAGAAAGGTCCCTTCATAGAGGGAAGCAAGGATTTCAAGTTCATAAAGAGCTTCCAAAATATTATGGTACTTACTAGCTTTGATCCCTCATTGCCCCTATCATAAGCATATTGAGGTGATTAAGGTTAAAGTGAACAAGGATGGAGTATATGCTTGACGAAATATAAGTTGGCAATATCATGTCCCTTGAGTACGAGGGCCGCTCCTCATGCTACTCAACTTTAGTTATCGGTAAGTTCTTGCCATTGTAAGTACATGTGTATCATAAAGAACCGCCAATGGGGTACCCCTTGCACATGATATAGGAGCTATCCCATAATCAAAATGACAAGGCAAGCAGACAGTGAGCATCTCAGCGATCTTTTTATTTGCTATTTGCATAAGTTTTTATTGAGGAAGCTTCACAGATTGCTCACTATGGTTATGCTGCAAGTTTCCACCATGATTAGGCATGGCTTAGGCTAGTAGCCCAGGCGTTTCTCTAACACACATACATAACTCCATGGACTTACAAGCTCCCCTTTTATTTCACACCGACGACATCCGCAAACAAAAGAGCATGATATCAATCGGATATGTATCCATAAGTGTTGAAAGCGTTCCCCGTGACAGCACGGTTCTGCTAATCCCCAACGTATAGATGCAAGCATATACAACTTCAATGACACAATGGTTCAAGTTTATTAGGGGCAAGAAAATAAGGTGTGCCATCAAGTTCGTGAGAGCTTTACTAACTAGTTTTCACATAACAAAATACTTTTTAATTCGAAAGATAGATGAAGCTTGAGAATTTGCTTGGAATATCAATGATGCTAATAGGTAGATATGGTGGACAAAAATGTTACAAGTTTGGTTCAAAGGGATTGGATGCATGAGAAGTATGCCTTCTCAAAACAGGTTTTTGGCTAGCAAGGCTGGTTAACAAGCAAAAGAGTTGAAAGAAACAAGCAAACCTACAAGTGATAAAGGCAAACATGCAATCTTCCTTGAAGGCACAAAAGATCTTAATACTAAGCTTATGAACCAATCAAGAAAGAAAACAAATGATACAAAATACATGTAAGCTTTTTCTATTTTCCTTTCAAATCTCATAAAGTGTTGCAATTGACCAGAGCTCGGTTTGCCAAAACCAATTTAGATCTACTTGATGCTCCCAAAGTGATACCAATACTAATCAACAAGATCAATCATATAATAGAGATTGCAAACTAAAATAAGAAGTGCAAAAAGTAAAAGATGAAAATTCTCATTAATATTCCATAAAGGCACACATACCAAGGGATACATAGATAATCAACTAAAGGAGAGATACTTCCACAATACAAACCAACCTATAAGATAACTCCTCTACCAAAGATATGAATCTAAAAAGGTAAAAGATAAAAGATAATGATGTGATACCGCGGCACTCCCCCAAGCTTGGAACAAGCCAAGGGGATGCCAAACCTGATGATATTACTCCTTCGGTGGTGGTGGTGTTCTCTTGATAAGCTCTTCAATAAGTTCCCTCAAATCCTCAATCTCGAAGGTCAGAGTACGAATCAACTCCGAATTTTGCTCAATGCAGTTCATGATCATATCGGACCGAGAGCCCCAGTCCTTGTTATTCTTTCCCCACTCTTCCTTCTTAGTGTGCTCCTTCCCTGCATGGTTAGAGCGAGGCAGATCCCAAACCGAGGGCAAGTTCCCTTTGGGCACCTATTGGTATTGTTGCTCATGTATAAGAGTATGGAAAGGATTCTTGGTACGTGGAGAACGTGACCGTGGAACGAAGACAAGACGTGGAGGTTTCCCTCCTGTAGACATCTGTGTTGTCCTCCTAAGCTTGGTAGGGTTTTCCACCACTCCAATGCTTGCGACGGTAGCGCGAGTGTCCAGATTGTGGCATCCCGCAAAACCACTACTAGAAAATCGCGTTGGTTTTGTGCATTGCATCATCATGACCGCATGCTCATGTCATCATGCCACATTGCATTTGAGCATCGTCATCATCTTGCATTTGTTTGCATAAAACTAATTGCGGAAAAACCTGTTTCTGTTTTCTAAACGCCCCGTCTTTGTTCAAACGCAAAACCCGGGTCCCCGGATTATTTTTGTTTTGTCCGCTATCGGGTTGTAAAAGTCCCGTGTTAAACAAATAAAATGTTAAATTATTTTAGTGGGGGCAGTCGAACGGGCCGATTCGACCCGAACGACCACCCCCAGAAATTAAAACGGCCCACCCATAATCCTAAAGCTACCCAACCTAATCTACCCACAACCCCTCCACCTCACCCCCACCAATAATCTCTCGCCACCTCACCTCTCCCCAAATCCCCACCACTAGCCACACGCCACCTCACCCCAGCTCTCTCCTCACCTCCCCTCCCTCCCCCAGCGGCACACAACACCCACTCACACCCACACCTACCCGCCACTCCCCCACCCTCTGCCACCCGGCCCCACCCTGACGCGTCCCAGCCCTCCACGCACGCAACACACACTGCCACACACGCAGCACCCCCTGCCCACTCTCCACTCACCCCGCGGGCCCAACCCACCTGTCGCTGTCCCCGGTCCCACGCCCGTCCCCACTTTCCCCGCAGACCCCGCGCCCCGCTCCTCTCTCTCACCTGCCCCGCGACCCCCCTCCTCTGCTGCGTCTGCTCCAGCGCCGCCGCAGGGCCCGTGCCGCCTCCGCGCCAGGCACCTCCGCCCTCCCGCGTTCCCGGCCGCGCCTCCCTGCCCCGGCGAGCTCCGCTTCTCTCGCCGCGCACCCCTGTCCGACCGCGTCCCCGACGTCGGCCCGCCTCCTCCCCTCGCAGCGCGCGCGCCGCCGCCGCAGGCCAGCGCCGCCGTGGTCCCTCCTTCCACGACGCCTCCGCCCCCTCTGCCTCGCCACGTCCGCCGCCTCTCCTGCGGCCGACCTCGTCGCGCGCGAGCACGCCGCGAACGTGCGTCGCCTCAGGCCGGCCCCACTTCGTCGCCACCGCGCCTCCCTTCTGCCCCAGCGGACCCCGTCGTTCGCCGCCGGCCCCCTCTGCGACAGCACGTCCCCGCCGCCCTGGTCCCTCTCCTCCGGCCTCCCTCCCCGCCTCGCCGTTCGCCCCGCTGTCGGCCTCCCGCGCGTCGTCGAGCGCCGCCGGCCCCTGTCCCGCTCGGCGTCGCCCTGGCCTCGTCTCTGGCGGCCACCGCTCGTCCTCCACCGCCACAGAGCTCCCCGCACGCCCCTCCCCGCCGGCCTGCACCTCCCTAGAGCCCCTGCCGTCATCTTCCCCTGCAGCGACGGGCGCCTCCTCGACCAGGCCGCCAGGCCCGCCCGTGTCCACAGTTTTTGTTGCCGGCGGTCGTTTCCTTTGTGGTTTTCGTGTTGGTTGTTCCTGCCAGGTTGGCTCGTTTCAGTGTTGTGCATGCCTCCGGCAGTTTGGTGTTGCCCGATGTTGCGAGCTTTGTTGTGTGCACTGGAGGCTTGGTTGCTTGCCAGATCTCTTGTCGGACAAGGTCGCCTACATGGATGTCAAGTTCCCTTCGCGAACCCGAAGCCTCGAGCCCTTCTACACGGATCCGATGGAGAACCCCGAAGACCGATCCCGGTGTTTGAAGCCGAACCCCAAGATCTGCCTCACGGGACCGAACCCCGGAAACCCCGATGCTTTCAACACGGATGCCATGATCTTCGTCACGGACCCTGGAGACCCCATGATCTTCGCCGCAGAACAATAAGGCCGTTGGAATGGAATCGACAAGATCTACCGCCGGACGACAAGTCTACTTCACGGGCACGGAGCGTCAAGATCGCCTCACGGAAGCCGAAGCGCGGACCCGACAAGATCTTTGCGACGATAAGAACGACACCGACCCGGAAGAATCTGATGCGCCCCCGGCACCGAACCAAGCCCTGCTTCCCGGATGCGACAAGACCTACCTCCGCTATCCGAGACCGATCCCGTCGAACCCTGAACCCTGAGACCGACCCCAAACCCCGAACCCCCGGACCAAGATCGTCGAACCCTAATGTGTGCCCTTTTCTCGAACCCTATATTAAAATGATATTAATTGTTGCATATAAAATTGTCATACTTGCATGCATCTTAACATGTGGGTTGGGGGCCTTATGCCGATTCATCTCATAATTAAATATGGGGCCCATATGCGGGCAAATCTAGTCCTATATTGGCCTCATTTAAATTTGTATAGCGAACCGGTGCGATCTTTTGCCATGTTAAGACAACACTTAAATTGGGGGGTAGCTGAATAACTCGAACCATCTACATATTGTCAGAACCCCGGTTCCACTTAATTTTGACCTAATTGCATCGCATCTTTGCCATGCCATACATCATACATGCATCATGCCCGATCTTTTGCCGTAGTATTAAATAGTGCATCCGGTGTTTATTCTAGAGTTTTGCTTCTTCGCGGATAAGGCCGTTGAGTTGATGCGAGTGTCGACCCGATCTTCGGATGAACCTTCGGCAATGTTTTTCAGGCGAGCATCTCCCCCTTTCTACCTATCTTACTTTTATAGTATTTATTCCCTTCCGTTGATCTATTGCTATCTGTGTTGCGATGCTCTAGTTTTCGTACCCGTGATATCCCTTGCAGCCTTATATTGCCTTGGACACATCCTATTACCTGTTGTTTGGTAGATAGTTGGACTTGCGCGTCGTAGTCGCTTGCTCAAGTGCTGTCGCGTGTCGTCAAGTGCCACAGTTGTTGGTGTATTGCCGCATGTTCAAGGTTGGAGATGATCATGGCTTTAATTATCTTTCACTTTAATTATTGTTTAATAACTAAAATTGAAGTAGGTATGCAGAGGCACCGGTGGGTGATAGATAATATTTGGTTTCCGACCGCCCACTTGTGTCCCGTAGGACCCCGAGTTCTTGACACCTGTTCCGAGATCGAGCGCGCTAACCACATGTGGGGAGATATGGGCCCCCCATCGATTTAGTACCTGTTTTCAAAGTATTGTACTGGGGGCCACAAGTAGTTTGGGGCTTTATTACTATCCTGTACTTATGCCATGCTTTACTGCTTTATTTACGATTTTGTGAGGAGCACGCTGTACTGTTTTGGAAGCGGAGTGTTTTCGCGGTATCGACAGTCCCCGTTTGGGGATTTGCTGTCGTTTACAGCCACTGTCGCAAACCCTGAGTCCGTCTCGGAGACCGGCCGACTTCGTTGCGGGTGTACTTAGTGGGGTGGCCCCCCGTGCTTGCTTTGGGTCTGGGAAACGTCATGACTTAGGCCCCGCCGACATACCGATGGGTGTATGTTAATTGATCTGGCAAAAAGGGTCGAAGTGCGTGTGGATACTTTGGTGCACCCCTGCAGGGTTTAATCTTTTCGAGAAGCCGTGTCCGCGGTTATGGACGACTTGGAGCACAGTGTTTGATCATAGACAACTATAACTAAAGTTTACTGTTATAAATTGACTTGTATCCGATATGACTAGTAATCAGCTTTGTCGTGGGAATGGTCACGGCAGATGCTGCAATTGGCAGCGAGTAGTAGAACGAGGGGCAAGGGCGGCCAGCCATCTGCGGTGCGAGATGAGGGCAAAGACACAGGGTTTTACCCAGGTTCGGCCCCCCGGAGGGTAAAGACCTACTCCTGCTAGATTGTATTATGGAGATGTTTACAATGGGCGAGCTCGGCGGCTAGGCGGCAAGTCGCTTGGGTGTATGAGGGAATGTGTCTCTACTCACCCCATAGGGAGGTTTATATAGGCTCACCTCCCCTAGGGTTTACATATCTCAACCGATTCGGTTACAGCTTCGGTAATCGTTTAACCTAGTCCGATTGGGCCTATCTACTCGCCTGGGCCTTCTGCTTCTAGTCGCTTGGCACCTTGCTGGGCTTCGATCCACTCGCCGTTCTGCAGGCCCACTCGCCAGCCCTTGGGCCAGTCGGAAACGTCCTGCTGAGTATACCCCAGTAGGCGCATCCCCATCAGTAGTCACCGAGGCCGTCGTTGATTAGGCGTAAGTGGCTGCTGGCAGTCGGAGTATACGGCTTCAAAGTAGGCATCCAGTCGAATCGTCGGCGGGCTCCTGTATGAAGGAGAAAATCCAGAGAAACGAGTCGCGTCTTGGGCGAATCGAGCCAGCGGAACGCGGTCGCGGCGAGTGACCTAGCGAGCCGAGTGGCTGGAGTTGGACCGTCAGGCGTGGTCAAACTAGCCGTTAAGGTAACTCAACGTTAACTTTCTGCGTAATCATCGTGCGGTAACGGCCCCCTGATTTGGCGGGTAACTCCCGCTATATAAGAGGAATGGCAGGCAATCGTAGAGCCAACTGCCCACCACTTCTTCCGAGTGCACGCATTCTCTTTCCTTTGCTCCTTGATCCAATCGACCCGAAATCCTCCGACCTCCAACCAACCCCTCGGCCATGGCCCTTCTCACCGAACCATGGGGCAGGTCCAAGTGCACGAGGGCGCAGCTGGCCTCTTTCGAGGAGGCCGGAATCCTGCGAGCCGGCTGTTGGCGTATCCCCGCAGCCGGGGAAACGACCCCAAACCCGCGAGAGAGGGAGTTCGTCTGTTTCACCAGTCATCTCGAGCGGGGGTTAGGGTTTCCCACGTCTTTGTTCTTCCGGCGTTTTTGCGCCTACTACGGGATCCAGCCCTCAGATCTGGGTCCCCACAGCATCGAGCAGCTCGCCATCTTCGTGGCGTTCTGCGAGTGCTACTTGGGCTGCCGGCCCTACTTTCCCTTGTGGCAAGATCTGTTCCACGGACGGATCAGCCGCGAGGAGGCAGGCGGCCCAATGCTAGCCGCGGGCGGCCTGACGTGCCAGCTCAAGTCCAAAGCCTCCTTCTTTGATCTGATGCTGCCCGCCAAAGCAGCGAGCGACTGGAAGAAGTCATGGTTCTACGTGACCGAGGCGACTCCGGAGGACGAGGCGGCGATCCCGCGGTACTCGGCCAACCGTTCCGAGCCGCGCCATCTCCAGGTCGGCAAGCTCCCCGACGACCAGCGGATGGTCGTCGACGAGATGCTCCAGGCCATCCGTGGTCTGAAGAAGAAGGGGCTCCAGACGATAAACTTGTACAATTGTTGGCTTGGGCGGCGGCTCGTTCCGCTCGCCCAACGCGACCATTACATGTATCAGTACACGGGCCGGGGGGACTCGAAGAAAGCCTGCCTCGACGAGTGGAAGCTGGAAGACTATCTCCCAGCGTTGAAGAAGATCACCCAGGCGGTGTACGTGGATGCACAGGCCGGGGTCCCCCCCTACACCGCGAAGCGTCCGGCTCCGACGGTAATTTCCTTATCTTGTTCGCAGTCGCAGCGTATGCAGTCGCGGTAATTTTAACTCTGTTTCGTATTCATCGCAGCTGTTCCAAGTGGTGGAAGGGTGGCTCCCACCTGCCGATGACGAGAGCCCGGGGCCATCCGCCCAGGATACAAGCGAATCGCCACCCGCGAAGGGCAACGAGGACGACGAGGACGAGTCCGAAGAAGAAATCGCCCCGCTGGTCCGAAAAACCCGCGGGCAACGTCAGCGCGAAATCGAGGCGAGCAGGAGCCTCGAGTGTCATGAAGATGACGACGAGCTCCCAGAAGCCACCTCGCACCGCCAGGCCACTCCTTCGAAGAAGAAGAAGAAGGAAAAGGAAGCAAGGGCCCCTCCAAGGAGGAAAACGAAGCCGCCAAAGATGGCCTCGCCGCTGCACTCGACGAGCAGTTCTGATGCTCACAGCTCGGCCGATGACGGTGCGGCCCCGGCGACAACCATGCTAGATGCGCCGTCTATGGAAGTACCGCTGGCCTCGATGCCCCCGCCATTCGCGCCAGTCTCTGGGCTAGGGAAGGCTCCAGCCGCGGCGACTTCGCCTCACAAGGAGGTTCCGATTGGGGCGGCTTCGCCCCGCAAGGAGGCTCCGGCCGTAGCGGCTTCAGTTCGTGAGGAAGCCCCTGCCGAAGGTATCCCAGAGGCGCCAGCCGCAGCCTCGACGACGAAGAAGACGTCCGTGTCTTGGGCACGCGACGTCATGGAACTAGGGCTCAGTCGCCGACTGGGCCCTGAGCTGGAAAAACCGGCCGGCCTTCGCACAGGGCTACGCTTCATCCCGGTCGCCAAGTGAGTGCATTCGGCCTTCTCTACATTCCATAGCTGTTTCGATTGACTTTACTGATTCGACTGTTGTACAGGACCGGAGTGAAAAGGATGGGCCACCCGACCGTGGCCCAGGTACCCTCCACCACTAGCGAGGAGGATCCTTCCCGTAAGAGAAAGGCGGACGAGGTCGTTGCCTCGGCGGATGGTAGTAAGAAGGCCAAGGGCGACGACATCGTCACCGTCTCTGACGACACGGCGGTCGCGCCGGCCGGTCCCGCGGTGGAGGCAGCCGCGTCTACGAAGGAGGGCGTTTCCTTGCCTGGAACGGCGGAGTCGACTTCCTTTGGAGCGGGTGCCTCTATCGCCACCTTCCCTCGCTTCGTGACCAAGGCAGCCGCGGTGAGCGGGGCTGCATCCCCGAGCCTCGCTCCAGGGACCGTCGATGCTGAAGTCGACCAGCGTCGTGGGCATACGCCAGCGTTACTCGCATCCGTGGACGCGATGCAACTTCATGGCATGCTTGGCGCAGCCATCCAGGTATATCCAGTCCCCGAGGATCAGGTCGGTGCTTTGCAGCGGCTTGATTCTTATTATTTTCTCGTCTTTTACTTTCTTATCCAGTCCCCGAGTGCGCACGCGCTAAATTTTAGCGGGGTGGGCACTTGGGAATTTCTTGATCGCCAGTCCCCGAGTGCGCACTCGCTGAATTTCAGCGGGTGGGCACTTAGGAGGTTCGTTTTTACTGACTTTTTTAATAATATGCAGGGTCTGCAGCTCGAGTCGGCGGACCGACTGGCCGCGCAACAGCGTGCTGAGAAGGAGCTGGCCACCGTCCAGGAGGCGAACAAAGAGCTTCAGGCTTTTGCCGCGAAGGCAGAGGAAGCTCGCCAGGAGCTTGTCCCTGCTGGTGAGTTGGAAGCGGCGCGATCTGCTCTGGGCGCTGCTGAACAGCGGGTCGCTGACCTCGAGCGCGAGCTGCGGGAGGCGAGGGAAGAAGCTAGCTCGGCGGACGGGCGGGCTAAGGCCGCCATTGCAGCCGCGGAGGAGGATCGCAAGGTGTTGGAAGTCCTTATTGCTGGGCTTCAGGACGACCACACGTCGCTTCAGTGCTTCATCACGGGGCTCGCCCGCCCGTTGCTTGGTGAGTGTATCTTCCCTTTCCGTTAGTTGGGGTTTTTGTGGTGTCCGTCGTACTCACCATTGTCTCCTTCTCGCAGGTCGCGTTATTGGTAGCCAAGAAGAGGCGAGCTCACTTGACGCAAGGCAGTGCGTAAGCATGCTCGTCGACTCGGCTACGCTGTCGGCGACGTGCATCCGCGCCTACCTTCAAGAGATGTCGCCCACGGAGGTTATTCCCAGCGACCTCGTTGAGGTGTGGGAGTACTTGGAGAAGGCGCCCGCGGTCGTTGAGTTCATGACGCGGTCGGCGTTTCGGCGTGGAGCGTCGACAGCGCTGAGCCTTGGGCTCGCCCACTTCCCCGAGGATTTCGACCTCGACGATGTGACGAGTGGGTATCCCTCGTCGACTGGAGCGGTGGACCTGTCCGAGGTTCTCAAGTTGCAGGAGCGTGCCGCCGCGTACTCGGAGTGTGTCTGGGCGATGGGCGACCTCCTTCCCTACCAGGAAACGGTCGTCGCGCCGAACGACCCCGAGCCGTCGCATCGTGACTTCAAGGTCGAGCAACCTTTTCGCTCGGCGATGGCGGGTGAGCTGACGACGTATCCGTCAAACCCGTACACCGCGTTCATCCGTAGGCGCCGGGATTCTGGCGAGTCGTCGTCGAAGCCTGCAGAATAGGGTAGTTTGCCTAGATGTGTTAGCAGCAGTTCTGCCACGCGGGCATAATTTGTAACATAAGACAATGCAATTTGCGATTGAATGGGACGTCGTGTCCATTTTGCTATTCGTTTGTGTGTTTTGGATTGATTTTGGACGAGTCCCCGAGCGCGTCCGCCCTTTTGTGGGGTTCACCTCGTATATGATGTTTGTTGTTATCATGTGTTTTGTTAGTTTAGTCGACTCGCCCGAGCTCGGAGAGCCAGTCGCAAGGCGACTCCCTTGAGTGCTCTGTACTTTGCCGTTTTCCCGTACGCGAACGGGGTCGGGTGGCCGAGTCCCCGAGCGTGGTACTTGGTAGTTCTAGGCGCGACTCGAGGGTGGTTGAGGACTTAGCGCGTTAGTGTGAGCGCGTCACTCCTGCCTGGCCCGGAGGGTCAGTCGCGTGGCGAGTCCCGGGCATGCTCTCTTACTTGGCGTTTTCCCTGACCGATCGCGACGAACTGGTATTCAGTCCCCGAGTGTGGTACTTAGCCGTTCGAGTCGCTATGCCGAGGATGCGGAGGACCAAGGTCGCTGTGAGAAGCGAGGGCAGTTGTCTTGGTTCGTAAAACCAGTCGAGCTGGGCGACTCCAATGGGGCTCCGGATTGGCGTTTTTCGTGGACGACGCAAGACCTGAAATGATTCAGTGCTCTTGCATCGCACTACTTAGCCGTGGCGATCGCTGTACCAAAGGTTGACTTCTGCATTTTGGCATGACGCTGTTTTTACGAGTGCGAGTGGCACAAGGCATGGAGAGTAGACGCCATTGGCGGTGACCGTTTCTTTTATTTCATAGCGACTGGAGAGTACATGTGTGGGGTTCTAGGTGTAGAACTTCCGGAGGAGATTTACATTCCATGGTCGCTGGACGTCGAGTTTGCCGTCCCCGCGGACGTCGATGAGGTAGTAGGCGTCGTTGCCGAGTACGCGCCCGATGGCGAATGGGCCTTCCCACGGAGGGGAGAGCTTGTGCATGCCCTTCTTGTCCTGGATGAGGCGTAACACCAGGTCGCCTTCCTGGAAGGTGCGGGTTTTCACCCGTCGGCTGTGGTAGCGGCGGAGTCCTTGCTGGTAGATGGCAGTGCGTGACCGAGCGAGGTCGCGTGCTTCGTCGAGCTGGTCGAGCCCGTCTTGGCGGGCCAGTTCGTTTGCGGCCTCCGTATAATGGACGACCCGCGGAGAGTCGTGTTCGAGGTCGGTGGGCATGACTGCTTCGGCGCCGTAGACCATGAAGAAGGGAGTGAATCCCGTCGATCTGTTGACCGAGGTGCGGATTCCCCAGATGACGGAGGGCAACTCTTCGACCCAGCATCCAGCGGTGCGCTCGAGTGGTACTTGGAGTCGCGGCTTCAGGCCGTGGAGGATGCTTTGGTTGGCGCGTTCCGCCTGGCCGTTGGATTCCGGGTGGGCGACTGACGCGAGGTCAAGCCGGATGTGGTGCTCTTCGCAAAATTCGGCTATTGCTCCCTTGGCGAAGTTTGTGCCGTTGTCCGTGATGATACTGTTTGGGAACCCGTAGCGATATATGAGCTCGCGTAGGAATTTAGTGGCGGTCTTCCCGTCGCATTTCCGGACTGGCTTGGCCTCCACCCACTTGGTGAATTTGTCGACGGCGACTAGCAGGTGGGTGTAGCCGGAGGGGGCTTTCTTGAAGGGGCCTACCATGTCCATGCCCCATACGGCGAATGGCCAAGTGATGGGAATCGTTTTGAGCGCTGAGCTCGGTACGCGCGTCTGATTGGCGTACTTCTGGCACCCGGCGCATCGCTGGACGATGTCGACGGCGTCGGCGTGTGCGGTGGGCCAGTAGAAGTCGTGTCGCATAGCCTTGGCGACCAGGGAGCGAGCGGCGGCGTGATGGCCGCAGTCGCCTGAGTGGATGTCGTGGAGGATTTTCCGTCCTTCAGCTGGCTGGACGCAACGTTGGAACACGCCGGTGACGCTGCGCTTGTGTAGTTCGCCGTCGATGATGGTGTAAGACTTGCATCGGCGGGCGATCATTCGAGCGTTTATCTCGTCTGCTGGCAGGGTGCCGGTTTCCAGGTAGGCGATGTAGGGCTTGGTCCAGTCGTCTGGCTCGGTGATGAGTGCGACCAAGGCTGCCTCTGGTTGGAGCGGGACTCCGATGTCGATCTCCCTCGGGGGAGAGACTGATGGCTTGGAGATTGTGTCGAGGAACACGCCGGCGGGTGGTGCGAGTCGAGCCGACCCGATGCGAGAGAGGGCGTCGGCCTCCTTGTTTTTTCGCCTGTCAATCCACTCGACAGAGTAGCCGGTGAAGTGGCCGCCCAACTTATCCACTTCTTGGCGGTACGCCGCCATGGTAGGGGAGATGGCGTCGCAGGTGCCGGCGACTTGTCCCGCAACGAGGTCGGAATCTCCGTAGCATCGGAGGCGATTGACGCTCATCTCCTTTGCGGCTCGCATGCCGTGGAGTAGGGCCTCGTATTCAGCCATGTTGTTGGTGCAGGGCGTGAATTCGAGGCGGAGGATGTAGCGGAGCTTGTCGCCCTTTGGTGACGTCAGCACTATCCCCGCTCCTGCACCGTCCGCGTTCTTGGACCCGTCGAAGTGCAGGCTCCAGTAATGGAGGTACGGCGGCTTCTCTGGCTGCTGGGCCTCCTCCCAGTCGGCGATGAAGTTTGCTAGTGCCTGTGACTTAATCGCCCTTCGTGGCTCGTAATTAATGTTGTGGACGCCGATCTCGACGGCCCACTTGGCAACCCGCCCGGTCGCCTCGCGATTGCGGATGATGTCTTGTAGTGGCGCTGAGGAGACGACCGTGATCGGGTGCTCCTGGAAGTAGTGCGGCAGGCGCCGCTGAGCCCTGAAGACCGCGTATACTAACTTTTGGTACTGCGGGTACCGCTGGCGTGATTCTGTGAGAACCTCGCTGATATAGTACACCGGCCGCTGAACCAGGCGCTCCTTTCCTTCCTCTGGTCGTTCGACGACCATTACAGCACTGACAACGCCTCGGACGCCGCGACGTAAACCAGCATAGGTTCCTTGTCAGCGGGTGCGGCGAGTAGTGGTGCGGCGAGTAGTACCTTTTTGAGGTCGCGGAGCGCGTCGTCCGCCTCCTTGTCCCACTGGAAGGTGGGGTTCTTGCGCATCAGGCGGTATAGGGGCATCGCCTTTTCGCCCAGGCGGGGGATGAAGCGACTGAGAGCCGCTACCCGCCCGGCCAGCTTCTGGACGTCACGCAGGCATTCGGGTTTGCCGAGCCGGGCGATCGTGTCGATCTTCGTTGGGTTCGCCTCGATCCCTCGTTTGGAGACGACATACCCCAGTAGTTGTCCGGCGGGTACACCGAAGGTGCACTTGCCTGGGTTGAGCTTTATCTTGTACCTCCGCAGATTGGCGAAGGTCTCCGCCAGGTCGGCGAGTAGGTCGCCTTGGCGAGCAGATTTCACGACCACGTCGTCGATGTAGACGTGGATGTTGCGGCCAATTTGGCTCGCGAGGCATTCTTGCATGCACCGCTGGTAGGTTGCCCCGGCGTTTTTGAGGCCGAAGGTCATGGCGGTGTAGCAGAAGGCTCCGAATGGCGTGATGAACGCCGTCTTCTCCTCATCCTCGACAGCCATTTTGATCTGGTTGTACCCGGAGTAGGCGTCAAGGAAACATAGCGATTCCGAACCCGCGGTTGAATCGATTATCTGATCGATCCGTGGGAGGACGAACTGCTCCTTTGGGCAGGCGCTGTTCAGGTTTGTGTAGTCGATACACATTCTCCAGGTCCCGTTTTTCTTCTCGACCAGGACTGGGTTTGCCAGCCACTTGGAGTATTTGATTGGCCGGATGAAGCCGGCAGCGAGTAGACGCTGCACTTCCTCGGCGATTGCCCGACGGCGTTCTTCATTGAAGGGCCGTAGCGACTGCTTGACCGGTCGCACTTTGGGGTCGGCGTTTAGTTTGTGCTCAGCGAGTTCCCTAGGGACACCGAGCATGTCGGAGGGTTTCCATGCGAAGATGTCCCTATTCTCACGAAGGAACTCGATGAGCGCGCCTTCCTATGCTGGGCTCATGCCTGTCCCAATCGTCACCGTCTGGCTGGGGTCGCCTAGGACCAGCTCGACGGTGCGGGTGTGCGTCGTGGCCTCAAAGGTTGAGGTGTTTGTGCCCTCTGAGTTGGGCTTCTTGAGTATTGTGGGATCGTCATTGTTGATCCCGCTCGCGTATTTGGCGAGCTCGTCGGCGTGATTAGTTTCTGCCGCGATGACAGCGTCGGCGAGTTCGGCTCCTTTGGCCTCGCATTCGGCGGCCATGTCGGGGTCGCCGTTGATGGTGATGACGCCGCATGGCCCGGGGAGCTTCATTGCGTTGTACGCGTAGTGGGGCGCTGCCATGAATTTAGCAAACGCCTGGCGCCCCAGGACGCAGTGGTAAGGGCTGTCGAAGGGCACCAGCTCGAAGACGATCCGCTCGGTGCGGAAGTTTGCCGGACTGCCGAAAGTGACTGGCAGCGTGACTTTGCCGATCGGATACGCCTTCCGACCGAGGACGATGCCGTGGAACGTAGTGTGGGTTGTCTCGATCATCGACTACGGGAGCCGCAGCCGCCTGAAGGTGTCGAGGTAGAGGATGTTGATGGAGCTGCCGCCATCCATCAGTGTCTTGGGGAGCCAGTAGTCGCCAACCTTAGGCTTGACCACCAGGGCGACTCGTCCTGGGTACTCGATGCGTGGCGAGTGGTCTTGCCGGCTCCAGGTAATGGGCTGTTCCGACCAGTTCAGGAACTGGGGGACGTCTGTTTGGGCCACCGCGTTGACGGCGACGGCGCGGGCGATGACCTTCTTCTCGCGCTTCGTGTTGAAGCCTGTGAAGGTGTGGAGCGAGCCGGCTACTTTGCCGAATTTTCCACCATTTGGCGGGTCGTTGTCGGTGTCCTCCCGCGCGTGCCGTGCCTTCTCGATCTCCCTGAGGGTGTGGCAGTCGGCGGTGGTGTGCGTTGCGGGCTTTCCTTCCCTGCTGTGGAACGCACATGGTTGGTTAAGGAGAGCCGCGGGATCGAACCTTGGCTTGTTCTTGTAATTGCCGCCATTGCGCCGTTGCCCTCCGTCACGGCGGTAGCTCTTGGGCTCGCGTTGTGCGTGCCCATCATTGGCGACGAAGTCGACTCGCCCGTCGCTGCGGCGCTTGCCGGTGAGGCGGGTGCCGCTGTAGCGTAGGTCGGTTCGGCGTCTGCCGTCGTTGCCGCCCGTGCGGCGTTGCCCCCCTGACTCGTCGTCGGTTTCCTGGTTTGGATCCTCCTCGGCGTACCGTTTGGCGATCTCGAGGAGGTCGGGGATGTTGTCGAGTGTGCGGGAATGTCGCTTGAGCTTGGCGACTAGAGGCTCATAGCGGCACGAGGTCTTGAAGCAATGGATCGCGGTGTCCGGGTGGATGCCGACCGCGTTGTACCAGAGCTCTTGCCACCGTTGGACCCAGTTGCGGGTCGACTCGCGGGGTCCCTGGACGCATCGTTCCAGGTCCTCGATGGTGGTGGCGCGGGTGTAGGAGCACTCGAAGTGCCTGACGAAGGCGTCGCGCATTTCCTCCCAGGAGTCGATGCTGTCCTGGGGGAGCGTGTTGATCCACTGCCTGCACGTCCCCTCCATCATCAGTGGGAGGTAACGGGCGGCGAGTAGGTCAGTGTGACCCGCGATCCCCATTGCCATGAGGTATGTGTCGAGCCAGACTGCGGGGTCGTACGAGGAGTCGTATTTTTCTATCTCCTTTGGCGCCTTGAAGTTTGGCGGGTACTTCTCGCCTCGGATCATTGGTCCGAAGCACTTAGGCCCGAGTCGACTGAGCGACCCCATGGGCTCGCCATCGCGGCGATTAGTTAGGGTGTGCCGTAAGTCGTCGGGCTGGCGAGCGCCAGCTTTGGTTGTTGATGATGTGAGTGCGGGCGTCGACGGGTTGTCCGTTAGCGGCGACGAAGTTGGTCGCCGGCCTGGGATCGTTGGTAGAGAGCGCCGCGTTCGCAGGTCGGTGTTGGAGCTGCAGTGGCTCTGGTGGCGGGCAATTGAGGGTGTTTGCCGCCGCTGGGCGGCCGCTTGAGGCCGCTCTGCTTCCCGAGGAACGCGAGTATACTCGACCTTGCGAGTCGGCGCCCGCTTTTTGCTGCTCCACGGCCTTCGCAAGCAGGGCCTTGACGTACTGGATCTGTAAGGCGCCGTTGCCAGTGGCCGTGATGCTATCAGCTGCTGCTCGGCCTGCCACGAGGTTGTCCATTGGGGTGGAGAATAGTGGGAGGCCGTTTGCGTCTCGCTCCCGTGAGGAGACAACTATCCGCGGTTGGTCCCTGGGAGGGGTGCGGTTGGGTGGTGGTGGGGCACCCATCGCCGTTGAACCTGGCGGGGGCCGGGCACTTCCTCCTGGTGGCGCGTTCTCGCAGATTGCGCGCTCGGCTATGCGGGCCGGGTCGTTTTCGTCGTCGAAGTTCAGGGCACGCCCTTGAACGTTGGGGTTCAAGCGTGACCTGATCCGTTGCTGGTGGTAGCGTGACAGCTCCTGCGCCGTCACCTGCTCGAGGCGAAATTTTTCGCGCTCGGCCTGCTCTTTGCGTACCGCCTCCGCCAGTTTCAAGCGGAGTTCCTCGACCTCCGTTGCCGTGGCGTTAGGAGGGATTGGGGTGGAGAAAGGATCCTCCGGCGGATCGGTGCCGGTGGCCATGTAAGCCGCGGCGTGGCGATTGGCACCATCGCGGAGGTCGGCGGAGTTCTCCGACTCGGAGTCGAATTCGAAGATCCCGAGGATGGAAGGGTCCTCGAAGTCTCCCGCGTTGGAGACCTGGGCGATGGAGCCCGCTGATGAGGCCGCGGTGATGGATCCGGCGAGTGACGCCGGGGTCGCCGAGTCGGCGTCGTCGTTGAGGGCCGCATCTTCTGCGGCTGCTGAATCCCCGGCCACGTTGCTATGGGCCGAGTTGTACTCGGAGGCAAGGCGGTGGATCGTGCGAACCTGGCTCTCGGAGAGCCGATCGCGTGGCGGCGACTCGCGGATGCGAGCCGAGTCCTCCGAGACGATGACGTCGGTGAGGCCGACGAAGAGGTTGATCGTGCCGATTGGCAGGATCACGCTGTGCGTGACGGGTCGTGCCGCCGGGACGTAGCTGCTCGGCAAGATCTGGAGCATCTCGCCGATCGCTATCATACGGTCGGTGGCGACCATCTCGTTGATGGGCAGATTGGATCTCGCCGCAGAACACCGGCCAGACCGGCCAGGCCCCACGGTGGGCGCCACTGTCGTGGGAATGGTCACGGCAGATGCTGCAATCGGCAACGAGTAGTAGAACGAGGGGCAAGGGCGGCCAGCCATCTGCGGTGCGAGATGAGGGCAAAGACACAGGGTTTTACCCAGGTTCGGCCCCCCGGAGGGTAAAGACCTACTCCTGCTAGATTGTATTATGGAGATGTTTACAATGGGCGAGCTCGGCGGCTAGGCGGCGAGTCGCTTGGGTGTATGAGGGAACGTGTCTCTACTCACCCCATAGGGAGGTTTATATAGGCTCACCTCCCCTAGGGTTTACATATCTCAACCGATTCGGTTACAGCTTCGGTAATCGTTTAACCTAGTCCGACTGGGCCTATCTACTCGCCTGGGCCTTCTGCTTCCAGTCGCTTGGCACCTTGCTGGGCTTCGATCCACTCGCCGTTCTGCAGGCCCACTCGCCAGCCCTTGGGCCAGTCGGAAACGTCCTGCTGAGTATACCCCAGTAGGCGCATCCCCATCAAGCTTCATCACAACGGAATGGCTAAATAAAAGTACCAACAACTGCTGGGTTTTGGGATATCTCATGTTATCGTATATTTGACTAGTAAGTGTCGCAACTACAACGGAATGGTTAACTAAAACGGCCCACTGCTTATTTTTATCAGGATGATTACCTATACCTGACTAGTAATTGCCGCAACGACAACCGAATAAATAAAACTGCCAACTGTGTGAGTTCCTCGGTTGACTTCCTCGTTTGGTCTCGAGGGGGAATACCAGGATGGGATTGTTTGGTGTTAGTATCAGGTTGGATCCGGCTAGGTCATTCTTATCCCTCTCTGATAACCGCCAGTTGTATCGAGTCTCTATAGGTTGTTAAGTGCTTGCTGCCGCTGCCGCTCAGTCCACCATACCTATGTAGGCGAGGACCGCCGAATTCTAGTCTCGCCGTGTACTGGCCTCAGTACTGACGCTCCTCTTTTTCCTTTTCCCTTTGTCGGCACCCCTTTTATGTTAGCAGGTTTTGAGATCGACGTCGTTAGCAGGGTTACCCTTCCGGCTTGGCCTGGGCAGGGTTATGGATGCCATTGGTTATTCTTCAGGGCTCTTAGCCCCATTTGCATCTTGTCCGTAGCTGGACGCTCTATCGTTTTCAAGGTGATTTGGATCTTGTACTGTATATCTGTATTCTTGACTCTTTGAGTCGCTGTTGTATATATATCTGTTCTGTGGGTCCCATCGAGGACTGTTGTGTAATGTTATTACTTCGTTTTCCACCCGCACGGAAGTGCCTGGTGGGCACCTTTGAATCGTTTCTATGCGGGTTTGGCGGGCTTCGCTAAAACTTGCATAGAGCCGATTCTGAGGGTGTTACAGAGTGGTATCAGAGCTCAGCAGTTGCGATACCCCACAAGTCCAGCCTGTAGGATAACCTAGCTAAGTAGAGTGTCAAAACTATTTTTGCAAAATCGGTTGGATAGTTCTGATTAGGTCTGATTTTACTCCTTACCCCTCTGCTGCTCTCCTCTCACCTCTGCGTGTTTTGAATCCGCTCTCTTCTCTCTCTTCGAGTCCAGGATTTCTCATGGTTGGGTTCCGTCGTACCTTCAGGGTTTCGCTTCCTCCTTTGGTAACGGTGTTGCTACATCTGGTCTTCATGCTATCCGAGGAATCCTTCGTCTGGTGGACTTCTCTTTGTTCCTTCTCGTGCCTTCCGGTGTTTTCCGACGCAACGACATCATCCACGCTAGATCCGATGCAGAGTCTGCATCACTCCTTTGTTTCTGAACCTCGATTGTCGAGATCTTCAGTCTGATTCCGAGAATGGTTGCACGCTTATCTACTGATTGTGCAGAGTAATAGTTTGGGTGCGTGATGGATTGGCCCCCATGCCGACTACCCTTTCTATTCGCTCTCGTACATTGAAGTGGGATAGGCCGCATCTTTTCTCACCTTCTATCGAAGTTAGAGGTGGCTTTATTTGTTGATGCCCTACCTTCGACATGTTGTACCCGGAGTGTTCTCTCGACGATCACGGACAATGACCTCTTGTTAGTGGTGTCGCGAGGATCTACACGAAGCGAGAAGATGCAGATCGCCGACCTTCCTTCCGGTATCATGAGGCGGATCTCGAGGGCGAGATCCATTGTTAGTGGTGTCGAATTGTGGCATCCCGCAAAACCACTACTAGAAAATCGCGTTGGTTTTGTGCATTGCATCATCATGACCGCATGCACATGTCATCATGCCACATTGCATTTGAGCATCGTCATCATCTTGCATTTGTTTGCATAAAACTAATTGCGGAAAAACCTGTTTCTGTTTTCTAAACGCCCCGTCTTTGTTCAAACGCAAAACCCGGGTCCCCGGATTATTTTTGTTTTGTCCGCTATCGGGTTGTAAAAGTCCCGTGTTAAACAAATAAAATGTTAAACTATTTTAGTGGGGGCAGTCGAACGGGCCGATTCGACCCGAACGACCACCCCCAGAAATTAAAACGGCCCACCCATAATCCTAAAGCTACCCAACCTAATCTACCCACAACCCCTCCACCTCACCCCCACCAATAATCTCTCGCCACCTCACCTCTCCCCAAATCCCCACCACTAGCCACACGCCACCTCACCCCAGCTCTCTCCTCACCTCCCCTCCCTCCCCCAGCGGCACACAACACCCACTCACACCCACACCTACCCGCCACTCCCCCACCCTCTGCCACCCGGCCCCACCCTGACGCGTCCCAGCCCTCCACGCACGCAACACACACTGCCACACACGCAGCACCCCCTGCCCACTCTCCACTCACCCCGCGGGCCCAACCCACCTGTCGCTGTCCCCGGTCCCACGCCCGTCCCCACTTCCCCCGCAGACCCCGCGCCCCGCTCCTCTCTCTCACCTGCCCCGCGACCCCCCTCCTCTGTTGCGTCTGCTCCAGCGCCGCCGCAGGGCCCGTGCCGCCTCCGCGCCAGGCACCTCCGCCCTCCCGCGTTCCCGGCCGCGCCTCCCTGCCCCGGCGAGCTCCGCTTCTCTCGCCGCGCACCCCTGTCCGACCGCGTCCCCGACGTCGGCCCGCCTCCTCCCCTCGCAGCGCGCGCGCCGCCGCCGCAGGCCAGCGCCGCCGCGGTCCCTCCTTCCCCGACGCCTCCGCCCTCTCTGCCTCGCCACGTCCGCCGCCTCTCCTGCGGCCGGCCTCGTCGCGCGCGAGCACGCCGCGAACGTGCGTCGCCTCTGGCCGGCCCCGCTTCGTCGCCACCGCGCCTCCCTTCTGCCCCAGCGGACCCCGCCGTTCACCGCCGGCCCCCTCTGCGACAGCACGTCCCCGCCGCCCTGGTCCCTCTCCTCCGGCCTCCCTCCCCGCCTCGCCGTTCGCCCCGCCGTCGGCCTCCCGCGCGTCGTCGAGCGCCGCCGGCCCCTGTCCCGCTCGGCGTCGCCCTGGCCTCGTCTCTGGCGGCCACCGCTCATCCTCCACCGCCACAGAGCTCCCCGCACGCCCCTCCCCGCCGGCCCGCACCTCCCCGGAGCCCCTGCCGTCATCTTCCCCTGCAGCGACGGGCGCCTCCTCGACCAGGCCGCCAGGCCCGCCCGTGTCCACAGTTTTTGTTGCCGGCGGTCGTTTCCTTTGTGGTTTTTGTGTTGGTTGTTCCTGCCAGGTTGGCTCGTTTCAGTGTTGTGCATGCCTCCGGCAGTTTGGTGTTGCCCGATGTTGCGAGCTTTGTTGTGTGCACTGGAGGCTTGGTTGCTTGCCAGATCTCTTGTCGGACAAGGTCGCCTACATGGATGTCAAGTTCCCTTCGCGAACCCGAAGCCTCGAGCCCTCCTACACGGATCCGATGGAGAACCCCGAAGACCGATCCCGGTGTTTGAAGCCGAACCCCAAGATCTGCCTCACGGGACTGAACCCCGGAAACCCCGATGCTTTCAACACGGATGCCATGATCTTCGTCACGGACCCCGGAGACCCCATGATCTTCACCGCAGAACAATAAGGCCGTTGGAATGGAATCGACAAGATCTACCGCCGGACGACAAGTCTACTTCACGGGCACGGAGCGTCAAGATCGCCTCACGGAAGCCGAAGCGCGGACCCGACAAGATCTTCGCGACGATAAGAACGACACCGACCCGGAAGAATCCGATGCGCCCCCGGCACCGAACCAAGCCCTGCTTCCCCGATGCGACAAGACCTACCTCCGCTATCCGAGACCGATCCCGTCGAACCCTGAACCCTGAGACCGACCCCGAACCCCGAACCCCCGGACCAAGATCGCCGAACCCTAATGTGTGCCCTTTTCTCGAACCCTATATTAAAATGATATTAATTGTTGCATATAAAATTGTCATACTTGCATGCATCTTAACATGTGGGTTGGGGGCCTTATGCCGATTCATCTCATAATTAAATATGGGGCCCATATGCGGGCAAATCTAGTCCTATATTGGCCTCATTTAAATTTGTATAGCGAACCGGTGCGATCTTTTGCCATGTTAAGACAACACTTAAATTGGGGGGTAGCTGAATAACTCGAACCATCTACATATTGTCGGAACCCCGGTTCCACTTAATTTTGACCTAATTGCATCGCATCTTTGCCATCCCATACATCATACATGCATCATGCCCGATCTTTTGCCGTAGTATTAAATAGTGCATCCGGTGTTTATTCTAGAGTTTTGCTTCTTCGCGGATAAGGCCGTTGAGTTGATGCGAGTGTCGACCCGATCTTCGGATGAACCTTCGGCAATGTTTTTCAGGCGAGCATCTCCCCCTTTCTACCTATCTTACTTTTATAGTATTTATTCCCTTCCGTTGATCTATTGCTATCTGTGTTGCGATGCTCTAGTTTTCGTACCCGTGATATCCCTTGCAGCCTTATATTGCCTTGGACACATCCTATTACCTGTTGTTTGGTAGATAGTTGGACTTGCGCGTCGTAGTCGCTTGCTCAAGTGCTGTCGCGTGTCGTCAAGTGCCACAGTTGTTGGTGTATTGCCGCGTGTTCAAGGTTGGAGATGATCATGGCTTTAATTATCTTTCACTTTAATTATTGTTTAATAACTAAAATTGAAGTAGGTAAGCAGAGGCACCGGTGGGTGATAGATAATATTTGGTTTCCGACCGCCCACTTGTGTCCCGTAGGACCCCGAGTTCTTGACACCTGTTCCGAGATCGAGCGCGCTAACCACATGTGGGGAGATATGGGCCCCCCATCGATTTAGTACCTGTTTTCAAAGTATTGTACTGGGGGCCACAAGTAGTTTGGGGCTTTATTACTATCCTGTACTTATGCCATGCTTTACTGCTTTATTTACGATTGTGTGAGGAGCACGCCGTACTGTTTTGGAAGCGGAGTGTTTTCGCGGTATCGACAGTCCCCGTTTGGGGATTTGCTGTCGTTTACAGCCACTGTCGCAAACCCTGAGTCCGTCTCGGAGACCGGCCGACTTCGTTGCGGGTGTACTTAGTGGGGTGGCCCCCCGTGCTTGCTTTGGGTCTGGGAAACGTCATGACTTAGGCCCCGCCGACATACCGATGGGTGTATGTTAATTGATCTGGCAAAAAGGGTCGAAGTGCGTGTGGATACTTTGGTGCACCCCTGCAGGGTTTAATCTTTTCGAGAAGCCGTGTCCGCGGTTATGGACGACTTGGAGCACAGTGTTTGATCATAGACAACTATAACTAAAGTTTACTGTTATAAATTGACTTGTATCCGATATGACTAGTAATCAGCTTCATCACAACGGAATGGCTAAATAAAAGTACCAACAACTGCTGGGTTTTGGGATATCTCATGCTATCGTATATTTGACTAGTAAGTGTCGCAACTACAACGGAATGGTTAACTAAAACGGCCCACTGCTTATTTTTATCAGGATGATTACCTATACCTGACTAGTAATTGCCGCAACGACAACCGAATAAATAAAACTGCCAATTGTGTAAGTTCCTCGGTTGACTTCCTCGTTTGGTCTCGAGGGGGAATACCAGGATGGGATTGTTTGGTGTTAGTATCAGGTTGGATCCGGCTAGGTCATTCTTATCCCTCTCTGATAACCGCCAGTTGTATCGAGTCTCTATAGGTTGTTAAGTGCTTGCTGCCGCTGCCGCTCAGTCCACCATACCTATGTAGGCGAGGACCGCCGAATTCTAGTCTCGCCGTGTACTGGCCTCAGTACTGACGCTCCTCTTTTTCCTTTGCCCTTTGTCGGCACCCCTTTTGTGTTAGCAGGTTTTGAGATCGACGTCGTTAGCAGGGTTACCCTTCCGGCTTGGCCTGGGCAGGGTTATGGACGCCATTGGTTATTCTTCAGGGCTCGTAGCCCCATTTGCATCTTGTCCGTAGCTGGACGCTCTATCGTTTTCAAGGTGATTTGGATCTTGTACTGTATATCTGTATTCTTGACTCTTTGAGTCGCTGTTGTATATATATCTGTTCTGTGGGTCCCATCGAGGACTGTTGTGTAATGTTATTACTTCGTTTTCCACCCGCACGGAAGTGCCTGGTGGGCACCTTTGAATCGTTTCTATGCGGGTTTGGCGGGTTTCGCTAAAACTTGCATAGAGCCGATTCTGAGGGTGTTACACAGATGCTCGTCCTCCTCCATGGCTTCTTCATCCCCTACCAAAATATCCTCCTCCTTGGGGTTTTTAGGATCATCTTCCTCGGGCTTCTTGCCTTTGTCGTTGGCACAGACCATGGTGCTCTAAACTTTGAGAAGATTTCCTGATAGAAACGGATCGAAACGAAAACATGACAAGAACACGATATACGAACCTCGGGGTATCCGGGGATTTATATATTACGAAGTTTCAAAACATAAGGAATGTAATGGTGCGAAAACGAGGCGAAGACGGAGCTCAGGGGGTTCACACCCCCTCCAGGCGCGACCAGCTGGGGCCCACGCCTGGGGTGGGTGTGGCCACCCCGGACTCCGTTTCCTCCTCTGTTTCGTTTCGTAACCTTCAGTATGTAATAAAAACATCAAAAATATGAAAATATTAGGCTTTCACGAACCTTTTGTTCTCACCACTTTTACCTATTCAAAGACGAACTCTGTATATTCTGGTGTTTGGTTTCTAATAAATTCTTCCGGAGTCACCATTTGAATAATATCAACATCTTCGTTATAAGAATCTCCAGCAATATAATGTTTTAGTCTTTGACCATTCACCACCTATGTTGTGTCATCCTTCAAAGAAGATATTTTAATAGCACATGAACGATATACTTCCTTAATAACAAAAGGCCCTTCCCATTTTGAGAGTAGTTTCCCTGCAAAAAATCTAAGACGAGACCTATACAAAAGAACTTTCTCACCAATATGGAACTCCCTTTTGATAATTCTCCTATCATGCCATCTTTTTACTTTTTCCTTAAAGATTCTAGCATTTTCATAAGCTTCACTTCTCCACTCATCTAAAGTACTCAAGTCAAGCAATCTTTTCTCACCAGCAAGTTTAAAATCTCTATTCAATTCTTTCACTGCCCAATAAGCTTTGTGTTCTAATTCTAAAGGCAAGTGACAAGCTTTCCCATTGACCATTTTGTCAGGAGACATCCCCATAGGATTTTTATAAGAGGTTCTATAAGCCCATAAAGCGTCATTCAACTTTTTAGCCCAATTTTTCCTAGATCTATTAACAGTCTTCTGCAAGATAGATTTAATCTCCCTGTTGGAAAGTTCTACTTGCCCAATGGTTTGGGGGTGATAAGCTGAAGCAATTCTATGGTTAACATCATATTTAGCGAGAGTTTTCCTAAAACCACCATGAATAAAATGAGAGCCTCCATCAGTCATGAGATATCTAGGCACCCCAAACCTAGGAAAAATAACATATTTAAGCATTTTTAAAGATGTCTTACCATCATCTCTATTTGTAGGTATGGCTTCTACCCACTTTGTAACATAGTCAACAGCAACAAGAATATGAGTGTACCCTTTTGAAGGAGGAAAATGACCCATAAAGTCAAATCCCCAACAATCAAAAGGTTCAATAACAAGAGAATAATTCATAGGCATTTCATTGCGTCTAGAAATGTTACCAACTCTTTGACATTCATCAAATGATAAGACAAACTTCCTTGCATTGTTGAAAAGGGTAGACCAATAAAATCCAGATTGTAAAACCTTTTGTGCAGTCCTATCCCCAGAATGATGTCCTCCATAAGCACTGCCATGAAATTTTCTCAATATCTCTTGTTCAAATTCGGGAACACATCTTCGCATAATACCATCTACTCCTTCTTTATATAAATGTGGGTCATCCCAAAAGTAATGCCTTAGATCATAAAAGAATTTCCTTCTTTGCTGGGCTGTAAAGGTTGGAGGCAAATACTTGGAAAAAATAAAGTTAGCATAATCAACATACCAAGGACTCTCATGCGGGCTTACCCTTATTGCAGCCAACTGTTCATTTGGAAAACTATCATTAGGCAAAGGGTCAAAAGAAATGTTTTCCAAACGAGATAAATTGTCAGCAACAGGGTTTTCAGCACCTTTCCTATCTACAATATGCAGATCAAAATCTTGTAAAAGTAACACCCATCTAATAAGTCTAGGCTTAGTGTACTTCTTTGTCATAAGGTACTTAATAGCAGCATGATCAGTATGAATAGTGGCCTTTGAATCAACAATATAGGGTCTAAACTTATCACAGGCAAAGATTACAGCTAAGAACTCTTTTTCAGTAGTAGCATAATTATTTTGAGCAGCATCTAGAGTCTTGCTAGCATAATGAATAACATTCAACTTCTTATCAACACGTTGCCCAAGGACAACACCCACAGCAAAATCACTAGCATCACACATAATTTCAAAAGGTAAACTCCAATCAGGTGGTTGAACAATAGGAGCAGTAGTCAAAGCTTTCTTCAAAGTTTCCTTACAATCATCATCGAAAAAAAAAGGTACATCTTTTTGAAGAAGATTGGTAAGGGGCTTCGAAATTTTGGAGAAATCTTTAATAAACCTCCTATAGAAACCAGCATGACCAAGGATACTACGAATACCTTTTATATCTCTAGGGCAAAGCATCTTCTCAATTGCTTCAATTTTGGCTCTGTCAACTTCAATGCCTCTTTCAGAAATTTGGTGTCCAAGAAAAATCCCTTCATTAACCATGAAATGGCATTTCTCCCAATTAAGAACAAGGTTGGTTTATTCACATCTCTGCAAAACTTTATCAAGGTTGTGCAAATAGTTATCAAAAGAAGTTCCATAGACAGAGAAATCGCCCATGAAAACCTCCACAATTTCTTCACAAAAACCATTAAAGATAGTAGACATACATATCTGAAAGGTAGCAAGAGCATTACATAAACCAAAAGGCATATGCCTATAAGCATAAGTGCCATAAGGACAAGTGAAAGTGGTCTTCTCTTGGTCATGTGCTTTCACAGCGATTTGAGAGGACCTAGAATAACCATCAAGAAAGCAAAAGTGGGTCTTTTTAGACAATCTTTCTAGCATTTGATCAGTAAAGGTCAAAGGATAATGATCTTTCTTAGTAACTTTATTAACCTTTTCTAAAATCAATGCACATCTTATACCCAACCACTACTCTTTGGGGTATAAGCTCATTTTTATTAGGCACTACAATAATTCCCCCTTTCTTTGGAACATAATGAACATGGCTAACCCATTGGCTATCAGCAATAGGGTAAATAATACCAACATCAAGGAGTTTTAATACCTCATTTCTTACCACATCCTTCATATTAGGATTTAGACGGCGTTGGTGCTCAACAACTGGTTTTGCATCAGGTTCTATATTAAAAGCATGCTGACATATAGTGGGAGAAATTCCTTTTAAATCATCAAGAGTATAACCCATAGCTCCTCGGTGTTTCTTCAGTATTTCCAATAACCTTTCTTCTTCCTTTCCTGAAAGTTTAGAACTAATAATAACAAGATATACTTTCTTATCATCAAGATAAGCATATTTAAGATCATCAGGTAAAGGTTTCAATTCAAAAATAGGGCCCCCTTTAGGTAGTAGTGTGGTACCCAAATCTTCCACAGGTAGATTATGCTTAAGTAACTCGGGCTAACGAAGGAAAACCTCGTCAATCTCATTTCTTTCCTTCATGAAGACATCGCTTTCATGATCTTCCATAAATTGCTGCAAGGCATTGTTAGGAGCAAGAGAAATAGCAGAAAGTTGTTCAACCCTGAAATCCTCATTAGGCAGTTCATTTCATAAGGAGTTTTAGCAAATTTGGAAAAATTAAACTCATAAGACTCTCCATCAAACTTAGTCAAAACTTTTTCCTTCCTACAATCTATGATAGCCCCACATGTATTCAAGAAGGGTCTACCAAAGATAATAGGATAGGTTTTACTAGCTTTCGAACCAAGTACTAGAAAATCAGCAGGATATTTAATCTTACCACAAAGAACCTACACATCTCTTACAATGCCAATGGGACAGACTGTCTCTCTATTAGCAAGGTGAATAACCACATCAATGTCCTCAAGCTCATAAGGACCAATTTCATGCATAATCTCCCTGTAAAGCTCATAAGGAATAACACTAGAACTAGCACCAATATCACATAAACCGTAATAGCAATAATCACCAATTTTAACCAAAAGCACAGGGACACTAGATTTTCTAGATTTTCTAGGATGAGAGACAATATTAGAAGCGTCTTCACAGAAGACAATATGCTCATCCTCTATATTTTTAGTAACAAGATATTTCACAATAGCTACCACAGGTTCAATATTTATTTTCTCATCGGGTTCCACAGTTTTCTTTGTACTTTTGCTAACCACATTAGCTATGATAGAATGTTCCTTTACCTTAGCAGCAAAAGGGATTTTCTCAACATAAGGTTCAGGAAAAATAGGATCAAAAGTACAAACTTTTATGCTAGCAGGAACATCGGTAACAATGTCTTTATAAGGAGCATGGTACTTGTCCCACTCATTTTTTGGAATTTCAATATAAGAGGCAAAAGCCTTGAAAATTTTTGCAAAAACTTGGGAATCAAGACCATACTCATTACTAATATCACGGAAGTCATCAGTTCCCATAAAAGATTTTATGCATTCATAATCATAATTTATACCTGACTTTCTTACTTTGTCATTCTACCAAGCTTTAGTGTTCTCTTGAATACGGTCTAGGAGATCCCATTTAGATTCTTCCTTCATATGTGTGAATGATCCAACACAAGAAGCATCTAGTAAATCTTTATCATGAAGAGAAAGCCTAGAATAAAAGTTATTGATAATAATATTGTTAGGGAGTTCATGGATAGGACATTTAAGCATTAGTAACTTCAATCTCCCCCAAGCTTGATTTGTACTCTCTCCATCACAAGTCCAAAAGTTATATATCAGATTCATATCCTTATGAATTTCACTAGAAGGATAGAATTTAGAATAAACGAGTGGTACTATTTCCTCCCATTCCATGGATTGCCCATTCTTTAGCAGCTTATACCATTCTTCATCTCTCCCTTTCAAGGATATAGAGAGTAACTTATTCTTCACCTGTTCAGTTGTGATACCTGCACACTTTAACAACCCGCATAATTCATGGATAAAAATCAAATGATCACCAGGGTGGACAGTTATATCCCCTAAATAATAATTATCCATAACACGATCAACAATACTTGTAGGTATCTTAAAAGGATCTATCTCAACAGGTGGTGGTTCATCTACTACCCTAACAGTGTTAGTACTTCTCCCAAACAGAAAACCAAGTGGGTTATCCATATTGGAAACAAAGTAACAAACAGAAATAAAAAACAATACTCACAATAGAAGTTTCCTTTACCAGTTCCACTCTTCAAAAGCGCTTCACTCCCCGGCAACGACACCCAAAAATAATCTTGATGACCCACAAGTATAGGGGGTGTATCGTAGTACTTCTGATAAATAGGAGTGTCGATCCCAACGAGGAGCAGAAGGTGTGGACTAGTGGTATGGAGCAGGAAATCTCTGTAAATACTTAGCAAATGGAATTTTAGTGGTTTTCTGATAAAGCAAAGAAACAAAGTGCAAGTAATAAAGACAACGAACAACTGCAGCAAGTGTCCCAATCCTTTCTTAGCAAAGGACAAGCTGGTGGAAATACTTATAAGGGCCAAACATTCTCGAGGACACATGGGAATACTGTCAAGTGCTTTCGCTTCAAATGGCTGAGTAATCTTCTTTGGTGTTTTAAGTGTTGTGTGGGTGAACCTGTGCTAATTTACTGACCTTACTTGGACTAATACATACTTGTGATTAAGCCCCCTGCAAGGATCCGCAACTACAGGAAAGCAATTAAGATATAAACCTAACCACAACCTTAAACACTAAGATCCTACACTCCCTTGTGCAATGGTGTCCTAACGGGGGTTCAGGTTTCTGTCACTCCGGCAACCCCACGATTAGTAGCCAAATACACAATGCATTCTCCTAGGCCCATAAATGGTGAAGTATCATGTAGTCGACGTTCACATGACACCACTAGAAGAATAGCACCAAAACTTAAATACTAAACCATTAAATAATATCTCAACACAAATCCACTACTAACAACATGACTTCTCCCATGTCCTCAAGAACTAAACGAACTAATCACAAGACATCATATGGATCAAGATCAAAGATGATATGGTAATGGATAACAATCTGAACATAAACAATAATCCAATGGTTACACTCACAAGCATCAACTACGATAGTAATCAATACCGGGAAAGTTTCCCCTAAGAACTATGCAAGTATTTAACACAATTGTTACATCGGGATGGAGAGGTGATGATGGTGCTGGTGGAGATGATGGTGTGTATGATGATGATGATCCCGATGAAGTCTAGCTTGATGATGGTGTTGATGGTGACGATGTCCCCTCTCCGGGGAGGAATTTCCTTGGCAGAAATCTGTCTGCTGGAGAGCTCTTTCTCTCTCGGTGTTTTCCGCCCCACAGAGGCGTCGAAATCTTTCTATGGTTGCTCCCTGTGTTTTAGGGTTTCGAGGAGAAGATATAGGCGAGAGGGCGGAGCCGGAGGCCGGCCAGGTGGGCCACACCCCCTGTAGGCGCGGCCTAGGGGTGGCCCGCGCCTAGGGGGTGTGGGCCCCCTGTGGCCCATCTCCGCTTCCCCTTCTGTCTTCCTTCGTCTTCTGGGAAAATATGATTTTCCATAATTTTTTTGTTATTTTTTTATCTTCAAGAAATTGCATCAAAACACCTCTTTTCCCATCAGAATCCTGACTCCGGCAGTTCATCCTTCAAGAATCATCCAACACGCAAAAACAGAGGAAAAGACATAAGTAACACCTCTTAATAAGAAATATATCAATGAATAGAGGCAAATTATGATATAGAATGGTGATTCAAATTGGACGTATCAGGGCACGGCGGCGCTGACCATGATCTGTGTGTCAGCGAGGAGTCGAAGAGGAAAAAGATAAGATAAAGGAGGCGTGCAGAGGAAGGAGATCGAGCTATCTGCTATGGGGTCCATGGGGACGCCCACGCGCGACCGGATACCACTGTGTGGAGCCAGCGACCTAGGGGATCAATATGTTCGATCCCTCAGGGGGACTGTATAATTTCCCTTCTAAAAAGGAAAAAAAACACCATAGTACCACACAACCTCTAAGTAAAAGAACTATAGATTCCCTATAAAAATAAGTACTAAAAGAACTCTAGAAACCAACCAGCTAATGATTCATGAACTCTAAAACGACGGTTCAGTTCAATAGGCACACACGAAGTTTAGAAAACCTTTGACCATTAGTTTTATCAAATAAATATGATTATATGTCATAGAACATATAACATTGTGATTCACATTCAAAAGAAGTTTGCAATGGTATATATTTTTGTGACATATATCTCAATACTAATACTCCCCTCAAATGTTTGTAATGATATAACTTTACCAACTGATGATCCCCTCAAAGAAAAGTGGTAGCTGATGATCACAAGTGTTCACGGGTAAATGTAAAACCATGAGATTTTACTTGTAGGGCAACCATCATGCTAATTATCTGAGCTACCCTCAGTTCTGCTACATTCTTAATTATTTTGTCCCTGCCACTAACCTAACCATTTGTGCTTGCGCTGCAACTGCAAGTGCAACTCGCGTTAATCACACCACTGTTACATAATGTGCTTTGCTTAATCACTGTAAAATTTTGCTACAGCGGCAGCTCCAAGTTAATATTGCCATGTCCTGATCACAAGTTCCACAACCACCACATCATTCATCCTTTCTTGCCAGAAATAAGACCTTCTATTTCCTCGAAATGACAAATGGAAGAAACTATAATCAACAGCTCATTTCTGCATGCCAGCCACCAGAATATAACTGTAGATACCTGCGGATGAAATGATATCATCAGCCAACAAAAAATGTACTATTCATTCAGTAAATGTTTTTGGAGTTATGAATCTTTTTTCAAAGTTGAGGAAACCGTGTCAAAGGCTCCAAAGTTACCATCTCAGCATTATTAGATAAAATTAACATTTGAAACAAAAATAGTAATATTTAAGGGGTCGCGGCAGGCTAGAGTCGACATGAACCATGTTTAGTCCCGGTTGGTGTCTCCAACCGAGACTAAAGATGAACCTTTAGTCCCGGTTGGAGACATCAACCAGAACTAAACATGGGTGCCGACGGTATTTTGATAGGTGGCGGCATTATGCTAGTTAGTGGTGACACTATGCCAGTGAGTGACGACACTATTTCGGTGGGTGGCTGCACTATGACAGGGATGAGTGTCGACATTATATCGTGAGTGTCAATACTATGTTGTGCTGCTTAATCTATAAATAGACATCCTTGTGAAGTTATCAACTACAAGCAAGATGGTGTGCGAGAGTAGGGACACCACTACGAGGAAGCTTCTTGAAGATGTCTTAGGATCCCGTCCTCAGATATCTTCGAGGAGCTCTTCATAGAAGCACTCCCTAACGGTGTGAAATTAGTTAGCTCCCCAGAATATTGATTTAGCTAGAGAAGTTATAAACTGCAATATGGGGTGAGAGAGCAGAGACACCACTACGGCAGAGCTTCTCAAAGATATATTAGGATCCCGTCCTCAGACATCTTGGAGGAGCTCGCCATAGAGGCACACCCTAATATGTGAAATTTGTTAGCTCCCTGACGTGTTCATGTTTTTGGTTCTTGCTTGTTGCAATAGTCGATGATTAAAATGCTAGGACGTCACTATATATGTGTGCCTTCATTTCGGATAGGATCCGGGGGCGGTGTGATCTATCCTTGTGATATGCACAAGGACATATATTGGGCATCCTACTTGGTTCGCTCACGTCGTCTCTGTGATTTTTGTGTCCAACATAAGTATGAGACCCTATAATACTTGATCTTTATTTTTTTGGTTCTTATTTTTGTTGCAATGGTCGATGATTAAAATGCTAGGGCACCATTATATATATGTGCCTTCATTTTGGATGTAATCCCAGGGGACGGTGTGAGTGAGCCTTGAGATATGCACAAGGACGTATATTGGGCATCCTACTTGGTCCGCTTACGCCGTCCCTATGATTTTTGTGTCCAACATAAGTATGAGGCCCTATAGTACTTGATCTTCATAGTTTTGGTTCTTACTTTTGTTGCAATGGCCGATGATCATGGGGCGTTGTGGCCAACACCCAAGACATTTATTAAAAAATAAGCACTTGAGCGAACTCACAAGAATACAACGACATCTTCATAGTTCGGAAAGGTTGTAGAGAGACCAACACTAGTAGAAAATGGTCAATTAGTCCCGGTTCATAAGGGTCTTTAGTACTGTTTTTGGAACCGGGTCTATGAAATCGGGACTAAAGACCCCCCTTTAGTCCTGGTCCAGTGATACGTTGGAAACGTATCTATATTTTTTGATGCTCCGTGCTTGTTTTGTATCTACTTTGCTTTACTTGTCTACACTTTGAGGTGCTTTTTACATGTTTTATGGTACTAACCTATTAACAAGTTGCAACAATGCCAGATGCCTGTTTTCTTCTGTTTTTGGTTTCAAAAAATTTAGTAAAGAAATATTCTCGGAATTGGACGGGACAAACGTCAAAGTCAATTACTTTCCGTGGGGAACAAGAAGTCCAGAGGAGAGCCGGAGGGGCCAGCCGGGGGGCCATACCCAACCCAGGCGCGGGGGCTGGTGGGCCCGCGCCTGGCTAGGGTTTGGTGGCCCTGGCCGCCTCTCGGTCTCGCCCCTTCGCCTATAATAAGCCCCCGATACAGAAACCCTGAATACCCGATCAAATCTCTACGAAACCGTCTGTAGCCGCCGCCACCATCGACCCTAGATTGCGGGGATCTGAAGTTCTTCCCGGCACCCTGCCGGAGGGGAGATCATCCTGGAGGCCTTCTCTCCGGTATGATGCGTGAGTAGTTCCACCTTGGACTATGGGTCCATGTAGTATCTAGATGGTTGTATCTCCTCCTTTGTGCTTTCATGTATAGATCTTGTGAGCTCCGTTCATGATCAAGATCTAATCTATTTGTAATCATGCATGTTGTGTTTGTGGGGATCCGATGGCTATTGAGATTATTATGTTGGTTTGATTAATGGTTTTGTCTTTATGATTCTATCATGTCTGTTTGTTTGTGATCTTGCATGCTCTCTGTTGCTAGTGGTTATCTTGGCCAAGTAGTTGCTAGTGACTCCAAGAGGGGGTATTTATGTAGGGGTCTCAACCTAATAAGGTAGATTCCTCCTGTGTTTACAATGCTAGTCCCTGGATCATTAGCTAGCATCCACAGTTAAGATGTAATATCAAGAAACAATGGTCATAATTTAACTTTATAACCAGGAATAACATAATTTTATTACATCATACATAGCTCATATGGCTATTACATTACATTGCAGCGGAATATTTATAGTCATGGGGTCCTTCATCTTCAAAGTGCCACAGGCAGATGTTGGTTGTAGACTTTGTAATCCTAAACAATCAATCTTCACTAAAATCAATCAAACCTGCAACATACAAGTTACAACCACAAGGGTCAATACATTTGAATTGTATTGGCAAGTGATGCTATGGTAGTATAGTGGAGTCTATCATCTATATGCATTTGGCTAAGTGGAGTTGAGGCTTGCATTGCTCAAAATAGATTTTTCCTTAACATTTGAAAAAACTGAGTTTTGCTTGGCAAAATCATTTTTCTCAATCAAAGATTGAAGATCCTTTCCAAGGCATCTACCAATCAAAGATTGAAGATTTCAAACAACCCTTGTTCAATCCACAAGTTTTAACTTAGAAATTTGAATGATGAGATTCTTGATTGCTTCCATGTCTTGATGCTCAAATTGTCCTTTACCAGGGACATGGCTAAGTACTTAGATTTTACACTCTGCAGAGGTGGTGCACTTTCCCCACAAGACTTGGTTTCCCAAGACAAGATCTTTCAGAAGCTTTCCCTTAGACCAAAATGGACGCGTTCCAACCTATCAAACACTACCACCCACTGTCCATATGGCTAAGTTCTTGCAACCTATATGATCATGGCAGAGCCCATATTGCCAAGTGGTTGCACTTGAAGCTTCTCAACATTTGACATCTCAAATCTCTTTGTTCCTGGGTGGCATACCACAAGTGAGATACACAATCCAAGTCCATGGCCTTGTGAACCACTCAACCAATCACCACCAAGCTATCCCATTCCACCCAGGTGATTCATTGGCTTAGTTGTTTTATTAGACAAAATCACAAGTCCTCAGACTTAGAATATTTTTCCATAGTGTGAATATATATTCCACCCATGTTTTCTATTAGCTAGGCTAAGCTTGATAGTAGTAGGAATCTTTAACTTAGGAAAATCCTACTAAGGATTCATCTACTAGGTTTCCCTATAGCAAGGTCTACTTAGCAAAATCCATGCAAGTTTTACTTAGCAAAATTCACTAATGCATAGAGAAAATAATGGGACAAAAAGTATGAAGCATCACTTGCCTTTTTGGTAGGGAATGGTGGTTCACTCCTTGATCTTGCTAGTCTCACACTTCACTACAAGTCAATCAAGAAAACACACATTCAATTCACATTCCAAACCAAAGTCAAACAAACAATTTTTCACACACAAAGTAATGGAATCTAAGTCATGCATAAGCATGCAAAGGTTGGTTCTATTGCAAGTATGGTCTCCACTAGGCTTCTAAACTTTGTAAGGTTCCAAATTGGTCATTTACCAAAATGGCAAAGTCATTTGCAAATGGGTTTTATCTCAAAACCATTTTAAAATCTATTCATCATTTTATGTGGTGAAAAAATGTCTTTATCAAAACAAAAACTTTTTTAAGTTTCTCACCAAATGAGTTGCTATTGCAAAACTTGGTGTTTTTGGGTCAGTAGGTTTGGTCCAAACCATTTTCTCAAAGTTTTCTTTCCATAAACATTTTTATAATAAAAACCATTCTTTTTATTTGGCTAGAAAATGGCTAAGTCAAGTAATCCAACCTAATTCTTTCCAAAATCATTTTTTAACACCAAGGGTTGGTTCCTAGGGTCAGTAAGGTCACAACAAATAATTTTGCAAAGGTTTTAATCCAAAAATCATTTTTAAACAATTTTTCTAATCCAAACAAGTACACAAATGTTTCTGCAAATTCAAACAACTAATAGATAGTATTTGCTAAACTAAGGGCATGGTTGGCTAGGTCTTGTTCTCCTGAATCCATTGATACCAAATTTGTAATTTTTGGACGTGTGGTTTAAAAGTTACAGTGGTTTCAAATTGGCACTTAAATCTGGTTTCTAATTCTGTTTTAATCAAACACTGGCCACGCGTCGAGCCGTGATTGGCCGGTACCGCTTCGGTGTGGATCACGCTGCAGACCATAGGATCTAATCTAATCGTGCGATCCAGAACGCATACCCCTTCGCGGTTAAGTGGTCTAATCCTGATCGCTCAATCTAGATCGGATGGTTGTCATCGCACTGACCAAACTTGGACGGCGCAGCGACGGTTGCTGGCGGCGGCGAGGTCAGTCGGCGGCGGCGCTGGCGAAATAGGACGCAAGGAAGAGGGGGAGGATGTTCACCGGGTTCAGGAGGTCACGGCGATGCTCAACGTGCCGATGGTTCGACGAGGCGCTCGTGGGTGAGGACAATGGCTCGCTGGAGTTGCTTCGGGCGGTGGTGCTCTCGGGTTGTTGTTGCCGGCGTCGTTTAGGACCGCGCTAGGACAAAATAGAGGCATGGTTAGGTGCGCACGAGGGTTGCGAGTAAGGGAGCATCATCGGGATTGAGAGGGGAGGTCGGGATTTACCTCGGGAGGTCGTCGGAGTAGCAAACAGACGATGGCGACGGCGGTAGCTGTCGTTGCCGAGCCTGCAGGGCACTCGAGGGCGAGCTGGAACTACGAGGGGGGTTTGCCAGGATATGGGGAACTTGTCTGCGTGCTTGGGGAGGCAAGGAGAGGCAGGGTATGGCAATAATTGAAAGTTTAGCTCGTCGGAGACGGCGGCGGTGCAGAAGAAAATTGCAACAGCCTGGTGGCGAAAAGAGGTTGGCGTCTGAGGGGAACGGAGGAGAAGGCGCTGGCGTTTTATCGAGCATGGTTAAGGCGAGGTAAAGGCGCGGCGTTAAGACGACATGATTCCGTGAAATCACAGCAGGTAACGGCATCGAGGAAGGGAGAAGAGGTCGTGCGGGGAGGACGATGAACACAGGAAAGTGGGGCCGTTGCGTCAGTGGGAAAAGGGGAGAGGGGGAGGTCCACCAGTCATTGGTGTTGCGGGTCAGGGAGTTGGTGCCAAACGTTTTCTTCGGGGGAAAGAAGTTGGGATGGTTGGTGGGCTTCCTGGGCTGCTGGGTTGGGTCAGATCCACTTCCATTTTTTTTATTCTGTACCCTTTTCTTTTTCTATTTCTGAATTCTGTTTTGAAATTTCTATCAAACAAACATGGTTCAAATCAATTCAAACAACACCACACTTCATAATTTGAACTTGGTCCTGTTTATCAGCATAAACCTAAATTCCAAAATAAAATAATATTTTATTCTTTTTAGGATCTTATTTAATAATTAAATAAAATAGTCCAAAGTTATTTAATCAAATTGGGTTTGATTTATTTAATAAAATCTCCATTTGAAATCCAAATACTTTCAAAACAAAATCAGTAGGTTTTATTTGGAAATAAAGAATATTTGGAAAACTTGTTTAAAACAAAATAACCTTTTATTTTAGGGTCCATTAATAATTAAATAAAATGGGCCTTAGTTATTAGATCAAATAGAGTTTGATTTTTATTAATAAAATCTTTATTTGAAACCTAAATATTTTCAAAACCAAATCAGTAGACTTTATTTGAAAATATCAAATATTTGGAAAACTTATTTTAAATAATTTAATAAGTTTTGATGTTTCAATTAAATTGGTAAAACCTTTTATTTAAATAAAGTTGGATATTAAATCCTTATTAATTTATTTAATTAAACCTCTGCTATTTTTATCAAAAATGTTTTTAATCCAAAAGCTTGGCCAAGGTTTAATTTGTCTTTATAAAATAATCCTTATTTATGAATCCACCTTTTCTTTTGAAAACCAAATCTTTTATTTAAAAGATTCCAAAATAGTAATTCCAAAACATTTTAATTTCCATTAATAAATGTTTAACTTTATGAATCCCTTTAGGATTTTATTTGATCCAAATTGATTTGAAGTTCCAATTAAATTCAAAAAGTTTCTTCTGGCCTTGAAAATCAACAAAGTTTTATTTCATTCATTTATTTTCACATTACAAGATTTGGAAAATCTTGGGATGTGACAATTTATGCTCGATAGTGGGTTCATGCGTCTAGTTTCCAAGGGAAGTGACAGAAATCTCTTTGGTTGTAGATGTGCTGTTGCTACTAGGGAGAAAACAACGATCTCTTATTCATGGAACATGTGGACTGTTTACCTTACACACTTTGCTTAAAGAAGTTGTCTGTTGCTTGCAACTTAATACTGAAGGGGGTTCGGATGATAACCTGAAGGTGGACTTTTAGTCATAGATGCAGCTGGATGGCGGTCTATGTATATTGTTGTATTGCCCAATCAACCTCATAGGATCCTTCTGGATATTAATTGCATTGTTATGCCTTGCTCAGTTCTTGTCAATTGCCCCGTTGTAATTTGTTTACCCTTCATGCCATGTTGTTTATCTAAGGAGAGCACCTCTAGTGAACTATGGACCCCGGTCCAATCTTTACCATTGATACATCCTCCACTATTACTTGTTTATTTGCTGCAAACCATTACCTTCCACACCATACGTTTAATCCTTTGTTACAGCAAACCGGCGAGCTTGACAACCTCACTAATTCGTTGGGGCAAAGTCTTGAGTTTGTGTTGTGCAGGTATCCATGTTGCTTGCAACACCTGTGTGACGTTTCCTTCCTCCTTCTGGTTCAATAACCTCGGTCTCAACTAAGGGAAGACTTGCTGTTGTGCTCTTCACATTTTTCTCTTGGGGTTCCCAACAAGACTCCACATCAAGCACCAAGTTCTCTGGCGCCATCAAGGAGTCATCAACAAGTTTTCTGGCGCCGTTGCCGGGGAGGATAAGGACGTCTTCACAAGGGGAGTCCTTCACTTCCTTTCTCTTTACTTTGTTTTTAGTTTCTTTGTTTATTTTGCTTGGTTTTGTTTGACTCTTTTCAAATAACCCAAGAAAATAGTCTAGTTTGGTTTGCTTTCTTTATTCAAAAACACAAAAAGATTAGTTCTTACTCTAGTTGGTGGTCTGTCATTTCCTTGCTTGGTCATGCTTTCCATCAATGGATGGTTTCTTTGAAACTAGTGCTTATTGGCAAGGTGGGTTCAACGAAGAACAAAAGTATTATTATAAGGAACACCGTTTTTCACAAAAAGGAAAACACTTATGGGAACAAATTGATAAGTTGAATACTATTGCTAGAGACGTGTGCCCTACTTATAATGTTATTTATTGCTTTGATAAGTTCTGCTGCTGTAGGAGGTATAAACACCTGCCTTTTCAATATGAGTATAATGATAATGTTACGATATCTTATTATGTTAAAGGAAAATATAACTTTTATGATGTGGAACAAATTGAAGAATTTATTGCTTTAAAAGGTGCATTTGAAATTGCCAGTTTGCTTGAAAATACTGATGATGCACCTTATGAACATGAGGTGTATGAGATACTTAAATTTTGCTTTGATAATTACAAGGAAGCAAATGGCTATATTCTTGAATATTTTAATAGATGCTTTCCACAAATGGAAGAGACTAATGCCTTGCAGGAGCCTATGGAAGAAGAAATTATTGAAACTGGAAACTCATTGGATGAAAAAGAGGAGGAGAGTGATAAACAAAAGGAGGAAGAATGGATTATCTACCCATTCCTACCTTCTAATGAGAGTAACTCTTTATCCCTTACATTATTTGATTGTCCCCCATGCTTACCAAAGGAGGATGAATGTTATGTTCCGGTGGATCCTTTTAAAATATCTACTTTGGGTAAAACCTGTGAAGGTTTTAATCTCACTATTTTTGAGCTTGATAGAAATTATGTGTTTGTAGATCATGAAAATCCTGCTTTATGTGATAGTTATATTGTTGAGTTTATTCATGAGGCTACTGAAAATTATTATGAGAGAGGAAAATATGGTTATAGAAGTTTTCATGGTACTGAAACACCTCTCTATGTGCTGAAACTTTTGAAGTTACTCTTGTTTTTATCTTCCTATGCATGTCAGTTTGTTCTTTGAGAATTTATTTTCTTACAAGATTCCTATGCATAGGAAGTAAGTTATACTTAAATGTGTTTTGAATTAGCTTCTTGATGCTCTCTTTGACTTCAATTCATAATTCTTATGTGAGCATCTTCTCAAGCTTTCATGTCTAACTTAAAGGCGTTAAAGAAAAGTACTTGTTGGGAGATAACCCAAAAGTTTCCTTGAGTCTTGAAAGTTACTACTTCTATAATTACCTCTCCTTATCCTTTTTGTTTGCTTTTTGTGCCAAGAATAACCTCTAATGAGAGGGAAGTAAGATTTGGAGAGTTGTTGTCCTGAAACAGATTTCTTTCCTTCACCAAAAAATTTCTTGAGGAGGCTCTGTAACTCGGATTGATCTCAAAATTTTCGAATAAATCCCCCAGTATGGTAGCTAACTTTCGTTAGTTCAACACTTTTTTATTTGAGCAACAGAACATGTTCGAAAAAATTCGATTCTACCTGCTGGTCTGTTTTGATAGATTTCTGCCATTATTTGCATTTGCTTATTATTGATTCCTTTGTGAGTTCTCTTCAGGTAAATTGAGATTTTTGAAGGAGTTACTAAGTAGCTTGTGTTTTTTTAGTGAAAATCCTTGCTGTTCCAAAGCTTTTCCAGAGGTCTAATATCTTTTGAATAAGCTAATGTTGCTAATGAAGATTGTGTGAAGTTTTGTATGAAGGAAAAAATTCAGATGTAGAGAGAGAATGATGCAATCAGATGAAGAATGGACAAAAGCTCAATCTTGGGGATTCCACCATAGTGTCACCCCAAGAAATATCCAAGAGGTACAAGCGTCAAAGCTTGGGGATGCCCAAGGCATCCCCTTCTTCATCAATAAAAAGCTCAGGTCTCTTTAGACACTTCGTTTTTATTGTTTCATTTACAGTTGTGTTGTTCTAGGAGCGTCTTAGTTTTAGTTTGCTTTTATTAGTTTTTTTAGTTTTCTAAAGTAGTTTGGACCCCCGTTCTCGATGTGTTGTTTTGCAAATAAGTTGCTTGGTGTTTGGAAAGGAGTAGTAAGTTCTTGCTTGAAGTGCAAGAGGAGCTTGCATTGACTATGACTTAGACTTTAGCATGACATGCTACGTGTTGTTTTGACCTTATGCTTAGTAATTATTGCTGTAGCATGTATTGTTCCAAACAATTGAGATTGCTTAGTGTGCCTTGAAGAAATTATGCGTTGTTTTAGCATGCAAAAGCATAGTATTGTGGTATTATCCTTTGATGCTTTGCTTGGGTTGACTTGGCACATGCTCACACCATGTTATGACTATGACAAGTCACCATTAGCCTCTATGATCATTTAGTCCATGACTTGTAGTACTACTCTTTGCTTTGATTAGTATGCTTTGTTGCATTGCATGATTTTGGCCATTATTGCTCTCTTAGTTGGTTGCTCCTAGTATTTTGCTAGCCTCCACTTGTATGAGTAAGTTCTACTCATGCCTCCAACTCCCAAGAAACCAAGTTATTCCAAAGTGTCCACTATAAATTCCTATGCATGGTGTGTTACACCATTCCAAGTATATTCTTGTTTTCATCTATCTTACAATTAAAAACTATTCTGTTATGTGAAAACTTAGTGATTAAAGCCCTCACGAACTTGATGGGACACTTTTTTCTTTGCCCCTAATAAACTTGAACCATTGTGACAACTTTGTTGTATATGCTTGCACTTATAAGTTGGAGTTAGCAGAACCGTGCTGTCACGGGGAATGTTTTCAACATTGCACTTGTACCTTGTTATACTCAGTTGATATCATGTTATTTTGTCTATGGATGTCACCGGTGTGAAATAAAGAGGGAACTTGTAAGTCCATGGAGTTTGTATCTTGTGTTAGAGAAACGTCTGGGCCGCTAGCCTAAGCCATTCCTAATCATGGTGGAAACTTGCAGCATCACCATAGTGACATCTATGAAGCATTCTTCTTAAAAAAGAGACACATTGAGAAAACAGGAAAGAGAGAAAAAGGCACCATATTCCCATGGTACATAAGAAGAATTGTTGAGATGCTCATTGTCTGCTTGCCTTGTCATTTTGGTTATGGGAAAGCTCCTGTACCATGTGCAAGGGGTACCCCGTTGGCGGTTCTCAATGATATGCAAATACTTACAGTGACAAGAACTTACCTGGACCCAAAGTTGAGTATGCATGAGGTGTGGCCCTCGTATTCAAGGGGCATGAGATTGCCAACTTATACTTCGTCAAGCATATACTCCAGCTTTGCCACTTTAACCTTAACCACTTCAAGATGCTTATGATAGGGGCAATGAGGGCTGAAAGCTAACAAGTACCATAATTTTTGGAAGCTCTTTTTGAAACTTTTAATCCCTACTTCCTTTACAAAAAGGCCTTTCTTCCACCATTATTGAGTCTCCACCTTCTACCTTTAGGCACCATTAAGAGAGCATAGTTTTCATTCTGTGTGCAGTGTTCCAAAGCTTATTGATTGATGCATATTGTGTTATTACTTGCTCGTGTGCTACTTGTTTTAGTCACCCTTGTGAACTTTGCAGGTGTCCTATGCATCTATTTGCTACTCTATTAGGGACAAGCTGATTGCCACTATGCTATGTTTTCTGCATGTGAAACAAACAAACGTTTTTCAATGCATGTTTTTCATGATCTTTGTTTGTAGCTTGTCATGTTGCATGCATAGTTACTATGTCCTATTGTTAGAACTCCATATTTCATGCACATGTTTAGAGTTCTTTGATCCCAGCTTTCAATGCTTGCAAATGGTTGGATCTTTGTGAGGGTGCATGTCACCTCAAAAATTATTATTTTTATCACTTACCTACTCGAGGACGAGCATGAGTTAAGCTTGGGAATGCTGATACGTTGGAAACATAACTATAATTTTTGATGCTCCATGCTTGTTTTGTATCTATTTTGCTTTACTTGTCTACACTTTGAGGTGCTTTTTATATGTTTTCTGGTACTAACCTATTAACAAGTTGCAACAGTGCCAGATGCCTATTTTCTGCTGTTTTTGGTTTCAGAAAAGTTAGTAAAGAAATATTCTCGGAATTGGACGGGACAAACGTCAAAGTCAATTACTTTTTCTGGGGAACAAAAATTCCAGAGGAGAGCCGGAGGGGCCAGCCAGAGGGGACAGACCCACCCAGGCGCAGGGGCAGGTGGGCCCGCGCCTGGCTAGGGTTTGCTGGCCTTGGCTGCCTCCCGGTCTCGCACATTCGCCTATAAGAAGCCCCCGATGCAGAAACCTTGAGTACCCGATCAAATCTCCACGAAACCGTCCATAGCGCCACCGCCACCATCGTCCCTAGATTGGGGGGATCTGAATTTCTTCCAGGCACCCTGCCGGAGGGAAGATCATCCCGGAGGCCTTCTCTCCGTTATGATACGTGAGTAGTTCCACCTTGTACTATGGGTCCATGTAGTAGCTAGATGGTTGTATCTCCTCCTTTGTGCTTTCATGTATAGATCTTTTGAGCTCCGTTCATGATCAAGATCTAATCTATCTGTAATCATGCATGTTGTGTTTGCGGGGATCCGATGGATATCATGGTTTGATTAATGGTTTTGTCTTTATGAATCTATCATGTTTGTGTTGTTTGTGATCTTGCATGCTCTCTGTTGCTAGTGGTTATCTTGGGCAAGTAGTTTCTAGTGACTCGAAGAGGGGGTATTTATGCTCGATAGTGGGTTCATGCCTCTAGTTTCCAAGGGAAGTGACAGAAATCTCTTTGGTTGTAGATGTGTTGTTGCTACTAGGGAGAAAACAACTGTCTCTTTTTCATGGAACATGTGGACTGTTTACCTTACACACTTTGCTTAAAGAAGTTGTCTGTTGCTTGCAACTTAATACTGGAGGGGGTTCGGATGATAACCTGAAGGTGGACTTCTAGTCATAGATGCAGCTGGATGGCTGTAACACCCTCAGAATCGGACCTATGCAAGTTTTAGCGAAAACCCGCCAAACCCGCATAGAAACGATTCAAAGGTGCCCACCAGGCACTTTCGTGCGGGTGGAAAACGAAGTAATAACATTACACAACAGTCCTCGATGGGACCCACAGAACAGATATATATAACAGCGACTCAAAAGAGTCAAGAATACAGATATAATATACAAAGATCCAAATCACCTTGAAAATGATAGGGCGTCCGACTACGGACAAGATGCAAATGGGGCTAAGAGCCCTGAAGAATAACCAATGGCGTCCATAACCCTGCCCAGGCCAAGCCGGAAGGGTAACCCTGCTAACGACGTCGATCTCAAAACCTGCTCAAACAAAAGGGGTGCCGACAAAGGGCAAAGGAAAAAGAGGAGCGTCAGTACTGAGGCCAGTACACGGCGAGACTAGAATTCGGCGGTCCTCGCCTACATAGGTATGGTGGACTGAAGCGGCAGCGGCAGCATGCACTAAACAACCTATAGAGACTCGATACAACTGGCGGTTATCAGAGAGGGATAAGAATGACCTATCCGGATCCAACCTGAAGCTAACACCAAACAAACCCATCCTGGTGTTTCCCCCTCGAGACCATACGAGGAAGTCAACCGAGGAACTCGCACCGTTGGCAGTTTTATTCATTCAGTTTTAGTTGCGGCACTTTACTAGTCAGGTTTAGATAATCGTCCTGATAAAAGAAGCAGTGGGCCCTTTTAGTTATTCATTCCGTTGTAGTTGCAACAATTACTAATCAGATACAGATAGCATGAGATAAACCCAAAACCCAGCAGTTGTTGGTACTTTTATTTAGCCATTCCGTTGTAGTTGCAGTACTTACTAGTCAGTTACAATGGTCGCAAGCGACATCTCAAACAAGCAATTGTGGGCAGTATTATTTAGCCATTCCATTATAGTGAAGCTGATTACTAGTCATTATAAAGTCAAATTTATAGCAATAAACTTTAGTTATGCTTGTCTATGGTCGAGATACTGTGCTCCAAGTCGTCCATAACCGCGGACACGGCTTTCAGAAAGTTTTACCCGGCCGGGGTGCACCAATAGCAACACACACTCGATCAACCTTGGAAAAACCAAATCAAAACCCAACGAGGCTTTCACGACAAAGCAATCACAGGATTCAGAAATATTTCAGGGGGCCACCCCTTAAAGTAGACCCGCAACGAAGTTAGCTGACTTCGAGACGGCCTCAAGGTTTGTGGGGCCGGCTGTAAACGACTGGGAACCCGAAAGTGTGGCTGGGCTTGTCGATACCGCGAAAACGGGTCACAATTCCTAAACAGTACAGTGTGCTCCTCGCACAATCGTAAATAAACAGTAGCATGGCATAAGTACAGGATAGTAAATAAAACCTCAAACTAGTTTGTGGCCCCAAGAAATAAGACTGAATCAAGCTCTGGCTCAGGGGGGTCCCATATACCTCCCGGATGTGGATAGCGCGATAAAAACAAGGAACAGGTATCAAGTACTCGGGGTCCTACGGGACACAAGTGGGCGTTCGGAAACCAAATATTATCTATCACCCACCGATGCCTCTGCTTACTTCAATTTTAGTTGTTAAACAGGAATTTAAAGTGAACGATAAGTAAAACTATGATCATCTCCAACAACAAACATGCGGCAATACTCCAACAACTGTGGCACTTGACAACACGCAACAGCACTTGAGCAAGCGACTACGACGCGCAAGTCCAACTATCTACCAAACAACAGGTAATAGGATGTGTCCATGGCAATATAAGGCTGCAAGGGATATCACGGGTACGAAAAACTAAAGCATCGCAACACAGATAGCAATAGATCAACTGGAGGGAATAAATACTATAAAAGTAAGATAGGTAGAAAGGGGGAGATGCTCGCCTGAAAAACATTGTCGAAGGGTTCAACCGAAGATCGGGGCGAAGCTCACATCAACTCAACGGCCTTATCCGCGAAGAAGCAAATCACTAGAAGAAACAACGGATGCAATATTTAATACTACGGCAAAAGATCGGCATGATGCATGTATGATGTATGGCATGGCAAAGATGCGATGCAAGTAGGTCAGTATTAAGCGGAACCGGGGTCCCGACGTTTAATTAGGTGGTTCATCTTATCTAGGTACCCCGCAAATTAAATGTTGTATTAACAAGGCAGGATGAGTTACCGGTTCGCTACACAAGTTTAAATGAGGCCAATATAAGACTAGATTTGCCCGCATATGGGCCCCATATTTAATTATTAGGTGACTCGGCATAAGGCCCCCAAACCACATGACAAGTATGCATGCATGAACAATTTAATATGCAACAGGTTTTATATATAACATTTATAAAAGAGAGGTTCGAATAAGGGTCACACTTTAGGGGTCTCGACGGTCTTGGTTCCGGGGTTCGGGGTCGGTCTCAGGGTTCAGGGTTCGACGGAGGCGTTCTCGGACTCCGGGATCGTTCTCGGATTACTGGGTAGATCTTGTCGCACGGTGTCCGCGAAGTAGATCTTGCTGTTCTGTGTCGGTGACCTCGGCATCCGGGAAGCAGGACTTGGTCCGGCGTCAGGGGCGCATCGGATTCTCCTGGTCGTTGTCGATCTTGTCGTCGCGTAGGTCTTGTCGGTTCCACGGTTTCAGTCTTCGGGATCCAGGAAGGAGGCCTTCGGATCCTCGGGTCCGTGTCGGAGTACTTGGCGTCCGTGCAGAATTCCTTCGGTTATCGAACCCTTGTAGGCGCACCCCGGTCTCGACGTCTAGGTTCCGTGAAGATCTTGGCTAATCCGGTCATCGGTCCTGCTGGTGCTTCCCGTTGTCGATCTTGTCGCATGGCCCCTGTACATCTCCGAAGCATGCACTCCTCGGCAGGGGCCAAACCACGCATCCTTGTCTTCGGGAGATCTTGTCGAGCCTTGTCGCATGCGAGCACACAGGTACTGGGCAGACCATCTAGCAGGAGCACAGCAGCCTCAACCAAGCGCCAGGGGGCCTGGGGCGATCTTGGCGGAGGTCGACGCGGAGGCCGCTGGCGGGGACGAGCTCGGGACCGGGTGGATGAGGCCACGGGGCGGAGATGCGGGCCGGCGCGTGGGTGGTCGCGGCGGCGGGCGGGCGCGGCGCTCGCCGGCGGCCGGAGAGGAGGTGGAGCACGGCAGAGGGCGGCGGCGCGGCTCGGCCGGGGCGGCGGCAGCCCGAGAGAGGCGCGGCGGCGCGGGGCCGGCGCACGCGGGAGGTGGGCGAACGCGAGGCAGAGGCGGAGCGGCGAGCGGAGAAGAGAGCCAGGGCGGTGGATGCGCGGAGGCGGGAAGGCGGCTGCCGCGGCGGCGCGCCGGGGCGGGGAGCGAGGCAGGGACGGGGAGGAGGAAGTTGGGCGGGTCGCCGGCGGCGGTGGGTGGTAGGGGCAGACGGGGCGCGAGCGGGGAGAGAGAAAGGAGAAGAAGGGGAGGTTGGGGACGGCCGCGGGTGGAGTTGGTGGTGGGACCCAGGGGCGTGGGGGTGGGACAGGGTGGAAGGAGAGGGAGGGGCATGTGGCTGGTGGGGCGCGGGTCGGTCGGACCCAGGGGCAGGGGCTGGCGGGGTGTGCTGCGTGAGTGCATGTGAGGGGAGTGGGGTGGTGATGTGGCGGTGTCTGAGTGGTGGGAGAAGGGAAAAGGGTGAGATGGCAAGTTGCTATTGGGTGGGGTGATGTGGAGGGGAGGGCTGGGTAGGTTAGTTGGTAGCTGTAGGATTAATAGGGTGGGCCGTTTTATTTTCCTGGGGTGGTCGTTCGGATCATTTCGGCCCGTTCGACTGCCCCACTAAAAATAATTCAAACTTTTATTTAATTTGCAATGAACTTTTGCAAATAGTTTTTAGACAAACAAAGTGTCCGGCAGCACCCGGGGTTTTGTGTTTGCACAAAGTCGGGGCGTTTAGAAAACAAAACTGGATTTTTCCGAAATAGTTTTATGCGAGCAAATGCAAGATGATGACGATGCTCAAATGCAATGTGGCATGATGACATGAGCATGCTGTCATGATGATGCAATGCACAAAAACAACGCGATTTTCTAGTAGTGGTTTTGCGGGATGCCACAATTCGACACCACTAACAATGGATCTCGCCCTCGAGATCCGCCTCATGGTACCGGAACGAAGGCCGGCGATCTGCGTCTTCTTGCTTCGTGTAGATCTTCGCGACACCACTAACAAGAGGTCGTCGTCCGTTATCGTCGAGAGAACACTCCAGAGAACAACGGACGAAGGTAGAGGTATCAAACGATAAGGCCACCTCTAACTTCCCTAAGAAGAGGAAAAGTTACATTGATCCACCAGTTCGATGTACAGAGCGAACAGTAAGAGTCGGGCAGGGTGATCAGTCCATCCCGTACCCAAACTATCAATTCTATACATGAGTAGGGGAATCAGGCAACTCAACTCTCGAGATTTAGACTGAAGATCTTCATAGGCGGTATCCGGAACAAAGGGATGATGCCAGCAGAAATCGTATGAAAGACACAATGATTAGGTTCCGCGATGGTTCCATTGGCATGAACAACACATGCTCAAGGTATACTCCAACTACACCAATGCTCGTCCTTCTCATATGTTTTTCAACGACACGGATATCCAACAAGGAACACATATAGATAAAGAGGTCAAGAACAAGAGATTGGATGAAGGGTACAACAGACAAGTCGCCGATTGATGATCGTAGCACCTCCGTTACAAAAGGGAGAAGGCGAAACCCTGAAGGTACGACGGAAACCCAACCACGAGAAATCCTGGACTCGAAGAGAGAGAAGAGAGCGGATTCAAAACACGTAGAGGTAAGAGGAGAATAGCAGAGGGATAAGGAGTAAAATCAGACCTAATCAGAACTATCCAACCGATTTTGCAAAAATAGTTTTGACACTCTACTTCGGCCGTTAGCTAGGTTATCCTACAGGCTGGACTTGTGGGGTATCGCAACTGCTGGGCTCTGGTACCACTCTGTAACACACTCAGAATCGGACCTATGCAAGTTTTAGCGAAAACCCGCCAAACCCGCATAGAAACGATTCAAAGGTGCCCACCAGGCACTTTCGTGCGGGTGGAAAACGAAGTAATAACATTACACAACAGTCCTCGATGGGACCCACAGAACAGATATATATAACAGCGACTCAAAAGAGTCAAGAATACAGATATAATATACAAAGATCCAAATCACCTTGAAAATGATAGGGCGTCCGACTACGGACAAGATGCAAATGGGGCTAAGAGCCCTGAAGAATAACCAATGGCGTCCATAACCCTGCCCAGGCCAAGCCGGAAGGGTAACCCTGCTAACGACGTCGATCTCAAAACCTGCTCAAACAAAAGGGGTGCCGACAAAGGGCAAAGGAAAAAGAGGAGCGTCAGTACTGAGGCCAGTACACGGCGAGACTAGAATTCGGCGGTCCTCGCCTACATAGGTATGGTGGACTGAAGCGGCAGCGGCAGCATGCACTAAACAACCTATAGAGACTCGATACAACTGGCGGTTATCAGAGAGGGATAAGAATGACCTATCCGGATCCAACCTGAAGCTAACACCAAACAAACCCATCCTGGTGTTTCCCCCTCGAGACCATACGAGGAAGTCAACCGAGGAACTCACACCGTTGGCAGTTTTATTCATTCAGTTTTAGTTGCGGCACTTTACTAGTCAGGTTTAGATAATCGTCCTGATAAAAGAAGCAGTGGGCCCTTTTAGTTATTCATTCCGTTGTAGTTGCAACAATTACTAATCAGATACAGATAGCATGAGATAAACCCAAAACCCAGCAGTTGTTGGTACTTTTATTTAGCCATTCCGTTGTAGTTGCAGTACTTACTAGTCAGTTACAATGGTCGCAAGCGACATCTCAAACAAGCAATTGTGGGCAGTATTATTTAGCCATTCCATTATAGTGAAGCTGATTACTAGTCATTATAAAGTCAAATTTATAGCAATAAACTTTAGTTATGCTTGTCTATGGTCGAGATACTGTGCTCCAAGTCGTCCATAACCGCGGACACGGCTTTCAGAAAGTTTTACCCGGCCGGGGTGCACCAATAGCAACACACACTCGATCAACCTCGGAAAAACCAAATCAAAACCCAACGAGGCTTTCACGACAAAGCAATCACAGGATTCAGAAATATTTCAGGGGGCCACCCCTTAAAGTAGACCCGCAACGAAGTTAGCTGACTTCGAGACGACCTCAAGGTTTGTGGGGCCGGCTGTAAACGACTGGGAACCCGAAAGTGTGGCTGGGCTTGTCGATACCGCGAAAACGGGTCACAATTCCTAAACAGTACAGTGTGCTCCTCGCACAATCGTAAATAAACAGTAGCATGGCATAAGTACAGGATAGTAAATAAAACCTCAAACTAGTTTGTGGCCCCAAGAAATAAGACTGAATCAAGCTCTGGCTCAGGGGGGTCCCATATACCTCCCGGATGTGGATAGCGCGATAAAAACAAGGAACAGGTATCAAGTACTCGGGGTCCTACGGGACACAAGTGGGCGTTCGGAAACCAAATATTATCTATCACCCACCGATGCCTCTGCTTACTTCAATTTTAGTTGTTAAACAGGAATTTAAAGTGAACGATAAGTAAAACTATGATCATCTCCAACAACAAACATGCGGCAATACTCCAACAACTGTGGCACTTGACAACACGCAACAGCACTTGAGCAAGCGACTACGACGCGCAAGTCCAACTATCTACCAAACAACAGGTAATAGGATGTGTCCATGGCAATATAAGGCTGCAAGGGATATCACGGGTACGAAAAACTAAAGCATCACAACACAGATAGCAATAGATCAACAGGAGGGAATAAATACTATAAAAGTAAGATAGGTAGAAAGGGGGAGATGCTCGCCTGAAAAACATTGTCGAAGGGTTCAACCGAAGATCGGGGCGAAGCTCACATCAACTCAACGGCCTTATCCGCGAAGAAGCAAATCACTAGAAGAAACAACGGATGCAATATTTAATACTACGGCAAAAGATCGGCATGATGCATGTATGATGTATGGCATGGCAAAGATGCGATGCAAGTAGGTCAGTATTAAGCGGAACCGGGGTCCCGACGTTTAATTAGGTGGTTCATCTTATCTAGGTACCCCGCAAATTAAATGTTGTATTAACAAGGCAGGATGAGTTACCGGTTCGCTACACAAGTTTAAATGAGGCCAATATAAGACTAGATTTGCCCGCATATGGGCCCCATATTTAATTATTAGGTGACTCGGCATAAGGCCCCCAAACCACATGACAAGTATGCATGCATGAACAATTTAATATGCAACAGGTTTTATATATAACATTTATAAAATAGAGGTTCGAATAAGGGTCACACTTTAGGGGTCTCGACGGTCTTGGTTCCGGGGTTCGGGGTCGGTCTCAGGGTTCAGGGTTCGACGGAGGCGTTCTCGGACTCCGGGATCGTTCTCGGATTACTGGGTAGATCTTGTCGCACGGTGTCCGCGAAGTAGATCTTGCTGTTCTGTGTCGGTGACCTCGGCATCCGGGAAGCAGGACTTGGTCCGGCGTCAGGGGCGCATCGGATTCTCCTGGTCGTTGTCGATCTTGTCGTCGCGTAGGTCTTGTCGGTTCCACGGTTTCGGTCTTCGGGATCCAGGAAGGAGGCCTTCGGATCCTCGGGTCCGTGTCGGAGTACTTGGCGTCCGTGCAGAATTCCTTCGGTTATCGAACCCTTGTAGGCGCACCCCGGTCTCGACGTCTAGGTTCCGTGAAGATCTTGGCTAATCCGGTCATCGGTCCTGCTGGTGCTTCCCGTTGTCGATCTTGTCGCATGGCCCCTGTACATCTCCGAAGCATGCACTCCTCGGCAGGGGCCAAACCACGCATCCTTGTCTTCGGGAGATCTTGTCGAGCCTTGTCGCATGCGAGCACACAGGTACTAGGCAGACCATCTAGCAGGAGCACAGCAGCCTCAACCAAGCGCCAGGGGGCCTGGGGCGATCTTGGCGGAGGTCGACGCGGAGGCCGCTGGCGGGGACGAGCTCGGGACCGGGTGGATGAGGCCACGGGGCGGAGATGCGGGCCGGCGCGGGGGTGGTCGCGGCGGCGGGCGGGCGCGGCGCTCGCCGGCGGCCGGAGAGGAGGTGGAGCACGGCAGAGGGCGGCGGCGCGGCTCGGCCGGGGCGGCAGCAGCCCGAGAGAGGCGCGGCGGCGCGGGGCCGGCGCACGCGGGAGGTGGGCGAACGCGAGGCAGAGGCGGAGCGGCGAGCGGAGAAGAGAGCCAGGGCGGTGGATGCGCGGAGGCGGGAAGGCGGCTGCCGCGGCGGCGCGCCGGGGCGGGGAGCGAGGCAGGGACGGGGAGGAGGAAGTTGGGCGGGTCGCCGGCGGCGGTGGGTGGTAGGGGCAGACGGGGTGCGAGCGGGGAGAGAGAAAGGAGAAGAAGGGGAGGTTGGGGACGGCCGCGGGTGGAGTTGGTGGTGGGACCCAGGGGCGTGGGGGTGGGACAGGGTGGAAGGAGAGGGAGGGGGCATGTGGCTGGTGGGGCGCGGGTCGGTCGGGCCCAGGGGCAGGGGCTGGCGGGGTGTGCTGCGTGAGTGCATGTGAGGGGAGTGGGGTGGTGATGTGGCGGTGTCTGAGTGGTGGGAGAAGGGAAAAGGGTGAGATGGCAAGTTGCTATTGGGTGGGGTGATGTGGAGGGGAGGGCTGGGTAGGTTAGTTGGTAGCTGTAGGATTAATAGGGTGGGCCGTTTTATTTTCCTGGGGTGGTCGTTCGGGTCATTTTGGCCCGTTCGACTGCCCCACTAAAAATAATTCAAACTTTTATTTAATTTGCAATGAACTTTTGCAAATAGTTTTTAGACAAACAAAGTGTCCGGCAGCACCCGGGGTTTTGTGTTTGCACAAAGTCGGGGAGTTTAGAAAACAAAACTGGATTTTTCCGAAATAGTTTTATGCGAGCAAATGCAAGATGATGACGATGCTCAAATGCAATGTGGCATGATGACATGAGCATGCTGTCATGATGATGCAATGCACAAAAACAACGCGATTTTCTAGTAGTGGTTTTGCGGGATGCCACAATGGCGGTCTATGTATATTGTTGTATTGCACAATCAACCTCATAGGATCTTTCTGGCTAGTAATTGCATTGTTATGCCTTGCTCAGTTCCTGTCAATTGTCCCGTTGTAATTTGTTTACCCTTCATGCCATGTTGTTTATCTAAGGAGAGCACCTCTAGTGAACTATGGACCTCGCTCCAATCTTTACCATTAATACATCCTCCACTTTTACTTGTTTACTTGCTGCAAACCATTACCTTCCACACCATACGTTTAATTCTTTGTTACATCAAACCGGTGAGCTTGACAACCTCACTGATTTGTTGGGGCAAAGTCTCGAGTTTGTGTTGTGCTGGTCTCCGCGTTGCTTGCAACACCTGTGTGACGTTTCCTTCCTCCTTCTGGTTCGATAACCTCGGTCTCAACTGAGGAAAGACTTGTTGTCGTGCTCTTCACACCTTGCTCTTGGGGTTCCCAACAAGACTCCACATCAAGCACCAAGTTCTCTGGTGCCATTAAGGAGTCATCATCCAGCCACAAACCGGGACTAATACTCAATAAATTTATTAATATTAAAAATAAGAATTAGTCATAATCATGTCTAGCCCTATAGTACATAGCTTCAGGGTCATCTTCGTCTTCATCATTGTTGTCATCACTAGGCGTACGCGGCTGGATCCTTAGCCTAGCCATGGCATACTCTGGGGGCACCTGCCACTCCAGACTTAGATTTACGATGCGTGGGGGAGGGACCTCCCGGATGATGACGCTGCTACGCCCGTGGCCTTCACCACCGCCACCCTTCTTGTGGCTCTGCGATGGGCGCGGGTACCGCAGGCGAGGATGATCTCCGTCGGCGATGTAGAGCATCACGTTGGCTATAGTCATGTTCGCCCACCACAGGCGGCGACCGGCTTCGTTGTGATTTATCGGGGGAGGGCCTTCACCCTCATACCTGGCAAGCTCCCTTCAAACCTTACTTGATACAGATTCAAATGAACGAACTATTTCAGTTATATAATTAGCACGCCCTCAACAAATATATCCTCGGTTGCTATTGTTTGTAGGTGATTTATTTTTATAATTAAATCTCTAGATCAACTTGTTCATTGGATGTAATATATTATCCTGACTATATATCTTTTTGTATGCTATTATATTATGCAGAATGAAGATGCCTGAATGTAAAAGATCTAGAAAATATGACATTGGGTTCATCGACCCATATATCGTTAATGAATATACATTACACAATCACCCCAAGGACGTGGAGGATGACCTGTGCAAGTTTTTAATCGAGCATAATTACGTTAAGGAAATACTATTTACTTATAACTTCAAGTGACTGTTTCTGTCTTGTACATATTCTTTTTTTTCTTACTCGATGTTAAGTGTAATTGATAAGTTATGCATGTCTTCTTATGTAAACGCCCGCAGGTTTCACTGGAGTATGCTAAACATTCAAGTTGATAAGTCCCTAGTTGAAGTCAATGACTCATTAAGTTGGGATCAAGAGAAGTGGAGCGACGTGAAAGCAATGCTCCAGAAGGAATTTTAATCATTATCATATTATATCATGCTCTTTCGTTTATTTCCTGATATCAAGTAATTAATAACTCCTTTGTTCATTTTTTTGCCAAGCAGGTGTTGGACACGGTTCAAAAAGAAAGTACAAGATCCATTCAAAAATGAGTTAACTTATAAAACGGTGAAGGGTTTACAGCAGCCACCGGGGACTCATTTATGTGTATTCTATGTTTGTGAGTACATTCGTGAGTCGACCAGTGAGCGGAGAGTTGATTCAACTTATATTTAGAGTTTGCGAGAGAATCTCGAGCCAAAACAGCGCATACGAGCAATTCAAGAGGAATTGGCGGGATTTCTGATGAAGGAGGTCATTGATGAAAGAGAACATTATGTGGAGGACGAGGAATTCAATATGATTTAGTGATCTCCATATAATTGATATGATATATCATCAATGACCATGTAATTTCAAACATTTCGTTCCTTTTGATATGATATATCAAATTGTATATGTATGCTCGCAAGATATCGAATATCAATTATATATGCATCAACATGCATTGTGTATGTAGTAGAATAGAATATGTGTATGAAAACATGTTTAAAATTATAATGAAACACAAATTGAAAAAGAAACAAAATGAAAAAACAAAATGAAAAACAAAACACAAAATCGTGTCGCGGCAGAGAAACATACAAATCTCTGCCGCGACAGGAATTCGTGTAGTCCCGGATGGTGTTATGGCCCGGGACTAGAGGTCCTCCAGCCCCCTCCGTATTGCCGCTGCCATGTGTTGAACTCTAGTCTCGGCTTGTAGCAAATCGGAACTAAAGATACGGGTCTCTAGTCCCAAATTGACAGTCTCGGGTGCGGAACCAGGACTAGAGGCCCGTTTTCCGCCAGTGCTTTAAACTTATGCTTGATGCGTTTGATAAATTTATAGTGAGCAAGAACACTACGATGTTTTTCATTGGGTTTCATTATAAATCATGGCGTTTCATTGTGTTTCATAATTCAGGTTTTTGAATTTTGTAAAGAAAACCTATTTTAGATTTGTTTAAAAGACATTGTTGAAATACAGACACATGTTCAAACGAAATCTTAGCCCTATACTTATTCCGATATATATATATATATATATATATATATATATATATATATATATATATATATATATATATATATATTGGCGCTATTTGACACCCAGGGTGTAGAATAGTTATTCTACACCCACCCTCTATCTTTAGAACCGTATATTATTTTTACGTCACGTAAATTTTGTATTACTTCGTAAGTTGAGAAGAACATAATAAAATTTAAAAATGACATAATTTTTTGTTTACATGCCATAAAAAAATTCGACGTAAAAGACATATTTTTCGTGTTTTTTACACTATAATGACTTAAAAAAAATATTTTTGTGTCAAATTTTTTGGTTGTGGTGATTATATGAACATAATTATTCGTATACAAAACATAATTTTTTAGTCTAACAGCATAAAAATATGTTGGATGCAAAATAACTTTTCTGCACCCTGGGTGCTGAATATATATATATATATATATATATATATATATATATATATATATATATATATATATATATATATATATATATATGGTATTTCCAAATATGAGATTGGAAATTAAATGCTATACTAAAGCGGGAGAAAGTCCTAGGTTGGTGTAGTGACATTCTTATATGTCAGATTTTGGAAAAAAAAGAATATCTCAATAAACACAAATTTGGAGAGAGAGAGAGAGAGTGTGCGTGTTTGTCCAAATTTCAAGAACATGGTGTGGCTTTGCCATGCATGCGATCTAGGTGCACGGTAGAGTTGCTTTTCTCAACAGAGGCCACGAGAAGACGATCCTTCCACGGGTCTTACATGGCTAAAAAATGATCCCATGGATAAAAAAATTATAAATAGACTAAAAAATCATCGTTTGCCAACTGAAATAAGAGAACAACATCCCTCTGAACCACAACCGAAATATTCACTCTGTTCAGGAATATAACAAATTTTAGCTTTGTGAAACAAATATATCTAAATATCTTTTAGTGTATATGTTCACTTCGAGTCTATACACAACATTCTTATATATATATTCATTTCACAAAGCTAAAACGTCTTATATTTATATAAGACTAAGGGAGTATGTGACATGCTAGGAGGAGTTAAAAGAGAAAAAAAAAGAACGAAAGCAAATAGTATGTACGATATGGAAAATTCTAGGAAAACAAAGCGTTCGATCCACATGCACTCCAGTCAGATAAGCTGACACCGTTTTACTTTAGACACCAACATACTAGAACTTCTTTGGCAGGAGATCATCTAAGCATACATGCTACTCGGATCAAATTTATCGAGAAAAAAAACAAATCACCATGATATCAATTATATCGGAGGTAGTACGTACTATCCTAGTTCTGGTCAGGGGCATCACACCACTCAGCGGCAGCACCGACCTTTACGCCCCTAAGGCCGCACCCTGACACCCACCAATTCTTCTCCTCATATGACATGCCATACGACCCTGGTGGGAGGTGTAGCGTGACCTGGTACACCGGCGCCGCTAGCTTCATGTCCGCTGCGAGGATGTCCAGCATGTTCCCTTCGGGTACCATGGTCGTCCTCGCGACGACACGCTGCTGAGCAGACTTCCTGGGCCCTGCGCAGATGCGTCCCACCTGGGCCTCGCTCGAGGCGAGCAGGACGCCACGGTAGGAGACCTCGACATAGCTTCCAGGCTTGATGCACGCCTTGGTCCCGTAGCTCCGCGAGGAGACCCCGAGGGTGAGGTTGAACGAGAGGCCCCTCGTCGGGTCGAGGTCGGAGGCGGAGTCTATGGCGACGTAGTAATGCGCGTCGAGGTGAAGGAGTATGATCGGGGTAACCGCGCAGGTGACGACCACGACTATTAAGATCGGAAGCGTGGACCAGACGATGCAATCCTTGCTGACCTTGTTCTTCTTCTGTAGGATGTCCGGATCTGCGTGGATTGTCTGCCTCTCGACGTCGCCCATCGCGGTCATCGGCTGAATGCCCATGTTTTTAGGGCTTGGGTGTTGTGTAAGCTTGTTGAGGGGGTTTATAGGGACCGAGAGATCGGCTCATGAACTAGATATATGGCGATGGCCCATGCTTGGAGAAACGTACGTTCACGAGTATGTAGTTTCCGGTTGGATTAATTGAAAACTATGGGAGTTGGGTAGGCAATAATAATTGAAAACAGAGATCGTGTCCGATCCCTAAAGCGTGCGTAACGTACGCGTGTGTGTGAATATTCACGTACTAATTTAAATCAATCGTACGTTTGTACTCCCTCCGTTTCAAAATATAAGATGTTTTAGATTTGTGAAGAAAGTGAATGTAGACTTCTTTTAGTGTGTAGATTCATCCTAAAGTTGAGTGAACCTACATACTAAAATAAGTCTAGATACATTTGATTCACGAACCTAAAACATCTTATATTTTGAAACGGAGGGAGTACACAACTAGTAGAGATAGAAACCAAATTTAGCAGGTCTCTCGAAGCTACGATGGATCGGGTTGCGACTTGATTGGTATCGTTAAGATTGATCGTGCCCCAGCCGGGCGGTATTTAATTAGGAGAACATCTCCCACAAGAAATTACCTTGGTATATATTTAGGGGGATTTGCTAATTCTCAGCTAGCTGAGATTTAGCTTAAGGCATAGTTAGCTCTTAATCCGTCCGATTTGCTCCACGCATCAAGATTTGTGCCCGTGCGTTGCCTTGACTCGTTTCCGTACGCCTTGTCCTGCATGTTTTATTTTGTTTTGCAAAATGCCTTGTCCGGGTGTCATAACCTGCGTTGGTCGATCGTACCTAGCTGCTATTGGGTCATGTCCTTTCTTCGTGTCTGTGTGTCTTTTTTCTTTTTTTCTGCGTATATTTTCCAGGTGGTAAGGGGCTACACGTGCGCCATGTTTTGTCAGTTGTTTTGTGCCGCAAGCAACGTCATGCATGTATAGGCTGTAAAAAAAATAAAGGAATTGCTATTTCTCAGCTAGCTAAGAAATAAGCTACAACCCAGTCAACTTCACAACCGTTCCATTTGATCACGCGCGTGAAGATCCATGTGCCTGGATTGAGCTGCTTCGGTCCGTGTTGCCGGCAGAACCTTAGTTGGCGCTTTGTTTTTTTCATGAGATTTTATTAGCGGGGTAGGCGTTAGGGGCCCTATTTCTTTTTGTGCGGGTTGTTTTTTTTGGACCATTTTGTAGTTGCGCTGTAGGTTGGGACAGGGCTATCGTTTTTCTCGTTTTTTTCTATTTTCTTTTTTTTCTATTTCTGTTTCGGTTTTCTTTTTTTTTTACTTTATTTGTTGTTTTTGCTTTTAGGGACACCATTTTTAAAAATTATTTTTTTGAAAAATAACACTTTTTTGAATTTTTTTGGTTTAGGATTTTTTTTATTTTGGTTCATGTTTTTGTTTCTTTGGCTTATCAACTATTATTAGGAGAGGTTTCTTGGAGGATTTGCTTCTCAGCACGCAAACTCCGGTTGTTTTTTACACCTTCTTTTTTAATGGTGGTAGATATCGAGTTGCAACTAGGGTCGCAACTGAACTGTGAGTATCGACTTGCAACTTGACATGCAACTGGCCTTATCCATTCAGGACTTGCCTTCTGTTGTTTCTCGGCACGCAAACCCCGATCTTTTTTGTGGCATCCCGCAAAACTACTACTAGAAAATCGCGTTGTTTTTGTGCACTGCATCGTCACCATCATGCATTGTTTGCCTAAAACTATTTTCGCAAAGCCTGTTTTTGTTTTCTAAAACGCCCCATCTTAATTATAACGCAAACCCCGGGTCTCCGGATTATTTTGTTTGTCTGCTATCGATTTGCAAACGGTGCATTTAAAACAAATAAAATATTATATTATTTTAGTGGGGCAGTCGAACGGGCCGGATAGACCCGAACGACCACCCCAGTTCCAAATCGGTCCAACCTAGACCTTTTTCTACCAATCCTATTCTACCCACCCCTCCAGCCACCTCACCCCGACCACTCCCCTCGTGCCACCTCACTCCACCCCTCTCCCTTACCCAACCCCAGCCCGCCACCTCAGCAACCCTCTCTCCCTTCCCTCTCTCTCTCAGCACACAACCCCCCCACACGTCAGCCACACCCCCCACCAACCAGCCCCACTCCCCCTGGTCAACCACCCCGTCCCCGCGCCCCGGCCCCACCCCTGGCCCCCCTGGCCCCATCCTCCCTCTCCCCCACGCGTTCCCTTTCCCGCGCGCGTCCTCCTCTCCACCTCCGGCGCCGCGCGCGCCCGACCCAACCTCCTGTCCCCATCATCGGGATTTGGAGGTGGGGAGCTGTTTTGAGATGCCACCATTATCTAGGGGAAGTTGTTGTTCATCGTTCTTCCGTGATCCCTTTTTACTATGTTAACTTTTCACAGATAGTTGCAACCCGATGATTGTCGTGGTCCCTTCTTATTATGAGTTACAACTGAACTTACAACTGACTTTTCATGGGTAGTTACAACTAGGGCTGTAATCGACGATTGTCGTGATCCCTTCTTATTATGAGTTTATGAGATGTGACTAGATAACAGTTGTCTTTATCGGGAGTTGCATACCTTTTTTTTCTTCTAAATATACGTGTTTTGGTAGACTATTTTAGCCTAACAAATCATATTTAGAATCTAAGTATTCCTTCCATTCAAATATAATTTGCCTATATACATTTGAATCTAGACAAATTTAGTCACTTATTTTATAGATGGAAAAAGTAGATATTTTGCAATTAGAGTTGAGTTTATTAATTGGATAAAATAGACCCGTACAGTACCACACTCGGCATGCAAGGGAAAAAATATTTTTTAGATGAAAGTAGTCCCCAAATAGGCATGCATCAGAACATTGAGGCTCGTCACGCATGCAGCTGAATGCAAGCGAGGCCACCATCGATGCAGAGCTGCGCAGGAGCAGCAGCAGAGCATGGGGCGCATCACGCATGGAGCCGAGAGTTAGAGGGACCCATATTTAGGAGAACATCTCCCGGGCGATAACAACCAGACGCGGGAGGGGAGACCCAAAACCAGGACAAACCCACGGTACACACCCATCGATCTTAGGTCAACCAACACCAGCGTCCATCATGGCGGCTGCCACCTTCGACGACCGTGCTCCAGACTGCTTCCCGATCTTCTGTACAATGCTGGCCATCGCCGCCTTTATCCTATCCATGGCCGGCATGTCCTATATCGTGTTCTACGGACCTTCCACCCCGATCTACTCCGTCGCCATCGACTCCGCCTCGGGCCTCGACCTCCCGACGACGCGGGACGACCTTGCCGCCCTGGAGCCCCGGTTCAACCTCACGCTCCGCGTCACCTCGGAGAGCCTCGGCGTCGGCGGCTGCGTGGAGGCCGGCACGTTCCTGGAGGTGTCCTACCGCTGCAACATGCTCGCCGCCAGCGCCGCCACGTCGGAGCAGCTCTGCGCCGAGCCGACGGAGTCACGGGAGGTGTCCTTCGTCGCGAGGGGCACCGACGTGCGCCTGCCGGGATACGTGATGGACAACCTCGTCGCGGACATGCGGAACGGGGTGCACGCGTTCGAGGTCACCGTGAGGCGGTCGGACAGCAACTACGATGATGTGATGCTGGTCTCGTGCGGCGGCAGGCAGGTCGGCGGGGACGCCAGCGCCGCGTTGGAGACTCGGTGCCATGCGTCGCACTTTTGCCCTGATCGGGACCGGGGAAGAAGGGTCGTCGCCAGGTTGTCCCCAAAACACGTCTCCAGTCTATCAATGATTATGTAAGTGAACACCCAAGGATGTTCCGGGCTGCCTAAAGTTAGTATCTATGGACATCCAAGGTCGGCCTGGTCAAGATCAACCATCAAGATGTGTTGCTATATTTATATAGATTAGATTACTACTCAACGTCGCTGTTTTTCGAATCCTAGTTTATTAATTTGGGTGCAGTTCGTCTGAGTTAGTTTATGTTGTTTACCACTGCAACAAAAAAACGGTATATTTGTTTTGTCTACTCACACGTGTTTGAACTCTCAGCTTGTAGTTACTATACTTGTCTAGAGTTAATTGAAAGCATCCTTATGATCATATACTATCATTCACTACCGGAAAAATTGTCGCTGCCGTCGCCCCTCTCCTTTGCCGTGTGCCAAAAGACCCGGAACATCTTTGCCGTGTGTAAATCAAGAGGAACACAGCAAAGCGCAGGTGCACGGCAAACTGCAGAAAAAGAACACGGCAAAGAAATAAGAGATTTGCTAATTCTCAGCTAGCTGAGATTTAGCTTAAGGCATAGTCACATCATAGTTCGTCCGATTTGCTCCACGCATCAAGATTTGCGCCTGCGTGAGGCCGGTTGTTCCGCGTGTTGCCTCGACTCGTCTCCGCACGCCTTGTCCCGCTTGTTTTTGTTTTATTTTGTAAAATGTCTTGTCCGTTGTGTTGTCACGCGTCATGACCTGGCTTGGTCGGTCCATGTTGTATCTGAAAATATCTTCTGTAAACAAATTGACAATAACAACATACCTCCTAACTCTGAAATATTTTTGAGCAAGCATAGTTGATTTGTAAACTAAATATCTAACATTTCTCTCAACCTCTTGAACATGTAACTTTGTGCTAAATTTCATCTGACTTTGAAATTTGTAGAAGATCTTCCTATTGTATTTGCGGGCAGCTTGATACTCAAGCTCAGTTTGTATCTAGTACTTAGGTTCAGTCGTTCTTGTAGTTGAGTCTTGTTCTTTCTCATTCTCTTCTATACTTTCAGATATTTTCTCATATTCACTCAAGAAGCTAATCACACTGTAGGTAGATCCAACATTCTGTTTGAAAATAGCGTTTGTGCCTTCGCTTCGTGCAGTTGAGTGGATAAAAGGGAAGAATTTTGTCTTGAAATACACATGCACAAACATATTTCTGTATTTCCACATGTCTTGAAAGTATTTGATGTGTCCAACGTTGTACTTAACGATCATCTGTTGCCACAAAGTTTCAAATTCAACCACTGTCAATGAATTGTGTAGGATGTCACTGAAATCTGCATGAAGATTTGGAATTGTTGCGAACACCTCCCACACCTCTCTCAGCATTTCTTCACAACATGGAAGAAGCAATTCCTGTGCACAGAGTTGGGGAAACAATGGGGTACTGATTGTGCCATAGAAACATCCTGATCTGTAATGATTGTTGATGGATGTTTGTCCCCCATGCATTCCTTGAATGTTTCAAACAGCCAATTGAAAGTGTCTATAGTTTCATCATGCAGTATGGCACAAGCAAAGAGGCAGTTCTGACCATGCCTAGTAACTCCAACAAATGGTGCAAAAGGCAAATTATATTTATTTGTCTTGTAGGTGGTGTCAAAACTAAGGTAGTCGCCATACAAATCATACATTTTCCTTGAGTAGCTATTGGCCCAAAATATGCCGTGTACCTTAATTCCATCTAGCTTGAATGTATAGTAAAATCTGGGGTCTTCGGCCTGCCTTTTCCTAAAGTAATGAAGCACTTGATTCATATCATTCTTGTTGTTTTCATTTCTTATAGCAGTTCTTTCATTGCTGACTTTTTTCTTATTGTAGGGAACATTTTTCAGCTTACCACCTCTCAGATATGTGAGAATCACCATAATTTGTCTCGTGGGAAGCTTCACAGAATGGAAGGACCGGATATACAGCCTTTCTTCATCTGTCATGTGCTTATGGGATCGCATGAACTTGGTATCCTCATGTGGGATCAACTCATGGTTATGCTGCAAATCAAGGTTTGTAACAACCCACTTCTCATTTCTCAATGTGATGACCATCTTTGCTTCACAGCCCGTGTTTTGAACTGTGTTTGTCCTCCTTGCTCTTGAGACTTTAGGTGTTGCACAACCTATCCGTTCATGCTTCCTCAATTGTTTCTTCTTTCTCCTAGCCTCAACCTCTTCTTTGTCCAAAACCGGACCACACCTATTACACCTATATGTTCGTCTAGATTGTTTGTACACTGAGGCTTTCACCATAAAAAAACCACAGATTGAAGCATATTCATTGTAGAAACTATAGGCTTGTTCATGCGTATCGAAAATCATGTCAACATGTGGAACATGACGGCTCAAAGCTTCTTGGCTAGAACTCTGTGCCGCAGAGACACTCTCACTATCTAGGAATAAGTTTATGTCCTCTTGTGTCAGGTGCTCAACATAGTCATTTGCAACATCTTCAACAATACTTGTGCCCTCACCGGATAAAGCAAAATTTGCCTCTGAGTGCAGATCCTTTTCACCATCTACTGACTGAGCTTCATTTTCTTCATTAAGTTCCCTTTCATCTTCAGAAGAAAACATTCCTCATATGCTTTCATCAGCCTGGTCAGAGTCATAACCTTTGAATGTGCAGTACCCAGGACCTAGTGTAACATCTTCATCACTGTTGTCAAGATCTTCTTGTTGTGCAAAATATTGTTCTGAATTCTGTTGACTTTCATCGGAGTGAATTTGATGATTATCTTCTGAGTAGCGTCCTGTAATCATGAATGTTTTGTTCTGCACAAACAGTTATCACTTTGCAATTTAGAGATCAAATAAAAATGAGTGAACTTTTTGCAATTAATAGATACAACTAATTTGACTCATACCTCCAGTCCCATAGGCTCCTCAAACAAGCTATCAAATCCATCATTCAAAGCCTGAAATAGACATTATTTCTTCTGTATGATTTTTACTGTAGCTATGTAGTAAACAATTTGTGAAAAAATGTAGTAACAAAACATCTTTAGCTATGTAGTAAAGAATTTCTACCTGTTTTTGTGAATTTGACTCAGCAGCGAGAATCATATTAGTATAGCTCATAACACTTCCATGAAATAGTATCGTCTGCTTGAAACAAACAATTTTTTATGTGAAGAATACACTATTCTTATATCTTTAGAGTAATGGAAACAAAAAAATGAATGTATGAAATCAAAACTACTTTAGCCTGTTTTTTGCAATACCTGATTTTGAAATGTTAATGGAGTAATATGTTCTTGGTCTTGAGTTTCAGTTGTATATATAGGAGGAAGCTGTAAAAACAAACAAGAAACACAAATATTAATGTCCTCTTTATTTCCGTTTGAAATTCATGTTTGAGTTGAAAATTTTCGTATGGACATTACTTGTGTTCCAATCAAAAAGTCCCCATACATATCTAGGATACCTGTAGAGAAAACTGATATCAGATTTTTTCTAGATAACTGCCATTTCCATGTATCAGAAATCAAGAAGCAATGCAAAATAGATCAAACATGAGAAAACAGATCAGAGAGAAAGGAGGAGATTTTGTGATACCCTGGTGAGTGCTCGATGTGCCCTCATCCATATCTATTAACTTGTTTTTGGTTGCTGATCTATTTCTTTAGATTTGTTTGGTAGTAGATCTCCATGGTTCGTGAAGGTTCTGTACGGGGAGAGAGAAAGAGGGAGCAGTCGAGACTTGGAGAAAAAGAAGTGTTTTGCGTTACGTACAGGGATCTCTCGATTGTTTTCTGGATCCATAGCTATCGAAACCGAGTCACGCCACAATCAGGCCATCACAGCCCAATAACATCTACAACCACAGCCCACAAACAACAAGAACAACCACAGCCCATAATAAACAACAAAAAGAACATCAAAAGACCACAACAGCTCGTTGGGGAGAGATCGGGAAAGATACAACGGATCAAAACTGGATGACGTGAGTTGACTGAGAACTAAGAAAGATCTCGGTCGATCGAGAGCTAGACACTTAGAGAGAGAGTGTGTGCAACATGGTGTGGCTTTGCCATGCACGTGATCTATCACGGTAGAGTTGCTTTTCTCAACAGAGACCACGAGAAGACGATCCTTCCACGGGTCTTACATGGCTAAAAAATGATCCCATGGTACAACAAAATTATTAATAGACTAAAAACATCATCGTTTGCCAACTGAAATAACAGAACAACATCCCTCTGAACCACAACCGAAATATTCACTCTGTTCAGGAATATAACATATTTTAGCTTTGTGAAACAAATATATATATCTTTAGTGTATACGTTCACTTCGAGTCTAGACACAACATTCTTATATATACATTCATTTCACAAAGCTAAAACGTCTTATATTTCTATAAGACCGAGGGAGTATGTGACATATTAGGAGGAGTTAAAAGAGAGAAAAAAAAGAACGAAAGCAAATAGTATGTACGATATGGAAAATTCTAGGAAAACAAAGCGTTCGATCCACATGCACTCCGGTCAGATAAGCTGACACCTTTTTACTTTAGACACCAACATACTAGAACTTCTTTGGCAGGAGATCATCTAAGCATACATGCTACTCGGATCAAATTTATCGAAAAAAAAAACAAATCACCGTGATATCAATTATATCGGAGGTAGTACTATCCTAGTTCTGGTCAGGAGCATCACACCACTCAGGGGCAGCACCGACCTTTACGCCCCTAAGGCCGCACCCTGACACCCACCAATTCTTCTCCTCATATGACATGTCATACGACCCTGGTGGGAGGTGTAGCGTGACCTGGTACACCGGCGCCGCTAGCTTCATGTCCGCTGCGAGGATGTCCAGCATGTTCCCTTCGGGTACCATGGTTGTCCTCGCGACGACACGCTGCTGAGCAGACTTCCTGGGCCCTGCGCAGATGCGTCCCACCTGGGCCTCGCTCGAGGCGAGCAGGACGCCACGGTAGGAGACCTCGACATAGCTTCCAGGCTTGATGCACGCCTTGGTCCGGTAGCTCCGCGAGGAGACCCCGAGGGTGAGGTTGAACGAGAGGCCCCTCATCGGGTCGAGGTTGGAGGCGGAGTCTATGGCGACGTAGTAATGCGCGTCGAGGTGAAGGAGTATGATCGGGGTAACCGCGCAGGTGACGAGACCACGACTATTAAGATCGGAAGCGTGGACCAGACGATGCAATCCTTGCTGACCTTGTTCTTCTTCTGTAGGATGTCCGGATCTGCGTGGATTGTCTGCCTCTCGACGTCGCCCATCGCGGTCATCGGCTGAATGCCCATGTTTTTAGGGCTTGGGTGTTGTGTAAGCTTGTTGAGGGCTTTGGTTTAGGGAGATCAAAGGAGAGATCGGCTCATGAACTAGATATATGGCGATGGCCCATGCATGGAGAAACGTACGTACACGAGTAGGTAGTTTCCGGTTGGATTAATTGAAAACTATGGGAGTTGGGTACGTAGGCAATAATAATTGAAAACAGAGATCGTGTCCGATCCCTAAAGCGTGCGTAACGTACGCGTGTGTGTGAATATTCACGTACTAATTTAAATCAATCGTACGTTTGTACACAACTAGAGATAGAAACCAAATTTAGCAGCTACGATCGATCGGGTTGCGACTTGATTGGTATCGTTAAGATTGATCGTGTCCCAGCCGGGCGGTATTTAATTAGGAGAACATCTCCCACAAGAAATTACCTTAATTGGTATATATTTAGGAGAACATCTCCCGGGGCCCGGGCGATAACAACCAGACGCATGCAGGAGGGGAGACCCAACCAGGACAAACCCACGGTAGATCTTAGGTCAACCAACACCAGCGTCCATCATGGCGGCTGCCACCTTCGACGACCGTGGTCCAGACTGCTTCCCGATCTTCTGTACAATGCTGGCCATCGCCGCATTTATCCTATCCATGGCCGGCATGTCCTATATCGTGTTCTACGGACCCTCCACCCCGATCTACTCCGTCGCCATCGACTCCGCCTCGGGCCTCGACCTCCCGACGACGCGGGACGACCATGCCCTGGAGCCCCGGTTCAACCTCACGCTCCGCGTCACCTCGGAGAGCCTCGGCGTCGGCGGCTGCGTGGAGGCCGGCACGTTCCTGGAGGTGTCCTACCGCTGCAACATGCTCGCCGCCAGCGCCGCCACGTCGGAGCAGCTCTGCGCCGAGCCGACGGAGTCACGGGAGGTGTCCTTCGTCGCGAGGGGCACCGACGTGCGCCTGCCGGGATACGTGATGGACAACCTCGTCGCGGACATGCGGAACGGGGTGCACGCGTTCGAGGTCACCGTGAGGCGGTCGGACAGCAACTACGATGATGTGATGCTGGTCTCGTGCGGCGGCAGGCAGGTCGGCGGGGACGCCAGCGCCGCGTTGGAGACTCAGTGCCATGCGTCGCACTTTTGCCCTGATCGGGACCGGGGAAGAAGGGTCGTCGCCAGGTTGCTGTCCCCAAAACACGTCTCCAGTCTATCAATGATTATGTAAGTGAACACCCAAGGATGTTCCGGGCTGCCTAAAGTTAGTATCTATGGACATCCAAGGTCGGCCTGGTCAAGATCAACCATCAAGATGTGTTGCTATATTTATATAGATTAGATTACTACTCAACGTCGCTGTTTTTCGAATCCTAGTTTATTTGGGTGCAGTTCGTCTCAGTTAGTTTATGTTGTTTACCACTGCAAACAAAAAAACGGTATATTTGTTTTGTCTACTCACACGTGTTTGAACTCTCGGCTTGTAGTTACTATACTTGTCTAAAGTTAATTGAAAGCATTCTTATGATCATATAATCCCTCAGTCACTGTTTCTGTTTGGAAGACGTCTTGCAAAAGCCATGCGTTTCCAAAACTCATCTACTCATAGACGCGTTAGTCTTAATTACATAATTAATGTCTTTTTTTCCTCCTCATTTTCTATTCCATGCAGCCAATCAATTAATTCTTGCATGCAACTCCACCAATGCATGCGCCTAAACTTCTCGTTTTCATTGAGTAATTACGTTTAATAGGGCGCCGAATAATTAATGAGCACATATTTTTGGCACAAATCTGGCCCCAATGCAATCAGCACCCACCTAGGTTCCAATAATCTCTCTAAAACGTCCTCCAAACCATGACAGAGGGAGTACTATCATTGTCTCAAAATATAAGACACGTTATTAACTTTTAGGAGTTTTTTTTACCTCTAATGTGTACGAAATCATATGAATCAGATATGCAAGAATAAGCGTGTTATATTTTTTGTGAAGTACTTTGGTGTCATGTACTTCCTCCGTCTTAAATTAGATGTCACAAATTTAAAATTTAGATTTATCTAATAATAAAGCGGTGTAACTATATCTTAGGCAACTGAGATTTAGTCACGATGTCAACAGCCACTAGTGCACACCCCCCCCCCCTCTAACACCGGTTTGGAGGGCCCTCTAACAGCGGTTGTAGAACCGCTGTTGAGGGTTCGGTGTTAAAGGGTGGCGCACGTGGGGCTGGCGCAGAGCTCAGCCCCCCTCCCCCCCTTTAACACCGGTTCGTAAGGTTTTCTGCCGCGGCAGGAAAACGGCCTAAATCTCTGCCGCGGCAGAGTTCTGCCCCTGCCCTGTTCTGGGCGTATTTCTGCGGCGCGGCGGGGACGGGGAGGGGGGAAGGGGGAATCGATCGGGAGCGGCTTACACATACATCGTCATCGGTACATACGAGTACATGAATAATTAAGCAACTATTATTATACACAACATCGTCATTATGTGGTATTCTCCGTAAACGTTGAAGCATCAAGTACAAGACAAACACGTTCAAGCATATATACAACGTTTATTTTGGTGGATATCTAAAGAGTTCTCCGCCAGGTGTGACGACCTCATCAAGTATGAACCCCGTCAATTCCTCTTGAATAGCTCGTATGCGTTCAAATGGTAGGAGTTGGTCCCGCATCCGTTCGATCTGAATATATATGAAGAATGGGGTCAATATATATATAAGAATAAAACTCAACACAATTGATGATAATAAAGTAATGTTGTGTACTTTGTTTACTTACTCTAAGTTGTTCTAGTGCGGCTTGGCCCGTCGCACATATCGTGTTGCGAATGAACTCGCAAACATAGTACCCACATAAGTTATTGTCGTGTCCCTGATGCCCGCACTTTACGAGAATAGAGAGTTCAATCAAAATAATAATCAATAAAGCATGATATAATGGAATTGGAAGCAGAATCATAGAGATACACAGACCTAGCTAGCTAGTATTACTTACATTTTGGTCTAGAAATTTTAGTTCTTCTGACCATTCACCCACGACCCTGCCCGTGAACCTTTTCCAAACCCTGTCCGGCAAAGAAAATGGATAAAGGAGTAATTAATTACTTGTTGTCACGAAAGTTGCCGATCTAGTGCGATAATATGATTGAAATTACCTCTGGAGCATCTCTCTAAAGTCTGCCCATATCTCTTTTTCTTTTCGTAACGAGTCCATGACAAGGACTTTTCCTGAGTCGGGTTGAATGACTAGCAGAATAAAGTGGAACCTACGCACGCATAACTCATCATCAGTTACACTTAACATCGAGTAATCCGAAACAGAATGTGTACAAGAGAGGGTAACAGTACTCACGAGAAGTTGTAAGGCAATAGTATTTCCCTTTTGTTTTGTTGTCTCAGTAAAGACCTTAGCAAGTAATCTTCTGTTTGTCCGGGTTTGGTTCTTACCACTTCTTGGGTCAACGAACCCAATGTCAAAAGGGCCTCCTTTCATGCATTACATAACCTTTTTCCTGCATAATAGTATATATATATGGTGAGCATATATATATACATGCAATTAATGAAGTGAATGAGATGAGATAGAAATTACAGAAATAGTACTTATACACAATAAAGGCCGATGGCAGCTTTGTCGAGTTCCTTCTGATTGAATAGAAAATGCAAGTCTTGAATGTTGAAGTCGATCTCGTCGTCTCCGCACAAGAAAATCTGATCTCTTATATGCGCCGTGATCCATTCTTCCTTTCTCGTCTTGCAGAAATCAAGGTACCACTTGTGCAATCTTCGCATCTTTGTTGGTAGATTCTTGAGCTCCTCTTTCTTGACGAGATTCTTCCCATACTTCTATGGTTGTATGAGGTTGGCGTCGCATTTGGGAAAGTTTTCTCCCTTGATGTTCAAGTATGCAATGTAAGTCATCCCCATCTCATTGGCCTTTCTTTGTAGCTCTGCCTCGTAATCATTTACGGGAGGAACGTCCCATGTGTCGAACACTTGGAGCGGGCGCATGATTGGTTTTCCTGCTCTCCGAGCATGGGAACTGTTTTTTGGGGTGTCGCACGACTGCTACTTTCAGTCTCCCTACAGCACCTTGCATCCCCCTTCAAAATCTGGCGCTCGTAGTCTGGCACAAGTGGGGTTTCAGGTTTCAAAAGATTTTTGTAAAACATCTCCACCACCGCCGGATCTATTTTCTCCTTTGGCTCGGCCCGTCTAGGTGCAAACAATTTCTTGACATCTTCTTCCGAGATCCTATTGGTCTCCTCGTCGCTGCGATTCCACGGTAAAACCGGCAATGGCTTGGCGGAAGGCTGTGGGACGTAGTTTTTGAACTCTTTGGCGTACGGTTTCCTGCGGATTTCTTTGTGGCAGTGCTAGTGATGCTCTTCGTGGCAGTGCTCTTCCCCTTACGCTGAGGAGATGGCTGAAGTGTCGGAGATGGCTGACGGGCAGGAGATGGCTGGCGCGCCGGAGATGGCTCGCGCGCCGGAGATGGCTGCCGCGCAGGAGATGGCTGAAGTGCCGGAGATGGCTGAAGCGTCTCAGACTGCTGACGCTGCGGAGACGGCGGGGGTGCCAGTGGCCTCCAATTTGGAAGCACGATGTGTTTCTTCTTCCAAAGAATGGTTGTTTTCACTGCAAATTTGAGTTGAGTTTCCCCTTCACCTGTAGCATGGTCAAGCTGTGCTTCCTCATATTCCTTCACAACCTCATCCACCCCGACAATAGCATAGCCATCTGGAATCGGTCGGCAGTGGTAAGTTTCACCAGCTACAGGAGGTAAGGCATAGCCGACAGCCACCTTAATGGATAAGCCCATTAATCTCACATGTAGCTCAGTTCGCTCTCCGTGATCTCATCCACGGGGTATCGAGGACCCGCCATTTCAAGCGTGGGCTGCACGTTCTCCGTGTAAGCCACGCTGCTTTTCCGCGCAGAGTCTGGGCCGCCGGCAGCTTCCAATGCAGGCTCTTCGTGCCGCTGAGATAGGCCGGTAGCTTGATGGCTCTATTGTGCATTCACTTGCGCCTGCAGCGCCATAAGTGCATGTTCTATCTGTGTCATCCGCTCTGTACGCTCTTTTTCTTTTCTGCCGCGCCATCTGTAAGAGTCGCTCCACTCGGCAAACCCATCCTTCCACGTCATACCCCCTGTGCCTTGTGCATGTCCAGGGTGTTCTTTTTTACCGATGGCGCATGTGAGCTGGTCATTCTCTCTGTCGGGATGGAAGGTCCTGGCGGCTGTTTCCTCGTATGTCGTGATGAGTTCAGTGACGGGTTTGGCAAGGAGTGTTGGGAAGATACACAATCTTGTTTCTGGGTCCAACCTTGCCCCGATTCCGTAGAACCAAGTCTTTGCACGTAGGTCCCACCCATCTGTCTGGGGTGTGATCCCTCTAGCGGGCAGGGCCTTCTCAACTTCCTCCCACTTAGGCCTCTGAGATATGTAGCCACCTGACCCCGTCCTCTGGTGATATTCCTTCTTTTGGGCATTTAGCGTATTGGTTTCTGACCTCTTTTTAGCTATAGCACCTTCCTTATATGCCACAAATTCGGGCCAGTGAGGTCTTATCTTCGCATAATATGCGTCTTCGAAATTTGGAGTCTCGCGAGCTTTGACAAATTTGTTCAATTTTGTCTTCCAGTTGCGGAAAGCGTCAGCCATCTTCTTTAGAGTCCACTCTTTGACCTTTTCCTTTATAACCGGCTTGTTTTCATCCTCCTCTGGCGGAAGGGTGAAATTTACCAACAACGAATTCCAAAGCGTTTCTTTGGATCTTTCATCGACAAAGGTACCGTCGCCCTTCTTTGGCTTATTCCAATATTCAATTATGATTGGTATTTGGTCCCTAACAAGAACTCCAGCCTGACGTACAAATTTGCCTGCGGCCTTCTTGGGCTCCATCGGCCTGCCATCAACACGGACTGCTTCGATCGTGAACTTTGCACGATCTTTCAACCGATGGCTCGCGCCTCGCTTGCTCTTTTTCGTAGAAGAAGATGGTTGCTGGCTGGTCGATCTAGAGGGCTAAAAGAAGAAAGAAGCGTTAATTAATACATGTAGAAGAAGATTGTTGGTGGAAGTCAGCAGAGCCTTAATCAATGCATATACCTCGCCGGACTTTGTAATCACTAAATTGCGTTCACCGGAGTCTTCATCTTCTCCATGACTACTTGAGCTGTCATCATGTCCCTCCAAGTTCAGATATTGTGAGGTGTCCTCATCGATAATGTTCTCCATTATTTCTTCTTCTTCAAGGTTTCTACTAAGTGGATCCATACTTTCTAAAACAATAATATTATCTAGAGTAAGAGAGTAAACATTCAAGTGGATTTGGATTCATACACAAATATACATATTATTCATACAAAAATACACAAATAAATACACAAATGAAATTAAAACCCTAAGGATGCTTGATCATTTTAAACGAGTTCCGAGGGGTCCAAACCCTAATTCGGAGAAATCCCGGATGCATATGAGAGGGGCTAGCTACAGTGGCTGACCGGAGGATTCTCCAGAAAGCGGCGGCTGGCGGCATTGGAGAGCGACCTAGGGCGCACGAGGTAGCGTGATGCGGCCTATCTAAAACGGGCGTTGTTCGAAAGAGGAGGCCGAGGCAAGCATTATAGTGGCGGCGCCGCCTCAGTATGGTCACCGGAGCGACGGCAGCGACGGCAAACAACTTGGCAGAACAGATACAATGTGGAGGGGATATCCCTTTTATAAAGCAGATCAAAATAAGCTAGAAAAACCGCGGAGAACCTAAACTTGCCACCGAAGTCAATGAGGCAAGATCAGGATGAGTCAGAGCTCCACAACGACGCCCCCAAGAGGGTAACGACCAACGAGACCTATGGTAAAGGGTTTTCACCCGTAGCCCTGTGACGAAGAAGGTAGCAGCATCGGCGGCCCCAGAGCGGTAACGGTACCCGCAGGCATCGCCGCCTTCGCCTGAAAAAACCTCCGTACCGCTCCTCGTCTTCTGCCCCGCCCGTTGTCCCCAAGATAGGCCTCCGACACACGATTTGGGAGCTACCGAAGCCAAAACGTCGCCAACAGCAAAGCCTCCTGACGCCCTCTCCTCGCCATCCACATGACCGAGGGGAGAAGCCACGACGCTCGCCAAAGAGCTGCCCGCGCAGTCCACCTTCTAAGGCCGCCACCGACATCCGCGAACTCTAGCCACCACTCCGACCAACGACACATCGCATCGCCGAAGAGAGGGACGCCGTGCAATCGTTGCTAGCAGACACCTGCAACCCGAGAAGGACCATGCATACCCCGACATCGCTGGCATACCGCCATGGCCACCACCGGAGCTCTGGTCGAGCTCGTCCGGAGCTCGCACCACCTAGGCCGCCCCCGCAGCCGAGAGGGGAGGCCGTCCCCGTACCGCCTGGGCCTGGGCCATCCCCCACTGCTCTGGCGTCGCCCGCCGCCCAGACACCAAGGACCACGTCGGCGCCACTGAAAACTGCCGGGAAACAGGCGCCACCGCGAGCTCTAGAAACACCGCCGCCTCCACGTGCAAGGTGCTCATCGGGACAACAACGCAGCGCGAAAGGGAGGAAACAGAGGGGACCAGGAGGTCCGCTAGCTCACCACGAGCACAAGGTGGGGTTCTTGTAGGCGCCGGCGTCGTCGTCGGCTTCGGTGTTGGCGCGTGCGCGGTGGCGGTGGCGGTGTTGGTGCGCGCGGGGGCGACGGCGGCTCCGAGTTGGCGGTGGCGGCCGACGCGAGGGCGGCGACGGCGAGGGCTGGACGGTGCTGGTGGCTCTCCTCTCTGTTTTTCTCTGCGCGGCTTTCGATCTCGCTAGGGGGAAGAAGGAAGGGGAAGGACCGCATTTAATACCCCCCCCCCTTTAACACCGGTTTGGGGCTAGAACCGGTGTTAAAGGGGGGAATTCGTTTCACGCGCGCACCCTCCCCCTTTAACACCGGTTCGTGTTAAAGGGGGGTGGCTGGAACCGGTGTTAAAGGGGGGGCATTTATTTCATGCATTAAAGGGGTGGGGGCATTTATAATTCAAAAAATAGGATATGAATTTAGAAAATTCATATCTTATTCATTTCAACTCCGGAAAATATGAATAATATATCATAATTTTCAGAAAAATAATATCTATCCATTCATGTAAAAACATTTTATATTTACTTTAGATGAAAATTTTCAAAATGATTAAAACACTTACATATAAATTTTGATTATTCAATTCAAACAAAAATAAATTGTCAAATCCTAAAACTTTGAACATAAGAAATATTAAGCATATAAAAAGGAATCTGACCCTATTTTATTAGAGCAAATCATATTTTATTTTGTATTAACATTTTTGAATTGATTGGATATTTAAATGCCGCATCTTTTGTATATACTTGAATTTGACAAAGCCTCGCTCAACTTGCATTGGATATCAAATAAAATAGCATATTGTGAACCTAAAAATGATTTTTGTAAAAAATCATGAGCATCGTATCATGTACCTGTAGTTCATATCTGACCCACTTTCTACCGATTCGGCAGGAATTTGTCTTTTTCACCAGAGGTGGACAGAAAGGTTTTAGATCCCCCCGTTGGTACATTGTCCATATAAGGTGGTCTAGTATTTTTGTAAAATGTGGTGGTGGTTTTTTGAATTAGCCATTCGGTGGTTGCTTCACAAAACCTTCCGTTTTTTATGCTCGGAAAATGGAAAATGCCTTTTTGGTGCCATAAAAAGGAAAACTTCCAACATTGTTTGCCATCCCATGATGCACATGTATGCACAATATGGCCATATTTTCACAAACTATGCCTTGATTCTAGCCATAACATTGGTCATTTGACGCGAAAGCCAAGAAACCTCGAATGAGATAGCTCATTTTGTGAAGGTTTTTTTGAGACATAATAAATATACCAAGTTTGAGATTTTTCCTTCTAACTATGTCACATAATATAACACCATGCGAAGGTTTCGCACTGTTTCGACTTTTTTTTTAATTTTTTATCCCCGTTTTAAACTATCGTCAAACTTTGTCGAACAACGGGCATGAAGATTCTTAGCTCGCGGCCAAGCCTCGCTCAACTTGCATTGGATTTTTGATAAAATAGCATATTGTGAACCTAAAAATGATTTTTGTAAAAAATCATGAGCATCGTGTCATGTACCTGTAGTTCATATCTGACCCACTTCCTACCGATTCGGCAGGAATTTGTCTTTTTCACCAAAGGTGGACGGAAAGGTTTCAAATCCCCCCGTTGGTACATTGTCCATATAAGGTGGTATAGTATTTTTGTATAATGTGGTGGTGGTTTTTTGAATTAGCCATTTCGTGGTTGCTTCACAAAACCGTCCGTTTTTTATGCTCGGAAAATGGAAAATGCCTTTTTGGTGCGATAAAAAGGAAAACTTCCTCTTGCAACATTGTTTTCCATGCCATGTTGCACATGTATGCACAATATGGCCATATTATCACAAACTATGCCTTGATTCTAGCCATAACATTGGTCATTTGACGCGAAAGCCAAGAAACCTCGAATGAGATAGGTCATTTTGTGAAGGTTTTTTTGAGACATAATAATTATACCAAGTTTGAGATTTTTCCTTCTAACTATGTCACCTAATATAACACCACGCGAAGGTTTCGCACTGTTTCGATCTTTTTTTATTTTTTATCCCCGTTTTAAACTATCGTCAAACTTTATCGAACAACGGGCATGAAGATTCTTAGCTCGGGGCCAAGCCTCGCTCAACTTGCATTGGATTTTTGATAAAATATCATATTTTGAACCTAAAAATGATTTTTGTAAAAAATCATTAGCATCATATCATGTACCTGTAGTTCATATCTGACCCACTTCCTACCGATTCGGCAGGAATTTGTCTTTTTCACCAGAGGTGGACGGAAAGGTCTCAGATCCCCACGTTGGTACATTGTCCATATAAGGTGGTCTAGTATTTTTGTAAAATGTGGTGGTGGTTTTTTGAATTAGACGTTTGGTGGTTGCTTCACAAAACCGTCCGTTTATTTTGCTCGGAAAATAGAAAATACCTTTTTGGTGCGATAAAAAGGAAAACTTCCTCTTGCAACATTGTTTTCCATGCCATGATGCACATGTATGCACAATATGGCCATATTATCACAAACTATGCCTTGATTCTAGCCATAACATTGGTCATTTGACGCGAAAGCCAAGAAACCTCGAATGAGATAGGTCATTTTGTGTAGGTTTTTTGAGACATAATCAATATACCAAGTTTGAGATTTTTCCTTCTAACTATGTCACATAATATAACACCACGCGAAGGTTTCGCACTGTTTTGATCTTTTTTTATTTTGTTATCCCCGTTTTAAACTATCGTCAAACTTTGTCGAACAACGGGCATGAAGATTCTTAGCTCGGGGCCAAGCCTCGCTCAACTTGCATTGCATTTTTGAAAAAATAGCATATTTTGAACCTAAAAATGATTTTTGTAAAAAATCATGAGCATCGTATCATGTACCTGTAGTTCATATCTGACCCACTTCCTACCGATTCGGCATGAATTTGTCTTTTTCACCAGAGGTGGACGGAAAGGTTTCAGATCCCTCCATTGGTACATTGTCCATATAAGGTGGTCTAGTATTTTTGTAAAATGTGATGGCGGTTTTTTGAATTAGCCATTTGGTGGTTGCTTCACAAAACCGTCCGTTTTTTATGCTCGGAAAATGAAAAATGCCTTTTTGGTGCGATAAAAAGGAAAACTTTCTCTTGCAACATTGTTTTCCATGCCATGATGCACATGTATGCACAATATGGCCATATTATCACAAACTATGCCTTGATTCTAGCCATAACATTGGTCATTTGACGCGAAAGCCAAGAAACCTCGAATGAGATAGGTCATTTTGTGAAGGTTTTTTGGAGACATAATCAATATACCAAGTTTTAGATTTTTCCTTCTAACTATGTCACATAATATAACACCACGCGAAGGTTTCGCACTGTTTCGATCTTTTTTAATTTTTTTATCGTCAAACTTTGTCGAACAACGGGCATGAAGATTCTTAGCTCGGGGCCAAGCCTCGCTCAACTTGCATTGGATTTTTGATAAAATAGCATATTGTGAACCTAAAAATGATTTTTATAAAAAATCATGAGCATCGTATCATGTACCTGTAGTTCATATCTGTCCCACTTCCTGCCGATTCGGCAGGAATTTGTCTTTTTCACCAGAGGTGGACGGAAAGGTTTCAGGTCCCCCCATTGGTACATTGTCCATATAAGGTGGTCTAGTATTTTTGTAAAATGTGGTGGTGATTTTTTGAATTACCCATTTGGTGGTTGCTTCACAAAACCCTCCGTTTTTATGCTCGGAAAATGAAAAATGCCTTTTTGGTGCGATAAAAAGGAAAACTTCCTCTTGCAACAGTGTTTGCCATGCCATGTTGCACATGTATGCACAATATGGCCATATTATCACAAACTATGCCTTGATTCTAGCCATAACATTGGTCATTTGACGCGAAAGCCAAGAAACCTCGAATGAGATAGGTCATTTTGTGAAGGTTTTTTTGAGACATAATCAATATACCAAGTTTGAGATTTTTCCTTCTAACTATGTCACATAATATAACACCACGCGAAGGTTTCGCACTATTTCAATCTTTTTTTATTTTTTTTATCCCCGTTTTAAACTATCTTCAAACTTTGTCGAACAACGGGCATGAAGATTCTTAGCTGGGGGCCAAGCCTCGCTCAACTTGCATTGGATTTTTGATAAAATAGCATATTTTGAACCTAAAAATGATTTTTGTAAAACATCATGAGCATCGTATCATGTACCTATAGTTCATATCTGACCCACTTCCTACCGATTCAGCAGGAATTTGTCTTTTTCACCAGAGGTGGACGGAAAGGTTTCAGATCCCCCCGTTAGTACATTGTCCATATAAGGTGGTCTAGTATTTTTGTAAAATGTGGTGGTGGTTTTTTGAATTAGCCGTTTGGTGGTTGCTTCACAAAACCGTCCGTTTTTATGCTCGGAAAATAGAAAATACCTTTTTGGTGCGATAAAAAGGAAAACTTCCTCTTGCAACATTGTTTGCCATGCCATGATGCACATGTATGCACAATATGGCCATATTATCACAAACTATGCCTTGATTCTAGCCATAACGTTGGTCATTTGACGCGAAAGCCAAGAAACCTCGAATGAGATAGGTCATTTTGTGAAGGTTTTTTGAGACATAATCAATATACCAAGTTTGAGATTTTTCCTTCTAACTATGTCACATAATATAACACCATGCGAAGGTTTCGCACTGTTTCGACTTTTTTTTTAATTTTTTATCCCCGTTTTAAACTATCGTCAAACTTTGTCGAACAACGGGCATGAAGATTCTTAGCTCGCGGCCAAGCCTCGCTCAACTTGCATTGGATTTTTGATAAAATAGCATATTGTGAACCTAAAAATGATTTTTGTAAAAAATCACGAGCATCGTGTCATGTACCTGTAGTTCATATCTGACCCACTTCCTACCGATTCGGCAGGAATTTGTCTTTTTCACCAGAGGTGGACGGAAAGGTTTCAGATCCCCCCGTTGGTACATTGTCCATATAAGGTGGTATAGTATTTTTGTATAATGTGGTGGTGGTTTTTTGAATTAGCCATTTCGTGGTTGCTTCACAAAACCGTCCGTTTTTTATGCTTGGAAAATGGAAAATGCCTTTTTGGTGCGATAAAAAGGAAAACTTCCTCTTGAAACATTGTTTTCCATGCCATGTTGCACATGTATGCACAATATGGCCATATTATCACAAACTATGCCTTGATTCTAGCCATAACATTGGTCATTTGACGCGAAAGCCAAGAAACCTCGAATGAGATAGGTCATTTTGTGAAGGTTTTTTTGAGACATAATAATTATACCAAGTTTGAGATTTTTCCTTCTAACTATGTCACCTAATATAACACCACGCGAAGGTTTCGCACTGTTTCGATCTTTTTTTATTTTTTATCCCCGTTTTAAACTATCGTCAAACTTTGTCGAACAACGGGCATGAAGATTCTTAGCTCGGGGCCAAGCCTCGCTCAACTTGCATTGGATTTTTGATAAAATATCATATTTTGAACCTAAAAATGATTTTTGTAAAAAATCACTAGCATCATATCATATACCTGTAGTTCATATCTGACCCACTTCCTACCGATTCGGCAGGAATTTGTCTTTTTCACCAGAGGTGGAAGGAAAGGTCTCAGATCCCCACGTTGGTACATTGTCCATATAAGGTGGTCTAGTATTTTTGTAAAATGTGGTGGTGGTTTTTTGAATTAGCCATTTGGTGGTTGCTTCACAAAACCGTCCGTTTATTTTGCTCGGAAAATAGAAAATACCTTTTTGGTGCGATAAAAAGGAAAACTTCCTCTTGCAACATTGTTTTCCATGCCATGATTCACATGTATGCACAATATGGCCATATTATCACAAACTATGCCTTGATTCTAGCCATAACATTGGTCATTTGACGCGAAAGCCAAGAAACCTCGAATGAGATAGGTCATTTTGTGAAGGTTTTTTTGAGACATAATCAATATACCAAGTTTGAGATTTTTCCTTCTAACTATGTCACATAATATAACACCACGCGAAGGTTTCGCACTGTTTCGATCTTTTTTTATTTTTTATCCCCGTTTTAAACTATCGTCAAACTTTGTCGAACAACGGGCATGAAGATTCTTAGCTCGGGGCCAAGCCTCGCTCAACTTGCATTGCATTTTTGATAAAATAGCATATTTTTAACCTAAAAATGATTTTTGTAAAAAATCATGAGCATCGTATCATGTACCTATAGTTCATACCTGACCCACTTCCTGCCGATTCGGCATGAATTTGTCTTTTTCACCAGAGGTGGACGGAAAGGTTTCAGATCCCTCCATTGGTACATTGTCCATATAAGGTGGTCTAGTATTTTTGTAAAATGTGATGGCGGTTTTTTGAATTAGCCATTTGGTGGTTGCTTCACAAAACCGTCCGTTTTTTATGCTCGGAAAATGAAAAATGCCTTTTTGGTGCGATAAAAAGGAAAACTTCCTCTTGCAACATTGTTTTCCATGCCATGATGCACATGTATGCACAATATGGCCATATTATCACAAACTATGCCTTGATTCTAGCCATAACATTGGTCATTTGACGCGAAAGCCAAGAAACCTCGAATGTGATAGGTCATTTTGTGAAGGTTTTTTGGAGACATAATCAATATACCAAGTTTTAGATTTTTCCTTCTAACTATGTCACATAATATAACACCACGCGAAGGTTTCGCACTGTTTCGATCTTTTTTTATTTTTTATCCCCGTTTTAAACTATCGTCAAACTTTGCCAAACAACGGGCATGAAGATTCTTAGCTCGGGGCCAAGCCTCGCTCAACTTGCATTGGATTTTTGATAAAATAGCATATTTTGAACCTAAAAATGATTTTTGTAAAAAATCTTGAGCATCGTATCATGTACCTGTAGTTCATATCTGACCCACTTCCTACCGATTCGGCAGGAATTTGTCTTTTTCACCAGAGGTGGACGGAAAGGTTTCAGATCCCCCCGTTGGTACCTTGTCCATATAAGGTGGTCTAGTATTTTTGTAAAATGTGGAGGTGGTTTTTTGAATTATCCATTTGGTGGTTGCTTCACAAAACCGTCCGTTTTTTATGTTCGGAAAATGGAAAATACCTTTTTGGTGTGATAAAAAGGAAAACTTCCTCTTGCAACATTGTTTGCCATGCCATGATGCACATGTATGCACAATATGGCCATATTATCACAAACTATGCCTTGATTCTAGCCATAACGTTGGTCATTTGACGCGAAAGCCAAGAAACCTCGAATGAGATAGGTCATTTTGGGAAGGTTTTTCTGAGACAAAATCAATATACCAAGTTTGAGATTTTTCCTTCTAACTATGTCACATAATATAACACCACGTGAAGGTTTCGCACTGTTTCGATCTTTTTTTTTATTTTTTTATCCCCGTTTTAAACTATCGTCAAACTTTGTCGAACAACGGGCATGAAGATTCTTAGCTCGGGGCCAAGCCTCGCTCAACTGGCATTGCATTTTTGATAAAATAGCATATTTTGAACCTAAAAATAATTTTTGTAAAAAATCATGAGCATCGTATCATGTACTTGTAGTTCATATCTGACCCATTTCCTGCCGATTCGGCATGAATTTTTCTTTTTCACCAGAGGTGGACGGAAAGGTTTCGGATCCCCCCGTTGGTACATTGTCCATATAAGGTGGTCTAGTATTTTTGTAAAATGTGGTGGTGGTTTTTTGAATTAGCCATTTGGTGGTTGCTTCACAAAACCGTCCGTTTTTTAATGCTCGGAAAATGGAAAATGCCTTTTTGGTGCGATAAAAAGGAAAACTTCCTCTTGCAACATTGTTTGCCATGCCATGATGCACATGTATGCACAATATGGCCATATTATCACAAACCATGCCTTGATTCTAGCCATAACATTGGTCATTTGACGCGAAAGCCAAGAAACCTCGAATGAGATAGGTCATTTTGTGAAGGTTTTTTTGAGATATAATCAATATACCAAGTTTGAGATTTTTTCTTCTAACTATGTCACATAATATAACACCACGCGAAGGTTTCGCACTGTTTCGATCTTTTTTAATTTTTTTATCCCCGTTTTAAACTATCGTCAAACTTTGTCGAACAACGGGCATGAAGATTCTTAGCTCGGGGCCAAGCCTCGCTCAACTTGCATTGGAATTTTGATAAAATAGCATATTGTGAACCTAAAAATGATTTTTATAAAAAATCATGAGCATCGTATCATGTACATGTAGTTCATATCTGTCCCACTTCCTACCGATTTGGCAGGAATTTGTCTTTTTCACCAGAGGTGGACGGAAAGGTTTCAGGTCCCCCCATTGGTAAATTGTCCATATAAGGTGGTCTAGTATTTTTGTAAAATGTGGTGGTGATTTTTTGAAATATCCATTTGGTGGTTGCTTCACAAAACCCTCCGTTTTTATGCTCGGAAAATGGAAAATGCCTTTTTGGTGCGATAAAAAGGAAAACTTCCTCTTGCAACATTGATTGCCATGCCATGTTGCACATGTATGCACAATATGGCCATATTATCACAAACTATGCCTTGATTCTAGCCATAACATTGGTCATTTGACACGAAAGCCAAGAAACCTCGAATGAGATAGGTCATTTTGTGAAGGTTTTTTTGATACATAATCAATATACCAAGTTTGAGATTTTTCCTTCTAACTATGTCACATAATATAACACCACGCGAAGGTTTCGCACTATTTCGATCTTTTTTTATTTTTTTTATCCCCGTTTTAAACTATCTTCAAACTTTGTCGAACAACGGGCATGAAGATTCTTAGCTGGGGGCCAAGCCTCGCTCAACTTGCATTGGATTTTTGATATAATAGCATATTTTGAACCTAAAAATGATTTTTGTAAAACATCATGAGCATCGTATCATGTACCTGTAGTTCATATCTGACCCACTTCCTACCGATTCGGCAGGAATTTGTCTTTTTCACCATAGGTGGACGGAAAGGTTTCAGATCCCCCCGTTGGTACATTGTCCATATTAGGTGGTCTAGTATTTTTGTAAAATGTGGTGGTGGTTTTTTGAATTAGCCATTTGGTGGTTGCTTCACAAAACCGTCCGTTTTTATGCTCGGAAAATAGAAAATACCTTTTTGGTGCGATAAAAAGGAAAGCTTCCTCTTGCAACATTGTTTGCCATGCCATGATGCACATGTATGCACAATATGGCCATATTATCACAAACTATGCCTTGATTCTAGCCATAACGTTGGTCATTTGACGCGAAAGCCAAGAAACCTCGAATGAGATAGGTCCTTTTGTGAAGGTTTTTTTGAGACATAATCAATATACCAAGTTTGAGATTTTTCCTTCTAACTATGTCACATAATATAACACCACGCGAAGGTTTCGCACTGTTTCGATCTTTTTTTTATTTTATATCCCCGTTTTAAACTATCGTCAAACTTTGTCGAACAATGGGCATAAAGATTCTTAGCTCGGGGCCAAGCCTCGCTTAACTTGCATTGCATTTTTGATAAAATAGCATATTTTGAACCTAAAAATGATTTTTGTAAAAAATCATGAGCATCGTATCATGTACCTGTAGTTCATATCTGACCCACTTCCTACCGATTCGGCATGAATTTGTCTTTTTCACCAGAGGTGGACGGAAAGGTTTCGGATCCCCCCGTTGGTACATTGTCCATATAAGGTGGTCTAGTATTTTTGTAAAATGTGGTGGTGGTTTTTTGAAATAGCCATTTGGTGGTTGCTTCACAAAACCGTCCGTTTTTTCATGCTCGGAAAATGGAAAATGCCTTTTTCGTGCGATAAAAAGGAAAACTTCCTCCTGCAACATTGTTTGCCATCCCATGATGCACATGTATGCACAATATGGCCATATTATCACAAACCATGCCTTGATTCTAGCCATAACATTGGTCATTTGACGCGAAAGCCAAGAAACCTCGAATGAGATAGGTCATTTTGTGAAGGTTTTTTTGAGACATAATCAATATACCAAGTTTGAGAGTTTTTCTTCTAACTATGTCACATAATATAACACCACGCGAAGGTTTCGCACTGTTTCGATCTTTTTTTATTTTTTATCCCCGTTTTAAACTATTGTCAAACTTTGTCGAACAACGGGCATGAAGATTCTTAGCTCGGGGCCAAGCCTCGCTCAACTTGCATTGGATTTTTGATAAAATAGCATATTGTGAACCTAAAAATGATTTTTGTAAAGAATCATGAGCATCCTATCATGTACCTGTAGTTCATATCTGACCCACTTCCTACCGATTCGGCAGGAATTTGTCTTTTTTACCAGAGGTGGACGGAAAGGTTTCAGATCCCCCCGTTGGTACATTGTCCATATAAGGTGGTCTAGTATTTTTGTAAAATGTGGTGGTGATTTTTTGAATTAGCTATTTGGTGGTTGCTTCACAAAACCGTCTGTTCTTATGCTCGGAAAATGGAAAATGCCTTTTTGGTGCCATAAAAAGGAAAACTTCCTCTTGCAACATTGTTTGCCATGCCATGATGCACATGTATGCACAATATGGCCATATTATCACAAACTATGCCTTGATTCTAGCCATAACATTGGTCATTTGACGCGAAAGCCAACAAACCTCGAATGAGATAGGTCATTTTGTGAAGGTTTTTTGAGACATAATCAATATACCAAGTTTGAGATTTTTCCTTCTAACTATGTCACATAATATAACACCACGCGAAGGTTTCGCACTGCTTCGATCTTTTTTTATTTTTTTATCCCCGTTTTAAACTATCGTCAAACTTTGTCGAACAACGGGCATGAAGATTCTTAGCTCGGGGCCAAGCCACGGTCAACTTGCATTTAATTTTTGACAAAATAGCATATTTTGAACCTAAAAATGATTTTTGTAAAAAATCATGAGCATCGTATCATGTACCTGTAGTTCATATCTGACCCACTTCCTGCCGATTCGGCATGAATTTGTCTTTTTCACCAGAGGTGGACGGAAAGGTTTCAGATCCCCCGTTGGTACATTGTCCATATAAGGTGGTCTAGTATTTTTGTAAAATGTGGTGGTGGTTTTTTGAATTAGCCATTTGGTGGTTGCTTCACAAAACCGTCCGTTTTTTTATGCTCGGAAAATGGAAAATGCCTTTTTGGTGCGATAAACAGGAAAGCATCCTCTTGCAACATTGTTTGCCATGCCATGATGCACATGTATGCACAATATGGCCATATTATCACAAACCATGCCTTGATTCTAGCCATAACATTGGTCATTTGACGCGAAAGCCAAGAAACCTCGAATGAGATAGGTCATTTTGTGAAGGTTTTTTGGAGACATAATCAATACCAAGTTCGAGATTTTTCCTTCTAACTATGTCACATAATATAACACCACGCGAAGGTTTCGCACTGTTTCGATCTTTTTTTATTTTTTATCCCCGTTTTAAACTATCGTCAAACTTTGCCAAACAACGGGCATGAAGATTCTTAGTTCGGGGCCAAACCTCGCTCAACTTGCATTGGATTTTTGATAAAATAGCATATTGTGAACCTAAAAATGATTTTTGTAAAAAATCATGAGCATCGTATCATGTACCTGTAGTTCATATCTGACCCACTTCCTACCGATTCGACATGAAATTATCTTTTTCACCAGAGGTGGACGGAAAGGTTTCAGATCCCCCCGTTGGTACATTGTCCATATAAGGTGGTCTAGTATTTTTGTAAAATGTGGTGGTGGTTTTTTGAATTAGCCATTTGGTGGTTGCTTCACAAAACCGTCCGTTTTTCATGCTCGGAAAATGGAAAATGCCTTTTTGGTGCGCTAAAAAGGAAAACTTCCTCTTGCAACATTGTTTGCCATGCCATGATGCACATGTATGCACAATATGGCCATATTATCACAAACTATGCCTTGATTCTAGCCATAACATTGGTCATTTGACGCGAAAGCCAAGAAACCTCGAATGAGATAGGTCATTTTGTGAAGGTTTTTTTTGAGACATAATAATTATACCAAGTTTGAGATTTTTCCTTCTAACTATGTCACCTAATATAACACCACGCGAAGGTTTCGCACTGTTTCGATCTTTTTTTATTTTTTTATCCCCGTTTTAAACTTTCGTCAAACTTTGTCGAACAACGGGATGAAGATTCTTAGCTCGGGGCCAAGCCTCGCTCAACTTGCATTGGATTTTTGATAAAATATCATATTTTGAACCTAAAAATGATTTTTGTAAAAAATCATGAGCATCGTATCATGTACCTGTAGTTCATATCTGACGCACTTCCTACCGATCCGGCATGAATTTGTCTTTTTCACCAGAGGTGGACGGAAAGGTTTCAGATCCCCCCGTTGGTACATTGTCCATATAAGGTGGTCTAGTATTTTTGTAAAATATGGTGGTGGTGTTTTGAATTAGCCATTTGGTGGTTGCTTCACAAAACCGTCCGTTTATTTTGCTCGGAAAATAGAAAATACCTTTTTGGTGCGATAAAAAGGAAAACTTCCTCTTGCAACATTGTTTTCCATGCCATGATTCACATGTATGCACAATATGGCCATATTATCACAAACTATGCCTTGATTCTAGCCATAACATTGGTCATTTGACGCGAAAGCCAAGAAACCTCGAATGAGATAGGTCATTTTGTGAAGGTTTTTTTGAGACATAATCAATATACCAAGTTTGAGATTTTTCCTTCTAACTATGTCACATAATATAACACCACGCGAAGGTTTCGCACTGTTTCGATCTTTTTTTATTTTTTATCCCCGTTTTAAACTATCGTCAAACTTTGTCGAACAACGGGCATGAAGATTCTTAGCTCGGGGCCAAGCCTCGCTCAACTTGCATTGCATTTTTGATAAAATAGCATATTTTGAACCTAAAAATGATTTTTGTAAAAAATCATGAGCATCGTATCATGTACCTATAGTTCATACCTGACCCACTTCCTGCCGATTCGGCATGAATTTGTCTTTTTCACCAGAGGTGGACGGAAAGGTTTCAGATCCCTCCATTGGTACATTGTCCATATAAGGTGGTCTAGTATTTTTGTAAAATGTGATGGCGGTTTTTTGAATTAGCCATTTGGTGGTTGCTTCACAAAACCGTCCGTTTTTTATGCTCGGAAAATGAAAAATGCCTTTTTGGTGCGATAAAAAGGAAAACTTCCTCTTGCAACATTGTTTTCCATGCCATGATGCACATGTATGCACAATATGGCCATATTATCACAAACTATGCCTTGATTCTAGCCATAACATTGGTCATTTGACGCGAAAGCCAAGAAACCTCGAATGTGATAGGTCATTTTGTGAAGGTTTTTTGGAGACATAATCAATATACCAAGTTTTAGATTTTTCCTTCTAACTATGTCACATAATATAACACCACGCGAAGGTTTCGCACTGTTTCGATCTTTTTTTATTTTTTATCCCCGTTTTAAACTATCGTCAAACTTTGCCAAACAACGGGCATGAAGATTCTTAGCTCGGGGCCAAGCCTCGCTCAACTTGCATTGGATTTTTGATAAAATAGCATATTTTGAACCTAAAAATGATTTTTGTAAAAAATCTTGAGCATCGTATCATGTACCTGTAGTTCATATCTGACCCACTTCCTACCGATTCGGCAGGAATTTGTCTTTTTCACCAGAGGTGGACGGAAAGGTTTCAGATCCCCCCGTTGGTACCTTGTCCATATAAGGTGGTCTAGTATTTTTGTAAAATGTGGAGGTGGTTTTTTGAATTATCCATTTGGTGGTTGCTTCACAAAACCGTCCGTTTTTTATGTTCGGAAAATGGAAAATACCTTTTTGGTGTGATAAAAAGGAAAACTTCCTCTTGCAACATTGTTTGCCATGCCATGATGCACATGTATGCACAATATGGCCATATTATCACAAACTATGCCTTGATTCTAGCCATAACGTTGGTCATTTGACGCGAAAGCCAAGAAACCTCGAATGAGATAGGTCATTTTGGGAAGGTTTTTCTGAGACAAAATCAATATACCAAGTTTGAGATTTTTCCTTCTAACTATGTCACATAATATAACACCACGTGAAGGTTTCGCACTGTTTCGATCTTTTTTTTTATTTTTTTATCCCCGTTTTAAACTATCGTCAAACTTTGTCGAACAACGGGCATGAAGATTCTTAGCTCGGGGCCAAGCCTCGCTCAACTGGCATTGCATTTTTGATAAAATAGCATATTTTGAACCTAAAAATAATTTTTGTAAAAAATCATGAGCATCGTATCATGTACTTGTAGTTCATATCTGACCCATTTCCTGCCGATTCGGCATGAATTTTTCTTTTTCACCAGAGGTGGACGGAAAGGTTTCGGATCCCCCCGTTGGTACATTGTCCATATAAGGTGGTCTAGTATTTTTGTAAAATGTGGTGGTGGTTTTTTGAATTAGCCATTTGGTGGTTGCTTCACAAAACCGTCCGTTTTTTAATGCTCGGAAAATGGAAAATGCCTTTTTGGTGCGATAAAAAGGAAAACTTCCTCTTGCAACATTGTTTGCCATGCCATGATGCACATGTATGCACAATATGGCCATATTATCACAAACCATGCCTTGATTCTAGCCATAACATTGGTCATTTGACGCGAAAGCCAAGAAACCTCGAATGAGATAGGTCATTTTGTGAAGGTTTTTTTGAGATATAATCAATATACCAAGTTTGAGATTTTTTCTTCTAACTATGTCACATAATATAACACCACGCGAAGGTTTCGCACTGTTTCGATCTTTTTTAATTTTTTTATCCCCGTTTTAAACTATCGTCAAACTTTGTCGAACAACGGGCATGAAGATTCTTAGCTCGGGGCCAAGCCTCGCTCAACTTGCATTGGAATTTTGATAAAATAGCATATTGTGAACCTAAAAATGATTTTTATAAAAAATCATGAGCATCGTATCATGTACATGTAGTTCATATCTGTCCCACTTCCTGCCGATTTGGCAGGAATTTGTCTTTTTCACCAGAGGTGGACGGAAAGGTTTCAGGTCCCCCCATTGGTAAATTGTCCATATAAGGTGGTCTAGTATTTTTGTAAAATGTGGTGGTGATTTTTTGAAATATCCATTTGGTGGTTGCTTCACAAAACCCTCCGTTTTTATGCTCGGAAAATGGAAAATGCCTTTTTGGTGCGATAAAAAGGAAAACTTCCTCTTGCAACATTGATTGCCATGCCATGTTGCACATGTATGCACAATATGGCCATATTATCACAAACTATGCCTTGATTCTAGCCATAACATTGGTCATTTGACACGAAAGCCAAGAAACCTCGAATGAGATAGGTCATTTTGTGAAGGTTTTTTTGATACATAATCAATATACCAAGTTTGAGATTTTTCCTTCTAACTATGTCACATAATATAACACCACGCGAAGGTTTCGCACTATTTCGATCTTTTTTTATTTTTTTTATCCCCGTTTTAAACTATCTTCAAACTTTGTCGAACAACGGGCATGAAGATTCTTAGCTGGGGGCCAAGCCTCGCTCAACTTGCATTGGATTTTTGATATAATAGCATATTTTGAACCTAAAAATGATTTTTGTAAAACATCATGAGCATCGTATCATGTACCTGTAGTTCATATCTGACCCACTTCCTACCGATTCGGCAGGAATTTGTCTTTTTCACCATAGGTGGACGGAAAGGTTTCAGATCCCCCCGTTGGTACATTGTCCATATTAGGTGGTCTAGTATTTTTGTAAAATGTGGTGGTGGTTTTTTGAATTAGCCATTTGGTGGTTGCTTCACAAAACCGTCCGTTTTTATGCTCGGAAAATAGAAAATACCTTTTTGGTGCGATAAAAAGGAAAACTTCCTCTTGCAACATTGTTTGCCATGCCATGATGCACATGTATGCACAATATGGCCATATTATCACAAACTATGCCTTGATTCTAGCCATAACGTTGGTCATTTGACGCGAAAGCCAAGAAACCTCGAATGAGATAGGTCCTTTTGTGAAGGTTTTTTTGAGACATAATCAATATACCAAGTTTGAGATTTTTCCTTCTAACTATGTCACATAATATAACACCACGCGAAGGTTTCGCACTGTTTCGATCTTTTTTTTATTTTATATCCCCGTTTTAAACTATCGTCAAACTTTGTCGAACAATGGGCATAAAGATTCTTAGCTCGGGGCCAAGCCTCGCTTAACTTGCATTGCATTTTTGATAAAATAGCATATTTTGAACCTAAAAATGATTTTTGTAAAAAATCATGAGCATCGTATCATGTACCTGTAGTTCATATCTGACCCACTTCCTACCGATTCGGCATGAATTTGTCTTTTTCACCAGAGGTGGACGGAAAGGTTTCGGATCCCCCCGTTGGTACATTGTCCATATAAGGTGGTCTAGTATTTTTGTAAAATGTGGTGGTGGTTTTTTGAAATAGCCATTTGGTGGTTGCTTCACAAAACCGTCCGTTTTTTCATGCTCGGAAAATGGAAAATGCCTTTTTCGTGCGATAAAAAGGAAAACTTCCTCCTGCAACATTGTTTGCCATCCCATGATGCACATGTATGCACAATATGGCCATATTATCACAAACCATGCCTTGATTCTAGCCATAACATTGGTCATTTGACGCGAAAGCCAAGAAACCTCGAATGAGATAGGTCATTTTGTGAAGGTTTTTTTGAGACATAATCAATATACCAAGTTTGAGAGTTTTTCTTCTAACTATGTCACATAATATAACACCACGCGAAGGTTTCGCACTGTTTCGATCTTTTTTTATTTTTTATCCCCGTTTTAAACTATTGTCAAACTTTGTCGAACAACGGGCATGAAGATTCTTAGCTCGGGGCCAAGCCTCGCTCAACTTGCATTGGATTTTTGATAAAATAGCATATTGTGAACCTAAAAATGATTTTTGTAAAGAATCATGAGCATCCTATCATGTACCTGTAGTTCATATCTGACCCACTTCCTACCGATTCGGCAGGAATTTGTCTTTTTTACCAGAGGTGGACGGAAAGGTTTCAGATCCCCCCGTTGGTACATTGTCCATATAAGGTGGTCTAGTATTTTTGTAAAATGTGGTGGTGATTTTTTGAATTAGCTATTTGGTGGTTGCTTCACAAAACCGTCTGTTCTTATGCTCGGAAAATGGAAAATGCCTTTTTGGTGCCATAAAAAGGAAAACTTCCTCTTGCAACATTGTTTGCCATGCCATGATGCACATGTATGCACAATATGGCCATATTATCACAAACTATGCCTTGATTCTAGCCATAACATTGGTCATTTGACGCGAAAGCCAACAAACCTCGAATGAGATAGGTCATTTTGTGAAGGTTTTTTGAGACATAATCAATATACCAAGTTTGAGATTTTTCCTTCTAACTATGTAACATAATATAACACCACGCGAAGGTTTCGCACTGCTTCGATCTTTTTTTATTTTTTTATCCCCGTTTTAAACTATCGTCAAACTTTGTCGAACAACGGGCATGAAGATTCTTAGCTCGGGGCCAAGCCACGGTCAACTTGCATTTAATTTTTGACAAAATAGCATATTTTGAACCTAAAAATGATTTTTGTAAAAAATCATGAGCATCGTATCATGTACCTGTAGTTCATATCTGACCCACTTCCTGCCGATTCGGCATGAATTTGTCTTTTTCACCAGAGGTGGACGGAAAGGTTTCAGATCCCCCGTTGGTACATTGTCCATATAAGGTGGTCTAGTATTTTTGTAAAATGTGGTGGTGGTTTTTTGAATTAGCCATTTGGTGGTTGCTTCACAAAACCGTCCGTTTTTTTATGCTCGGAAAATGGAAAATGCCTTTTTGGTGCGATAAACAGGAAAGCATCCTCTTGCAACATTGTTTGCCATGCCATGATGCACATGTATGCACAATATGGCCATATTATCACAAACCATGCCTTGATTCTAGCCATAACATTGGTCATTTGACGCGAAAGCCAAGAAACCTCGAATGAGATAGGTCATTTTGTGAAGGTTTTTTGGAGACATAATCAATACCAAGTTCGAGATTTTTCCTTCTAACTATGTCACATAATATAACACCACGCGAAGGTTTCGCACTGTTTCGATCTTTTTTTATTTTTTATCCCCGTTTTAAACTATCGTCAAACTTTGCCAAACAACGGGCATGAAGATTCTTAGTTCGGGGCCAAACCTCGCTCAACTTGCATTGGATTTTTGATAAAATAGCATATTGTGAACCTAAAAATGATTTTTGTAAAAAATCATGAGCATCGTATCATGTACCTGTAGTTCATATCTGACCCACTTCCTACCGATTCGACATGAAATTATCTTTTTCACCAGAGGTGGACGGAAAGGTTTCAGATCCCCCCGTTGGTACATTGTCCATATAAGGTGGTCTAGTATTTTTGTAAAATGTGGTGGTGGTTTTTTGAATTAGCCATTTGGTGGTTGCTTCACAAAACCGTCCGTTTTTCATGCTCGGAAAATGGAAAATGCCTTTTTGGTGCGCTAAAAAGGAAAACTTCCTCTTGCAACATTGTTTGCCATGCCATGATGCACATGTATGCACAATATGGCCATATTATCACAAACTATGCCTTGATTCTAGCCATAACATTGGTCATTTGACGCGAAAGCCAAGAAACCTCGAATGAGATAGGTCATTTTGTGAAGGTTTTTTTTGAGACATAATAATTATACCAAGTTTGAGATTTTTCCTTCTAACTATGTCACCTAATATAACACCACGCGAAGGTTTCGCACTGTTTCGATCTTTTTTTATTTTTTTATCCCCGTTTTAAACTTTCGTCAAACTTTGTCGAACAACGGGATGAAGATTCTTAGCTCGGGGCCAAGCCTCGCTCAACTTGCATTGGATTTTTGATAAAATAGCATATTTTGAACCTAAAAATGATTTTTGTAAAAAATCATGAGCATCGTATCATGTACCTGTAGTTCATATCTGACGCACTTCCTACCGATCCGGCATGAATTTGTCTTTTTCACCAGAGGTGGACGGAAAGGTTTCAGATCCCCCCGTTGGTACATTGTCCATATAAGGTGGTCTAGTATTTTTGTAAAATATGGTGGTGGTGTTTTGAATTAGCCATTTGGTGGTTGCTTCACAAAACCGTTCGTTTTTTTATGCTCGGAAAATGGAAAATGCCTTTTTGGTGCGATAAACAGGAAAAATTCCTCTTGCAACATTGTTTGCCATGCCATGATGCACATGTATGCACAATATGGCCATATTATCACAAACCATGCCTTGATTCTAGCCATAACATTGGTCATTTGACGCGAAAGCCAAGAAACCTCGAATGAGATAGGTCATTTTGTGAAGGTTTTTTTGAGACATAATCAATATACCAAGTTCGAGATTTTTACTTCTAACTATGTCACATAATATAACACCACGCGAAGGTTTCGCACTGTTTCGATCTTTTTTTATTTTTTATCCCCGTTTTAAACTATCATCAAACTTTGTCGAACAACGGGCATGAAGATTCTTAGCTCGGGGCCAAGCCTCGCTCAACTTGCATTGGATTTTTGATAAAATAGCATATTGTGAACCTAAAAATAATTTTTGAAAAAAATCATGAGCAACGTATCATGTACCTGTAGTTCATATCTGACCCACTTCCTACCGATTCGGCAGGAATTTGTCTTTTTCACCAGAGGTGGACAGAAAGGTTTCAGATCCCCCCGTTGGTACATTGTCCATATAAGGTGGTCTAGTATTTTTGTAAAATGTGGTGGTGGTTTTTTGAATTAGCCATTTGGTGGTTGCTTCACAAAACCGTCTGGTTTTTATGCTCGGAAAATGGAAAATGCCTTTTTGGTGCAATAAAAAGGAAAACTTCCTCTTGCAACATTGTTTGCCATGCCATGATGCACAATATGGCCATATTATCACAAACTATTCCTTGATTCTAGCCATAACATTGGTCATTTGACGCGAAAGCCAAGAAACCTCAAATGAGATAGGTCATTTTGTGAAGGTTTTTTTTGAGACATAATAATTATACCAAGTTTGAGATTTTTCCTTCTAACTATGTCACATAATATAACACCACGCCTAGGTTTCGCACTGTTTCGATATTTTTTTATTTTATATCCCCGTTTTAAACTATCGTCAAACTTTGTCGAACAACGGGCATGAAGATTCTTAGCTTGGGGCCAAGCCTCGCTCAACTTGCATTGGATTTTTGATAAAATATCATATTTTGAACCTAAAAATGATTTTTGTAAAAAATCATTAGCATCGTATCATGTACCTGTAGTTCATATCGTACCCACTTCCTACCGATTCGGCAGGAATTTGTCTTTTTCACCAGAGGTGGACGGAAAGGTTTCAGATCCCCCCGTTGGTACATTGTCCATATAAGGTGGTCTAGTATTTTTGTAAAATGTGGTGGCGGTTTTTTGAATTAGCCATTTGGTGGTTGCTTCACAAAACCGTCCGTTTTTTATGCTCGGAAAATGGAAAATGCCTTTTTGGTGCGATAAAAAGGAAAACTTCCTCTTGCAACATTGTTTGCTATGCCATGATGCACATGTATGCACAATATGGCCATATTATCACAAACTATGCCTTGATTTTAGCCATAACATTGGTCATTTGACGCGAAAGCCAAGAAACCTCGAATGAGATAGGTCATTTTGTGAAGGTTTTTTTGAGACATAATCAATATAACAAGTTTGAGATTTTTCATTCTAACTATGTCACATAATATAACACCACGCGAAGGTTTCGCACTGTTTTGATCTTTTTTTATTTTTTATCCCCGTTTTAAACTATCGTCAAACTTTGTCGAACAACGGGCATGAAGATTCTTAGCTCGGGGCCAAGCCTTGCTCAACTTGTATTGGATTTTTGATAAAATAGCATATTTTGAACCTAAAAATGATTTTCGTAAAAAATCATGAGCATCGTATCATGTACCTGTAGTTCATATCTGACCCACTTCCTACCGATTCGGCATGAATTTGTATTTTTCACCAGAGGTGGACGGAAAGGTTTCAGATCCCCCCGTTGGTGCATTGTCCATATAAGGTGGTCTAGTATTTTTTTAAAATGTGGTGGTGGTTTTTTGAATTAGCCATTTGGTGGTTGCTTCACAAAACCGTCCGTTTTTTATGCTCGGAAAATGGAAAATGACTTTTTGGTGCGATAAAAAGGAAAACTTCCTCTTGCAACATTGTTTGCCATGCCATGATGCACATGTATGCACAATATGGCCATATTATCACAAACCATGCCTTGATTCTAGCCATAACATTGGTCATTTCACGCGAAAGCCAAGAAACCTCGAATGAGATAGGTCATTTTGTGAAGATTTTTTTGAGACATAATCAATATACCAAGTTTGAGATTTTTCCTTCTAACTATGTCACATAATATAACACCACGCGAAGGTTTCGCACTGTTTCGATTTTTTTTATCCCCGTTTTAAACTATCGTCAAACTTTGTCGAACAACGGGCATGAAGATTCTTAGCTCGGGGCCAAGCCTCGCTCAACTTGCATTGGATTTATGATAAAATAGCATATTGTGAACCTAAAAATGATTTTTGTAACAAATAATGAGCATCGTATCATGTACCTGTAGTTCATATCTGATCCACTTCCTGCCGATTCAGCAGGAATTTGTCTTTTTTACCAGAGATGGACAGAAAGGTTTCAGATCCCTCCATTTGTACATTGTCCATATAAGGTGGTTTATTATTTTTGTAAAATGTGGTGGTGATTTTTTGAATTAGCCATTTGGTGGTTGCTTCACAAAACCGTCTGTTTTTTATGCTCGAAAAATGGAAAATGCCTTTTTGGTGCGATAAAAAGGAAAACTTCCTCTTGCAACATTATTTGTCATGCCATGATGCACATGTATGCACAATATGTCCATATTATCATAAACTATGCCTTGATTCTAGCCATAACATTGGTCATTTGACGCGAAAGCCAAGAAACCTCGAATGAGATAGGTCATTTTGTGAAGGTTTTTTTGAGACATAATCAATATACCAAGTTTGAGATTTTTCCTTCTAACTATGTCACATAATATAACACCACGCGAAGGTTTCGCACTGTTTCGATCTTTTTTTTTATCCCCGTTTAAACTATCGTCAAACTTTGTCGAACAACGGGCATGAAGATTCTTAGCTCGGGGCCAAGCCTCACTCAACTTGCATTGGATTTTTGATAAAATAGCATATTTTGAACCTAAAAATGATTTTTGTAAAAAATCATGAGCATCGTATCATGTACCTGTAGTTCATATCTGACCCACTTCCTGCCGATTCGGAATGAATTTGTCTTTTTCACCAGAGGTGTACGGAAAGGTTTCAGATCCCCCGTTGGTACATTGTCCATATAAGGTGGTCTAGTATTTTTGTAAAATATGGTGGTGGTTTTTTGAATTAGCAATTTGGTGGTTGCTTCACAAAACCGTCCGTTTTTTTATGCTCGGAAAATGGAAAATGCCTTTTTGGTGCGATAAAAAGGAAAACTTCCTCTTGCAACATTGTTTGCCATGCCATGATGCACATGTATGCACAATATGACCATATTATCACAAGCCATGCCTTGATTCTAGCCATAACATTGGTTATTTGACGCGAAAGCCAAGAAACCTCGAATGAGATAGGTCATTTTGTGAAGGTTTTTTTGAGACATAATCAATATACCAAGTTTGAGATTTTTCCTTCTAACTATGTCACATAATATAACACCACGCGAAGGTTTCGCACTGTTTCGATCTTTTTTATTTTTTATCCCCGTTTTAAACTATCGTCAAACTTTGTCGAACAACGGGCATGAAGATTCTTAGCTCGGGGCCAAGCCTCGATCAACTTGCCTTGGATTTTTTATAAAATAGCATATTGTGAACCTAAAAATAATTTTTGAAAAAAATCATGAGCATCGTATCATGTACCTGTAGTTCATATCTGACCCACTTCCTGCCGATTCGGCAGGAATTTGTCTTTTTCACCAGAGGTGGACGGAAAGGTTTCAGATCCCCCCGTTGGTACATTGTCCATATAAGGTGGTCTAGTATTTTTGTAAAATGTGGTGGTGATTTTTTGAATTAGCCGTTTGGTGGTTTCTTCATAAAACCGTCTGGTTTTTATGCTCGGAAAATGGAAAATGCCTTTTTGGTGCGATAAAAAGGAAAACTTCCTCTTGCAACATTGTTTTCCATGCCATGATGCGCATGTATGCATAATATTGAAATATTATCAAAAACTATGCCTTGATTCTAGCCATAACATTGGTGATTTAACGCGAAAGCCAAGAAACCTCAAATGAGATAGGTCATTTTGTGAAGGTTTTTTTGAGACATAATCAATATATAAAGTTTGAGATTTTTCCTTCTAACTATTGCACATAATATAACACCACGCGAAGGTTTCGCACTGGTTCGATCTTTTTTTATTTTTTTATCCCCGTTTTAATCTATCGTCAAACTTTGTCGAACAACGGGCATGAAGATTCTTAGCTCGGGGCCAAGCCTCGCTCAACTTGCATTAGATTTATGATAAAATAACATATTGTGAACCTAAAAATGATTTTTGTAAAAAATCATGAGCATCGTATCATGTACCTGTAGTTCATATCTAATCCACTTTGTACCAATTCGGCAGGAATTTGTCTTTTTTACCAGAGGTGGACGGAAATGTTTCAGATCCCCCCGTTGGTCCATTGTCCATATAAGGTGGTCTAGTATTTTTGTAAAATGTGTTGGTGGTTTTTTGAATTAGCCATTTGGTGGTTGCTTCACAAAACCGTCCGTTTTTTATGCTCGGAAAATGGAAAATGCCTTTTTGGTGCGATAAAAAGGAAAACTTCCTCTTGCAACATTGTTTTCCATGCCATGATGCACATGTATGCACAATATGGCCATATTATCACAAACCATGTCTTGATTCTAGCCATAACATTGGTCATTTGACACGAAATCCAAGAAACCACGAATGAGATAGGTCATTTTGTGAAGGTTTTTTTGAGACATAATCAATATACCAAGTTTGAGATTTTTCCTTCTAACTATGTCACATAATATAACACCACGCGAAGGTTTCGCACTGTTTTGATCTTTTTTATTTTTTTATCCCCGTTTTAAACTATCGTCAAATTTGTCGAACAACGGGCATGAAGATTCTTAGCTCGGGGCCAAGCCTCGCTCAACTTGCATTGGATTTTTGATAAAATAGCATATTTTGAACCTAGAAATTATTTTTGTAAAAAATAATGAGCATCGTATCATGTACCTGTAGTTCATATCTGACCCACTTCCTACCGATTCCGCATGAATTTGTCTTTTTCACCAGAGGTGGACGGAAAGATTTCAGATCCCCCCGTTGGTACATTGTCCATATAAAGTGGTCTAGTATTTTTGTAAAATGTGGTGGTGGATTTTTGAATTAGCCATTTGGTGGTTGCTTCACAAAACCGTCCGTTTTTTATGCTCGAAACATGGAAAATGCCTTTTTGGTGCGATAAAAAGGAAAACTTCCTATTGCAACATTGTTTGCCATGCCATGATGCACATTTCTGCACAATATGGCCATATTATCACAAACCATGCCTTGATTCTAGCCATAACATTGGTCATTTGACGCGAAAGCCAAGAAACCTCGAATGAGATAGGTCATTTTGTGAAGGTTTTTTTGAGACATAATCAATATACCAAGTTTGAGATTTTTCCTTCTAACTATGTCACATAATATAACACCACGCGAAGGTTTCGCACTGTTTCGATCTTTTTTTATCCCCGTTTTAAACTATCGTCAAACTTTGTCGAACAACGGGCATGAAGATTCTTAGCTCGGGGCCAAGCCTCGCTCAACTTGCATTGGATTTATGATAAAATAGCATATTGTGAACCTAAAAATGATTTTTGTAACAAATCATGAGCATCGTATCATGTACCTGTAGTTCATATCTGACCCACTTCCTACCGATTCGGCAGGAATTTGTCTTTTTTACCAGAGATGGACAAAAAGGTTTCAGATCCCTCCGTTTGTACATTGTCCATATAAGGTGGTCTATTATTTTTGTAAAATGTGGTGGTGATTTTTTGAATTAGCCATTTGGTGGTTGCTTCACAAAACCGTCTGTTTTTTATGCTCGAAAAATGGAAAATGCCTTTTTGGTGCGATAAAAAGGAAAACTTCCTCTTGCAACATTATTTGTCATGCCATGATGCACATGTATGCACAATATGTCCATATTATCATAAACTATGCCTTGATTCTAGCCATAACATTGGTCATTTGACGCGAAAGCCAAGAAACCTCGAATGAGATAGGTCATTTTGTGAAGGTTTTTTTGAGACATAATCAATATACCAAGTTTGAGATTTTTCCTTCTAACTATGTCACATAATATAACACCACGCGAAGGTTTCGCACTGTTTCGATCTTTTTTTTTATCCCCGTTTAAACTATCGTCAAACTTTGTCGAACAACGGGCATGAAGATTCTTAGCTCGGGGCCAAGCCTCGCTCAACTTGCATTGGATTTTTGATAAAATAGCATATTTTGAACCTAAAAATGATTTTTGTAAAAAATCATGAGCATCGTATCATGTACCTGTAGTTCATATCTGACCCACTTCCTGCCGATTCGGAATGAATTTGTCTTTTTCACCAGAGGTGTACGGAAAGGTTTCAGATCCCCCGTTGGTACATTGTCCATATAAGGTGGTCTAGTATTTTTGTAAAATATGGTGGTGGTTTTTTGAATTAGCAATTTGGTGGTTGCTTCACAAAACCGTCCGTTTTTTTATGCTCGGAAAATGGAAAATGCCTTTTTGGTGCGATAAAAAGGAAAACTTCCTCTTGCAACATTGTTTGCCATGCCATGATGCACATGTATGCACAATATGACCATATTATCACAAGCCATGCCTTGATTCTAGCCATAACATTGGTTATTTGACGCGAAAGCCAAGAAACCTCGAATGAGATAGGTCATTTTGTGAACGTTTTTTTGAGACATAATCAATATACCAAGTTTGAGATTTTTCCTTCTAACTATGTCACATAATATAACACCACGCGAAGGTTTCGCACTGTTTCGATCTTTTTTATTTTTTATCCCCGTTTTAAACTATCGTCAAACTTTGTCGAACAACGGGCATGAAGATTCTTAGCTCGGGGCCAAGCCTCGATCAACTTGCCTTGGATTTTTTATAAAATAGCATATTGTGAACCTAAAAATAATTTTTGAAAAAAATCATGAGCCTCGTATCATGTACCTGTAGTTCATATCTGACCCACTTCCTGCTGATTCGGCAGGAATTTGTCTTTTTCACCAAAGGTGGACGGAAAGGTTTCAGATCCCCCCGTTGGTACATTGTCCATATTAGGTGGTCTAGTATTTTTGTAAAATGTGGTGGTGATTTTTTGAATTAGCCGTTTGGTGGTTTCTTCATAAAACCGTCTGGTTTTTATGCTCGGAAAATGGAAAATGCCTTTTTGGTGCGATAAAAAGGAAAACTTCCTCTTGCAACATTGTTTTCCATGCCATGATGCACATGTATGCATAATATTTCCATATTATCAAAAACTATGCCTTGATTCTAGCCATAACATTGGTGATTTAACGCGAAAGCCAAGAAACCTCAAATGAGATAGGTCATTTTGTGAAGGTTTTTTTGAGACATAATCAATATATAAAGTTTGAGATTTTTCCTTCTAACTATGTCACATAATATAACACCACGCGAAGGTTTCGCACTGGTTCGATCTTTTTTTATTTTTTTATCCCCATTTTAATCTATCGTCAAACTTTGTCGAACAACGGGCATGAAGATTCTTAGCTCGGGGCCAAGCCTCGCTCAACTTGCATTGGATTTATGATAAAATAGCATATTGTGAACCTAAAAATGATTTTTGTAAAAAATCATGAGCATCGTATCATGTACCTGTAGTTCATATCTAATCCACTTTGTACCAATTCGGCAGGAATTTGTCTTTTTTACCAGAGGTGGACGGAAATGTTTCAGATCCCCCCGTTGGTCCATTGTCCATATAAGGTGGTCTAGTATTTTTGTAAAATGTGGTGGTGGTTTTTTGAATTAGCCATTTGGTGGTTGCTTCACAAAACCGTCCGTTTTTTATGCTCGGAAAATGGAAAATGCCTTTTTGGTGCGATAAAAAGGAAAACTTCCTCTTGCAACATTGTTTTCCATGCCATGATGCACATGTATGCACAATATGGCCATATTATCACAAACCATGTCTTGATTCTAGCCATAACATTGGTCATTTGACACGAAATCCAAGAAACCACGAATGAGATAGGTCATTTTGTGAAGGTTTTTTTGAGACATAATCAATATACCAAGTTTGAGATTTTTCCTTCTAACTATGTCACATAATATAACACCACGCGAAGGTTTCGCACTGTTTTGATCTTTTTTATTTTTTTATCCCCGTTTTAAACTATCGTCAAATTTGTCGAACAACGGGCATGAAGATTCTTAGCTCGGGGCCAAGCCTCGCTCAACTTGCATTGGATTTTTGATAAAATAGCATATTTTGAACCTAGAAATGATTTTTGTAAAAAATAATGAGCATCGTATCATGTACCTGTAGTTCATATCTGACGCACTTCCTACCGATTCCGCATGAATTTGTCTTTTTCACCAGAGGTGGACGGAAAGATTTCAGATCCCCCCGTTGGTACATTGTCCATATAAAGTGGTCTAGTATTTTTGTAAAATGTGGTGGTGGATTTTTGAATTAGCCATTTGGTGGTTGCTTCACAAAACCGTCCGTTTTTTATGCTCGAAACATGGAAAATGCCTTTTTGGTGCGATAAAAAGGAAAACTTCCTATTGTAACATTGTTTGCCATGCCATGATGCACATTTCTGCACAATATGGCCATATTATCACAAACCATGCCTTGATTCTAGCCATAACATTGGTCATTTGACGCGAAAGCCAAGAAACCTCGAATGAGATAGGTCATTTTGTGAAGGTTTTTTTGAGACATAATCAATATACCAAGTTTGAGATTTTTCCTTCTAACTATGTCACATAATATAACACCACGCGAAGGTTTCGCACTGTTTCGATCTTTTTTTATCCCCGTTTTAAACTATCGTCAAACTTTGTCGAACAACGGGCATGAAGATTCTTAGCTCGGGGCCAAGCCTCGCTCAACTTGCATTGGATTTATGATAAAATAGCATATTGTGAACGTAAAAATGATTTTTGTAACAAATCATGAGCATCGTATCATGTACCTGTAGTTCATATCTGACCCACTTCCTACCGATTCGGCAGGAATTTGTCTTTTTTACCAGAGATGGACAAAAAGGTTTCAGATCCCTCCGTTTGTACATTGTCCATATAAGGTGGTCTATTATTTTTGTAAAATGTGGTGGTGATTTTTTGAATTAGCCATTTGGTGGTTGCTTCACAAAACCGTCTGTTTTTTATGCTCGAAAAATGGAAAATGCCTTTTTGGTGCGATAAAAAGGAAAACTTCCTCTTGCAACATTATTTGTCATGCCATGATGCACATGTATGCACAATATGTCCATATTATCATAAACTATGCCTTGATTCTAGCCATAACATTGGTCATTTGACGCGAAAGCCAAGAAACCTCGAATGAGATAGGTCATTTTGTGAAGGTTTTTTTGAGACATAATCAATATACCAAGTTTGAGATTTTTCCTTCTAACTATGTCACATAATATAACACCACGCGAAGGTTTCGCACTATTTCGATCTTTTTTTTTATCCCCGTTTAAACTATCGTCAAACTTTGTCGAACAACGGGCATGAAGATTCTTAGCTCGGGGCCAAGCCTCGCTCAACTTGCATTGGATTTTTGATAAAATAGCATATTTTGAACCTAAAAATGATTTTTGTAAAAAATCATGAGCATCGTATCATGTACCTGTAGTTCATATCTGACCCACTTCCTGCCGATTCGGAATGAATTTGTCTTTTTCACCAGAGGTGTACGGAAAGGTTTCAGATCCCCCGTTGGTACATTGTCCATATAAGGTGGTCTAGTATTTTTGTAAAATATGGTGGTGGTTTTTTGAATTAGCAATTTGGTGGTTGCTTCACAAAACCGTCCGTTTTTTTATGCTCGGAAAATGGAAAATGCCTTTTTGGTGCGATAAAAAGGAAAACTTCCTCTTGCAACATTGTTTGCCATGCCATGATGCACATGTATGCACAATATTACCATATTATCACAAGCCATGCCTTGATTCTAGCCATAACATTGGTTATTTGACGCGAAAGCCAAGAAACCTCGAATGAGATAGGTCATTTTGTGAAGGTTTTTTTGAGACATAATCAATATACCAAGTTTGAGATTTTTCCTTCTAACTATGTCACATAATATAACACCACGCGAAGGTTTCGCACTGTTTCGATCTTTTTTATTTTTTATCCCCGTTTTAAACTATCGTCAAACTTTGTCGAACAACGGGCATGAAGATTCTTAGCTCGGGGCCAAGCCTCGCTCAACTTGCCTTGGATTTTTTATAAAATAGCATATTGTGAACCTAAAAATAATTTTTGAAAAAAATCATGAGCATCGTATCATGTACCTGTAGTTCATATCTGACCCACTTCCTGCCGATTCGGCAGGAATTTGTCTTTTTCACCAGAGGTGGACGGAAAGGTTTCAGATCCCCCCGTTGGTACATTGTCCATATTAGGTGGTCTAGTATTTTTGTAAAATGTGGTGGTGATTTTTTGAATTAGCCGTTTGGTGGTTTCTTCATAAAACCGTCTGGTTTTTATGCTCGGAAAATGGAAAATGCCTTTTTGGTGCGATAAAAAGGAAAACTTCCTCTTGCAACATTGTTTTCCATGCCATGATGCACATGTATGCATAATATTGTCATATTATCAAAAACTATGCCTTGATTCTAGCCATAACATTGGTGATTTAACGCGAAAGCCAAGAAACCTCAAATGAGATAGGTCATTTTGTGAAGGTTTTTTTGAGACATAATCAATATATAAAGTTTGAGATTTTTCCTTCTAACTATGTCACATAATATAACACCACGCGAAGGTTTCGCACTGGTTCGATCTTTTTTTATTTTTTTATCCCCGTTTTAATCTATCGTCAAACTTTGTCGAACAACGGGCATGAAGATTCTTAGCTCGGGGCCAAGCCTCGCTCAACTTGCATTGGATTTATGATAAAATAGCATATTGTGAACCTAAAAATGATTTTTGTAAAAAATCATGAGCATCGTATCATGTACCTGTAGTTCATATCTAATCCACTTTGTACCAATTCGGCAGGAATTTGTCTTTTTTACCAGAGGTGGACGGAAATGTTTCAGATCCGCCCGTTGGTCCATTGTCCATATAAGGTGGTCTAGTATTTTTGTAAAATGTGGTGGTGGTTTTTTGAATTAGCCATTTGGTGGTTGCTTCACAAAACCGTCCGTTTTTTATGCTCGGAAAATGGAAAATGCCTTTTTGGTGCGATAAAAAGGAAAACTTCCTCTTGCAACATTGTTTTCCATGCCATGATGCACATGTATGCACAATATGGCCATATTATCACAAACCATGTCTTGATTCTAGCCATAACATTGGTCATTTGACACGAAATCCAAGAAACCACGAATGAGATAGGTCATTTTGTGAAGGTTTTTTTGAGACATAATCAATATACCAAGTTTGAGATTTTTCCTTCTAACTATGTCACATAATATAACACCACGCGAAGGTTTCGCACTGTTTTGATCTTTTTTATTTTTTTATCCCCGTTTTAAACTATCGTCAAATTTGTCGAACAACGGGCATGAAGATTCTTAGCTCGGGGCCAAGCCTCGCTCAACTTGCATTGGATTTTTGATAAAATAGCATATTTTGAACCTAGAAATGATTTTTGTAAAAAATAATGAGCATCGTATCATGTACCTGTAGTTCATATCTGACGCACTTCCTACCGATTCCGCATGAATTTGTCTTTTTCACCAGAGGTGGACGGAAAGATTTCAGATCCCCCCGTTGGTACATTGTCCATATAAAGTGGTCTAGTATTTTTGTAAAATGTGGTGGTGGATTTTTGAATTAGCCATTTGGTGGTTGCTTCACAAAACCGTCCGTTTTTTATGCTCGAAACATGGAAAATGCCTTTTTGGTGCGATAAAAAGGAAAACTTCCTATTGCAACATTGTTTGCCATGCCATGATGCACATTTCTGCACAATATGGCCATATTATCACAAACCATGCCTTGATTCTAGCCATAACATTGGTCATTTGACGCGAAAGCCAAGAAACCTCGAATGAGATAGGTCATTTTGTGAAGGTTTTTTTGAGACATAATCAATATACCAAGTTTGAGATTTTTCCTTCTAACTATGTCACATAATATAACACCACGCGAAGGTTTCGCACTGTTTCGATCTTTTTTTATCCCCGTTTTAAACTATCGTCAAACTTTGTCGAACAACGGGCATGAAGATTCTTAGCTCGGGGCCAAGCCTCGCTCAACTTGCATTGGATTTATGATAAAATAGCATATTGTGAACCTAAAAATGATTTTTGTAACAAATCATGAGCATCGTATCATGTACCTGTAGTTCATATCTGACCCACTTCCTACCGATTCGGCAGGAATTTGTCTTTTTTACCAGAGATGGACAAAAAGGTTTCAGATCCCTCCGTTTGTACATTGTCCATATAAGGTGGTCTATTATTTTTGTAAAATGTGGTGGTGATTTTTTGAATTAGCCATTTGGTGGTTGCTTCACAAAACCGTCTGTTTTTTATGCTCGAAAAATGGAAAATGCCTTTTTGGTGCGATAAAAAGGAAAACTTCCTCTTGCAACATTATTTGTCATGCCATGATGCACATGTATGCACAATATGTCCATATTATCATAAACTATGCCTTGATTCTAGCCATAACATTGGTCATTTGACGCGAAAGCCAAGAAACCTCGAATGAGATAGGTCATTTTGTGAAGGTTTTTTTGAGACATAATCAATATACCAAGTTTGAGATTTTTCCTCCTAACTATGTCACATAATATAACACCACGCGAAGGTTTCGCACTGTTTCGATCTTTTTTTTTATCCCCGTTTAAACTATCGTCAAACTTTGTCGAACAACGGGCATGAAGATTCTTAGCTCGGGGCCAAGCCTCGCTCAACTTGCATTGGATTTTTGATAAAATAGCATATTTTGAACCTAAAAATGATTTTTGTAAAAAATCATGAGCATCGTATCATGTACCTGTAGTTCATATCTGACCCACTTCCTGCCGATTCGGAATGAATTTGTCTTTTTCACCAGAGGTGTACGGAAAGGTTTCAGATCCCCCGTTGGTACATTGTCCATATAAGGTGGTCTAGTATTTTTGTAAAATATGGTGGTGGTTTTTTGAATTAGCAATTTGGTGGTTGCTTCACAAAACCGTCCGTTTTTTTATGCTCGGAAAATGGAAAATGCCTTTTTGGTGCGATAAAAAGGAAAACTTCCTCTTGCAACATTGTTTGCCATGCCATGATGCACATGTATGCACAATATTACCATATTATCACAAGCCATGCCTTGATTCTAGCCATAACATTGGTTATTTGACGCGAAAGCCAAGAAACCTCGAATGAGATAGGTCATTTTGTGAAGGTTTTTTTGAGACATAATCAATATACCAAGTTTGAGATTTTTCCTTCTAACTATGTCACATAATATAACACCACGCGAAGGTTTCGCACTGTTTCGATCTTTTTTATTTTTTATCCCCGTTTTAAACTATCGTCAAACTTTGTCGAACAACGGGCATGAAGATTCTTAGCTCGGGGCCAAGCCTCGCTCAACTTGCCTTGGATTTTTTATAAAATACCATATTGTGAACCTAAAAATAATTTTTGAAAAAAATCATGAGCATCGTATCATGTACCTGTAGTTCATATCTGACCCACTTCCTGCCGATTCGGCAGGAATTTGTCTTTTTCACCAGAGGTGGACGGAAAGGTTTCAGATCCCCCCGTTGGTACATTGTCCATATAAGGTGGTCTAGTATTTTTGTAAAATGTGGTGGTGATTTTTTGAATTAGCCGTTTGGTGGTTTCTTCATAAAACCGTCTGGTTTTTATGCTCGGAAAATGGAAAATGCCTTTTTGGTGCGATAAAAAGGAAAACTTCCTCTTGCAACATAGTTTTCCATGTCATGATGCACATGTATGCATAATATTGCCATATTATCAAAAACTATGCCTTGATTCTAGCCATAACATTGGTCATTTAACGCGAAAGCCAAGAAACCTCAAATGAGATAGGTCATTTTGTGAAGGTTTTTTTGAGACATAATCAATATATAAAGTTTGAGATTTTTCCTTCTAACTATGTCACATAATATAACACCACGCGAAGGTTTCGCACTGGTTCGATCTTTTTTTATTTTTTTATCCCTGTTTTAATCTATCGTCAAACTTTGTCGAACAACGGGCATGAAGATTCTTAGCTCGGGGCCAAGCCTCGCTCAACTTGCATTGGATTTATGATAAAATAGCATATTGTGAACCTAAAAATGATTTTTGTAAAAAATCATGAGCATCGTATCATGTACCTGTAGTTCATATCTAATCCACTTTGTACCAATTCGGCAGGAATTTGTCTTTTTTACCAGAGGTGGACGGAAATGTTTCAGATCCCCCCGTTGGTCCATTGTCCATATAAGGTGGTCTAGTATTTTTGTAAAATGTGGTGGTGGTTTTTTGAATTAGCCATTTGGTGGTTGCTTCACAAAACCGTCCGTTTTTTATGCTCGGAAAATGGAAAATGCCTTTTTGGTGCGATAAAAAGGAAAACTTCCTCTTGCAACATTGTTTTCCATGCCATGATGCACATGTATGCACAATATGGTCATATTATCACAAACCATGTCTTGATTCTAGCCATAACATTGGTCATTTGACACGAAATCCAAGAAACCACGAATGAGATAGGTCATTTTGTGAAGGTTTTTTTGAGACATAATCAATATACCAAGTTTGAGATTTTTCCTTCTAACTATGTCACATAATATAACACCACGCGAAGGTTTCGCACTGTTTTGATCTTTTTTATTTTTTTATCCCCGTTTTAAACTATCGTCAAATTTGTCGAACAACGGGCATGAAGATTCTTAGCTCGGGGCCAAGCCTCGCTCAACTTGCATTGGATTTTTGATAAAATAGCATATTTTGAACCTAGAAATGATTTTTGTAAAAAATAATGAGCATCGTATCATGTACCTGTAGTTCATATCTGACCCACTTCCTACCGATTCCGCATGAATTTGTCTTTTTCACCAGAGGTGGACGGAAAGGTTTCAGATCCCCCCGTTGGTACATTGTCCATATAAAGTGGTCTAGTATTTTTGTAAAATATGGTGGTGGATTTTTGAATTAGCCATTTGGTGGTTGCTTCACAAAACCGTCCGTTTTTTATGCTCGAAACATGGAAAATGCCTTTTTGGTGCGATAAAAAGGAAAACTTCCTATTGCAACATTGTTTGCCATGCCATGATGCACATTTCTGCACAATATGGCCATATTATCACAAACCATGCCTTGATTCTAGCCATAACATTGGTCATTTGACGCGAAAGCCAAGAAACCTCGAATGAGATAGGTCATTTTGTGAAGGTTTTTTTGAGACATAATCAATATACCAAGTTTGAGATTTTTCCTTCTAACTATGTCACATAATATAACACCACGCGAAGGTTTCGCACTGTTTCGATCTTTTTTTATCCCCGTTTTAAACTATCGTCAAACTTTGTCGAACAACGGGCATGAAGATTCTTAGCTCGGGGCCAAGCCTCGCTCAACTTGCATTGGATTTATGATAAAATAGCATATTGTGAACCTAAAAATGATTTTTGTAACAAATCATGAGCATCGTATCATGTACCTGTAGTTCATATCTGACCCACTTCCTACCGATTCGGCAGGAATTTGTCTTTTTTACCAGAGATGGACAAAAAGGTTTCAGATCCCTCCGTTTGTACATTGTCCATATAAGGTGGTCTATTATTTTTGTAAAATGTGGTGGTGATTTTTTGAATTAGCCATTTGGTGGTTGCTTCACAAAACCGTCTGTTTTTTATGCTCGAAAAATGGAAAATGCCTTTTTGGTGCGATAAAAAGGAAAACTTCCTCTTGCAACATTATTTGTCATGCCATGATGCACATGTATGCACAATATGTCCATATTATCATAAACTATGCCTTGATTCTAGCCATAACATTGGTCATTTGACGCAAAAGCCAAGAAACCTCGAATGAGATAGGTCATTTTGTGAAGGTTTTTTTGAGACATAATCAATATACCAAGTTTGAGATTTTTCCTTCTAACTATGTCACATAATATAACACCACGCTAAGGTTTGGCACTGTTTCGATCTTTTTTTATTTTTTTATCCCCGTTTTAAACTATCGTCAAATTTGTCGAACAACGGGCATGAAGATTCTTAGCTCGGGGCCAAGCCTCGCTCAACTTGCATTGGATTTTTGATAAAATAGCATATTTTGAACCTAAAAATGATTTTTGTAAAAAATCATGAGCATCGTATCATGTACCTGTAGTTCATATCTGACCCACTTCCTGCCGATTCGGCATGAATTTGTCTTTTTCACCAGAGGTGGACGGAAAGGTTTCAGATCCCCCGTTGGTACATTGTCCATACAAGGTGGTCTAGTATTTTTGTAAAATATGGTGGTGGTTTTTTGAATTAGCCATTTGGTGGTTGCTTCACAAAACCGTCCGTTTTTTTATGCTCGGAAAATTGAAAATGCCTTTTTGGTGCGATAAAAAGGAAAACTTCCTCTTGCAACATTGTTTGCCATGCCATGATGCACATGTATGCACAATATGACCATATTATCACAAACCATGCCTTGATTCTAGCCATAACATTGGTTATTTGACGCGAAAGCCAAGAAACCTCGAATGAGATAGGTCATTTTGTGAAGGTTTTTTTGAGACATAATCAATATACCAAGTTTGAGATTTTTCCTTCTAACTATGTCACATAATATAACACCACGCGAAGGTTTCGCACTGTTTCGATCTTTTTTTATTTTTTATCCCCGTTTTAAACTATCGTCAAACTTTGTCGAACAACGGGCATGAAGATTCTTAGCTCGGGGCCAAGCCTCGCTCAACTTGCATTGGATTTTTTATAAAATAGCATATTGTGAACCTAAAAATAATTTTTGAAAAAAATCATGAGCATCGTATCATGTACCTGTAGTTCATATCTGACCCACTTCCTGCCGATTCGGCAGAAATTTGTCTTTTTCACCAGAGGTGGACGGAAAGGTTTCAGATCCCCCCGTTGGTACATTGTCCATATAAGGTGGTCTAGTATTTTTGTAAAATGTGGTGGTGATTTTTTGAATTAGCCGTTTGGTGGTTTCTTCACAAAACCGTCTGGTTTTTATGCTCGGAAAATGGAAAATGCCTTTTTGGTGCGATAAAAAGGAAAACTTCCTCTTGCAACATTGTTTTCCATGCCATGATGCACATGTATGCATAATATTGCCATATTATCATAAACTATGCCTTGATTCTAGCCATAACATTGGTCATTTAACGCGAAAGCCAAGAAACCTCAAATGAGATAGGTCATTTTGTGAAGGTTTTTTTGAGACATAATCAATATATAAAGTTTGAGATTTTTCCTTCTAATATGTCACATAATATAACACCACGCGAAGGTTTCGCACTGGTTCGATCTTTTTTTATTTTTTTATCCCCGTTTTAATCTATCGTCAAACTTTGTCGAACAACGGGCATGAAGATTCTTAGCACGGGGCCAAGCCTCGCTCAACTTGCATTGGATTTTTTATAAAATAGCATATTGTGAACCTAAAAATAATTTTTGAAAAAAATCATGAGCATCGTATCATGTACCTGTAGTTCATATCTGACCCACTTCCTGCCGATTCGGCAGAAATTTGTCTTTTTCACCAGAGGTGGACGGAAAGGTTTCAGATCCCCCCGTTGGTACATTGTCCATATTAGGTGGTCTAGTATTTTTGTAAAATGTGGTGGTGGTTTTTTGAATTAGCCGTTTGGTGGTTGCTTCACAAAACCGTCCGTTTTTATGCTCGGAAAATAGAAAATACCTTTTTGGTGCGATAAAAAGGAAAACTTCCTCTTGCAACATTGTTTGCCATGCCATGATGCACATGTATGCACAATATGGCCATATTATCACAAACCATGCCTTGATTCTAGCCATAACATTGGTCATTTGACACGAAATCCAAGAAACCACGAATGAGATAGGTCATTTTGTGAAGGTTTTTTGAGACATAATCAATAAACCAAGTTTGAGATTTTTCCATCTAACTATATCACATAATATAACACCACGCGAAGGTTTCGCACTGTTTTGATCTTTTTTTTTATTTTTTTATCCCCATTTTAAACTATCGTCAAACTTTGTCGAACAACGGCCATGAAGATTCTTAGCTCGGGGCCAAGCCTCTCTCAACTTGCATTGGATTTTTGATAAAATAGCATATTTTGAACCTAAAAATGATTTTTGTAAAAAATCATGAGCATCGTATCATGTACCTGTTGTTCATATCTGACCCACTTCCTACCGATTCGGCATGAATTTGTCTTTTTCACCAGAGGTGGACGGAAAGGTTTCAGATTCCCCCGTTGGTACATTGTCCATATAAAGTGTTCTAGTATTTTTGTAAAATGTGCTGGTGGTTTTTTGAATTAGCCATTTGGTGGTTGCTTCACAAAACCGTCCGTTTTTATGCTCGGAAAATGGAAAATGCCTTTTTGGTGCGATAAAAAGGAAAACTTCCTCTTGCAACATTGTATGCCATGCCATGATGCACATATATGCACAATATGGCCATGTTATCACAAACTATGCCTTGATTCTAGCCATAACATTGGTCATTTGACGCGAAAGCCAAGAAACCTCGAATGAGATAGGTCATTTTGTGAAGGTTTTTTTAAGACATAATCAATATATCAAGTTTGAGATTTTTCCTTCTAACTATGTCACATAATATAACACCACGCGAAGGTTTCGCACTGTTTTGATCTTTTTTATTTTTTTATCCCCGTTTTAAACTATCGTCAAATTTGTCGAACAACGGGCATGAAGATTCTTAGCTCGGGGCCAAGCCTCGCTCAACTTGCATTGGATTTTTGATAAAATAGCATATTTTGAACCTAAAAATGATTTTTGTAAAAAATCATGAGCATCGTATCATGTACCTGTAGTTCATATCTGACCCACTTTCTACCGATTCAGCATGAATTTGTCTTTTTCAGCAGAGGTGGACGGAAAGGTTTCAGATCCCCCCGTTGGTACATTGTCCATATAAAGTGGTCTAGTATTTTTGTAAAATGTGGTGGTGGATTTTTGAATTAGCCATTTGGTGGTTGCTTCACAAAACCGTCCGTTTTTTATGCTCGGAAAATGGAAAATGACTTTTTGGTGCGATAAAAAGGAAAACTTCCTATTGCAACATTGTTTTCCATGCCATGATGCACATGTCTGCACAATATGACCATATTATCACAAACCATGCCTTGATTCTAGCCATAACATTGGTCATTTGACGCGAAAGCCAAGAAACCTCGAATGAGATAGGTCATTTTGTGAAGGTTTTTTTGAGACATAATCAATATACCAAGTTTGAGATTTTTCCTTCTAACTATGTCACATAATATAACACCACGCGAAGGTTTCGCACTGTTTCGATCTTTTTTTATCCCCGTTTTAAACTATCGTCAAACTTTGTCGAACAACGGGCATGAAGATTCTTAGCTCGGGGCCAAGCCTCGCTCAACTTGCATTGGATTTATGATAAAATAGCATATTGTGAACCTAAAAATGATTTTTGTAACAAATCATGAGCATCGTATCATGTACCTGTAGTTCATATCTGACCCACTTCATGCCGATTCGGCAGGAATTTGTCTTTTTTACCAGAGATGGACAGAAAGGTTTCAGATCCCTCCATTTGTACATTGTCCATATAAGGTGGTCTATTATTTTTGTAAAATGTGGTGGTGATTTTTTGAATTAGCCATTTGGTGGTTGCTTCACAAAACCGTCTATTTTTTATGCTCGAAAAATGGAAAATGCCTTTTTGGTGCGATAAAAAGGAAAACTTCCTCTTGCAACATTATTTGTCATGCCATGATGCACATGTATGCACAATATGTCGATATTATCATAAACTATGCCTTGATTCTAGCCATAACATTGGTCATTTGACGCGAAAGCCAAGAAACCTCGAATGAGATAGGTCATTTTGTGAAGGTTTTTTTGAGACATAATCAATATACCAAGTTTGAGATTTTTCTTTCTAACTATATCACATAATATAACACCACGCTAAGGTTTGGCACTGTTTCGATCTTTTTTTATTTTTTTATCCCCGTTTTAAACTATCGTCAAATTTGTCGAACAACGGGCATGAAGATTCTTAGCTCGGGGCCAAGCCTCGCTCAACTTGCATTGGATTTTTGATAAAATAGCATATTTTGAACCTAAAAATTATTTTTGTAAAAAATCATGAGCATCGTATCATGTACCTGTAGTTCATATCTGACCCACTTCCTACCGATTCGGCGGGAATTTGTCTCTTTCACCAGAGGTGGACGGAAAGGTTTCAGATCCCCCCGTTGGTACATTGTCCATATAAGGTGGTCTAGTATTTTTGTAAAATGTGGTGGTGGTTTTTTGAATTAGCCATTTGGTGGTTGCTTCACAAAACCGTCCGTTTTTCATGCTCGGAAAATGGAAAATGCCTTTTTGGTGCGATAAAAAGGAAAACTTCCTCTTGCAACATTGTTTGCCATGCCATGATGCACATGTATGCACAATATGGCCATATTATCACAAACTATGCCTTGATTCTAGCCATAACATTGGTCATTTGACGCGAAAGCCAAGAAACCTCGAATGAGATAGGTCATTTTGTGAAGGTTTTTTAAGACATAATCAATATACCAAGTTTGAGATTTTCCTTCTAACTATGTCACATAATATAACACCACGCGAAGGTTTCACACTGTTTTGATCTTTTTTATTTTTTATTCCCGTTTTAAACTATCGTCAAACTTTGTCGAACAACGGGCATGAAGATTCTTAGCTCGGGGCCAAGCCTTGCTCAACTTGTATTGGATTTTTGATAAAATAGCATATTTTGAACCTAAAAATGATTTTCGTAAAAAATCATGAGCATCGTATCATGTACCTGTAGTTCATATCTGACCCACTTCCTACCGATTCGGCATGAATTTGTATTTTTCACCAGAGGTGGACGGAAAGGTTTCAGATCCCCCCGTTGGTACATTGTCCATATAAGGTGGTCTAGTATTTTTGTAAAATGTGGTGGTGGTTTTTTGAATTAGCCATTTGGTGGTTGCTTCACAAAACCGTCCGTTTTTTATGCTCGGAAAATGGAAAATGCCTTTTTGGTGCGATAAAAAGGAAAACTTTCTCTTGCAACATTGTTTGCCATGCCATGATGCACATGTATGCACAATATGGCCATATTATCACAAACTATGCCTTGATTCTAGCCATAACATTGGTCATTTGACGCGAAAGCCAAGAAACCTCGAATGAGATAGGTCATTTTTTGAAGGTTTTTTTGAGACATAATCAATATACCAAGTTTGAGATTTTTCCTTCTAACTATGTCACATAATATAACACCACGCGAAGGTTTCCCACCGTTTCGATCTTTTTTTATTTTTTTCCCCGTTTTAAACTATCGTCAAACTTTGTCGAACAGCGGGCATGAAGATTATTAGCTCGGGGCCAAGCCTCACTCAACTTTCATTGGATTTTTGATAAAATAACGTATTTTGAACCTAAAAATGATTTTTGTAAAAAAAATTGTGCATCGTATCATGTACCTGTAGTTCATATCTGACCCACTTCCTACCGATTCAGCATGAAATTGTCTTTTTCACCAGAGGTGGACGGAAAGGTTTCAGATTCCCCCGTTGGTACATTGTCCATATAAAGTGGTCTAGTATTTTTGTAAAATGTGCTGGTGGTTTTTTGAATTAGCCATTTGGTGGTTGCTTCACAAAACCGTCCGTTTTTATGCTCGGAAAATGGAAAATGCCTTTTTGGTGCGATAAAAAGGAAAACTTCCTCTTGCAACATTGTATGCCATGCCATGATGCACATGTATGCACAATATGGCCATATTATCACAAACTATGCCTTGATTCTAGCCATAACATTGGTCATTTGACGCGAAAGCCAAGAAACCTCGAATGAGATAGGTCATTTTGTGAAGGTTTTTTTAAAAGATAATCAATATACCAAGTTTGAGATTTTTCCTTCTAACTATGTCACATAATATAACACCACGCGAAGGTTTCGCACTGTTTTGATCTTTTTTATTTTTTTATCCCCGTTTTAAACTATCGTCAAATTTGTCGAACAACGGGCATGAAGATTCTTAGCTCAGGGCCAAGCCGCGCTCAACTTGCATTGGATTTTTGATAAAATAGCATATTTTGAACCTAAAAATGATTTTTGTAAAAAATCATGAGCATCGTATCATGTACCTGTAGTTCATATCTGACCCACTTTCTACCGATTCAGCATGAATTTGTCTTTTTCAGCAGAGGTGGACGGAAAGGTTTCAGATCCCCCCGTTGGTACATTGTCCATATAAAGTGGTCTAGTATTTTTGTAAAATGTGGTGGTGGATTTTTGAATTAGCCATTTGGTGGTTGCTTCACAAAACCGTCCGTTTTTTATGCTCGGAAAATGGAAAATGACTTTTTGGTGCGATAAAAAGGAAAACTTCCTATTGCAACATTGTTTGCCATGCCATGATGCACATGTCTGCACAATATGACCATATTATCACAAACCATGCCTTGATTCTAGCCATAACATTGGTCATTTGACGCGAAAGCCAAGAAACCTCGAATGAGATAGGTCATTTTGTGAAGGTTTTTTTGAGACATAATCAATATACCAAGTTTGAGATTTTTCCTTCTAACTATGTCACATAATATAACACCACGCGAAGGTTTCGCACTGTTTCGATCTTTTTTTATCCCCGTTTTAAACTATCGTCAAACTTTATCGAACAACGGGCATGAAGATTCTTAGCTCGGGGCCAAGCCTCGCTCAACTTGCATTAGATTTATGATAAAATAGCATATTGTGAACCTAAAAATGATTTTTGTAACAAATCATGAGCATCGTATCATGTACCTGTAGTTTATATCTGACCCACTTCCTGCCGATTTGGCAGGAATTTGTCTTTTTTACCAGAGATGGACAGAAAGGTTTCAGATCCCTCCATTTGTACATTGTCCATATAAGGTGGTCTATTATTTTTGTAAAATGTGGTGGTGATTTTTTGAATTAGCCATTTGGTGGTTGCTTCACAAAACCGTCTATTTTTTATGCTCGAAAAATGGAAAATGCCTTTTTGGTGCGATAAAAAGGAAAACTTCCTCTTGCAACATTATTTGTCATGCCATGATGCACATGTATGCACAATATGTCCATATTATCATAAACTATGCCTTGATTCTAGCCATAACATTGGTCATTTGACGCGAAAGCCAAGAAACCTCGAATGAGATAGGTCATTTTGTGAAGGTTTTTTTGAGACATAATCAATATACCAAGTTTGAGATTTTTCCTTTTAACTATGTCACATAATATAACACCACGCTAAGGTTTGGCACTGTTTCGATCTTTTTTTATTTTTTTATCCCCGTTTTAAACTATCGTCAAATTTGTCGAACAATGGGCATGAAGATTCTTAGCTCGGGGCCAAGCCTCGCTCAACTTGCATTGGATTTTTGATAAAATAGCATATTTTGAACCTAAAAATGATTTTTGTAAAAAATCATGAGCATCGTATCATGTACCTGTAGTTCATATCTGACCCACTTCCTACCGATTCGGCAGGAATTTGTCTCTTTCACCAGAGGTGGACGGAAAGGTTTCAGATCCCCCCGTTGGTACATTGTCCATATAAGGTGGTCTAGTATTTTTGTAAAATGTGGTGGTGGTTTTTTGAATTAGCCATTTGGTGGTTACTTCACAAAACCGTCCGTTTTTCATGCTCGGAAAATGGAAAATGCCTTTTTGGTGCGATAAAAAGGAAAACTTCCTCTTGCAACATTGTTTGCCATGCCATGATGCACATGTATGCACAATATGGACATATTATCACAAACTATGCCTTGATTCTAGCCATAACATTGGTCATTTGACGCGAAAGCCAAGAAACCTCGAATGAGATAGGTCATTTTGTGAAGGTTTTTTGAGACATAATCAATATACCAAGTTTGAGATTTTCCTTCTAACTATGTCACATAATATAACACCACGCGAAGGTTTCACACTGTTTTGATCTTTTTTATTTTTTATTCCCGTTTTAAACTATCGTCAAACTTTGTCGAACAACGGGCATGAAGATTCTTAGCTCGGGGCCAAGCCTTGCTCAACTTGTATTGGATTTTTGATAAAATAGCATATTTTGAACCTAAAAATGATTTTCGTAAAAAATCATGAGCATCGTATCATGTACCTGTAGTTCATATCTGACCCACTTCCTACCGATTCGGCATGAATTTGTATTTTTCACCAGAGGTGGACGGAAAGGTTTCAGATCCCCCCGTTGGTACATTGTCCATATAAGGTGGTCTAGTATTTTTGTAAAATGTGGTGGTGGTTTTTGAATTAGCCATTTGGTGGTTGCTTCACAAAACCGTCCGTTTTTTATGCTCGGAAAATGGAAAATGCCTTTTTGGTGCGATAAAAAGGAAAACTTCCTCTTGCAACATTGTTTGCCATGCCATGATGCACATGTATGCACAATATGGCCATATTATCACAAACTATGCCTTGATTCTAGCCATAACATTGGTCATTTGACACGAAAGCCAAGAAACCTCGAATGAGATAGGTCATTTTTTGAAGGTTTTTTTGAGACATAATCAATATACCAAGTTTGAGATTTTTCCTTCTAACTATGTCACATAATATAACACCATGCTAAGGTTTCCCACCGTTTCGATCTTTTTTTATTTTTTTCCCCGTTTTAAACTATCGTCAAACTTTGTCGAACAACGGGCATGAATATTCTTAGCTCGGGGCCAAGCCTCACTCAACTTTCATTGGATTTTTGATAAAATAACGTATTTTGAACCTAAAAATGATTTTTGTAAAAAAAATTGTGCATCGTATCATGTACCTGTAGTTCATATCTGACCCACTTCCTACCGATTCAGCATGAAATTGTCTTTTTCACCAGAGGTGGACGGAAAGGTTTCAGATCCCCCCGTTGGTACATTGTCCATATAAGGTGGTCTAGTATTTTTGTAAAATGTGGTGGTGGTTTTTTGAATTAGCCATTTGGTGGCTGCTTCACAAAACTGTCCGTTTTTTATGCTCGGAAAATGGAAAATGCCTTTTTGGTGCGATAAAAAGGAAAACTTCCTCTTACAACATTGTTTTTTATGTCATGATGCACATGTATGCACAATATGGCCATATTATCACAAACTATGCCTTGATTCTAGCCATAACATTGGTCATTTGACGCGAAAGCCAAGAAATCTCGAATGAGATAGGTCATTTTGTGAAGGTTTTTTTGAGACATAATCAATATACCAAGTTTGAGATTTTTTCTTCTAACTATGTCACATAATATAAAACCACGCGAAGGTTTCGCACTGTTTCGATCTTTTTTTATTTTTTTATCCCTGTTTTAAACTATCGTCAAACTTTGTCGAACAACGGGCATGAAGATTCTTAGCTCGGGGCCAAGCCTCGCTCAACTTGCATTAGATTTATGATAAAATAGCATATTGTGAACCTAAAAATGATTTTTGTAAAAAATCATGAGCATCGTATCATGTACCTGTAGTTCATATCTGACCCACTTCCTGCCGATTCGGCAGGAATTTGTCTTTTTCACCAGAGGTGGACAGAAAGGTTTCAGATCCCTCCGTTTGTACATTGTCCATATAAGGTGGTCTATTATTTTTGTAAAATGTGGTGGTGATTTTTTGAATTAGCCATTTGGTGGTTGCTTCACAAAACCGTCTGTTTTTTATGCTCGGAAAATGGAAAATGCCTTTTTGGTGCGATAAAAAGGAAAACTTCCTCTTGCAACATTATTTGCCATGCCATGATGGACATGTATGCACAATATGTCCATATTATCATAAACTATGCCTTGATTCTAGCCATAACATTGGTCATTTGACGCGAAAGCCAAGAAACCTCGAATGAGGTAGGTCATTTTGTGAAGGTTTTTTTGAGACATAATCAATATACCAAGTTTGAGATTTTTCCTTCTAACTATGTCACATAATATAACACCACACGAAGGTTTCACACTGTTTTGATCTTTTTTTATTTTTTTTATCTCGGTTTTAAACTATCGTCAAATTTGTCGAACAACGGGCATGAAGATTCTTAGCTCGGGGCCAAGCCTCGCTCAACTTGCATTGGATTTTTGATAAAATAGCATATTTGAACCTAAAAATGATTTTTGTAAAAAATCATGAGCATCGTATCATGTACCTGTAGTTCATATCTGACCCACTTCCTACCGATTCGGCAGGAATTTATCTTTTTCACCAGAGGTGGACGGAAAGGTTTCAGATCCCCCCGTTGGTACATTGTCCATATAAGGTGGTCTAGTATTTTTGTAAAATATGGTGGTGGTTTTTTGAATTAGCCATTTGGTGGTTGCTTCACAAAACCGTCCGTTTTTATGCTCGGAAAATGGAAAATGCTTTTTTTGTGCGATAAAAAGGAAAACTTCCTCTTGTAACATTGTTTGCCATGCCATGATGCACATGTATGCACAATATGGCCATATTATCACAAACTATGCCTTGATTCTAGCCATAACATTGGTCATTTGACGCGAAAGCCAAGAAACATCGAATGAGATAGGTCATTTTGTGAAGGTTTTTTGAGACATAATCAATATACCAAGTTTGAGATTTTTCCTTCTAACTATGTCACATAATATAACATCACGCGAAGGTTTCACACTGCTTTGGTAAGAAGCCAGACGGGACCTTGATACTGCTCAGACATTCAAAAAAGATTTGCTTCTCTGCTTTGGGAAGAGCGTAGCTGGCAGGAGTTAAGTGGCATCGTTTACCCTTCTCGTTCTCAGGATGCATAGGCTCTTCAGGGTCTTTCAGACGTTGCTGGTCCTGCCGTGCTTCCGGTGTATCTTTTGTCTTCCCATATACTCCTAGGAAGCCTAGCAGGTTCACGCAAACATTCTTCGTCACGTGCATCACGTCGATTGAAGAGCGGACCTCTAAGACTTTACAATAGGGTTGGTCCCAAAATATAGATTGCTTCTTCCACATGGGCACGTGTCCGGCATCGTCATTCGGAACAGATAGACTGCCAGGACCTTTTCCAAAGATTACTTCTAGGTCCTTGACCATACCAAATACCTCCTCACCGATACGGAGGACAGGCTTCCTCCGGGATTCTGCCAGACGTTTGAAAACCTTGCCTTTCTTTCTTACTGGATGCAGGTTCGGAAGAAATCGGCGATACCCTAGGTACACAACCTTCTTACATTTATCCAAATATACACTTTCAGTCTCATCTAAACAGTGTGTTCATGCATTGTATCCCTTGTTTGTCTGCCCTGAAATATTACTAAGAGCAGGCCAATCATTGATGGTTACGAAAAGCAATGCTCGTAGGTCAAATGGCTCCCCTTTGTGCTCATCCCACATACGTACACCTGGTTTGGCCAATAGCTGTAAAAGTTCTTCAACTAATGACCTTAGGTACACATCAATGTCGTTGCCGGGTTGCCTCGGGCCTTGGATGAGCACTGGCATCATAATGAACTTCCTCTTCATACACAACCAAGGAGGAAGGTTATAGATACATAGAGTCACAGGCCAGGTGCTGTGACTGCAGCTCTGCTCACCAAAAGGATTCATGCCGTCTGTACTTAGACCAAACCTTAAGTTCCTTACGTCACGTGCGAAGTCCGGGTACTCTCACTTGACTTTTCTCCACTGTGACCCATCAGCGGGGTGTCTCAACATCGCGTCTTTATTACGGTCTTCCATGTGCCATCGCAACAACTTGGCATGCTCTTTATTTCTGAAGAGACGTTTTAACCGTGGTATTATAGGAGCATACCACATAACCTTGGCAGGAACCTTCTTCCTAGGGGCCTCGCCCTCAACATCGCCAGGATCATCTCGTCTGATCTTATACCGCAGTGCAGTGCATACCGGGCATGCATCCAAATTCTCGTACTTCTAACCGTGGTAGAGGATGCAGTCATTAATGCAGGCATGTATTTTATGCACGTCTAATCCTAGAGGGCAGACAACCTTATTTTCTTGGTATGTACTGTCGGGCAACTCATTATTTCTTGGAAGAAGATTCTTCATTTTTACCAACAACTTTGAAAATGCGCTGTCAGTCACACCGTTCTCTGCCTTCCATTGCAGCAAATCCAGTGTGGTACCTACTAGCTTTTTGTAGCCATCTTCGCAAGTTGGATACAATAATGTTTTGTGATCCTTTAACATCTGCTCCAGCTTCTCCTTCTCCTTTTCAGTTTCACATTCTTCCTTTGCATCAGTAATGGCCCGACCAAGATCGTCATTAGCGGGCCCATCTGCTGCCTCTTGATCTTCATTATCTACCCCCGTTGCAGTATCATCATATTCAGGATACATAATATGATAGTTGCCATCATCCTCTTCTTCTTTGTTGTCTTCCATCACAACCCTTTTTTCTCCGTGCTTGGTCCAACAATTATAGCTGGGCATGAAACCGGATCGAAGCAGATGGGCGTGAATGGTTCTGGTATTTGAGTAGTCTTTCTTGTTCTGACAGTGAACACACGGACATCACATAAAACTATTGTGACCACGGTTTGCATTAGCCACAACGATGAAATTTTGGAGGCCCGTAATGTACTCGGAAGTGCGGCGGTCACCGTACATCCATTGCCGATTCATCTGCATTAATATATAGTATATATCAAAAATTAATAGGAAGATGACCATTTATATATATAGTACATCAATGACACATGAAAGGATAGTTGCCGACCTCGACCGAGAAGGAAAGAGCAACGAGAAAACTTATTTTGAGCTCTCGGGCATTTCACCGAACACCTCTTGTGCATATGAAAAAAACACAAACTAGCACACTTCACACCCTCTTGCTAGGCTCCAAAATGAGATAGTGAAAAAATGGAAGAGTGGGGTGTGGGCTGCGGTGTCTTATATAGCCCCCCCCCCCTTAACACCGGTTCAATCCACGAACCGGTGTTAAAGGGGGGCTCCTTTTTACTGCACGGGCCACGCTGGTACGCCCCCCCCCCTTTAACACCGGTTCGTAGAAGAACCGGTGTTAAAGCCCATTTTCAGGATCAACAAAAGGCCTCGTTTCCACTAGTGAGCTAATCTATCGTGTTGCCGTATTCTCCCTTGTTGTTTTGTCCCCCGGCCATATTTTTGTGTGCGTTCCCCTGGACTTTCCTAAGATGGAGTTGGCCGTTTACATGTCTTCGTATTTTGGTCCTAGGCTGCTCCAGCCTCGAGCGAGTTGGTTAGCTTGGGTTTCTAATCATACATCTGACCCACAAATAAACAATATGCCTTCAATATAATCAACAACAACTCAATATGTTTAATTTTCCAAATAATAGCATGATGTCCACGGTCTTATTGAGATAAAAAAAAGGTAAGATTGTGGGGAGAACCATGTACAACTTGGAATGTCACAATTGCAATCAATTTGTAAGTAGCTAAATGTTAGTTGCAACTCATGTGTAACTGGCAAAAATCCCAGTTACAACTTAAGTGCAATTAGTAAAATCTCAGTTGCAACCTATATGTAACTGAGATTTCACCAGATATGTAACTTAGAAAGTCGCTGTTACAACCCTCTCAAAATTAGGATAGCTTAGTTGTAACTCACGTATAACTCTGGAACCTCGGTCGCAAGTCGCAACCCACCTCATTAAAATGGAATATATCAGTTGTAACCCATGTGTAACTAGAAACCTCGGTCGCAACACATGTGCTAGAACCTGTGTGTAACTAAAAACGTTGAAAAAAATCTCGGTTGAGAGGCGGAAAGTAGCACCGGTCTAGCGACCGTATGCGCTGTGTATCATTCGAGTTACGTGAATCAATGCAACAGTAGCCAGCCAGTCATTAGTCCACGCTAAGCACACACAAAAGCTGTTAGAAATAATGGGGCTAATCCATTTAGGCCCATGAGTATTTCAGATTTTCCCTAAATCTCAAAGCCCAAATTTGTGGCAGCCCATATGTGTTTGGGCCCATGTTTGTGGCAGCTCACATGGGAGTGGAGTGGGAGCTAAAATTTAGTCCCACATGGAAAGTTGGAGGAGAGTTGCACCACCTTATAAGGTGGAGTGTTGCACCACTTTGTAAGTGAGTGGGAATAAGAGAGATACACACGCGCACTCCTCCTCCGACGCCGCCGCTCGCACGCACGCACGCACGCTCGCACGCACGCACGCACGCTCGCCTCGTCTCGTGGATTCGGTTTGTGGATCAGCCGATCATGTGCAGAGCCGATGCGGATCGTGGATTGAGTCTACGTTAGGGTTTCCTGAGCCGTTCTATATAAAGTCCTGCGCGGCTACCGTCACAACAACCGAAAACCAATCTAGGGTTTTGCCATCCTCTCTACTTGCGCCGTCGCCGTAGTCTACTCCATCCCGCTTGCCGGCGTGCACCGGCGGACGGGAGAGCAGGTCTCCGGAACCACTCGCCTTTGCGATCCTGTACGGGAGAGGGCGAATAAGGTTTTTGGGAAGCGCTCTGCGCGACTGCTCGAGTTCTTCATCACGGGTCGTCTTCCATCCAAGTCAGGCGGTGCTGCCTACCGCCGTCTTCGTCGCCATCTGCTGCGATCACTCTTCCCCAAAGTTTCTACTACGACAACCGAACGGTACGTGCTACGTGATCCTGTTTGGTTATTTATCATGTTCTGCGAGTACATGTTAGGCTGCTGTTTGTTTCCGATCATCCTGTTGTTTAGTACATCTAGTATGTTCGAGTTACATGAGCTAGTAGCTGGTTTTGTCATGATTTATGTTCTGGAATTAATCGTGAAAATTATGCCTAATAATCCAACAATCCAAAAAACCTTATTGTAGGCAATTTCCTGAATTAACAATGGCTGGTTTTACCGATGCACTGAGGCCGGATAAGTTTACCGGTGTGCACTTTAAGAGGTGGCAGTACAAGGCTGAGCTTTGGCTGACCACGATGAAAGTGTTCCACATCAGTAAAGGCAAACCTGAGGGAACTATATCTGACGATGATCAGAAGAAGTTCGAGGATGCTAATACTGTCTTTGTGGGATGTATTCTGAGCATTCTTGCTGACCGTCTGTGTGATGTGTTTATGCACATAAAAGACGGAAAGGAGCTCTGGGATGCATTGGATGCCAAGTTTGGTGCTGCAGATGCTGGCAGTGAACTGTATATCATGGAGAGCTTTCATGATTTTAAGATGACCAAGGACCTTCCTGTGGTTCAACAAGCTCATGAGATACAGTGCATTGCCAAGGAGCTCGAACTCCTTAAGTGTACCTTACCCGACAAGTTTGTGGCGGGATGCATTATAGCTAAGTTGCCCCCTTCATGGAGGAACTTTGCCACAACTCTCAAACACAAGAGACAGGAGATATCAGTTGAAAATCTGATAGCGTCCCTTGATGTTGAGGAGAAGGCTCGGGCTAAGGACATTACTGAGAAAGGAGAGGGTCTTGCTACTGCTAACTTTGTGCAGAAAGGCAAATCCGTAGGCAAGAACAAAGGGAACTTCAAACCCTCCTTTAACAAGCCTGTAAAGACTACAACCTTCAAGAAGAAGAAGACGAACAGAGACAAGAGTGAACTGTCTTGTTTCACTTGTGGAGAGCTCGGACATTTTTCCAAGGACTGTCCAGAATGGGCAGACCGCAGAGGGAAAAAGGCCAAGACTGTCAACGTCGTGACCGCTAGCAATACTGATGGGTATGGTAATTTATTTACTGTTCTTTCAGTACTTCAATCACCTTGTTGGTGGCTTGATACGGGTGCTAATGTTCACGTGTGTGCTGACATCTCTATGTTCACTTCTTATCAGGTCGCTCGGGATTCATCCGTCCTAATGGGGAATGGATCACATGCTTCTGTTCGTGGTGTTGGCACGGTGGATCTGAAGTTTACTTCCGGAAAGATCGTGCAGCTGAGGAACGTGCAGCATGTCCCTACTATGAACAAGAATCTCGTTAGTGGCTCCCTTCTTTGCAGAGATGGGTTTAAGGTTGTCTTAGAGTCTAATAAAGTCGTTGTTTCGAAACATGGACAATTTATTGGTAAAGGTTATGAGTTCGGAGGCTTGTTCCGGTTTTCACTTTCAGAGTTTTGTAATAAATCCGTGAATCATATTTGTGGTGGTGTTAATGATGATACCAGTGTTTGGCATTCTCGTTTATGTCACATTAATTTTGGTTTGATGTCTCGGATGTCCAGCATGAGTTTAATTCCGAATTTCACTATTGCCAAAGGTTCTAAGTGCCATAGTTGTGTGCAATCAAAGCAACCTCGAAAGCCTCACAAGGCTGCCGAGGAGAGAAACTTGGCACCTCTAGAACTCATACATTCTGATCTATGTGAGATGAATGGTGTGTTGACAAAAGGTGAAAAGAGATATTTCATGACGTTGATAGATGATGCTACTAAATTCTGCTATGTTTACTTGTTGCAAACTAAAGATGAGGCTTTAGACTACTTTAAAATCTATAAGGCCGAGGTTGAAAATCAACTAGAGAGAAAGATCAAGCGTCTTAGGTCGGATCGTGGTGGTGAGTATTTTCCCAAAATATTTGATGAATTCTGTCAGGAACACGGAATTATTCATGAGAGGACGCCTCCCTACTCGCCCCAATCAAACGGGGCGAGAGGAAAAACCGCACGCTGACTGACTTGGTGAATTCCATGTTAGCCACTGCTGGTTTATCAAAGGCATGGTGGGGGGAGGCTTTGTTGACTTCATGTCATGTCCTGAATAGAGTTCCTAACAAGAATAAAGAAAAGACCCCTTATGAGGAGTGGGTTGGGAGAAAACCATCACTTTCGTATCTGCGTACTTGGGGGTGTTTGGCGAAGGTCAACATACCGATTCCCAAGAAACGCAAGCTCGGACCCAAGACAGTGGATTGTATCTTTCTAGGATATGCTCCACGGAGTGTAGGCTATAGATTTCTAGTGGTTAAATCTGAGGTACCTGATATGCATGTTGATACTATAATGGAATCTCGTGATGCAACATTCTTTGAGAATATTTTTCCTATGAAAGATATGCATAGCATTGGTAGGATTTCTTCTGAAATACTTCCTGAATCTAGTGCATCTATTGATAATTCTGAACAACCACATGAGAAATTTCTTGAGAAGGATGACGATGAACCTCTCACGAGGAGTAAGAGACAGAGGGTTGCAAAATCCTTTGGCAATGATTTCATCGTGTACCTTGTGGATGATACTCCCAGATCCATTACTGAGGCATATGCATCTCCTGATGCAGATGATTGGAAAGAAGCTGTCCAAAATGAGATGGACTCGATTCTTTCTAATGGAACTTGGGAATTATCAGAACGACCCTATGGTTGTAAACCTGTGGGATGTAAGTGGGTGTTCAAGAAGAAGATAAAGCCTGATGGTACTATTGAGAAGTACAAGGCACGGCTTGTAGCTAAGGGCTACACACAGAAAGAAGGCGAAGATTACTTCGACACCTATTCACCTGTCGCTAGACTGACCACCATTCGAGTACTACTATCCCTGGCTGCCTCTTATGGTCTTCTCGTTCATCAAATGGACGTGAAGACAGCTTTCCTTAATGGAGAGTTGGAAGAGGAGATCTATATGGATCAGCCGGATGGGTTTGTGGTAAAAGGTGAAGAGACAAAGGTGTGTAAGTTATTGAAATCTTTATATGGCCTGAAACAAGCACCTAAGCAATGGCATGAGAAGTTTGACAGAACTCTACTTTCTGCTGGCTTTGTCATTAATGAGGCTGATAGGTGTGTTTACTATCGCCATGGTGGGGGCGATAGCGTTATATTATGTTTGTATGTGGATGACATTCTGATCTTTGGTACAAACATGAAAGTGATAAATGAGGTCAAGTCTTTCCTATCAAAGAGTTTTGATATGAAAGATCTGGGAGAGGCTGATGTCATTCTGAACATCAAGCTTATTAAGAACGAGAATGGGATTACTTTAACGCAATCTCATTATGTTGAGAAGGTCTTGAGCCGGTTTGGCTTTAATGATGGCAAGACTTCTCCAACACCTTATGATCCCAGTTTGACATTACGAAAGAATAAGAAGGAACCAACAGATCAGCTAAAATATTCACAAGTTGTTGGTTCTCTCATGTACTTAGCAAGCGCTACAAGACCCGATATCTCTTTTGCTGTGAGCAAGTTGAGTAGGTTCATGTCTAACCCGGGTATTGATCATTGGCATGCACTTGAAAGGGTCATGCGCTATCTATGTGGTACAATGAGCTATGGGATTCACTATTCAGGGAATCCTGCTGTGCTTGAAGGATATAGTGATTCGAATTGGATCTCTGACGTTGATGAACTCTACGCCACGAGCGGGTATGTGTTTACCCTTGGAGGTGGCGCAGTGTCATGGAGGTCTCGTAGACAAACCATATTGACGAGGTCAACTATGGAAGCAGAACTTACTGCTTTAGACACAGCCACTGTTGAGTCAGAATGGCTGCGTGAGCTCTTGATGGACTTGCCTGTGGTTGAGAAACCTGTGCCGGCAATCCTTCTGAATTGTGACAACCAAACTGTTATTGTCAAAGTGAACAATTCTAAGGATAATGCGAAGTCATCAAGACACGTGAAAAGACGTTTGAAATCTGTCAGGAAATTGAGAAACTCCGGAGTAATAACTGTTACGTATATTCAAACAGACAAAAACCTGGCAGATCCCTTTACAAAGGGACTATCACGAAATGTGATAGAAAGTGCATCGAGGGAGATGGGGTTGAGACCCATGGATGTCACACCTTAGTGGTAACCCAACCTATGTGATCGGAGATCCCGTGAATTAGGACCTGGGAAGAACAAGCTAGTGGTTTGACTGAGGAGAGTATTTTGAAAACCCTCTCTATGTGAAGATGCATGACTCTCATAATCTGTAAGGCAGGTTGGCAACATGCCTTAATGTGTTTCTGTTGGCTTTAATTAGCAAAGATGCCGTCCTACAGGGCATTCTTGAAAGAACACACCTATATGAGCTCGACTGTAAACGTCGCGGTCTATGAGATCTGGGTGATCTCTAGTAAACTCATGAAGAGACCAGGGAGTATGACGCATATGCTCCAACCCGCGGGGTAGGCTACTGACAGCCAAGTACTAGTTATGATTTTGAGCGAAATCTATTGGCACCAAACTTGCAATTCAAGGTTCGTCCATTGTTCAAGTTGTTGATAGACGTAGTTCAAGATTCTAGGCGAAAGTTCAACTTAACAGTCTCTGCTGAAACACTGGTATATAAACAAGTAGCAAGGATTGGCAAATCTTCAAATGGGCATTTGAGATCTGGTGGGGGATTGTTAGAAATAATGGGGCTAATCCATTTAGGCCCATGAGTATTTCAGATTTTCCCTAAATCTCAAAGCCCAAATTTGTGGCAGCCCATATGTGTTTGGGCCCATGTTTGTGGCAGCTCACATGGGAGTGGAGTGGGAGCTAAAGTTTAGTCCCACATGGAAAGTTGGAGGAGAGTTGCACCACCTTATAAGGTGGAGTGTTGCACCACTTTGTAAGTGAGTGGGAATAAGAGAGATACACACGCGCACTCCTCCTCCGACGACGCCGCCGCTCGCACGCACGCACGCACGCTCGCCTCGTCTCGTCTCGTCACGACGCGCGCACGCCGCGGGTTGCGGGAATCTCGCCGAGCCGAGCTTTATTTTGCTGCTCAGGAAAATTGACAGACGTGTCAAACGGTTAGCACTTATTCGGGTCGCTCCCGGAAAGCCGATATGCATCAGCCGATCATGTGCAGAGCCGATTCGGTTTGTGGATCAGCCGATCATGTGCAGAGCCGATGCGGATCGTGGATTGAGTCTACGTTAGGGTTTCCTGAGCCGTTCTATATAAAGTCCTGCGCGGCTACCGTCACAACAACCGAAAACCAATCTAGGGTTTTGCCATCCTCTCTACTTGCGCCGTCGCCGTAGTCTACTCCATCCCGCTTGCCGGCGTGCACCGGCGGACGGGAGAGCAGGTCTCCGGAACCACTCGCCTTTGCGATCCTGTACGGGAGAGGGCGAATAAGGTTTTTGGGAAGCGCTCTGCGCGACTGCTCGAGTTCTTCATCACGGGTCGTCTTCCATCCAAGTCAGGCGGTGCTGCCTACCGCCGTCTTCGTCGCCATCTGCTGCGATCACTCTTCCCCAAAGTTTCTACTACGACAACCGAACGGTACGTGCTACGTGATCCTGTTTGGTTATTTATCATGTTCTGCGAGTACATGTTAGGCTGCTGTTTGTTTCCGATCATCCTGTTGTTTAGTACATCTAGTATGTTCGAGTTACATGAGCTAGTAGCTGGTTTTGTCATGATTTATGTTCTGGAATTAATCGTGGAAATTATGCCTAATAATCCAACAAAAGCTTATGAGTGTGATTACTTGTGCCTCATGTTCCCTGCCTCCCTTATCACTAGTCAACGCAACACTCCCGGGTCCCGAGACTCAAGCCTGCCTAGTTTTTCTCGTTCTCCCCGTCTCCTCCCAGAGTTCAGTTTTCATAAAACCTAATCTGAGACCCCAACGGTGGCAGGCGGCCATCAATCTGCTAGGCTGCTCCACCTGCATTTTAGGTATATCGTACCCCAAGGGCCAAGACACCAAGGTAATTTCCATCGCATGACATCTTCAACTAATCAACCTGGATGCTTACCAAGGCAACTCATGAATGGATGTTTGATTATAACTAGCAAGGCGGCCCTCGCATATGCGAGGGAATCATCTTTACCTTTTTGAAAATAACCCTCAAATCAATTCAGGGGTACTTCATGTTATAGTTTGACTTGCAATTTATTAATATTTTAACTTGCAATTTGCAAATGTGTTAAGCATATTTCTATTCGGATAGAATCTTGATCTATTTAATTATTTTTTTGCTTACTAAGATTGAAATTGTAAATATTTCAACTTTCTTACGCATGGAACATTTTAACTCTTTAACACACAAAGGTAAGGCATACACAGGTTCAACATCCCACCTTTTCTCTGTTCAAAAAAAAAATGCCACCTTTTCAATGTTCGCGGCGTGTGTCACCTTGATAATCCACCAAGTGCGGCGAGTAAGTGTAACCATGGAATAACTTCTTATATGCATTTTAGGAAGATACATTTTCCGAGTCACATCAATATGATCGTCTCTCTCATGGTACTGGCACAACCATATAGTTTACTCCACGGAGCCAACGATTTTTATATCATATTTGCATGCCTTATTTTAAAGGGGAAAGCTTGGAACTTGCACACGAATGCAATAATATAATTAGAATCTCTACAAATTGCAATGTAATCAGGATATAATTGCTCGACTATTCTTATACAACGTAATCGGGATATGATCGCTTTAAAATCTCATAAAAGATGTACCAACACTAATTACGGCAAGTAGAGCTCTCATATTGTATATAGATGATCATATGACCTTTTTCAAAAAAGTATATTGTCTCCCATAGATCGCCATAATTGAAGCGAAAATATAACAACTAATAAATGTTAGTATGTTCATAAGTTGATAAATGTAAATTAATGATGTATCTTCAAAATTACATAATATATATAATCAACTTGTAGAGATTATGATTATCAACTTATTGCATAAATGTGAAAAAAATTAAGCTTTCCCCCGTGAGAATAAGATCTGCACTCATGAGAGCAAGATTTTGGTAAATAAAATTTCCATATGATTGTAATATATATATTAATCACATACGGGTGACATAATAAATTTTAAACGTACCATGCTTTATGCCTATGTATTGCCATATCACGTTAGACATATTAATGTGTACCTCCAGACGTAATGCATTGACATAGATGATAGATTCTTATAACACTTCATTGCTAGAATAATGAGGTTTGTGGCTTCGATAATTATAAATGTTCATCATGTCGCACCACTTGCTTACTTTCTATTTGTGTCTATTTTCCCCTGCCAATGAACTCATTCGCATGTTGACACATCTTAGCCTGTTACATTGTTGTTGTTTATGAATCAATACACATTAAATTTCCTGGATTTGAAATTAGATTACGCTCCTCCTATTACACCTCGTATACCAAGGTTTAATGTTCTATGTGAATCTAAGCAATGATTTAGCTATTTAGAATTAATTTAGAGTTTTTGCGTAAATATTTTATTTTTTATTCCAAGGTATTTTTGAATATCACCTTACTATGTCTTCATTTGAGATTTATCATCATTTTTTCCTATTGACTGCTTCAAAACGGTTACCGTTTTTCTCAGAAAAAACTTGAAAGGACTATTACATGATTTTACTTGATGAGATTCATCAAATAGTATACAAAGTTCTCGTTGTGTTTAGCATCTAGAGCTAGTTCAATGGATATATGATTTACATAAGGATGTAAAATGAATAAGATTAGTTGCCAATATTTATTATAGTTGACCTTATAGATGAATTCAACCCATGCATGACATCCCGACCTGGCTTTTTTTGAATCATCGACTCCATCTACTGTTTAGAAAATAGATGGTACTCCCTCCGTTTCAAAATATAAGATGTTTTAGGTTTGTGAACAAAACGAATCTAGACTTCTTTTTAGTGTGTAGATTCATCCCAAAGTTGAGTGAACCTACATACTAAAACAAGTCTAGATTCATTTTCTTCACAAACCTAAAACATCTTATATTTTAAAACGGAGGGAGTACAAGACTTGTTGATTTGGCACATGCATGTCTTTTTTTCTTTCCGGAGATCAACTTCTAGTGGGTTTCCAATCTGTATTTGACACACGGACAGCAAAATGTTGCGATTAACTTGGAGTTGTTTTCCTTTTGAAAATTGACATGGACTGCTGTTTTTTTAAAACAGCACGGACTGCTACTATTTTTTTAGGTATGCACGGACTGCTTTCTTTTTTTAGATTCACAGACTGCTACTTGGTATAACGTGCGGCCCACAATAACAACGTGACAGATAGAATTGCACCATGTCATCAACAAAATACACTGTTACGGAATTACGTAACTATTATTAATTGGTTAAATCCTAGCCTTAGATTGTAGATCTAACTATCAGAAATAATTTAGATGATGTGGATTAACATGGTGCCTCGAAACACATCATTATATTGCTTTTAGTATATAATAGATAGTTCTTCATAATAGGTGCATCTTGAACTTTTTTTCTGGTTCCCAATGCATGAACTTTATTTTGTTTTCAGCTGGATTAAAGGGGTATATATAATAGATCTATGGTACCTTGAAAGCACTAAACTTTTATTTTGACACCTTGATGTTTTGAGTTTGTAATCGCTTGCTATATCACACACTCCAAGGCAAGGCCTGGGTCCATTTTCTGTCATGTTCAGCCATATAAGGGGAGAGATGAATATCTTACACATGTACGGGGGAGATCCAAGATATGCATATGAAAGACAATTATGCTACCGTAGGATTCCATGAGCGGCAACCGATGGCATCGTACACTTGTAGAGGCCGGATGTATTTTTCTTGTCGAGTCCTGCAAGTTATTGATCCTGTCCATCCAAATACGCAAGTACGTGACCATATCCGCATGTGCACAATACATCCCATATGCTCTGAAGTTGACCGGTATTTAAAAAACAGTGTTTTTTGGAATTAATTCTACTGGTTGTGCATATCGATCCTCGCTCCTGGGTTATCTTTGCCGGGTTCGTCTTTTACTTTTGACTAGCACAAAGCCTGTGCGTTGCTACGGCGCCATAATCTGCATAAGCTAGAACTGAATTTAATTTTTTTATAAACATGATTTAATTTTGTCTGTGTACGGGTAGATTTTAATTTAAAAAAATGGCCACCAAGAATTTTACTACCGCTACTTCTTTTTTATTTAGAATCAACTACCGCTACTTCCTTGACGGGGCATGCTATGTCAGGAATGACAGGTTTTTTTGCGGTTATCTTAGACTATCAAGATATGTTGCTCTTATTTTACATTGGTGTATCCATGCCAATAAAGGCCCACTTCATGTCTTACATCATACTTCATCGGTTCTGTAATATAAATTTTATTACAATCAATCATGAAAATAACCCGTTCACACGTCCATGTAGCCTGGCGCTAGTGCATTCGCAAAGGTTAGTATATATATTCAGGTCAACTTGTTATAGAACATATTCATGTCATCTCTATACCATCTAATTTGAGTTAAGTGATAAATCAATTAAGACAAACAATAACGTTGCAGTAAATTACTAACCCTTTTATTCAGCACCATTACTTGGTGATTAAATTTATCCCTACAGCAATGTTGCACTCTAATTATACTAAGTAGATTAATGTGAGTAGTACCTAGTTTTTTCTGACAGCAATTTGCCTTCTTAAATACCTTTGCTCGAGACCTTGTCCGACACTTTCGCATGGGACTGCCCGCATATGAAGACCTAACACATGACACATGCTAAATTCAGTGGAAGATTTTACATTGCTTCATGCATTTGCTTATTCAGTAAATAGGGAGCATTTAGATTGTAGTGATCATAAGAGAACATATCGTGAGGCATGCTTCACCATGACCATTTGGAGTTTTTGGTTCACATCTTAGATCCCAAGGAGGAAAAGAACCATCCCTAGAACCAGAAACAATGAGCTTTGCACAGAAAATAAATTATATGAATTCAGGTTTCAGCAAATTGCTGCAGACATGGTTTATGAAGGAGTAGAGCTGAACAAATTCAGGATATACAATACTGACCAGGTTTCGAAAAATGACATGACATCGACTTCACACTGCTGTTGTAACCTGACAACACACTGATGCACTTCTTATTTTCCACGCTCCATATCTTCACCTGTTACAGTCAAGCTGCCCCAGTGAGATAATCAAGAAACATGTAGCTACTGGTTGGTTTAAGGATAAACTAAACAAATTGTGTTGCATTACTCACAGTTTAATCTCTTGATGCGGTCAGTAATTTGAATCAGTCCTAAATAACTGACACAGAAACGCTGTTGTGACTTTGCAGAAAAATATACCACGGAGAAACAGAGAAAACAGACCTGACGGCGCTGCCGAGGGAGCCTGTGTCAAACTCGGGGAGGAGCTAGGCCGGGCCTCGCCAAAGGAGGAGGGGATGGGAGGGTGCAGGCGTCTACCTTGCCTACCTCGCCGGAGGAGGACAGTCCGGCTACCTCGCCTTAGAGGACGGGAGAGCGATGGCAGCCTCCGTCCAGCCAGCTTATTTTCCTAAGCTCTACACAATCCAAGTAGCAAATCTGATCAGGAGCAAGCAGAGTTGGCTCTCGTGTTGACCAAGGGGCAGGGGCTGCTCTCCATACGGCCGGTGCGACACAAAAAAATCTTAGGTGGCGGCTGATGCAGGAGAAGATGGCCTGTCCGTGGTGGAAGATGCGGGGATGGCGGCCAGCTCAGGGCCCGGGTTCCGTTCTCCTGCACGAGAAGGTAGGCGGCGGTCGCTAGGGATCGACCTTCGCACCGGGTTGCGGCAGGGAAGAACTTAGATCAAATTTTCTATCCTTTGTTTGGTTTCCTATCCTTGTCCCCTGTACGTATCAAACGATTCGTTCACAGTTCAGTTCTACACAAAGACATCACCGCCGTGGGACTCGAGCAAAATTGACGGGGCGCCGCCTCGCGCTGGCGCTGACAGCCCTTGGCGCCGGAAGTTTCTGGTGGCCCTCCTATATTTGGGGGAAGGCTGACGCCGGAAACAACATGGCCGTGCAGCCAGCATACCCATCTGGCCATCTCCTCCATGCCCCTGACCTCTGGCGCCCAGATGCCAACACCGCCCACGATTCAAATCCCTGCACCGCCTCCTGTCCTTTCTCCTGCCTCCGCCGCCGATCCCCTTGCTTCCACTGTCGTTTCCGCGAAGCTGCCGGAACAAGTCTAAGCCACCACCGATGCGACGCCCCACCACTGCCGCTGCGGGAATCTGCGGCCAGTCCGCCCAGGTCCCCGCCTTAAGCAACCATGGCCCTCCATTGAGGCGAGCTTCCACATGAAAGGCCGTCGCGTCCACTCTGTTAGCTGACCCTGTTCGTCAAGCCTGGCCCCCGGCGCGGGCGCATCCCCATCTCGTCCTCTGTCTCTCGTCAGGAAAACGACCGAAGGAACCAAACGTCCAGAAAATTATCGGCGGCAGTGCAACCTCCGAACTATAGGGGCAAATCTATGCGACGGACATCGGAGCCCGTCAAACAGCCAAGAATCATAGCCCGGATCTGCGCAAACGCTCACGGCCAGATAAGGTTCTCCTTCTGTATTCAGAGTGGCGTACGTGTGTATTTTATTTTTTCGGTCGAGCAGTTTTTTACTTAGGGGTGGTAATCAATGGGTAATTTTGCGTTAGTGGAAGAGTAATTTTGTCCAAAAAAGTGTTGGACCGGAAGAAACACTTCGTGCTTTATTATTACTAGCAAAAATGCCCGTGCGTTGCGAGGGGATAGGAAAAATCCATATATATACCTTTTTCTTTGTACACTATTACAATGATGATGACGGTTGCCAGGCATGCCAAGCTAAAACCATTAGTAAGGGCTGCCACGATGATGATGATCAACTCATATTCTATGTAGCTACTCTTCATGTCAGTCGCCTTCTTCGGTGACATTTGGATTGTCTTGGTTGTCAGCTCATGGTCGCTATGGTGTCGGCAGAAAAGGAGACAACACTTAAAAAGATAAACTACTCCTCTGTTCAGAAATAACTGACTTAGTTTTTCCTAAATTCAAATGTATCTATACACTTAAATGAGTTTAGATACATTCAAATGTAGATAAAACTAAGTCAGTTATTTCTGGACAGAGAGAGTAAGTTATTAGTTCTGCAATTTAATTTAATCAATTTCTATATCTATAGACCGCTGATGAGATGGCAAGAATTTTAAGTATTCTATATTAAGAAAAGAAAGATACATGCATACATGCATATGTGAGAAGCTAGCACCTCACACGACTTGGAAAAAAGTCCTCTTTTTATTTGCTAATCACTAAAAAGCATACATGCATATAAGCTAGCACACCTTGCTATTCTATGTGATGCAGTTATCTTTTTCAAGAAAAAGCTTCATTCTTTTCTTTATTATTATCCAGTCACCAGCGCATATAGCTCCTTACCGGTATCGATAGGCTCTCTCGTCGTCGGATTCAATTTAACTCACACTATTTGCCCGTGGCCCAACATAGTCTCGTTTAATGAACAAGCCTGCTCCTTAGGAGGGATCAACGACATTGTCCTCTTTTCATCACTTTCCAAGGTTGCCTCATTCCTGTCCTCTTTTCATCATTTTCCAAGGTTGCCTCATTCCTCACGTGGCTTGCACAATAATCCCCCACCCCTTACCCAGGGTCAGCACATGAGAGTTTTATTCCTTCATGATATTTTGATTTCATACCAATCAACCTTTCCTTTCCGAGGTAGCTTTGCTGATATTCCAGTAGACTTATGCACATATATAAACTGGTGGAAATTTGTGCAAGGGAACGAGGTGGGACTATTTGCACATAAATCGCTAGGAAAAATCGATGTAGCAGATAAATTAAATTTCATGTTTTAGCAGGCTTCTTCTCTACCGAAAGCCCATCTAGTGAACTCACAAGCTCCAAGCCTAACTCTTCTGATGCTCCTGTGGAGTTCACGTTTACGTCAGCCTTTTGATGATTCTTATAAGAAAACGTCGGCCTTTTGGATCGATCAGGTCAGTACGTGTACGTGCACGTTGACGTAGAGACCACACCTGGTACGGAGGTACTGTAGGTTACGTAGGATAGGAACGAATCGATCAAGGCTTCCCGATAACGAAAAGTTTTTTTTTGCAGCGATCGAATTAGGAAGGCCTGGTAACGAAAGGAGCGATCGAGGCTTCCCGATAACGAGAAGTTATTTTTGCAGCGATCGAATTAGGAAGGCCTGGTAACGAAACAATAAAGTTTTTTTGCAGCGATAGAATTAGGAAGGCCTGGTAACGAACCATGTTTTTACCAGTGGTATTTTGGTGGGTAATAAATGGTTTTGCGAAAGGGCAAATTCGTCGTAAAAAGTGTTGGACCGGAAGAAACACTTCGTCCTTTATTATTAGGTATAGATATAGATATAGATACTAGCAAAAATGCCCGTGCGTTGCAACGGAGAGAAAAACCTGATAACGATAATACTTCGGACATATGAACCAAACATTAAATTCATATATCTCAAAACTGAAATCTCTTTTCCGTATGCAATGCTGCAAAAGGCGGGGCGGGGGGGGGGGGGGGGGGGGGTTGAAAACGGTGTCGTGGCGAGACGTTGCGCGCACTAAACTCTAATCCTTTCTCATGTTCTTTCTCGGGATTTTTGGATCTTTTTATTTAGACCAGGTGAACCAACATATTTTATTAAGATGACAATGTTTCTCTCAAATTCATTTTTTACAAATTCAACAATTTTCTTCTACAACTCAAAAAAATATTTTTCTTCTTAGAAACATTTCTTCAATTTTATTCAAATTAACAATAAACTTATAATTCATTTGTTTGCGTTAGCTAAACTTGGGCTTGTCAATACCGTCACTATGTGACTTGTGGATATGCCAATCAATAGTCGGAATTAACAGAAGAAAATGAAGCTTCGCTCGTAAAATTTTCCTCCGGTCCTCCCATCTTGCAGGGCTGCCGCCTCCACCTCAGACGACTACGCAACCACAGCCGCGCACGGCTACCCCCGCCTATTTTCCTGGCCACCAGAAGTCGTCAATCTCTTTTATCTCCGGATGCAGTGAATCCCCACGGTGATCTCAGGTTTCAGCTTGAGGCAAGAACAACTGAGAAAATTGGCGGTACTTTTGCGACTGAATTACAGAACAACTGAGGAAATTGGAGTCGAAACCACAGGAGCCAAATCCCCAATAGCTTGCATCTCTTAATCGAATAACGGGAATAGCTAGTTCTGTTTTCCGTCCCTCGTCGAGGTACCACCACAACCCCCACCCAACCATGTCCACGCACACCCCACCACCAACCTCGTCTCGTTCCTCCACCAACCCCATCTCCTTCCTGCATCCAGCGCCACCATCCCTGCCCGCCAGACGCCTCCCTCGCCCCTCAGCCCCGCCATCGCAAGCTCCCAATGTCGGCAGCCTCCTCTCTTATCCCCTGATGCAGGAGCTCTATTTCCCAACGCATCCGCCTCCTCCCGTGCTGCTCTCTATTTCCTATGCTCTCTATTTCCCAACGCATACACCTCCTACTGTGCTGCTCAATAAGCCAAAGCAGCAAGCCGCGCTGCTATATAGTTCAGCGCTCCCCGAGCGTTTTTCGTCGTGTCTCGATCTGGTAGGTTGTCCCATCTTTATCTCACCATGCTCTTCTGATTAGCTCGCTGATTCCAGGCAACCTACAAAAATAAATAAACAGGTTAAAATCATTGTAAAGTAGCAAGGTGGGATTATTCAGACTGACTACGGAAGACAACGGACTGAGCCAATTGGGCTGTACATACTTCTCCTCGTCCATACTGGGCCGGCCCAAACCTATCGATCGATCCAGAGCGTATGTCTGCTTTTTTATTTAGCAGTGGCGTCGGTTGTACTATGTAGTTTGGTGGAAGGGTAAATCGGTCTAAAAAAGAGTTGGACCGGAAGAAACACTTCGTCCTTTATTATTAGGTATAGATATAGATAGATATAGCGTAAATGTCCGTGCGTTGCTACGGGTTCAACCTTATTATTCGACTACATTGTGTAACACGATGACCCCCTATATATCCCACAATAGCACCTCCAGACAAATAGGTGTTGTCGTTATTAGCTTCCACGGATGGGGGTCATTGTCTGAGAGGATGAGCAAGTTCAGAATTTTTTGTAAAACATAGACTGCCTTTTAAGACCATGAATCACTTTTTTTAATTATCCAAGAACCTGGAGAGATCATCAAACCTGGAACGTGTCAGTACCTAGCTCCTGATTTTTATTGATGCTTTCCGGCTTATAGAATGCTTTGCTTCTGATGGATTTGTTCTCCTCAATTCAGTTAGCAACTCTTTTATATAGAACTCGTGTAATATATCCAGTCATGGCCTAGTCGAGACAGCATTGAGCACTGACCTGCCAAGTTGTAGTTTTTGCATCAGTGACAAAGGATGGTACAGACCATGAAGCTGGTATGGGCTAAGTTTCTAAACTTGCTCATCCTTTCAGATGCTAAGAAAACAACTTGTCTTAGAGCTCTTACATGAAGCTGGTATGGTTGCAGCTCCTGGATCCTGGTAAATTCGTGAGGATGAGGATCACTTGGGGCGGCCGTGGACTACAAAAGTAGACGATAGCGGCCACAACCAGAGGTGCACGGTCGCCTGCCTCTAGTGTGGCCTCGGCAAGATCTCAAACACGGCTTCCATGGACCATGGCGGCATCTCAAAACTGGGGCATGATGTGTATTGGAGCAGCCTCAGGCTAATTAATCTTTCTTCGTAACACATTATATGCATAAGTTTGCAACACCGGTTGTGAATCCGTCGAGACACACATGCAGAATTGCAGATTGCAGAACATGGACACACAGAATACGCATACAGAGTATTTGTTGACTGAATCCGACATTATTGGTTGCCGTGCTTGTACTGTTGGTAGGAGGATACGATGTAGCCATGGATTGGGAAGGTCAATGCGCCGGTGGAGCTCGTCTAGCTCCAATTCAACCTCCAGCTGTGGTGCCCACCTCCAGATCAGAGAATAATCAATTACGGAGCAGCTCGCAGCGCTCCCCATGGCCACGCTGATGAGATTGGCGCTGGCCGGATCTAGGGCGCCATGGTCGCGACCCCGCCTCCGTCGGCCATAACCTTTCTTCTTAAGCTCTTTGCCACGACCTGGAACGATTGGATCAAAATCGATAGGAAGATTCAAGTAGAACTGCAGAAGTCTCGATTGGATCTTCTCCGCCCTAGTGTCGATCGAAATCAAGCGGGGACGTGTCTACAAATAGAGGAGGGATGGTGTGCTGCAGGGAAAAGATTGGGTCGGATTGGTGTTAAGGATGGTTACGGCACGCGAGCGCCTGCGTCCGGGCGGACGGTGGACACTTGTGTCTATAATGACTTATGGGTGGCATATGTGGTAAATATCATCGAACTGGCAAGGTTAGAACGGTCCAAAAAAGTGTTGGACCGGAAAAAACACTTCGTCCTTTATTATATATATATAGCACAAATGCCCGTGCGTTGCACCGAAATAAAAATCAAACTATTTGCATGACGTATATATGAGATCCTTCCTGTTCTTACCTCTCAATTCCTATGGATGGATTTTTCTCTAGGCTGCACACTGCTTGTTGGGCTGCCATGGGCCTAGCTCGTCTTGCCGTACTCGAGTTTTACTCGTCGGCTCATCGACCCCTTGGCACACCCTTGAGTGCTGTAATGTAAGAGTGCATAGAAGGGATGACTGAGTAAAGTTAACTTTGTTTCTCTCTGAATATTTTGCATCTGCCAGTTTTCCAAAGCTGTTGGCCGGACACTGAATCAAAGAAAAGAAATACTCATCGAGCACTCGGAATGTACGTACCAAGAGGAAATCAGAGCTGAATAAATTTATGCGTGCACACGCATCATGCGTCATGTCGCGCGCTCCGCTGCTGACAGGAAAAAATATGTCTCTTAAGCTTTTTTTTTTTGGTTGAGATGACTCTTAAACTAATCATACATAGAAGAGAAATCTCTCGGAAAACAACAAACACATTTCTGAAAGAGGATGCGTTCCAATATATACTATAGAATCTGCTTAGAAAAGAAGACCGAAGAACAGAAAAATGTGTGCGGGTTCCTTTTTAACAGTGGAACCCCTTGAACAGTAAAGTAGTCATCCCATGTGTTCAGCCAGCAACCATTTTTGCACAAGAACATCTGATCTGGGGATTGAGACCAACGCAGAAAAATCTGGAGGCGTCGAGCTTGCTCAAACGTGACCAGTCGAGTCGTTCATCCCTGTTGATTCCTCAATACTTTTCTCAAGGGAGCGTGAAGAAAGATGGATATTCAGAGGTCCGGGATCGATCACATGTGACTTGTCCCCGTTGATTCTGGAACTGTGGAATTAACGATGTTCGTCTATACATCAACTCATTTTTTCTTGATAGCCGGAGGAGGCTGGAGAGATGCGTCGAGGCTAATTTCCAGTCTGGGGCAGCACCAGGAGTGGGGGCTCGCTCCTGCGTGCGATTGCTTGTCGCATGCGACCAGCAGCAGTGGCGGGAAGGACGGCGGCGAAGGGTGGCGACGTGCGCGACGCCGATATGGCTGAGGCTCTTGCCGAGTCGAAGACCCCGAACACGAACAGCTCGTTCGCCGCCTCTACCGCTTTCGAGATCGCACGATTCGATCTTGTATATGACGGCGGTTGGCCTTGATTCGATCGTGTTTGATTGGGAGACCTATCCGGCCGGTCCGTTTGTTTGAGTCGTGCGCACGGCAAATAATATGTACCAAGAAGAACGGCGGGAGCACGGGTGCATGCTACAGCTACGGGACGGAAACTCGAAACTTGCGGAATTTACTTACGGAGAGACGTACCAACCGGTATGCAATGACACCTCTGTATTATGTATTTTTGAGGGAGGGTAGAACGTCTAAAAAAGAATTGGACCGGAAGAAACACTTCGTCCTTTATTATTAGGTATAGACTAGCACAATGCCCGCGCGTTGCGGCGGAACAACAAAGTTGTTGAGCCTATGAATTATATTCCAAGAACAAGTTTATGGATTACATCTTCCCATTGGTGGTATCATGTCCATCAAGCCTCTCTTTATATTTCTATTCTTATTATTTTTAAAAGCATATGAAAAAAGAAAGAAAGCCATACATGTTCGGTCCACCAGGCAAGCTGGACTCACAACACCGATCCAACACACATGCATGCATACCTACCTACAGGACACGGCTAGATAGAAACACAAATGGTGAGCAACAACAATTTAAAGGTATGCATGACCACTGCTAAGTTGGTGTTTACTTCTTATTTCTCCATTCGTAAACTACGACGGATATTCAAACATCCAATCTACTTCTGGATTTGTCTATAAGTCAACTCCTCGTATATCCAGGATCACTATGCTATTCATCAAACAACATGCAGATAGTACAGCAGTTGGAATCAAAAGCAGAAAGTGTCTTTAAAACAGCTAAATTATTAATCAACTACTACTCGCTCATTGATCAGATGAACGTGTAATGAAATTTACCTCAGATCGAATAGATCAAGTACCCGTGTACTTACACGCAACAGATTGATTTCGGATGGTGGCCCAGAATAGGTGATCGCCGTGCTCCGGCCGAGCAGGTCCATGGCCTCGTCCAGCCTCCTAGCTCGCCCGAATTGGTCTAGGCATTCAGCAGGTCCGCACAGAGGAGGGGTTGGATTCAGCATGACGGTAATTCTGTTGACGCAAATTAAAATCCTCGCAGCTCGCCGGAATTAGGCCTCCCCATCGAAATCAGGTCGGCTGTTTTCGCCGCCTGAATCTAGTCCTTTTTATAAGGAGGCAAAGTAGAATACATATCAGCCATCTCACACGAGCGTGGTCCGAGCAGAGATCGAGTTGCATCCAACCGTCGTACGGGTTGGGGGGGGGGGGGGGGGGGGGGGGGAGAGGAACAAATCAGGGTTGGGGCGACGGGCGGCTCACACGGTGGACTCTGATGGTGTACGGATCGGGGGAAAGAGGAACGAATCAGGTAGGTGGAGAGGACGGGAGCGACGGGTCGCTCGCGATGGACCTGATGGGCGGCGGGCATGTTCTTCTCTGGTCGTGGGAGGCAGGAGGCGTGGGTGCCGTGCGGGAAAGGCCACCGCCAGCCATGTCATCTTTCCCTAGCCTAGACGCGGTTCGTGCTGCCCCGTATGCGGTTCGTCTTCCCCGAGCCTAGCCTGCCAGCCATGTCATCTTTTCCTAGCCTAGACGCGGTTCGTGCGGACGACCTGACTCAGTCCCGGTCTTCCACGGCGCCGTACGCTCCCGCCTTTGTTCCTCTTGGGTCTGAAACCCGTCTCTTTGGTAGGCCCATAAATTCCTTTAATTACAAGCCTACAAATCCTCTCCAAATCCCGATTACATGCGTGCAAGTCCCTTCTTGGCTTCTTGCTTTGACGTCAAATCTGCTTGTTATTCCAATCACCGACAAACGTATATAAATAGCTATAAGGTGACTTACGAGAGCAGGGTGGGACTATTTAACACAGAAATTCTGTTATTTGGAGTAGAAACATTTGCCTAGTCGCGGCTATTTCTGAATGTGGCATACAGCCCACAAAGAATGGCCCATAAACATGCATCGATCCGGTCCATTGGACTCAGCTAAGACTTTTTCTATCGGGCAGGACGCACCCAATCCGGTTGATCAGGTGGAGGAAGCTTTCTCAATCGGACCTGGCAACGATCGATTCTCTTACCGGTGGTATCGGTGAGCAATTTAATGTCTGGTGCGAGGGTAAAAAGGTCTAAAAAAAAGTTGGACCGGAAAAAACACTTCGTCCTTTATTATTACTAGGAAACAAGCCCGTGCGTTGCAACGGCAGCTAGCGAGCGTGATTGTCCTCCGATCCAACCAGAGAGAGCCAAGAATTAGATCAAAATAATATCCTCATAACCCTGGTCCATCTCAAGCCCATCTATCATATGTATATTCTGCATGAACAATCACATTAAAGAGAACACCTTACAATTATGAAATGATAATATACTACCGAAATAAAATGGAACTAATAACCTTAGATTGCACCAAATTTAATACAACCTTTGAAATCACCAAAATGCTCCACATATCTCAAACCGCTTAGAGTGGTTCTCATTGCTTATAAACCTAAATGTGCAGTCTTCAGCCAGGAAAAAACTGATATGTGGCCGGATCTGGACTCACATGACCACCATACATGGCTCGTACTCTCGGGTAGTCACCCGCTAAATTGGAACAACAATGCCTAATAGCATTCATTTTTTTGGCAAAAAATTAATAGCATTTATTTGAAGTAGCATTCATTGGGAATTCGTAATGTATGGCTTGAGAGCATTTAGTTTGCTAGTCACATTTACTTAAAAAATATATTGATTTCAATGAAATTCAGAGAATGACTGAACTGAACATCAGATTTTTCCTAAATCTGAAAAAGTATCTCGAATCCTGGACTAAAACCAGTTAGTCGTACTCATATCTCTGCATAAATCAATTGCTCTGTTTAGAACCGCGGCTGAAACCGGTCACTCTGATTCATACGTGAAACCTCTCGCTTATCGCTTAAACCTGAAATTGCACTATTGCAGTGTACTTCGGCCAAGAGAGGCCCAAGACAGCAGTAAATCAATTGCATTGCTCTGTTTAGAACCGTGTTTAGAACCGCAGCACTTGCTAGTTTTGTTCATGAACATGCAAGTTTATTTTAGTCAGGCTAGGTGCTAGCTTTGTTCATGAGCATGCAAGTTTGTTTTAGTCAGGTGCTTCTGCTACCGCATGCACCATTGGTGAGCTGATGTTGTGTCGCCCGGTGGTGGAAAGTAATGTGGGCAAGCGAGCGACCACACGGGGAGGAGCACTGGAGTTTTAGAGGAGGAATAGGGTCGTACACGTGCCGTCGTCGAGCTCCACTTTGCTGCCGCGCATAACTGCTTTGCGCCATCACCGCCGCAGCGCCGAGGTGCGCCACAAACTGCAGCCATGAGACACCGCCTCCATGACCTGAACCGCGCCCAGATCAGAGAACAAGCAGCACGCTGTAGAACCTGAGGAATACCATGGACGCTCCAGCGCCACGAGGAAGCCAAGCCGCATCGATTCGCAACCGTATCACCGGGAGCCTTGGACTCAATCGAAATTGAGTCCTTGTACTACACGCGGAACATATGTATAGGAGTCGGCGTGCGAGAATTTTGTATATGAGAATATAGAGGAACAACTCGATCGAGTCCTTGTACTGCACGGCCAACATTAGTTGAGTTTGCGTGCAAGACTTCATACACGGTTCCGAGAAAATCAAACACGATGGAAATTAATTTTTTTACTTACCGGTAGCATTGTTTAACTTACAAATGGCATTGTGGGTATTTTAGATTTCGATGGAAGGGTAAAACAGTTTAAAAAAGTGTTGGACCGGAAGAAACACTTCGTCCTTTATTATTAGGTATAGATTAGGTATATATATATATATATATATAGATATATATATATATATATATATATATATATATATAGATATAGATATGAGGAAACGTGTGTAGCCACGTGGCTTACGTGCCATAAGTTTACGTAACACTTTTTATCTTTTAATCTTAGCCGCTGAGATTAACATCACCGGTTTATATTATTTTAACATATGTGGACTAACGTGGTGCCTCGAAACATCCTCTTATATTGCTTTTAGTATATAATAATAGACTAAACTCTCTTTTGGTGGTATTTACTATGAACAAAAAAAATGGTATGTACTTTCTTCATATGACAATAATTGACTCGGATTTGTCTAAATTTAAGTGTATCTATACAAAAACATGCATAACATGCAAATTTAGATAAATTAAAGTCACTTATTTCTAGACGGAACGATTATAAGTTAGCACCACACTTGCTCCGTTCCTGGCTAGTGGCTCCGCCACTGCATGTATAACTAGAGTACCTCGGCTGCAACCAGTATGAAAACATAATCACTAGACCGATTCTAACATAAATACCGTTGCAAGAAGTAGCATAACTGTTTTGCATATATCACGCGAGGTGCAATTTATAGGCAATAATTTGTTTAAGAACACGTGTTTCAGTTGCTCGCTATTTGATTTTCAAAGGTCGATAATTTTTTACACACACCCCGAAACAATAAATAAAAGTATCAAAAGAAAACCACAAATTTGCAAAAAAAACGAAAACAAAAAACAAACATAAAATGAAAGCAAAAAGGCTACATACTCAAGGTGCTCCTGGCCCACCAACGGCTAGCAGCGGAGCAGTCCACATTCCCGGGCAAATGCTATTTATCGCTAGCGCGCGTATTTATAGGACACGCTCATGGGGCGCGCGCGTTGGGCCGGCCCACTTAACGTTCTAACATTTTTATGTTTCTTTTCTCTGTGCTTTTTTTTCTAGCTCCTTTTTTCCAGTGTTTTTTGAACATTTTTAAAATATGAACAATTTTTGAATTCGAACAGTTTTCGAATTCCAACCGTTTTTGAATTTCAACAATTTTTTGAATTTGAACAAATTTTAGATATGAACAATTTTTGAATTTGCACAATTTTAGAATATCAATAGTTTTAGAATTTGAATAATTTAAACATATGTGAAAACTGTTCAAACTTAAAAACTGTTTAAACTTGAAAACTATTCAAATTAAAAAAAAAAAACAGTGCAGTTGTTAGTTTGGGCTGGTTTGGGACGGCCCACTAGGACGAAACTACGTGCGGAGCTCTATAGCGCACTCGTCAGGAGTAAAATAGCAGCCCCACGTTCCCGTGGAGATAAACAAAGTTGCTACCGATAGCGATATAAAAGAATGGACTAATGGGCTGCATGAATCTTGGCGCAGGAAATCCAATGGCTAAAAAGGTGTCTGAGGTTCGATAATTAGCAAATCAAATTATATATATATATATATATATATATAACTTTGAGATATCTATTTTGAAATGCAGGGAGTACCATTTTCTCTTTTTAAACCTGGAACAATAGAAGAGCCCTTACCTAGTTTTTACTATTTTTATAAACTATAAAAGATAACCCACATGTTGCGGGGTGCATCTCATTAACTACTCCATTGTGTAAACTAACGAAACAAGAATTTATCAAGAGAAATATGTATGATTCCTTACAACAATACGGGGCTATATTTAAGAAACTACTTATGTATGTACTACATTATAGCAACTGATGCATATAACATAATAAAATCAACAATTAATTACTTGCACAATACAGTTTATTCGTTAGTGTCATGTAGAAGGTGACAACGTAGTACTAAATAATCCTATTGTCTTATTTCTACTTGAAGATCTGCATACCTAGTCCAAATTGAGTAGTTGGCATCAAGCTGTCTACAGAACAACGATAAATCTACTTTTGGACACACCAAAAGTAACAATGCTAAGTCACGTTACCAACAAAAGTTGAACGGTATCAGAGGAGCATACCAAGAATATATGGCGTGTTTGGTTGGGCCGACATCCGTTTCTCGCACCGCACCGGCAAAAATAAGCCTGTTTGAAGAGCTGGGCTGCATAAAATCTTTGCACCGCACGATGCTTTAAAGCAGACCAAAACTTAGCCCGCTAGGAACACCGAAATCAGCCATTTCCACGAAGCCAGGCCCTGGCGAGCACGGCGTGCCTGCCGCTTGCACGCTTGGAGAAGCGTGGGAGATGAGGCGTTTTATCCTTAACCCCTAGGACACTCTGCTCACTGCCCAGTCCCACTCCCCTCAACACGATTAACGACCATGGCCACCGCTCCTCCGCCTCCCCCCTCTGTTCCGCGGGTTAGCATCGGCGAGGTGAGCGCACATAGCCTATGGGCTGTCGTTCAGCTCGAGAAGCCCACCGACAGCGACAAGGCGGCCCTCGCGAGGGCGCTCAGGGCTCCCGCGCCCTTCTGCTCGCGCGGAACTAGGGCGGCCACGACGGCTTAGTTCTCTCCTATCTACGAGGGTTAGTTTTCTCCTATCTTGTTGCACCTATCTCGTATATTAGATCTTGGCTTTGCCATAGATTAGATCTTGGTTTTGTTTGTTCTTGCGATAATTTTTTTTTTGTTTTTCATGCAACGAACCCTATAGTGGTATCAGAGCCGAATCTATGCGTAGATCTGTTGCACGAGTAGAACACAATGGTTTTTTGGGCGTTGATGCCCTTGTTGTCGCTTGCTTTTCATGTACTTTGCATCTTGTGAGATGGTTGGATGAAGCGGCCCGGACTAACCTTACATGTCGTCACACATGAGACTTGCTCAACGCTCAACGTGCAACTGGCATTGCTGATGAGTGCATATTTGCATTATGTTTTATATTGTTATTATTGCATTATAGTGGTAGGATCTTGGTATTTTATGACGTTCGCACGCATCTTTTATGTTTATTTTCATCAGGATCAGATCAGATGATGGATACGCTGGACACAATTCTTGGACCAGTTATATTGGAGTGAAAAGGAGCCAAAACAACGTAAATTGCTTATTTGGGAAATATTAATAACACCAGAAAAAACCCGAAGCAATTGGAGGATACATTGAGTTTAACGACCAATTGAAGTTTTCCCCATTGAAGTTTCACATCTCTTTTACATACGCGATACTTATTTTCTGTATTCAGTTTGTTTTACTTTAATTATTGATTCTCTTATACAAAAACCCTAAAACACTTTTTTACACAACACTCGCATTTTATCTTGTTACCTAGAACTTTACTTAGCATTTCTATTTTAGTATTTATTTTAAGAGTTATTAGACTTCAGACTCCTGCTTCCTATGGGATCGATATCTTTATTTTGAAACTAGCTACAAACGATCTATGCATTTGCAGACATCAAGCTATTTTCTGGCGCCGTTACCGGGGAGCTAAGCGATGTAGGTCTTTTATTTTTTTCTTATTTACTTTATTTTATTAAGTTTTGTTTTGAGTTACAGGTTTCAACCAACATTATGGAGTTTGAGCATATGATTAGTGCTAACTCACCCAGCCACTTTGGAAAGCCCTATGACATTAATAAAAAAGACAACTCCAATGAAAATATAAGGGGGTTTGAAATAAATTCTCTACTACTTGGTATTCTACACAAGAAGCAATTTATTGGTGATGAAGAAGATCCTGATCCATATGAGCATATTGCATGCTTCAAAGATATATGTGGCACTTTTCAATTACTGGGGTATACTGCTAATGAGGTAAGGCTGAAACTTTTTAGTCAAACTTTGACAATTACAACTCTCTCATGGTATAGATCTTTACCCCAGAAGCCACTATTACCTGGGATAGTTTAGCTTGTAAATTTCTATCCAAATATTATCCATTATCAAAATCCTTTGGAATCAGGCATCTTATAATGACTTGGAGGAACCGTCCTAATAAAGGGCTAGTAAGAACTTATGTAAGATTTAAAGATTTACTTAATCAATATCCTCATCATGATTTTCCAGAATGATATTTATTGCATATCTTTTATGAAGGTTTAATTGAACCTAATAAAATTGAACTAGACTCTTGCGCGAGAGGAGCTTTTATGGATTTATCCATAACTAAAGCTTGGGCTTTACTTAATAGAATTCGCGATCATAGAGTTTCGTGGAATTTTGGTCTAGATAGTGAAGGAGGCACATAAATAGATTATGATTGTATTCATGACTATAATAAGAAGGTCCATGTTAATGAATTATCTAAAGAACTTTATTTAGATTCAGATCTTATGCTGCAAGTTGTTAAAGCTTTTACAGAACACATCAAAGCTCCAAAAGAGGGTTCGACCAAGTATGATCCACCACCCGAACCTGAGAAGAAAAGAGAATTTAGAGCAACATTGGCCTCCCTAGAACCAATGTATGAGATGCATTTCTCTAACACTACACATAAGCATATTTTAGAATATAAACAGGTTAAAGCAGTACAGGAGAAGAAGGAAGAGGAAAGTATGCCAAAAGTTGAAGAACATCTGGATGAAACCAAATATGAAGAGGTAACCAAGGAAGCAATCATGGCTATGTATGCACATTGTAACATAGTTGAACTTGATGAAGAGACTTCCATATTGGTTGAAGGTAAAATTAAGGTAAAAGATGTAGGTAAGTTGATTCTTCCCTGCATATTTAAAAAAACCTCGCATTATGGTGTATGTGATCTTGGCACCACAGTTAATGTTATATCCTATGAATTTTATTTAGAAATAAAAGAAGAAATAGCACCTGATACAATAGAAAATACTGATATGACAATCATGTTAGCCAATAAAAATCTTAGAATTCTGGGGGTAGTTGAAGATGCAACTGTCACAATTGACAATAAAAATGTCCCTATTGATTTTGTAGTTGTTGATATGCCAATTGACACTCTGTACCCAATCATATCTGGAAGAATTTTTTTGAGTGATATAGGTGCCACAGTTGACTTCAAAAAGTAGGTTGTATCCATTAACCTTGGGAAAGCGGAAAAAGAATTCCACTTCTCCAAATTTAAATACAAACCTCTACATATACAAGAAGAAGAGAAAGATAAGACTATCGAGGAGATGGCAACTCTTTTCTTAAATAATCAAGATGAGGAAATAAATGGAGACCCAAATTGTGAAGAAATAATTGTGGAGGACATGTCTCTAGAAGAATTAGAAAGTGAATTTGATTCACTTCCCATTTTAGGACCTCTAACTGATGAGGCTTTTGAAGAGGCAGAAAAGAGAGGGGATGAAGAATTACCACCTCTAGAATTAAAAACTTTACCAGATAATCTTAAATATAGATTTTTGGATAATACTAATAAATTCCATGTTACTATTAGTGCTAAACTTTCAGGGAATAAAGAAGAAGAACTCATGAAGGTACTAAAGGAGCACTGCAAGGCCTTTGGGTACTCAATGGATGACTTGAAGGGTATTAGTCCCATGATAGCTGTCCATCGGATATTCATGGTGGAAGGTGCTAGACCAGTTGCGGAATTTAATAGAAGACTAAAGCTTGAGATGAAGGAAGTGGTAAGATATAAAATAGTATGCTTACTTGATGCAGGTATAATTTATCCTGTAAAATAAAATGAATGGATAAGTCATGTTCATTGTGTTCCTAAGTAAGGCAGCTTTACTGTTGTTCCTAATGAAAGCAATAAATTGATACCTACTAGAACTGTTGTTGGACATAGGATGTGCATAGATTTCAGGAAATTGAATAAGTAAACTAGGAAAGATCACTTTCCTTTACCGTTCATAGATCAAACTTTAGAGACGTTAGAAAACCACACTCATTTTTGCTACTTGGACAGATACTCTGGTTTTTCCCAAATAGATGCTCATCCTAATGACCAACTTAAAACAACTTTCATTAGTCCTTATGGTTTACATGCTTACCGACGCATGCCTTTTGGTTTATGTAATGCTCTAGCTACTTTAAAAAGGTGCATGACTGCTATTTTCGTAGATTTTATAGAACTGATAATAGAAGTATTTATGGATGATTTTTCTGTCTATGGAACTTCGTTTACTAGTTGCTTGGATAATCTCAAAAGAATTTTGCAGCGTTGCGAAGAAACCAATCTTGTTCTAAACTAGGAGAAGTGCCATTTTATGGTTAAAGAAGGCATAGTCCTTGGACATTGATACGTCCAAAACGTATCTACTTTTCCGAATACTTTTGCTATTGTTTCTCCTCTAAACTTGGGTGATTTGGATACAACTAACATGGACTGACGTTGTTTTCAGCAGAATTACCATGGTGTCTAGTTTTTGTGTAGAAAATCAACTATCAGAAAAAATCCCGGAAAATATGCCAAAAATTATATTTTGCCAGAAGATCCACGGAGCCAGAAGACGAAACGGAGTGGAGGCCTGGGGGCCCACACCCCTGCCAGGCGCGGGTGGGCCCTACCCGCGCCTAGGGGGGTGCGTCCACCCCAGGCACCCCCTCGGGCTCCCTCTTCGCCTATAAGTTATCCCTTGACCTAAAAACCGAGGGGGGTTCGACGTTTTTCCAGAAAGAGTTCCGCTCCGCCGCCACCATCAGAAACCAAGATTCGAATCCAGAAACTCCGTTCTAGCACCCTGCCGGGACGGGGAATTTGGAGAGGATCGTCGCCACGTCATCACCAACGCCTCTCCATCAACCACCGATGTTTCCCTCATCCATGAGTGAGTAATCCCCCATTGTAGGCTATCGGGATGGTAGGGATTGGATGTGTTCTATCATAGAAAATAAAAAAGGCAAAGGATAGGAGGGTACGCGACGAAGGATGACAATATCCTTTGTGAGGCTTGGATGACAATCAGACAATATCATATATGCAGTGATGAGCAAAAGGGAAGCATATATTGGCGTAGGGTTGGCAAGTAATTTCATGGGTGGGGGAAGTTCATGCCCTACAACATCCATAGCAATCAAAATGACATCGCTCTTCAAAAGGGATGGGCATATCATACATGCTAACTATAGCAAGTTTTGCGATGCATATGAGCATGTGTTGGTGTGTCCTGTGAGAGGCATCACGCCATGGACACGATAAAAAAATCCTCAATTTTACACATGTCAATGTACCATGCATATGTGAGCACGTCTAATCTCCTCCATATGTATAGTTTATCCGAGCTATGGAGTACTTCAAGGAGAAGTACGAGTACAAACCGTTCACGTTTACCCATTGTTGGAAGAAGATCAAGAGGTGTTCCAAGTGCAAAACTAGATTTACCCTCTAGCAATGAGATATTGAAGAGGATGGACCAAGAACATTTGGCCCAAGCAATGGTGGTCGTGTTGTTAGGCCAAGGGCCCATAAGGCCTCCAAGCAAGATCTCAAACGTGAAGCCTCATCACTTGCATTGCGTGAGAACTTTAAGGGGTTCATTGCTGAGAAGGAGGAGGCAAACGCCAAGAGAGAAGAGAGGCGAAACGGAGAAAGTGGCCACAATTCTAAGCTTCATTGACCTCCAAAATAGAGATCTTGTGGTAGAAAAGAGAAATGCTCGGTCTACAACCATGGAGGTAGAGGCTAAAATGATGGACGAGGAGAACCACATCATGATATACGACCCTGAGCATCCTGGAACTGGCTCAAAGGGCTTGTGAAAGGGCATGTTTGCCCCCATGTGTGGTTTTGGTAATTAATCACAATCTTTATGGACTAATGTTTGAATTGAGCTTCACTTGTAGGAATTATTCATTGGCATAGTTTGGACCACGTGTTTGCTCCAGTGTTGAAATATGAAGAAACGAAGAAGTATAAGCAATGTCCAAGGGCTTTGAGCCTTTTGGAATCATGTTGAAGAAATAAGATGTTTTAAGATGAAGTGCAAAGAGTTGATTCAAGATGGATCAATACTAAAAAAGATATGAAGAAGTGCAAGCTCAAGATGCGACATCTCTAGTAGATCACATGCTTGAACTTTTCCATCATCGGTGATCATGGATTGATGAAGACAATTTCAAGGAAGAGGTCTCCCTATGGTGTATGGGCAGCAATTCGCAAATATTCATCAAGCAAGAGCACTCAAGAAAGGTGTTCCATCTTGATGAGGACAGGACGATCTACATCAAGCTCAAGTGGAATGCTCAAAGAAAAGGTATGATCTTTATAGGTTTTCTCTTTTGTTGGTCTCATGTTGTTAGCTGGGAGACCGGGTTTAGGATAGATAGTCACACTATCAAGAGGGGCACTCGAGTGAGTAACTTGATTTCATATTTCGGAGAGATCTCAAACCTTTGCATTCTTGCATCATCTTTCTTGGTTGTTGTTTGTATCTTGTCCATGTGAGGATCTAGAGCTTGTGGTTATCTTCATAACAAGCGCTAGTTCATAAAAACGGGGTTTCCTTATATATATATTATTGCATTATTTTATCTTTCGTGTTGTCCGGCTCCACACCTTGGGAGGTATCTCACATATATATACTTGATATTGGTGGTATCCAATATTTCCAACAGTGGACCGATAGTAACGACGAAAGTGTCACCCCATAGTAACATTCCTGGTTGTTCGAGTTTTTTACCGATACTTGGGCTAGAAGTGGACCGATAGTAACGATGAAAGTTTTGGCCCAGGTCGGGCGGAACTTCCGTCATGTACAACCAGATCTCTACCATTGCATTCGATTTGTTGGAGCTAGGCCAGAACTTCCGGTGGCTCACCGGTACTTCTGGCCAGGCATGGAAATGGCCCAAACGATCAGATTTGCATAGCCATTTAAAAGGGCATCATATTCCCCTTCGTGGGGTTAGCTCTTTTGATTGGTGTTTGCTCTCTCTCTCTCTCCTTCATTATTGACCTTGAAGAGCATGTCTCTCCCATTCCCCCTCGTATAATTCTTGCATCTTTTTTGAGGGATTTGTGAGAGGGGATCTAGATCTACAACCCCATCAAACCAAATCCCTTCTTTGTGAAAGAATCCTTGGGATCTAGATCTTGGAAAGTTTTGTGTTCTCCTCTTGTGCTCTTCCTCTGTTATTACCCTAATAGCTTTTGTAGCTTTGGTGGAATTTGAGAGTGAAAGAATTGCCCTTGCATTTGTTGTATCGGTTTAAGTTCTCTACAGAGATTCGGTGAATTCAAGATTGTGAGCTTGTTACTCTTGGGTTCTTGGAACCCTAGACAGTTGTGTGGTTGTGGTGTGATTCCTTGGATCCTCCAATTGAGTTGTGGAGATTCCTAAAGCTAGAGTCCTTGGTGGTGATTCTTAGAAGTCTCCAATTAAGTTATGGAGATTGCCCTAAGATTGTATGGGATCGGTGACCGCTCTCAAGTGTCCTATAGTAGATCGAGTGTCTGCCTTTTATGGTGCGCACTTAGAATAATAATGTGAGCCATTTGTGGCATCGGTGAGTTGCGTGCCTTCATATCTTGGGATGAGTCCTTGTGTGGTGTTGGGTGAGCATCGAGACACCAGACCTTAAGGTGAGCCATTTTGTAGCGTTTGAAGAGTATTGCGTCATCACATCTCTCCAACGGAGACGTAGCTTCTTTAAAAATTAACTTCGGAACAAAATCATCGTCCCTGTGTCCATCTGTTATTCCTATATCCGAGCCTTTTACTTATGCACTTTACATTATGCTATCCATCATGCTTGAAGTATTCTATCTTGCTATCAACTTGGTTTGAGACAAATAAAATAGAAATCCGAGCACGCGATGCGTGATCTGTTTGTCCTATTGTATTTGGTTTGAAACTCGTGTTATTTAGGACTTTTATTGGGTACTATGCCAGGTGAACTTCGTGATTGGATAATTAGTGCTACTTTATTTAGTAAGAAAATCTCTTCTCCTCTATTTGCTTACAAATGTGTCAATGTGGGTGTAAATAGAAAAAATCTAGACCAAAATGGCTAGTGCGAACCAAATGAGACCCCTGGACGCATCCGCGATCCGCCGCAAATTTATCAGAACGAAATACATTTTGTTTGTTGTACGTTCATGGCCCGACCAAAACGGATCTAAACGAACCCATTTAGCGTTTATAATGGGTCGACCCGCTGGAGATGGCCTAAAGGATAATGTACTGTAGTATATATATTTCCTCCTGTGTGCCTGTGTGCCGGATATTCCCTTGTAGCGTCCCTTGTTGCTGTCGCGGAGCAATTGCGATGTTAGGTGCATTGATGATGCGCAGCTAATGATGAGGTTGTGTGCGCAGAGCCTGCCCATGTCAATGTAGGGGTCACGCACATGGAGGGGGCTGCCGCTGGACATGCGGAACAGCGATCGCTCGCTTCCGCCCGTTTCATCTGCCTGGAACAGTGACGCCATGTTTTCTTCATAGACAGATTAGCCCGTGTTAGCTGTCTCTTAAAGCACAACCTGGCGTTGCTGAGTTTTTACCAGTTTTCTTGATAGATTAGCCCGCTAGCTGAAATCCTCGTGTGTTTAACTGAATTTCTCTTGGTTGCAGACTTGCAGTGAGATTGTGAGGTGGGTGGTGGCCCATCACATTCTTGTTGATTCGAATCCGTGTAGATTGCTTGCATTGCTTCTTGGAGGAGCGAAGAAAGGATGGGCGCGGATTGCTACTACTGGTACTACTACTGAACTGACTTGTGCGGATCATACCGAAAGAGACCACTGCACGAGAGGGGATCGCGACCGGTTAGCGAGCATGGCGGCACGCTCCGTTGAACAAACCGTGGGTGGGTGGACATGAACAGATCGTCGTTGAAACTTGAAATCCAAAGGTAACTGTAACCACAATCGAGGTTTTCAAGTAACTTAATAGTTACTGCAAACTGTGGATCTTTGTTGCAGCTAGCACATCTGATGACATGCTTGTTGGCAGGCAGGGGGGAGAGAAGAGTACTGAACTGTACTAGCAGTACATACTGTATCATCATCATCAGTGTGCGGGTGTGGGCCAAAATCCAGGAACAGATCGCCAAAAGGGGCGCTAGCTAGCTAGATCCTCATGTCATGGTCGACGTCTAGCTCATGATTACCGATTTTATTCCTCGCGTCATCGGCAATCATGCTGGTACTACTACGAGCGAGCTGTCAGTCAGTCGTCTCCTGTGGTACCAAGCAGCAGCTACCAATCAGATATGCACAGTCACAGACGATTTATTACAACCCCCCGAGGCAAGGCTACTACAGGTTGATCTCCACACAGCTGGCTGCCTAGCTGGAGTAGAGGTGAGTGAGATCGATGGTGCAGATGCAGCGCCCATTAACACGGCAAAATTTGGGCTCTCTGCGCCTCTGCCTGCCTGACTGACCGACTAGCCGACGGTTAATATAGCTATCTATGGCGACGTACGATCGATCGGCGCCACAGTGTGGCTGTGACGACGACAGCGATGCATGCCAGGATGTCTGAAGCAGTGAAGCATGCCAATGATCAGGGCACCGGCTCCTGCTGTTGTTGTAGCAGTACAGGGCAGGAGGTACACGACGACGATGACGATGATGCTGACTTCCTGTTGCTTTGGTTGTACGCCACGGCGATGTCGCCGGCGACCCTGACGGCGTCGAGGGCGACTCCGGCGAGGCCGCGGCGCGTGAAGCCGACGGAGTAGAGCCCCGACTCGCCTTTCCACCCCTCCGGGAACCCCGCCTTCGGGTACCCCTCGCCGCTGAAGAAGTCGCTTCCCTGCGCACCACCAAATTAAATACATACATTAGTTTTTCTTGTTATAGTAGTACGAGTACTAATTAAAGGGATGTTCTACTAGTTGATTAGCAAAATAAAGCTAATGTAGATAGCAAGTGGTGATTGAATTTGTTCTCTGGCTACTTAATTGAAAAATGAGGAGATATGGAGCAAGTGCAATGCACCCTCGTCCCCTTGCGGTTCTTGTCGCTGTCAGCTCATCTTTCAGTTTATTATGACTCATCATCATCATCATGACCAGTAATATCAAACCTATCTATGGACTTTAATTACGCTCGATAACAATATTAATACTGGTAGGTAATCGAGTCCAACATATGCATGCCGGCCGGCTTATCAATATACAAGTGCAAATGATCGATCCAAGACGACGCACCTTGAGCCACTGTGGGACGTTGCTGTGGTACCCGGTGGCGAGCACCACGGCGTCGGCGGCCACGAAGCTCCCGTCCACCATCTCCGCCCCGCCGGCCATGAACCTCTTCACGCCGGGCACCACGGCGATCTCCCCGGCGCGGATCTTCGCCAGCGCGCCGATGTCTAGCACGGGGGTCCTGCCCCTGCTGTTCTTCAGCTCCAGCGGTCCTCCGCTGTCCGGCCGCCTCAGCCCGAGCCTCGGCAGGTCGTTCCCGAGAAACAGCCCCGCGAGGAGGACCAGGAGGCGGTCCACGAGCCGGAGCGGGAGGAAGCGGAGCAGGAAGGCCGCCACGGAGAAGGTGGCCACGCCCAGCATCTCGCGCGGGAGCACGTGGACGGCGTCGCGGACCACCATGGCCGGCCGGGCGCCGTGGTCGCACAGGTCCAGGCACACCTCCATGCCGGAGTTGCCGCAGCCGACGACCAGCACGCGCGAGCCACGGTACGGCTCGCCGGACTTGTACTCCGACACGTGGGTCACGGGTCCCTTGAACGACCCGGCGCCCGCGAACTCCGGCAGGACGCGCTCCGCGTTCTCGCCCGTGGCCACTACCAGCCACCGCCCGATGTACTCCGTGTATATGGCCTCGTCGCCGCCCGTGTCGGATGAGGAAGAAGCCTGGACGCGCCAGAGGCCGGCGGCGTGGTCGAACCGCGCGGAGGCGACGGACTGGCGGAAGCGGGGGCGGACGTGGAAGGCGGCGGCGTAGGCCTCGAGGTAGGAGACGAACTGGTGCTTCGTGGGGTACTCCGGGTAGCTCGCCGGGAAGGGCATGCCGGGGAGCTCGCAGAACCGCTTAGGGAGGTGGAGCCGGAGACGGTCGTAGGTGCGGCGCTGCCACAGGGAAGCGATGCAGTCGTCGCGCTCCAGCACCACGGAGGGCACGCCGTGGGTGTGGAGGCACGCCGCCACCGACAGCCCCGCCGGTCCCGCGCCCACGATGATGGGGCCGTTCACCCACATCGTACGTGCCGGCGCCGCCATGTATAGTACAGCTGATCGCGACGAGGTTGCACTGGCGGGAACGAATGAATTGAAAGGGACCAAGAGGGGAAGAGGGAGGAAGGAGGTGGGGAAGAAGGGTAGGGAGGGTGGAGTCGGTTTAAATAGGGAGAGAAGCCAGTTAAATTTTCCCGCGCTTTTAAGATGCATGGAAGCATTTACATTATACTCGCTTTTAGTATACGTTAAATATGTGCCGCCGCCGCATGTAAAGACGACTTGACTTTTGTTAGGCTTGACACCTTAACTAACTAGTAAGTCTGCACGTGCAACGCACGCTTTTAATAATATAACAAATTTATTTTTTATTTTTAACCGTATTAATTTTTATATAGCTTTTATTCATCAAGGCACATAGATATATGTTTCATGGTTCTATGTGTAAGCGTGCGTGCATGCAATTCATACATCTATTAAACCCTATACCAGATAATGTTAAACAACATTATCTGGTATATGGTTTATATTGTAACAACCCTATTGTTTTCCTCCTGTGAAAGAAGAAGGCGGTGACCTAGGATTTCACCCTAGCCCTCGTGGACTCTGACCGGGAATCAACGGCTGCCTGACATTTTTGTTTGCTAAGAGCAGATGTCAAGATACTTAGGAAACATAAAGTTTAACATCGACATACCACAAGATGACTCATGTCGTAGTAGAATTTGTGAAGACATTTGTCAGCATAATCAGTTTAAAAGGAATTATCAATAAAATCTTAATAGTTTTAAGATCAAATTAGAAAACAAACCCAAAACAAATGAGATCTCAAGATCTTAATAATTTAATATGGTCCAACATAATGGAAACCTTCTTTCAAATCCATAAGGCCATGTTGACTCGGGCTATTTTTTTAATTAATACAAATTATTTAATTAATATTACAAATAATACTTAAAATTAGGAATTTTGAAAAGTAGCGCGGCCTCGGGGTCTCAAACACTAACCAGCACCCGTCGGTAGTTGAGCCATCGGCAATCACTCGTTGGTGTTTAAATCACCGACAGACACTCAATAGGTATTCACCATGCACCACCCTGAACTGGTCATGAGTTAAACTTTCGAAAGGTTCTTGTCGGAAGTTCAAACTTCGAGGCCACGCTAGATTGTCAAAATTGTGTATTATTCGTAGAATTTAATAAAAAATTATATTATTTAAAAAATTAACTTGAAAAAAATTAACTTGACTCGGCGCTATGCACCGGGGTAAGAAAAAATCCAGACTTTGCCTGCGCGGATTAAATTTACATGCACAAAAAAAATTGTATGTACCTTGAAAAAAAATTAGACCGGACACCATTTTCCACCAATTATTGGACACTGTTTCTCTCTCCACACTCGTTCCCCATTCCGAAGCTCCTTGTGTCTCTCAAGGCCGCTCCAGTGCTCTCCCACGCAGGCGTGATGCCCCCGTCTACTTCCTACCCGGCGTCGGCGCGAGGGTCGCGCCCTCCTCTGGTTCCCCTCTGCCTCAAAGAGGACTGCGCCTTCCCCTAGTTCCCATTCGCCGGAGAGATATGACCCTGCCATCCCCTTCCACTGCCGCGACGACCGGCAACTCCCCTTGCTCGCCGCCGCTCGCGGCAGGCCAAGCGGCCCTGTGCGCGGGGGGCGATGGAGGCCCGTACCTTTCTGCACTGGAGGGATCCATATCGCCGGATTCCTCCTCCCGGCTCCCGCGAGTCAAGTGCGCCGGCGAGGACGCCCTGCTCCGGTGGGTTGGCCAGTGTCGCGAGCCTCCCTGAGCGGCCCAAGTACGTCATCCTCCTGGAGTGCATGGTCGACGGCCCGATGCTCCTCTCCACCTCGCTCACGATTGGTAATTCGTCGGCCCCTCGTCTCAATTCTGGTTGATTCAGATATATTGATAGCAGTATAATACGTGAATCAGGATATATTGGAAAATAGCAGTTGCATTATAGTGACAAGTTAAGTTCTTTCACATAGGTTCATGCAAAGATTTTACTATCATGTTATATGTAATTATGTTGCTACTAAGGTATGCACCTATGTTCCATTAAAAAAACGATGATCTGCTCACAGCTGGTGATAGCTTAGAAAAAAGGTGGGAAAGGAATTGCCGTTGATTTACAGATTTTCATATGTCTTGCTAATGTGAGCTTAAAAGATTTATAAAACACAAATACTATTGATTTTTTAAAGCATAGCTTTCTTTCATGTTAGCTTTGGCATTAACATGGTTAGGATATGAACTTGAAGAATAATCAAACCAGATGACTTCTGCTGCTTGGTTTGTGCTTCAACTGCATTGGTCAATCTGTTACACAAAGCATACAACCTTCCTATTGGCCTAGCTAGCTTCGCCATCTGCAGTTCAACTGAGTCACTATAGGGAGTGTTGATTAATAAGTACAACTGGTATTGTCCTGTTGACTAATAAGGACGAATGTACATATGTGCATACCGGGAAATGATTACTCATCTTCCAGTCTGCTCAATCCCTTCCTCTAAAAAGGTAATCTTATAACCTGTGTTCTTACTTATACAGTAAATTATATAAATTATATGACACCTTGTCATGTCATATAATGATTGAAAATGCATTGAGGATATTTCTTTGGTGTCAGCAATATTTCTTTGGCACTGACATGGTGTTCCTGTGTTTCGTATGTGTTCAAATCTTGTAGTTGGTGTTCTCATCATCAGCTGTAGTTTATGGATCACCCAAGGACTCACCCTGCAGAGAAGAGTTTCCTCTGACTCCAAACAGTCTATATGAAAAAACCAAGGTCTTGGCGCATTCATTTTTATTTCTGTGTCTAAGTTTTGTAGGCTCACAAGATCTTTAAACTGACTGAAATTTTAAAAAACTATTGTAGCTTGTTGTTGAAAATATTTGCGGTGATATCTACAGTACAGGTCCTAAATGGAAGATCGTTCTATTTAGGATCTTCAATCCTGTTGGGGCTCATCTGAGTGGATACCTTGGTGAAGACCCAGGAAGAATGCCCAATTATTTTATGTCATATGCTCAGCAAGTTGCTATTGGCAGGAGACCATCTCTGATAGTATTGGAGAATGGTTATGCAACAATAGATGGAGCTGGGTAATTATTCTTATCATACTATGTACAATTACTTGTCATTTAAACCTGCTGTAATTTTATTTATCCATTGTTGTGCTTTGTCAAGATCTTTTAGCATCCGCAATCTATTTTATTGTACACAAGTGTGCATGCCATAAAATATATTTATCTATGCCATGCCCTAAATTACCGAGTTCCGTCAAACAACTTCAATTTTGCTAAAGCCTAAAACAACATTCTGTATTGATTTTGTTAAAGCCAAAAATGAATTTCTTTAAAAGGATTTTTTTGTTTTATTTTCTGAACTGAAATGAAAGAATGTATGTCTCTGTAGGAGAAGCCTGTCCGATAAATGATTTTTTTATTGCACAACGAAGGATAGGAAAAATAAACTTTGTCTATTTCTGACATTTGGTGATGAACTCGATCTGCAGATGTTGGAAGCACTGTAAAGTTCAGGCGAAGCCAATGACCCAAGAAATTTCTTGGATATCTTGAAAGGAGCCTTGAAAAATTCAGTTATACAGGATGGTGGTTTTAGTTTTGGGACTTAGCAGGATGTGTTGGCAATGAAGTTGTGCGGGATGTACGTTCCTTCACCATTTACTAATAAACTATCAAAGTATGAAAATAGTTTGCAAGGCTGAATTTGTTTCATGCATTTTAACTATTTAAATAGGTGTGTGATATCTCTGAATTCATGAAATCTAGTGGAATTGAAAGTTCCAAGGTCAACACGTTTCTAAATGCTTATCAGTAGTTGTCAATTCTGCAGATACAATAATTACATTTAAGTGTTTGGAAGAAATCATAGAGTTTTATACGGAAAGCACTACACAGAATGAGTACACATAACTCTTGGCTACAGCAGCAAAACTACAAGGTAAGCTTGTTTCATCCATTTTATTTCTCACTCATGTTGTGGATGTTTTGCAAGCTGCTAACATAACATCTAGGGTCTTGGGCATCATTGAATATAATAGTATGTTTTGTTTCTACAACAAAGGAAGCCGTTGGGTGATGATATCTACCAGCTGGTTGTTCACTATCCTATGAATATGCATATCATGAAATTCAAAAGAACCATATATTGTGACATATATAAAGATGAACACCGCGTAGTGAAACGGCAGATTAGTTGCCAAGCAATAATAAATATACTCCGAGGTTCTCGACTACACATTACTTTTTTCAGTTCACTTGGTACACTGAAAAATATAATTAATCATGCTATGGTTGCTATCAATACATAGAAATGGGATATTCTTGCCACATAGAAAAACACTGTCTAATATTTATTCTTTGATAATAATGATATCTATTTCTTGAAGGTCCATCTACTTATGCGCTCTATAATGTTGCGCTCCATCTCTGGGATATTATTCAGAGCCTCATTCCCTTCATACTTTAAAATATGAACCACAAAACGCCTCCTCAGTTCAATATCATCCTACATATCCATTATACAAACATTATTATAAAAAACCATGTGCATCGATATGCAAATGAGCAAGTGTAAATACTCACCATGGGTATCGGAAAATGTAGCGCTCCATCGTTCCATGAGTGCATGAGATTAAAAACTAAATAACCCGATAAAGGACTGCATGTATGAAATGTTATATTATGCGTTGAATGGCTCATTCAAGATTGTAATGCATTAACAAGATTCATACCCGTATGAGTTTGTCGGAACAATAGGAGTTCTGCATCCCCATTTAAAAATATGGTGCTTGAATGCAGGGTTGGCATCTTGGAGCACTAGGTTTAGATTGTTGGCCATAGCATTAAGGATATTTTTTCCTAAAGTAGGTATTGGAAGTGGTTCCAAAATAGAGACAACCTTTTTTTTTTGATCCAAGACAAACAATAGAAATATCCCAAGAATATCCCAAGGCAATAAAATCTGTAATAATGCAGTCATTTACAAATCATCAATCATTAAGACCATATATAACACTCTTGTGGCCTTTATCGGAAAAACATATAACACTCTTATGGAGAAGAAAAATATTACCTCATTGCATTCTGAGATATGATACTCATTGCTATCAGGCCAGCTATCAAACAACTGTACCAACCTAGTAGCATCCAAATTTTCACGGCGGCTTGGGTCTCGTGCACATTGGGATAACGACTAAAATAATAATAAGAAAACATTAGTACTATGATTATTATAAAGTAAATTGTAATATGTGAGTATAGTAACTTACACAGAAGTTCAGATCCATGTAGTGAACTGGAGTATCTCTGACAAGCTGGATGTCATGGCACGCTAGTATCCGTACAGCCATGTTAAAGCAATCAACATCCATGTATTCATCATTTTTTAATATTTTCTTTATTTGTCTCAAATTTATACTAATAGGATAAGGGTTGGTACTTTTCACCCATTCCCTCCTGTGAAAATCAGAATCCCATCAACTATAATATTATGTAAGAGGAATTTTGTAGAACACAAAATGAACTGAAAGAACGTGGCTTACTCCAGTGAAGGTATATCATCAGCCAAGAGAATGCACAAGCAAAGTTCATCTATTAATTCATCGTCAGTTGGATTGGAAGATGGTGAAAGGATCCATGGTTGCGAGATGAACTCAACTTCCAATGATTTGTCGTTCAATGGTTTGAGTTTTTTAGCGGGTCTATCCACAATGTAACAATCTGTGCGATTTTCTGAGTTTTCCTTGCTTTTATCATCTTCCAATCCTCGATTTCTTACATTATCGTCATTCAACCCCGAATCCACCAAAATGACAGCAAGTTTTCTTCTAAAATGTGTCATATGAAGCTATCAAGTAGTAATAATTAGAGTTAGTTTTTAAATAGTGAAACACCACGAAATAAGTATCATGATACATAGTGAAATATACCTGTTCAGGAATGTCGGATAAAACATCTCCCGTAAAATACTCCATAAAATTTAACATCCAGAGACCACAAGATGACCTACATGGTTATGAATTTTCATGATACAAAATTGAGAACAATTATAGAAAGACGTTACGCTACCTACTGAAAACTAAAGAAAATAGGATCATCCTCCTCACATTCTTGTTCTAGAAAGGACAAAAAAAGGAAATGTTCTGAAGTCGATGGCCTCCTGATGTAAAGCAAATAGGATCATCCTCCTTATATTCTATCTAGGCATATTATACTATACCAAATATCTTCATATCCTTAGAAATATATATATATACCATATACTACTACATGCATGCATGAATATATACTTATAAATTAGCGTACAAGAATGTATATTTTTAAAATCAGTGTCGCCACGTACTCTAATTATAGCTGGATATTAAGCTTATATTAATCAAATGTTACAATCAAATGTACATAAATTTTCTTGAGAAGCAAATGTTTGAAGGAGAAGTATAATTGAACACATCATGTAACGATTGGAAACATCATATAATTCGTCATTGTGTATTTTTCGTTGTCATTAAATCTGCTCGCAAGGCTCTTGATGATCTATCATATTTCTGTTATAGGTGTATACTTTCTTTGAGACTATGTTGGATCTATCAGTACTATTTCTAAGCTTTATTACATTCTTTCATTCAGGATGAAAGTAGGCGCTCCAACTCAGCCAATGTTATTTACATTCTATTTGTGGCTTTCGGTAAGCCTCATCCATGGAAGAATCAAGCATATAGTATTAAACTTGTCTGCTTGTACTTACCTTACTCATATGCTTTTATTGCAGTTCTAAATCATTCTCATGGAAGTATGACCTAGGATGTAGAAAAAACTTAAGAGCAGATTTTTTTTCTCTGGTAATTTCTATTGATCAGACTCAGATATCTCTGGCAATGTATTGCCATCAAGCATAGGCTGTGTATCACTTTGGCTGAGCATCATCAGGTGCGTAGACATGCTCTCTCTCTCCCCCACATACTATTATCAAAAAACTTCTTGTGACTAATGTGGTATACAAAAAAATCTATTACTTTTAGTTCGAAGCGTACCCATCTGTCTGTAGGCTGCTATTAATACACTCTTCCCTTGGCCATGTTGTGACGTTTAGGTCCTTCCACTTATCAGACTTCAGTTCCGTGTGAAGCGATGCATATTTCAATACATTTTCCAGTCCTGCTAGCTGTTGCATGAATAATAAGGGATAAAGTATTAGCATCACAAGCGAAAAAATAGCAGAAATCATCATATGAAAATTTGGGGGAGTGGGTCTAATTACTAACCATTGCAGCGAGATCATTACGGTTTATTCCTCTGCCTAGCGAGTCGAGCACTTGGATACATCGTTTTCTGGCATTTATAACTGCTACGTACCAATGAAAGTCTACAATATTTATTGGCATGAATATCTGAAAAAATGGATTGTTTTTAGTTTATTTAGGTCCCATCTATAGAAACATTAGTCCTTAATTGAATTGATAGTAATATGTATAAAAATGAGACTAACCATATCATGTTCCAAGTAAATTTTGGCTCTCCTTAATACCCATGCTGGCACTTCATCTTTTAGACAGCTACCACTTTTTATCGTTTTAGAGATACATGCATTCTCTAAGAACACACTTCCACCCGCCCTCACTTGTAGATGGTCTGTACCACTTATGCAATTTATGTATGCATTTATGATCTACAATTTTGAGTGCATACATTGGTTATAGGAGATAACAGATACTCATACTAAATAGCATCTTCCTCTCACAAAGCTATATGTACTTACTTCATCGCCAACGAATTCTTCGGGAGTTAAGAGATTTAGTAACTCGCGCTTCTTTAGATATGCGTCGTCGATGCTCACCAAATATCTTTCTTCGTTTGGTTCATTTATGATATTTTCAATCACGGACCAATCATCGCCGGTGCAGGTGTAATCTGTCATGAATGGAAGTAATAAAATTTACTAATAGTGAAGAAAGTAATTGTGGAAAAAGCAGGTCATAGAATGTTAAGTCTTGTGCCTTCTGGAGAAACCACATAGTCTTGTGCCTTCTTAGGCTTGTTATGCCGTCGCATATGTTTCTTTATCTGCACGGGCAATGCCAGCTCCTCCTCTATAGTTCCCGGTACTTCTATATCAGGCGTTTGTGCTAATTTATCTTCCCGAGCTGCCAGCATTTGTTGACCTGTTTCTTTGTAGGATAATTCCTGAGAACACAAATAAAACCGAGTTATCGCTATGGAGACTTATAATTATTCGGGAGATTTATAATAGGAAAAGAAAACTCACATTTGCCAATTTGGAGTATGTTTCCTCTTTGCCGGTTATATTTTCTAGTTCACTGTTCTCAGCTATTTCACTTGATTCTTGGTCACTCCATAACTGAAACCCACAATATAATATTTTAAAAGATAGTGAAAATCTTGAAGATATGATATGTGATATACTGTCAGAATTAGAATATAAGGACATTGGAAAACGAAAACTCACCTTCATCAACTCTGCGTTTGGATCCTTGTTAATCGTCAGTGCCTCTTCAATTTGCACATTTGTTTGACCCTCTATTATGATTTCATGTTGTAGCACTTGATTCTCAGGTTTCGTAGTTGGTAATGCTTGTTCCTTTTGTCCCTCATTGATGCTTTCCTGTAAACAAGCCATAGAAAACTATTCTTTTATTATCATAGTTGTTTTATATTAAAAAAACTGAAGAGTGAAAATCTTCAAAATATATAATGCTTGTTCTTATTTTGCCTTTGTCGACTCAGGGTATGTGTCCTTAAGTTTGGTTATCACATCATCAATCTGCGTAGTCTCCGTGTCCTCGTCCTTTGACCCTGTGTCGATGTTTTCCTAAAAACACAAACACATATCACTTTTAGATACAAAACTTTGCATAGGATGAAGTTACAGAGATATATCATTACCGTTTTGATAGCATCGACAGTTGCACCAAATATGGTTGGAGATTGATTGGGAGAGGACATTGGGGATGGTGGCGCCGACATTGAGAACGATGCACAATATGCAGATTCGTGTGGTGAGTGGAGAGATCTGTTTTGGAGGAGGCCGGCAAGGTGGAGGAGGGTAGGGAATGCGGCAGCGAGATCGCTGGGGAGGAGAGATGGGAGGGATTTTATCAGGGCACAAAAACCCTACGGCTAGATCACAGTCGTAGGGATGTACGTCCGTGATTCTTATAGTAATTCCAAAATGAGAGGATGGGAAATAAAAATCCCTACAATCATGCGTCCATCATATTTTTATTGACCTAATAAATATCCCGCTGATTTATAGCAGGCCCCAAAGCATAGGAAGGAAACAATCATATTTTTATTGACCTAATAAATATCCCGCTGATTTATAGCAGGCCCCAAAGCATCAGGAAGGAAACAAACATATTTTTATTGACCTAATAAATATCCCGCTGATTTATAGCAGGCCCCGAGGCATCAGGAAGGAAACAACTATCGCTAGGATCACGCCTCCATCATCCTTTATTGAGCTACTATATAATCCCATTGATGAACCTAAAAAAAACCAATCCCGTTGATTTATCTCTGACCCCACACATTATTTTTATTTTGGTTATATAGCCCACGTGCATGATTTATCTCTAGCCACACACTTTATTTTTATTTTGGTTATATAGCCCACGTACACAGATGTTAAAGCTAATCCTGTTGTTTTATCTCTGGTCTCACACTTTATTTTTATTTTGGTTATATAGCCCACGTATACAGAAGTTGCTGTACCCTTTTCTTAGCGGTAGCTTTTTTCTTTAAAATATACTGTTGAGTTGGTTTGGCTTGGCTGTATAGTTGGGATTAACTATTTAAGTGTATCAATCTTCTCTGTTTAATTCTCACATGAATTAATACATTAGGCAATATAATTAGGTGACAATTATGTTGTAGAGTGGTGAAAGCTTGGCTAGTTGTTGACCAGTCTTTAGCCAATCCACAGTGTATGCTACCTGGTAATTTATGGTATCACGCAAGTAAGAGCCTATCTCTTGTAAGTGCTATGTATTGTTGATACATATGAAATATAGTCAAAAGAAGAGACGACTTGTTGACTAACAGTCTCACACTCTAACTAACTTAACATTAGGAAAAAAAGTTTTAATAAACAAAAGCAATCTTCATATTGAAAATGAAGCACGTCTGAACAAAATAAGATACATGAGCACATGGACAGGTAATATCTGCAATGGACAATGACATTGACCTGAAACTGTAACAGATAGGATGAGAGTAACAAAAAGTAGAAGTAAACCCAGAGACAGAGAACTTTTAACATCTTATCTTATGCACGCATACACCAGAGATCTATCTTACAAATTTACATATATAATGTTGATCATCCAGAAAGCATCTCCTCCAAATATGAGTTCCAGTGCTACAGTCATAGAGCCTTTGGTATAGACCTATTGCCATCATACAGACCTATTGCCATCGCATCGACATATTTCTTCTTTCATGCTTATTATATATCATGATCTTGAGAAAATCCTGCAAATAAAAAACAATTATGTTAGGTCTAAAAGTATAGTTATATAGATACAGAAACAAAGATGCCAAGAAAACACCAAAGCACGCACCTGCTTCATCCCTCTAAAACATCTCTATAAACAATGTTTTTGGTGCTTTTACCGGATTTATCTACCTCCTTGTTAGGCTTGGCCAAAATCCGTGTCGTCTTTCTTGACACACCCCTTGACAGTGCAACATATAGCTGGCCATGTGAAAATACAGGCTCGGGAAGGTAAATACCGACGTTTGGTATGGTCTGACCCTGTGCCTTGTTAATGGTCATCGCAAAACTCAGACGGATGGGGAACTGTTTTCTCTTGAGTTTGAAGGGAAGTGAGATGTCATCCGAGGGAGACATAGGGATCCTAGGTATGAACACTCTCTTTCCAGCATGCTGACCACCAACTATCTCTGCGTCGATTGCATTATCCTGGAAGGCTCTGATCATAAGCCGTGTTCCATTGCATAGGCCATTATGAGGGTCGAGGTTCCGGAGCAGAATAACTGGGCAATTCACCTTCAATCTCAAGACATGTGGGGGCAAGCCATTTGGTGTGATCGAGTTCAGAAAGTCAATAGTGTAATTATTCCGCAAGTTATCCTCGATTGAGTCGAAACTGTGGTATAATCTTTCTTGGCCTAGAAACCTGGCGATCATTTTGTCATTCAGGTTATCGACATGATCATTCTTGGTTGAAAGAATTGCCCGTGTGCTCATGTATTCTCTTGACCTAGCATTGGCATGCAGCAATGGGAAGACATTATCGATGAGCATGTTAATAGCATTTTCATGCTCGGTGTAGCCGATCACAATGTCGTTAGGGAGACACACATAGTCATCGCCAATTGTCTCTTCTGTTCCATTGCCTATCCTTAGGAGGTATTCGGAGAACCAAGGATCAGCTTGTGCCCGCATATTGCGTTTGAGGCGTATCTTGTGTGTCTTATCCCACAAATAGGATTTTAAAAGTGTAGCATCTATGATTTGTGCTCTTGTCCCACGTGTCACAACGGGAAGGACCTGCCTAAAATCCCCACCAAAGACGACAACCTTTCCCCCAAATGGCAAAGGACATTCCATTATATCCTGGAGTGATCTATCAAGCGTCTCAACTGCCTGCCTTTTTGTCATGGCTACTTCGTCCCAAATTATCAACGACGCATGTTTAAGCAACTCCGCAGTACCACTTTGCTTTGTGAAACTACACATGCTGTTGTCGGTGAGCTTGATTGGAATTTTGAACCTGGAGTGCGCAGTCCGGCCTCCAGGCATTATCGACGCTGCTATACCTGATGTAGCAGTTGCTATCGCTGTTAGGCCCATGTCCCGCACCTTTGCAAGCAATGCCTTGTACAAGTACGTCTTCCCAGTGCCTCCTGGACCATCAACAAAGAATACCTTGCTTTTTTGGTTCGTCACATGTTCCATTATATCATTGAAACCATCCAGCTGCTCATTGTTCAAAGTGCTAATTAAATCTAGATGTTCTTTGTCTGCGGTGACTTGCCTTTCCTCCACTACTTCTCTATACTCAGCATCATAAGATCCATCGGTCTCAACCAGATCCGGAAGTCCATAGCTTGTAATATCCTTTCCCATGGATTGCAACATATCCCTGATATCTCTAAGGACCATCTGCTCAAGTGTTGCCTCATTTGGCTGATTAAGACGGTAATCCTCAGACATTGATGCTAGATGTTTGTCCCACATTTGTCTGATTTCTGTTACCTCGCAGAATACCAGTATCGTGGCAAACAGCCGTCTTAGGGCACAAGGCATCTGAAATGTGGCCGCCTCCGTCATGCAATCATCAAGGCTCCTGTCGTGCTCAATGAGTCCTAAATGCTCACATGCCTCCCTGAAGGAACTGCATGGCATGCCATTTACCATTTTCAAATCATCAAACGAAGTGGCACCTCGGACATGACTTAGGAGCACTCGCAAATAGTACCTTTCTCCTTCAGCAGGGTGTGCATACACAAGTCTTCCAATTTGTGATCTCTTACTTCTTCTATTCTGCCACTTTTTTTTTCCAGCAATCCATCTATAATGTTCAGGAAACTCTCTGTACAACCATTTTCGTGCCTCCGGAAACTTCCGGTTCATATCAAAGTACTCGGTAAGCATGGACTTGGAAGAAGATGGCCGAGCGACAACATCTTCTAGATTTTCATTGGCTTTAAACGCGACTGTATGCATGTTAGGCAAATGAAGCTGGAGTTGCAGCACAGATGGGCTGACACCAAACATTTTAAAACCGTAAAGCCTGTACATAGCATCTGGAGGAGTTACATAGCGTGCATCCCTATATTGTCGTATTTCATTGATGATTCCACCATCATTGATAATATCCTGCTCGAATGCAAAGGATGTACGATCATGGCCCTTGTAGATGTACTTGAACAAGTACTTGACGGCCTTGATGCTTGAGCATGCTTCAACATTAATATGGCAGTTGTATCTCATAAGCAAAAAGGGGTTGTAAGGGACGACCCATCTATTGTCCAAATCTGCTCCTCTGATCTTTACTGCACGGCCATCATCCCTCCTCCTATAGATGGGATATGAGTCTTTCCCTTGCTGTGTGGCATTGCAAAATTCTCGTGGGTAACGAAATCGGCATTGTCCGTCAATCATGCATGGGCAACTTCTCCTCAGCTCACCACATGGTCCGTGCAACATGTGTTTGACGACCAGTTCATGCAGGATAGGGTATTTATCTTTGTCAGGTATCTCTGCAGATATCACCTGATCATAGTCATCTGGGGTCGCTAACTTGCTTTTTGCTTTCATGATTAGAAGTATATGTTCATGCGGGAGACCTCGTTTTTGGAACTCTGTGACATGTACATAAGCTGCCACTTCTCCGAAATGCTTACCCTTAGTGAGTAACTCCATCATATCTCGCTGTTTTGCTTTGAATACTCTTGCCACCAGGTCAGGACGGTCTTGTGGCAGTTGTCCAGGCAACAATTTATCAGTTATCTCTTCCCAATATGGATTGCAAGTCATCGTGATGAAATAGTTGGGTTTTCCCCAACGTTGAACTATTGCCATCGCATCCAAGAACCTCCGTTGCATGTCGCGGTCACCACCAGGAAATGTACGTGGAAGCACAATTCTTTTGCCAATCCGATCACCACGTGACTCGCCAGCAATGACAGTGTCAACAAGACCCTATTAATAAATAAAAGTACACAAGATTATAGAAAAGCATGCAACACACATCTATAATAATGTATTACAGAATAGAAGCAAGCATGTTACCTGGTAGAGGTCAGCGCGTATAACCTTCTGATTTTCTGGCTTTGAGTACCAGTCAAGCCTCATGGTCTCAATCTTGATGTACATGTCAACAGCCCACTGTTGGAAAAGACGCCCTCCGAACAAGATGATGTTAAAAAGCTTCTTCCTCACCTGCATCTTGAAACAGTAGTACTCTCTCGCGCTAACAAATTTTCTGGATTGTGTTGCATTCACCTCATCATCACCAAAATCGTCATCTGGGTTATCCTCGTTGTCATCTATAAATAATTTGACAGCATAAATAGTTGTAGAATGGCTTCATTTACAACAAATATAAAATAGCAATGATGAGCAGTACCTTCGGGTAAATCAGTGGCTTGGTCTTCATGTACTGCAGACATACTGTCTGCTTCTTGCATTATGTTATTATCTGAAAGGTTGTTAAAAAACATTAATATAAGGATGATATATCGCAAAACATTAAAATAACCAACGGTTGATCAATACCTGCTGGAAATTCGGTGGCATGGTCGCCACGTGGCAAAAATTCAGCAACTTGGTCTATGATGGAGATTTCATCTGAAAGATCGGTGAAAACATAAGATTTCATTCATAAATAGTAAAAGATAAAACTATTAGTAAACATTATATTATACCAGAGAACTGGGTCTGTTGTCGTGCGAATTTATCCGCCGAGCCTTGGGTCGTGTCGGTAGGGGGGTCGGCATATGGCATCCAACGGTTCCAACCAGTTTCCCCACGAGGAAAGAATAGTGGATATGATAATGGGTCATAGCATCCGTAGTATGCTCTAATATACAAGGGCCGGTCTCCTTTTGCATGTACGACAACACTCCTATCAAAGCAATTTTGTGGGTCGCTCCCTTCAACCCATATTGCTGCCACCTGAGAAGTCGTTGGGACATTGTACCTTCGTTGATCTAGGTTGATATCAGTGTTCAGTGATATCCTATATTCATCTAGATTTGGAACAGACCCAAGGATCTTGAAAACTTGCGCATAAGGGTTATGTTGTAGTATACCCAGGATCTTCCGTATGACATCTATATTAAGATCCGGAGACCTCTGCGCCCTATGAATCAAGTTTTCATCTGTATCATAAATATAAAGTTGTAGATGCCGAGGGCCATTACCAGCTGACACCAGATTGTCAAGAGAATGGTACAAACCACCACAAGCCCGAAATGTATATACGCCAGTTCTTGCAGCTGTGCTTACTCGGCGATCAAGGGTGACTCCTAGACTTGTGAATGAGAAATGGGAGTTAAAATATCGTATATTATCTCTGAAGTATTTAGCATCATCATCCTCTTGACTTATAAACAACCGTTTCAGCTCTTCTGGAACAACAGGAGTAACTAAACTGACTTTTCCTTTCCTACAACAAAATGCAGGACCCTCGAATGGAAAACGCAATGCCCCACAGTGTCGGCAGTCCGGAACTTTTCTTAGGACATGATGCCTATTAGGTATGTTTGTGTAAACATTATCATAGATATCATCATTGGGAACTGCATTAGCTTGTTGTCGCTGAACTCGGTAGGATTGAAAATCAACATCTGGAATATAATCAACATTTTTTGCATAAGTGATAGTATTATATCATATCTTATTTATATTATCGATATAATATTCTTACCCTGTTCGGCAAAAAGCCTAGCTTCCTCATCAGGCTCAACATATGCAGCCTCTTGAAGGTTCTCGTCTCCCAAGCATTCTATTTATGTATAAATAATAAATAAGATAGTAAAACAAATTCATGCACTTTAAAATTATGGTTAGGAATCAGATGACATGATGCATACCATCAATGTTTGATGTGTTCCCATGAGGCTCAAGTATTCCGTAAGCATCTTCATCTTCGCCATGGTCGTTTCCTGATAATTTTAATTCCGCGATATGATGAGTAAGTAGTTGCGATTGAATGGAAGCTAACCTAGTGGTAGTCAATAAATATACCATTATATGAATCCATGGGTGCGTCTCCATGTGACGTAGGTATGGGTAAGTTTACCGGTCTCATCCGCCCTCCTATATACTGCATCTGGAACCTATCATTTCTATGTAGCCAATCAGATTCTTCATCGGCACATGTAGTTTCATTTGGTTGATTACTTCCACAACCATGACCCACATCTGAATGAATGAATAAGAATTACAGTCAAGCAAAAACTTTGCTAATACCCAGTCGGTAATAAATAATCAGAATATACTAACCATCCTTTTCAAGTATGCAACTTTGTGTAGGTAGGTTGAGGATATCATTGAGTTGGGATTCCATAACCCTTGACAGATGTGGGTTGGGCTCTGCAATATGGTTCCATTCACAGTAATCACGGTAAGATCCAAACTTCACCTCCTTATAGATTTGTTAATGTTTGGAATTTCATAGACATTACCTAGACATGTTATAGTTGGTAGTTGGGTGACAACGGATATTCCTGTAGCTGGTGTGGGAGTCGCAGAGTCATCGTTACCGAGGAGGGCATTCGAAGCTTTTTTGAGTTCACGGTTTTGCCGTTGTCGTTTTAATATTTCATCCCTATTTTGTGCATATCGTTCCTTATCTCTTTGTCTCCTTATTTCTTTAGGGTTAGGGTCTGCGCAGATGAACACGATATTATTAGATAAATATAAGTAGGGGCATATGTGCATTAGTTGGACATCATTACCAATGGTTATGGACACCGGTGTTTGTGTTTCATTTCCCTGTCCATTAATTTCAGTGGAAGCCTGTTTATTTTCACGGGCTTGGCGACGTCTTTTCAGAATATCATCTTTATTCCGGGCATAATATTCTCTGTTCCTTTGCCTCTTCAACTCTTTAGGGTCTATTACATACCGCAAGTTAGCACGTCACCAAAATAGTACCATGTTTTTAAAAAGTCAGATAGCTCATGCTTACCCAAAGAGTGGGTGTTGCTTATATCCTGAAACGGGGTGCGGGAATCATCGGGATTAGGAGATGACATACCGTCGCCGTCGTATGGCCTCCTGTGAATCTCCATATCATTATTAGTAGTACAAAAATCAATTGAGTTGTGGAATATAATATGCACACCATATTAGACTTATTATCATTGATAGTATTTGGTGCAGGGATGAGGCAGAGCTATATTTTTATACTCCAGAATGTATCACCAATACTATATTCTTATTATCTACTGTCTATTATTATCTACTGTCTATATACACATAGAATGCTGCCAATAGAATATTAGCAAGAGCTGTTTCTGACCATTTGGGTTTATCGATTCCGTTTTATCAATAATTAGCCAATGTATATATACACATATCCAGTCAATAGAGAAAGAGGTAATGAAACAAGTGAAAGAGTAAAATCAATTTACCGAGATATTGTTTGCTGCTGTGCCCACACCTAATATTCTCAATTCATTCCCATATGCAGGTATTTTTGATGTATCATGGGAGCAGTATATAAACTGATTAAAACTGTGTCTTGAATCGATGCCCTGCAGGGAGGCGATAGCGTGGTGCAGGGAGGCGATGGCGTCAGGCAGGCGATGGCGTGGTGGTGCAGGGAGGCGATGGCGTCTGGGAGGCGATGGCGTGGTGGTGCAGGGAGGCAATGGCGTTTGGGAGGCGATCGTGGTGCAGGGAGGTGATGGCGAGGTGCAGGGAGGCGATAGCGTGGTGGTGCAGGGAGGCAATGGCGTCTGGGAGGCGATGGTGTGGTGGTGCCGGGAGGCAATGGATTTGGCGTGATTGTAGGGTGTATTTACTCTCAGTTTCCTCTTTTAGATAGCCTATACTTGGTCAGACCTGGTGAATTAAAGGACACCGGCCCTGGCTTGGTCAGATGCGTGATGTACGTGAATTTATTGCTGCTATCCTCTGTGGTGGAGTTTTGGTCAGGCATATGAAATTGCTAAGTGCACACCAGCCCTGTGTAAAGCAATTGTGGCTGTTAGATTTAGATTGATTGGACGTATTGTGCGGTTCTGATTGTAAGTAGTATGTAAGTGGGGGGTATGTAGGGAAGATATTGTTTGGTTGTTTAATAGTAGTAGTTCAGTGATATCAGTGTTCAGTGATATCCTATATTCATCTAGATTTGGAACAGACCCAAGGATCTTGAAAACTTGCGCATAAGGGTTATGTTGTAGTATACCCAGGATCTTCCGTATGACATCTATATTAAGATCCGGAGACCTCTGCGCCCTATGAATCAAGTTTTCATCTGTATCATAAATATAAAGTTGTAGATGCCGAGGGCCATTACCAGCTGACACCAGATTGTCAAGAGAATGGTACAAACCACCACAAGCCCGAAATGTATATACGCCAGTTCTTGCAGCTGTGCTTACTCGGCGATCAAGGGTGACTCCTAGACTTGTGAATGAGAAATGGGAGTTAAAATATCGTATATTATCTCTGAAGTATTTAGCATCATCATCCTCTTGACTTATAAACAACCGTTTCAGCTCTTCTGGAACAACAGGAGTAACTAAACTGACTTTTCCTTTCCTACAACAAAATGCAGGACCCTCGAATGGAAAACGCAATGCCCCACAGTGTCGGCAGTCCGGAACTTTTCTTAGGACATGATGCCTATTAGGTATGTTTGTGTAAACATTATCATAGATATCATCATTGGGAACTGCATTAGCTTGTTGTCGCTGAACTCGGTAGGATTGAAAATCAACATCTGGAATATAATCAACATTTTTTGCATAAGTGATAGTATTATATCATATCTTATTTATATTATCGATATAATATTCTTACCCTGTTCGGCAAAAAGCCTAGCTTCCTCATCAGGCTCAACATATGCAGCCTCTTGAAGGTTCTCGTCTCCCAAGCATTCTATTTATGTATAAATAATAAATAAGATAGTAAAACAAATTCATGCACTTTAAAATTATGGTTAGGAATCAGATGACATGATGCATACCATCAATGTTTGATGTGTTCCCATGAGGCTCAAGTATTCCGTAAGCATCTTCATCTTCGCCATGGTCGTTTCCTGATAATTTTAATTCCGCGATATGATGAGTAAGTAGTTGCGATTGAATGGAAGCTAACCTAGTGGTAGTCAATAAATATACCATTATATGAATCCATGGGTGCGTCTCCATGTGACGTAGGTATGGGTAAGTTTACCGGTCTCATCCGCCCTCCTATATACTGCATCTGGAACCTATCATTTCTATGTAGCCAATCAGATTCTTCATCGGCACATGTAGTTTCATTTGGTTGATTACTTCCACAACCATGACCCACATCTGAATGAATGAATAAGAATTACAGTCAAGCAAAAACTTTGCTAATACCCAGTCGGTAATAAATAATCAGAATATACTAACCATCCTTTTCAAGTATGCAACTTTGTGTAGGTAGGTTGAGGATATCATTGAGTTGGGATTCCATAACCCTTGACAGATGTGGGTTGGGCTCTGCAATATGGTTCCATTCACAGTAATCACGGTAAGATCCAAACTTCACCTCCTTATAGATTTGTTAATGTTTGGAATTTCATAGACATTACCTAGACATGTTATAGTTGGTAGTTGGGTGACAACGGATATTCCTGTAGCTGGTGTGGGAGTCGCAGAGTCATCGTTACCGAGGAGGGCATTCGAAGCTTTTTTGAGTTCACGGTTTTGCCGTTGTCGTTTTAATATTTCATCCCTATTTTGTGCATATCGTTCCTTATCTCTTTGTCTCCTTATTTCTTTAGGGTTAGGGTCTGCGCAGATGAACACGATATTATTAGATAAATATAAGTAGGGGCATATGTGCATTAGTTGGACATCATTACCAATGGTTATGGACACCGGTGTTTGTGTTTCATTTCCCTGTCCATTAATTTCAGTGGAAGCCTGTTTATTTTCACGGGCTTGGCGACGTCTTTTCAGAATATCATCTTTATTCCGGGCATAATATTCTCTGTTCCTTTGCCTCTTCAACTCTTTAGGGTCTATTACATACCGCAAGTTAGCACGTCACCAAAATAGTACCATGTTTTTAAAAAGTCAGATAGCTCATGCTTACCCAAAGAGTGGGTGTTGCTTATATCCTGAAACGGGGTGCGGGAATCATCGGGATTAGGAGATGACATACCGTCGCCGTCGTATGGCCTCCTGTGAATCTCCATATCATTATTAGTAGTACAAAAATCAATTGAGTTGTGGAATATAATATGCACACCATATTAGACTTATTATCATTGATAGTATTTGGTGCAGGGATGAGGCAGAGCTATATTTTTATACTCCAGAATGTATCACCAATACTATATTCTTATTATCTACTGTCTATTATTATCTACTGTCTATATACACATAGAATGCTGCCAATAGAATATTAGCAAGAGCTGTTTCTGACCATTTGGGTTTATCGATTCCGTTTTATCAATAATTAGCCAATGTATATATACACATATCCAGTCAATAGAGAAAGAGGTAATGAAACAAGTGAAAGAGTAAAATCAATTTACCGAGATATTGTTTGCTGCTGTGCCCACACCTAATATTCTCAATTCATTCCCATATGCAGGTATTTTTGATGTATCATGGGAGCAGTATATAAACTGATTAAAACTGTGTCTTGAATCGATGCCCTGCAGGGAGGCGATAGCGTGGTGCAGGGAGGCGATGGCGTCAGGCAGGCGATGGCGTGGTGGTGCAGGGAGGCGATGGCGTCTGGGAGGCGATGGCGTGGTGGTGCAGGGAGGCAATGGCGTTTGGGAGGCGATCGTGGTGCAGGGAGGTGATGGCGAGGTGCAGGGAGGCGATAGCGTGGTGGTGCAGGGAGGCAATGGCGTCTGGGAGGCGATGGTGTGGTGGTGCCGGGAGGCAATGGATTTGGCGTGATTGTAGGGTGTATTTACTCTCAGTTTCCTCTTTTAGATAGCCTATACTTGGTCAGACCTGGTGAATTAAAGGACACCGGCCCTGGCTTGGTCAGATGCGTGATGTACGTGAATTTATTGCTGCTATCCTCTGTGGTGGAGTTTTGGTCAGGCATATGAAATTGCTAAGTGCACACCAGCCCTGTGTAAAGCAATTGTGGCTGTTAGATTTAGATTGATTGGACGTATTGTGCGGTTCTGATTGTAAGTAGTATGTAAGTGGGGGGTATGTAGGGAAGATATTGTTTGGTTGTTTAATAGTAGTAGTGATGATTAACCATAGCTTAACTTCTTAAAACATACTTACACTCGATACTCTCTGAGCTCTTATGTTTTTATTAGACTATTTTTGGGGGTTGTGTGCATTCTAGCTATACAGATGCTAGGTATGATATCTTATGAGTTTAATATTTAATAAAAATCCATTTTTCCATAAAATAGAGTTCTTTTAATGAAAGAGGATGCCCCGATATCTATTAAAGAAACCATAGACAACAATATCTTCAGCAACACAGCACCAACAAGGCTCAACCAACAAACATGGAAGAATCACCAGAAAACTGGTCGATCTAAGAAATGAAAAAACAAGATTAGAAAGAGAAGACAAAGAAAAAGACAAGTCCAGCCATTGAACACAAACATCCATCAATTTTTTTCAAAAGACCAGCCTTGGCGTCCATGAAACTCATCTTCCTGGCGACCTCAAGACCTCACCCGTGATTTTTCCTAGTAGACTTGCGGCTTGTAGCAACTCCATCTTTGCGTCCTCCTTCACCTATAGATTATACCAATATTCAATACAATATACAATTGGATGAGTTAGTTTTACTGGTTCTCGCAGCCACCTTTGTTCGAAGCACGCAACATTTCTGGTTTTCCAGAGATGGTCCAGAAAATCGCTGCAATTGCAACAATCAGTAGATGCCTTTTTGTGCGTGGAAACTTTTCAGCCAAACATTGAAACAATTATCGGCATTCTTAACAGTTTGTGCCAATAGAACAACTCACAATGTTCCATACATACCGAGCTAAAGGGTATTCGAAAAACAGGTGATTAATCGGCTTGTTTTGACCGCAAGAAAGGCAATTTTGAGACCCCCCCCCTTTCAGTAAAACGTCCTTAGTAAGAATGCTCTTTTTAAGAACCATCCACAAGAATGGTTTACCTCTAAGGGGAATTTTGACCTTCCACATAAACTTGTAAGGAACCTTCCCGTAATTTTGCATGGCAACATAAAAGATTTTGATTGAGAAAAGGCCATAGGATGATAAATTCCAAATGATTCTATCAACGATCTCAAATATCTCAACCCCATTACAGATTGAAATAATCTCTTACCAAATAGTTAACTTCTCACCAGTAAGCTCTCATCGAAAAACATGGCGGCTACCGTTGCATGTTGGTTCTGTGTTATGGAGTATAGCCTTGCAAACAAATTAGCTAATTTTTTTAATCCAAATATCCTCCCAAAACCTTGGCCTACAACCATTCCCCACATGTATCCTACAACATGGCTAGAAAAGCTATTTGACATCCTTTAGCCCTTGCCAAAAGTGTGAATCATCGGGCTTGTCACAACTTGTCTTAAAGTTGTTTTAGAAAGATATTTATTCCATAATTACCATGGATCTTGGTCATTGAATAGTTTCCAAAGCCAAGGGGGGCAGGAATACAGTTTAAGAGGGGCCAACGAGGGTAATCAGCCATTAGGGTGGACCAATCGTAGTAATTATTTCTAAAAAAAATATTTCTTAACCAAACTTAGATATAAAATTAGCTTGTTGCAGCATGCATAGGGAGGGCCAAGGCCCCTGCTCGTACCCCCTAGCTCCGCCACTTCCATAGCCACTTTGATAGCAAGGAAATATTCATTAATTCCAAGTCCAAATCCTAAGCCCCCCTTTGTCCTTTGGAAGGAAAACTATTGGACAATCAACCACGTGACACTTCTTTTTTTCCTATCCCCACTACATAGAAACCTAGCTTTGATATAATCAACTTTGTACTTAATGGTTGGAGAGATCCTATACAAAAAAGTCATGTACAAAGAAATGCTAGTAAGTAAGCACTACAAAAATACCCCCGAGCGCGACACTTTTTTTGGACGGCATAAGCAAAAAGCGTCTACAAAAGTTGGTTAGCCGGCGGATGAACAACCGTGGCACCATTTGGTCGCGGCGGCCACGTATACGCCATGATACACACAATACCGACAATAATTACCATCGTGATAAGTGACTTGGTAGGCCCGCATATTGTAATGCCGCGGTAGATGGATAGAGCCACATATCAGTGTGTTGTGTATTGTACGCGATGCTTAGGTGTGTCCCACATCGTGGACTGGTCAAACGGCTCATCTCACTGACATCTGTGCCCCACCACCTATTTATTTATCTCCTATGTCTATTTCCCAGATACACCATACTTATCTCTTGCCCACCCTCTCCAGATAGCTCTCACTATCGCAACTCAGGGTATTGTAGAGGCGGCAGGCGACGTAAAATTCAAGTTTATTGAGATGGAAGATATTTATCACATCACATTACATTGCAACCACTTTTTCAAGGATCTAATGCTTTTACTCAATTTCTCTTCTAAAAAGTAAATCTGAAAAAGAGGGGTTTTCCCCCACTATTCAGAAATCCCTTCCAAGCAGATTATGAAAATAAAAAACTAAAATATATCTACACTAAACCTAATTCCTAAGTGGAGAAACCTAGCTTGCCTTTTTTTGGCCTCTCTATTCTAGTAGCACTGTTTCTAAGTGGAGAAACAGGAGAAGCTTATTGTTAATCCAAAAGTATTCAATGCTAAAGCATGTATGGATGAGTTGAAAGAGCAGAATGCAAAGTTCAAGATTTTCAAGTGTGACCTTGTGAGTTAACATCCTTGCTTCCTATATTGTTCATGTTTGCTTTCTATACAAGATGCTAAATATTAATTCATGTTTGAATGTAGCTATACTTTCCTATTGTGAAGTTCAACCATTTGGCAGTTCCCTGTATCAACCTAGTAGCAAAGCAGATGCATATTTTTGATTCAATGAAAGGGGCCAAAGATGCTAGTGTGATGGATGATTGTGCACGCAATCTGGTTAGTAATCCAGCTACACTTGTTCATTGTGTTTGCTACATTTATAGTTAGGCCTTTTATTTGCTACATTTCATTAACCATGCAGTGTGTTTGCTTTGTTTTCCAGTTCGCAAACTTTGCAATTCTTGTGAAGCAATTAAAACTAGCAGACAATATCAACTTTGACACTTACCTGCTAACCAATCCTGATCACTCGCAGCAAACTACCATGTAAGATTTTGCTCACCTTTTTGTTTCGCTTTTTTTTAATCCTTGTCCTGATCACTAGTTTCAACATTTGCTACATTATTGTTTTTTAATTGCTACCTAAGTTTACAACTCTTGCTACTTTAGCTTCCTACACTTGCTACATCAGTTTCTGCTTGTTTTTTACTAATCTATCTGTTTGTTTTTTGACAGATTTGATTATGTATTCTTCAGCATGCTCTTCATGGAAAGCTTCACCGGCAAGGTCATGCCGGAGTTCGACAACAATTCTATACCACTTCTAAGGAAACTTCTTGCATCAGATCTGATTGAGGCAAGGCAAAACAAAGGATCAATGCTACAGCTGATGGAAGAAGAGTTACAGAAGAAGCGTAGTTAGGTTGAAACTGATGTAATCGTTGAAATTGATGTCGTCCTTGTGATCTTATTTTGCACTTTGTAATGGTTCAAACTGATGTAAATCGTGGATGTGTTCGTTGCTGCAGTATCTGTGGATTATCTGTGGATTGGATGGATAAGTACTACATGTTTCGAATGGTTTTATATATAGCTTTTGAAGTTTGGAATGTTGTTTATTATCTTCTGAAGCTTCAAATATTGTGATTGCTTTGATAAGTTCTGTACATGCCACATACATGCTGCATAAATGCTAAAAATGAGTATTTACCTAGACATGCTGTCAATTTTTTTTTGGCCACCCCAGGTGTTAATTTGCTACATCTGTGTAGCCATATTGCTACATGCATAGAAATGGTGTGCTACCCAGGTGTTCAAGATTTGCTACTAGGTTTAATGTAGCAAATATTTCTGTGACATTCATTCATAAGAACAAGTTTTGTCTATGGTAGCAATTTTATATACAAAATACAGGCTGTATGCTCCAAAGTGGCAATACTTTTGCTACCAACAATATTCTGTCATATCACAAAATTCATATCTTGTATCAAGATGATGCTACATCTATACTGTATGTATGCTACATAGTAATGACAAAAATGCTACTCTGGTAGTACATGTAGTTTCAACTCTATAGTTTCAACTCTATTTTCGCAGCATTCCCTGCAATCAGTGCTTCCATGGAGACGCATTGTTTCACGGTGTGACCTTCTTCATTGCAGTATGGGCATTTTTCTTTCTTGGCTTCTTCTTCTTCGGCGTTGCATCAGTTTTCTTCTTCTTTGTCTCTTGAGATTTTTTCCTTCTCTTGGCATTTGCTTCATCACGAAGCTCAACCAATGGTTTGTTACACTTCGACTTCTCGGTTAGTCTTCCTTTTGGCTTTACCCTCACAGGGTTCTTGAGCGTGCTACTCGGATCATCATTACGTTCTTCTTCTTGTTGTTGATTGTTTACACCATGATGTGGAGGAATACTTTGCTCTTGTAGCAAAATTTCTGGCCCTCCTCTTTGCTACTCTACTTCTTGCTCCCCTCCATGATGTGTAGCATGTTGTTTGTTCTTCATATTTTCTACAACCTGCTTCGCATCATCAATCATCTTGGAAACAACAACATATGTTTCATCACTGAAGCAAGCATCCGAAGCGAGTTCATTCATCTTTCTGCACAATGCATTGTACTTGAGAGTATTGGTTCGTGGGATCCCAAATCTGATGGTATTTGTCCCGGGATCAGGTGCAGGCATTGTTGTTGCAGCAGACCATCTTCGTAGCATGTATCTCTCTGGAATTTGCTGGACATTCAAGTGCACCTTCACCCTCACTATATGCGGGCATATAAGGCCACACATCTCAAATGTGTTGCATATGCACTTATCATCTAACTTGACTTGCACCTGGTAGGTTTTGACACCATAACCAGGGTTTGGAATGAGATCAAAGCACATGACTTCACCCTCAACCTACATTGGATAAAACCTTGTAGATTTCTCAATCATCTTTTGGAATCTTGTGAAGATCTCCCTCGTGTAGAACTCCAGCCCCTGCTTTTCAATGTTGTAGCTGCAAAATAAGGTTTGTTTTGCTGACTGTCAGGGTGGTGCTACATCAGGTGTTACATTATGCTACAACAGTTTTAAAAATCTGCTACCACATATATAAAATAATGCTACTGGAAAATCTGTCTCTAAGAGAAAATCTCACCTTCCCCATAGTGGTGTTGTTGTTGTATCCATGGTGAATGCTGCATTGTCTTCTCTGTCTAGCATCAGGTTTTGGCACAACTCGTATTGCTGCACGAAGTTCCAAACTGAGCCACTTGGGCGAATTAAAGTTTTAAAGTACGAGTTGAGGCCTTCAGATCTTCCTGTTGTGCTTGTAAAGGGAAAGAAGCTTTTTCTGAAGTACACAGGTGCCCACATGTTTCTGCTCTTCCACATGTTCTGCAAATGAGTGTTCTCAGCCATAGCAAAAGTTTCCAACATATGCTGCCAGCATATCTCAAATTCTGCTACGACGTACGTGCTATAAATGCATGAGTAGAACGCTGCAGCAAATGGGCTACCTTCTCTCAAGTGAGGACCAAGCTTTGTTCTTGCTAATCGTAGCACATGGAAGATGCAACATCCGTGGACCGAATCAGGATATATGTTTGAAATTGCTGCAGCCATTGCTTGATCTTGGTCTGTCATGATATGGTCTGGTGCCAAACCGTTCATTGCTTCCTTAATTTTGGTGAATACCCAGCTGAATGTTTCAGTTGTTTCATTAGGTAGCAAAGCACAGCCCAACACAATTTTGTGTGTGTGTGTGGTTGTTGATGCCCACAAGTGGAGCAAAGGGCATGTTGTACTTGTTGGTACAAAATGTAGTGTTGAAAAACACCGAGTCCTTGTACTTGGGGTACAAGGCCCTTGTCCTGCCATCCACCCAAAAGAGAGCTCTCACTGCATTGTTTTCATCAACTTGCTTATCAAAGAAGAATGTAGGGCTTTCAGCTTGTCTCCTTTCAAAGTACTCAATAGTCATTGACATGTCTCGCAGCGGAACTTCCTCACGTAGCATAGTCCTTATGTTGGACACATGACGCTTCACAAAACCAAGGCACCTCGGATCGCCTCCGTGCACACTTCCGAGGCATCCCATCATCTGAGCTATGCTAATGTTTTGGTTGTGTAAAGTTTGGATGAACTGAAAGTCCTCCTCAGAAACCTTCCTATGAGACCGGTAGTACCGTCTTCTCCCAATTTGCTTCAGCAACTGGTGTGTGTGTTCTCCTTGAAAGATTGTTACAGTCCATATTCCATTTCTCTTTCCAACAAGCATTCTAGCTTTACAATCATGCCGCAACACCCTATTCTTCTGCCTCAAATCTGCTACGTCCATTTTGAGGCCAGCTTGTTTGCTGCGTGACTTCTGTGCACTAAAATTGTTCATGTCTATTGGACCTCCTTCTCCATAACTATCCTTAGTAGCATCTTTTGCTTCGTCAAATGGTTTTCCGGCATGGACACACTCAAAAACCCTACTAAGAATTGCATCTTTTGGGGCACCTCTTGTTGTGTTATACTTGGTGTTACCAATCCGTGTACCAAACCCGAGCTTGAAAGCATAGTCATTGTATACTTGCTTCGCAACTTCAAGGTCATCAAATGTCATTCCAACATATGGTACAAGAGGCTGCGAGCAAATCTCTTCACCACCTTCTTCAGCAACAAATGAAGCATTGCTACTAGCTGCACTTTCTGCTCTTATAGCAAATTTTTGTCCAAAGGTTCCTGCAGCAGATTGTGGTGGAGCAATCTCATAAGCAGATTGTGGTGGAGCAATTATTCCTTCAGCAGCATATCCTTCAGGACCGTATCCATCAGCAGGCTGGTTGAGGTCGAATCCTCCCAGTATACTGTCAGCAACAAACCCCTGCAATTTAAAAAAGAAAAAGTTTAGGTCGAAGCATAAAGTGCTACATAAATGTGCTGCATGTAGTATCACTCTAATTTGCTACATAAATATGCTAGTATCACCCTAATTTGCTACAATATAGCATCACATCTGCCTAAACTTTTTCTGCAGTGTAGCACATTGTCCAACAAATCATGTTGTAGCACCCCTAATTTTTCTTGTGCTACAATGTAGCACCCTTATCTATTTTGAGGTTGTTTTCCTGCCATATGCCCAGCAGCACCCTATTTTGCTACAATGTACAAGCCAATTAACTAGTATTTGCTACATATTTAAGTATTTGCTGCTACCATGTAGCACAAACATGAACAACAATGGTGAAAACCCTAAGAAGCCTAATCTAGAGCTTACCGATGGTGCTGGAGGTTCTTCCTCAGGATTTTGATTGAAAAACACTGGAGGATTTGTGTGGTGGGCTAGATTAGTTTGCTGCCCTCGATTGGAGACATCGGCGTTCGCCGAATCGGAGCGCCGCCGGGTGAGAGGATTTGATCCCCCACTAGAAGCTACGATTAGCGGCGGTATAAGGTGGTGAGGCTGACCAGGAGGGGGGTAGAGTATGGTCCCTCGAATATGGCTCATCTCCGGCGCCGGAGAACAAGATCGACGGCGCAGTCGCCTCTGTCGTCCTCACAGGCCGCCCGCACGACGCGACTCCCAGGTTGCCTCCGTTTTGTTTCCAGGTTGTTGCGTGCGAAGCGTTTTCTGCTGCAACGTAGCAAAAGCGTGCGACGTATCCAGGTTAGACGGTTTGATCTGATTAGATCGGACGGCTCCGGACCCGGGGGATTTTGGGGAAATATCCTCCGGAGGACGCGTGGCGTTGTCCTTTCTCTAACGACAATTAACATGCATGGATGTAGGTTAATATTGCAGTGGATTCATTTTGGGTGTGTCTCCGCTTCCATATTTCTTGTCGTGGCTTTAATTCACGACAGATAAAATTATGGACCGCAGGAAGTACTTCCACGACTATCCTATCACATCAGACTAAAAACAACCCCAGCGGAACTTCACAATTTGACCAACCATAAAGTAAGCTCTTATTAGCTGGCTATATTGAATATGGACGAGTAACAAGTATTCCCTATCTCAAATTTATCAAAATTTAGATGAATTTAGACAATTTATACATAAATTTATTCAAAATTTAAAAAACCTAATATATATCTATTTTAACACGGAGGGAGTATAAGTAATTAACACATATATATAGGTATGGATGGATCGACTAAAATAAATGTTTACGGCGCATATGCATATGCTGGCCGCCTTCCACTAGTTAGTTTATGATAATCTATACCCCATACGAATATCTGAGGGAGGCGGAAAGATATGATTAACAAATGAGTTCGGCCATCTAACCGGAGTATCTCTATCGCATGCGTACGTGTACAATCATCACCATGCATAATGGCGCGCCGATTTAAAATAAACTAATCTCTCTCTTTTTTGCGGGTAAAATAAATTAATAATCTCTATATGGATGGATGGAGCTAGCTAGTACACTGTACTACTACGTGTGATTCGGCCGTACGCGGTTTGCGCACATTTAATTTACGCGTCTCTTTTGGAAAGTAGTACTGTAGCTTTGTTTGGCATGTGGAGTTAGTTAACTAATTTGTTTGTCTGTAGCTGCTCTTCCCAGCTAGCAGCTACACATTGCAAGTTCGGCCGGCGATCAATCGAGGTAGTATTGTAGGGTGGACGGCCAAAAGCTACTTTTTGTCGATGCTTATTCGTTGAGATCGTGTATTAATTAGTTATAATGCACGTTACTCCCTCCGTCCGCAAATAAGTGTACTTCTAGCATTGTCTTAAGTCAAATTTTATTATGTTTGACTAACTTTTTAGTATAACGTACCAACATTTATGACACTAAATTGTTACCATTAGATTTATTTTTAAATCTAGCTTCATAATATGTCAATTTAATATAATATATGTTCATATATTTCTTTATAAAGTTGGTCAAATTTGGTTATGTTTGACTTAGACAAAATCTAGATGTACACTTATTTGCGGACGACGGAGGGAGTATCAGGTACGTAGGAAGCAACAAGTGAACCGTCGTCTTTTTTAGCAAAAACAAGAAAAAAAGTTAACCGTCGTCGAGCTTCATAAGTGAGTGCTCACTGAACCCAATTAAAGTGCCACCTGCTGCACCTACATATAGTATTTAGCTTGAGTTGAGCATATGTACTTGTTAGTATATACTACTATCTCCTTTTCTTCTTTTGCAAAAAGGAAAAAAAAATAAGTAGAGTAAAACCTTACAGAAATTAAAATAACACTCAGTGTTTTGTGGGCATGGATTCCTTCCTCGTGCATCCACTGCGGGCACGCCGTGAGCCAAACTCGGTGTCGCTTATGGAACATCGACCAAACGATTCCCGTCATCGTCAACGCTACTGACGAGATCGCTCCGACGAGGTGGACAAGGAGACGGGGAATAGCCACAATAATATCGTTGCCTATTTATCAAACCCTAATGCCGCAACACAGTTCGTATTGTGTGGTACAAACTGATATCCAAAATAGCATGTATGCGGGTGGACCGCCCTCCCCTCTCCTCCCTCTCCCTTTCCCTCTCCACTATGGAGAGTCCCCAGTGGGGTGGTTGGTCCGATCTCGAGCCCTCTTCGGCAAAGTTTTCGACCGGAGATGGCGGAGGAGAGGCGCCGAAGTAGTTGGTAGTGGTAGGTGTTGGGGATATGCTATATGGGTATCCTCATAGCATGTCTCTTATCCGACTAACCCAGGTGGCCTATAGTCGGTAGCATGGCCTGTGGCCTGCTGGGCGGCCCAGTTAGATGGATCAAGAAGAGAGGCCCATGCCGGATAAAGGAAGGCTACGGTGGAGTCACCAGCGTACCCGGAGCCTTGGAGTACAAGATACACAAGACTAGTGATAGACGGTGTAGGACTCTGTAACCTGTCCGGCTAGGACTTTTCCCTGTAACCCTAGGACTTGGCGACTATATAAGTCGGGCCTATGGGAGCCTTTAGGGCACAACTTAGTATCGATTCATACAACCTCGCACAGCGAACCTATCTCTATAACTCGGCGTATTGCCCTTATAGTGATTTATAGCAGGAGTAGGATTCCGTCACCGTTGTGGGATCTGAACCTGGGTAAGCTGTGTTACCTCGTACCCGTCAACCGTCCGCCTTACCCCACGTCTCTAAACACGCACTGTGAGGACCCCTCCATGGCGTACTCGTCGGCAATACCACGACAGTTGGCGCCCACCGTGGGGCAAGAGGCGCTTCAGGCTCTTCAGCGGGCGAGGACCAAGATCTTCGCGGGAATCGGCGAAACCGTAGCCATTGGCCGTGTTCTCTTCTCCGGCAACGTTCCGATCGTCCCCCCTGACGAGTTCTGGATCCCGGCGAAGACGAAACCTACGCGGTGTTCGATCGTTCCTATCGGAGACATCCACCTCTTCATCGGCGAAACCGACTCGGGCACTAGTTCCCTGGGAGTCGGAGGAGCATCAAGGCCCGCACGGACCGGCTACGGGCAGGATACGTTCGCAGAAGGATCGATGTCGGATCTCTCTTCGGAGTTTGCTGGCAAAGATCGGAAAAATTCAAGGCCCACGCAAACCGCCCCTGTGCAGGATAAAAAGGTGGAAGATCACTGCAAATCCGCCGGCTTCGTCCGTGCGTCTGGACAGCAGAGATCCAAGTTCGTCGGCATGGTTACCATCTTCGATCTGGCGCGCTGCGTTCAGAGAGAGGGCGAAAACCCCCGTGATTACCTGGCCAGGTGGCTCCGTATACGAGCCGATCTAGCCCACTACCCCAATGATGATGCTATCTATCACTTTGTGGAAGGACTGGACCATGGCACGCTTCTCCGACATTCTCTAAGACGGCAACAGGCGTCAGGACGCCTTACCTTCGAAGGCATGGTGAACACCGTCAACAACTACGCGGAGGCCGAAGCGGCAGCTCAGATAGCGCTTGCGCTCATTGACGGAGCCCCTCCGATTCAGCCACCACCACCGCCTCTGGCCGCCATCGTCGTAGCAGCACCACCACTTCCATTCATCGTCGAGGCCGTTGCACCTCCACCGCCCGTCATCGAGGAAGTCCTGGCACCCTCTGATTCTGTCATTGACGTGCTTTATGCTGATTTCAGTGCAGATTCAGAGGAAATAGACTTCAGTCCAGAGAGCTAGACTCCGCTATGCAGGAGATGGAGGAGGAGTACTCGCGCGACGAGCAATCTAATAACACTGTCATGTCTCGAGGGGTGTCCGTCACCATTGGGACAGCGATGGATGAAGATCAACCCGGGCAAGCTCCGCCTACGGCGCTGGAAAAGGGGAAGGGGCCACTAATTGCTGCTGACGATGATCGTGCAAAGGTCATGTCTCCTCCGCCTAACCCAGTGCAGAAGCCGCAGGAACTTGGCACCGGTCCAAGCAACAACAACACCGCAAACTTGCCGCCTCCAGCATCCACGTCGGCAACAGCCCATGTTACTCCAGCTGATAGAGTGATGTACGGCAATCTCCTTGTCGAGCCACTAACCGTTGAGCATATCCGGGACTCAGCTTGACGAGAAGCGCCAGCAGCTGCTGGAGGAGGCGCAAGCCATCGCGGAGCAAGGCGCTAAACTAGATCGAGATCTGGTCAATGCGCAGCAGTCCATAGAGAAAGCTAGAGCAATGGAGGCCGAGTACAAGACTCTGCTGCAGCAGCAGAAGGCTAAGAAGGCTCCGGCTCGCGTCATCAACGATCCTGGTGTACGGCGCAACCTAGGATGGGCTCCCTCGAAGCCGGCACAGGCCAAGCCATACATTGATAGTGAAGGCAAGCAGGTGATGCCCACCCCACTCCTTAACCTCGCCGTCGCCAAGACCCTTCTAGAGCAGGATAGATCGCCTGAGGCGGTAGAACAGGTCTACGACCTAGTGGCCAAGGCGGTAAAGCAGCAGGAAAAGGCCACCTCTCAGAGGCTTGAGTCTGACCCAGCGCTCTGCCGATCTAGCCAGTACAAACCGCCAAGGGACATATCTCCTCATGATGTCGGATCACAGACGGGTTCATCAGAACGAAGACGGAGGGATGCGCGCAACAGGAAGGATGCTATCCCCATATCCTCCGACCACGGAGAAAAAGCCCGACCTCGCCGCCCATCGCCACCGCCCCGATCCCCCCGACGTCAGGAAGATTACAAGGCTCACCATCGTACGGATATGCCCCCTCCAAAGCAGTGTGGTATCGTCATCCGCGACAATGCGGCACAGACCCGTCATGATGAAGAGCGCCACCAAGGACACAAGAGTAGGTCACACCACGACCCTCCACGTCCAACAAGCAACCGTGACAGGCGTGAGGTGTCGCAGGAGGGTAACAGCAAGAAGGCTAACCCACCGCCACCTCTGCCTCCGTCGCCGCCAAGCAGTCACCATGGTGGAAGAGGCCCGTGTCGCTCACGCAGCCCATCCCCTGTTGACAACAAGAAGAAGAACCCGGAGCCGTACGATGCACGTTTGCAGATCGATAAGATCCACGAGGCCCGGGAAGGACCATACCTGGGACCACGTTGCTTTGGACCTGCAATACGGTCCGCAACATACCCCAAACGTTTCCGGATTGACAAGACCATCAAGCCCTATGACGGCACCGCCAAGCCCGCCACATGGTTGCAGGACTACAACAACGCGGTGGAGATTGCCGGAGGCAACCCCAACGTCGCCGTTAAGTAACTCCCGTTAATGTTGGCGGGCACGGCCCGTCAATGGATCGACGACTTGCCGGAGAAATCTATCTACAACTGGCTGGATATGCAAGAAGCATTCACCAAGAACTTTGAGGGTACATACAAGCGTCCCTGCACTGTGGGCGATCTACAGCGGTGCATGCAAGAGAAAGACGAGACATCTCGCGCCTACCTCTCCTGCTGGCTGGACATGAAAAATTCATGCGCAGGAGTGCACGCTTAGACCGCCATGGCCGCCTTCATCGATGGGTTGGAAAGGGGCACGTTGCTCCGACATAAGCTAAAGCGCTTGCAGGACAATCATCAGCTTGACTTGAATCAGATGATTCAGTTAGCTAGTGAGTTTGCAGCTGCCGACGACGATGCTCGTGGCTCTTTGCCGGCAACGGCCGTTCCAACCCAAGCTCGGAGGAACAGCAGTACAAAGCGGAAAACCGCTCCAGAAGAAAAGCAATCTACCGACATGGTCGCTATGACTTTTGCAGGACGAGGAGAAGGCGGACAACGTGGCTGAGGAAGGGGAGCAGGCCGCGGGCAGCAACGAGGAAGTGAAACCAACTCGGCGCAGCTCCGCGTTCCCCAAACGTACGAGGAGTACCACGATATGTCGTGCCTCGTACACCTCGATTTCAACGACAAGGCCACCCATACAAATCGACACTGCAAGTTCGTCAACGACCTCAAGGAAGACCCGGAGTCCGGCTACAAGCGAAGTCGGAGGAACAGACCGCGAGGCAAGGGCAAGGGGAAGAAGAAGGAGGAGGAGTCCAAGGATTCAAGTGACATGGAGGAGGACGTTGACCACAAGCACGCCTCCAAGAGCGACGACAAGGGCAAGAACCCCTTCGCAAAGAAGGCCCCAGTATACCACACTTTCCTTGGCACCCCCACCGTCCGACAACAGAAGACCTCTCTGAGGATCCTGATGGCCACTCTCCCCCCCAGTTCCCCAATACCTACGCTGGTCGGAGGTTCCAATAACTTGGGACAGGACGGACCACCCAGACCTTGTTCCCACGGAGAACCAGTACGCCATGGTCATCAACCCATTGATTGACGGCGTGGAGTTCACCAAGTGCATGGTGGATAGTGGAAGCAACATCAACATCATGTACCTGGATACACTGCAAAAGATGAACTTGACGGAGGCAAACCTAAGGCGGACCAACACCGTGTTCCATGGCGTAGTTCCTGGTCGGGAGGCTCGGTCCCTTGAGTGCATCACACTTCAGGTAGCCTTTGGCGACGTTAATAATTACCGCCAAGAGCGCATGACCTTTGAGGTGGTCCCCTTCAAGAGCGTGTACCACGTCATATTCGGCCGCGACATATTCCACACATTCATGGCCAAGCCATGCTTCGTCTACAACAAACTCAAGATACCCGGACCAAACGGTGTCATCACCATATCCAGAAGCTTTACCAAGGCAAGGGACTGCGAGATCAATGACTCAGAGATGCCCGCGTCGAAGAAGCAGATCTCTGACTCCGCTCCTGCGTTCAAGGCCGCTATCGAGACCAAGTCGGTGGAACTTGTGGTAGGCGATGCCTCCAAGACCGTCGCCATTGGGACGAACCTGGATCCCAAATAGGAAAGCGCGCCCGTCGAGTTCCTCCGTGAGAATAGGGACATCTTTACCTGGCAGCCTGCCGACATGAAAGGTGTACCTAGGGAACTTGCCGAGCACAGCTTAAACATAGATCCAAAATGTAAACCAGCGAAACAACCTCTACGACTCTTCGGAGACGAGAAGAGACGCGCCATTGGCAAAGAGATAGCTAGGTTACTTAAGGCCGGGTTTATCCGAGAAGTCCTTCACACCCGATGGGTGGCCAATCCTGTACTTGTCCCCAAAAAGGGAACCAATGAATTAAGAATGTGCGTTGATTACACCGGCTTGAACAAAGCATGTCCCAAAGATCCGTTTGCTTTGCCTCGCATTGACCAAGTCATTGACTCGACGGCTGGCTCGGAACTTTTGTGTTTTCTCGATGCATACTCAGGATACCACCAGATCAATATGAGGAAGTCGGACCAATTGGCCACTTCGTTCACTACCCCATACGGCATGTTTTGCTATGTTACGATGCCCTTTGGGCTGAAAAACGCAGGTGCTACCTACCAGCGGATAATGCAACGTTGCCTTCACGACCAAATTGGTCGAAATGTTCACGCCTATGTGGACGATATCGTGGTTATGTCTAAAAATTCAAACGACTTAATCTCCGACTTAAAAGAAACCTTTGATAATCTCCGGAAATACAACATGATGCTCAACCCCAAGAAGTGCGTCTTCGGGGTTCCAGCCGGCAAATTGTTGGGCTTCATCGTTTCCCAACGCGGAATCAAGGTCAACCAGGAGAAAATCAAGGCCATCTTAAACATAAAACGTCCGACATGCCTAAAGGACATTCAACGACTAACAGGTTGCATTGCAGCAGTTAGTCGGTTCGTCAGCCGACTTGGAGAGAAGGCTGTGCCGATGTACAAGTTGCTGATGAAGGCGGACAAATTCACATGGACAGACGAAGCAGATGCAGCATTGGAGCAGCTCAAGGAGATTCTTTCCTCAGCGCCCATCCTTGCAGCACCCGAGCCTGGAGAGCCCCTGTTAATTTACTTGGCGGCAATGAACCGGGTTATTAGCATCGTCGTCGTGGTAGAGCGGAAGGAACCAGGCTACAAGCACGGAGTTCAACGACCAGTTTACTATGTGAGCGAGGTCTTGACGGAGTCCAAGCAGCGTTACCCGCACTCCCAAAAGATAGCTTATGGAGTATTCCTCGCTTCTCGGAAGCTGAGGCATTACTTTTAGGAGCACCCAATCATAGTAGTGAGCAAGACTCCACTGTCCGACATTATCAATTACAGCGATGCTACAGGAAGGGTCACGAAGTGGGGCATTGAACTTGCCGCCTTCGAGATCACCTACAAGAGACGCGACGCTATCAAGTCACAATCTTTGGCGGATTTTATTGCAGATTGGACGGAGATCCCAGATGCTACTCCGCTGCCAGAACCAGAGTACTGGGTGATACACTTTGACGGATCAAAGTTGCTCAACGGCTCGGGGGCTGGTGTACTGCTACAGTCACCAAAAGGAGATAAGTTGCACTACGTTCTGCAGATCCACTTCGAGGCTACAAACAACATGGCGGAGTATGAAGCACTCATTCACGGACTACGTGTAGCTAAGGATATTGGCATCAAGCACATAGTTTGCTGTGGAGACTCCGACTTGGTTGCCCAGCAGGTGGCTGGCACCTGGAATTCGCGAAACCCTATGATGGCGGCATATCGCGACGAAGTGGACGAGATAGCCAAGAGCTTCTTGGGCTACGAAGTCAAGTATGTTCCTAGGGAGCAAAACGAGGCGGATGATCTACTGTCTAAGCTTGGATCAGGGCGCAAGCAAATTCTGCCAGGAGATTTCCTAGAGCATCTACGCACACCATCCGTGAAGGGCACCGACATCGACAACCCGGATAGAGCTGACTCTTTCGTCAACATCGTGACAAAGATCTCTCCGGCTTGGACAAAACCGTTCATGGAGTATCTCGAACACGGAACTATGCCCAACGACGAGGTCGAAAGACGGCAAATAGTACGATGAGCAAAGGGTTATACCATAATCAATTGGCAACTCTATAAAAGGAGCACTACTGGTGTATACCTAAAGTGCGTTTCCCAGCTAGAAGGTATGGAAATCCTGCACGAGATCCATCTCGGAGATTGCGGGCATCACGCCGCTCCTCGATCATTGGTCGCGAAAGCCTTCCGTCAAGGATTCTACTGGCTGACCGCGAAGGCGGACACCGACAAGCTGGTTGAGACATGCACAGGATGCCAGTATTATGCCCGACAACCACATGTTCCTACTGAAGAATTGCGAACTATACCAATAACTTGGCCGTTCATAGTCTGGGGGCTAGACATGGTGGGGCCGTTACAGACGGCACCGTGTGGATTTACGCATCTGCTTGTAGCAGTTGACAAATTCACCAAATGGATAGAAGCTAAACCCATTAGAAAGCTTGATGGGGCAACTGCCCTCAGGTTTGTCCGGGATCTAGTGGTGAGATTTGGTCTCCCACATAGCATCATCACCGACAACGGAAGCAACTTGTCACTCGGAGCAGTGGAGGCCTATTGCTGGGACAAAGGCATCCGACTTGACCTTGCATTTGTGGCACACCCACAATCCAATGGTCAGGTTGAGCGAGCCAATGGATTAATTCTGCAGGGAATCAAGCCACGTCTTGAGGCACCGCTACATAGAGCAGCTGGAGCATGGGCGGAAGAATTGCCGTCTGTGCTGTGGAGCTTACAAACCACACCCAACAGATCCACCGGCTACACCCCTTACTTCATGGTATATGGAGCAGAAGCCATCCTACCTTCCGACATCCTCCACGATGCACCAAGAGTTGCCGCCTACGACGAAGATGACGCTGAGGAATCCCGACGCCTAGATGTGGACCTTCTCGAGGAGGAGCGCGTTTTGGCATGCCAAAGATCCGCCATCTACCAGCAGAAGCTACACAGCTACCATAGTCGCCGCGTTCGGCATCGCTCGTTTAAAGAGGGGGATTTAGTACTCCGACTTAAGCAGAAGAAGTCACACAAAGTATCCCTGCCATGGGAAGGACCATTCATCATAAGCAAGGCACTGCTCAATGGGTCTTACTACCTTATCGACAATCGTGAACTCAAGGATAGACCCAACGAGGATCATAAGCGTAAGCGACGTGACCCGGATGATGACTACCCGGAGCTTGATCGGCCATGGAACATAGCACAGCTACGTCCTTTCTACACTTAGCATTTTTTATCTAATTTTGTACCTCTTATATGATCAATGAAATAAAGCTCTTTGGTTCACTCATATTGCTGAGTCTTCTACCTCCTTTAGTGTTCATTTTTGTATCATATAAAACCTTTATGCACAAGTCTTGCGATTGCACTTGTGAAAATTCCGCCTACAGGAGTTAGCTTAAGTTTTCTGGTCTACACGTTCTTTGTTGTTTTTATGTGGATTCTAGAGTAGTGACTTTCGGCACTTATTGTCGGCGATTTTGTGACCAGGTTATTGACGGTGCCATTGGGCATCATCACCTAAGCACATGGTTCCGACAACGAGTCTTCCGACTCACGAAACGTCAAGCATAAGAACCAGAGTAATGGATAAGCCAACACTTGCTTAAAAAATATATACATACTGGGAATTAGTTCTTAAGTCGCAGGACTTAACACTCATTGTTTTCCGCCTTAAGATTACATCAACAAGTTTTTCCCGTGCACATTCCAAAGGCGAAACAGAAATTACAAAGTGTTTTTCATTCTTTGGGCGCAGGAGACTTGGAGGCCGCATCATCGCCAGTCGGAGAATCACCCTCGACGTCGGCGCTATGATGAGACTCGGAGGAATCTTGGTTGACGTTGTCGATGAAGTTCCTGAGCACGAAGACGTCAATGTCCACCAACTCGGCAACCCTGGTGTCATAACCCGCGAGTGATGACAGGATGGCTTCGTGATCGATCTCCTTGCCGCCATCATCCACGTCGGGGATACCAGAGGTCACCGTGTCGATGTCGGCATCTTCATAGTGTGCCTTCACCATAGACAGCGCCATCCTTGCGCCAGCCCGTGCGCATGAAGCTTTCCAGCTCGTGACATGCTCGGGGGCTCGGCGCAGAATCTCCGAGTACTTCGTCACGGAGTCCGAGGCCTTGATATAAATCTGGAGGGGCTAGGCAATCTCCTTGTCTTGGGCGATGGCGGTATTGATGAATTTGCCGGCAAGTACCATGCATTCCTTTTCCGAAGGAGGCGAGCGGGTTAAACCCATGGGCGCTAAAAATTCCGACAAGGATTGCATGAGTTCAATAAACTCTAAGTATTCAGACTACAGAAATAAAAGGCGGAGGACACTTACTAAAGATGTTGGCCTTAGCCTGCCAGACGGTGTCCGCCAAGGATTCCTTCTCTTGTTGGAGGAGCTTAAACGCCTCGCTATGGCGAAGGTTTTGCTCATCAGCAGCTTGCTTCTGATCCTTTAGGATCGCAAGCTCCTCCTTCAAGCGATTGATCTCCGCGGAGGCGGAATCCTGTAAGGCTTTCATGGAATTCTCGTGCATCTTCAGCATCTCTTCCCTCTCCTTCTTAAGGATTTTGTTCTCGCTGTCCAGCTGCTGGATGTGCTTGGACTGCTCGACAATATCCTTGGCCTTGGCAACATGCTCTGCAAGTCACAGAAAACAAAGTACACGGTGAGTACTCAAAGAAGGAAGGCACAAAAGTAAGACGGAAATGCGCAAAAAGAAAACAGACTCTTGTTTTTGATGATCTGTTCCTTCAAGATGGCAGTTTTACCCTTTTCGGCTTCAAGATCTGCGCGCATCTTCTGGTACTTGTCGTTGGCCATGCCCCGCCGAGCATTCTCATTCTATGGAAACAAATACAAAGTTAAATTGTTGTTTGGTCTTCTTGGAGCACCTAGTCGGAAACTTTCCATCTAGGCGCTCGGGGGCTACAGCAAAAGTTTTTCAACTTAGCAAAATGCTTAGCTTTTCTTTAAGCATCTAGTCGGAACTAATTCAGTTACAACTAGGGCTTGGGGGCTACAACACTGAAAATTATGAACACTGTGTATGCTACTCTTAAAGCATCTAGTCGGAATAATTCTTCCATCTAAATGCTTGGGGGCTACAGTGAGAGTTCTTTCTAACTTAGTCACTCTTAGAGCATATAGATGCAAAACCTATGGTTTTCCGTCTACATCCTCGGGGGCTACAGTGGGATACTCATACGAAATGCAAAAGGTAAAGTAAAACTTACAAGTGCAATGATCTTGAGGTTTGTAGTGCTCTCGGCTAGCAGCTTGCCAAAGGAAATGCTATTTCCTCGCAAGATATCCGCTTGTCGGAGTAGCTCCTCAAGACCGCACGTCGGAGATGACGGCACTCCTCCAGGAACCAGAGTTGTGTTACTCGGCGTGAGCACCGGGTAAACTATCTTTGGGAACTCGAAGGGTTTCTAGGGAGTAGGGGCGCCGCCTTCGGCAGAGGTACCGGCTCCCACCGCCGCCTTGCCGCTACCGATGGCATCCTTAGCCGGAGCTTCAGCCATTTGAAGAGCAGCGCTCTCCTGCGTCGCCTGCTCTCCGACAACAGCGAGTTCGGTAGAGGTGCCAGAATCCACTTCCATGACAGAAGGGCCTGGTGCCTCCTGGACTTGAGAGCTTGTCGGAGCAGAGGAGGGTTTGACGGCAGGAGTAGCAGGGGCGATGGCGGGGAAGGAGTCGCGATGCAGCATATCTTTGATATTTCTAGAAGCCCCAAGAGTCTTGGAGGACTTCTTGAGGCTAGTTGTGGCTTTCTTCCTGAAACGTGCAAAATGCATAAGTACAGGAATAAGACAGATAAATAAGACAATGTCGGAGAATGAGAGGCTTACACTAGGAGCGGCGCTTTGGCAAACATCCCGGTGGCTTTCTTCTTTTCCGCCTCCAGGGCGGCAGTACTCTTTTTGGAGGCTCCACCCTCCGTCTTCTTCTTCTTGCCTCCGTCGACAGCATCAGAGGTGGAGCTCTTCCGCTTTCGCGCCAACGGGGCATCGTCGTCGGACACGACCGTGACTTCCTTCATCTTTGGATCGTAGATTTGGGCAGGCAGGTTGTCCTCATCTAGATCGCTAAGCTGTTAAGTAAGAAATCACCGTGTTAGATAAGATGGCACTGGCAAGACGGAGAAACTGGAGCAATGTCATACTCGGAAAATAAATACCTACATTTGGGCACTTGCCGTCTACGTACATGTCGCAGGTGATGGTGAAGCCGCGCTTCTTATCCTTCACCTTGACGATGTCCTTCAGACGGAGCTTGACGGAGTTGCTCGAGAAGTTATCCACGGAGATCCGGAGGGTATCCCTTCGATCACCAGTGTACTCGTGCATGAACTTCGCGCGGTGCTGCAGAGGTTGGATTCGCCTGATGAACCAGCACATGGCTAGGTCCAAGCCGGTCAAACCCGTCTCTACGAACCACTCGATCCGCCTTATTGCGCGAGAAGCGTTGAGGTCGGAGGGAAGGGAGGCATGGGATCTCTATGTGGAAACTTCAGCGACGGCTCCATCCACGAAGTCCGGGTACGTCACTTCTCGGCCCGACAAAGGAATGTCGGGGCCGTAGAAGTACGTCCGCTGCCAGTTTTTGCACGACTCGTGGCCGACGATGTCGGGGAACCACCAGCCAGGTCGGATCTTGAAGCTTATGGTGCCGCAGTTCCTAAGCTCCTCCCTACTATGTCCGGCTTCACGTTTGATGGTGAAGAAGTACACGAACAAGTCTAACCTAGGCTTAATCCCTAGGTAACCCTCACAAAGTGCCACGAAGTTGCTAAGCACTAAGATACTATTGGGGGAGAGGTTATGGGGTTGGACTTTGAAGTGGTTCAAGACGGACAGAAAGAAGTGGGAGATGGGCAGAGAAACGCCGCATACCAGCTGAGCCTTGAGGTACACCTTTTCTCCGGCTTGGGGAGAAGGTGTCACCTCGCCGGCCGGCGCCGCCCGCCAGGCGAGCCCCTCCGTCGCGGGGAGGTAGCCTTCGGCGACCATCTCTTGGATGTCGCGGTCGGTGATGTCCGAGCCGCGCCAGTCGCCCTTGTGCGAGTCTGGCTCTTCTTCCAGAGGCTCTAGCGCCGCCAGATTGTAGTCACCGCCGGTGGTTTCAATCACCGCCGACGCGTGGATGACCATGCCCTCTGGGGGCACGACGAAGGATCTCGCCGGCTTCGCCGTGGCTTCGCTCGACGCCGCCATCGACGGGGAGGAGCTGTTGCTGGCCATGGAGGACTGGGAGGATGCGACTAGTGCAGAGAGAGGCTAGGGTTTCTTCGAGGTTTTCCACGGAGAGCTCGAGGAGGCGTGCGGCTGTAGGAAGAAGATGATGACGCGAGAGAATGGGGTGAAAAAGTGGCAAGTGTCCCACGGTTACTATTTATCTTACTCTGCGTCAAGATTCGTGCAGCTAATCGGACAAGTGCCGCGTAGACGACATGTTCGTGAACGTGCGCGGTAATTTCGCCACGTCTCCAACTGTCGCCGCCAACGGTTCGTATCGCTCGCGCGGGAAAATCGGATATGATTGCGTTCTATGCATGTGTGAGTTACGAGGCGTCGCTAACCTACAGCCTACGTCGTCATAACTGACATGGTAGATGAGCCGTCCCATCGAAGATTCCGGCATGGACGGATTTAATCCGACTATGGAAGCGTACGATGGAAGATTCAGCATTTCTCCGACTTACTCATAGAAGACGGAGAAACCTTTGCAGGGTTCTTTGGGAGGACTACAAGATATTGCTTGACGATTTGCCGACATCCATCTAGATGGAGCATTCCACGGAAAGAGGCAAGACGGCGCAAGATCTCGGAGTTCTCCGGGGGCTACTGTTGGGGATATGCTATATGGGTATCCTCATAGCATGTCTCTTATTCGACTAACCCGGGTGGCCTATAGTCGGTAGCATGGCCTGTGGCCTGCTGGGCGGACCAGTTAGATGGATCCAGAAGGGAGGCCCATGCCGGATAAAGGAAGGCTACGGTGGAGTCACCAGCGTACCCAAAGCCTTGGAGTACAAGATACACAAGACTAGTGATAGACGGTGTAGGACTCTGTAACCTATCCGGCTAGGACTTTTCCCTGTAACCCTAGGACTTGACGACTATATAAGTCGGGCCTATGGGAGCCTTTAGGGCACAACTTAGTATCGATTAATATAACCTCGCACAACGAACCTATCTCTATAACTCGGCGTATTGCCCTTATAGTGATTTATAGCAGGAGTAGGATTCCGCCACCGTTGTGGGATCTGAACCTGGGTAAGCTGTGTTACCTCATACCCGTCAACCGTCTGCCTTACCCCACGTCTCTAAACACGCACTGTGAGGACCCCTCCATGGCGTACTCGTCGGCAATACCACGACAGTAGGCATAGGGTTTTCAACAGTTAGCCGGTAAGCCTAGGGTTTTCATGGATAGATCTGGTGCATCCTACTTAGATGGCTGCTCCTAGTTGTACTCTGGTGGACAGAGGCGATGTCGAGCTACCCTACCCCAAGGATCTTCGCCAATACGGTCATCGTTCGTGCTTGCTGGCCTCTGACCAATTGTGTTGCTTCACTATGTTTTCTCCCTTTTTGTTTATTAAACACACATGTATTAACGTTTTCGTATTAATATAATTATAGCATGCAAAATAAACATTTATCATAAATAAGGAATACGATAATAACCACTTTATTATTGCCTCTTCGGCATATTCCCTTCAGTCCAATTGTGTTGCTTCACTATGTTTTCTCCCTTTGGCTAGCCGTGGAGGCGAGGGGAGAAGGAAGAATTGCGTAGTTGATGCTAGTTTTGGAGGTTGGTGGGGCATTGCTTGCATCCTAGTGCATCAACGCGGTGCTAGGAGGTCATTGCTCCCCTGCTTCGTTGAGCTTCTGAGGTGGAAGACGATGGAGTGGGCTCTTTCATCGAGCCCCCTTCTTGATAAGCGTCGCCACACCCAACATGGTGTCCTTGTCTCACTGTTTCTCTTCTCGGCCATCCTTCGTGGCGAGGGGTAGGAAAGTGGATGATGTGTCGTCGTTGTTGGTTTTGGAGGTGGCATCGGAGGTCTATGGAGGTTGCGATCCCGACAACAGCTCCCAAGCGGCGCCGCGTTTTGGTAGCAGCTATCTTTAGACGCAAGGGCGGCCCTGCTGTGCTCGAACTCCTCGGTGAGGATCTTGTCCCATATTGGCGTGGCGGTGCGCGTCGTTGCCTCCCCAAGTGGTTCCGTCCCCTGCGGAAGCAACGGCGGTCACACTTAGAGGTCAAAGCTCATTGTCGGTAGTCTAGGACTCGATCGTGATTCTGTGTTTTCCTGGGGTGCTGGTTGTAAAAACGGAGGACTTGGTTGTAATTTATTTATTCCTAGGGTGGTGGCTGTAAAAACAACAACCAGCCAATATGCTCTTTTTTCAGATAGACTTTTGTTTTGTCGGGGAGTAGTTTTCACAGAAGGAAGATTACATAATTCTCAACTCAACCGAGCACGCATGTTGCTAGTAGCTAGCTAGGTTGGGCGCAAGCTGCTGCATGCCCCGCTCTACCCTATCTATCTAGGGTGGGATCGCAGCTAAGCTAGCTAGTACTAGTTGGCAATAATCTGGAGTGCGGCATGCATTCGGTAGTTTTGCAGGCGTGGCCCGTCGGTCGATCCATCCAAATCTGGAGGAGGAGGAGGAGCCTGTGTCTGTGACGATCGATCGACGGAGCACTTCAGCGCACGCGGAGCCACCAATCCATGTTTGCACGCGCGCGTGCTGCATATACATACTCCCTCCGTTTGAAAGAAAATATAAGATGTTCTAGATTTACGAAACGTATCCAGACATTTTTTAATGCGTAGGTATAAATGAATTGATACACTAAAATATATTTAGATATATTTGTTCTATAAATCTAAAACATCTTATATTTACGAACGGAGGGAGTACATACACAGATTCAAAGATCAATTTGATGAAGAATTGTTCTGCTTAATACTAACTGGATGGATGGATGGATTGACCTGTCCCTTTCCTAGCTAGTACTAGCTCCCATAATCCGTCCAGTCCATCCATCATTCATTACAGAGAGAGCAGAGCTATGACGACGTAGATGCTGGCTGGCTACTGGCAGTCATCGATCAGAGAGATCGACGGACGCACCGATCGCTCTCATCATTCATCATGCCCTGAATCCATCCATCCATCGGGCTGCTCCACATTCAATTCCTCGAGCATTCCCTTCCTCCTCCTCGCAGACCCTGCTCTGCTACCACATAAATATACTAGATCTGCTCAAACCCATCCGTCGGTCACGTACGTGTCACGACCCATTGTTCAAGTCCCGATCGATGCATGGCATGCCAAATTTTATGTATCATCATCTTTCATTCTGCTTTCCGAGCATCTCCACTTGTCCTTCCCATACGCATAATATAATTTTGGGCCGTACAGGGGACGTCGGATTGGTTCAGGATTTGGAAGGGAGGGCTCTGGCTCCCAGGATTGGGAGCCCAGTCGTATGCCCATAACAATTATGAAATCTAGGAGTATTTGGCAATTTTTATTACATACTTGAAAAATGAAACTAGTCATAATCATATCTAGTCTTGTAGTACACGGCTTCGGGATCGTCGTTGCTTGGGGCACGTGTGTCCTTCCGTGGTTTGATGTAGGTAGCGGAGACCATCGATTAGCGCAGGCTGTAGGGACCGACGGCCGCAGCTGCTGTAGCAGCCCACCGTGTCCCTCCGTGTGGTACAAAGATGCGCATTTGGCCGCGTGCTGCCTCGGAACTCCTCCAGGTCGGCTGGTGCGTCCAAACTAGCACGCGGCCATAGCGTATTTCGGAGGCACCCACCACTCCGGCCTCGAAAGCAGGACACCCAAAAGTGGTGTGTCTAGTTTGGTGATAAAGTGGTGCCAGCGGCCGCTGCTGCCCTTGCTTGGGCTCCACGGTGGCTGAAAGTGCGGGTACCACAGGCGAGGGTGATCTTCTTCAGCGATGTGGCGCATCACATCGATGAGTGTCCAATTCGCTCACCACAGCCGTCGGCTGACTTCGTTGTGGTTGACCAGAGGAGGGTCATCGCCCTCATACCTGGCGAGCTCTCTTTCCTGCCGATTGGCGAAGAAGACGGTCCAGATCGCGGTGTTGTTGGGGCACCAATTGGGATCCATTCGCTGCTCCGGCATGAGCTCGAGGTAGTAGTGGCTCGTGATGGCCACCAGGCGGGCGGAACCACGAGACACATGAGAGACAGGCACCCCTCCGGCGCTCAGCATCTAGGGGCAGGTGGTAGCTCGGCCGACATGTATAGCTAGAGGCGTGCAACGCCTCCATCTCGAGGGTGATATAGGCCCAGTGTGGGGTGCCCATGGTGAGAAAAGGGTTGTGTGGATCTGTGGATGGCAATGGTGGCCACACTAGATATAGCGGGAAAGGTCAGGAAAGCTGGACGGGAAGAGTTGGAAAGGGCGGGAACGAAAGGCGCGCAGCATATTGGCCAGACGATGGGACTCGTCGGCTCTAAAAACGAAGCACCTATCTCACTACCAGAGCTGGCACACGTCGCTTTTAGCTCCATCCGGCGTCCCCGCTAGACCCTAGTATGTTGGGTTTGGTCTAGGAGCTCCGGATAACAAAATAAGCTGTTCGAAATGGGTTGGGCATGATTTTCAGCGCCGGCACCTCTGATAGCCCTTTAGTGGGGCTTAGGGACCCGACTGATGATGCTCTCGGCTCCCCTAATTAGCTAGCTTTTATTGGTAATGGCCAATGATGATGGCGATCCTAGTTGTGCCTTTTCGCCACTCGATCACCATCAACTCGAACCGCCAAGCTTTAGTTAGCTTTTCTTTTCCTTTGTTACTAGATGATCATCACTCGAGTTACCAATGATGCAGATTCATTACCCCCTTTTTTTAGCTCATCATCGACTCAAACTGCCCAGCTTTTCTAGCTATAGACCCCCTGTTGCGTTGCCTTTTCGGCAACTTTGCACCCCAGCAGCATTCGTCCTCCCACGATACAAATTAATTAATTATTATCACGATTAGTGTTGAGCACCTAATAAGAATTAATTTACTACAATGCAAAGTCGAGGGGTGGACCTTGAGAAGTTGCAATGCTGCTGCTTGCATTGATATAATATCTGTAGGCATAACGAATCATCTATAGCTAGCTAGATACTTTCTGCAAAGTAATGTACTTATATAAACATAAGGTAAACACTACATATCCTAATCAAACGGGTAAAGTTAAAGAAAGAAAATTTCCATTTTCCACCACCTATTTTTTTTTTAGATCTAACTATCAGAAATAATTTAGATGATGTGGATCAACCTGGTGCCTCGAAACACATCCTTATATTGCTTTTAGTATATAATAGATTACTCCTATCCAATCGGATCCAAACCTCCCACAAAAAAATCCCGGGCCGCCCCCGTTCAGGCGACTCCGGAGGCCCCCTCCCCGGTATGCTCCTCGGTTGCCGCCGTCACCGGAGGGCGGTGGCGACGCCTTTCCCGTCTAAGACAGAGGGCTGGGGAGGGCATCGTGGCTATGTGTGTTGGGAAGTGACGGGGCGTTGGCAATGGTGCTAGATGGTGCGTCCCTAGCGGCAGGGGCCTAGAGTGAGTTGGTGAGGCAAGTTAGAGGCGGGCGACGTGATGTGGAAGCTTCCTTGGCGATGGCTATGATTTGAGCCTCAGGGCTCGACCTAGTCCTGTTATGGGCCGAGTGCTGCGGGCATGCGGCGCGCGGTCGCCTTCTCCTCCGCTGATCTGACTAGCGACATGGGGGATGTTTGGTTTCGCTTCAATAAGGAGGTAGCCCTAGTGTTCTTGTTATGCAAAGACGTTGATTTGCTCATTGTTGTTCTCCTTGATCTCGTTGGCGACAAGTTTTAGAATGCTCTATAGGAGATCTTCATTTGGTGCATGACGACTCTAGATTGTTGGATCGGATGGATCTGGTCATGCGTGTCCTTTAATTTGTTGGACCTGGCAATGGCCTAGTTAAAGCCATTATTTTGAGAGTGTGGATTTTATCCATGGCAAAATCTAAAACTTTTGATCGAGCAATGATAGCGTTGGAATGATAAAACGAACAAAATTCATGGTCCACCGTCCATGGAGTACTTAGATTGGATAGGTGAGATTTCCTTCCTAAATTGGGTAAGTTTTTTTTTGAGGGTGATGAAATGATAAAACGAACATCACTTACGCCTAGGCTCCATGGACGGTGGATATTCAAGCCAATGAGTTGAAATGCGGGTCTAAAAGCCAAACTAAGGGTATGTGGAAAACATGTGCATCAATTCAAGTGGTGTTGTTTGGATGTTTATGGAAATGACAGCTAGAGTCAAAGAGAATTCGGCTTTGCTCATATTTAGTTTTTGAACTTTAGCTTAATCTCATGGAAATTTCCACGAGCTAGGATGTGGGCCACCAAGATAACATATGCAAGCAAATTGCATGGAAGCTACATGTTTCTTTCTGGCACTTATCCACTCCCTCCATTTTAAAATATAAAATGTTTTAGTTTTATGAAGCAAATGTATTTAGATTTCTTTTAGTATGTATCTAGACTTTTTTTAGTATATAGTTGTGAGCCTAGCTCAACTGTTTGGCGGAGTGAATATACAAACCCAACACCTAGGTTCAAAATCCCCATGAATGTAAATATAGGTTCTTATTTATTGATTCAACCTGATATTCATGTCGATAATAATAGTAAAATTTGAAAAATGAAAATACCCCTAAAAACAAAGATTTTTGCCCGGTATCTTCATAAGGGAGTAATTCTTACTAAAGATAATCGTGTGAAGACAAATTGGCATGGAAGTACACAATACATTTTTTGTCATCAGGATGAGACAATCAGGCATTTATTCTTTGTAAATTTGCTCGCTTTATATGGTCATTCATCCAAATAGCTTCTGATTTATCTCCTCCGTGTTTCATGGCCAATGTTTTTGGTAACTGGCTATATGGGATAGACGATAAATATAGGATTTTATTTAGCGTGGGAGCGCTTGCTATTATTTGGTCGTTATGGCTATATAGAAATGATAAGATTTTTAATAACATTATGTCTTCTCCCTTGCAGGTTATATATCGGACAACGGCTATTCTCCAATCATGGACCACTCTCCAACGTATGGAGTTTCACGACTTGTTTGTGAACGGGTGTATGCGGTTGGAGAACGCGCTGAGGGATATTTTTTCCCGACACTACTAGGAAACTAGATAGACATACCTTCTGTGGCGCATGGTTCTGACCATGCGCCACAAAAGTTGTCCAGAAGTCTTCCAACTTCTATGGCGCATATAAGAAAAATACGCAACAGAAGTTGGAATTTCTGTGGCGCATATGTCCACATGCGCCACAGAAGTTCCAACTTCTGTAGCGCATATGGACACATGCGTCACAGAAAGCTCGGGTGGACCCTACCACAGAATTCATTGACTGTACTCTGACCAAAGTTCTATGGCGCATATGACCATATGCGCCACACCATAAAAGTTTCTGTAGGAAAAACAGATTCTACCCCTCCCCCTCTCCCCCGTGGATCGCCTTTTTAGCCTTGTAAAAAATAATAGAAAATGAAAAACACTTCAAAAAATAAAATCCTTTCACATAGTGATAGGTAATATGGTTTAGTTTGTAGGAAAATTAACAAACATGCATTTTGAATTTTTATAAAAAAAAAGTTTATGCCACGGTAAAACGGCCGTAACTTTTGCATACGATATCGAAAAAATACATATAATATACCAAAATAACGAGAACGAGATTTCGCATCCGCTCGCAACACCCATGGTCGTTTAGAGATTATTTAGATTTTCAAAATTCGAAAAGAGTAAAAAATTATGGCCAAAAGATCGTTTTTTCCTGCAAAAAAATAAAAAAGAAGGACAAACTTCTGTGGCGCATTTCTTCCATATGCGCCACAGAAGTTTTGGGAGGGATTCGAATTTTGAATCCCTCCCCGCTTCTACCTCTCTTATACTCTTCCACTCCTCCTCCACTTCTTCTCTCATTCTCCTCACCTTCTCCTCCTCCTCCTCCTTCTCCTCCATCCCGGTGAGCTTCTCCTCCTCCTCCTCCTCCACCACCCCGGTGAGCTCCTCCCTCCTCCACCCCGGTGAGCTCCTCCTCCTCCTCCCACCTCCCTCCTCCTCCACCACGGCGAGCTCCCTCCTCCTGCGACCTTCTCCTCCTCCTCCTCCTCCCTCATCCTCCACCCCGGCGAGCTCCTACTCCGGCGACCTTCTCCTCCTCCTCCTCCTCCGGCGGCGGCCTCCTCCTTCTCTCCTCCACCGGCGATATCCACTAGCGACCTCCTTCTCTCCTCCATCGGTGACCCCCACCTCCGGCGAGCACCACCTCCGGCCAGATCTGGCCGGCGTTTCTTTTTTTTGAAATTTGAAAAAAACTTCTGTGGTGCATATTGGCCAAATGCGCCACAGAAGTTTGAGATCTGGTTCGGGACTTCTGTGGCGCATTTTGGCCATATGCGCCAGAGCAGTTTTTCAGACAGAACTGAATTTTAGTGGCGAGATAACAGTGGCGTATCCCATATGCGCCACAGAAGTCCCAAAATGGTGCGCCACTGATGGGCCTTTTCCTAGTAGTGCGACATAGATGGCCGCGTGATTTGTGGATTGATCTTCCATAGCTTGAGGCCGTTTTTTTTTAGCTTTTTTGTAATATTCGTCTACTTTCTTTATTCTCTAATTGTGTGGTATGTGCGGCTATGTGCATTTTAGTTATGCAGTGTAAATATTACTAAGGGTAATAAAAATGTCCATTTCCAAAAAAAAGATGTAGCTTCACTCAGGTTTGAAGTGAATCTACACACTAAAAAAATCTAGATATATTTTGTGCACAAAACTAAAACATCTTATATTTTAGAACAGATGGAGTACAATATTAAACAGAGATCCATGGGTTGGAATTATTTAGATTCGCTTAAATTTAGAGTGAATCTATGTATAAAAAAGGTCTAGATATATTTTGTTCACGATGTGGAGGAGTACAATATTGAGATCGATGGATTGATTGGAATCGATCAGGCTTAGTTAATTAATCTTATATTTTAAAACGGAGGAGTACAATATTGAGATCGATGGATTGATTGGAATCGATCGGGCTTAGTTAATTACGGCCGGAGCAGGTGGAAGCTAAGTGCGAGACGTATTCGCGCGCATGTAACGACACAATTAGTTCAGTGATCTGCAGATTGGATTAGCTTGCCACAAAGTAGGAGTACTAGCTAGGCGACAAGAGTGTTAGATTATTGCTTGACATGTAAGTTTACTTAGTCTAGTCAGTTTGTAATAGTCTATACCCACAAAAAAAAAGTTTGTAATAGTCTATATAAACCCTTTATCGACCACATTGTAAATCATCGAATATTATTTCTATATAATTCTACATGGTATCGGACATCGTTTTAGTCTCAACGTCGTCGAGCCTACCGTTGACACTGCAGGGATGTTAGATTATTGCTTGACACGCAAGTTTACTTAGCCTAGTCGGTTTGTAATAGCCTATATAAACCCTGTACCGGCCACATTGTAAATCATCGAATATTATTTCTATACAATTCTACAAAGAGTAGTGCCAAACTTGATTATATGTTCCACATACGGTTCAAAATAAAATGTCTTGCTCCTCATTATTCTGTCATGGCTTATCTCTGATTGTCCCAACAAGTGCATTTCACTCTAACCAGTGAACTGTGGAAGGTAAGAAAATCGTTTAACTTTTTTACCCACAGAGGGTTACTGGTTACCTAGCTTTTACTTACCATTATGTCCCATTCCCACAAGCAAAAGGGGGATCCCGGAATGAGACAACGGTGTGAGTTTGTAAAACAACTGGAAGATGGTTTCAACCTACAATTTGGGTGCTTTCAGTAAATGTCACTTAACTAGTGCCCTTAGGGACACTTCACCACGCTTAGACACCAGCAGTAAAATACCAGATAAAATATTTAAGGGGTGGTGTTAACTGTTAAGACACAAAAATGACACGACCATCAGTCATGTGCCAAAACGATCATCAGATGTTTTGAGGGACAATTTGTCTAGAGTTCCTACTTCAAAAGTATCTAAGATTGCTATGGACTCTTCCTCCAAACATCAGATGATCGCCTCCAAGGTTAGACTGTGATGAAGGGGTAGCCAAAGCTATTTTCTCGACGAATTGTCTTTCGCTGATCCAACGCCTTGACTCCATAACCAGGGACCGGTCATCTGTGGGAATCCTGGTTGATGATATCAAGTTCTTGGCCAAAGATTTTCTTTCTGCCTTGTTCGTTCATGTGAAACGGGAGCTGAATGAAGCAACACATCTGTTAGCTAAATCTTGTTCTTCTCTAAACCTTAGTGAGATTTTTTATTCTGTTCCGGATTGTATCTGTTGGTTGTCGAGATTTGTTGGGAGAACGATGCGTGAAGCTGGCATCGGTTACGTGTTGCTTATATGTCGAACATAAACAAAAGTTTGTTACAATCCAATGTGTGGGCTCAAAACCAAAAGAAAGGAAAGAGACCTATTGGAGTACTACTCCATATAGATGTACAATATTTCTAGCACTCCCCCCTTAATCTAAAGCTTGGAAAGATTTAGATTACGCATGAAATCATTTAGCTTCTTGGAACATAACGGTTTAGTAAAACCATCAGCAATCTGGTCCTTGTTGGAGATGAACCTGACATCAAGTTGTTTTCTAGCAACTCGTTCTCGAACAAAATAGAAATCAATCTCAATGTGTTTAGTCCGAGCATGAAATACTGGATTTGCTGACAGAAAAGTGGCACCAAGATTATCACACCAAAGAGTGGGTTTTTCCTGAAGTGTAATACCCAACTCTCTGACAAGAGCTTCAACCCAGATCAGCTCGGCTGTAGCATTTGCTAGAGATTTATACTCAGCCTCGGTACTAGAACGAGAGACAGTAGGCTGTTTCCTGGCACTCCATGATATAAGATTAGAACCAAAAAAAATAGCAAAGCCTCCTGTAGAGCGTCTATCATCTAAATCTCCAGCCCAATCAGCATCTGAATAAGCACTAAGAAGTGTAGAAGGAGATCGACAAAATGTAAGTCCCACTGTGCGTGTACCATGAATATACCTCAATATCCTTTTTACAGTTGTCCAGTGAGTGGTAGTTGGAGCATGAAGAAACTGGCATACCTTACTGACTGAAAAACACAAATAAGGTCTTGTCAATGTCAAATACTGAAGTGCTCCTACAATGCTCCTATAATGTGTGCTATCTTCTGGACCAAGTGGAATACCATCAGTCGGTGATAGAGTGTCAGATGTGGATAAAGGTGTTGGACATGTCGTACAGTCCTTCATTCCAACACGTTTTAGAAGATCTGTGGCATATTTTTCTTGATTCAATAGTAACCCATTTTGCTGTCTGTGAACTTCAAGGCCCAGAAAATAATGAAGATCTCCAAGATCCTTAAGAGCAAACTCATGATTCAGATTCTTCAGAAGAGCTGTTATTGCAGCATCAGAAGAACTGGTAACAATGATATCATCAACATAAATAAGCAGAAAAATGTGAATGCCTGAATGATTAAACAGAAACAGAGATGTATCTCCCTTGGAGGGTATAAAGCCAAGAGTATGAAGCTTAGCACTAAGCCGAGAGTACCATGCCCTTGGTGCCTGTTTTAGTCCATAAAGAGCTTTATCAAGTTTGCAAACAAAATTTGGAGTAGCGGAAGACTCAAAACCAGGTGGTTGTCTCATGTAAACCTCCTCTTCCAGAACACCATGTAAGAACGCGTTCTTGACATCTAGCTGCCTTAAAATCCAACCTTTTGAAACAGATATGGATAGAACAAGCCTGATTGTAGCAATTTTAACAACAGGACTAAAGGTATCCTCGTAATCTATTCCATACCTTTGCTTGAAACCTTTTGCAACAAGACGAGCTTTATATCTGTCAATTGTACCATCAGCATTTTTCTTGATACGATAAACCCATTTGCAATTAATGATATTCCTTTTTGAGCCAGGTGGAACAAGATGCCATGTGTGATTTTTCATAAGAGCATCGTATTCTTCTTGCATGGCATGTCTCCAGTTTTCATCAACTAAAGCTTTCTTTAAGTTCTCAGGTTCTCCTGTAGATGTCAGCAATGCCCAGCGAATTGTGCCATCAGTACGGATTTTCGGTTGTTTTATACCTTTTTGTAGACGAGTGCGCGGTTCTACAGCAGGAGGAGACGCAGCTTCAGGCGCCACAGAAGATCCTGCTGCCACAGGATCAGCACATCCCTCCTGGTACGTCGACGCCTCGACTGACGCGGACGCAGACCCCTCCTGGGACGCGGCGTCATAATTGCTCCCGCCAGTCCCGCCAGTCCTTGTCGAGGACAGAGGCGAGGACACGCCTGGCGCGGGGGTCCTGGGCGATGACGCAGGCAGGGACCACCCAGACAGCGATGTCCCACCAGTCTGTGTCGGGGACAGGGGCGAGGACGCGCCTGGCGTGGACCACACGGGCGACAACGTGGCGTGCTCTCCTTGGCGCGGGGAGGGAGGCGGGGAACCGGACGTGGGTGTGGATGCGCCGTACTCTGCCTGGTACGGGACGGCGTCAGAAGGAGCTGACGCGTCTGGCGACGCGTTTTCTAGCGACGAGTCATCATCGGATCTGGGAATATTTTGTCCTTTAGCGATTTCAGCAGCAGAATCGTTATTTGATGTGGAAAAATCACTGATGCTCTCAGAATTGGATGTAGTTGCTATGGAAGAACTCGGAGAGGCCGGTGGTGCGTGTACCTGAGATGAATCAACAATAGGCACAACTGGAAAGTATTGATCATTAGCATGCACACCCCTATTTGTGTCTACCGAGGAGGAATTTTCTAGAGGTAGTAGAAGGAGTTCTTCACGAAGACGACGACCAGCGTTGGGATGAATCTCAACAAAAGGAAAAACATTTTCATCAAACACAACATCTCTGGAGATGTACACACGACCAGTGGAAACATCTAGGCACTTGACACCTTTATGTAGGGGACTGTATCCAATAAAAACACATCGTTTGGAGCGAAAAGAAAGTTTGTGTTTGTTGTAGGGACGTAGGTTAGGTCAGCAAGCACAACCGAACACACGAAGAGACTCATAGTTTGGTTTGGTGTGTAGAAGTCTCTCCGTAGGTGTTTCAAAATTGAGAACCTTTGATGGAACAAGGTTAATAAGAAAGGTAGCTGTAAGAAAAGCATCATCCCAATATTTTAGTGGCATAGAGGCATTGGCAAGTAAGGCAAGACCAACCTCAACTATGTGGCGATGTTTGCGTTCAGCAGAGCCATTTTATTGGTGGGCATGAGGACAAGAAACATGATGAGTAATGCCCACTTTTTGAAAGAAACCATTAAGTTTTTCATACTCAACCCCCCCCCCCCAATCAGTTTGCATAGTAATAATTTTCCTATCAAACTTGCGCTCAACATATTGCTAGAAATTGAGGAACACTTGATACACCTCAGAACGATTTTTGAGAAGATATATCCAAGTAAATTTATTGAAATCATCGATGAAGCTTACATAGTATGCATGTTTGCCTAAAGACATAGGAGCTGGACCCCAAACATCAGAAAACACTTGTTCCAAAGGAACAGTGGAAACACTAGTGGAAAGATGATAGGGCAACTGATGACTCTTAGCCTGTTGGCATGGATCACATATGTAAGGATTTATTTTGGGGGGATAAGGGAGATTGTTCTTTCTAAGCACTTGCTGAACAATAAAAGTAGACGGATGCCCTAGACGATGATGTCATGTAGAGGACGAAGGCTTGACGGTGACCAATGCATACTTGGAATAATCTGAGGAGACGGGAACAAGGGGGTAGAGACCACCGTGACAGGGACCTTTAAACATTATTTGCCGTGTTGTCTGGTCCTTAATCAAAAATAAGAATGGGTGAATCTCAATAAAGGCATTGTTATCTAGAGTGATTTTATGAGCAGAAAGTAAATTCATGGAAGAACTAGGAACATGTAGAATATTACGGACTTGTAGAGAGAAAAATTGAATGACCAATAAGCAATTTTCATACCTTATCCACTAGCATTGTGGATTTGATCATGACCTTGATATTGTTCGTGAACCTGAAGCTTGTTCAGCTGGCCAGCAACATGGTTGGTAGCCCCTGTGTCGAGCACCCAGTTGGTGTTAACACCTTAGGCACCATAGGAGCCCTTGTTGTCATGAGGTGTAGTGGCATCAGAATCATCTCCATAGCGCCACCAACATTCATTGGCGGGGTGTCCCTCCTTCTTGTAGATTTGGCAGTAGACACCAGGCTGCCATGGGCTGGCCACACGGTCAGAACGACCGCGCCCCTTGCCACGCCCTCCTTTGGGGCGGCGATCCTGTTGCTAGTGGGTTGGCTGTCCATGTGACTGTGGAGGGGGTTGTGGGGGGCGCTGCTGGCTAGGAGGATAGGTAGGCTGCGGAGGGGGTTGTGGGTAGAAGGAAGGGGCATAGGGAGGCTGTATGTATGGCTGGGGTGTTGGGTGGGCATAGGGTGTAGGAGCAAAGGGCGGTGGGGGTGGTGGGGGCATGGAAAAAATCGGTGGTTTGAGGGATGGGTTTGAAGGGAATATGCCCTGAGAGGCAATAATAAAGTGTTTATTATGTGTATTCCAAGTATATGATAGATGTTTATTTTGCATGCTATAATTGTATTAATACGGAAACGTTAATACATGTGTGTTTATAATAAATAAACAGAAAGTTCCTAGTTATGCCTCTCTCATAAACTAGTTCGTTGATTAACAAGATGATCATAGTTTCCTGATCATAGACATTGGATGTTGTTAATAACGAGATCACAACATTAGTGTAATGGTGTGATGAACATTCATCCGAAGTATAGCATTACGATCAAAGTCATTGAGTTTATATTGCTATAACAACTTACGAAGTGATCCTAATCCTTAGACCATGAGATCATGTCAATCACTAACACCGGAAGAGTTTCTTGATAACATCAAACGTCACACCGTAACAGGGTGATTATAAAGATGGATTCAGAACTAATAAAGTGTTATGTTGAGGCTCATGGATCGAGAGTGGAATTTGTTCATCCCGATGACGGATAGATATACTCTGGGCCCTCTCGGTGATATCACATTGATTAGCTTGCAAGCAAGTGATTTGATCACTAGAATGTTATATCACAGGAACGAGAAAAGAGTTCATGTCGGTAACGAGATCAAACTAGGTATGGAGATACCGATGATCGAATCTCGGACATGTAATATATCGTGAAACAAAGGGATTAAGATACTAGCGTAAAAGGTTCCAACGATCACAAGAAAGTCACCGTTGAATGTGTGGGAGTCAGTATGGGTCTCCAGATCCCGCTTCTGATTATTGATCCGAGAGGGGTCTCGATCATGTCCGCATTATTCACGAACCGTAGGGTGACACACTTAAGAGACACCGACATCCAATTGGAGCAAATGTTTCATGCCGAAAGAATGAACAAGCGCAGGAATTTATTTCACTAGATACCGAAACAGGTTTTCGGGTGAAATTGCATAAAGTGGTTATGCATGTGAAATAGAATTCTAGCAAGGGGTTATTTGTGAATGTTTGTCATTAAAGTAATTGACAAAATTCTGAACAAAATAAAAGAGTTTTATTTAATGAGAGTTTGCATTAAATTTGGTGGAAATTTAATGGGAATTTGAGTGGACTTTTGAGTGGAGGGAATTTAAAGGAGATTTGTGAGTGGAGTATCCACCCACATGAAGAGGGGAGGGCAAGGGGGCAGCCCCCATGCGCCGGCCACCCCCTTGGGGTCCCCCCCTCCTCCTATAAAAGGAGCCCCCCTCCTCACTTGTCTCACACACCTCCTCGTGAAGGATCTCTCTCCCCCTCTAGAATTTATTCCCCATGGTCTCGGACTAGCGAGATACATGTTCCCGGTGGCTATTCGACAAGAAAGAGTTGTGCTTCCGCTGCATCGCTGGAGCGAGGAGGCGGAGGTTGCTCGGTGCCTCGAACGTGTGTGCGAGCATGGATGCGCCGTCTCAGCCATCCACCGCGGATGTGCACCTCGCACCCGTTCTGGTCCAGCTGGCCCAGACTGATGATGTTGTTGCGCAGTCGTGGTATGTAGTAGACGTTGCTAAGGGCGCGATGTTCTCCGTTTGCGCAGGCGAACAACACCTTTCCGCGCCCCTGGATCTCCACGACCGATCCGTCGCCAAACTTCACGGTGCCGGTGACGTTGGTGTCCATCTCCGCGAACACCGACCGGTGGCCAGTCATGTGATTACTGGCCCCTGTATCGAGGAACCACGAGTCGTCGCGGTGCTCGTCCTTGGTGAGGAAGACGTGCTTCTCCACCATGTCCACGTGCACGGAGGGTCCGTGCGTGAACCTCGTCGGTGCGTCCTCGCGCGCTGTCACCGTCGCCATCAGTAGCGTCGGTCCGTCGTCGTCGCTCAGGTTGCAGACCCGAGCGAGGATGGTGGCTGGCTCCTCCTCCGTCTTGGTCAGGTGTGCCTGCTGACCTTTCCTCTGTCGACGAGGTTCCTTGCAGTCGCGGGAGAAGTGGCCGGCGAACTTGTTGCAGTTGTAGCACTTGATCTGCGACATGTCGCGATCGCCTCCGCCCTTCCCGCTCTGCAGCTTGCCGCTGTTCTTTCCCTTTCCGCCGCCGGAGCCGAAGGCTTGCCCCTGCTCCTTCTTGACGCGAGCGATCCACTCCTCCTCCGTGAGGAGCAGCTTGCTCCCGGAGTCGTCCGTCCCACCGATCGCGCACCGCTCTTCAGCGGAACGGAGGCGGCCGATCAGCTCTTCGACGCTCATCCCCTCCAGATCGAGGAGGGTCTCGATCGAGCACGCGATCTGCGAATATTGCTTGGGAACTTCACGCAAGAATTTCTGCACAATCTTTACCTCGTCCACGTCGTCCCCGAGGGATCGCATGTTGTTGGCGAGGGTGGTGATGCGCATGCCGAAGGAGTCGAGGTTCTCGCCGTCCTTGAAAGCGATATCCTCGAAATCCTTGCGCAGCCGTTGCGCCGTCGCCGTGCGCGCGCGGTTTACACCTACGCGCATCAGCTTCACCGCCTCCCATGCCTCCTTCGACGTGTCCTTGCTCGCGAGTACCGGCACCATCTCCGGTGGCACCGCTCGCAGCAGCGCCGAGAGCGCCGCCATATCCTCGCGGTCGCTGGGCTCCCCAATGCCGCACACAGCCTCCCAGAGGCCCTGCCCACGCAGGTTGATCTTCATGATCATTGCCCACTCGATGTAGTTCGTGGTTGTGAGGGTGGGGTAGACGATGTGGGAGTTGTTGCCGCCGTCGCGGATCACCCATTCGTGGACGACGATTTCGCCGCCGCCCCGGCGCACCAGGCTCCTCCCACGTGGGCGCGTGGAAGGTGGGTGTGATGCAGCTCTCGTCGGTGATGCGCTCGTTTGCGCTGCTCTCAATCCTGCCCCTGCTCCCCCTGCTTGCCGTCCTTCTTGCTGCCGGCCATGGCGATCCAGGAACCACATGAATGCGGCTCTGATACCACTTGTCAGACCTACAGCTAGAACTTGAACTCAAAGAGATCAAATGACCAAGAACACGAAGGGAGGATTTGTGCTGCGTAAAAACTTGCAGCTTTTCTCGTTTGTCTATCTCTGTTATTTATACTTGAAAAACAGAAAGATCCGGAGAGTAGGGAGAGAGGATCAGCTGCGCCATACCACAGCCACTCACCCACCATCCGCTATCGTCGCCACGCTTACCTTGACTCGCGCCATCCCGCGAGGCTTGCGCAGCAGCCTAACTAACTTAGCTAGGACTAACTTGGTCGTGGCTCGAACAGGATCGTGCACACGTCTACTTATTTGCTAACTGAACAAAACAAACTGTCTAACTAACCGACAGAACAAGACTCTGTCTGCACGTCAGGTTTAAGTGCAACAGAGACGAGGCGGCGCCAGCGCTTGCAGACGGCGGATGCGCGGGGGAGGGACGAGGGCTGCGGAGGGAGGCGGAGGAGGAACTCGCAGAGGAGGTCGTCGTCGTCCAGCGGCCCGGCCGCCGGCGAGCGGGCGTGGCGGCGGCGGCTGCTCATCTAACCCTAGAGCTTGCTCGTGTGGGGAATGAAGTGGAGTGGCGCTGCAGCTGCCTGTGTGAGAGAGCCGTAACTTCTACGGTTCGAGAGCCCATGGCATTATTCCTAGATAAATGACGCTGCTCACGTGTACTTTTGTCTGCTATTTGCATCTACTAACGTTACCCCTCAAAAAAAAAAAAACTCAAAAATATTTCAAATTACAGTAAACGTATTTTCATTTTTACCACACTTTTTTATCTTATTAAGTGGTTTATATATTTTTTAAAGAAGTAGCTGCAGCCTGACCTCAAAAGAAATACCCATGTGGTGGAATTCTTTTTAGTTCTATACGAATTAATTTAGTAACGGAAAAATATTGCTAAGTTTGTTTCAATTCCTACTTTGAATTTGAACTTACCCAAATTAAATTCGAAAGGAAGAACAGATAGAAAAAAATCTTGGAAACTATATGTTTTTTTTTTGGATCCTGTAGGAGCAAATATCACTTCTTATCACAGATTAGCCTACGCTAAAAAAGGACGACGTGTGATCTTACCCTAAAATGGGGCAACCGATAATCAATCACTTGCTAAAAAAAATTTAATGTCAGTGAGAGACAGCGAGAGAGATGGGGTTGATCAGGAGGCACAGCTCAGTGTAGAGGCTTATGTATATTGAACTGGAGCTCATTTTCATCTAACATAACAAGATCAATGGAGAGGCAAATCCATGCACCAAACCAATATTGCTTACCCATGTCCTGAGCACAACAATCAGATTATTCATCCTTGAAAAACTGAGACACTTTATTTCTCAGCAGCTCATATAAGAATCTAGAGCAACTCATACAAGCCTTCCAAGCATTTAAAAGAAAGCAAACTAGCACTAAAACCCAGCCCTTGTTGCAGGAGCAAATGGCACCAGGTAGGCAGTGAAATTCAACAAACAGGAGCTTCTCACGAACTCCTAGCCGAAACACGAAAGGTAACCAAACGCATGCTAAAATGCCATCAAGATCAATTGACATGTTTCGATCTATAAAAAGATCAATTGACAGGTAAGCTTGCCACAATATGCTTGCTACGAAAGAACAACGCAAATTGAAGGAACCACGAGTTAAGTACTAATTAATCGGAACAAGACAGTGTGCCTTCAACCTTCAAGACAGTTGACGGATGTCTGACATAATTAGATAATACATGCGAGCTTACAAACTAAGCGATTAATTCATAAAAATCCATTGCATAGATGACCAGCGCTTGCTACGTAGAGGATAAATCTCCGCATCAAGTACTCAAAATGGAATAACCTACACCCAACCCATTTCTGTATCTCAGCCACCAGAACAGAACTCTAGATACCTGTGGAGCAAGAATAGCATTAGTCAAACACTATTCATTCAGGAAAAGCCGTTGGAGATATTCTCATAATTTTTCTACGACTCAAACCGTAAACATTAGCTTCACTATTGTGGAAATTGTGCCAAAAGCTCGATAGTTAGATCATCTCAGTATTATTTGACAATGCCAACAACAGGTAACTTGTAGTGTACCACCTTCAACTTTTAATATAGCAGCTATTGGACACATCTGGTCGGTGTAGAGACTATCAGAACAGTGGGCACAAGAGGGGCTCATGGAGTAGGAAAGCAGAAACATCTTGTTTCTAGCTTGCAGGCATGGTTTTGAGAAATGTAGCTAGTGACTAACAAATCAAATTTAATAGTTCATGCAGTACAAGCCTCAACCAAGGGATCATGAATCATCTAATAAATTGACGCTTCAATCGGACCAAAAGCGACGGTCTAATACTCGGCCATCATCAAGCAATACTTTCACCAATATTATTAATACTAGTGATGAAGCAAGTTCACATGATGAATCTAGTTATGTCATTTTGATCATATCTTCTATATGAAGTACAAAACAAAAGTTGTGGCCAAAACGAAAAAATTAGACTGCAAAGAAGCATAGCTACATATACACACTGAAGCCATTGCGTGCATGATGTCTGTCTGGTGCACTGCGATGCTCGGAGCTAACCAAATTATCCTTAGGGTAGACACTAGCAGCCTTGTAAAGGCGATCAAGGATGTCGATTTATGACAGCTCACATATTGTGCAATTGTGAAGATATACGCTACATGCTCTTGCCATGAGTCTGTTGGATTTGGTGATATTCCTCAGCATGTACTGTATCAAGTCACTAGCGATTTGGCTGGAGCAAGTTCTTAATGTAACGGCAATCAGAGCAATAAACAGCAGCATACTATTTAATGAGGGCATACTCTTCAACTACTTTGAAAATCATTAGTTCACTAGGTGTCACAGTGATCCAAAATAAGCAGGAATGTGAAATGCCATAGAGATAAGTTTGTATAAATAAAAGAAGTTTGAAAACAAATGGTCACGTATTACTAGTTGTCAATTACTTGTGTATTCAGGAAAACTTGTAGATCACACTAGAACTTGATAGACTCATCAGCACTTTTAAAAATCCAAATTATGTGTAGCAACGAATAAAAGTAAAACATAAATATATCCCCGAAGCAGAGTAAAGATTAGTAGTTTATTTGCTACTACTTAACATGAGAAAATTCCTATCTCTGAGAGGGCACATACATATACACACATGGGGAATGACAAAGGGTCCTAATTCGTGAGTCATTGGAGGGAGAGAAGAGCCCACACCACCAGAAGGACCTTGGGAAGTACCAGGTAGGAGGAAAACAAAAATCAAGGAAGTTGGATGCAGGGGAGCGCAAACAAAAGAGAACATCAGTAGTTTGAAGAGAAGTGGGTGACTGAAAGCATAAAAAATGGAATGGAGAGTTGTTGAGGAAGGGATGAGGAAGAAATTCCCCGAGAAAAAGAAGCAAGACACAGCCTGCCATGAAAAGCAGCATTATGAGAGATGGACAGGTGGGCATGGACTAAGCAAAGGTTTGTAGAGAATCTTTAATTGGTAGTAAAGAAAAGCAATACAATTTCTAAGAGTAGCTCAGATACCTCAATATACAAGCAGAAGATAAGCATACCTGCTCAACCAGTAGATCAAATAGCATAGCCAACCGGACAACCATCTTACGCATCGAGCAAAAGCTCAGGCCCCATCAGCTCAGCCCTATCGTGTCCACCACCAGCACGTGTTTCTACAAGCATAATAAAAAGTCAAAAACAAAGAATGTGTGTGGTCAAAGTATATGGTCGTCTCAGCAAGGACAAGGAGTTTCAAACACAAATGACATTCTAACAAAAGGAAAAATAGAAACCAGCAGGCATCAACTAGCTATTTTACATGCACACAACACAAATGACATTCCAACAAAAAGACAAATAGAAACCAGCAGGCATCAACTAGCTATTTTACATACTTGGAGCTGTAATTTGTGAAAAACAGCTCAGTTTTGACACAACATTAGTAATAGATAAACAAACTACACCAAATGAAAAATCTACTACATCCATTCCAAATTAATTGACACGGATTTTTGTAGATACACATTTATCTAGACGTGTTTTAGTGTGTAGATACAGGTTAATCTACAAAAATCTGAGTCGATTAATTTGGGACGGAGGGAGTATTAACTATTCCAAAACAATGCATGCTCATTAGTATCATAAAAATAAAAAAATATGCACACTCATACTATTAGCTGGAAAGAACGGATATGTTATCTGGAGCTATTCTAATCCCGTTCCATGCCAATATTGGAAAAAATAAGAATCTAAAACCTGGAGACATAAGCGATCATGATTTAAATCTAAAAAAAATAGCCTGAAAAGAAGAAAGAGACCAGTTATTAATTTTCCGTGGTACTCCTACAAGTGGTGAATGAACAATTATTCATAAATTCAAAACCAAGTGGCCACTAATGGATCTAAAATCATTAGCAATATCAGCAGAGATGACAACACTGAATGAAAGAAAACTAACTAGGCTTACTTAAGCATGCAAATGGACCAATTGAGCTAATACGTTTAGTTGGTTCAAGCTAGTTTTTCATGAAGTCAACTTCCAACTGTTGTGCATCTCGTAAGTCAAAAAGAAAATGAGAGTGCAGATATGCACAAACACTACCATTATACAATTTTTCAATCTGACAATAGGAATGCAACAACAAAATTAGTCCGGCTAGTCTACAAAATTTGCCAATCTTACTAATAATTGACCATTTTCTTGAACACAGGTACTGATTGTTTTCTTGCATGGATACTCATATAACAGAAATCAACTAGCTACAGAACATAAAGTAAGTTAAATACCACTAATAGATTTTTTTTCTAGATCATAATCAATTAATCATTACATGAAAATCCACCACACAGGCACCAGAACAGAACACTGCAGAACATCATCGTCCCATCACTATATGCTGAAGAGGTCATGAAGCAGCAAAAGAAACAAATGATATGAAACTATTTAAAATTGTTGGCACATGCTATCATAATTCCATGAGCCAATTATCAAACAATAACTTGGTTTTGCAATATCAGCAACATAAAGCATGGTATTACCTGTAGTGTAGACACTTTCGAACGGATGATAGGAAGAAGAAATGTGGTTGGTTTTGAGAAGGTTCTTGAACTTCAATGACTCAAGATGGATCATGAAGAAGCCGATCCTTGTCCAAAGAAACACCACATTATTCTCCTCAGCAATACCTAGAATGAATAGGCTCCCTTTCTCCTCGGGTTTCAGGCAAAGTGCCTTGTCCAATTCAATAGTTCTTGCCAGACCCCATGAAGCACCACCATCACAGTCCGTCTTCCTCTCCCATAACTGGGCAGTGTAGTATGACAGTACAAGGCAACCCAACCCACCACTCTCGGCACGCATCATCTTCAAGCATTTTCCTTCGCCATGCATATCCACTGGCACCCGAATCACAGCTAGGCTCTGCTTCACCAAATCAAATTCTAAAATTCCATATAAATACCCAAAAAGCTGCCAGTAAAGGGAATCACCAGCCATCACAGCGTTACCCGTCTTAACCATGGTTTGAATACGGATCCCGTTAGGCATCCGGCCTCCAGCCTCGTATGGAAGTGGTGTTGAGATGAGAGCTCCCCATAGGCCTGTCCTTGACGAGTAAACACAAGCAATTGCTTGTTGTTCACCGTCTGCCGCTGCCAAGACCACCTGGAATTGTTTGACCTCTCCGGCAGGGCGAAGCACCGCCCCATTGACCAGGCCCACGGTTTCCTTTTCATTGAAAGCCGCGGGAAAGGCAATGTGGTGCCTGTCGCCGGTGATGGGGTCCCACACGACGACCTGATGGCGCTTCGAAAGGAAGAGGAGGTAAAGACCATGGCGACACCCAAGGGACAGGGAGCTGTCGTAGTAGTCGTCCCACTGAAAGGAGAAGCGCTCCGGAGGGATACAATTGGGGGCATCCAGAGTAGGTAGGAAGGAACGACCTACATATCTGTCGAAGAAACCGAGGAGGGGCGGGTTGCGGCGATGGCGTAGGCGGAAGCGGCGGGAGAAGCCGGGGTCGGAGACGAGGCGGTGCCAGCGCTTGCACACGGCGGATGCGCGGGGGAGGGAGGAGGGCTGCGGCGGGAGGCGGAGGAGGATCTCGGACATGAGGTCGTCGTCGTCCAGCGGCCCGGACGCCGGCGAGCGGGCGTGGCGGCGGTGGCGGCGACGGCGGCGGGTGCTGCTACTGCTGCTCATCTCGCCCTAGAGCTCGCTCGTGGAGTGGTGAATTGGTGGACACGAAGTAGCAACCTTGGTGGGGATTGAAGTAAAGTGCGTCGGCCCAAAGGAACACGGAAGGCGAGCGAGTGAGACTGGATCAATAAAGCCCATTTCTTTTTTCTGAGTAAGAGCAAAGGCCCATAAAGTTTGGAAATACGCTCGTGTGTGTGTTTTGTTCAGGAGAAGAAAGCTAGCAAGTTTTTTTTTTTGAGAATCCACCAAAAAGCTAGCAAGTTAATTAATCCCTAAAAAACAGGTATTGTGCCTAAGCTGAATATTACGTCGTGCAACGTCTAGAAAAATCTGACATAATTTTAATGTGAGCTCAACAGAACTTAGCTGATCATCTGTCTGGACTCTGGTCCCAAGAAGCATGCCGAGGACGAAGAGCCTGAAACATCACCGACGACAAACTAACTGTAGGCCCTCTAATCTGTGAGCTACACCAACATAAGGAAGAATTGGCCTGCCATTTTTTTTTGCTGATGCCATCCATTTACCAAGCTCTTTGAAAATAAATCCTTTTGAACATGATTTTGTATCTCGTCTGTTACCCAATTCATGGCAATGCTAGTGTTGTTTTGGCTGGCCCTATTCACCTGACTGGATCACAACGACCCAAAACCAAATTTGTGTTGTTTCGCGGTGAATAAAGAAATTTTAATCTCTGAAGCCAACATATACAAGAACAAAAAATATCACAAGTTCAAAAGGGACATCCTCTGGAAATGAGCTCGCAAGATGATATTCTCGCCATGTCCCCCTGCTCCAAATCTCTTTCGACCCTGTCAAGGCCACTCCCATTCCTTTCCACGCACATGCATGTGCCTCTGATCCGGCGCCGATAGTGTCCAGCCTCGCAGCAGGACGCAACACCCCGATCCTTGCACCCTCAAAGCAGCTTTTCCCCCAGAACAGGGTTCTTGCGAAGCCTGACAGCCAGGAGAGGCTGCGACAAGCGCTGTTCTTGGCAGGCACGGGCTCCTACGCACCAGGACGGCTCGGGAATACGATGGCTGGTGGCACACTAAGCATGCTTGGCGGTGAAGACCCGTTCATGTACAAGAAAGGCGAGCAGCGGGAGCAACCCGTGGGCCACAGGAAGATCGCCGATCAGGTAGCTGGGCTGGTTCAGTTCGACCGCAAGGGCAAGGCGCCTTTGGTGCAAGATGGTGGCAAGGGAAAGGGGAAGGCAAGTCAGGAAGATGGGCCGGTGGGACTGACGGTTGTTGGCCGCCCAGTGCAGTAGATCACACTGCGCGGCCCGGAGCCGGTCATCGTCTCAGACTCTGAATCAGTACCTGATCTCAATCTGCCAGCAGAAAAACAACCGCAACTCGTCACCTACTGCCGTCGCAGCGAGAGAATCAAGAAGATGCATGATGGCGCTCGGATGGGCTCGGTGGAGAGAGCAGTGCAGCGCAAGGCCACTTCCACGGACGGCTCAGAATCTTCGGTTGGCTCAGGTTCTACCTCGACCCGTAGCCGCAAGAAGAGACGTATTCCTGATGTCTACGTGCTTGCCCCTCTGCCCGTCACCGAGACGCCTGTTGTCACAGGACGTCAGACACTACTGGACCTTGCAAGCTGTTGTGGCCTGCTCAACGTGGATCAGCTGCCGAAGAAGAAGGCCAATGAGGGGACCTCGAACCGCAATGGATCTCATGGCTGAAGTTTCTTTCAGCTCCTTAGTCGCTGCTTGTCATTGCGTAGATAGGGTGTATGTTTTTTATTTCAACCACCTGCATTTTCCTTTCCCTTCAAAGTCTGTGCTGCCCACTATGTGTTGCACGACGTGACCGACATTGTACTTTTTATTTACCCGATGTACTACGTGTTCCACCCTGTAATGCAAGCAGCAGTTCGTTTCTCCTAAATGTGTTCTGGTTATCACATCTTATTTTCACTTTACCACTGTATGCATCTCTCTTTTCCTTACACCTTTCGGGAAGCTTAACGATCAAATAAAGATTATCAGTTGGAATGTCCGAGGCTCGGGTGATGCAAACAAGAATGCAATTATTCTGAAACTAATCTTTGAATCAGAGGCACAGCTTATCTGTCTGCAGGAAACTAAGCTGCAAAACATCAACACGTTCAAACTGAGGGAATTCTTGCCTCAGAGGTACACCAACTATGTATATCAACCTGCAGATGGTACTGCGGGGGGAATTCTGATTGCTTGGTCATAGAAGAACTTCGACATTACAGTCAAGTGCCAGGAGAAATGTTCCCTGGCAGTAATGGTTTCATCAACAAGTGACAACACAACGTTTATGCTCACAAATGTTTATGCCCCATGTGAGGCTCAGGAAAGAGTACAATTCTATGACTACTTGAGGGAGCTCAAACAGGAAATAGCGATGCCATGGGCTATTGCCGGGGACTTTAATATCTACAGGTATATGCATGAGAAGAAGAACAACAACAACAACAACAACAACAACAACAACAACAACAACAACAACAACAACAACAACAACAACAACAACAACAACAACAACAACAACAACAACAACAACAACAACAACATTGCTTGGGCTGATATGGAGGCTTTCGACAGCTGGATCAATGAACTTGAACTAATGGATATAGACATTTGCAACTCAAAGTATGAAGGGAATATGCCCTGAGAGGCAATAATAAAATGTTTATTATGTGTATTCCAAGTATATGATAGATGTTTATTTTGCATGCTATAATTGTATTAATACGGAAACGTTAATACATGTGTGTTTAATAAACAAACAGAAAGTTCCTAGTTATGCCTCTCTCATAAACTAGTTCGTTGATTAACAAGATAATCATAGTTTCCTGTGGCCAAAAAGAAAGAAGGCTCACACCATAATAATACATTTTGGTTTTCAAGGTCGTGGATTTGGATCGACATTGGATGTTGTTAATAACGAGATCACAACATTAGTGTAATGGTGTGATGAACATTCATCCGAAGTATAGCATTACGATCAAAGTCATTGAGTTTATATTGCTATAAACAACTTACGAAGTAGTCCTAATCCTTAGACCATGAGATCATGCCAATCACTAACACCGGAAGAGTTTCTTGTTGACATCAAACGTCACACCGTAACTGGGTGATTATAAAGATGGATTCAAAGCTACTAAAGTGTTATGTTGAGAATCATGGATCAAGAGTGGAATTTGTTCATCCCGATGACGGATAGATATGCTCTGGGCCCTCTCGGTGATATCACATTGGTTAGCTTGCAAGCAAGTGATTTGATCACTAGAATGTTATATCACGGGAACGAGAAAAGAGTGCATGTTAGTAACGAGATCAAACTAGGTATGGAGATACCGATGATCGAATATCGGACATGTAATATATCGTGAAACAAAGGGATTAATATACAAGCATAAAAGGTTCCGACGATCACAAGAAAAGTCATCGTTGAATGTGTGGGAGTCAGTATGGATCTCCAGGTCCCGCTACTGATTATTGATCAGAGAAGGGTCTCGATCATGTCCGCAATATTCGCGAACCGTAGGGTGACACACTTAAGGGACACTGACATCCAATTGGAGCAAATGTTTCATGCCTAAAGAATAAACAAGCGCAGGAATTTATTTCACTAGATACCGAAACAGGTTTTCGGGTGAAATTGCATAAAGAGGTTATGCATGTGAAATGGAATTCTAGCAAGGGGTTATTTGTGAATGTTTGTCATTAAAGTAATTGACAAAATTCTGAATAAAATAAAAGAGTTTTATTTAATGAGAGTTTGCATTAAATTTGGTGGAAATTTAATGGGAATTTGAGTGGGTTTTTGAGTGGAGAAAATTGAAGGGCCATTTTGTGAGTGGAGTGTCCACCCACATGAATGAAGGAGGGGAGGGGGCAGCCCCATGGCCGGCGGCCACCCCCTTGGGTGCCCCCCTCCTCCTATAAAAGGCACCCCCTCTCCTCTCTCTCACTTACAACTCCTCGTGAAGGATCTCTCTCCCCCTCTAGAATTTATCCCCCATGGTCTCGGACTAGCGAGATACATGTTCCCGGTGGCTAATTGTGGCATCCCGCAAAACCACTACTAGAAAATCGCGTTGAATTTGTGCATTGCATTGTCATCATCATGCATTGTTTGCATAAAACTATTTTCGCAAAGCCCGATTTATTTTCCAAACGCCCCATCTTAATTCAAATGCAAAGCCCGGTCTCCGGATTATTTTGTTTGAGTGCTATCGGTTTGCAAACGTTGTTAACAAAACAAATAAAAATTATATTGTTTTTAGTGGGGGCAGTCGAACGGGCCAGCTCGACCCGAACGACCACCCCCAGGATTTCAAATCGGTCCGCCTTAATCCTATAGCTACCCAGCTACCTACCCACACACCCCAGCCACATCACCCCATCCTATCAGCTCTCGCCACCTCGCCCCTCCCCAAATCCCCACCAACCCCAACCCGCCACATCAGCCTGGCCTACCCCCTCTTTTTTTTTCTCTCTTCCCTCCCCCTCCCTGGCCGGCAACACACGCCACACACACGAAACGCACGCACGCACACCCTCTGCACCGAACCGCCCCTCTCTCTCCCTGTCCAACCGCCCCCGCGGGACCCACCCCTGGGCCCCACCCCAGGCACGCACCCACGCAACCCGGCCCGACCCCATCTTCCTCCTCTGTCGCGTGCACCCTCCCTCCCCGCCTAGCACGCTCGCTCGCCGCCTCCGCCGCCGCGCACCCTCGCTCGCTCGCCCCTCTGCGCCCGCAACCTCCCCCCGGTCCGCCCCCGCCGCGACCGCGCAGGCCGCCTCGCCGTACCCTCTGCCCCGCCGCCAAGCTCGGACCGCCACCGCCCACCGTTGCCTCTCCGCGTGCGCCGCTCCCGCTCCCCGCCTCGCCGGCCCGGCCGACCCGTCCCTCCTCGATCCCCCTCGCCTCGCCGCAGGCCCGCGCGCCGCCCGCGTCGCTCCGCGCGGCCACGCCGGCGCCGCCCGCGGCCCCGCTGCCCCTCGCGCGACCCCGTCTCCCCCGGCTCCTCCGCCTCCGAGCGTCGCCCCGCGCGCTGCCTCCCCCGCCGCTTCGTCGCCGCCTCCCTCCATCGTCCGCCGCCCGCGGAAGCCGCCGCGCGCCTCCTCCATCGTCCGCCCCGAGCCCGCCGGCCCCCAAGCACCGACCGCGTCGCCGCCCCGGGGCTCCCCTCTCCTCCTCCCGTTCGCGTCAGTCGCCAGCGTCGCCCCGCGCCGCCCCCTCAGTCCTCGTCGCCGGCCCCGCTCCGGCGGACCCCCCCTGCTCGCCCCGAGCCGCCGTCGCCCCGCGGGCCCGTCCCCGCGCCCCGGCTCGCCCAGGACCTCCACCGCCCCGCCGGTCCCCTCTGCCTCGGCCACGTCGTCCTGCGCGGGCTCGCGCGCGTCCGTCGCCGGCGAGCCGACCCTGAGCCTGCCTTGGCGCAGTCGCCGCAGCGTTCCGTGTGGCCTGCCCTGTGCGCCTAGGGAGCCCCTGACCGTGTTGTCTCTGGATGTTGGCAAGTTGCAAGCACCTGGACGTTGAGACCACCTTCCTGCTGGCTTCGTGTCCTTCTAGTTGTGTTGGGTGAGGGATACCGAGAACAACAACATAGACAAGTGGCCGCCAAGACCGACATCGCCACCGAGAACTCCGACAAGGACGCCAAGGTCGTTAAACGGAACGCCAAGTACACCGAGACCCTGTTCCCGTGGGCCTTCGTCACGGAGCACCAAGGTCGCCACATGGATGTCGAGTTCCCCTTCACGACCTCGAACCCGTGGAACCCCGAAACCTCCCCAAGATCTACGTTGGGGAACAACAAGGCCGTTGGAGTGGAATCGACAAGGTCTACCGCCTAACGCCAAGCTCGCCTCCATGGGATGCCAAAACGCCCGTCGAACCCCGAGGACCGGACGCAACGAGGTCTACCTCACGGAACACCGAGAGCTTCCCCCTGAACGCCAAGGCCGCCGACGCAGAACGCCAAGTGCTTCATCCCGGACACCGAGACCCCGGTGCGACAAGTGCTTCATCCCGAACAACAAGAACGACCCCAGTAATCCAAGAACGCTTCCGTCGAGACTGCCCCGTCGAACCCTGGACCCTGTCGAACCTCGAACCCCGGATCCCCAAGACCGTCGAGACCCCTCAATGTGTGAACCTCTTTCCGAGAACCCTATTTTATAATATAATGATAAATTGTTGCATATTTAATTGTCATCTCGCATGCATATCTGTGGTTTGGGGGCCTTATGCCAATTCACCTCTAATTAAATATGGGGCCCATATGCGGGCAAATCTAGTCTCATATTGGCCTCATTGAAATTTGTGTAGCGAACCGGTACTATCTTTTGCCATGCCAAAACAACATTTAAATTGCGGTGTAGCTAAACAAACATGAACCACCTAACTAATTGTCGGAACCCCGGATCCGCTTAATATGACCTAATTGCATCGCACCTTTGCCATGCCATACATCATGCATGCATCATGCCGATCTTCTGCCGTGTTTTAAATATTGCACCCGGTGTTTATTCTAGTGTTTTGCCTCTTCGCGGATAAGGCCGTTGAGTTGATGTGAGCTTCGCCCGATCTTCGGATGAACCCTTCAACAATGTTTTCAGGCGAGCATCTTCCCCTTTCTACCTATCTTACTTTTATAGTATTTACTTCCCTCCTGTTGATCTATTGCTATCTGTGTTGCGATGCTCTAGTTTCGTACCCGTGATATCCCCTGCAGCCATATATAGCCTTGGTCACATCCTATTACCTGTTGTTTGGTAGATAGTGGGACCCGCGTGCCGTAGTCGCTTGCTCAAGTGTTTTGCTTGTCGTCAAGTACCACCATTGTTGGAGGAATTGCCGCATGTTTACGTTGGAGATGATCATGGCTTCAATTATTGTTTCACTCTAATTCCTGTTTAACAACTAAAATTGAATTAAGCAGAGGCATCGGTGGGTGATAGGTAAGATTTGGTTTCCGACCGCCCACTTGTGTCCCGTAGGACCCCGAGTTCTTGACACCTGTTCCGAGATCGAGCGCGCTAACCACATGTGGGGAGATATGGGCCCCCCATCGATTTAGTACCTGATTTCAAAGTATTGTACTGGGGGCCACAAGTAGTTTGGGGCTTTATTACTATCCTGTACTTATGCCATGTTTACTGCTTTATTACGATTGTGCGAGGTACTGCACACTGTACTGTTTTGGAAGCGGAATGTTTTCGCGGTATCGACAGTCCCCGTTTGGGGATTGCTGTCGTTTACAGCCATTGTCGCAAACCCTGAGTCCGTCTCGGAGACCGGCCGACTTCGTTGCGGGTGTACTTAGTGGGGTGGCCCCCCGTGCTTGCTTTGGGTCTGGGAAACGTCATGTCTTAGGCCCCGCCGACATACCGATGGGCGTATGTTAACTGATCTGGCAAAAAGGGTCGAGGTGCGTGTGGATACTTTGGTGCACCCCTGCAGGGTTAAATCTTTTCGAGAAGCCGTGTCCGCGGTTATGGACGACTTGGAGCACAGTGCTTGATCATAGACAACTATAACTAAAGTTTCTTGTTTTAAATTGACTTGTTTTCCGATATGACTAGTAATCAGCTTCACCACAACGGAATGGCTATGTAAAAGTACCAACAACTGCGGGGTTTTAGGTTTATCTCATGCTAAATGTATCTGACTAGTAAGTGTTGCCACTATAACGGAATGGTTAACTAAAAGTGCCCACTGCTTACTTTATCAGGATGATTATCTAAACCGGACTAGTAAAGTGCCGCAACTATAACTGAATAAGTAAAAACTGCCAACTGTGTGAGTTCCTCGGTTGACTTCCTCGTTTGGTCTCGAGGGGGAATGCCAGGATGGGTTTGTTTGGTGTTAGTATCACGCTGGTTCCGGATAGGTCTTTCTCACCCCTCTCTGATAGTCGCCAGTTGTATCGAGTCTCTATAGATTGTATAGTGCATGCTGCCGCTGCCGCTCAGTCCACCATACCTTTGTAGGCGAGGACCGCCGAATTCTAGTCTCGCCGTGTACTGGCCTCAGTACTGACGCTCCTCTTTTTCCTTTGCCCTTCGTCGGCACCCCTTTTGTTTAAACAGGTTTTGAGATCGACGTCGTTAGCAGGGTTACCCTTCTGGCTTGGCCTGGGCAGGGTTATGGACGCCATTGGTTATTCTTCAGGGCTCTTAGCCCCATTTGCATCTTGTCCGTAGCTGGACGCTCTATCGTTTACAAGGAGATTTGGATCTTTGTATATTATATTTGTATTCTTGACTCTTTGAGTCGCAGTTGTATATATATCTGTTCTGTGGGTCCCATCGAGGACTGTTGTGTAATGTTATTACTTTGCTTCCACCCGCACGAAAGTGCCTGGTGGGCACCTTCGAATCGTTTCTATGCGGGTTTGGCGAGTTTCGCTAAAACTTGCATAGGGCCGATTCTGAGGGTGTTACAGAGTGGTATCAGAGCTCAGCAGTTGCGATACCCCACAAGTCCAGCCTGTAGGATAACCTAGCTAACGGCCGAAGTAGAGTGTCAAAACTATTTTTGAAAAACGGTTGGATAGTTCTGATTAGGTCTGATTTTACTCCTTACCCCTCTGCTGCTCTCCTCTTACCTCTGCGTGTTTTGAATCCGATCTCGTCCCTTTCTTTGAGTCCAGGAATTCTCGTAGTTGGGTTTCCGTCGTACCTTTAGGGTTTCGCTTCCTCCTTTGGTAACGATGTTGCTACATCTGGTCTTCATGCTATCCGAGGAATCCTTCATCTGTGGTACCATTGCTTGTTCCTTCTCGTGCCTTCCGGTGTTTTCCGACGCGACGACATCGTCTACGCCAGATCCGATGCAGAGTCTGCATCACTCCTTTGTTTCCGAACCTCGCTTGTCGAGATCTTTAGTCTGAATCCGAGGGTTGGTTGCATAATCTATCTGTTCATGTACAGAGTAATGCTTCGAGTGCGGGATGGAGTCGCGACCATACCACTACTCTTATCATTCGCTTTTGTACATTGAATGGTGGATCGATGCAATTTACTCCTTCCGCTGAAGTTAGAGGTGGCCTTACCTTTAACCTCGTCCGTTGTTTATCCGGAGTGCTCTCTTGACGAACAGGATCAACGAACCCTTGTTGGTGGTGTCGCCGATTTCAAGACGGAGAAAGCATCATTGTTAGTGGTGTCGCGAGGATCTACGCAAAGCGAGAAGACGCAGATCGCCGACCTTCCTTCCGGTACCATGAGGCGGATCTCGAGGGCGAGATCCATTGTTAGTGGTGTCGAATTGTGGCATCCCGCAAAACCACTACTAGAAAATCGCGTTGAATTTGTGCATTGCATTGTCATCATCATGCATTGTTTGCATAAAACTATTTTCGCAAAGCCCGATTTATTTTCCAAACGCCCCATCTTAATTCAAATGCAAAGCCCGGTCTCCGGATTATTTTGTTTGAGTGCTATCGGTTTGCAAACGGTGTTAACAAAACAAATAAAAATTATATTGTTTTTAGTGGGGGCAGTCGAACGGGCCAGCTCGACCCGAACGACCACCCCCAGGATTTCAAATCGGTCCGCCTTAATCCTATAGCTACCCAGCTACCTACCCACACACCCCAGCCACATCACCCCATCCTATCAGCTCTCGCCACCTCGCCCCTCCCCAAATCCCCACCAACCCTAACCCGCCACATCAGCCTGGCCTACCCCCTCTTTTTTTTTCTCTCTTCCCTCCCCCTCCCTGGCCGGCAACACACGCCACACACACGAAACGCACGCACGCACACCCTCTGCACCGAACCGCCCCTCTCTCTCCCTGTCCAACCGCCCCCGCGGGACCCACCCCTGGGCCCCACCCCAGGCACGCACCCACGCAACCCGGCCCGACCCCATCTTCCTCCTCTGTCGCGTGCACCCTCCCTCCCCGCCTAGCACGCTCGCTCGCCGCCTCCGCCGCCGCGCACCCTCGCTCGCTCGCCCCTCTGCGCCCGCAACCTCCCCCCGGTCCGCCCCCGCCGCGACCGCGCAGGCCGCCTCGCCGTACCCTCTGCCCCGCCGCCAAGCTCGGACCGCCACCGCCCACCGTTGCCTCTCCGCGTGCGCCGCTCCCGCTCCCCGCCTCGCCGGCCCGGCCGACCCGTCCCTCCTCGATCCCCCTCGCCTCGCCGCAGGCCCGCGCGCCGCCCGCGTCGCTCCGCGCGGCCACGCCGGCGCCGCCCGCGGCCCCGCTGCCCCTCGCGCGACCCCGTCTCCCCCGGCTCCTCCGCCTCCGAGCGCCGCCCCGCGCGCTGCCTCCCCCGCCGCTTCGCCGCCGCCTCCCTCCATCGTCCGCCGCCCGCGGAAGCCGCCGCGCGCCTCCTCCGTCGTCCGCCCCGAGCCCGCCGGCCCCCAAGCACCGACCGCGCCGCCGCCCCGGGGCTCCCCTCTCCTCCTCCCGTTCGCGTCAGTCGCCAGCGTCGCCCCGCGCCGCCCCCTCAGTCCTCGTCGCCGGCCCCGCTCCGGCGGACCCCCCCTGCTCGCCCCGAGCCGCCGTCGCCCCGCGGGCCCGTCCCCGCGCCCCGGCTCGCCCAGGACCTCCACCGCCCCGCCGGTCCCCTCTGCCTCGGCCACGTCGTCCTGCGCGGGCTCGCGCGCGTCCGTCGCCGGCGAGCCGACCCTGAGCCTGCCTTGGCGCAGTCGCCGCAGCGTTCCGTGTGGCCTGCCCTCTGCGCCTAGGGAGCCCCTGACCGTGTTGTCTCTGGATGTTGGCAAGTTGCAAGCACTTGGACGTTGAGACCACCTTCCTGCTGGCTTCGTGTCCTTCTAGTTGTGTTGGGTGAGGGATACCGAGAATAACAACATAGACAAGTGGCCGCCAAGACCGACATCGCCACCGAGAACTCCGACAAGGACGCCAAGGTCGTTAAACGGAACGCCAAGTACACCGAGACCCTGTTCCCGTGGGCCTTCGTCACGGAGCACCAAGGTCGCCACATGGATGTCGAGTTCCCCTTCACGACCTCGAACCCGTGGAACCCCGAAACCTCCCCAAGATCTACGTTGGGGAACAACAAGGCCGTTGGAGTGGAATCGACAAGGTCTACCGCCTAACGCCAAGCTCGCCTCCATGGGACGCCAAAACGCCCGTCGAACCCCGAGGACCGGACGCGACGAGGTCTACCTCACGGAACACCGAGAGCTTCCCCCTGAACGCCAAGGCCGCCGACGCAGAACGCCAAGTGCTTCATCCCGGACACCGAGACCCCGGTGCGACAAGTGCTTCATCCCGAACAACAAGAACGACCCGAGTAATCCAAGAACGCTTCCGTCGAGACCGCCCCGTCGAACCCTGGACCCTGTCGAACCTCGAACCCCGGATCCCCAAGACTGTCGAGACCCCTCAATGTGTGAACCTCTTTCCGAGAACCCTATTTTATAATATAATGATAAATTGTTGCATATTTAATTGTCATCTCGCATGCATATCTGTGGTTTGGGGGCCTTATGCCGATTCACCTCTAATTAAATATGGGGCCCATATGCGGGCAAATCTAGTCTCATATTGGCCTCATTTAAATTTGTGTAGCGAACCGGTACTATCTTTTGCCATGCTAAAACAACATTTAAATTGCGGTGTAGCTAAACAAACATGAACCACCTAACTAATTGTCGGAACCCCGGATCCGCTTAATATGACCTAATTGCATCGCACCTTTGCCATGCCATACATCATGCATGCATCATGCCGATCTTCTGCCGTGTTTTAAATATTGCACCCGGTGTTTATTCTAGTGTTTTGCCTCTTCGCGGATAAGGCCGTTGAGTTGATGTGAGCTTCGCCCGATCTTCGGATGAACCCTTCAACAATGTTTTCAGGCGAGCATCTTCCCCTTTCTACCTATCTTACTTTTATAGTATTTACTTCCCTCCTGTTGATCTATTGCTATCTGTGTTGCGATGCTCTAGTTTCGTACCCGTGATATCCCCTGCAGCCATATATAGCCTTGGTCACATCCTATTACCTGTTGTTTGGTAGATAGTGGGACCCGCGTGCCGTAGTCGCTTGCTCAAGTGTTTTGCTTGTCGTCAAGTACCACCATTGTTGGAGGAATTGCCGCATGTTTACGTTGGAGATGATCATGGCTTCAATTATTGTTTCACTCTAATTCCTGTTTAACAACTAAAATTGAATTAAGCAGAGGCATCGGTGGGTGATAGGTAAGATTTGGTTTCCGACCGCCCACTTGTGTCCCGTAGGACCCTGAGTTCTTGACACCTGTTCCGAGATCGAGCGCGCTAACCACATGTGGGGAGATATGGGCCCCCCATCGATTTAGTACCTGATTTCAAAGTATTGTACTGGGGGCCACAAGTAGTTTGGGGCTTTATTACTATCCTGTACTTATGCCATGTTTACTGCTTTATTAAGATTGTGCGAGGTACTGCACACTGTACTGTTTTGGAAGCGGAATGTTTTCGCGGTATCGACAGTCCCCGTTTGGGGATTGCTGTCGTTTACAGCCATTGTCGCAAACCCTGAGTCCGTCTCGGAGACCGGCCGACTTTGTTGCGGGTGTACTTAGTGGGGTGGCCCCCGTGCTTGCTTTGGGTCTGGGAAACGTCATGATTTAGGCCCCGCCGACATACCGATGGGCGTATGTTAACTGATCTGGCAAAAAGGGTCGAGGTGCGTGTGGATACTTTGGTGCACCCCTGCAGGGTTAAATCTTTTCGAGAAGCCGTGTCCGCGGTTATGGACGACTTGGAGCACAGTGCTTGATCATAGACAACTATAACTAAAGTTTCTTGTTTTAAATTGACTTGTTTTCCGATATGACTAGTAATCAGCTTCACCACAACGGAATGGCTATGTAAAAGTACCAACAACTGCGGGGTTTTAGGTTTATCTCATGCTAAATGTATCTGACTAGTAAGTGTTGCCACTATAACGGAATGGTTAACTAAAAGTGCCCACTGCTTACTTTATCAGGATGATTATCTAAACCGGACTAGTAAAGTGCCGCAACTATAACTGAATAAGTAAAAACTGCCAACTGTGTGAGTTCCTCGGTTGACTTCCTCGTTTGGTCTCGAGGGGGAATGCCAGGATGGGTTTGTTTGGTGTTAGTACCACGCTGGTTCCGGATAGGTCTTTCTCACCCCTCTTTGATAGTCGCCAGTTGTATCGAGTCTCTATAGATTGTATAGTGCATGCTGCCGCTGCCACTCAGTCCACCATACCTTTGTAGGCGAGGACCGCCGAATTCTAGTCTCGCCGTGTACTGGCCTCAGTACTGACGCTCCTCTTTTTCCTTTGCCCTTCGTCGGCACCCCTTTTGTTTAAACAGGTTTTGAGATCGACGTCGTTAGCAGGGTTACCCTTCTGGCTTGGCCTGGGCAGGGTTATGGACGCCATTGGTTATTCTTCAGGGCTCCTAGCCCCATTTGCATCTTGTCCGTAGCTGGACGCTCTATCGTTTACAAGGAGATTTGGATCTTTGTATATTATATTTGTATTCTTGACTCTTTGAGTCGCAGTTGTATATATATCTGTTCTGTGGGTCCCATCGAGGACTGTTGTGTAATGTTATTACTTTGCTTCCACCCGCACGAAAGTGCCTGGTGGGCACCTTCGAATCGTTTCTATGCGGGTTTGGCGAGTTTCGCTAAAACTTGCATAGGGCCGATTCTGAGGGTGTTACACTATTCGGCAAGAAAGGGTTGTGCTTCCGATGCATCGCTGGAGCGAGGAAGCGGAGGTTGCTCGGTGTCTTGTACATGTGTGCGAGCACGGATGCGCTGCTGCTTTGCGGTGCTAGGACTTCCTCTCGATCTTGAGATCGGCAAGAGATCGTCTACATCAACCACGAGTTGAACTCGTTAAGCTTTGTCGGTCTTCAAGGGTATGTTCTCTACGGATATACATCCGCCCGTTGTTTGTATCTAGTATCTAGATCTTGGTACATAGTTCCCATCATAGGAAAAATTTTGTTTTCTATGCTGCGAACCCTACAGTGTATCAGAGCCGGATATATGCATAGATACTTTACACGGGTAGTACACATATGAGTATGTGGGCGATGATGATCATGTTGTTGCTCCTTAGTTGTAATTTTGGATATTGGTGGCATAGTGGGCGGCCCGGACAAACTTTACATGTCCTCGCACATGAGACCTGTTCCACGCTTGACATGCAACTAGTTTGCAAGTGGCTAGCGGGTGTCTGTCTCTCCTACAATAGTCAATATCTATTTTGCAACGAGTTGTCAACAATTTGGTTATCCTCGTTGTGGTTCATGTTCGTAGGTAATAACGGTTCTATCTCGAAAGCCCTAAGCCACGTAAAACTTGCAATGGATAAATTAGAGGCGTCTAGTTTAGATTGTTGCTGGGCTAGTGTTATGATATGGTGATGTTGTAAGTAGAAGTATGCGATGATACTCTTACAACATACATAACGTGTAATCTCCATAGACCTTGGACTTACACATATAGGTATGATAGTGATCATACCACGGTGCACATGATAGAGATCATATGCGGGAACCATATCATTTCACTAATAAACATGTGATGTTTGATACATCTTATATTGCTTGTTTAGCGCTTTGTTAGCATAATAAGATGATCCCTCTTTTAAATATCAAGATAAGAATGTGTTCTTCCTTTAGTATGCACCTATTATGTTTTCGTCGCTCCAAGACATCACGTGATGATCGGGTGTTCTTGGATCCACGACCATATTTCGGGTGTAAAACAGTTACACACGCGAATACTAAGGTTCTAACTTGGCGAGCCTAGCATGTACAGACATGGCCTCGGAACACGGACCGAAAGGTTAAGCATGAGTCATATAGTAGATATGATGCCCATTTGATGCTCGCCTTTGAAGCTACACCGACTCACGTGATGATCGGACTTGGTGTAGTGGATTTGGTTCATGTAATCACCAAAAAAGCACGAGGGATGTCGTTTTTGAGTGGGAGTTCATTCGTAATATGGATTAGTTGAACTCAATCTATCATAAACTTAGTCTAAACTTTACAAATTCTGTTGTAGATGGCACCACCTGCTTTTAATTTCAATGTGTTCATGGAGAAAGAGAAACTTGCAACGAACGGTAGCAGCTTTACCGAATGGGCCATGAATTTGAGGATTCTCCTCTCTGATGCACAAAAGCAATATGTGCTAGAAGCGTTGTTAGGCCCCCCACCTTTTGAGGATGCCCCTGACAAGGAGAAGAATGTCTATCAGACTCGTCAGGAGGACCACAACTTAGTTCATTGCGGCATATTGTATGGGCTAGAGCCGGAACTTCGAAAGCGTTTCGAAAACGGCAATGCTTTTGATACAATGGGTGAGTTGAAAATGATTTTCGACACACATGCTGCTGTAGAGAGCTACAACACTTCAGAAAAGTTCTTTAGCTGCATGATGGAAGAGCACAGCTCCGTTAGTGAGCATGTACTCAAGATGTCGGGTTACGCCGATAAGCTTGTGTCCTTGGGAATAACGATTCCCGTTGACTTATGCATCCATCGTGTTCTGCAGTCTCTGCCACCTAGCTATAAGAGCTTCGTGATGAACTATAATATGCAAGGCATGAAGAAGTCTCTCCCCGAGCTTCTGTCAATGCTTAAAACTGCAGAAGTGGAGATCAAAAAGGAACATCAAGTGTTGATGATCAATAGGAACACTGGTTTCAAGAAAGACAAGAAGGGAAAACGGAAGGGAAGTAAGGGCGGCAAGCCGGTTGCCGTGCCTGAAAAGAAACCCCGAGTTGGACCTAAGTCTGATACCGAGTGATACTATTGTAAAGGGACTGGCCACTGGAAGCGTAACTGCCCCAAGTATTTGGCAGACAAGAAGGTCGGCAAGGCAAACAAAGGTATATATGATATACATGTTATTGATGTGTACATGACTAGTGCTCGCAGTAGCACCTGGGTATTTGATATCGGTTCAGTTGCTAATATTTGTAACTCGAATCAGGGGCTGCGGAACAAGCGACCGCTAGCAAGGGGTGAGGTCAAGATGCGTGTCGGCAATGGATCAAGCGTTGATGTGATCGCCGTCGGAACGCTGCCTCTCCATTTGCCGTCGGGATTAGTTATAAACTTGAATAATTGTTATCTGGTGCCTGCACTGAGCATGAACATTGTATCTGGATCGTGTTTAATGCGAAGTGTTTATCCATTTAAATCCGAGAACAATGGTTGTTCCATTTATATGAATGAAATCTTTTATGGTCATGCACCGATGATGAATGGTTTATTTCTATTGGATATCGATAATAATGTTACACATATTCATAATGTTGATGCTAAAAGGATTAAACTAAATGATGATATATCCGCATATATGTGGCACTGCCGTCTAGGTCATATTGGCGTTAAACGCATGAAGAAGCTCCATTCGGATGGACTTTTGGAATCACTTGATTTTGAATCATTTGATACATGTGAGCCATGCCTTATGGGCAAGATGACTAGAACGCCGTTTTCCGGTTCAATGGAACGGGCAACAGATTTATTGGAAATCATACACTCTGATGTATGTGGTCCAATGAGTGTGTCGGCGCGAGGTGGATATTGTTATTTTGTTACTTTCATGGATGATTTAAGTAGATACGGTTATATCTACTTGATGAAACACAAGTCTGAAACCTTTGAAAAGTTTAAGGAATTTCAGAATGAAGTGGAAAATCATCGTAATAGAAAGATCAAATTTCTACGGTCCGACCGTGGAGGTGAGTATCTAAGTTACGAGTTTAGCACTCACATGAAAGAGTGTAGAATTGTTTCACAACTCACACCTGCCGGAACACCATAGAGAAATGGTGTGTCAGAACGTCGTAATCGTACTTTATTAGATATGGTTCGATCTATGATGTCTCTGACGGACTTGCCGTTGTCATTTTGGGGTTATGCACTAGAAACTGCTGCATTCACTTTAAATCGGGCACCATCTAAATCCGTTGAAAAGACACCGTATGAATTGTGGTTTGGAAACAAACCTAAGCTGTCATTTCTTAAAGTTTGGGGATGCGATGTTTATGTGAAGAAACTGCAACCGGATAAACTCGAACCCAAAGCGGAAAATGCGTCTTCATAGGATACCCTAAGGAAACTATTGGGTATTCCTTCTATCACAGATCCGAGGGCAAGGTTTTTGTTGCCAAAAATGGATCCTTTCTAGAGAAAAAGTTTCTCACGAAAGGTGTGAGTAGTCGGAAGGTAGAACTCGAAGAGGTTATTGAACCTTCTCTTCAAAGTATGGCGAGTAGCGCAGCGCCGGAAGTTGTTCCGGAGTTGGCTTCACCTGTCGAAGAGGGAACTAATGATAATGATCATGAAACTCTGAAAGAGAGTACTACCGAACCTCGTAGGTCTAGCAGGACGCGTGCAGCTCCCGAACTGTACGGAAATCCTGTCATGAATTTCATGGTTGATGAAAATGATGACCCTGCGACGTATGAAGAAGCGATGATGAGCCCGGATTCCAACAAATGGTTAGAAGCCATGAAATCTGAGATGGAATCCATGTATGAAAATCAAGTTTGGAACTTGGTGGACTTACCTCACGACCGAAAGGCCATGGAGAACAAATGGATTTTCAAAAGGAAAACTGATGCTGATGGTAATGTAACCGTCTATAAAGCTCGACTTGTTGCAAAGGGGTTTCGAAAAATTCAAGGAGTTGAGTACGATGAGACATTCTCTCCTGTAGCGATGCTAAAATCAGTTAGGATTATGTTAGCAATTGTTGCATATTTCGATTATGAGATATGGCAGATGGATGTCATATGTGGATGACATATTATTGATCGGAAATGATATAGATCTTTTAAACAGTGTTAAAAGTTATCTAAACAACAAATTTTCAATGAAGGACCTAGGTGAAGCGTCATACATATTAGGCATAAAGATCTATAGAGATAGATCTAGGTGCCTAATAGGGCTATCGCAAAGTACATACCTTGATAAGATTTTAAAGAAGTTTAAAATGGAAGATAGTAAGAAGGGGTTCTTACCTATGACACAAGGCACGACATTGAGTAAGACTCAAAGTCCGGCTTCGGCGGAAGAAAGAGAGATAATGGACAAGGTCCCCTATGCTTCAGCCATAGGCTCTATAATGTACGCCATGCTATGTACAAGACCGGATGTGGCACATGCTATTAGTTTGACTAGTAGGTACCAATCGGATCTAGGTTCAGAACACTGGAAAGCGGTCAAGAATATACTTAAGTACTTGCGAAGAACTAAGGATATATTTCTTGTATACGGAGGTGAAGAAGAGCTCGTCGCTAAGTGTTATGTCGACGCTAGCTTTGACACTGATCCGGATGACTCTAAGTCTCAATCCGGATATGTATTTCTCATGAATGGCGGAGCGGTTAGTTGCAGGAGCTCCAAACAACCTGTGGTGGCGGGATAAACAATGGAGGCCGAATATGTTGCTGCTTCAGAAGCAGCTCAGGAAGCAGTTTGGATGAAGGAGTTCATATCCGAACTAGGAGTGGTTGCAAACGCGTTGGACCCAATGGTGATCTATTGTGACAACAATGGTGCCATTGCCAATGCCAAAGAGCCAAGGTCTCACAAGCATTCTAAGCATATTAAGGGCCGGTTTCACTCCATCCGCGAGCATGTCAAGGATGGAGATATAAAGATTTGTAAAGTACATATGGATCTCAATGTAGCAGATCCGTTGACTAAAACTCTCCCTAGAGCAAAACATGATCTACACCAGAACTCCATGGGTGTTAGATACATCACTATGTAACTAGATTATTGTCTCTAGTGCAAGTGGGAGACTGAAGGGAATATGCCCTGAGAGGCAATAATAAAATGTTTATTATGTGTATTCCAAGTATATGATAGATGTTTATTTTGCATGCTATAATTGTATTAATACGGAAACGTTAATACATGTGTGTTTATAATAAATAAACAGAAAGTTCCTAGTTATGCCTCTCTCATAAACTAGTTCGTTGATTAACAAGATGATCATAGTTTCCTGATCATAGACATTGGATGTTGTTAATAACGAGATCACAACATTAGTGTAATGGTGTGATGAACATTCATCCGAAGTATAGAATTACGATCAAAGTCATTGAGTTTATATTGCTATAAACAACTTACGAAGTAGTCCTAATCCTTAGACCATGAGATCATGCCAATCACTAACACCGAAAGAGTTTCTTGTTGACATCAAACGTCACACCGTAACTGGGTGATTATAAAGATGGATTCAAAGCTACTAAAGTGTTATGTTGAGAATCATGGATCAAGAGTGGAATTTGTTCATCCCGATGACGGATAGATATGCTCTGGGCCCTCTCGGTGATATCACATTGGTTAGCTTGCAAGCAAGTGATTTGATCACTAGAATGTTATATCACGGGAACGAGAAAAGAGTGCATGTCAGTAACGAGATCAAACTAGGTATGGAGATACCGATGATCGAATCTCGGACATGTAATATATCGTGAAACAAAGGGATTAATATACAAGCATAAAAGGTTCCGACGATCACAAAAAAAGTCATCGTTGAATGTGTGGAAGTCAGTATGGATCTCCAGGTCCCGCTACTGATTATTGATCAGAGAAGGGTCTCGATCATGTCCGCAATATTCGCGAACCGTAGGGTGACACACTTAAGGGACACTGACATCCAATTGGAGCAAATGTTTCATGCCGAAAGAATAAACAAGCGCAGGAATTTATTTCACTAGATACCGAAACAGGTTTTCGGGTGAAATTGCATAAAGAGGTTATGCATGTGAAATGGAATTCTAGCAAGGGGTTATTTGTGAATGTTTGTCATTAAAGTAATTGAAAAAATTCTGAATAAAATAAAAGAGTTTTATTTAATGAGAGTTTGCATTAAATTTGGTGGAAATTTAATGGGAATTTGAGTGGGTTTTTGAGTGGAGAAAATTGAAGGGCCATTTTGTGAGTGGAGTGTCCACCCACATGAATGAAGGAGGGGAGGGGGCAGACCCATGGCCGGCGGCCACCCCCTTGGGTTCCCCCCTCCTATAAAAGGCACCCCTCTCCTCTCTGTCACTTACACCTCCTCGTGAAGGATCTCTCTCCCCCTCTAGAATTTATCCCCCATGGTCTCGGACTAGCAAGATACATGTTCCCGGTGGCTATTCGGCAAGAAAGGGTTGTGCTTCCGCTGCATCGCTGGAGCGAGGAGGCGGAGGTTGCTCGGTGTCTTGTACGTGTGTGCGAGCACGGATGCGCTGCTGCTTTGCGGCGCTAGGACTTCCTCTCGATCTTGAGATCGGAAAGAGATCGTCTACATCAATCACGAGTTGAACTCGTTAAGCTTTGTCGGTATTCAAGGGTATGTTCTCTATGGATATACATCTGCCCGTTGTTTGTATCTAGTATCTAGATCTTGGTATATAGTTCCCATCGTAGGAAATTTTTTGTTTTCTATGCTACGAACCCTACAAAGTATACCTGGTCAAACAAAAGGGCTCTGCCGACCCTCGTCAAGCTGGACAGAGTATTGGTCAATGTAAACTGGGGACAGAGGTTTATTCACTCCCAATGTAAGGCAATTAGGCGTCCTACATCTGACCATAAGGCCATCATGCTCGACACTTTGGCACTATCACAAGCATCAAAGATTTTTCGATACGAAGACTACTGGTTGGGCTGCAATGACCTCATTGAAATCACAAAAGGAATTTTGGCTCGTGGGACAAGGGAAATGTCTGTAGTTTCAAAAATTAATTACAAACTTAGGTCTATAAGAGCTGCAACCAGAGCATGGCAGAAAAACAAAATGTCTATCACGACCATACACTCAAATGTCGATCACATCATCCAATACTTCGATGCAATTGAGGAATGGCGCCACCTGTCTGTGACTGAATTTGATTTCAGAGCCCTTTGCCACGACAAAGTTAAGGAGCTTTGCAAAGCAAAAAACCAGAGATGGAGGAGAAGAGCAAAGATTAAGTGGTGCCAACTAGGTGATGAGAACATGACCTTTTTCCATACTATGGCTACCTACAGATTCAGGAAAAATAAAATCAAATTACTTAGGCTAGGAAATGAGGATTTTTTTGGGGAGAAGGACAAGTTAAAGATTGCCACTGACTACTTTAAAGAGTTCTTTGCTGGAAGGAGACCCTGGGCAAGGAATATTGACTTACATCACCTATATGATAACCAGTCTAGCATGCTGCTAAGCCTGTCGGCTCCCTTCACTTGGGACGAAATTAAGCAAGCAATAATGAAGGCACCGCCCAACAAAAGTCCTGGACCAGATGGATTCACCAATGAGTTCTTCAAACATTATATTCTAGAGGTCAAGGACCTCCTTCTTGAGTTATTTAACTCCCTGCATAACCAAAGTCTTGATCTGTCTGGAGTCAATTCAGCCCTTATTGCCCTAATCCCAAAGACAGACATGCCACGAGAGGTGAAGGATTACATGCCGATATCGCTACAACATTACATCCCCAAGCTAATTGCGAAAGTAATGGCAAATAGACTACAACCAATGGTCAAAGAGTTGGTGGACGACATGCAATATGAATTCATTAAGAATAGGACAATTGTTGAGAACTTTGCAGCAGCTATTGAAATGGTGCAATGTGCAAACAAGCACAAAAAACCAATCATGGTTCTGAAACTCGATTTCCAAAAGGCATTTGACTCTGTACACTGGGAAGCTGTCTATGAAACCATGAATGCAAGAGGATTCCCACCACTGTGGATAAAATGGGTGAAGGAGCTGTTGGAAGCCTCTCAAGCACAAATGTTGATAAATGGACAGTGTGGGCAGAGGTTCAGGGTTAGGAGAGGGGTATGCCAGGGTGATCCACTTTCACCCTACATATTTATCATACTAGCAGACATCCTACAACAACTGTTTAAAAGAGCATACGAAGCTGGGTTGCTACAACATCCGATCGAGCAAGGTACCCCAATGCCAGCTCTGCAATATGCTGACGACACCCTCCTCATACTCCATGGGTCAAGAAACCAGGCCGAGATCGCCAGACACCTGCTGTATGCCTTTGCGGAATTCACTGGACTGAGAATCAACTATCATAAAAGCACCTTAGTCCCAATGAACCTAACAGAACAAGAGGCCGCAGATATTGCGGAAACCATGGGCTGTCAGACAACAAGCTTACCATGCACCTACCTGGGCCTGCCCCTATCGCAGACACGGATCACACGGGTAATGCTTCAACCAGTGATTGATCGCATCAGCAATCGTCTACCAGGATGGATGCCCAGGATGCTAAATATTGGAGGCCGTGTACAGATGATTAATTCAGTGATATCTGCCATACCCAACTTCTTTATGAGCTGCATTCAGTGGGATCAAGCCAGCATTGACATGATAGACAAAGTTAGAAGGGCATTTCTATGGAAAAATAAAGAGGAAGTTAATGGAGGACACTGCCTCGTAGCTTGGAATATAGTCACTATGCCAAAAGCACAAGGGGGGTTGGGAATCAGGAATTTGGCTACGCAAAATAAGGCTCTAATGGCCAACATGACGGCGAAACTGCTATCCAAGGGAACAGGACCCTGCTTTTCATGGATAGCTAATTAGTACCTCCAAAACTACATCCCGCACCACCCTGCAGCCAAGGACTCGCCATTCTGGAAATCTATCATGCAGCTAATACCGATGGTTTAGCAAGCAACATATTGTGAGGTAGAAGACGGAACGAGGACGGCATTCTGGCAGGACAACTGGACAAGTTTGGATTCCTTACAGTTCTCACTGCTTGTCCTATACTCTTTTGACATTGACCAATTTTGCACCGTGCAATCGCAATTCCAAAACGGTTCCTGGCAGATCAACTTGCACCAGCCACTATCGAGAACTGCTGAATCCCAACTACAACAGTTGCTCCTAATTCTTGCAAGCGTTGCACCAGGAGCTAATGGAACAGGGGACTCTAGACGACTGATCACAACCGCTAAACCGCCACAGACAAGGGACCTATACAAACTTTTCAGCGACCGAGGAATGTTGTGGGCACCTGCAAAATGGATATGGATTAGAGTGATCCCACACAAACACAAAATTTTCCTGTGGCTTGCTTATAGAGACAGACTAAACACCAGCAGCAATATGGTAAAGAAGAAATGGTGCGGGGATGGGGGTTGTGATCTGTGCCCAGCCGTGGAGACTTTCAAGCACATTGCGCTGCACTGCAGACAAGCGGACTGGGTGTGGGAAAAGCTTCAGATTGCAGACACGGCCAAGAAAGGGTCTGAATTATCGGTCTTATTAGATACCCCAAGGAAGGATGATAAAACCTGGCCAATTTGCATCGCTGCTTGCTTACTAGCACTCTGGCGAGCTAGGAATGCCGAGTTTTCAACCACACGCAAACAAGTAGAGGAGCACTATTCAATAACATTGCCCAATACATTTCCCTCTGGGCGCACAGAACAGAGAAATTGAAGCCGCAACTTCTGATTTGGGCAGCCTTATTTGAGAGTCTTTAGCATTTCTCTCTCTTTTCTTAGCTTAGCTTTACTCCCTAAACCTCCTGGATTTTGCCAGGCTGTAAATGTTGTGATCCTTTGTACACTCTGCTGTAACCATAAGGTCAGGGTTCCCCCTACCTTCATATATAAATATATATATAACTCAAAAAAAATATTGTTTTGTCATCTAAAGATCTGTAAGAACAAACATGAAACAACTTACCCAAGCGAATAATTGACTCGTGGTGACTTAATTTGCAAAGCGATACCACTGCAAGTCATATGCTATTGGCTAACAAGCACAGCAAATCGAGTGGAACAGTAAAACGAGAATGACTGATTATGTGGAATTGATCTAAATTCACAAGAGGCATGCAAGAACGTAGTAGTACCAAAAGGGGAACTCACCCAACTAAATCAGCAAACATAACAAGGGCGAAGCAGTTCCAAAGCGACCGGCGTGGGTTCTTTCCACAAGCGCCACTCCCTTCTCCTGGGAGATTCAGTATTCGTTCTTTCCACACACACGACATTTCCTGATTCGGCCGTCCGAGAAAACAAGAGGGATGTGGGCACACGATTGCCATCTATTGCTGTTGTGACCATGGCAACATGTGGTAGTTGTCATGGCACCCCTTCTTGTTTCACTACTCTGCTCAGAAGGAAGACAGAAGCTGCTCTATTTTCACCGTTCATCGCTGCTAGGGTTTTAAATAGGAAAGGCATTCTGCCATTGAACCAACCCAGGACAAGGAGGCATAAAAAGGCATAATATGGAATAAAGCCACAGTTTACTATAAACCAATCAAAGGATCGAAAAAAAGGAAAAAACAGAATGCTTTGCTATATACCAATCCACGTTTAACACTGGACTATATTATCTCCACATGCCGACCGACGTTTGCTACTTTCTCACCAAGCGACAAGAAGTTCGAGACACAAATACTCATCATCAATTGCAAGATGATCTGGTGAAGCATTTGTGGATGCTCAAAGGAGCCGCCTAATTTATTTGTCTGTTTGCTTTGTCATTCAAAACTTGTTAAATTATGTGTTTACTTTGGTGAACTTGTTGAATTATTATGGTGAATTTATGTTTAGTTTGACTTGATTTATTTGTTTGAAATTTTTATTAGTTTCAAAATTATGTATAGGGGGACCGGCTAGTCGTCGGCGCCTGCCCATAACGACAACTGCGCCAACGCGCCCCATACATGCCCAAAAATGGCTATGCCGGATGCTTTTTTTTGCGAAATTCCACCTATCTATTAATAATCATCAACAACAGTACAAAGAGTCCTAAAAGTAATAAAAATTACAAATAGATCACTAGACCACCTAGCAACTACTAACACTAGCACGAGCCGAAGGCGCGCCGCTGTCCACGCCCCTCCATTACCGGAACCAGACAAAGCTTGTCATAGTAGAACTTATTGTAATAGACAGACGGAAGCAACGACGACCGCACTTGGAAGAAGACACTAGAAAATAGCCTAAAAACGAGAACCCTCTCGCCAGCGAGAGCCTTTGGTCTGTCACATCTCCAAGGCCCCAAGGCCAATGGATACGAAGCGGACCGACTGTGTCGCCGGTGAGGGAGACGAAACCCTAGATGGGTCTATCGCCGCCGTGTTGCCTCTCCTTTTCTCCCATACATGTTCGGTTGGTTATGGGTATGGGTTCTACGTCGGATGCGTTATGTGTGTGTGTGGTGTGTGTGTGGGGGGGGGGCGAGTGGGGATGCTTGTAGCTGGTGGATCTTCTACGATCTTAGCATGGTGGTGAGCGCCGCTTCCTCCCCAAATGGTTCCATCCCTGATGGAAGCAACGACGACCGCACTTGGGGATCAAAGCTCATCAGCGGTATAGTCCATGATTTGATCGCATTTCTACGTGTTTTATGGGGTGCTGGTTGTAAAAGTAAAGGACTTGGTTGTAATTTCTTTTCTTTTTGAGGTTCTTATTGTAATTGTACACCCACCGCCGTTTTAATGCAGTCTTTAGGTCCTCTGGGCTGGCTTCTTCTGTTAGAAAAACTAGTTTAAAAATTGGGCAAACTAAGTGGGGAAAAGCATGTCTACTTTAATTTATATTTTTCATATTTCATAAAATTTTAGGCATTAGGACTTATTTATACGCTTAACGTTAGTACTCCCTTCGTTTTAAAATATAAGAATCTACACACTAAAAAATTTAGATATTTTTTTGCAAGATGCAAAAGTAATACAAAGAGCAGGGTCAAAGATCCCTCAAAAAAAAAAGAGCAGCGTCAAAGCCATGGGCTGGGCTATCTAACCGATAAAAAAGAGAGTAAACCGTAGCAGCGGTCCTAATTCTTTTCGCCTGTCATCAGTTTGGTCCTAGTTCTTTTAAAACGCACATCTAGGTCATAAATCTTTCGTAAGTGATTCATACAAGGTCCTAAATTGATTTGACCTACGTTGATCGGTGCCACGTCGACATCAGACATGTGGCAGTTGGAAAAATTTATGGATGGCCCCTTATAAGATGTGAGGTTCTAATTCCTGGGCCCCTAGTTCTTCTCCATCTCCGCTCTTTGCCGCCGATATTCATGGCGTAGGACCACCTCGTGCCGTTCCGCTATGCCTGCACTCACCGATGTCCTCGTCGCCTCTTCGTGTAGGAACTCGCCGCCTATGACCTGGACCCGAAGAGTGTGCCCCCTCCGCCTCGCGTAGGAACTCGCCGTCGTGTGGCGTAAGCGGAGAGAAGACATGATGGGGATATGCCGACCGGGGTATACCCAGCAGGACGTTTCCTACTGGCCCAAGCTGCCAGCGAGTGGGCCTGCAGGACGGCGACTGGATCGAGACTTGGCAAGGACCCAGGCGACTGGAAGCTGGAGGCCTAGAAGCGTAGCTAGGCCCAGTCGGATTAGGTCAAGAACCCCCCCCCCCTCCCCCGAATCCTTAACTAATTCGGTTGTAGATCTGTAAACCCTAGCGAGGTGAGCCTATATAAACCGCCCTAGGGTAGACATAGAGGACACGTTCCATCATACACCCCAGCGACTCGCCGCCTAGTCGTCGAGCTCGCCCTTGTACTCTCTCCATAATACAATATAGCAGGAGTAGGTCTTTACCCTCCAGGGGGCGAACCTGGTAAATCCTTGTGTCTCCGCCCTCATCTCGCACCGCAGATGGCTGGCCGCCCTTGCCCTTCGTTCTACTACTCGCTACCGATTGCAGCATCTGCCGTGGTCATTCCCATGACAGTGGTGCCCACCGTGGGGACTGGCTGGTCAGGCCGGTGTTCTGCGGTGAGATCCAATCTGCCCATCAACGAGACGATCGCCACTGGCCGCATGATCGCGATCGGCGAGATCCTCCAAAACTTTTCGAGCAACTACGTCCCGGCGGCGCGCCCCTTCATGCATAGTGAAGGGAATATGCCCGAGAGGCAATAATAAAGTGGTTATTATCGTATTCCTTATTTATGATAAATGTTTATTTTACATGCTATAATTGTATTAATACGAAAACGTTAATACATGTGTGTTTAATAAACAAAAAGGAAGTTCCTAGTCATGCCTCTCTCATAAACTAGCTCGTTGATTAACAAGATGATCAAGGTTTCCTGATCATGGACATTGGATGTTGTTAATAACGGGATCACAACATTAGTGTAATGATGTGATGAACATTCATCCGAAGTATAGCATTACGATTAAAGTCATTGAGTTTATATTGCTATAACAACTTACGAAGTGATCCTAATCCTTAGACCATGAGATCATGTCAATCACTAACACCGGAAGAGTTTCTTGGTAACATCAAACGTCACACCGTAACAGGGTGATTATAAAGATGGATTCAGAACTAATAAAGTGTTATGTTGAGGCTCATGGATCGAGAGTGGAATTTGTTCATCCCGATGACAGATAGATATACTCTGGGCCCTCTCGGTGATATCACATTGATTAGCTTGCAAGCAAGTTATTTGATCACTAGAATGTAATATCACAGGAACGAGAAAAGAGTGCATGTCAGTAACGAGATCAAACTAGGTATGGAGATACCGATGATCGAATCTCGGACATGTAATATATCGCGAAACAAAGGGATTAAGATACTAGCGTAAAAGGTTCCGGTGATCACAAGAAAGTCATCGTTGAATGTGTGGGAGTCAGTATGGGTCTCCACATCCCGCTTCTGATTATTGATCTGAGAGGGATCTCGATTATGTCCGTATTATTCGCGAACCGTAGGGTGACACACTTAAGATACATCGACATCCATTTGGAGCAAAAGTTTCATGCCGAAAAGAATAACAAGCGCAAGAATTCATTTCACTAGATACCGAAACGGGTTTTCGGGTGAAATTGCAGAAAGTGTTTCTGCATGTGAAATGAAATACTAGCAAGGGGCTATATGTGAATGTTTTTCATTAAAGTAATTGACAAAATTCTGAATAAATAAAAGGAGTTTTATTTAATGAGATTTTGCATTAAATTTGGTGAAAATTTAATGGGAATTTGAGTGGGTTTTTGAGTGGAGGGAATTGAAAGGCATTTGAGTGAGTGGAGTGTCCACCCACATGAATGTGGAAGAGGTGGGGGCAACCCCATGGATGGGCGCATGGCCCCTTGGGTGCCCCCTCTCCCAATAAAAGGAGCCCCCCTCCCTCTCTCTCACTCACACCTCCTCATGAAAGATCTCTCTCCCCCTCTAGAATTTATTCCCATGGTCTCGGACTAGCGAGATACATGTTCCCGATGGCTATTCGGCAAGAAAGAGTTGTGCTTCCGCTGCATCGCTGGAGCGAGGAGGCGGAGGTTGCTCGGTGCCTCGAACGTGTGTTGGAGCACGGATGCGCTGCTGTTTTGCGGCGCTAGGACTTCCTCTCGATCTTGAGATCGGCAAGAGATCGTCTACATCAACGACGAGTTTGGACTCGTTAAGCTTTGTCGGTCTTCAAGGGTATGTTCTCTATGGATATACATCCGCCCGTTGTTTGTATCTAGTAGATAGATCTTGGTACATAGTTGTTCCCATCGTAGGAAATTTTTTGTTTTCTATGCTGTGAACCCTACACATATCGTGATCATGACGGTCGGCACGATTAGCCTCTTCGTCGGCTTCACCGACATCATCGTCTCGGAGGACTCGGCTCGCATCCGCGAGTCACCACCACGCGACCGGCTCTCTGAGAATCAGGTCTGCACCATCCACCGCTTCGCCTCCGAGTACGACTCAGCCAACAGCAACATGGCCGAAACCACAATGGTCGCGGACGACACGGCCCTCAACGACGATGCCGACTCGGCGACCCCGACATCGGCCGCCGGATCCATCGTCACCGCGTCACCCGCGGGCTCCATCACCCAGGTCTCCAACGTGGGAGACTTCGAGGACCCCTCCATTCTTGGGATCTTCGACTTTGACTCCGGGTCGGAGAACTCCGGTGACCTCCATGTCGGATCTGGTCGCAACGTCGCGGCCTACATGGCGAATGGCGCCGCCGCCCCGCCAGACCCCTTCTCCAGGCCGATCCTGCCAACCGCTACGACGACGGAGGTCGAGGAACTCCGCCTACGGTTGGAGGAGGCGGTCCGCAAGGAACAAGCCGAGCGCAAAAAATTTCGCCTTGAGCAGGTGACGGCGCAGGAGATTTCGCGCTACCACCAACTCCACATCAGGTCGTGCCTAAACCCCACCGTTCAGGGCCGTGCCCTGAACTTCGACGATGAAAATGACCCGGCCCGTATAGCCGAGCGCGCGATCTGCGAGAACGCGCCTCCAGGAGGGAGCTCCCGGCCACCACCAGGCGCGACGGCCAATGGCGCCCCACCACCACCACCCGGCTGCACGCCCCCCCCCCTCCCCTGAGATCAACCAAGGATCCTGGTCTCCTCGCGGGAGCGACGCGAATGGCCTCCCGCTGTTCTCCACCCCGATGGACAACGTCGTCGCGAGCCGAGCCGCGGTCGACAACATCAACGTGATCGGGGAAGGCGTCCTGCAGATCCAGTATGCCAAGGCTCTACTCGCCAAGGCCGTCGAGCAACAAAACGCGGGAGCCGACTCACAGGGTCGCATGTACTCACGTTCGTCAGGCAGCAGGGCGGCCTCAAGCGGCCGCCCAATGGCTGTAAACACCCTCAACTGCCTACCACTCGAGCCTCTGCAGCTCCAACACTGACCCGCACACGCAGCACTCTCTACCAACGACCTGCTACCGGCGAACAACTTCGTCGCCGCCAACGGGCAGCCAGTCGACGCGCACACCCACATCATCAACAACCAGAGCTGGCGCGCACGCCAGCCCGACGACTTGAGGCATACCCTCACCAACCGCCGCGACGGCGAACCAAGGGGATCGCTGAGCCGAGTCGGACCCCAGTGCTTCAGACCGATGATACGAGGCGAAAAATACCCGGCGGACTTCAAGGCGCCGAAGGAGATTGAGAAGTATGACCCCTCGTACGACCCGTCCGTGTGGCTGGACACATACCTCATGGCGATGGGAATCGCCGGCCACACCGACCTGCTCGCCGCTCGCTACCTCCCCCTGATGATGGAGGGAGCGTGCCGGCAATGTATCAACACCCTCCCCACAGACAACATTGACTCCTGGGAGGAAATGCACGACGGCTTCGTCAGGCACTTCGAGGGCTCCTACACCCACGCCACCACCATCGAGAACCTGGAGCGATGCGTCCAGGGACCCCGCGAGTCGACCCGCAGCTGGGTCCAACGGTGGCAAGACCTGTGGTACAACGCGGCCGAAATCCACCCGGACACCGCGATCCACTGCTTCAAGACCTCGTGCTGCTATGAGCCCTTGGTCACCAAACTCAAGAGGGTGTACAAAACACTCGACAACATACCGGACCTCCTCAAGATCGCTAAGCGGTACACGGAGGAGGACCCAAACCAAGAAACCGACGACGAGTCAGGAAGGAATCGCCGCACGAGCAGCCATGACAACGGGAGACAACCCGAGCTACGATACAGCAACACCCGATTCACCGGAAAGCACCACGGTGACGGGCGAGTCGACTTTGTCGCCAACGCCGGGTACGCTCCATGCGAGCCCAAGAGCTTTTGCCGCGACAGAGGCCAACACCGCGACGACGACAACTACAAGGCAAAGCCGAGGTTCGACCCCGCAGCTCTCCTCAACCAGCCCTGTGTGTTCCACGGCAGGGACGGGAAACCCGCCACGCACACGACCGCCAACTGCCACTCCCTGAGGGAGATCGAGAAGGCACGACGCGCAAGGGAAGATCCCGACAACCACCCGCCAAACAGTGGAAAATTCGGCAATGACGCCGGCTCGCTTCACACCTTCACCGGCTTCAACACGAAGCGCGAGAAGAAGGTCATCGCCCGCGCTGTCACCGTCAATGCAGTGTCCGAGGTCGACATCCCCCAGTTCCTCAACTGGTCCGAGCAACAAATCACCTGGAGCCGCGAGGACCACTCGCCACAAAACGAATATCCGGGTCGAGTCGCCCTGGTGGTCAAGCCTAAGGTGGGAGACTACTGGCTCCCCAACATTCTATACCTGGACATGTTCAGGCGACCTCCCGCAGTCGATGATCGAGACGACCTACACCACCTTCCATGACATCGTCCCCGTTCGGAAGGCGTACCCGATCGGCAAGGTGACGCTGCCAGTCACCTTCGGCACACCAGCGAACTTTCACACCGAGCGGATCGTCTTCGAGCTGGTGCCGTTCAACAGCCTCTACCACTGCATCCTGGGACGTCAGGCGTTCGCCAAATTCATGGCAGCGCCCCACTACACATACAACGCGATGAAGCTCCCCGGGCCATGCGGCATCATCACTGTCCACGGCGACCCCGACATGGCCGCCGAGTGCGAGGCCAAAGGCGCCGAGCTCGCCGACACCGTCATAGCGGCAGAAGCCAACCATGCAGAGGAGCTCGCCAAGTACGCGAGCGGGGTCAACAATGACGACCCACCATACTCAAGAAGCCCAAATCAGAGGGTGGCGGCTCCACCGCCTTAGAGGCAACGACGCACACTCGCACCATCGAGCTGGTCCCAGGCGACACCAGCCAGATGGTGTCCCAAGGGAACTCGCTGAGCACAAACTCAACGCCGACCCCAAAGCGCGACCCGTCAAGCAGTCGCTGCGGCCCTTCAATGAAGAGCGTCGCCGAGCAATCGCCGAGGAGGTGCAGCGTCTACTCGCTGCAGGCTTCATCTGGCCAATCAAATACTCCAAGTGGCTGGCAAACCCAGTCCTGGTCGAGAAGAAAAATGGGACCTGGAGAATGTGTATCGATTACACAAACCTCAACATCGCCTGCCCGAAGGAGCAGTTCGTCCTCCCGCGGATCGACCAAATCATCGACTCGACCGCGGTATCAGAGTCGCTATGCTTCCTTGACGCCTACTCTGGGTACAACCAGATAAAAATGGTAGTCGAGGACAAGGAGAAGACGACGTTCATCATGCCATTCAGATCCTTCTGCTACACCGCCATGACCTTCGGCCTCAAGAACGCCGGGGTGACCTACCAGAGGTGGATGCAGGAGTGCCTTGCGAGCCAAATCGGCCGCAACATCCATGTCTACATAGACGACATGGTGGTGAAATCCACTCGCCAGGGCGACCTACTCGCCGACCTAGCGGAAACCTTCGCTAACCTGCGGAGGTACAAGATAAAGCTAAACCCAGGAAAGTGCACCTTCGGTGTTCCTACTAGACAACTGGTGGGGTACGTCGTCTCCAAGCGCGGGATCGAGGCGAACCCCGCCAAGATCAGCATGATTGCCCGGCTCAGAAGACCCGAGTACCTGCGCGACGTCCAGAAGTTGGCTGGGCGAGTCGCAGCTCTCAGTCGCTTCATCCCCTGGCTAGGCGAGAAGGCGATGCCCCTCTACCGCCTAATGTGCAAGAACCCCACTTTCCAGTGGGACAAGGAGGCAGACGACGCGCTCCACGCTCTCAAGGAGGTGATACTCGCGGCACCGCTACTCGCCGCCCCTGTCGACAAGGAGCCCATGCTCGTCTGCGTCGCGGCCTCCGAGCGAGTCGTCAGAGCTGTCATGGTCGTCGAACGACGAGAGGAAGGCAAGGAGCGCCCGGTGCAGTGACCTGTATACTACATCAGCGAAGTCCTCACCGAGTCGCGCCAGCGCTACCCGCAGTACCAAAAGTTGGTATATGCGGTCTTCAGAGCCTAGCGGCGACTGTCACACTACTTCAAGGAGCACCCAATAACGGTCATCTCCTCGACACCGTTGCAGGACATCATCCGCAACCGTGAGGCGACCGGGCGAGTCGCCAAGTGGGCCGTCGAGATCGGAGTCCACAACATCAGGTACGAGCCGCATATGGCGATTAAGTCGTAGGCTCTCGCAGATTTTCTCGCCGACTGGGAGGAGGCCCAGCATCGAGAGAAACTGCCGTACCTCCATTACTGGAGCCTACACTTTGACGGCTTCAAGAATGCAGATGGTGCAGGGGCAGGGATCGTACTCACATCTCCAAAGGGCGACAAGTTACGCTACGTCCTATACCTCGACTTCACCCCCTGCACCAATAACATGGACGAGTACGAGGAGCTACTCCACGGCATGCGAGCAGCCAATGAGATGAACATCAATCGGCTGTGCTGCTACTGCGACTCCGAACTCGTCGCCGGGCAAGTCGCCGGCACCTGCGATGCAGTCTCCCCCACCATGGCGGCATACCGCCAAGAAGTGGACCAGCTGGGAGGCCACTTCGCGGGCTACTCCCTTGAGTGGATTGACAGGCGGAAAAACGAGGAGGCCGATGCACTCTCCCGCATTGGCTTGGCTCGACTCGCACCGCCTGCCGGCGTCTTCCTCGACACCATCACCAAACCTTCCATCTCTCCCCCGAGGGAGATCGACATCAGAATTCCGCTGCAACCAGACGTATCCCTGGTCGCAATGATCGTCGAGCCAAGCGACTGAACGGCGCCATATGTCGCCTACCTGGAGGGAGGCACCCTACCCGCTAACGAGACGGAGGCCCAGATGATAGCACGCCGCTGCAAATCCTTCGTCGTCATCAACGGCGAGATCCACAAGCGCAGCGTGACCGGCGTGTTCCAACGCTGCGTCCAACCCGCAGAAGGACGCAAGATCCTCCAGGACATCCACGCCGGCGACTGCGGCTACCACATTGGCGCCCTCTCCCTAGTCGCCAAGGCCATGCGACATGGCTTCTACTGGCTCACCACACACGCCGACGCGGTCGACATCATCCAATGTTGTGTCAGTGCCAGAAGTACGCCAGTCAGACTCACGTACCGAGCTCGGTGCTCAAGACCATCCCCATCACCTGTCCATTCGCTGTATTGGGCATGGACATGGTAGGCCCCTTCAAGAAGGCCCCCTCTGGTTTCACCCACCTCCTAGTCGCGGTCGACAAATTCACAAAATGGGTGGAGGCCAAGCCAGTCTACAAGTGCGACGGGAAGACCACCACAAAGTTCCTATGCGAGCTCATCTATCGCTACGGGTTCCCGAACAGCATCATCACGGACAACGGCACCAACTTCGCCAAAGGAGCCATGGCCGAATTCTGCGAGGAGCACAATATACGACTCGACCTCGCCTCAGTAGCCCATCCGGAGTCCAACAGCTAGGCGAAACGCGCCAACTAGAGCATCCTCCATGGCCTAAAGTCGCGACTACAAGTTCCACTCGAGCGAACTCCTGGGTGCTGGGTCGAAGAGCTCCCCTCCGTCATCTGGGGCATCCGCACCTGCATCAATAGGTCGACGGGATTCACCCCTTCTTCATGGTGTACGGTGTCGAGGCCGTCATGCCAACCGACCTCAAGCACGACTCGCCTCGGGTGGTCAACTATGCGGAGGCCGACAACGAGCTCGCACGACAAGACGGAGTCGTCCAGCTCGACGAAGCACGCGACCTAGCTCGCTCCCGCACCGCTATCTACCATCAAGGGCTCTGCCGCTACCATAGTCGGCGATTACGGACCCGCACCTTCTAGGAAGGCGACCTGGTACTGCGTCTGATCCAGGACAAGAAGGGCATGCACAAACTCTCCCACTTGGGAGGGACCATTCGCCAGCGGGCGAGTCCTGGGCAACGACACCTACTACCTCGTCGACGGAAAACTCGACGTCAAGCGGCCGTGGAATGTAAACTTCCTACGGAAGTCCTACTCCTAGAACTCCAGACATGTACCTCCTACCCGCTATGAAATAAAGCAGATTGATTCGCACAACGTGTGTCCACTCTCCGTATCTTGTGCCACTCGCACTCGTAATAACAGCATTATGCTACTCGCAGAAGTCAACCCTTGGTGACGCGACCGACACGGCCAAGTAGTGCAACACGAGGGCACTGAAGAATTCAGGCCTCGTATCGTCCATGAAAAAAGCCAACCCGGAGCCCCATCGGAGTCGCCTCGCTCGACTGGCTTCCCGAGCCAAGATAACTGCATTCTCTTCTCACAGCGACCCAATCCCCCACATCCTTGGCGCAGCGAATCGAACGGAAAAGTACCACGCTCGGGGACTAACGCCAGTCCAAACAGGAGCGGCCAGGGAAAAACACCAAGTATGAGAGTGCGTTCTGGACTCGCCACGCGACTGGTCCTACAGATCAGGTGGAGTGATGCGCCTAACACAATGCGCCACGTCCTCACCTACCTCGGGCATGCGACTAGAACTGCCAAGTACTACGCTCGGGGACTTGGCCACCCGAACCTGTTCGCGCCCGGGAAAGCGGTTAAGTACAGAGCACCCCTTGGAGTCGCCACGCGACTGGCTTTCCAAGCCATGGCGAGTCGACCTTAACTTACTAACAGTTCGAACAACACATAAAAACGAGGTTAACCCCATAAAAGGGCAGACGCGCTCGGGGACTCGCACAACCAACAATCAAAACACAAAACATTGGCAAAAGCATGCTTACATTCCTTCAAGCAGCAAAATTTGTTCGCCTACAAGGGTAGTTACATACTTATCCTAACTAGCGCCGATCGACAAACTATTCTACTCCATAGGCTTCGACGATGAGGCGCCACCACCCTTGCAACAGCGGATAAAAGGAATCCACAGATTTGATGGGTACGTCATGAGCTCACCCCGCCATGGCCACACGGAACGGCTGCTCCACCTTGAAGTCGCGGTGCGCTGGCTCGGGGTCGTTCGGACGACGACCGTTTCCTGGTAAGGAATGAGGTCGCCCATCGCCCACACCCGGTCGGCGTACACCGCAGTCCGCTCGGTCAGCTTTAGCACTTCGGCAATTTCGACTGCGCCCGTCGACAAAGGGTACCCGCTCGTGACGTCGTCAAGGTCGAAGTCGTCAGGAAAGTGCGCGAGCCCAAGGCTCAGCGCAGTCGCCGCACCACAACGGAAGGCCGATCGTGTCATGAACTCCACAACCGCCGGGGCATTCTCCAGGTAGTGCCAAACCTCTACGAGGTCGCTGGGAATCACCTCCGTGGGCGAGATCTCCTGCAGATACGTCCGGATGTAGGCCGCTGACAGCGCGGCAGAATCAACCAGAGTGGTGACGCATTGCCGCGCGTCATACGACTGCGCTTCTTCGGCATTATCAGTAATCAGGCCTGCAACATACAAGCAAATAATAAGGGAGGCTCCAGCAAAATAACGCGACCCACATGCTCGGGCACTCGCCAAAGAAAAACTGACCAATCAACGGGCGACAGCACTCCATGATGAAATCTTGAAGACCGGAGAGGTCATCCTACAGCCCGGCGACGAGCGCGTCTGACATCTTCCACTCCTCAGCAGTAGAAGCAACGGCTGCCTTGGCCCGCCCACCCATCCCCCGAGGTCACATCCGCCTTTGCCTCCTTGAGCTCACGCTCCAGGACGGCGATTCGCTTCTCCGCGGCGCTCAAGGACGACTGTGCAGCCGTCCAGTTCACTCGCCGGAACGAGGCCCTGACGAGCCTTCTCCACAGCGGCTACGCTATCCTCTGCATCAACAACACCATGATTAGGAGAAGAACAAGGTTTATGACCAGCATCAAGCACGACGGCAACTCACCTGCAGTCGCTCGAAGCTGCTCGTTCGTGTCCCGAACAACGAGGAGCTCCCTCTCTGCCGTGGTGGTGGCACGGCAGATGCCATGGGTAGGCTTAAGTTGGGGGCCGAATGGGTGCTTGTGGTTACCGAGGAGGGAGTACACGGTCGAGCCATGCACGAAGAACAAGTAGAACTCTCCAGACTTGGCAATTCGATTGAAACCCCAAAGATTACAAGTGCTCCTTGAGCTGTTTAGGCTAGAGTTCTCAACACTAGTTCCCTACTTGGTCCAACCTCCTACTACTGCTATGCCCTCCCTTATATAGGCGGTGCTAGCTAATACCCCCTTTGGGTTCTAGGGTTTACTGTTTGGATCTTGGTCCCTACCATATGGGCCGGGTTATGGGCTTGCCCTGAGCCCATAGGCCCGGTCCATAAAGCTTGACAGTTAATGGTCCTCTGGTACACTGCTTCTTGTTCTTTTTGGCGTCATGCAATTACTTTGTACGTCAGCGCTTCCTTTGGGCGTCATCCGGCTCCTTTTGTGTCATCCCGGCGTCGCCCTTCTCTTTTGACCATGCTTTCCCATGGTCCTTCCAGAACCTTACTCGGAAAGGTGCCACGCATCCTTCTTGACTCGGCCCTTCCTCGGTTGAATCGGCACGTTAGTACCTACAAGGGTTACAACTTTTGTCCTATACGGGCCGAGATCGTTTGTATCTCGGCTTTCTTGCTTATCTTACCCGGACGTTCTTACCCGGCCTGGTCCATTTTTACTCGGAGCCAACCCAGCTGCGCTATGTTTCCCCTCTCATGACCCTACCGGGGGTTATCCACCCGACATTAGTCCCCGAAGCTGGTGAGGTCTAGCAGTTCAAGCTGTTAGGCGTCTCCAGGTTCCTTTTGTGTGAATGGAACTTAGTTTTTGTCTTTTATCTGTCTCAGTTTCGCATCTTGCCAGGTTAGTCTGACAATTTCAGGTCAGTTCTTTGACTTCTTGGCTCATTCTTGCCTCGAGCCGAGTTATTTTGGCCAATTCCGGGTCATTTTCGGCGCACTTCAGTCACTGACAACTAGTAATCATGATTACTTGCCTCAATTTTTGTTCCATGTTCTGGCGGCACAGTGACGACTGCGCAGTTATTCCCCGTCATTGTGGCAGTCCCATCGGTCTGCGCCTCTTGTCCTTCCAGCCGTGATGTGGCATCGGATTTTTCGTGTATCTTTGGCTACGTGGCGCTCGCTAACTAGCTCACCCGTCCTGGTACACGGCCACACGCTGGCCGCACGGCACAGTTAGATCCCACTACGGGGTTTTTTACTGCCCTTAAGTAGGGGTTGGGGGTTTCCACTTCCCCCACGCCTGTTCAGTTTCCTTAGCCTTTCTTCTTCCTCGCGCCTGCAAGATTGAACTGCCTCTTTTGCGGTTCTTTATCCTTCTTGCTCTAGTGCTATGATTGCCCCTGTCCTCTTTCGATTCCAGCACGGGTCCTCGTTGTTCCAAGCCTCTCCTTTCCACGGAGGAGACAGACTCCAACGATCCCATGGATGCTCGTGACGGCGCTGATGGTGCTGAGGAACAGGAGGTTCCCTCCGGCGAGCGCGGTGGTTGGGAAGGCTCTGAGGTCTCCACCGAATAGGTGGAGTGGCTCCGCTCCACCAGACGCATTCCACTGCAAGTGGATTGCCGTCTTCCCACCGGTGAGATTTCCCCCACCCCTCAAGCTGGCGAGCGGGTGGTTTTTCTTTCACACTTTGAACACGGTTTTTCTCTTCCCGTGAGCACCTTCTTATCCTTGTTTCTTTCTACCTTCCATTTGCAGACCCACCATCTTCCTGCCAATGCAATTGGCTCTCTTTCTTGTTTCATATCTGCCTGCGAGGCCTATTTTGGAATTTGGCCCATAGTTCCTTTGTGGGCCAAGTATTTTGGCTTTAAAGTTCAGGTTGTTCCCCAGCCTGGTGCTCCTCGATCCGAGAAGAGGCCGACCCGGTGTGGTGCTGCTAGAATCACCCCCAGGAGAGATTCTATCTTTCATCGGGTTACCGGCATTGACTCCTGCAAGAAGTGGCATAGAACCTTTTTCTATGTCAAAAACAGCGGGTCCACTGACAACATCCGGCTTCCCCCTTTCTCGGACTAGGTCCCCAACAAGAAGTACTGGCAGCTTGACCCGCGCAACCAAGAAGCTGCGGTTAACGAGGCAAACGCTATCCTAAAAGGTTGCTGTCGTCGGATGAGAACTTTCATCTCGCCGACTTTGACCTCATGTGCACCTTCATCTCACGCGGGGTAAGCCCCATCCAAGCCAGGAGCCACAAGATGTGCTTCATGAGCGGGTCCCATGATCCCACTCGGCACTCCACCAAGGAGCTCACCCATGACTCCATTGCCCGCCGAGTAAGCTCAATCTTCAAATTGAACTTGGCGGATGATTGGGCTTGGAGTTGCCCACCGTTTAGCCGGGTCAGGCCTGTCCCCTGGGTAAGTTTTCCGAATTACCTTCTCGCCGAGTAGGCTTTAGCTCTTTTGCCACTCTTTAGCTTAGTTTTTAGTCTCTCATTCTGTTTGTTTTTCGCAGAATCTCCTTCACCAGGTTGATGACAGTACTGTCCCTCCGGCTGGCTATAACGGGGATAGATCTGACTCAGATGAGTTCGAGTATGACCTGGAGTGCTTCATGCCCATCCCGCACACTGCGGCTGCTTTAGCTTCGGGTAAGAGTCAATCTCGCAATCCCTTACAAGATTGGTCTGATGATGATGAGGATGATGATTGTACGCTTTTGGAGGTATATGCCTTGTGAGCTTAATCTCTTTGCTTATCCGAGTAAGCCCGTTATTTACTTATGAGTTGGCCAGGTACATGACGTTCCTCCTCTCGCCGTGGGCGGAGTCGGCAAGATTCCCGTTGCTAAGCCGAAGCGACGCGGAACCTCCTCCAGCACTCAGCCGGCCAAGAAGAACAAGCCCACTCCGGCTGCTCCTGCTGCTGCCAGCCTGAGTGAGACTCGCCAAGCTGCCGGGCGCCGAGTCACGCGCCGAGTCATCCGTGACCTGGTTGTCACCGGGTAAGTTTTTGCACCTTGCTTTCTTTGCTCTTTTCTCTCTCATTACTGCTATTCTCTCATATATATCTTGTTGTTTTCAGTGTTGCACCTTTGACGGCAAATCAGGTTGCTTCTAGCATTGCCTCGCCGCTTAGGCCTGCACCTCCTCCAGCTGACTCGGCGGCATCGAGTCCCGTCCGGGTTGAGGCTCGCACTGTTGAGTCTCACGCTTCTCAGTGTCAGTCAGACCCGGTGGATCACTCGGCTAGCGCCCCTGTAGCTGGTCAGGAGAAACTTCCTGATCTTGGTGCTCACAAGTCTGGCACCGAGAAACCCTCTGCCCCCAGTTCCTCTAGCATCAGCCCTCAAGCTGATGTGAATGATCAACTTCCTGATCTTGGAGCCAGCAAAACTGTTGAGCCCAGTCAGGGGGATCCACGTCCTTCTTCAAATCCTTATGCTTGCTCTCCAGTTATGTCAAAAGGCCAGACCCAGCCCAAGGCTTCTGGTTCTACTCGCCACTCTTCTGGCAAATCCACCTCTTCCAAGCAAGCAACTCTAGTTTGCGCTCCGGGTTCTGCTCCTCAGATTCGGCGTCCTGCGTCGGCGACCGTGTTCGCTTCAACGGGTAAGGGGGACGAATCCGCGGCTGCCGGGTCAGGTGATGGCTCCAATGCTGTTACCCTCCATACCTCTGCCGCTGCAACCCGTGCCACTGCAGGAACCGCCCTGAAAACGGGTCGAGTTCTCACTCGGACGCTCAGTGGGCAGAGCCTTGGTTCGGCTGAGCCTTACGCCATGGCATGGAATGCAGCAGGCGAGAAAGAGGTCAGCACTCGTGCCGTGAAGAAGCTGAAGCTGGGCCCCAAGGTCGTCTCTGACATAACCCAGCAAGCCATTACTCTGATGGCCCGCGCCGACAAAATAAACGAGGTAACATAACTTACTCTTTTGTACTGTTGAGTATTTACTTTATACATATCACCTAGTCCCCGAGGTTATAGTTGAGTAAGAGACTTACTCGGCTGTAAGCTCTTCAATTATTCACTTAGTCTTTGAATCCCACGCTTGCATGTTAGAGCTTCGAACCCTAGCCCTCGAGGTTACTGTCGAGTAAGGAACTTACTCGGCTGTAATCTCTTAAGCTCTTTGATTTCTTTATGAGAAACTCACGTTAGAGCTTCAATCCCTAGCCCTCGAGGTTACTGCCGAGTAAGGAACTTACTCGGCTGTAAGCTCTTGAGCTCTTCTTTATTCGGACGGTCGCCTGTCTTGACTCTTCCTTATTGTCTAACTTCTTTGATTAGCTTACGCACAACGAGCGCACCAAGGTGCACCAAGCTCTCGTCCTGGCGCATCGCAAGCTCGAACTTGCGTATGAGAAGTTGCAGACTGACACCTATGGCCAAGGTAATATCTTTGCACTTCCTCTTTATTATTTGATGTAATTTTCCTTGGTTCATCTTCTCATTTTTCCTCTTGCTCTTGTTCCACAGCCACTGCTCAGGATACCATCAACGATCTTCACTCGCAAATCAGCGAGGCCGAGAGTAAATTTCCTGCCTCCTAAGCCAATAGTTGAAATTTTTCTATCGGTACTGACAAATTTTTGTTCTCAATAAGCAGAGAAGCACCAATCCGAACTCCAGAAGGAGCGCGATGAGGTGACTCGGCTGAAGAAACTAATGGCCGAGACGGAGGAGAAGCACTTGGCCGAGGTGAAAGGGCTGAAGGAGGAGCTTGCCGAGAAGAACGAGCAGCAGGCCGCCAGCGCCGAGAAGACTAAGAGGCTTCTCGACGAGGCCGAGTCACTGGTCGAGTCGAAAAATATGAACCTCGATGCCCTTCAAGCCAATACCAAGACTTGGCATAGCAAGCTCACTGCCATCAACTTCTTTCTCGGTAGTGAGTTATTACTCTTTACGCATTGTCCAAGTCATGCTGGGTCTCTCCTATCTGCCCTTGTCATTTGCTAACTTCTCTCTTTCTGCTTGCAGATAATTTTCCTAAGGCCAACATGTTTGCTATCCGAGCCATGAAGAAGGTGAGGGCCGAAGCTGGTGCTGCTGCTGACGGTGATGTGTCCATGGAGGAACTCCTTGCGGCGGTGTCTAAACGGGTCAAGACCCTCAGATCTTGCGGTGTGGATTTGCTCAAGTCAGCTATCCATGCATTTCGCATGCTCTGGCCGGATGAAGACCCACCCAAACTCATCGAGCCACTCGCCGACAGATTGCTCCTTAATGAAGACCGGCTGGATCAATGGCGCGAGTCGGCCGGCCGAGCTGCAGCGGACAAGGCTCTCTCCTTCGTGCTTTGATGGTACGAGGACATCAACCTCGACGTTCTTGCTCGTATAAGGGGAGATGGCAAATGGCTGAATGACCCGGAGCTGATCAAGAAGCGCCAGGAACGAGATTGTGCCATGATCGAGTACACCATGGTGCACGCTTGGTGTGAAGGGCCTAGCTTTCTCGACCTTGGTGACCCGCTCGTCGAAGTTGCTGATGAAGAGGGTGGTGATAGCGAGGCAACCGAGTCAGATGAACCAGATGACTCGGCTGCAGATTCCCCTCACCCGGCCGATGCCCCAAGCACTCCTGGCTCCGAGAACGTTCCTCCGAGTTCTTCTGCTCCTTAGGCCAACAAATACTTGAACTTTTATTAGATCCCCTGTATGTCGGGTACAGATGTAACATACATTGCATTTGAAGTTTGATTATGTGCCTTTTGATAGGCTTTATATGTTTGCGTTATGCTCTTAGTGAGAATCATTCAAGGGCAAGTCCCCGAGTTTCATTTTGCTGTGTCACCTTTCCTTGCCTCTGGCCCTTGTCTACCTTTTTCGGTGTTCGACATTAGGGTCTCAAAGTACAAAGGATATAGTTAGCGGGTATGAAACTTGTATAGCTTGGCCGAGATTACTCGACACGTAGTATAACAAGACCTGCAGAGAGTTAGGCAAAAACTAAAGACGACTCTCATTTCTCCCTTGTGTCTGTCCGGCGTTCGTGTTTACTCGTCTTAGATCTTTTTCTCTTGCTTGCCATGAAGCCGTGTTTTCGAACAACAACATAGTCGAAGAGTTGATTTCTTCCGAATAAACACTACTTGTTCCGAGATAAATTTCGGGTATCACGCCAGCCCACGTAGAATAATTGAAATGGAAAGCCTAAAGGGTAGTCCCCGAGTCGGTTTTTCGAATCATACAATTTTATTATTAGCACATAGCCGGCAAACACGTCCGACATATGAGAGTTCGAGCGATACATGCACTGCTTCTCCTAAGTATAGAAGGGACAAAGCAGTGCCACATTCCATGGCCTTTTAGTTTCATCTCCTGACCTGTCCGCCTTGTTCTTTTGTGCTTCACGAGCGTCTATGAGATAGTAGGAATCATTGTGCTATGCTTTGCTTATAATGAATGGACCTTCCCATGGAGGTGATAATTTATGCATTCCAGCTATGCGCTGCACCAGCCGTAGCACCATATCTCCTTCTCGGAAAACACGAGGTTGCACTTTCCAGCTATGGTAGCATCGGAGATTTTGTTGATATATAGCAGATCTGGAGAATGCCAGTTCCCTTTCTTCTTCAAGTAAATCTACTCCATCTTATCGAGCCTCTTTTACCTCAGCTTCCGAGTATTGCCTTATCCTTGGCGAGTCATATTCTATGTCGGCAGGCAAAACTGCTTCAGCCCCATATACAAGGAAAAATGGCGTATAACCAGTTGATCGATTCGGAGTCGTTCTTAAACTCCACAGTACTGAGGGTAGTTCCTCTAGCCAACAACCAGGTGATCTCTGGAGTGGTTCCATTAAGCGGGGTTTTATCCCGGACAGAACTAAGCCATTAGCCCGTTCAACTTGTCCATTTGATTTTGGATGGGCGACTGACGCTACGTCGAGTCTTATTCGGTGTTCCCCACAGAAGCGAGCAAAAGCTCCTTCGGCAAAGTTCGTGCCATTGTCCGTGATCACACTGTGCGGGTAACCGTATCTGAGGATTATATCCCTTAGGAATGTAACAGCTGTTTTGTCGTTCAGTTTTTTGATTGGTTTCACTTCTATCCACTTAGTGAACTTATCAATCATGACCAATATATGAGCCATGCCTCCCCTTGCTGGTTTGAATGGTCCTACCATATCTAGGACCATACTGCAAACGGCCAAGTGATTGGTATAGTCTTCAATTCAGACGCTGGTAAATGTGACTTGGACACATAGTGTTGACAACCACTGCATTTCCCGAATAACTCTTGCGCTTGTGCCAATGCGCTTGGCCAGTAGAATCCATGTCGGAATTCCTTGGCTACCAACGATCTTGATGACGCATGGTGCCCGCACTCTCCCTGATGGATATCCAACAAGATCTCCTGGCCTTGCTTTGAGCTGATGCAACGCTGCAGTACACTTGTCACACTTCGCTTGTAGAGTTCCTTGTTGATTATGGTTTATGCTTTTGCTCTTCGTGTTGTTTGCCTTGCCAGTGTTTCATCACTCGGCAAGGTTCCATCTTTCAAATAACTGAATATTGGTTGTGCCCACGTTGGTATTAGTGGTTCCGGGTCTGCTTCAACATCAATGTCCATTGGTTCCACCGACATATGCTCTGCCGACATAACCTGAGGAGTCCCCAAGTGTGATTCGGCTACGCCTGAGGTGAATGGATCAGTCCCCGAGTGACTCGAACCTACCCCTGAGTCGATATCCATTGGCACTGCCTCTGATTCCTGACTCGCCGGGATGACCCGGATTGATTCGGACTCTGGTGACGGCTTGATCGATGGCTTCCTGAGATGCTCCAATGCTACACCTGGTGGTATTGCTTGTCTAGATGATCCTAGCTTGGATAACACATCTGCTGCCTTATTTTCTGCTCTAGGAATGTGATGAAATTCACAACCGTCAAAATATCCTGAAATTTGCTGCACATGGAAGCGATATAATGCCATGTTTGCGTCCAGTGCGTCCCAATGTCCAGACACTTGCTGAATCACCAAATCCGAATCACCAAAACACGTGATCCTTTTGATACCAATTTCCTTGGCTACCTTAATGTCATGAACAAGTGCTTCATACTCGGCAACATTGTTAGAAGCAGCAAAATGAATTTGCAACACATACCTCAGTTGATCCCTCTTTGGAGATGTGAGCACTATCCCGGCGCCCAGACCCATTTTCGTCTTGGACCCGTCAAAATGCATTTTCCAATAATTTGGATCTGGCAGTGGTGGTTCGTACTGCATATCCATCCATTCTACAAAGAAATCTGTAATGGCTTGAGATTTTATTGCATCCCGCCTATCATATTGTAGAGTGTATGGTGCCAGTTCAATGGCCCATTTGGCTACTCGGCCGCTGGCATCTTTGCTGCCCAATATATCCGAGATAGGTGCCTCGCATATTACCCGGATTGGATGTTCTTGAAAATAATGTTTCAGCTTTTTTGCTGCCATATATACCCCATATGTCATCTTCTGATAATGCGGGTAATTCTGTTTCGAGACAGAGAGCACTTCGCTCAAGTAATATACTGGCCTTTGGACTGATTTGCCCCTTCTTCACGTTCAACCACTATTACTACGCTTACAACTCTGTTGGTTGCGGCGACATAGAGCAGCATTGGCTCCTTGGATAGTGGTGACGCTAATATTGGTGATGTTGCCAACATTTTCTTTAATTCATGGAAAGCGCTATCAGCTTGCTGTGTCCATGTGAATTTGTCTGATTTCTTCATCAGCTGATATAGTGGTAGGGCTTTCTCGCCTAGCCGACTAACAAACCTGCTCAATGAAGCCAGGCATCCAGTAAACTTCTGGACATCATTGAGGGTTTTTGGCAATTCCATTCTTTCGATGGCCCTAATCTTTGTCAGGTTAGCTTCAATTCCTCCGCTGGATACAAGGAATCCGAGTAACTTGCCAGCCGGGACACCAAATGTACATTTTTTCGGGTTAAGTTTCATCCGGATTTTTCTCAAATTTGCGAATGTTTGACGCAAGTCCTCAATTAGAGTATGACTTTGTTTGGTTTTTATTACCACGTCATCGACGTATACTTGAACATTTTTGTCCAATTGATCTTGCAAGCATTTTTTCATGCATCTTTGATATGTTGCGCCTGTATTTATCAATCCAAATGGCATGGTGCGATAGCAATAAGCCCCGTACGGGGTGATAAAAGTTGTCTTTATTTGATCATTTGGATTTAGTGGAATCTGATGGAATCCTGAATATGCATCCACAAATGACAACAACTCACACCTAGCAGTAGAATCTATGACTTGATCGATCCGAAGCAGAGGAAATGGATCTTTCGGACACGCCTTATTGAGGTTCGTGTAATCAATACACATGCGCCATACGACTGCCACACTCGGGTCATCTTTCTTCTTCTCGACCAGGACTGGATTTGACAACCAGTCCGGGTGCAGCACTTCCATGATGAATCCAGCAGCTAAAAGTCTTGCAATCTCGACCGCTATTACTTTCCTCCTATCTTCGGCGAAGTGGCGGAGGGATTGCTTCACCGGCCTTGCATCTGGTCTTACATGAAGAGAGTGCTCAGCCAGCTCCCTCGGAACTCCTTGCAGATCTTGAGTGGACCATGCAAAGATGTCCCGATTCTCACGGAGGAAGCTGGTGAGCTCGCTTTCCTATTTATCTGTAAGGCCAGCCCCAATGGTTACTGTGCGCTCTGGGAAAGTTTCATCCACCTGCACCATTTTGGTTTCCTTGGTAGCTTGAAATGACACATTGCCATGCGGGTTGGTGAGTGCCGGCATGGACATTTGTGCTGCTTTGGCCAAAGTTGCCACCTCCAACATCTGACTCTTCTCTTGGGCTATGACGAGTGACTCGGCCAGTGAAGATCCGGCTGAGGCACAAGCAATAGATCTTTTGTAATCCCCTTCAACTGTGATCACCCCACATGGGCCTGTCAGCTTCATCTTCAAGTAAGCGATGTGAGGAGTAGCCATGAACTTTGCCATAGCCGGCCTGCTGAGTAAGGCATGATATGAGCTGACCAAATCTACTACCTCGAACTCTATGGCTTCAGTGCGACAATTTTCTCTATTGCCGAATAAGACGTCGACCCAGATCTTGCCAATTGGCTCACAGGACAATCCCGGCATAATCTCATGGAAAGTGGTCTTAGTCGGCTCCAGCATGTTCATGGTGATGCCTAACTTGAGCATAGTATCCTTGTACATGATGTTGATGCTACTGCCATCATCGATTAACACCTTTGAAAATTTCACGTTGATATCTGGGCCCATGAACGTTGGATCCAGAACCAGAGCGTATCCTCCAGGGGTTGGCATGATTTTGGGGTGATCCTTTATACTCCAAGTTATCTCTTGCTCATACCAATGCATGTACTTGGGAATTGCCGAAATCGTGGCATTCACTTCCATCATTCGTCGCTGCTGGCTCTTCTTGTCATTTGGCTCTGTGACAAAGACAACATAGCTCTGGTGATGTTCTCTGTACTCATTTCTGATTCCGTGGCCTACATGGGCATCGTCACCTCTTGGATTGTGCACTTGGTGCATAGCTTCTCTTCTTTCTTGATTCTGATACCTCGACTGCCTGTTTTCATATCTGTTATCTGCTCCTACTGCTTGAGCATTTCCTCCTGTAAGTGGTGGAGGGGGAGGTGGTGGAAGCTGCTTATTTGGCGAGTCCACTCTGTCTCCTTTCTGAAACCAAGTGCATTGCCTTGTTGAGTGATTTGCCGGCTTACTCGGACTTGGCGTGTGAAACTTACACGGCTGATCTAGCATCATCTCATAGGTGTATTTTTGTCGGTCCTAATACTGTTTCCTCTGATCGTATGGCCTTTTGTCGTCATTCTTTGGCACCCATTGTTGTTGACCATTTGTCCTTTGACGCTGACTGTTTCCAGCATCTGGATGATCCTGACTCACTGCTGCAACATGAGCTGAACCATACCTGTAATCTGGCCTCTCGTCCCTTCTCTTGCTTCTGTATTCGGATCTCTCCTGGTGCCTTTGTGACCCGGCAGCATCATAGATCTGAGTCTCAGTCATCCCGTCTGCCGACATGAGCAGTGGCTGAGTCGGATCTCCTAACGCGTACGAGTCGGCGATTCTTATCTTCTCTGCTAGACTTGCCGGCATATCTCTTTGTAACCTTTGCCACAACACACTCCCATGTCTACATCGTTGTGCAAACCATGCGATTGCTTGTGACTCGATTACCCCTTCACAAGAGTTACGCATCGTACACCACCTTGTGAGGAACTCCCTGTCTGTCTCATTCGGTCTTTGCTTGCACATTGCTAGTTGTTGTAGGCGATTCGGCCTCTTGTATGTGCTCGTGAAATTGCTCACGAAGGCATCGTGAAAATCAATCCAACTGTTGATGCTTCCGGGTGGCAAATTGTTCAACCATACCCGAGCTGGTCCTTCTAGCATCTGCGATACGTAACGTACTGCCCATCTCAAGTTTCCCTGCGCGATCTTCACAGCGGTTCCATAATCTATGAGCCAATCCTCTGGCTTTGTTCTTCCATCATATGTTTTTGTCCCCCTGGCCAGCTGGAAATTTAGCACCGGTGGCTCCTTCATGATCCTTGGGCCAAAGCATGGTGGACCCTGCGGACCTTGTGATTCAATTATCTCTGCCATTTTTATGCGGTCAAGCTTTAGCCTGGTATCATCCGGCTGAAGGTTCCTACCTCTGTATCTCGCTCCCATTGTTTGATATGCATGATCCGACAGCTCATACCCGTCATTTACCATAGCCGAGTAACCATCATTATACTTATTCGCGTTCGGGTCAGCTGGCTGTTGAACTGCTTTTCCCGCGCTCTGTTGTCTTCTTTCCGGCTGAGCTGGTGCTTTATTCGGAGCTGGATTTCCTCCTCCTGCCGAGTGAGTCGCGTGCCGAGTATGAGGCGCAAAATTTTGCCCTCCGTTGTCATTTCTCTGTCCAATTTTTTCCTGGTTTTCATTTTCTCGGGGAGTATTTCTTTTTGCCCCTTGCGCATGCGTCGGGTTTCCTTGAACTACTGCCGGATCATAGGCGACCATCTGCTTGTTTCTTCCAGAATCCACACTTTTTTCTTTTCTCGGCCTGGGTGCTGCCCTGGGTGAAGATGTCGTGTGCCCAACCGATCTTGCCGGAACAGGAGTTGCCGAGTGAACCAGCTGTGATCTCCCTGCTATACCCAGATTTGCTCTGTAATATGCCTCATTCAACATGCTGGCTGCTTTTACTACCTCATTGACTTGTTCCTGCTGCCTTTTCTTTGCTTCCCCCTCCAAGTGGGGTAATTCTGCCATTGCTGCTTCTGCCGCTCGCAGATTAGCTGCTGCTGTGTTGTACGTTGGACGCATGGCCGTATCATTGCTGTTCTCTGGTGTTATCTTTGATGTCGCATCTGCTAGTTCTTCGTTGAGGTTCCTTCCTCTTAATCTCGTTGCATCAAGCCGGGTTTTTGCGCCCTTGACTCGATTTGCCGAGTTAAGCTCTCGGATGGTGATATCCACATCCTGCTATAATTGTGCTAGATCCTTTGCTTTCTCCAAGACTTTTATCCTGGCTTCCCCCAACTCGGCTTGCACACGCGCCGGGTCAGTTGCTTGTGCCACTGGCTCTGCCAACTTGTCTATCGCTTCCTGCAGCTCCTTAGCTCTTTTGCTCCTAGCTATGTTCTCTGGTTTCTCCAGCGGCGCCTTTGCTGTTCTTGCAGCCCTTGGCGTTTCCTCATGATTTCCTCCTTCTGTGTTTTCATTTACCACTGGAACTATTGGGGGAGCTACGGGGTTTGGGGCAGTCATCATTACCTCCATGGAGACGAGTTGGAGAGGTTTCCCAGCGACTGGTGCCGTTGGGGGAACAGGCGCCAGGACGACGTGCTCAGGATATGTGCGCTCCACGCGCACTGCGATGTAGACCTGGTGCTCGCCGAATTTGATGAAGCGATCGCCCCTAGGGAACGGCTTGGTCGCGAAGAAGCCCGCGTTGTCGCTGACGAAGTTGAGCGCTCCAAACCTCTGGATGAGGCCAGAGTAGACGCGCTCGCCGATCTTGGTGATGATGTTGCCCGTCCGGATGAAGACTCCTTCAAGCACCTGCTTCTGCCCCACGGTGGGCGCCAACTGTCATGGTGGTGGCATGGCAGATGCCATGGGTAGGCTTAAGTTGGGGGGCCGAATGGGTGCTTGTGGTCACCGGGGAGGGAGTACACGGTCGATCCATGCACTAAGAACAAGTAGAACTCTCCAGACTTGGCAATTCGATTGAAACCCCAAAGATTACAAGTGCTCCTTGAGCTGTTTAGGCTAGAGTTCTCAACACTAGTTACCTACTTGGTCCAACCTCCTCCTACTACTACTATACCCTCCCTTATCTAGGCGGTGCTAGCTAGCTAATACCCCCTTTGGGTTCTAGGGTTTACTGTTAGGATCTTGGTCTCTACCATATGGGCCGGGTTATGGGCTTGCCCTGAGCCCATAGGCCCGGTCCATAAAGCTTGATAGCTAACGGTCCTCTGGTACACTGCTTCTTGTTCTTTTTGGCATCACACAGTTACTTTGTATGTCAACGCTTCCTTTGGGCGTCATCCGGCTCCTTTTGTGTCATCCCGGCATCGCCCTTCTCTTTTGACCATGCTTTATCATGGTCCTTCCCGAACCTTACTCGGAAAGGTGCCACGCGTCCTTCTTGACTCGGCCCTTCCTCGGTTGACTCGGCTCGTTGGTACCTGCAAGGATTACAACTTTTGTCCCATACGGGCCAAGATAGTTTGTATCTCGGCTTTCTTGCTTATCTTACCCGGCCGTTCTTACCCGGCCTGGTCCATTTTTACTCGGGGCCAACCCAGCTGCGCTATGTTTCCCCTCTCGTGACCCTACCGGGGTTTATCCCCCCGACACTCTCCACACGCTCCCTGGCGGCAAGCCGCTCCGCCGAATCGCGCTGCAGGCCCTGCGCAACCATGGAAATGCCAGCAACGAAAATCCTAAGTGCCTAGCCGCTGAAATTTAGCGACTAGCCACTCGGGGACTTGATAGCGAAAATCCTAAGTGCCTAGCCGCTAAAATTCAGTGACTAGCCACTCAGGGACTGGACAGCTAAATTCCTAAGTGGCTAGCCGCTGAAATTCAGCGACTAGCCACTCGAGGACTGGGAAACGAAAAACCTAAGTGCCAAGCCGCCGAAATTCAGCGACCAGCCACTCGGGGACTGGACTCAAAAAACAATAAGAATCCGACCACTGAAATTCGGTGGCCCAATCCTCGGGGACTGGACATACCTGGATGGCGGCGCCTAGCATGCCGTGAAGCTCCATTGCATCCACCGATGGGAGCACGAATGGAGTACGCCCGCGACGCTTCTCGACCTCCATGCCGGCGGCCTCGGGCAATTGGCTCGACGACACGATGCACTCGCCGCGGAGGCCCTCACTACAAAGCGAGGGAACGTCGCCACCGTGGCTCCCGCACCACTCGAAGGTGGTCCTGTCGCCCCAACCGAGGCCACGGGATCCGCCTGCTACGACTCCGTGTCCACCATGGCCCTCGGGGCTGCGTCCACTTCAATTGGAGCCTCGCTCGAGGCGACCACCGGCTCGTCCAAAATCATGATGACCTCGTCGCCCTTTGCTTTGTTTGCGCCTTCAGCAGGCACCTCGACCTCGTCGCCCTTCCTCTTCCTCGAAGGGTCGACCGGTGCCTCCGCGGCACCCGATGGAACCTTAGACACCGAAGGGTGACCTATATTCTTCACTCTAGTCCTGCAGAACAACTCCGTCAGTAAACTCGCCAGTCGGACATAAATCAAGCAGACAAATGAAAAGATTGAGAAACACTCACTTGGCGACTAGGATAAAACGTAGGCCAGTACGAATGTTGGCCGGCTTCTCCAACTCCGGCCCCGGTTTCCGACTGAGGCCCGTCTCGAACACACTCTGCACCCAAGACACCGACGACTTCTTCGAGGACGAGGCCGCAACAGGAGGTTCAGTGGTGATTGCCGCGGGGGCTCCCCTCGGCGACGAGGTCCCTGCGGCTGGAGCGGCCACGAGCCCGGTGACTGGGACGAAGGGCGGCGGTAGCGACACCAACGGCATCTCGTCTTCCGCAATGGCCGCACCAGTCTCCGCAGTCGCATGCGTCGGTGCATCGGCTTTAGCTTCCTCGGCTGCGCTGGTAGCATCAGAGCTACTCACGGACCGAGGCGGTGATACCTGCTTAGTCGGCTTCTTCTTCTTCGGTGGCGGTGGTTTCTTCTTTGATGGCGTAGCTTCGCGCCGCGAGGTGTGTTCGGGGAGTTCGTCCTCGTCTTCGTCGTGAGCCTCGAGGCTCTTGCTGGCCTCGAGCTCGCGCTGGTGCTGCCCGCGAGTTTTGCGAACCGTGGGTGCGGCGACCTCCGTAGCCTCATCGCCACTGTCGTCATCATCATCGTAATCACCGCCCCCGTCACTCCTGACATCTCCCTTGTCGGGCGAAGACTCGCTTTCATCCTCGTCGGACGAGTTCGAATTCTCGTCGTCTGCGGGTGGAAGCCAACCTTCCACCACCTGGAACAACTGCGACAACAGAATGAAGTTAGCACGACCGCGAATGCAAAACTACGACTGTGAAGTGCACTAAGGGTGAAAGGACTCATCGTTGGAGCTTGGCGTTTCGCGGTGTAAGGGGCGACATCGGCCTTCGCGTTGAGGTACTCTGCCTCGGTGATCTTCTTCAAGGCCGAGGTGTAGTCCTGACGCCTCCACTCGACGTGACAGGACTTCGTCGGGTCATCCTTGCCCGTGTATTCATACATATAGTGGGCGCGACTAGCCGGAGGCACCAGCCGCCGCCCAAACCAGCAATTGTACAAATTGATGGTCTGGAGGCCCTTCTTCTTCAGGTTGCGGATCGTCTGTAACATCTCGTCGACGACCATCCGCTGGTCCAACGGGATATTGGTGACTTGGAGCCGACGCGACTCGGGCCGGTCGACGGAGTACATCGGAAGCGCCACCTCGTCGGCCGGAGGCGACTCGGTCACGTAGAACCAACTCTTCTTCCATTCGTTTGTCGCCTTCTTCCGCAGCATCAGATCGAAAAAGGACGCCTTCGACTTCAGCTGAAAGGTCAGGCCGCCCGTGGCCAGCATCGGGTCGCCTGCTTCTTCGCGGCCGATCCTCCCGTGGAACAATTCTTGCCATAGGGGGAAATACAGCCGACAACCCAGGTAGCACTCGCAGAACGCCACGAAGATGGCGAGCTGCTCGATGCTATGCGGCCCTAGGTGTAATATCCCAGCATTAGAGCTTAGAAATAAGCTGAACCCAGATGTGTGCATTGCATTCATGCATAGAAAATCCGAATAATTTTCGTGCTTTTAAACAAAACTTGTCAAAGTGATTGAAGCTTCTCTTAACTGGATGGAATTAAAGTAGATCATCAAGTTGACTGTGATAAGGTTCAATATAACCTTTGCTAAACCCTTATTTTGGGTAAGGGAGATTTGATCTAAGGGTAGATCAAATGTAATATAAGTTAAACCCTAATACATTATGATTTATATTTGATCCTTGGGTGATCATATCATAGTATTCATTATAATCACTCATGAGTACCAAGTTAAGGATATAACACAAATAATAAGAATGAAACAACTATATCTTAATCTCATCTGCTTATACCATGAGTATCATGGTAATACCTAGCCCTACTTCTTAAATAAGATTGAGTAGGAAAGAAAGTAAGTTTAGATCATTTGCTATATATCTTTTTTTCCATATCAATCCTTATCATCTCTATGGAGCTATATTCCAATATCTGTTGTTCATCAATGATTGAGTAATCAACCATTGATTCACAAACTTTAACTATCAATACTTGATATACTACTTATTGATCTTATCATAGCATCTACTTAAATCTTTTAAAGAGGGCATATACTACTTCTTGATTCACAAATTATGGGATGCTTTACCTTTTTTTCCAAAACGTATGTATCTAGACGCCATCTAGATACATACGTTTTCAGAAAAAAAGCTATAACATCTTATATTTTGAAACGGAGGGAGTAGATACTAGCTACCAGTAATAGATATGAATCCAGATCCTAACAATCACATAACAAACCACCAAGCAAAGCATCCAAACAGAAATACCACATAAAAATCACTATATGTTGAAGAAGTCATCAAGCAGCAAAATAAGCAAATAATATGACAGTACGAATAATTTTTTAGCTTAACTGGAACAATATGAATGGCAATATCACATAAAAACAAATGCGCAAAGCATCAGAACTGAAATACTATAGGGGAAAAAATCACTCTATGTAAAGAGGTCATCGAGTAGCAGAAGAATCAAGTGATATGGCACTACTAACAATTGTTAAGCTTAACATGGAAGGATGTGACAAATTCAAGTGATATGGCACTACTAACAATTGTTAAGCTTAACATGGAAGGATGTGACAAATTACCGAAATATAACTTTGTTTTTATGCCTGCAGTGTAAAATCATGACATATTACCTGCAGCATACACACATTCGAATGGAAAATCGCTATCAAAGTTGCTGGAACTGCAATGATTGAAACTGGACCGTGAAGAGACCACTAACTGTCTGCAGGAAAACCAAATTATTCTCCTCGGCCAACCCTCGTACAGTTGTGAAATCCTTCTTTAGATTTAGGGAAAGTAGCTTGTCCAGTTCAACGGTTCTTTCCAGCACCCATGATATAACACCACCTTGATCGGTCTCCCTCTTCCATAACTGGGCGCGCAAGTCTGAATCCGACACAAAGAGGAAACAAAGCCTGTCACTCTCTGCCCGCATAACCGTGAATGAGTTATTGCCCCGGACGAACATATCCATCGGCGCCCTTATCATGGCTAGGCACTGCTTCTCCACATCAAACTCAAGAATTCCGTCCAAATTCCCGGCAAGCAGCCAGTGAAGGGAACTCCCAACCAGCACAGCAGGCTCGCTGAACACATTAGCCTCGTGGGGAAGCACCGTCGAGATCAGATCGCCCCACGCGCCGTTCTCCGACGAGTAAACACAGGCGAGAGCTCGCTTCTCATCCGCTGTTGATACGAAGACCACTTGGAAGTGGTCGACGTCTCCAGGCGCGAAGGACCGCCCCGCTAACCATGGTATTCCAATCGAATACCAGGAGACTCTCTCACCTCATACCCTAGAACACACCTGACGCCAGAGTAGGGTTTTCCTTCGGGGGCCTGAACCTGGATAAACCTCGTGTCCCCGTGTTGTGAATCTATTAGTCGTTTCGCGATCTCCAGCTTTCCCTCCTTCTCTAAAACTCAAGACTATAACAATGGACATTGACGAGTCGAACCCTCGCCATATGTTATCTAGGTTGAGATTTTGAGAAATTAGAGGTATTTGTTGTTGAATTTGTTTAATTATTTTGATATTCTTGATATAGTAGATGCTTGTAATTGTTGTCTGCGCCAGCGCCACCCGCCCAAATTTGCAACGCGTGGTGGAGGGCTTGTTTTGCTCAGCTCCGCGCTGCAAAGTAGAGCCTCCAACGGAGAGAGAATAGATAACGCACGCTATAACTTGACGCCGCGCGCTGTATAACGATTTTACAACGCCAACTTATAGCATCTCCAGTGGAGATGCTGTAAGGCTAGAAGAGATTATGTACTGTAGTAAATTTCGATATTATTTGAAGTCAAGTTCTAAAGGTCAGAAAAACAAAGCAAAATACGTGGGCCTCAATGTTAATCTGGCTATGGGCCTCAATGTTAATCTGGCTAGGCTCTATGGTGACCTCTTCAGTATCTCGTTTGCTGCTGGTTTGAGTAGAGTCCATCGCCGCAATCCCCATTCCCCGCAATGACCTGTGAGAACTAGGGCGAGATGACGACGGCCGGGCCGCTGGAAGACGACGACCTCCTCTCGGAGATCCTGCTCCGCCTCCCACCGCAGCCGTCGTCCCTTCCCCGTGCCTCCGCCGTTTGCAAGCTCTGGCACAGCCTCGTCTCCGACGCCCGCTTCCTCCGCCGCTTCCGCATCCGCCACAGCCGCAGCCCGCCTCCCCTCCTCGGCTGCTTCAGCGGAGGCACCGGCCTCTCCTTCATACCAGCTCTGGACGCCCCCAACCGTGTGCCCCCTGAGCGCTTCTCCCTGCAGATCGACGACGGGGACCGACTCTATCCCCGTGGGTGCCGCCATGGGCTCGTACTGATCTTCGACCTTAAACAGAATCAGTTCTTGGCGTGGGATCCCATCACCGGCGATCGACACCGTGTTGCTGTTCCCCCGGGGTTTGAGGGACAAGGGATAAGCAACCCAATCCATGGGGCGGTGCGTCGTGCTTCCGGAGACTTCCACTTCCAGCTGGTCTTGGTCATGGCAGACATCGACGAGATGCAGCATAGACAAGTAGTCGCAAGAGTTTACTCGTCACGGACTGGCTTATGGGGTAAACTCGTCTCAACACCGCTCCCTCCCGAGGCTAATCAGGGCTGGTATCCCACCAGGGTTTGTCAGCAGCCCGCTGTGCTGGTTGGGGATTCCCTTTACTGGATGCTTGCGGGGATTTTTGGAGGAATTCTCGAGTTTGATTTTGACAGGCAGAGCCTAGCTGTGATACAAGTGCCAGTGAATATGTTTGAAGCGGACTGCTGCTTCACAGTTATGCGAGCAGAGGGTGGTGGGCTGGGTTTCCTCTTCGTGTCTAACTTCACTGCCCAAGCCCAGTTATGGAAGAGGAAGACAGCCTCTGGCGGTGTTGTATCGTGGGGGCTAGAAAGAACTATTGAACTGGATAAGCTGCTTTCCCTGAATTCAAAGAAGAAGTACATAAGAATATTAGGGTATGCCGAGGACAATAATTTGGTGTTCATGTGCACACCTATCGGCTTCTTAATGGTCCAGCTTCAGTCATGGCAGGTCACGAGACTTTCTGAAACCAACCTCTATTGTCCCCACCATCCATTCGAAAGTGTTTACACTACAGGTAACAGTATGCCTTTGCACAGCAGGCATAACAAAATCAAGTGATTTTTTGGTAATTTGTTGATGGAATGCCATTTACATCCTTCTGTGTTAAGCTAACAATTTATATAGTGTCATACCACTTGTTTCTTTTGCTGCTTGATGGTTATGCGCTAGAAAACTTTTTTTCATCTTCTCACGCTAATTTTGTACGGAGAAAGTAAATAATAGTTTAGTAGTTCAATTTCATCTTCTCACGCTAAATTTATTTTAAATGTAATTTCAATCATGATCACTTATGTTGCCAGGATTTGTTACTATGCGCTTTTTTCCAATATCTTTGATGCGGCAGCCATATACTCTGCCCCACATGACACATTGTTTGACCTTTTCTGCTTGTAGGAACATCCGTTGGTGGACACGATGGGGCTAAGCTTTTGCTCAATGCGTAAGATGATTGGCCGGTTGCATATGCTATTTCATCTACTGGTTGAGCAGGTAAGTTTATCTTCTACTGATGTTCTACCCCCTCTATATTCTGGATGTGTTTTTGTTTACCCTTCTTTCAATCTAGCTTCCTTGCTTTTGGCTTACCTCATTAATGCTCCCCAAGTTCCTTCCAGTGTGTAGTGTGGGTTCTTCCTCTAGCTTCTCCAATGGCTCAGAACTTAGGATTCTGCTCCTTCTCTATTTGTGCATATGTTTGTAACTGCTCAGAGATGATACTGATGTCATGCTAAGTAGTAGCAAATAAAGCACTAACCCTTTACTTCCCTTCAGGGATATATTTCTGGTCATGCTTTACTTGTCGCAGCATTGCCTTTGACTTTTTTTGCCTGTGGCTATGGGTCTATCAGGTCATAATTTGACTTTCGTGTTGTCCCATCCATGCAAGTGCTGATTGGTTATAACAATGTCTGAGAATTTGGTTTCAAGTTTCTTTTACCTATACAAATTATAGCAATGCCATTTCGCATTGCTGCTTATTCTAGATCACCATGGTACCTAATGAACTAATGATCGTCCCCGTACTTGAAAAGTTGGCTTCGTGAAATCTTACAATGGTTTATCCTTTTTCTTGCACTTATTGTAGTTTATGGATGCTTATTCTAGTTTTAGGCTGTTCGGTTAAACATTGTTTGGCATGTCAGGTGTTTTCTGCCAAAATCGCATGTATATGTAAGTGGCCATCAGCCACTAATATATTTTGGCTGGTCAAGAATCCAAACTATATGTAGCTACACTTTTGTATGACCCTCCATTCTTTTTCTTATGCCTTCATTCATCCCCCGTCTTTTCTATGTACTGATGTTCTACCTCTTATATACTGGATGTGCTCTTTTGTTTGCTCTTCTGTATGCCAAACCTGCATATATATGTAATCAGGCATTGGCCACTAATATAATTTGGCTGGTCCATAACTTTATGATTATATGCGCTATGTGATAGTCTATTTTTTACAACTTTGGCAACCATGGATATTTCATACTTCGTATCAATCATAGGATCAAAATAATATGACTAATTCACCATAAAAGCTGCTTTTATCACTAGCCATTTTTTATTTTGCTATCATGCTATCATTAGAAATAGTAGTGAAAGTATTGCTTTCTGCTGTGCAAGGTAAAAAGGTTGTAGCCATTTCATAACGAAGGCAATTTATGAGATGATGCATGATCTCTTGCTTGAGCCTTGTACTGTATAAATGTGATGAAATTTGATTTGTTAGTGACTAGCTAACTCGTACTTTTCTAAGAAGTATGCCAATGAGCTAGAAATCAGATGTTTATGTGTAAGAATGCTTTCTTACTCCATGATCCCCTCATCTGTCCATTGATCTCTTAGCCTCTACGTGGACCAGATGTAGCCAAAACCTTGTAAGATTAGAAATTTGATTTGTTAGTGACTAGCTAACTCGTACTACAGATTACCTAATGCCGATATGGTTTACATTGGAGGTGTAATAGTACACTACAGATTAGAAGTTTTGAAGGCTAATAATGCTGATATGGTTTACATTGGAGCTTCTGACACAATTTCCACAATTGTTAAGCTAATGCTTATAGCTCGAGTTATACAAAATTATGAGAAAAACTCCAACTTTTCCTGAATGAACAGTAACGTTTTTTTCCTGGACTAATGATATTACTTGCTTGGCAGGTATCTACAGTTAAGTTGTGGTGGCTGAGATGCAGAACTGGGTTGTGAACTGTAGTTTCTTCCGTCTGTATGCTCGACGCGGAGATTGAACCTCTATTTAGGATGTGCTGTTCAGCTCTGAAGTGAAATTGTTGGAATTAATCGATTAATTTGTGAGTTCATGAATATTATTTAATTTTCGTAGACATCATCAACTGGCATGAAAACGCATTGATTTGCTTCAATTAGTACTTCCCTCGTAGTTCGCTTAATTTGCCTTTGCTTTTCAAGCAAGCCATGCTGTCGTGAGCTTAACTATCAACTGATCTTGCCTGCACTTTAGTGTGGGCAGGCGTTTGTTCATCTTTCGTGTTTTATCTGTAGGGAGATTTCGACGTCGGATTTCTGGTTATGTTCTGTGATGCCCCATTGAGTGTGTTTTTCTTGAATTTATAGCTGCAGTAATTTAGAAGCTTAGTCCTCACTAATGAATGTTGAATCCCATCAGTCTGACCTTGGGAGTTTGAAGATGCTCCTGTATGCTGAAATGGAACTGCCTACCTGGTGCTGGCTATTCAATCAGGACTGGCAATGCTATTTTCCTTTTCCTTGAGATGCTGTTAAGGCTTGGATGAGTTGGCTAACTTTTGGGTTCTCTTATGTTTTAGTTTACAAAGAAATAAAACGTATCATCTTATTCCTGGGATTTGTTTTTTGAGTAATTTGGTTGTGGTGACCAGGTTTTTGGTTGTCGTGACCAGGTTTGATGATTGGGATTAGGTAACTCATATACTCCCTCCGTTTCAAAATATAAGATGTTTTAGGTTTGTGAAAAAAATGCATCTAGACTTGTTTTAGTGTCTAGATTCACCCCAAACATAAGTGAACCTATATACTAAAAGAAGTCTAGATACATTTGCTTCACAAAGCTAAAACATCTTATATTTTGAAACAGAGGGAGTACAACGCAACTCTATCATGGATTTTCCTTTTTGTATTGATAACCACCTTTGCATTGAGATACACAAACTTTTGCATGAGTGGTGAGATGAAACAAAGCACGTTTTACAACTGAATCAGACTACATCATTTGGGTCTCTATTTTCGTGGAGTTTTTATCTGAATCTGGCTACTGAATGTTGAATCACAGCTACCTGTCTGGTGCTGCTTGTTACTGCAGAACTTAGCAATGCTCAGGTAATTCATTAGCATGACCAACGCGGTGAACGCTGTAGACGTGACACATGGTGACTGTTTAACAGACGTTCAAATGTGAATAATTTTAGTTTCCTTGCATGATGTCTAATGTGCGAATCTTGCATCCAGACAACTATAGCCCTGTAGATAGCAAAGCATCTGTTTTCTCCTTTTCGTAGCCTGGCCTGGTAAACAGCAAAGCATTCTGCTTTTTTCCTTATTTCGACCCTCGGCTTGGTTTATAGCAAACTGTGGCTTTATTCCATATTCTGCTTTTGGACGCCACCCTGTCCTGCGCTGGTTCAATTGCAAACTGCCCTCCCTATTTAAGCTCCCAGCAGCGACAAACGGTGAATGCAACAGAGCAGCTTCTGTCTTTCTTCCGAGCAGAGTGGTGAAACAAGAAGGATCTGGTGCCATGACTGCCACCTGTTGCCATGGTCACAGTAGCAACAGATGGCAGTCATGGGCCCACATCCCTCTGGTTTTCTCGGACGACCGAATCAGGGAATGTCTGTGTGTGTGTGGAAGGAACGACCACCGAATGCCGTGGAGTGGTGCTTGTGGAAAGAACCCATACCCGCCGCTTTGGAACTGCTTCGCCCCTGTTATGTCTGCTGATTTAGTTGGGTGAGTTCCCCTTTTGGTACTACTACTACTACTACTGTTCCACTCAATTTGCTGTGCTTGTTAGCCAATAGCATATGACTTGCGGTGGTATCGCTTTGCAAATTAAGTCAATAGCCATTTAGTGCTTGTGTTTTTCTTGAATTTGTAGCTGCAGTATTTGGAAGCTTAGTTCTCACTAACAAACGTTGAATGTTGAATCCCATCAGTCTGACCTCGGAGTTTGAAGTTGCCATGGTACTGCCTACCTGGTGCTGGCTATTCAACCAGGGCTGTGGCAATGCTATTTCGCTTTTCCTTTTCCTTGAGATGCTGTTAAGGCTTAGATGCTCTAAACTGATTTTGTGAATTCATTTAAAAAAGGGGCAGTGCCCCGACCCTCCAATGCATATACTAGAACTGGGTAGAATCAATTCCGACGCAAAACTGAAAGTCCTTTGTTTTAATGGTGGATACCGAAAGTTCCAGCCCAGCTAAAGCATAACAAATCAACAAAAATGATTTGCTTCCCCTGGAGTGGAGTGGAACTTTGGGTTTAACGTAGGAATAGATTCGACACAATTCGAGGATGCAAAATGTGGAAATAAATGACAGTGTACTAGTTTGCTATGAATTAGGACTACGCCAAGCCATTGATTGGGAGAAGAATGGCTTGTATGAAATCTGAAGGCAGCAGTGGCGCCCCTGTTGTGGTTTAAATAGGGAAGACCAGGCCAGCCCAGCAACTGGAGGCGTCCAGAAGAAGATTTATTATGGAACATATCTAAGCACAAATCAAACTCAGACCAGGCCGTTTGCGTGTGGACTTCCCTCTTCAAATCAAACTCTGAACCAGGTTAAAACTCAACAAAAGCACACATCATGAAACATATCTAAGCACAAATCCAACATCAACACCTTTCCGTCTGATAATAAAACAAGGAAGATGGCCAAACGCAAACAAACACGTGCACACAACAAAAATGCAAAGGGTTGACCGCCACAACATGCTTTGCTGGAAAAGCATAAAGCAAATTGAATGAACCACCAGGTTAGTAGTATAGTACTAATTAACCGAAGAAAGTCAAAGTGCCTTCAAATTAAACATCACGCCAGTTCACAAATGGCTACACAGATTAGATAATAGACGCAAATTAACAGATTAATTCCAACAAGTCCTCTTCACAACTGAACCATGGATGCTACATAGAGGGTAAATCTTGGCACCGGGCATATAAAACGGAAGAAACTTCACAAAACAACCCATCTCTGCATCTCAGCCACCAGCATGTAGCTTTAGGTACCTGCAGCGGAAGCAATGGTCAAACACTTCTGTACTATTTATCAGGAAAAAATGTTGCAGTTATTATTGGATTTTTATTATGACTTAAATCAGTAAATGATGGCTTCGCAATTGTGGAAATTGTGTCAAAATCTCTAAAGTTGAATCATATCAGCATTATTAGATAAAACAACATTTTACACTGAAAAAACAACAGCAATTTATAGTGCAGTGCCACACCTTCAATTTCCAATGTGAAAAGTATTTGGCTACAAAAACAGAGGGCACACGAGGGGCTCATGGAGTCACAGAAACATCCAGTTTCTAGCTCAGATGCATATACTCCTTCCGTTTCAAAATATAAGATGTTTTAGCTTTGTGAAGCAAATATATCTAGACTTCTTTTAGTACGTAGGTTCACTTGGATTTGGAGTGAATCTACACACTAAAAGAAGTCTAGATACATTTTCTTAACAAACCTAAAACATCTTATATTTTAAAACGGAGGGAGTACCATTTAGTAATGTATGTGCTAAAGAACTGAATTAAGATGAACATATACAATACAAGCCCGAAGCAAGGATCATGTATCCTTTTATTAATCGACACTTCATCAGGTCCAAATAACTCTCGTTTTTTACTCTGTACAGCATCAATCATGTCATGTGCAAAGATTGGTGCTGGTCTTAAGAACGATGAACGTGACAGTGTTCAACATACATCTCCAAGGAGCAAGGGTTGGTCGACCATGTTGTCAAGGATACGAGCGAGAGAAGGTTGGGGGCAGGGATTAGATCGTTACTAGCACATTCTTGCTCTTTCAATTATCCATAAGGGGTCACGGTCTCCAGTGTATATGGAACACGATTTTGATGCCTAAGAACAGAAACAGAATCCTATCTTTACAAACTAAACCGTCGCTTTCATAACAAAGTATATGTCTTACTAAGTAACCTATACTTTTTCATAGGTTGGGATCCAAACCTATGACAAAGCAATGCTTTGACAGATACTTATGTTGATAGTTAGTGATGAAAGCAAGATTAATCTAGTCATGTCATTTTGATCATGTGTTCGAGATGACGTATTAAACATTCAGGTGGCCACAATTTAAGAAATTAAAATGCACATAGAGCATAAACATATAGTTTCAACTTTTGGACTAGAAAAATTATCATTGAGGCTAATGGCCACTTGCATATATATGCAAGTTTGGTGGACAATGAGCAAGAAGTCGAGAAATATTTAACCGCAAAACCAAACATTAGAATAATCGTCCAGAAAATTAGAATAACTGCAAGGAAAATGACAAATAACAGTTTTAAGATTTAATGAAGCCTTCAAGTAGTATGGCAATCGTTAGTACACTAGGTACCACAACTATCAAAAATAAGCACAAACGTGAATGTGAACTGGCATACCTATAAGTCTGTATAAATGTAAGGGAAATTTGGTTCAGGTATTGGTATTATTAGTTATTAGATGGGACAACATGCAAGTTACCTATGACTTGATAAGACGCTCAACCGCATAAAATGTAAAATGCAATGCAGCAACTGGTAAACGTAAACCTGATATAAACTATCCCCAAAGCACATTAAAGTGCAAGTAGTTCATTTGCTACTACTTAGTGATAGCATTGTCATCTTGGAGTAGGTACGAGCATATGCACAAATTGGGAATGGTGAAGGGTCCTAGTTCACTTGTCATGGGAGCAGCTAGAGCCAGGAGGGAGAATAACACGCACGACCAGAAGGAACTGAGGATTACTAAGGAGGACATAAATTGGAAAGCAAGGCAGCTGGATGCAATGGGAAGGCAAGGGAAAGGGCACATCCGCAAGAAAGTGTGTGTGTGGGATGGGGGGGTGGGGGGGGGGGGGGTAAAACATCAGCAAATAGAAAGATAAGCCAGCTGGGTGAAGACATCAGGAAGGGAATGGAGAGCTGCTAAGGAAAGGATGAAGAAGCATGGCCTGGAGAAAAGAGCAAAGGTCCAGCCTGCCATCAAAGCATAGGAGATGGCCAGCTGGGCAACAACTAAGCACAAATTTGTACAGAAAAATCTTAAATGGTCAGATTTTGGTACTTGAGAAATGAAAAGGAAAGCAAAACATTTTTTGAAGGAATTTTTTTGATACCTCAACATACATCCAGAAGATAAGCTTACATGCTCGACCAGTACATTACAATAGCATATCTATTCGGGCAGTCCTATGTATTGTTCAGAAAGATCAAACTCATGAGGTCCATTACCGCGTGTTTCTTCAAGAATAAGGAGCAAAACAACCAATAACGTACATAACAACAAATAGCCAAATAGGTATGAGGATGCAACAGATATTTAGATAACTCAGAGGTGTAACAAAAAAATGATACAATATTAGAAATACATAATAAACCACAGCTAGTGTCAAATTGAAATAAATCCCAAAAGCAGTATATGCTGATGAATATCATAAAAATAGAGAACATGAATGCTCAGAATGTTAGCTGGTAACGAAGGACAAGTTATCCAGAAATATTAAGCTCGTTGCATGCCATGTGGGAAAAAATATATTCATAAATCGTAGCAAAAAAAGTGACCTGACTATTCATATTTAGAGTATCTTCGAATAAATTTAGCCAAAAAATCAAATGAACTCGATTTATTAGTTTTCTGTAGTACAAATGGACTTGTCACTCGCCACAGACTGTCCAAAAAGTGAAAGAACAAACAATATTCATAAATAACAAGTAAATGTGTCATTGAAGATTTAAGATTATTAGCAAAAAATGATATTGAATGTAGAAAAGAGAACTAGCTTTAAGCTTCCAGATGTACCTATTGAGCTGTCTATTTGACATTTCAGTTGGTTCAAGCTAGAATTTTCATGTTAGCTTCAATTTTCAACTGTTATGTATCTTACCTTTGAAGAAAAAACTGCCCATCAGCTACACACTAAAACTACCCTTATAGAATTCTTGCATATGTCAATATGCAGCAGTGAAATTTGGTTTTGTTATTACATATAGAATTTGCTAATCTTGATGTTCATTATTTTATGGGTTGTATGGATATTCATGTAATGAACTGATAAAGACAACTTGCTATCTCCGACTTGAACCAGATGAATCAATGATGATGATAATAATATGGTAATATTAAAAAGCCCGCTACATATTTTTTGACAAAGCAGATACATGATGGCAGGCCAACGGCCCGTCACCTAGTTACATATATTAAAGTGGTGACATAATAAAATATATAGACACTAGCTACCAGTATCAGATGTGAATCCAAAACATGACCCAAAAAAAAACCACAAAAGCATCGGAATAGAAGGACTACAGTAACAAAACACTATATGTTGAAGAGGTCATCAAGCAAAAAAAGAAACAAGTGATATGACACCACATCAAATTGTTAGCTTAATACAGAAGAGTGTGAAGGGCATTCCATAAACAAATAATCAAAAAGGAACTTTGTTTTCTTATGCCTGGAGTGTATTACCTGCAGCATAGACACTTTCTAATGGATGGTAGGGATAAAAACTGGTGGTTCCAAAATGTTTCATGAACGTGAACTTCAATGACTGAAGTTGGACCATGAAGAGACCAACAACTGTTCTGAGGAACACCAAATTATTCTCCTCTGCATATCCTTGTATGAAAATGCGATCATGCTCGTCTGGATTCAGGGAAAGTAGCTTGTCCAATTCAATAGTTCTTCCCAACACCCATGATGCAACACCATCACGATTGGTCTCCATCTTCCACAATTCGGCAGTGAAGTCTGACACTAAGAGGAAACCCAGCCCACCACCATCTCCCCGTACAACCGAAGAGCTGTAACAATGCTTATCCACCAGCGTCGGTATCAAAATTAGGCTCAGACTTTCCAAGTTAAACTCGAGAATTCCAGTAAAGCTTCCCTGAAACTTCCAATAAAGGGAATCCCCAACCAACACAGAGCATGCTCGTCTGAAATAATTAAAGCCCCGGGTGGAAGCGGTATTGAGACGAGATTACTCCATAGGCCGGTCTGTGATGAGTAAACGCGGGCGAGCACTCGTTCATCTTCTTTATTGCTGCCTGCCAATACCACCCGGAAGTGGACTTCTCTATCATCGCGAAGAACCGCCCCTCGGAATATAGTGCCATCTTTGTACTCCGAGGGGGCGTAAATGTGTTTCTGGTCGCCGGTGATGGGGTCCCACACCAGGATATGGAGATAGTCCTCGCGCTCGCGCAGGTCGATGATGACTACGAGACCGTGCCGAAATCCACAGGGCTCGTAGCGGTCGGTGCCGTACGGCAAAGAGAATCGGCCGGGTGGGACACGATCCGGGGCATCGAGAGTGGGTATGAAGGAGAGGAATTTGTTTCGATCGAAGATACCGAGGAGTGGAGGGTTGCGGCGGTGGTGGCGGCGGAAGCGGCGGCAGAAGAAGGGGTTGCAGGCGAGGCTGTGCCACCGCTTGCAGACGGCGGAGGCTCGCGGGAGGGAGGAAGGCTGAGGGGACAGGCGGAGGAGGATCTCGGAGAGGAGATTGTCGTCGATGTCGTCCAGCGGCGACGTTGCCGGCAGCATCTCGCCCATCTCAGAGTCCATGCGGGGGAGTGATGGAGTGGAACTGGAAGTGGAAGCAGCCGCCGCAAGAGTCGTGAATGAAGTGGACGACGATGCGACCTAAGCGACACTGGTGACTGGATGACGGTACGAGCCTGATAGAAAGCCCACTAGGAGAGAACCCAGGGTAACCAAAGCCCACTACACAAACCGCACATTACATTTCAACGACAATTTTCCCCTAAAAAAAACAACCGCGATTCTTTCCCAAAAATAAATTCAAAGGCTTCCGTTAAAAAACTTACAGAAAAATTGTTTCTTAAAAAGAAAAGAAAAATAATACTACTCTCCTGAAGGATTTCTGCTTTCCATCCTTCAGGTCGTACGTCGCGCGAAACGTTACTTTCTCGGGCCTCTCTGATTTGATCCTTATCTTTTCCATAAGTGAGTATGGTTTATCTTCTCCAACAAATAACGCCATCTCACTGCTTCCGTCCACCATGGTTCCCCGTCTCCACATCTCTAGAGCCATAGAGGAAGCTCGCCGCTGCGCCTGCGCCGTCCCTAGCCCCTCCGGCCCATGGTGACCCACTAGGTATTAATTCTTTTAATTAACATTTGATTTTCCCATAGTTCAAACAAATCCAGGACACCTCTAGATTGTTCTAGAACCTTCCTAAATCATTCCAATAATTTCCATAAATTTTTTAAACCATTCCGAGCATCTCTCGGTGATATTCCTGACACCTATGGAATATTCGGAGACTCTCCGAACAACTTCGGAATCACTTCATACTCTCTCTGTTTCAAAATATAAGACGTTTTGTGAAGCAAATGTATCTAGACTATTTTTAATACGTAGGTTCACTCAGATTTGGAGTGAATCTACACACTAAAAAAAGTCTAGATACATTTCCTTCAAAAATCTGAAACATCTTATATTTTAAAACGGACGGAGTACGTATAATTCATTGCATATACATTCTATATGTCACTAAACCTAAGTGTATGTCCCTATAGATTTGGATACGAATGGACATGTCTGGAACTCGTTCCGAGACAATGATCAACATAGGTATATTGATCTATACATATTGATCCACACCTTATAACGCGGAGATTTTTACCGTGTGTACCATTTGTATTACTTGTCGATACATGTCATATTGCTTCTCGATACTTTAAATTACCGAGGTGAAACACTAGGTTATCCTCGTTACCCGGTATATACTCTTTACTCATACCGTATTGTCGATGTTCCTATCATCGACACTTTGATCACTTGTGCGGCCAACCGATGACTAACATCATAATATATGAGTGTGCATAGAGTGTATCGCTCTATCGTTAGGAGTAGTAATTTCCACAACTACACCATATATAACATTGGTATACTATCTGGTAAGAACAAAGACCAGCATTATGATTATTATGTCAAGAAGTAACATTTGAAGGCTTCCTTATTGTATCCAAGTCAATATGTATCTTATGTTCTAGAGACCTTTAGTAACGGTAATACTTGTTCATGAGAAACTATAGGTAAAAATATTGACGATATATTTCATGGTATATCAAATTGGGCCTATCATCGTTGTTATTCTCTCAACAACTCCTATCTTATAAATCACCGGCAACCCTACAACACTTTGGTGTTTGCCTAATAGTCCGATATAAACTAGCCTTAGAGGCGAGGCTAGAGATATATTTATGGTTGTTTTATAATTACACACATGTGACATGGTTATACCCCGTGGGTACACAATCTCAGCATACCTGGTCCAGCCCAAGGAAGGCCCACGACAAATATATGCCGGCCCATGAAGATTTTCGGGTGGCCAAGGCCCATGACGCCTTCGGATCCTTGGAGAGCAAGACTAGAGTAGATAGGAAATTCAAAGGAGTAAACCCTAGAACCTGTAACCGACTAGATCTGTGCCTGGGACCTGCCTAAGTCTATATAAAGGCCAGGAGGGCACGACCTAGATCTCTCTTCCATACTTTCGCATACACACCTCCACGCCAGATTGCATCTGCGCACCCCTGTAATCACCGGTTCCGCCGTAATCAAGAGCAGACAAGCAGGAGTAGGGTTTTCCCTCCAGGGGCCTGAACCTGGGTAAACCTCGTGTCCCGTATTGCTTGTTTGCTAACCGTTCCGCGATCTTCAGCATCCCCATCTTCTCCAAAACCCAAGTCCATAACAATGGGCATTGACGAGATCAAACCTCGTCAATTGGCGCCGTCTGTGAGAACTGGGACGCTGATTGTGCGATCGTGACGGTCCCAACTCGAGCGATCTACAACTCTGCGGCGACGGAGATTCATCTCCTCTTCGGCGCTTTCGACGTCACCGCCCACTCACCGGCCACAATGAAGGACTTCGAGCCCGTAGGCGACGGACTCGAGATCCTGTTCGGGAGCTTCTGCTTCCAGGTGGGGCAAACCGGCACCCTCCGCCTCCCAGAGCGGGTGCCCCTACCATCAATCAGGCCCGCTTCATGGGCCCCACACACTGTGCTACGCACATCATCATCAACAGATGAGTCATACGACAGCAGCAGCTGCAACTCCGATCTGTGCGATCCGCCATCGGATGAAGGGACCTACGGTTCCGAATCCGAAAGTTGCGGCAGCAGCGGACCAATCTACGAGCGCTACCAATGCGCCGTAGTCATCCAGGGCGACGTGGATCAGCAAACACCCAACCCGCCGCCCAACCCGACACCTAACCCGCAGGACCGAAACGGCGGGAATAGAAGAAGCCAGTCCCCCCCACCCGAAGGGGATAACACCGGCCATGTCATCTGCCTTAGCAAAGAAGGATGGGCCCAGGCACGCGCCGCCGTGACGGGCAGCACGATCCTGCCTGCAGACGCCTCACGGGACTTGCTGATGGCATACCATTTGCTCCTGATCGAAGAACACAAGAAGCAGGTCAAGATGCAAGAGGTGCTTGACAAACACAAGCAAGCAGCCTCGGAGTTCAGCGCGCGACGAGCTGCGCTCTCCACCATGGGCATCGGCTCCAGCTCGAACGGCAACCACGACAACAAGCACCGCTCCCGAACGGAGAACATGGACCCCAAGGAGCGCCGTGAGGTGACCCGAACCCTCCACGCATCCTTCATGGAGATGGATGCCGACGGCAACATCATCCCGAAGACGCCGCAAGCTGCGATCATGGCAGTCACCGCATACCTCGCGTCCCACCCACCTCCGGAGGGGGACCCGAAAAGGGCCATGCACAGGTTCGCGCTTACCGGACTCGGACTCGTCGGAGCTGCGCTCCACGGAGAAGCTCCTGTGGAGCCGAAAAAGAAGGCCGCGGTCAGATTCAACCGCAGCCCCACGCCCTCATCCAAGGACGAAGAACATGACCTTCCTCGAAGACATAAGAGCTCACACCATCGCAGCCGCGATTACGACGCCCGAGACGCGCTCACATAGTGCAAAATCGACAAAGCACGAGCCAAGTGTGCATGCTCGTCTGAATCCGAGATGGACGAAGACGAAGGAGAACTCTGCGGAGCCCGGTGCTTCAGCAGATCTGTCCGACGGACACGGATGCCGCGAAATTTCAAGCTTCCTTCGGATACTCCGAAGTTCGACGGCACACAGGACCCAAAGGCGTGGCTCAGCGATCACCTATCATCCGTCAAGCTGCATAGCGGAAACAAGGAAACCGCCATGCAATGCCTTCGGCTGCAGCTGACAGGCGCAGGCCGGATCTGGCTTAGCAGCCTATCTTCAGGATCCATCCGAAGTTGGGAGGAGCTGGCTTACAGTTTCATCCGAAACTTCAAAGGCACCAGCAAGAGGCCCGCCTCGATCAAGGAGTTGCGAGCCTGTACTCAACGAACGGGCGAATCCATTCGCTCGTACATACTGCGCTAGTCCAACACCAAAAACTCCGCGGTGCACATCTCTGAAGAAAGGGTCATCGACGCCTTCAAGGATGGCATCAAGCGCCAGGACTTCAAGGAAGAACTTGGGCGCGTCAAGCCCAAGACACTCGACCACCTCATGGACATCGCCAACAGGTGGGACGACGGTGAAGATTCCGTCCACCGGGCACAATCAGAGGAAGAGGACGATTACGGCCGACGACGGGAGCGCCGTAACAAAAGGAGACCACACGTCTACGACGATCGCGATGGACCCGACATGGTCGCGGCCGGCTACGCCGATCGCCGCAACGATGCTAACCGCAACAGCGGCGGATACCGTGGAGGCAACTCCCGCGATGGAGGACGTCCAGCGCAGTCGTGGCAGCGCCGCGGCCGTGACGACGGACCCTCAGCATACGAAAAACTATCGGGTCCATGTACCATCCACTTCTACATCGACAAGCAGGATGGTAAGAAGAAGGCAAGCCACATGCTCAAGGACTGCCGCGAGTTCCAGAAACTCAGCGAAATCATGGCTCAAATGAGGCAACAAGATCCACCCCCTGGATTTGGGAACGCACCCGCACCAGGAGAAATAGCGCATGGAGCTCCTCCACTGCCACCAGTGGGAGGCCCGAACCAACCGGTCGCACCAGCACAAAACAACGCTGGGCACGGTGTCCCCGTCGAAAGGAGCACTGATGATACAGAAAGGGCGCTCGACGAATAGGGTGCAGAATAAAATCACCCGTCAGATCAACCTGGCCGTGACAGCTCCACCCGCCATCCCTTAGTACCTCAGCGGATCGGAGTCCTGCATCACGTTCAGCCGTTCGGGTCACCCTTGCCAGATCCCTCGCCCAGGTCATGCTGCCCTGGTGCTGGAGGCGCAGATCGGAGGTTTCGATATGAGCCGCGTCTTCATGGACGGCGGCAGCGGCATCAACCTGATGTTCGCAAGCACTCTAGCAGCAATGCGGATCCCGCTGTACAGCCTGGAACAATCAGACACAACGTTCCACGGCATCATCCCAGGAAAAGGCATATTCCCCTTGGGAAAGATATGGCTCGACGTCATCTTCGGCAAGCCGGACAACTTCCGATGCGAGCGGCTTGAATTCGAAGTGGTGGACTGGCCATCACAGTACCACGCCATCCTCAGGCGTGTAGCATTCGCAAGGTTCTTGGCCGTACCACACTACGCGTACCTGCTACTCAAGATGCCAGGACCCAGGGGCGTCATCACGGTTCACGGGAGCTTCACCCGATCGGACCACTGCGACAGGGATTTCAACAGAATATCCCAGTCATTCGGCATGCAGGAGGAGCTCGTAAGGCTCCGCGAGGTGACGGACAACGGGGCACCCCCAGTCGCACGACAAAACGCACCTGATATGTCTTTTGACTCCACCGTCAACACAAAGAAGGTGCAGGTCCACCCGACGGATGCCTCAAAGATGGCGCTGATCGCTAACGATCTCAGCCCCGCATAGGAAAGCGCGCTCGTCGAATTCCTCCGTGAGCGCTGGGAAATCTTCGCATGGTGTCCTGCGGACATGCCAGGAGTTCCCAGGGAATTCGCCGAGCACGCACTAAACGTCTTTCCTGACACCAAGCCTGTCAAGCAGTCCATCCGGAGACTGTCCGAGCCGCGGGCCAAAGCCATCGAGATGGAAATCAACATACTACTCGCTGCAGACTTCATCCGAGAGATTAAAGAAAGCGAGTGGCTCGCCAATACAGTGATGGTCCCCAAAAAGGACACGAACATCCTGCGGATGTGCGTGGACTTCACGTCGCTGAACAAGCACTGCCCAAAGGATCACTTTCCTCTTCCTCGGATCGACCAGATCATCGATTCGACCACAGGATGCGAGAAACTCTCCTTCCTCGACGCCTACTCAGGCTACAACCAGATTTGACTCAAGGTCGAAGACCAAGAGAAAATGGTGTTCATCACGCTGTTCGGAGTGTTCTGCTACAAGACAATGCCTTTCGGGCTAAAGAACACAGGTGCCATGTACCAGCGATGCATGCAGGCATGCTTGAAGGACCAGATCGGTCGCAATGTCCAAGTCTATGTCGACGACATAGTCATCAAAACCATGGAGGCGAGAACACTCATCGATGATCTCCGCGAGACGTTCGATAATCTCGACCCACTGGAGATATTGTGTGACAACACTGGCGCCATAGCACTCGCTAAGGAACCAAGATATCATCCAAAGACCAAGCATATCAACCGCAAGTTTCATATAATCCGAGATTATATAGCAGATGGAGATCTGAAGATTAGCAAAGTACATACAGATCTGAATGTCGCAGATCCATTGACTAAACCTCTTCCACGTGTAAAACATGATCAGCACCTCAGTGCCATGGGTGTGAGATTGTTGCCAGATGTAAACTAGATTATTGACTCTAGTGCAAGTGGGAGACTGTTGGAATTATGCCCTAGAGGCAATAATAAAGATGTTATTATTATAATTCTTGTTCATGATAAAGTTTATATTCCATGCTAGAATTGTATTAAGCGGAAACTTTAATACTTGTGTGGTTTGTGAACAACACCGTGTCCCTAGTATGCCTCTATGGACTAGCTCATTGATCAATGATGGTTAAGGTTTCCTAACCATAGACATGAGTTGTCAATTGATAATGAGATCATATCATTGGAGAATGGTATGATGGACAGACCCAAACTAAGCGAAGCAATTAGATCGTATCATCGTGTTCATCTTTGCGAAGCTTTTCTTATGTCAAATATTGTATTCCTTAGACCATGAGATAATACAACTCCCTGGTATCGGAAGAAAGCTTTGAGGTCATCAAATGTCATCCTATGAGAGGGTGATCATAAAGGTGTCTCTCAGGTGATCGGAAAGTATCTGTTGGGTTGTATGTATCGAGATGGAATTTGTCCCTCCCAAGTCGGAGAGATATACTTCGGGCCCACTCGGTAATCGATATCAACACCGCTTGCAAGCATGTGGTTAAGGAGTTAATCACAAAGTGATATCGGATTACGGAACGAGTAAAGTACTTGCTGTGAATGAGATTGAACTAGGTATGACGGTACCGACGATCGAATCTCGGGCAAGTAAAATATCGCGAGACGAAGGGAATATATATATGGGATTGTTTGAATCCTGACATCATGGTTCATCCGATATGATCATAGATGAATGTGTGGGAGTCAATATGGGTGCCCAGACCCCGCTGTTGATTATTGATAGAAGATCATGTCTGCATATTCTCGAACCCGCAGGGTCACACACTTAACGTGTCTCGACGCTAGGATAGATTGGATAATTGGTTTATGAATTTTTGTTCGGAGTCTCGGATGGGATCCGGGATATCACGAGAGGTTCCGGAATGGTCCGTAGAATAAGATTCATATAAGGCAATGCAGTTTTTGGAGTTCGGAATTGTTCCGGGTTAATCGGTATTGTACCGGAAGCTTCTAGAACCTTCTGGAAGGGGACCAACGTGGCCCCACCTTCCGGGAGGGGGCATGGGCCTATGAGGGAGTGTCCTGGCCGCATTGGGCCAGGGGCACAAGGCCCCATAGGGCCCAGCCGATCCTAGAGAGTTTAAATCGTTTAAACTAGAGATAGGGTTTCTAGAAGAGGGGAGAGTCCATGCCCCCCACTCCTTATCCTTTGGGCTTGGGGGAGGGGCTAGGGCTGCGCCCCCCCCTCTATATAAAGAGGGGTGGGGGAGCACCAACCCCCTACACCTCTCCTCCAAACCCTAGCCGCCTTGCTAGCTTTCCTCTCTCCCTCCCGACTGTTTGTAGGCGAAGCCCTGCAGCAGAAATTCTCCACCATATACACCACGCCGTCGTGTTGTAGATCCAATCTATCTCTCCACCATACTTGCTGGTCCGAGGAAGGAGGAGACGTCGAGGTGCTGCACGTGTGCATCTCACGGAGGCACCGCCACTTGTGGTGCTAGATCGGATCGGATCGCGAGGAGGAGAAGCGAGTACGACTACATCACCCACGTTCCGACGAACGTTCCGCTGTGCGAATCTTCAAGGGTATGAAGATCTAATCCAATCTCTCTCGTTGTTTGCATCTCCTAGATTAGATCTTGGCTTTCCCTCTGTTCGCTCCGTAGAAAATTTTGATTTACTATGCCGCGAAACCCTTTAGTGGTATCAGAGCTAGATCTATGCGTAGATGTGTTTCACGAGTAGAACGCAACATGGTTGTTGCGGGCGTTGATGTTTTCTGTTGCAAGCCTCTTGTTTGTGTTCTTCTTATGACGCGGGATAGTGAGATTGAAGCGGTCCAGGCCAACCTTACGCGACGTCGTTCGCGAGACCGGCTCCGCACTTGACGTGTGGCTTGTTCCACACATGCGGCTGGTGGTTGTCAGTTTCTCTCACTATAGTTGTCATGGGATTAACACCGGAGTTTGGCAACCATAATATCACCGTTGTGGCTTTCCGTAGGTAAGAATCGTTCTTAGCATCTACTCCCATAAGCCACGTAAAACATGCAACAACAAAGTAGAGGCGTCTAACTTGTTTTTGCAGGGAGTGTTTTCTGTGATATGGTATGGCCCAAGTGTAGGGGTTCGTAGCATGGAAAACAAAAATTTTCTATCGCATACAAACAAACAAGCCAAGATCTATCTATTAGATTGTAGCAACGAGTCGATGGAATAACTTACCCTCGAAGATTCCAAAGCGGTTAACGAGAGCAGATTCTCGTGGGTGATGTAGTCGTACTCTTTCCGATCTCAAGATCGTGTAGACGATCCTTCCGGCGCCACGTTCCGGCAGCGCTCCCGTAGTCGGTCACACGTTCGGTACTCGACGAAGACCTTCCTCTCCCTTGTTCCAGCAGGCAGCGGAGGTTGTAGTATTCTTCTCGCGATTCCGGCAGCACAACGGCGTGGTACCGGAAGTAGAGGGGAAATCCCGCAGGGCTTCGCCTTAAGCCGATGCGAGTATGGTGGAGCTTATGAGAGAGGCTATTAGTGGTCTAGTAATTAGACACACCAATTAGAAGGCTCTAAACCAATTAGAAGGCTTTAAACCGAAATAGCTCTAAACCGGGGTTTAGGTCTAGGGTTTAGTTTAGAGGATAGGAACTTGTGTGTCTGTGGAGGGGAGCCCTGCCCCTCCTTATATAGGTGGGAGGGGGCTGGCGCGCCAGGGGAAGGGAGTGGAGTCCCTCCCCAACTCGGCATTGGAGTTAGCCGCCGGTTGGAGGAGGTCTCCCTCTCCAACTCGGTTTCCCTCTTTTCCTCCTCTTTCCACTTTCCAAAAACTTGCCGTTTGACTTTCAAACTAGCCGTTTGACTTTTCAATTTAGGATTTAAATAAACCCTTTATTTTGGACAGCGAGAACACTTAGTACATGATGCAATCATTCCAACATGCAATGACACATTCATGTACCCTTCCCCTTCCGGAGCTCCGGATAATCCGGAACCTTCTAGAATATCCCCGATGAAAACACCGGAATCATTCCCGAACTCCGAAACGGGACTTTCCTTATATGAATCTTATTCTCCGGACCATTCCGGATCACCTCGTGATATCCCGGATCCCATCCGAGACTCCGAACAACATTCGGTCTCTTTCTCATAATACCATAACTACTCAAACAACGTCGAATCCTTAAGTGTGTCTCCCTACGGTTCGTGAATTATGCGGACATGATCGAGACACTTCTCCGAACAATAACCAATAGAGGAATCTGGAAATTCATATGGCTCCCACATATTTCTACGATTACTTTGCGATCGAATGAACCACTTACATACGATACCAATTTCCCTTTGTCTCACGATATGTTACTTATCCAAGGTTATGATCGTCGGTATCTCTGCATACCTAGTTCAACCTCGTTACTGATAAGTACTCTTTTCTCGTTCCCGTGATATGTGATCCCTTGTGACCATGTCACATGCTTGCAAGCTAATTGGATGACATTCCACCGAGAGGGCCCAGAGTATATCTATCCGTCATATGGATGGACAAATCCCACTCTTGATCCATGTGTTTCAACCAATACTTTCCGAACACTCAATGCCACTTTTATAGCCACCCTATTACGGTGTGGTGTTTGATGACATCAAAGCATCCATCCAGTAAAGGTGATATGCATGATCTCATGGTCGAAGGAATTAGGTTACTATGTATCAGAAAGCATATAGCAATTGAACTATTGAAATGACTTGATCTTTATGCTACGCTTATCTATAGGAGTATGTCCATCACATCATTCTTCTAACGATATGATCCTGTTGTTAATAACATCTCTATGTTCATGATCAGGAAACAATGATCATATATTAACCAACAAGCTAGTTTAACAAGAGGCTTTCCTAGGGACTCTTATTTTAGTTTACAAATCACACAAGTATTAATGTTTCCGGTTAATACAATTATAGCATGGTATGTAAACATTTATCATAAGTATGAAGATATGATAATAACCTATTTTATTATTGCCTCTTGGGCATATCTCCAACAGTCTCCCACTTGCACTAGAGTCAATAATCTAGTTTCGAACCTTTGTGTATATAACACCTATGGCTTTTCGGTGTTGTATGTACACGATTGCTAGTGGTCAACTGATCTCCGGATCTGACACTTCCAGGTCCGTGTGTAACTGCATGTCTTTGCGTCTCTACGCATTACTCATTCTCTAATGAGATGGCTTTGTATAAATTTGGTCTTTCGGTGTGACCTTTAGCTCTTTGGGGTTAAAAACATGTTGATAATATTGTCGCACAATATATCTTCATAGTATTATCCCGCTGTGAACTACACCTAGTTTGATAACAAACTACTTGACACAAATGCCCTCTTTTGCTGCTATAATAGCAGTCATATACTTAGCCTTTTGTTGTAGTATCTGTCACAATGTCTTAACTTTGGAACTTATCCAAATCCATTATGGAACTCACTTTCCATTATATTGTGCCACCCTTAGTTTAGATTGAGATAAACTTAATTTGTACTTTGTGACAAAACTAGTATCAATGTAGTACTTTTACAATGAACTAACCATCTATTTGTCACTTCTACAAATAATATACTCTTAGTTCTTCCAAAAGATCATAAGAATATCCTTACTATTGTCCAATGATCATCTTACGAATCATTCTGGTATATGCTCACAACATTTAGAGCATAGGACATATCTGGATTTGTACATATCACAGTATGATTGATATAAATACTCTTTGTGATTTCATACATCAAGTATCAATCTATACTTGATTATTTGTTTCACTTTACCAAATGTCAATACACTTGAATATATCATCAACATTGAACTCATTCAATCCTTTCTGTGCGACAAGAACCTTCTCTTGTAGTTTCTATATTGAACTCATTCAATATCTTGTCTATGTACTTCTGGCACAACCATATTAGCGTCTATTGATGCCAAATATTTGGGTTTTGCCTAAGTCTTTCATCGGGATGAAATTCTTAATATGTGTTAATAAAAGATACATTATTTCTAATCAACAATATGTCTTCCACATAATGTATTAGAAACATGTCTTAGCGCTCCCACTTAATTTCTTGCAAATGCAAGCATCTTCATTGTCTCTGATGAAATTAAACCCTTTTAACAGTTTCATCATAGTGAAGATTCCAACTCCGCTATGCTTACTCTAACCATTGAAGTTTGCATATGCTTTTAGCATCCTTTGAATTAACAAAACCCTATGGACCGTGTTATGCACATGTCCTAGGTAACGATTCTATTAGAAGAACTTGTTTTGTTTATTCAACTACCATATAACAAATTATATGTAGTGGTTGCTACATTAATCCGTCTAGACTAAATATCACTATGAAAGATCAAAATCTTGTCATAGTCAACCTTTGAACATTGTTGTGAACTCTTTCCCAACATGTCGACTATTTCATAGATGTGAAACATCCATGTCTATTTCTTTATAGATCCAGACACAACTATAAGGTCTTACACCTTTCTCGAGGGTCCTTCAAGTTCAAAACTTGATTTCTCGTGTATGGAACTATCACGGATTTTATCAAGCCATTTTACGGAGTCAGGGCCCATCATCGCTTCTCTGCATGTAGTCGGTTCATTATTCTCAAATAATGATTCAACCCTCAAATCTTGGTATTTGATTGTTCATCCGACCTACTTGTTTCAATAGGAACTTGGATCTCCGTGACCACAACCTTTGAGGTACGTGAACCATGAGCATTGTTGTTGCCTCCGAAACACTTTTCGGCGCTGCGCAACTCTGCACATATAGCTAAGGTTCTTTTAACCTTATCAAAGTTTCTATTGTCCTCCCACTTAACTTTTCACGAAAAATTCCTTCTCAAAGAAGCTTGACGTTTTAAGTGACAAACACTTTTGTCTCCAATGTTATGGAGGAGTACTTAACAGTTATTCGAAATAACATACAGAGACAGGTTCATCCGACTTTGGTTGCAAACATCTTTCTTATGCATAGCATACCAATGTTTAAGAAAGGACAACTTGGGTTTTATCCCAAACCATAACCTTATATGGTGTCATTTCAACGGATTATGATGGAGCTCTTTTCAGTGGAAAAACGGTAATCTCTAAAGCTTTTAATCTTTAAAATACAATGGCAGTTTTATGAATTATACCTTTGATCTTACCATGTCAAACAAGGTTTAATTACATATCTCGAACGCTCCATACTCTTATGGTGTTTCAGGAAATGCAAATCCACGGAACGATTCCTTAAATCTTAGGTATTATGCTAAACTTGTAACTCAAATATCTTCCTTTATGATCTTTATCATAAACTGTTTATATTCTTGTTACAATGATTTTGCACTTCATCTTGAAAGTCTTTGAACTTTTCAAATGTTTCATACTTCATCCTTATTAAGTAAATATTTATATATTCACTCAAATTTTTCGGAGAAAGCATATGAAGTTGAAATCCATCGCTCTTGACTACACATAACGGACTTCGTACAACAATATGTACAAGTTCCAATAAGCTAGTCATTCGTTCCCTTTTGGCCTATGAACGAAGTTTTAATTATCTCTAGGAAAGTTTCACAAGCGTCATTTGATCAAAAATCAGAAGACTCCAAAATTCCATCAACATGGAGTTTCTTCATGTTTTCTTTCAAATATAATTTAAACGGCGATGTCACTTCCTAAGTGATCTTTCAATCAATTTGTCTTTCGACATTTTTAGCACTAGTTTTATGGATGTGATTTTCTCCAACGAGATTTGTGAATCATCCATCTTTTATGGATTACGGCAATTATTTGAACAACCTTTTTGTTCTCATAACACCTGATAAAACAAATCTTGAAGGCAAGCTTTGATGTTTAATGAGCAACACAATAACCCTTTATTTGTTCTCGATGAACATCATCACATATTCTTTTGCTAATTACTTAGGCCACTGTAGTTCATGAATTCTGTTGTTTCGTATGACGATTCATACCAACAAATTCAGTATCAAATACTTAAGAACCACATTGTTTAATAAGCAAAGAATATAGCCATAACATGTATATCATCTATATACTTAAACTGAACAATTCTAGTCTTTTCTTTTCTGCCATATATTTATGAGATTCTCTTTCAGTATCTCCTTTTCTGTTTGAAAGAATCTATCAATATCAATAGTGGAGTCATACATATGACACATAGTCCAAAGCGTGTATAGTTAAATACCAATGTCTTTGGACTTGCACTTTGAAGTAGATCACCATCATCAAATGTTTGGTGTTCTTTCAAATTCCTTTCTTTAGTAATCTCTTGGTGTAGTAAACATTTTATCTACATCAAATATTCACCCTTATCATGGAATGGTCCATGATCAAGCTACTGTTAGCTTGTAACGATGAATTTATGAGTATAATGTTGCTATCCAAAAACCTTTTGGAGGATTAGGACAACAAGTGTCTCCAACCTTTTTTTTTTTTTGTAAATTCTCATCAAAATATGAGAACATGAACTTTGCCATATTATACTCTATCATGTTGTAACCAAAACTTCGTTTCAGATATCACAATATCTTCCACACATCATGGTTTCTGAAACAACTCTTTCAGATCCTAGATAACCTTGATATTAAGAGAATCCTTTGAATATCAAGAATCATGGAGACAAACATGATACTTATATACTAACACTTGGAATTGTTACTCTTGATATAATACTAATTATTAAACTTCATGGAGTAACCGGAACTTACTGAAAGTTTGCAATAGGACTTTTAAACTTTAGATTAACACTTCAAAACAATACGATACCAGTTCGTAAAGTAACTAACCAGAATTCTATAGTTCTATCATCTCAATTATAACTAAGCGCAAGGTGGTAAACGGATGCCAATGACTACAACAACTATGCAAATTCACTTTGATTTAGTTTATGATAAATTGAGTTCTAATTAATAATTAAATTAATCTAGGTGAACTCCCACTCAAAACAATATCCCTCACATTGTTTTAGTGATCACATGAACCAAATCAACCACATCAAAACCGATCATCACGAGAGTTGATATAGCTTCAATGGCGAACAATCAACATGTTCATCACATCTACTATATGATTCATGCTTTACCTTTCGGTGATCCGTGTTCCTGAGGCCATGTCTGTACATGCTAGGCTCGTCAAGATCAAACCTTAGCTACCGCATAAGCAAATCTGGCTTGCTTACGTTGTATTCACCCGCGGAATCAAAGACACCCGATCATCACGTGGTGCTTTGAAGCAGCAAGCTTTGGCAACGGTGCATACTAAGGGTGAACACTTTAGAACTTGAAATTTATGTGCATGAGGGATCATCTTATAATGCTACCGTCGTCTACTAAGCAATACAAGATGCATAAAGGATTAACATCACATGCAATTCATAATATGTGATATGATATGGCCTTTCTTCTTTGTGCTTCTGATCTCCATCTTCAAGCACGAACATGATCTCCATCATCACCGACATTGCATCAAGGTCAATGACGCTTCTCCATGGTTGTCGTCCACCGGCTTCAACTATTACAACTACTTTGAATAGACACGCGGGTCTTAACAGAAATTAAAGACAACCATATGGCTCCTGCCGGTTGTCGACTTACAATAAGGAACATTGCATACATCATATATAATCACAATCATGGCCATATCACATCACTGCACACCCCTGCAAAACAAAGTTAGACGCCTCTACTTTCTTTGCATGTTTTACGTGGTTTGGGGCTGTTAATAAGTGTCGTTCTAACTTACGAACATGAACCACAACATTGATACTAGTATTGTTAATCACCCGTTGTAAATTGGATCTTAACTATGCTAGGAGAAACAGGCACCCGCAAAGCCACTTATGCAATACAAGTTGCATGTCAAGCGTGGAGCAAGTCTCATGAACGATGTCATGTAAGGTTAGCCCGGGCCGCTTCATCCCAACATACCGCAAGATGCAAAGTACACAAGAAGCAATCGACAATAAAAACATCAACGCCCACAATGACCATTGTGTTCTACTCGTGCAACAGATCTACATATAGACACGACTCTGATACCACTGTAGGGGTTCGTAGCATGGAAAACAAAAATTTTCTATCGCATACAAACAAACAAGCCAAGATCTATCTATTAGATTGTAGCAACGAGTCGATGGAATAACTTACCCTCGAAGATTCCAAAGCGGTTAACGAGAGCAGATTCTCGTGGGTGATGTAGTCGTACTCTTTCCGATCTCAAGATCGTGTAGACGATCCTTCCGGCGCCACGTTCCGGCAGCGCTCCCGTAGTCGGTCACACGTTCGGTACTCGACGAAGACCTTCCTCTCCCTTGTTCCAGCAGGCAGCGGAGGTTGTAGTATTCTTCTCGCGATTCCGGCAGCACAACGGCGTGGTACCGGAAGTAGAGGGGAAATCCCGCAGGGCTTCGCCTTAAGCCGATGCGAGTATGGTGGAGCTTATGAGAGAGGCTATTAGTGGTCTAGTAATTAGACACACCAATTAGAAGGCTCTAAACCAATTAGAAGGCTCTAAACCGAAATAGCTCTAAACCGGGGTTTAGGTCTAGGGTTTAGTTTAGAGGATAGGAACTTGTGTGTCTGTGGAGGGGAGCCCTGCCCCTCCTTATATAGGTGGGAGGGGGCTGGCGCGCCAGGGGAAGGGAGTGGAGTCCCTCCCCAACTCGGCATTGGAGTTAGCCGCCGGTTGGAGGAGGTCTCCCTCTCCAACTCGGTTTCCCTCTTTTCCTCCTCTTTCCACTTTCCAAAAACTTGCCGTTTGACTTTCAAACTAGCCGTTTGACTTTTCAATTTAGGATTTAAATAAACCCTTTATTTTGGACAGCGAGAACACTTAGTACATGATGCAATCATTCCAACATGCAATGACACATTCATGTACCCTTCCCCTTCCGGAGCTCCGGATAATCCGGAACCTTCTAGAATATCCCCGATGAAAACACCGGAATCATTCCCGAACTCCGAAACGGGACTTTCCTTATATGAATCTTATTCTCCGGACCATTCCGGATCACCTCGTGATATCCCGGATCCCATCCGAGACTCCGAACAACATTCGGTCTCTTTCTCATAATACCATAACTACTCAAACAACGTCGAATCCTTAAGTGTGTCTCCCTACGGTTCGTGAATTATGCGGACATGATCGAGACACTTCTCCGAACAATAACCAATAGAGGAATCTGGAAATTCATATGGCTCCCACATATTTCTACGATTACTTTGCGATCGAATGAACCACTTACATACGATACCAATTTCCCTTTGTCTCACGATATGTTACTTATCCAAGGTTATGATCGTCGGTATCTCTGCATACCTAGTTCAACCTCGTTACTGATAAGTACTCTTTTCTCGTTCCCGTGATATGTGATCCCTTGTGACCATGTCACATGCTTGCAAGCTAATTGGATGACATTCCACCGAGAGGGCCCAGAGTATATCTATCCGTCATATGGATGGACAAATCCCACTCTTGATCCATGTGTTTCAACCAATACTTTCCGAACACTCAATGCCACTTTTATAGCCACCCTATTACGGTGTGGTGTTTGATGACATCAAAGCATCCATCCAGTAAAGGTGATATGCATGATCTCATGGTCGAAGGAATTAGGTTACTATGTATCAGAAAGCATATAGCAATTGAACTATTGAAATGACTTGATCTTTATGCTACGCTTATCTATAGGAGTATGTCCATCACATCATTCTTCTAACGATATGATCCTGTTGTTAATAACATCTCTATGTTCATGATCAGGAAACAATGATCATATATTAACCAACAAGCTAGTTTAACAAGAGGCTTTCCTAGGGACTCTTATTTTAGTTTACAAATCACACAAGTATTAATGTTTCCGGTTAATACAATTATAGCATGGTATGTAAACATTTATCATAAGTATGAAGATATGATAATAACCTATTTTATTATTGCCTCTTGGGCATATCTCCAACACCAAGATGTGATGTGTATAATGTATGCGATGATCATGTTTTGTAATGTTTCACGACTTGCATGTCGATGAGTACACAACCGGCAGGAGCCATATGGTTGTCTTTATAATTGTGTATGACCTGCGAGTCAACTTCTTATACGCCATGTAATAGCTTTACTTTATCGCTAAGTAGTTAGCAATAGTTGTAGTTGCTATTCATGGTGGAGGCAATCATGGTGGAGTGATGGAGATCATGCCGGAACGCACAAGATGGAGATCATTGCGCGAAGATTGGCTATACCATGTCACATTAAAGTTATATGCATGTGATGTTTATCCTTTTATGTATCTTATTATGCTTAGATCACGACGGTAGCATTATAAGATGATTCCTCACTTAAAGATCAAGATAAAAACTGTGTTCTCCCCAAGTATGCACCGTTGCGAAAGTTCGTCGTGTCCAAGCATCACGTGATGATCGGGTGCTATAGACTCTACGCTCACATACAACGGGTGCAAGCCAGTTTTGCACACGCGGAAATACTTGGGTCTAACTTGACGAGCCTAGAATGTACAGACATGGCCTCGGAACACAAGAATCGAAAGGTTAAGCATGAGTCATATGAATGATATGATCGACACTTCGTTGTCCACCATTGAAACCACATCTCTTCTCGTGATGATCGGATTAGGTGTGGTGAATTTGGATCGTGTTCACTAAACAACTTGAGGGATGTTGAATTTAGTGGGAGTTCATCTAGTAATTTGATTAAGTTGAACTATTTATCATGAACATAGTCTAAATTGTACTTGCAAATACTGTAGATCACATGGCCAAGTCCAACTTCAACTTCAACGTTTTTGCTGAGAAGGAAAAGCTTAGAAACAATGGGTCTAACTTCACCAATTGGTTCCGCAATCTAAGAATCATTCTGTCTGGCGGACAAAAGGACTATGTCCTTGGGAAAGCGTTAGGTGACCCCCCTGCTGCAACTGCGCCGGCTGATGAGAAAGCTGTCTATCAGTCGCGCAAAGATGATTATGGTGTGATTAAGAGCACCATGTTGTTTGCTATGGAACCGGAACTTCAAAATCGTTTTGAAACCTATCCCGGGCCCTTTGAGATTCTCGAGGAGCTGAAAACCATGTTTCAGACTCAAGCCCGTTCTGAGAGATATGAGATCTCCGAGAAGTTCTTTAACTGCAAGATGGAGGAAGGGAGTTCCGTTAGTGAGCACGCCATTAAGATGACGGGCTACACTCAACGGCTTGAGCAACTGGAATGCATGATTCCAGAGGAGCTCAAGATTGACAGGGTTCTGCAATCACTCCCTCCCAGCTACAAAAGTTTTGTAGTGACTCATAATCAGATTGGTTCCACTGATACGATCACCGAGCTCTTCGCAAAGTTGAAGGCTGCGGAGGTGGACATCAAGAAGGATAATCATGTGTTGATGGTCAACAAGCCCTCCTTTAAGAAAGGTAAGGGAGCAAAGAAGCCCTTCAAGAAGGGCGGCGGCAAGCGCGCCCCTGCTGAGAAGAAGCTCAAGTCTGGTCCTAAGCCGGACACTGAGTGCTTCTATTGCAAGGACAAGGGTCACTGGAAGCGCAACTGTCCGAAGTACTTAGCGGACAAGAAGGCTGGCACCATCAAAGGTATATTTGATATACATGTTATTGATGTTTTCCTTACTAGCCCTCGTTGTAGTGCCTGGGTATTTGATACCGGTTCAGTTGCTAATATTTGTAACTCGAAACAGGAGCTACGGAATAGACGGCGGCTTGCGAGGGATGAGGTGGCGATGCGCGTTGGCAACGGATCAAGAGTTGATGTGATGGCCGTCGGCACGCTCTCCTTAGTTTTACCTTCGGGATTAGTTTTAAACCTTAATAAGTGTTATTATGTGCCTGCGTTGAGCATGAACATTATTTCTGGATCGTGTTTATTGCAAGACGGTTATTCATTTAAATCGGAGAATAATGGTTGTTCTATTTATATGAGTAACATCTTTTATGGTCATGCACCTCTTGTGAATGGTTTATTTTTTCTAAATCTCGAAAGGGATGAAACACACATCCATAACATTGAGGTTAAGAGATGCAAAGTAGATAGTGATAATACTACTTATTTGTGGCACTGTCGTCTAGGTCATATTGGTGTAAAGCGCATGAAGAAACTCCATTCTGATGGACTTTTGGAGTCTCTTTATTTTGAATCATTTGACACATGCGAACCATGCCTCATGGGCAAGATGATCAAAACACCGTTCTCCGGTATGATGGAGCGAGCAACGGACTTGTTGGAAATCATACATACCGATGTATGCGGACCGATGAGTATTTCGACGCATGGTGGATATCGCTATTTTCTCACTTTTACAGATGACTTAAGTAGATATGGGTATATCTATTTAATGAAACATAAATCTGAAACATTTGAAAAGTTCAAAGAATTTCAGAATGAAGTGGAGAACCATCGTAACAGAAAGATTAAGTTTCTACGATCCGATCGTGGAGGTGAATATTTGAGTTATGATTTTCTCACGCATCTTAAAGCAAGTGGAATCGTTTCACAACTCACGCCACCTGGAACACCACAGCGCAATGGTGTGTCTGAACGCCGGAATCAAACCTTATTATATATGGTCCGATCAATGATGTCTCTTACTGATTTGCCGTTATCATTTTGGGGTTATGCATTAGAAACCGCTGCATTCACTTTAAATAGGGCTCCATCTAAATCCGTTGAGACTACACCGTATGAACTGTGGTTTGGTGCTAAACCTAAGTTGTCGTTTCTTAAAGTTTGGGGATGCGAAGCTTACGTCAAGAAGTTGATGCCGGACAAGCTCGAACCCAAAGCGGAGAAATGCGTCTTCATAGGATACCCTAAGGAAACTATTGGGTATACCTTCTATCACAGAACTGAAGGAAAAGTGTTTGTCGCAAAGAACGGTTCCTTTCTTGAGAAGGAGTTTCTCTCGAAAGAAGTGAGTGGGAGGAAAGTAGAGCTAGACGAGGTTATTGAACCTTCTCTTGAATTGGAGAGTAGCGCAGCACCTAAAATTGTTCCAGTTCCGCCTGCACCAATGATAGAGGAAGCTAATGACAAAGATCATGAAACTTCTGACGATGCTGCTACTGAACATCGCAGGTCGACAAGGTCGCGGGCCCCCCCTGAGTGGTACGGCAACCCTGTCTTGACTGTCTTGCTAGTAGAAGACAGTGAACCTACGAACTATGAGGAAGCGATGATGAGCCCAGACTCTGAGAAATGGCTAGAAGCCATGAAATCCGAATTGGGATCCATGAGCGAAAACCAAGTATGGACTTTGGTGGACCCTCCTAGCGACCGAAAGGCCGTTGAGTGCAAATGGATTTTCAAGAAGAAAACGGACGCGGATGGTAATGTTACCGTCTATAAAGCACGGCTTGTCGCGAAAGGTTTTCGACAAGTTCAAGGTGTTGACTACGATGAGACTTTCTCTCCCGTAGCGATGTTTAAGTCCATTCGGATTTTATTAGCAATTGCTGCGTTTCATGATTATGAAATATGGCAGATGGATGTCAAGACTGCTTTCCTCAATGGCAACATTGATGAAGAGTTGTATATGATGCAACCCGAAGGTTTTGTCGATCCTAAGGATGCTGATAAAGTATGCAAACTTCAGCGTTCCATTTATGGACTGAAGCAAGCATCTCGTAGTTGGAACCTTCGTTTTGATCAAGTGATCAAGAGCTTTGGATTTGTTCCAAATTGCTACGAAGCTTGTATCTACAAGAAAGTGAGTGGGAGCTCGGTGACGTTTCTGGTACTATATGTGGATGACATATTGATTATTGGAAATGACATCAACATGCTTAACGATGTGAAGAGTTATTTGAACAAGTGTTTTTCAATGAAAGACCTAGGTGAAGGTGCTTATATATTGGGCATCAAGATCTATAGAGATAGACAAAGACGCCTGATAGCTTTAAGCCAGAGTACATACCTAGACAAAGTTCTGAAAAGGTTCAGAATGGATAAGGCAAAGAAAGGTTCAGTGCCTATGTTGTCAGGTAAGATATTGAGCAAGGCTCAGTGTCCAGCTACGGTAAATGATAGGGAAGCTGTGAGCAAAGTGCCTTATGCCTCGGCCATAGGTTCCATCATGTATGCCATGCTGTGTACTAGACCGGATGTGTCCAATGCTCTTAGTTTGACGAGCAGGTATCAAAGTGATCCAGGAGTGGAACACTGGACAGCCGTGAAGAACATCCTAAAGTACCTAAATAGGACTAAAGAAATGTTCTTAGTCTATGGGGGTGATGAACAGCTTGTCGTAAAAGGTTACGTCGATGCTAGTTTTGACACCGACAAGGATGATTCCAAATCTCAGACATGATACGTTTATATTTTGAATGGAGGAGCTGTGAGCTGGAGAAGCTGCAAGCAAAGCGTGATCGCGGGATCTATAGTGGAAGCGGAATACATGGCTGCTGCAGAAGCGTCAAGTGAAGGAGTTTGGATCAGAAACTTCATCACTGAGCTTGGCGTGGTTCCAAGTGCATTGGACCCACTGGAGATATTGTGTGACAACACTGGCGCCATAGCACTCGCTAAGGAACCAAGATATCATCCAAAGACCAAGCATATCAACCGCAAGTTTCATATAATCCGAGATTATATAGCAGATGGAGATCTGAAGATTAGCAAAGTACATACAGATCTGAATGTCGCAGATCCATTGACTAAACCTCTTCCACGTGTAAAACATGATCAGCACCTCAGTGCCATGGGTGTGAGATTGTTGCCAGATGTAAACTAGATTATTGACTCTAGTGCAAGTGGGAGACTGTTGGAATTATGCCCTAGAGGCAATAATAAAGATGTTATTATTATAATTCTTGTTCATGATAAAGTTTATATTCCATGCTAGAATTGTATTAAGCGGAAACTTTAATACTTGTGTGGTTTGTGAACAACACCGTGTCCCTAGTATGCCTCTATGGACTAGCTCATTGATCAATGATGGTTAAGGTTTCCTAACCATAGACATGAGTTGTCAATTGATAATGAGATCATATCATTGGAGAATGATATGATGGACAGACCCAAACTAAGCGAAGCAATTAGATCGTATCATCGTGTTCATCTTTGCGAAGCTTTTCTTATGTCAAATATTGTATTCCTTAGACCATGAGATAATACAACTCCCTGGTATCGGAAGAAAGCTTTGAGGTCATCAAACGTCATCCTATGAGAGGGTGATCATAAAGGTGTCTCTCAGGTGATCGGAAAGTATCTGTTGGGTTGTATGTATCGAGATGGAATTTGTCCCTCCCAAGTCGGAGAGATATACTTCGGGCCCACTCGGTAATCGATATCAACACCGCTTGCAAGCATGTGGTTAAGGAGTTAATCACAAAGTGATATCGGATTACGGAACGAGTAAAGTACTTGCTGTGAACGAGATTGAACTAGGTATGACGGTACCGACGATCGAATCTCGGGCAAGTAAAATATCGCGAGACGAAGGGAATATATATATGGGATTGTTTGAATCCTGACATCATGGTTCATCCGATATGATCATCGATGAATGTGTGGGAGTCAATATGGGTGCCCAGACCCCGCTGTTGATTATTGATAGAAGATCATGTCTGCATATTCTCGAACCCGCAGGGTCACACACTTAACGTGTCTCGACGCTAGGATAGATTGGATAATTGGTTTATGAATTTTTGTTTGGAGTCTCGGATGGGATCCGGGATATCACGAGAGGTTCCGGAATGGTCCGGAGAATAAGATTCATATAAGGCAATGCAGTTTTTGGAGTTCGGAATTGTTCTGGGTTAATCGGTATTGTACCGGAAGCTTCTAGAACCTTCCGGAAGGGGACCAACGTGGCCCCACCTTCCGGGAGGGGGCATGGGCCTATGAGGGAGTGTCCTGGCCGCATTGGGCCAGGGGCACAAGGCCCCATAGGGCCCATCCGATCCTAGAGAGTTTAAATCGTTTAAACTAGAGATAGGGTTTCTAGAAGAGGGGAGAGTCCATGCCCCCCACTCCTTATCCTTTGGGCTTGGGGGAGGGGCTAGGGCTGCCCCCCCTCTATATAAAGAGGGGTGGGGGCTCACCAACCCCCTACACCTCTCCTCCAAACCCTAGCCGCCTTGCTAGCTTTCCTCTCTCCCTCCCGACTGTTTGTAGGCGAAGCCCTGCAGCAGAAATTCTCCACCATATACACCACGCCGTCGTGTTGTAGATCCAATCTATCTCTCCACCATACTTGCTGGTCCGAGGAAGGAGGAGACGTCGAGGTGCTGCACGTGTGCATCTCACGGAGGCACCGCCACTTGTGGTGCTAGATCGGATCGGATCGCGAGGAGGAGAAGCGAGTACGACTACATCACCCACGTTCCGACGAACGTTCCGCTGTGCGAATCTTCAAGGGTATGAAGATCTAATCCAATCTCTCTCGTTGTTTGCATATCCTAGATTAGATCTTGGCTTTCCCTCTGTTCGCTCTGTAGAAAATTTTGATTTACTATGCCGCGAAACCCTTCATGATGGTCGTCAACGAAGCACCCCTGAACAGCATCCTAAACAACCCGGAGGCCACAGGACGCGTGGCCCTGTGGGGCATCGAGCTGTCACCCCTAGACATCGTCTACGAGAAGCGACTCGCAATCAAGTCTTAGGTCCTCCCGGACTTCCTTGTACACTGGATGGAGCTGCAGCTACCAGACACCCCAGACATGTCGCAGTCATGGACGATGCATTTTGACGGCTCCAAGCGCGAAGCTGGAGCCGGAGCCGGGGTCATACTGACCTCCCCGCAGGGTGACAAGATGAAGTACGTCCTTCGGATGAAATTCTAGGCTTCCAACAACGAGGCCGAATACGAAGCCCTCATCCACGGCATGAGGATGGCAAAGATCTACGGCGCAACGCGCCTGGTCATCTACGGCGAGTCCAACCTCGTCGTCCAACAGACGATGAATGAGTGCGACGCACATACCGAAAACATGATCGCGTATCGCACACTCTACAACTCACTCGAGGGAGAATTCGACGGCTGCGAGCTTCGGCACGTTGGAAGAGAAAGCAACGAGGAGGCCGACAGACTCGCCAACATCGGCTCCACCTGCGCAAGGGTGCCACCAGGTGTGTTCCTCGAACAGACCTGCGTGCCATCCATCAAGCGGAAATTCCCCAAGGGATCACCCGAAGAAGCAGAACACTCGGGGGCTACGCTACCCGAAGGTCATGAAGGACCCGAAAAACTAGACACAGAGGTCGCCACGGCCAACCTGATGCAGGTCATGGCAGTCGAAGAAACTTGGACACGACCGTACCTCCAGTACCTGATAGACGGAGAACTACCTGATAGCCCGACAGATCCCCGGCGCATATCTCGCCGGTCAAAGGCCTTCACCATCATCAATGGCGAGCTGTACAAGCGCAACATTTCGGGTGTACTACAAAGGTGCGTCACCATCAGTGACGGGAAAACCATACTTCAAGACATCCACGAGGGCATCTGCGGTCATCACGCAGGCAGTCGCTCCCTTGTCGCCAAAGCTCTACGAGCTGGATTCTACTGGCCAACGGCCATGAACGACGCAAAAGACATCGTACGAAGATGCAAAGGGTGCCAAAGGTTCGCCGACAAACCACATGCACCCGGGTCAGAGCTCAGGCCCATACCCTTGGCCTGGCCCTTCGCCCAATGGGGCCTCGACATGATCGGCAAACTGCCAAGGTCCTCGAAAGGAGGGCACATCTACCTCCTGGTCGCAGTCGACAAATTCACCAAGTGGATCTAAGCCATGCCGGTCACTAACCAAAAGGGCAAGACTGCCAAATTCTTTGAATCCATTGTCTACAGGTTCGGCGTACCGCATAGCATCATCACCGACAATGGATCAAACTTCATCTCCAAAGAATTCCAAGACTTCTGCGAAGGACTCGGAATCAACATCACATATGCCTCTGTGGCGCACCTGCAAACGAACGGGCAGGTAGAAAAGGCCAACGTCCTAATCGACGCCGGCATCAAGAAGCGCCTCATGAGTCCACTCGAGCGACTCGCCGGAGCCTAGACGAAAGAGCTACCCTCCGTCCTATGGAGCCTGCGTACCACGCTAAACAGCTCCACCCGCTACACGCCGTTCTTCATGGTGCACGGGGCCGAAGCCGTGCTACCAGCCGAAGTACGCCACCAGGACCCCCGGGTCGTCGCTTATAGCGAAGTCGAATCCACGGCTGCACTCGAAGACGTCGTCGACACACTCGACGAAGCACAAGACATAACAGCAGCTCGATCAGCGGTGTACCAGCAGAGTCTCCGCAACTACCACAACCAACGGCTGCGCCCAAGGTCCTTCATCGAAGGAGACCTCGTCTTGCGACTCAAGCAAGAGCGACCGAAGAAATTCGAGTCACCATGGGAAGGACCCTATATCGTCACCGAAGTCATCCCAGGTGGCGCCTATCGTCTCAAGCACGTGGAGTCTGGAGTCGCTCGAGTGGACTCAATAAGGCTATTCCAACCCATGGAACATCCCACAGCTGCGATGATTCTACCCCTAGCTACCTACCCCTTTACTTTCAATAAGGCTATTCAGCCAAGGCTACTCAGCCGAACAATGTACCTCCTCTATTACGATATAAATAAAGCTAAGTGTCTCGCCCCAAAATTTTGTTTTCTATTCACACTTTTACTCCATGCTACAAATGCATTCGGGGGCTCCCCCCACCTCACGATTTCATCAACTAAGGATAACACGTGTACACCTGAGTAGCTAACTACATCAGGCTAACGAAAAGGACACGTACGCGAACAAAGACTACGTGCTCAAACTACAACCAAACCTTTATAACAAAGGGCAAAACACGCCCAGTCAAATATATACAAATTTTACATCTATATCTTTTTCAGGTACTACCTACTCTGAAGAATAACCTGAGCACGCTGCTCAAACAGATCTACGATCTCTTCGGCATACTACCGTACAACAGCATAATGCGGACGCATATCCCACACACCACCTTCCGGCCTAAGTAGCGGTCCAGCCGCCACAACGAAGAGATCCACATCAGGATGATGCAGCCTAATAAGGGACATCGCAACCTTCACCCCTGCGACGAGCTGCTGCCGCACCAATTCCTTGACATGATGCATGTTCCGAAACTTCGATAGAAGACCAGGGAGGGTTGAGGGTGCAGCATCCAGCGGAAACATCACATGCAGAACCGACGCAAGTGAAGTCTGCACCTGACGAAGCACCCGCGATACTTGGTGAACGCGATCCTGCAACGTGGCAAAGGACCATGGCGCGGTCACGATCCATCCATAAGAACCCGCCGACTTCCATGTCTGTTGAGTCAAGCAATTGACCCGAACAGCAACACGCTCCCTTTCCTCTCTTGGAGCAAGGTTAGTTTTAAATCTGCTGCTATAAGAGATCGACTCATTGATGGGAGCCCTCATAGGTTGAATGATGATATCAGTTTTAGTTTTGTTTGTCATGATGAAGGGATCAATATGAGAACACCTGCTTTTGAGAGGGAAGCCCGGTTTATGCTTCTCAACTTTCCCTTGGATTATCAAACCCATCACTATATTGATAGAGCAGTGTCTTGCTTTGGAAATTGCTTTTGTGGCATAACCCGCATGTCAATAAAGCTAGAGTTCTTGTGAAAGTCTTGATTAATGAAGTTGCCTTGGTCCCTTGTAGTCTGGTTATTAAGCAGGCCACAATCTTTGGTTATTTGGGATGATCATGGTCGGTACCAGTGTATCTTCTCAATGGTCATGATCCTGATCCTATAGTTGTGGGAAATGAAGACCCATCACCTCCACTCAATGCATCGCCTCACCCTACCAACTACCTTTCCTTACAATGGCTCAACAAGCCCATTTTGATCTCCAAGTTCGGCGGCAGCTGAACGCAACCAATTCATGGGATGTAGCTGAGCAACCCGAGGATATTCAGCAGAATGGTTGGGGAGTTTGGCCCCCTTCTCCTCCAATTTATAGAGGTGTTAGTTTACGTGCTATGACTGAGTATGAAGGTCCATCTATGATGGATGGGGTGCATCCTGAAGACAACATTAGTGATGATCTGAATGATGTCTGGTTTGAGTGTTTGATTGAAATTGAGAATGCGGCAGTTATATTGATTAATGGTCAAGTTGGACGCAATCTTCAGTTTGAGCATGCCGGTGGTTTGGATTTTCAGATAGAATTGCCTCTCTTCTGTGCACTTGTTCATTTTTTCAGAGAGCATGTTTATTGCCCTTCTCTTCTCCTGCTACCAAATGCTCCCTCTACTCAAGTTGTTGATTGTGTGGATGCTCTCCAGATTAGCATCTCTATTAGAGGACTTTTTCAGCAGGCTATGATGCATCAGATTTTCACTATTGATGGCCGTTGCTCTATATTTTCTTTTAATCCTACCATGTTGAACTTCTCTAAGAGATCATGGGAGATGGCTTTTGGAGTTGTATTGCTTGGGGATTCTGGAAATGTTTATTCGCTCTCTGCAACTGAAGCTGGTAATGTTGATGATGGACATGACCAAATGGTTGGTTGCGATTCGGTTGCTGGACTTAACGGGCCAAGATCTCTTGTTGAATCTGTTAGCCTTCTGAGGGATATTGGTCCAGATGCTAGTCGTGATCTATTTGCCCCGATACAGTCTTTGTCCCTAGAGCTTTCTCCTGAAAATATCTCTGTGGAGCTTCAGATTGTTAGAGATTCGTCTTTAGCTTCCGATAGCAATATGATATTTTCCGATGCTGAGGTTCATGGTCATGGTTTTCCTCGCAAGGTTGTGATGCCGATTGTTGAATCTGAAGTTCATCGCCGCACCCGTCGTAAGGTTTCTAATGTTCCCAAGGTGACTCCACCATCGACAGCTTAACTGAGTTACAACGTCTAGGGTTGGAAAACTGCCAAATTGCTCTTCATGAGCTTTCTTAGGAGAGTCTCATGCAGGGTCACCAGGACAAGTTGTCTCAACTCTTTAGTTTGGGCTTCAGTGGTTCCATTTTATTTTGTTAAAGACTGTATTTCCCTTTGATCTCGATGAACTGAATTGGCATGTTTTAAGCTTGAATATCTATGTAGTGAATAGACTTGCGTAAGTGGATGTTTATCTATAACAAAATATTTATGAAAGTAATGTGGCTTTAATATGTCTCCAAGAAACTAAAAACATGGATTTTGATTCAACTTATTAGAGGTTCTGCACCTTGTCATTTTAATCAATTTTTGTTTTCTCCATCTAAGGGTGCTTCCACGGGTTTACTTGTGCATTTCTACTTGTGCTTTGGTCTATCAATGCCTTCATTGTCCTAGTTCATATATACGAGAGAACGGTCCTTCTTATCAACTTGGCTTTGATCTTTTTTTTAGTTTTTTCTTGGTAAACATTTTACGGGCCATATGATAGTATTGAGAGAGACAACTTTTCGCTTGGTTATTTCACTTAGATATTCTATACGACTCTCTTTCATTGCTCCTAGGCAATTTTAAGTTTTACGTTTACTCTGAACATCACAATCGCCCTAGTGCTAACATGAAAAATGTTGCTACTTTTAATGAGGTTATTAGTTACCTTGAATGGATCGAATTTCCTATCAAGGGGCATGCAAACCATAGGAGACACTAAAATTCCCTTTGCTCGAGCAACTCGATTGGTTTTTCATAGTTACCATAGGAGACACTAAACTTCCTTAATCTCTTGGTTTGTCCAACATCCGATCATATACCGTGGGTGGTGTTTCGGTTGGCACTAGCATCCGAAATTCTAGGATTTTTTTTTGGTTTCAAATCATCCAGATTGCCTGGTTTATTAGGGGTTGTTAAAACTATTTTGGAAACTCACTTCCTAGGGATAGTGCGAGGTAGATATGCTAAATTCAAGATGCATAGAAGGGGCTAAAACAATAGAGCACAAGCATTCTAATGGAATGAATCCTACATCTTCAAGACATTGAATGAAATCTGCATCCATAAGGCAACTGAACCGAAGGTTATACATCCTAAAAACATTGAAAAGTAACTATAAATGAATTAGCATCGCAACGATTTTTTAGTCACATCTAATTTTTGACATCATGTGGCAAATATGAGTAGAAGGTAAAACTTTATAGAATTCCCCTTTAGAATCAGATAGGTGCATAACACAAAAATATTAAAGGCAACAAGCTAATTATTTGTATTAGTAACTGTTTTAAAAATAAATTCTCTTATTGCTCATATTTTTTGTGAACAAAGGGACTGGGGACCTAGTCGATCATGGAATTATAATGGCAAGAGACACCTATAGCTTAGCCCTAGATTTTTATTATGGTTATCCAAGTGTTGATGTGAAACCCATTTGTGTGATTCTCAAGACGAAGTGTATTATGTTTATTACACATTTTCATCGTGATTTCACGGTTGATCACAAGTTCAACCAGGGATAAGTACTAAGAGGGTAGAAGTTTCTTTGAATCAATGGAACATTGGTGAATTAGTGTATCTTAGACAATAGACAGATCATTGCCGAGCCTCTACCACAAGTTGTATTGGATTAAAACTCAGAACAACAGTTTTTTTTGCACTATTATTTTTTCCTACACATCAGCTTTCTCGGCAGAACCAGCCCAAACAAAGAGGCCTTATGAGGGCATGTACGACGCAGACGCTTAGGGGCAACGCTAGGATTTTTTTTCTGGCCATTTTGGCTGATACCCGATCTACCAGAGGATTAGTGTTATCTTCGCCGCATATTCTGCTGTGGATGCTTAGCGGATTATACTATACTTTAGTTACATACACGAGCAACGAGGACACTTGTACATCCCGTGTCTATGGAGTGTGGGCCTAGACGAGCTTTATGGAGGACTTTTAAAAAAATTAAATTTAAAGATTTAAAAAGTTTTAGATACAGATAATGATTTATAATACACGCATATAAAATCTTATGTGAAAATACTTTGTATTCTGGTCTAAAAAAAAGAAAAAAAAATCCAAATCCCGACGTAAAGAGTGAAATTTTGAATGGACCTCTCTTTTTTCAAAATTTGTTATATTTGTATGTTTTGTTGCGCCCGAAATATAAGGTATTTTCTATTATTTTTTTATAGATGCATATTTTATATTGTTGGCTACATTTATGTATTTTGTCGAAAATATTTGATAACGTTTAAAAAGTTCAAAAAGGGCCCCATGGAGCTCGTGTTCTAAAGCAATTTTCTATGGAACTGACCCTCTCATTCCCTCATCTCTCTCTTCGTCTTCCTCGAGAGCTCTGGTCTAGGGTTTTCGGCCGTCGCCTACAATTTTTCGACTACTACCACACTAAGCCCGCTCAGCCGCAACTCCTTTAGGCTGCCTCCCCCGACCTCATCTCGACCACCGTGTGGCCATGCGCGAGGAGGGGTGAACGGAAGCGTTGCTCCAGACGGAGGTGTCGCGCAGGAGGACGAGCCGACGGTGATGAGGCGCTGCAGGAGGCACTGGTCAGGCATGGGGCTTGGAGACGCATCTCGAGGCAAGGTCTTTGGTATGGAGTTGAGCCTATAGAGAAAGCATGATGACGTCGGCTCTGGAGCAGCACTGTGTGGGATAGGGGAACGCCTAGGCGGGTCGACTCCGTCTAAACCTTCCGGCCTGTCTTTGCCTAGAGACGAGAAAATGGGCCTACTTCTCAGGCCGGCCACCCCTCTCATCTGCTCCTCTCCTCCATTTCCAGCTCTCTCTTCTCCTTCAACTTGTGTGAAACAGGCAGAGTAGGCATTGTTGCGGATAAGGTGAGTGCAGAACCCTCTCCCCCAAGTCGAGCTGACATTTCCTTCTCCACAACTCTTTTTTTTAATTTTTCTTCTCAATTTGCAAAATTTACTACAGATAGGCATAATTGTTCCTGAATTTTGTATCGCCGATCCTTCGTGTGTTAATTTATTGGTTAGAGAAATCATGTGCTTAGAGAAAAGAAATAAACATTTATTTATTTTTAATATGGAAATAATCATTTATATTCTAATAATAAGTTTGGGTCCAAGTACTAAGGGCATCTCCACCGGGTCAACCCAACTCATCCGAGTGCGTGGACGTGTGGAACGTGCGCGGCATCCTAGCGGCGCGACCCATCTAGACCGACGCATCCGGCTCGACCCATCCATGCATCAAATTTGAGCAACGGTTGTGTCGGCCAGGATAGCGCGCGCGTCCCCTTGTGTTCTCCCATTGGAGCCGAGGGCCCGCTTGCCAGCGACCCAACGGCTTTCTTCCACTAGCCATCAATGGAAGGCTGCTCCAAAGGCTGCTGGCGCCGCCTGTTGGCACCAGATCGAAGTGGACAACTTCATTATCTTCAAGTACGACGACAAAGTCATGCTCACCGTAAGCGTCTTCAACGGCACCATGTGCCATCGCTGCTACCACTCCGACTCCGATGAGTAGGATTAAGCACCGGACTACCGTGTACTCGCCATGTATGGTGTTTGAAATGTGGGCATCGTTCATTTGCAATGAATGTCTTAATTCAAGCCTTGAAACTTTTTTTACAAGCAAACCACACCTACAACTATGCGCCGCCTACGCCGCTGGGGCGGCAGCAACGACGGGTTTACAAACATCATTCGTCATTGAGAGACCGGATGATCGCCTCCTGCGTTTGCGTCTCCTCTTCATCTCGGGCGAGGCGGGAATGCGGGAAAGTGTCGTCGGGATTGACCCGCACTGCTTCCCGGAGGTCGCCACACACCAATGCGAGCGCGTCCGACAGCCGGTGCTCCGACAGAAAGACGCGTTCCGCCACTTCCCACATGAAAGGCTCGCATCTTGTAAATCCGCGGGCGCCCCGGAATCGAAGGCGGCAACACGTCCGGTAACTCTGGCCGGTTCGGCCACCACGAGGGCAGCGGGCGTTCGGGCTCTTCTGCACGGATGTCGAGGTTGCCATGGAGATCAGTGCGGCGACACAGAACGCCAGACATGGTGGTTTGTGGTGGCGGCGGTAGTGGTGGTGGTGGTGTGTGTGTGGGGTGGGGGGTGGGGGGTTCTGGTTGTGGCTATCTTGCCTGGTCTCTTCTCCTTCTTTTATGGTTGCGAGTGAACGCGACGGAAAACGCCCAGAAGTGACGAGAAGCGGCAGGAAAAAGACGAAAGACTACGGGACGATACTTTTTGTGTATAGGTTTAAATAAATCTACACATTAAAAAATATCTAGATACACTTGTTTCACAAATCTAAAACATCTTATATTTGCGGACGGAGGGAGTATCTAATATCACGGGCTGTTTCTTTGTGTCTGCACGGGGTGAGCAATGCTAGACGCCTACACCTAGAGGCTTCCGTTTTGGGCTAGTGATCCAAATACGCCGTTATAGCGCTGCAAGGTGAGTCGCTTGGCTGATAATAAGATTTTGTAGGATTTACTTATTTTCCCTTAAGCGTCCATGTAAAAGTTTGGCGCTGTACATGCCCTAAGTTTAGGAGAAAACCAAACATAAACTCACACATACTCTCTCCGGTCTATATTAATAGTCTCAACTTTATTCAAATTCGTATGTAGACTAGATATATTCGTATTTAGATAAAATTGAGACCATTAATATGGATTGGAAGAAGAAATATACTCCCTCCGTCCCATAATAGATGTCTCAGATTTATTAAAATTTGGATGAATCTAGACACTATTTAGCATATAGATTCATTCAAATTTTGAGAAACTTGAGACATCTATTTTAGGACGGAGGGAGTAATTTTTTTCCTTTCAGATTTCAATTCTCATTTATCTTCTCCCAACCCTGCTGTTTGACTGGAAATCGTGTGATTTTCTGTTTCCGTAATAATTTTCAGCACATTCACCCATCGTCGGCTTCAAAATTCAAATGAATTTCATCTCGTCGTGAACCGGCCCCCCGGCAGCAACGGCAATCTCACTCATCTATTTCCGATCCAACGGCGGTGGCGCCCTTCTTCGAGTCGACGAACCCACCACCAGTTCAAACGCTCACCAGCTCGACTCGTCGAACCTTCCGCCGGAGACGCCGCCCGCGATGTCCAAGGCCGCCGCCGCCGCCGCTGCAGCGGCGTCCCTCCCGCCACCGCCGCCGGAGGTGGCCCACCTGGTGGAGCAGCTCCAGCGCCACCACCTCGCCCCGGACGCCTCCCTCCTCTCCAGCTCCGCCCACTCCGACCTCCTCCAGGTACGCCGCGCCGCCCGCCCACCTCTCCCGCACGCCCCCTCTCTCTTAACGCTGATCCCGTGTTCTGTCCCCGCAGGCGCGAGAGGAGGTCGCGGCGGAGCGCGCGCGCTACCTCGAGGCCCTGGTAAGTTTGCTCCCCGCCCGCTCGCCGGATCTGTAATTTCGCGCGGGTTCTAATCGGATCTGATAACTGCGATGCGGCAGGCGGTTTACGCGGAGGCGATGGCCATGGTGGAGGAGTACCAGCACGCGACCGCCGCGGGCAGCGTTGGCGCCGGCAAGAAGCTCAATTGCTCACCGCAGGTTGGTTCCACTTCTCGCCTTCTACCAAATGTCAGCGCCTGTCCGGTGAATTGTGCAGATAGGGCTAGAAAATGAAGACTGCAGTTGTTAAACCAGTAGGGATGTTTACTGCTAAGCCAATATATCTATTTGTGCGGTATTTCAGAAGTTATCTGACAAAAATGGAACCTGGTGGTTGATCTTACTTTGTTGGGAATGATTCAGGTGTACGAGTCTTTGGAGCACCATTTGGCGGTTGCCGAGGCGGCTCAGAGGCTGAGGCTCCCACTGCTATCCCAGGACGGGGAGGTGCATGAGGAGGAGATAGAAAAGCTGAGCACCTTGTCAAGGGCTTCATTTGACAGTACCGTAACGAGTGCGACACCCAGCTCAACCTCAATATCGACTAGCTACAACAATTACAGCAGCACTGCTAGCGCATTAACTGTTGCTGCTGCTGCTGCTGGTAGTGGTGGTTCAGAGCTGGTTGAGCCTGGAGCTGGTGGTGTTCCTGATCGTTTTCTAGGAATAACATCGGATTATCTCTATCAGGTTCAGCATCAACAGCCGGCCATGACTGTGGTATGTAAGATGCTTGAAGCCTTCTCAACCAAAGTTATCATCTGATCTAGCACGATAGATTTCTGGAATTTATTTTAGCTGTTGTGTAATTTGGGTATGTTCCTTGTGGAAACATGAAACTGTCTAGTGCTTCCTTCTTAATTGTACCGATGTTACCTTTCAGTCAAAGTGAAATAACACATGTTTTTTTCTCAGAAAACTTGATAGTTTAAACTTTGAAAGCATCTACGTTTGATCGGACATTGCAGGACATGGTCGATTATCAGAGAACTGTGGCCAGAGAAATTGAGGCTCGGTTAGAAGCCAAGTGTGATGCTTTAACTGATCTTTTTGCAATGGATGAAAGGGGTCAGTTATTGTCTTACTGAAGTACTAAAACTTAATGACAAGTAGAGATAATTTTTCTGATGTATAAGTATTCACCCTTGTCTCATCATAATGTTTACGCTGCAGATTCATCATCCATGAATCAGATTTCAAGTGCCAGGCTTCCAGAAAGGTGATTTTTCCCCCATCTTAGTCTGTCTTGCAGTTAGCACTTTACCCCTACTATAGTAAATGCAGCAAGGCTTTAGATGCCCAGTTGTTCTTCAGCTAAGTGTAGTTTCTGAAGATGCTATCCTCATTTTCCTTCTAACATTTCGCATCAATTTTTGGAGCTTAGTTTTATTAGTTTGATACTGATATTATCGCTTCTCTTGGGCAAGCTCATCTGTTAACACCTTGGTGGTAATGTCCAATTGTCCACCTTCCCATGTTTTTGAATTAATGGTTAATTGTGAGTTCGTAAGAGACACTTCCTATAATTTCCTTTTATTCTTTGACAGGGTGAAATTAATCATCGAAGGGATAGAAAAGGAGGAGTCTCTTCTACTGGAGGATCTTGCTTCAATGGACAGGAAATTTGCTGAACACTACAATGTGCGTCTGTTATGCTGACAAATTTCTTAAACTTAACTTGGGCAGCTAGTCCACTTTATTTTAATCTACATTCTTTCTCCGAATTCTGTCAAAATACTTACGTCTGTTCAAACTTCAAAGGTGCTGGAGCAAATTCTTGCTGTACTTATACAGTTTGTCAAGGACAAGAAGTTGGAACACCAGCACCAATATGTAGGGCTTTTCATACTCTTACAATGTTACTTCTTGATGGGATTAGTATTCTTACGTGAACGTATGTTGTCTTTCTGTTGTATGACCTAACAGGATGATGTGAAGAAGACATGGCTTATCAAAAGATGTCGTACAATGAATGCTAAACTAAGGTTGGTACTTGACTTCTGCTACCTGAATCTTTGACTCAGGTGTATGTATGGGTATATTTGGTTTTCGATCATACTTAAACTTTTGGTGCTCGTTTGGATGGTTGCCATGTTTTTGGCAATACCCACTCTGGTTCATTTTTTCTGACATTTGCTAAGTCACGGGCAATCAAAACCTTAGCCAAAATAATGGCTAGCTAAGTACCTATAATTTTTCAGTTTTCACTAAACTAATTTGAATGTGTACTGTGCTAAGCATAATTGAACGGAATCAAATATGCTCTTGAATAATCATTTTGAACTTTGAAGCTTTCTGTCTTAAACTTTCTCTATGATCACTGGTATGATCAGACTACTGAATGAACTGCATTTTTGTTTCTCTATTCTAGCTATCTGGAGCACCATCTCTTGCGAGATACCTATACGAAGGAAACAGTACCTGCGTTGCATAGGATCAGGTAAATCCAACTTAACGTGTCCTAACATTGATCTGATCATTGTGGGTAGCAGCACTTATTTTGCAAACATGATTCCTTAAAATGCTTTCTTTGAAGTAAGCAACCACCTTACGGTATTTACTGTTTATTGCAGGAAGTATCTTGTGGAGGCAACGAAAGAAGCATCCAATTCCTATAATGAAGCGGTATGCTACAGCACCCTACATGCTCTGTAGTTTTCTTTCAGACGTTTGGTACTTGGTAGCAAACATCATTTGTCAATGAACCCTTCATTTTAATCTAGTGTCATTTGTTGAACTATGATTATTTTCGATTTAGACTTCTTGTAATAGTGGTATTGGGCAGTCGTTGGCGCCTATAAAGAGCACTTTTCTATCGAGTTGACTACCCGATAAGTGCACAGTTACACTTGTTCGACACTGGAAGACTACTCCTTCTCATGAGCAGCTAACTTCTTTTTCTGAGCAGCTTCATAAAGCAATGCTTTACCACATGGTAAAATTTCAGCAAGTCTCACGTGCCTTCTGGTATATGAGTAACTTGTTTAGTAATGTGGGTGAGAACTTATCATCGAGCATGCTGTTCACTGTTTACATGCCTTCAGTAAATTTTGATGTGAGCTCACAAAGAGCAGGAAATCACAGGAGGCAATATTAGCAGCTGCTTTTGTGAAAAATATGTCAGGTGACAGTAGTACGTAATTCTAACAGTTTACAACCGTCCATCGTATGAAAAATTGTGTGGTGCGGATCTCTATACTGCCTGCCAAGGTTACACGTCCTGTATTACGAGGGGATTAGTTGATGTCGAGTTTCTTGGGGTGCATTGAGAGTCCGAGAAGTTTAGCTCACCTTAGCTAAGAGCCAGAGATGTCAAAGGCCTAGTGGGTATGCAATATTTGATGTGCTTTTAGTATTCACTTGTTTCTGAGAAGAAAGAAATCTTTTATTACTTTTAACCATCTAACATCAGGTTTGGTATGTGATCTCTGTGTCAGGTTTCACGACTCCGTGAGTATCAAGGTGTAGATCCACACTTCGATGTGATCGCGAGGCAGTACCATGAGATTGTAAAGGTACGTCGACTCATTTTCATCACTGTTAACAAACCATATGTCATACGCTTGATTTATCTCTTGTTAACCTGATTTGAACTGCAGAAACTGGAGGGCATGCAGTGGACGATCCATCAGGTCGAAATGGATCTGAAGCCAGCTTCATCATGATCACATAGGCGTCTGAGTCCCATCACTCATGGAAAAGAGATATCTCATGTAGAAGTGTTTGTTACCCACTCACCAGAATGTTCAGGGTGTGAGTTTCGTTGAATTTGTTGTTTGCCGGCTCATGGCTGAGTAGACTTTCACCAGAGTTGTCCACGCATATATGGCACTGGTGGTTGTGTTAATCTGTTTGATATGTATGTATGTTTTTTTGTTCTTCTAGACATCATGTGTGTTCTGTTTGCTGATAGTATGATAGTATGTTCTGTTTGCTGATAGTATGATAATCTATTGGACTCAGAAGACATCATGTGTGTATTCGTCAATCAGGGCAACTTCTTGGGCGAACTTTTAACACATTCGCTGCTTCTCTTGTTGTTTTGGCTGTTGCTGCTTCTTATGTCGTCGCTGGCTCAGAAGCATGCATTCTGCATTGTTGCTTGAAAGTTGCAACTACGCTGGATGATCTGTATCTCTCTTATTTAAGCTGTGCCATCCTAACTGTCTTGACTGCCCAACGAAGGCATTTTTCCAGTTCTGACCCACTCATTTCTTCGCTGCTTCCCTGCACAGGTTTCTTTTATACTATGAGTCCATCACACTAAATTGATGCTCTTGTTACTGCTGATCAAAGATGATTGCAACCTTGACATATATTTGATCTTGTTAAGATATCTTTGCAGGGTGGACAAGCCTGAGCGGGACCAGAATGGATGATCGACGCCACCCCTTCACATCCAGTGCCAGGGAGCAGGCACCTCCGCACCTGGTGCTCCCACTCTTTGTTTTGATACATTTATGGATCTAAAACCAGTCTATATTTCAGGCTGGATTTGGGCAGGGAAATCATTGCCCCTTCGGCCCTTCCTCTTTCCGCGCCCGGTAAGGAATTATTATTTCAAACTCTTTCATTTCAGATATTCCTTGCTTTCACGGTCATCACAAGTTCCTAGATTTATATTTCTTCAGAGATTCAGACTTTACCTTTTCCTCTTAAGGAGTTTCACAAGTGCAATGAACAGCAATTTTTTTTATCAGGTTACATAATCTACAATCTTTCTGCCAACTGAACTTGATGCTATCTGTTTACTACATCATCATCTCCTTCCAGTACATGTATGTTGAGTAGTAACCAGAGCACGTTGGTGGTAAAACCAAAATCAGTAAGAAATAAACCAAGAATACTCTTAATAAACCCTGAAACCAAAATTTCTTCAAATCTTGCAGTGATGTGCACCTGAAAACAGCATCATGGTACGCTGCTGTACCAATAAACCCAACTACACAGACAATCAGAACTAGATAGATACGATTAAACCTGAGCACACGAAATAGAACTAGAACTAGATAGACAACCAGAACTAGATAGCTAGGGCATGCGGAGCTAGTTACTGAAGATGCACACAGAAATGAATGTTGTCGTCGATCACCATGGTGCGGCAGCCAGCTTCCGCACAGCTTGGTCCTTCTGCTTCTTCTTGCTCGCCTCCATCATCGCCTCCATTTCCGAATCAATCTCCTTCAGAGTATCATTGAGAATCGACACACTCGATTCGAAGTATCTCAACTGCTTCATGACACCCGTCCGCCTCAGCTTCAACTCCTCGATCTTGAAGTCCAAGAGCCTTTTCACGGCGACAAAATCAACGGCGTCTGGACTTGGAGATCTGATGGCGCCACCTGCTGCCTCTTTGCTGGCTAGGTTGTCGCTGTCATCGCGGGATGCATTGCTGTTGTCTCCGGTAACCACCTCCGGCTCCTCCTCCTTAGACTTGATATCTTGGTCGGAACTTTCTTCTTCATCTTTCTCTGCGTTGTAGAGCATGGCACGTGATTCAAGAGATTTGGCAACACTGCGAAATGAATATGCATGAAATACTTTCAACTCACTTGGTGTGGTGTTTTCCATGGATGTGTCCTGGCTCAGGTGACCAAGCACTCCATCAGTTGAACTGAGCTTGTTCTCTCTTAGTATGTACACCTGAAAAACAGTAGTCAGTAGTTAATCACATCACTAATAAATACTATTACCATGGTATGGATAGTGCTCCTGCCGTGCAGTCAGGAGAGAAAAAATGATGAAGGGACACATGTAGCAGTGAACAAAAAACCTGCCTTAAATCTTGTAGGTTGCACAAGGTGAAACACCAGGACATTGCCGATCTCAAGATCATGCTGTTCTGTGAATCCCTTCCATCCCCCACTGAGTCCCGTCTTGTAAGCTAGGTAATTTGTGTTACAGATCTCCCCTTCCTCATCTTCCAATACAATGTTAAGATCATGGTCTGGAAGATACTTTCTGCAAAACAAAGCCGGGAGGCCCTGCGAGAGGAACACAAAATTCAAAAGCAGAGGGAGCAATCTAGTCTTCTGTTGGATAAATGGCAAACTAAATGTTGCTCATAAGAAAAAAAATCATCGGATTCTTTAGCACTGGACAGATATTCAAACACCTAGTAAATGGAGACTTACCAGCCAAAACCCCTGCACAACTTGTGAGTGTTTCATGCTCTTGATGAAGCTTGGACCTTCTGCTGGCAATTTCTTCTCTAACTCCTCAGCTCGGTCCAAAGCAGTGCCCTTAACACTGTAATTCGTTTCAAAATACAGGTACATAATCAGACACACTTGACAGCTTTTAACAACTCTACTCACGTGAAAAGAATAACAAAAGTTGAAGTACCATGCATATTTCTTCAAGCCATCATCGTCAGATACCTGTCAGGTCACAGCTTGTTCATAGTTAGTCTATTTCTCTAATTAGGAATTCTGACTCAGCCATCCACATTCTAGAGTGTAACATATATCTTGATCTGCTTATACTCGATTACAGTATAACATTTTTATTTTATTTTATAAAACAAATGGTGCCATCTATGAAAAAGGATTTTTCAAGCTTTGAATAATAAAATGTGTCTAGAATGAATCAATCCGAAATGATTTTACGATTCCACTTTGGACATTACCTCTGGCTGAAAGTTATCATCCTCGCCTTTCTTGCCCTCACTACTGCTGCTGTTGCTGTCGACCAAAAGTGGTTCCTGTTCAGTCTTTCTCTTGGCATATTTGGGACGTGCTGGCCTCCCTCTCTTCCTCTATAATATAACCAATCAAAGCAGATCAACTTTCTGTTAGTCCATTTTTCTGATAAGAAAATTTTGACTCAAGCATCCACTAGCAAAGTTTGACATATATCGAACTTTGAAAGGAAAAATTATTTTAATAGAAGAAATTTCAAATTATGACCTTACCGTTGGTGTTGGTGGCTCAAAATCATTGTCCTCAACACCCTTATTATAGCTACTGCTACCGCTGCTGCTGTCAAGTAACACCAGCTTCTGCTCCCTGTCAGACTTGGAACCAGCTGGCCTCCCTCTTTTCCTCTGAAAATACAGAACCAACCAAAGCATACAAAATGAATTAATTTTTTTATCTATGCGTCTAAATATAACAAATAATCTGAATTATGAATTTTTTGGATGAGCCAAAATCTCTGAAGCACTAGGAGTTCATTTTTTTTATCCTTGAACACACATCGAAACACGTATCTTGCTTATTAGAAGAATATAAAACCAAGAAGGTACTCTAACAAGAAGGTACAACTGGAACAAAATAAAGCTGAAAATCACAAGAAACCCTATACAAAATTGCAAACCAAACCATATAAAAAGAAAATAAACCCAGAACAAGCTAGAGAAGCTACTCTAACACTATCCAAGCATAGGTAGCATGATGAGTACATATTTGAAATTGGAAGCTCTGTTTATTTGTTCTAATTTTCGTGGTAAGACATGTTCATATCACACTCACAGATACAAGGATGGAATTAGGAACATAACTTACTCTGTAAGTTTTAGTGAAGCTTGTGGTAGTTTTCTTTTCCCTAGTTCTATTTGCTCTTACTTTGTAACGACCATCAGGATCATTACCTCTGGCTGGAGATGATCATCCTTGTCTTTCTTACCCTCACTACTACTGCTGCTGCTGTCGACCAAAAGCGGTTGCTGCTCAATCTTTCTCTTGTTATATTTGGAATGTACTGGCCTCCCTCTCTTCCTCTGTAATATAACCAATCAAAGCAGATCAACTTTCTGTTAGTCCATTTGTCCAATAAGAAAATTTTGACTCAACCATCCACGATGCAAAGTGTGACACATATCAAGCTCTCAATCGCCAAATTATTTTGGGATTTATTTTAATAGAAGCAATTTGAAATTATTTGAAGTGAGACCTTACCGTTGGTGTCGGTAGTTCAAAATCAGGATCATCCTCAACACCCTTATTATAACTACTGCTACTGCTGCTGCTGTCAAGTAACACCGGCTTCTGATCTATCTTGCTCCTGGCAGACTTGGAACCTTCTGGCCTCCCTCTTTTCCTCTGTAAATAAAGAACCAACCAAAGCATACAAACGAATTAAATAGTTTCTTATCTATGCGTCTGAAGCTAACAAATAATCTGAATTATGAAAAATTTCAATGAGCCAAAATCTCTGAAGCACTACGAGTTCATTTTTTCCCCTTGAAAACACGTATTTTTCTTAGTAGAAGAAGAAAACCAAGAAGGTTCACAACTTACACGACTGGAACAAACTAAAGCTAAAAAATCATAAGAAACCCTATACAAAATTGCAAATCAGTAAACAGATAAAAAGAAGAGAAATCCAGAATAAGCTAGAGAAGCTACTCTAACACTGTCCAACCATAGGTACCATGATGGTGAGTACATAACTGAAATCGGAAAGCTCTGTCTGTTTGTTCTAATTTTCCTGGTAAGACATGTTCATATCACACCCACAAATACAAGGATGGAATTAGGAGTGTAACTTACTTTATAAGCTTTATTAGTGAAGCCTGTGGTAGTTTTCTTTTCCCTAGTTCTATTTGCTCTTACTTTGTAACGAGAGCCTGGAGGCTTTTCTTGCCCATTCTGCACGCTCTGTGGCCTCACGGTCTGCCATAGGAGATTAGATCAATCAGCCGTATGCTTGCACTTCATGAAAAACTATGATCGAGATGGAAAGAAAAACAAGGAGGAACTATTGCAACAATACGAAGATACGTCATTCCTTTCATTAAAATTGATGCTCAGAATGGAGCCATTTCTCCTCTGATTAATAATGTGTACACAAGAAAACTAAAGCAATAGAACACTTACTCTCAAAGGACCATAGCCAACACCACCATCTGGATTATCACAGTCATCCACTAGCACAGACTGTTTACCAGCAACAGTAGCGAGCTCCTCGTCCTGCAATAACCAAAAAAAAAAAATATCGCATCAGGAGAAATTCAAATCGAGTAGTAAATGACCAAACTGAAACACATATATAGCGTCGTTAAAAAAACAGCTGTGGCCTCGTTTCTCCTCGTATTTCTACCAGTAGTCCATTTATTACTGAAGAGCAAAACAAGAAAAAAACATAATAAGCACATAATATTCCGTTTGTCGGTCAGTTCCACCACATGGTACAGGCATGATCTGAAGATTCAGAAACCAAGGAGAAATGCTGAGTCTGAAGGGCTAGTACTGAAGTGGCAAAATAACAGTCTCAGTCGGGATTTGACAGCACACGAACAAGAATCTACCTACCCTAGGTGACGATTTAAGATATTGAATGCATTAGCTGAGTGGCAACGGTAGAAACTCCCGTGGTCATGCATTTGAAACTCTGTAGTGTAGGTCTGGAGAACAGAAGCAACAAATGTGAGATGAGATCGTTCCACGGACACGGAGGCTCTCACCATGGGGTGAAAATCATCAACGTGATGCACCAATGCCATGTCCTGCCCCATCTTGGCCTCGGCCGCGGGCTGCTGTGGATCACTCGACGACGTCTCTCTCTGCTTCCTCTGAAAAAAACTAATAAAGCAGGCGAGGCTGAGCAATCGTTACGCGAGTAAAGAAATATTAATCAATATGTACTTTTTTACTACTACTTTTTTCATCCAAATCAGTTGATTTGGATTTAAGATTCAGATGCATCTAATACTAAAACATGTCTAGATACATTCAAATCTAGACAAATCTAAATCAACTAACTTGGATACTGCTAAATCTCATCTAGTTTACCAATAAGTAGCGGCCACACTAGACACTACTCAGTTTATATCAAACAGGAGAAAAAGAATAAATGGACGGATCTCTGATAATCAGAGTCCAAGAGGAGTCAAAGCACGGTCTGGAGATTGAAGATGGAGGGCATCTCATTTCACTGTTTCTTTTAATGCCAAACTTCTTATTCGCCAAAAAAAAAAACAATGAGATTATATGTGCGGAATCACCTCGTTGAACACTATTACTTATACACGAAGACATCCCAGGAAATCCTAGAATAAAGCGTTCCATTGATCGGAAAACAGAACAACTAGAGGAATGGAATGTATACATCAAGAGAAGTAGTAGTACAGCAGATTTTTATGTAAGGAGATAAATGAATGAATGCAGGGATGATGATGCGAGCTGGGCGTTGGGAGAGGGAGGGGAGGAACTTGCTGTGATGGGGGGCTGGGGCTGGTCAGTCGCCATGGCTGCAGTGCAGGCTCCGATCGATGATGATTGGCGACGTGGGACGCGGACGGGATGGAGAAAGAGGAGGAGGAAGTGGGGGAGACCAGCCAGCCACAAGTAGCAGGCAGCACTATATAGACGGAACAGGACGGGATCAGACCGTTCGGTGATGGACGATATCACCGGGATTCTGCTGCTGGCACGCACCGCAGTCCCCGCGCGCCATTTCCGGCACGTACATATATATGCCCCGTCTCGCGCGCGTCGATTATGTTGGGAAACTGGGCCAGCTCCGCGTGAGCCCGTGAAGGCACTTAGACTAATGTTGAGTGAGTCCTTTGTATGTAGTTTATATGAGCTCCACCAAGCAGGCTTTCGTTGAAGGCTTGAAGGGCAGTACTACACGCTTCCCCGGCGACCGTTTAGCAAAAAAATTGTGTGTATATCCGTCCTTGCCAGAAACTCACCAGAGGATTTCGCTGGTAGACCTTACCGAAGACCATGTAGCAAAAACGTTGCGCTATTGTAGCAAAATTACAAAACAGTTGTAGCAAAAAAAATATTGTAGCAAACCCCTACTTCGCCGGAGATCTCACCGGAAAACCCAAGGCACCCTTGTAGCACTGTCGTTGGCCGCATGTAGCAAAAAGGCTTTGTCGCCGAAGAAGACGTCGCCGTGCCTCTGTAGCAAGGCCGTTATGCCCCTATAGCAGGGCTTCACACTATTTGTAGCAAAAAAAAAGCCGTCAACAAGAAGGTGATGTCGTTCCTCTATAGCAAGGCTGACGTCGTCACCGGAGAAGACGATGCCATACATATGTAGCAAGGCTGCCATACCTTTGTAGCAAAGCCTCACGCCGCTTGTAGCAAAAAGCGCCTCCGCTATACCTCTCCCCCGCCGTGCCTCCGACGACGCCCTCTTCCACGCCCTCCTTCGAGCACCTCCAGCTGCAACCACCTCCGACGAGGCGACATCACAGACGACGACGCTTCTACTACCCGTGGCGCACCACCTAGTGCGCCACGGCTAAAACGTTACCCGTAGCGCGAGCCTAGTGGCGCACCTATAGTGCGCTACGAGTAACCTAAATGGTATGCCACAGATAGCTATTTTCCTAGTAGTGTCGAATACTTAGAGAATCTCCACTCGTTGGGCGAACCCATGCCGAAATCCAGACCTTTTTTTGGCCGGACGAAACTCGTTTTGGCCTGGTCCACTCGCGTTCCCAGGCGAGTTCCCGCGTTGGCTAAAATTTAACAAATTTTGGCAAACTTTGGGCGAACTTTGGCGAATATAAACGGTTTTGGGCGAATATGGTCGATATGGACGAACTTTGGGCGAATATGGTCGATATGGACGAACTTTGGGCGAATTTGCGCGAATATGGACGAATATGGGAACTTTGGGCGAATATGGTCGATATGGACGAACTTTGGGCGAATATGGTCGATATGGACGAACTTTGGGCGAATATGGTCGATATGGACGAACTATGGGCGAATACGGTTTTGGGCCGGAGACTCACCTGTAGACCTCAGCGGAGACCGTGTAGCAAAAGCGTTGCACTATTGTAGCAAAACTACAAAACAGTTGTAGCAAAAAAACTTATATTGTAGCAAACCCCCACTTCGCCGGAGATCTCGCAGGAAAACCCAAGGCACCCTTGTAGCACTGTCGTCGGCCGCATGTAACAAAAAGGCTTTGTCGACGGAGAACAAGATGTCGCCGAAGAAGACGCCGCCGTGCCTCTGTAGCAAGGCCGTTATGCCCCTATAGTAGGGCTTCACACTATTTGTAGCAAAAAAAAGCCATCAATAGAGAAGGTGATGTCGTTCCTCTGTAGAAAGGCTGACGCCGTCACCGGAAAAGACGATGCCATACATCCGTAGCAAGGCTGCCATACCTTTGTAGCAAAGCCTCATGCCGCTTGTAGCAAAAAGCGCCTCCGCTATACCTCTCCCCCGCCGTGCCTATGTAGCAAGTCCGGTGACCGCCTGTAGCAGAGCCTCACACAGATCATAACGGGGCCCGGAGTAGCATCGGCACCACCACCAGATCCAGCAACACCTGCAAGCGGAAACCGGTGCAAAGCCACTACCAACACGGGCAGCGCCACCACCAGCACGGGAAACACAGCTCGTCAGCATCCAGAGCTCGTGCACATGGCGGAGTACGTGCGGCATGGGGGAAGATGGAGTCATCAAGAGGTAGCACCTCCAACTCGTGGTCGAGCACTGCGGCTGTGGCGGCACGGTGAGGAACGGCTGTGGTGGCGCGGCTAGGCGAGGCGGCGGCGAGGCAACATCATCCTCCGACGACACCCTCTTCCACGCCCTCCTTCAACCACCTCCAGCAGCAACCACCTCCGACGAGGCGACATCATGGACGACGACGCTTCTACTACCCGCGGCGCACCACCTAGTGCGCCACGGCTAAAACGTTACCCGTAGCGCGAGCCCAGTGGCGCACCTATAGTGCGCTACGAGTAACCTAAATGGTACGCCACGGATAGCTATTTTCGTAGTAGTGTCGAACACTTAGAGCATCTCCACTCGTTGGGCGAACCCATGCCAAAATCCGGAGCTTTTTTTGGCCGGACGAAACTCGTTTTCGGCCTGAGAACACCGAGTTTTCACTCGTGTTCCCAGGCGAGTTCCCACGTTTGGCTAAAATTTAACAAATTTTAGCAAACTTTGGGCGCATATAAACGGTTTTGGGCGAATATGGGCGATATGGACGAACTTTGGGCGAATATGGTCGATATGGACGAACTTTGGACGAACATTGGGCGAATTTGCGCGAATATGGACGAATATGGCGAACTTTGGGCGAATATGATCGATACAGACGAACTTTGGGCGAATATGGTCGATATAAACGAACTTTGGGCCAATATGGACGAACTATGGGCGAACTTTGGGCGAATATGGGTGATACAGACGAACTTTGGGCGAACTGTGGGCGAATATGGTCGATGTGGACGAACTTTGGGCGAATATGGCGATATGGATGAACTTTGGGCGAATATGGGCGAAATTTGTATGAATATGGACGAATATATGCTGACTGGGTGGGCCCACTCGTTGAATTTGCTTCGTCCGGCGTTCCAAGGATCCTGGGTTCGGCCTGGGAAATCCGTACCAAAGTTCGCCCAAATCCGGATGAAAACAGGTTCCTAGGTACGCGACTGGGCAAAATTTCGGCCTCCGGACCTATTTTCGACGTCCGGATCGGTGTCCTGGATAGCCGAATTCGGATAAAAACAGGTTCCTGGGTACGCGACTGACAAAATTTCGATGTCCGAACCTATTTTTGACGTCCAGATCAACATCCTTGATAGCTGAGTGAAAATGCTCTTAGAGATGCACATACAGGTTCAACTCCTTTTGAAATTGCCCGCCCCGGAATGAGATTCCGAAATAGTTCATGGCGGGGTCAGACGACAGAACCGGAATTAGTTTCCAGAACAGTACAGTTTTGTCACACAATAAAACAATTATTACATTGTTTACCCTGGCTTGTATATTTGCGTTATTGGGGAAGATGGAGTCGTCCAGAGGTAGCACCTCCAACTCGTGGTCGAGCACTGCGGCTAGGGCGGCGTGGCGAGGAAAGGCTGTGGTGGCGCGGCTAGGCGAGGCGACATCATCCTCCGACGACGCCCTCTTCCATGCCCTCCTTCGACCACCTCCAGCAGCAACCACCTCCGACGAGACGACATCACGAACGACGACGCTTCTACTACCCGTGGTGCACCACCTAGTGCGCCACGGCTAAAACGTTACCCGTAGCGCGATCCTAGTAGCGCACCTGTAGTGCGCTACGAGTAACCTAAATCCGCACGACACGGATAGCTATTTTCCTACCGGTGTCGAGCAACTTAGAGATGCACGTACAGGTTCGGCTCCTTTGAAATTGCCCGCTCCGGAATGAGATTTTCCGAAATAGTTCATGGCGGGGTCAGATGACAGACCCGGAATTAGTTTCCAGAACAGGTCAGTTTTGTCCCAAAAAAAAAAAAACAATTACTACACTGTTTACCCTGGCTTGTATATTTGCGTCATGAAGCCATGGCACACCGAAATCCACACACGAGTGGCGGCGGAAGGAGACGTGTGACAGATTGCTCTGTAGCTTCTCTTGTCGCTGCTTCTTTCACTGTTTTTTTGGTGTCGCTGTTTGAGCAACAGCGAGAGCCGTTTCAGAGAATTGAGCTGCATGCTGCATGCCTCCGCCAACACGCGAAAGGGGTGGAGGAGAAACACGAAGCACGCCTCCTTGTGTTTTGCTAGTAGCGTGGTTGGGCGTTGCAACCTGCGACCATGCTGGCCGATCTGCTAAGCCTCGCTGTCCTATTGATTAATCCGCGCCGCCCTACCTGTACCCTGTTTGTTTGGCCGTAGCTTTTAAAAATCAGACGTGGAAAATCAGCCGCAGGAAACAACTGTTGGAATTAGAGATTTGGTGTTTGGCAAGAATGCTTTTGATGGCTGCTGTGGCTGATTTAGAAACTGAAATGTCTAAAATAACCCCGAGTGCAGAAGATGTTATAAGTGTTGTTTTGAAATGACAACGAAAGGTTATCGCGACAATTAAATTCTAAAGCTTGTCTACAAATGAGCTAAATAACCTCAATTAACCTTATTTTTTTTGCTAAATTACTTGTTTCTTTCAAGTAAAACAGTAGTAATCATCTTTTTACCGAAATAATTTTAGGGTATTCGGTCTCCACACAACAGCAGCTTATACATGGATCTGCTCATGGGAACTTGGTGACGAGCATAGATGGAGGCGCCTGGTACGACAAGGAAGGATCTACACGCTGCCCCTCTCGATCTGGGACGGTGAGAGTCGGCATGGATGGCTGGAGCCGGGCTTGTCGGAGGCAGGGACGAGCTCAATGGAGAGAGAGGGAGGAAATCAAGCGGCGGGGTAGGGAGGCGGCAGAACGGCGGCAGGGTAGGGAGGCGGTGGGAAACCCTAATCGAGGCTAGTCCATGGCAACGGGAGGACAAGAGGGGATTTGACTCGGCCAGGAGGCTGGACGCGTTGGCACTTGGCTATAATTTTAGAAACGGGTGAGGGCAGTCGAGTCAAAGGGCTCTTGTCCAGATTTTCGCGCGCCATGTTCTTAAGTATAATTTTTGGCCCGTTTTTCACCACGGTCAATAATTTATCTATTTGTTTCACTTAGCGATTCTACAACGCAAAGCGGGTGAAAAAACGCTAACAAACAGAGCCTAAAACGGCAGATTTCCAGCTTCCGGGCGCCATAATCTGCCTGCAAATGTTTTCGGATGAACCCCTTGTCGCTGTCGATGGATTATGGCGCCGCACATGCGTCCTTGTCATATTGGACAGCACATAAGTCGAGGCTGACACAAAGGATGGGTGTGACTGGACAGTTGTACGTCAATGAGCAGGCAATTGTTGACACGGCATCGGTGCATAAAAGTGTTTTTTTTTTGCATCCAGGATATAGATATAGATACAATATACTATGTGGGCGTACGAACTTCGCCTCGCAGTCTATATCGTGTTAGATATCGTAGACTGGAGTTTTGTTAACACTTAGGCTCAATCTTATAATTAGAATATAAATAATTATTTCTAGGTTAAAAATAAATATTTATTTGTTTTCTAAGAACATAATTTCTCTAACCAATAAATTAACACATGATATAAAATTCAGGAACAATTATGCCCATCTATAGTAAATTTTGCAAATTGAGAAGAAGAAGAAGAAAAAATGAGAGTTGGGGGGAAGGAAATGTCCGCTCAACCTGAAAGTGGATTCTGTACTCACCATATGTACAACAACGCCTATTCAGGACGTCTGCTTGTTTCATACAAGTTGAAGGAGAAGAGAGAGCTAGAAGTGGAGGAGAGGAGTGAGAGGGGTGGCCGACTTGAGGACGAAGCGCATTTCCTCATCTCTAGTCAAAGATGGGCCGGAAGGTTTAGACGGAGTCGACCCGCCCACGCGCCTCCCCCTCCCACGCGGTGCTGCCCAGAGCTGATGTCCCTACGCCTCTTCTGCAGGCTCAACTCCACGCCAAATAAATTTCCTCGAGATGCGTCTCCAAGCCCCCTGCCTGACCAGTGCCTCCTGCGGCGCCTTATCACCGTTGGCTCGTCCTCCTGCGCGGTGATCGAGATGAGGCTAGGGAAGGCAACCTAAAGGAATTGCGGCTGAGCGGGCTTATTGTGGTAGAAGTAGGAGAATCATAGGCGACACCCGAAAACCCTAACCCAAAGCTCTTGAGGAAGACAAACAAAGAGATGAGGGAATGAGAGGGTCAGCTCCACGAAAAATTGCTTTAGAGCACGGGCTCCATGAAGCCCTTTTTGAAATTTTTAAAATTCATCACATAATGTTAAAAAAAATACCTACGTGTAGCCAACAATATTAAATACACGTCTGCAAAAATTTAATGAAAAATACCTTAGATTTCAGGCACGAGAAAAGAGACAAATATGACAAATTTTGAAAGAAGAGAGGCCCATTCAAAATTGCACTCTTTTATGTTTAGATTTGGATTTTTTTCTTTTTTCTGAGACCAGAATACAAAGTATTTTAACATAATATTTTGTACACGTGATTATAAATCATTATCAGTATCCTGATATTTTTACTAAAACTTTTTAAATCTTTAAATTTGAATTTTTCAAAGAAATAAGATCCTCCATGAAGCCCTTACGACCCACACTTCATAGACACGGGATGTGCAAGTGTCCCTTGTTGCTCATGCATGTAACCAAGCTTAAGCTATAGTATCATAGGTATATGTAAATACACATATACGTAGTACATACAAATAGAGATAGTTATACATACATTAAAAGTATAGATATAGTAACGCTATGCAGCATTTTTGGTATAGAAAATGTATTATGTACTACCAAGGATACGCCGGACAAATACCCAAACCGGTACGTGAGAGTCTCACGATAGGGAGGCGGCATACCAAAACCAATCTAGGTTTTGTCCCTCTCACTGGCAACGCCGTCGGTCCGCTCCGCCTCCAGTGGCCTTAGGACCTTGAAGGCATGGCGGACCACAGCTTCTCGTTGGCAGGAGGGTTTTCGTTTTTCGTTTAGACTTTTTCAGTGTCTTCGTCAGAATGTTGAGGCGGCGTCTACGTCCTGAAGTCAGAATAAGGTCCTTTCCGCCCTATCCTCACTCCGGTGGTGCATCTAGCGCCGGCGGAGGACGCGTGGAGTCGTGTGTCCGGCGGATCTCTTTGGATCCGGTCGTTTTTCGTATTCGTCCGTGTGGTTTCAGGTTAGTCTCTTTCGATCTACGGTTGTCATCTTCGGCGATGGTTGCTGCTCTGGTGCGCTGGCTCTTTTGGGCCTTAGCACGACAACTTCCCGTTTGTCTATTGCAAAAAGCTCTACAATGACAAGTTTTGCCCGGCTCCGGTGATTCGGCTCGTGCTAGTGTTTGTAATCGTCGCTAGGTGGTTTAATGATTTAATTGTAATTTTATTACTTTTAGAACTCTTTGTACTGTTGTTGATTGATTATCAATAGATCGGTAAAATTTCCTAAAAAATATACTTCTTATTTTTTTGGCAAAAACTTCACCGATCAGATAATTTACAACAGAAGTACAAAGATCTTTGAAAGTAATAATAATTAAAAATAGGTCGCTAGACCATGTAGCAATGACAAGTTGACAACATACACTAGCACAAGCCGAAAGTAGGCTGCTATCCTCACCCCTCCATGACTTGATGTGTTACATTGAGAAATTTCTGTTTAATACACCTTTTGACCTACAACAGAAGCAAAAAACATAAGAAGCGGGATATATGAGTCATTACAGTGCAAAAGACACAAAATGCACATTTACATCTTAGTTTCGTGTGTCACATAAATAAAAGAGTTTAAGTCACGTCGATACCTTTTTTATATTCATTTCGACTTTTGAGGCAAGGCAAAATGTATGTGAATTGAAATATATGCACGATTGCATGTAAAAAGGATGGGTGTAGTTTCCACATAGGTCGGGTTAGTTTCTTCGGGTTTACGGTTGTCATTATTAACGATGGTTGATGCTCTGGTGTGTTGAATTTTGTGATATTAGCACGGCGACTTTTTGTTTGTCTACGACTACAAACTCTAATACGACAAGTTTTACTTGGCTCCGGAGGGGCGAGAACAGTGACACGTCTTCCTCTCACGCTAGTGTCTGTAGTCATCGCAAGGTGGTCCAATGACCTATTTGTATTTTTTTATTTTTTAGTCTATTTGTAATGTTGTTAATAATTATTAATAGGTCGATAGAATATCTAAAAAAATACTCCCTCCGATTCAAATTAATTGACTTGCTAGATTTGGATGTATCTAGATCTAAGTCAATTAATTTGAATCGGAGGGAGTAGTAGGTTTCTATAGATTTTGCCATTTTTGTCGATAAAAGCCCCCCCCCCCCCCCCTCTCCGTTGCTCTTAGTTTCGTGTGTCACATAAATAAAAGAGTTTAAGTCACGTCGATACCTTTTTTATATTCATTTCGACTTTTGAGGCAAGGCAAAATGTATGTGAATTGAAATATATGCACGATTGCATGTAAAAAGGATGGGTGTAGTTTGCACATAGGTCGGGTTAGTTTCTTCGGGTTTACGGTTGTCATTATTAACGATGGTTGATGCTCTGGTGTGTTGACTTTTGTGATATTAGCATGACGACTTTTTGTTTGTCTACGACTACAAACTCTAATACTACAAACTCTAATACGACAAGTTTTACTCGGCTCCGGAGGGGCGAGAATAGTGACACGTCTTCCTCTCACGCTAGTGTCTGTAGTCATCGCAAGGTGGTCCAATGACCTATTTGTATTTTTTTATTTTTTAGTCTATTTGTAATGTTGTTAATAATTATTAATAGGTCGATAAAATATCTAAAAAAATACTCCCTCCGATTCAAATTAATTGACTTGGATCTAGATACATCCAAATCTAGATAAGATACGTCCGAATCTAGACAAATTCAAAGTCAATTAATTTGAATCGGAGGGAGTGGTAGGTTTCTATAGATTTTGCCATTTTTGTCGATAAAAGCCCCCCCCCCCTCCCCGTTGCTCTTAGTTTCGTGTGTCACATAAATAAAAGAGTTTAAGTCACGTCGATACCTTTTTTATATTCATTTCGACTTTTGAGGCAAGGCAAAATGTATGTGAATTGAAATATATGCACGATTGCATGTAAAAAGGATGGGTGTAGTTTGCACATAGGTCGGGTTAGTTTCTTCGGGTTTACGGTTGTCATTATTAACGATGGTTGATGCTCCGGTGTGTTGACTTTTGTGATATTAGCACGGCGACTTTTTGTTTGTCTACGACTACAAACTCTAATACGACAAGTTTTACTCGGCTCCGGAGGGGCGAGAACAGTGACACGTCTTCCTCTCACGCTAGTGTCTGTAGTCATCGCAAGGTGGTCCAATGACCTATTTGTATTTTTTTATTTTTTAGTCTATTTGTAATGTTGTTAATAATTATTAATAGGTCGATAGAATATCTAAAAAAATACTCCCTCCGATGCAAATTAATTGACTTGGATCTAGATACATCCAAATCTAGATAAGATACATCCGAATCTAGACAAATTCAAAGTCAATTAATTTGAATCGGAGGGAGTAGTAGGTTTCTATAGATTTTGCCATTTTTGTCGATAAAAGCCCCCCCCCCCCCCCACACACACACACCACCCACACCCCCACCCCCCACCCACACAAACACACACACACAATTTCTATTGAAATTGATGAGTCTTGTTTTAGTGACATCATCCCAAGAAAAGATGGACTAACTTTCCATACTTTACTATAAAACCAACACAAGAAAAAGAAACCCGGCTACTGCCATTTTGTGATAAGACAAACTTACAGCAGGTCACGTTTTATCGAAAACTCTACCAGCTATCACAGCGGAAACAACCACCAAGTTTCATGATAGTATCATCCCGGGTGGCAAAGCCTCTGGATGTCGATCAGGGCCCCAACCATGACGATGGCTATACATATACTTCATGTGCCACCTTCGCCATCTTAGAGCAAGTCCAGCAAGTCCCTACATTTTCTACCCTATAACATCATGTAAGGGACTCCCCTAAATATATTCTTCTCATGCAATTTTTGTATTTCCAGTAGCAATATTTTCACCCATATATCTCACTTAGCAATATTTAAGTAATATACTATAACTAACAGGCCCATCGAAAGAAAAATCCCATCTAGAATTAGCCCACCAGAGCTCATCTCCCTCCTAGAAAATCCACCGTGATCATGTGCTCCGCATAGCGCTGCCACCAGCGGTCGTCGATTCCCGCTGTAGGCCATCGATTCCTGCCACCAATCGTTGATTCCCGCCGTTGGCCATCAATTCCCGCTATCGGCCATCGATTCCTGCCGCCGGCCATTGATTCCCGCCACCGGTCGTCGATTCCTGTGACCACGCCCTCGCTACAACCCCTCCTCGTGGTCTTGGCGGCCGCCATGAGAGGAGATTCCCCGTTGCTCCTGCAGACAGGGCCGATATAGGGGAGGTGGCCACTGCCCCGATATTGAGGGGAGAGAGAGGGGTTTGGTCGGGGACCCCGACCTGTAGGGGAGCTTGTAGGGGCGTTGCTAGAAGTCAGTTTCTCGTTCTCTCTTCCCTATGTTATGTATCGGGAAGGATATAGAGCTCCTCCTGGACTGCTCTTAGGCTGGTCATAGTGGTGAGTAACTTAGACTAGTGTTATGCATATGATACTAGTCTAAGTTATCATTTTCATAGTGCATAATAACTAATAGATAGTTTCATGCATGACTATTAATTAGTCCATAGACTCATTTTTTGTAGAAAAGTGTGATGTTATGGTAACATAGCTAGTTACCATGACCATCTCTCTTCTCATTTAATACATGTCATGCATCAAAATAAAGATAGATATAAATGCGATATAAGATTCTATAGATAGATATAGATATAAACTAGATATGGATGCAGATAGATACAGATAGAGATATCGATTTATCAAATCCTTGTGATTGGCATTGCTCTCCCGGTCTCCTGCGTAAACAATTCTTTCCACTTAGACGTGTCATTGTTATCAGAGCCCGTCCGAATGAGAGAATGACGCGTGGCCTGTCCGCACCGACGCACGGGCATCGGCGTCTTTGTACCATTCCCGCATCGGAAAAAAGGATAAAAAGCCCACGAGCCTCCGCGCTTTCTCGCTCCCACCGTACGTGTCCCGTCTCCTGCCCATCTTCCTAGCTCGCCGTCGCCGTCGCCGTCTCTGTACCAGCTCGCCGGCCCGGAGAGTCGGAGATGGAGGGCGCCGTGCTCTGCGCCGCCAACCACGCGCCGCTCACGCCCATCTCCTTCCTCGAGCGGTCCGCGCTCGTCTACCCGGACCGTCCCGCCGTCGTCACCGCCGCCGGCGACGCGCCCCCGCGGACGTGGAGGGAGACCCGGGACCGCTGCCTCCGCCTCTCCGGCTCCCTCGCCGGCCTCGGCGTCCAGCGCCGCGATGTGGTAAGATTCAGATATCCAGCAGTCCAGCACAGCACGGCACTGCAGTCAGGATTCCTCTGTCGCTCACTTGCTCCAGTCCTCTCCCTGTACCATCACTCTAAATTCCACTAAGAATATCGATCTTTTTCGTATTTTCTCGTGCCCGCATTGCTCGTCCTGTCCGGCCACCGTCGCTCCGGCCGGAACCGATTTGTCCCGAACGATTTTGATTTACATGCGATGCGAGGCTTCAGAATCTAGTGATTTTGACTGATTGTTCTGCTGCTGCTGTTCGACAGGTCGCGGTGTTCGCGCAGAACATCCCGGCGATGTGCGAGCTGCACTTCGCGGTGCCGATGGCGGGCGCCGTCATCTGCGCGCTCAACTCGCGCCTGGACGCCGCGATGGCCGCCGTCCTGCTGCGGCACTCGGAGGCCAAGGTAATCTTCGTCGACGCCGCGCTGCTCGGCGTCGCGCAGGAAGCCCTCCGCCTCGTGTCCACCGCGGGCGCCAGGGCCCCCGTCGCCGTCCTCATCGCAGAGCTCCTCGACGATGGCCCTGTCGTCTCATCAGCACCGTCTTCTTCTTCTGGCGCGAGCACGATCGAGCACGAGTACGAGGCGCTGGTGAGCAGGGGCGGCGGAGGGGCGCAGGAGTTCGCGGTGCGGTGGCCGGCGGACGAGAACGAGCCGATCGCGCTCAACTACACGTCGGGCACGACGTCGCGGCCCAAGGGCGTGATCTACACCCACCGCGGCGCGTACCTCAACAGCCTCGCCGCCGTGCTGCTCAACGACATGCCGTCCATGCCGGTGTACCTCTGGACGGTGCCCATGTTCCACTGCAACGGCTGGTGCATGTCGTGGGGCGTGGCGGCGCAGGGCGGCACCAGCGTCTGCCTCCGCAGGGTCACGGGCGCCGCCATCTTCGACGCCGTCGCGCGGCACGGGGTGACGCACATGGGCGGCGCGCCCACCGTGCTCTCCATGATCGTCAACGCCGCGCCGGGGGACAGGCGGCCGCTTCCCGCGGGGAAGAAGGTGAGCGTCATGACCGGCGGCGCGCCTCCGCCGCCGACGGTGCTGTTCCGGATGGAGGAGCTGGGGTTCCTGGTGATCCACTCGTACGGGCTCACGGAGACGTACGGCCCCGGCACGGTGTGCGCGTGGAAGCCCGAGTGGGACGCGCTGCCGGCGGACGAGCGGGCGGCGATCAAGGCGCGGCAGGGGCTCCACCACCTGGGGCTGGAGGTGGACGTGAAGGACCCGGCGACGATGCGGACCGTCCCGGCGGACGGCCAGACAATGGGGGAGGTGATGTTCCGTGGCAACACGGTGATGAGCGGGTACTACAAGGACGCGCCCGCCACGGCCGAGGCATTTGCCGGCGGGTGGTTCCGGTCGGGCGATCTGGCGGTGAGGAACCCCGGGGACGGGTACGTGAAGATCAGGGACCGGTCCAAGGACATCATCATCTCCGGCGGGGAGAACATCAGCACGATCGAGGTGGAGGCGGCGCTGTTCGCGCACCCGGCGGTGGCGGAGGCGGCCGTGGTGGGGCGGCCGGACGAGCACTGGGGGGAGACGCCGTGCGCGTTCGTGGTGGCGAGGAAGGAGGGCGTGAATGCGGAGGAGGTGATCGCGTTCTGCAGGGGGAGGCTGCCGCGGTACATGGCGCCGAGGACGGTGGTGGTGGTGGAGGAGCTGCCCAAGACGGCGACGGGGAAGGTGCAGAAGTTCGCGCTCAGGGAGAAGGCCAGGGCCATGGGCAGCCTCTCCTCCACCGCCTCCCGTCAACCACATGCAGGAAAGAGCAAGCTCTGAGTTACCATTAGTCCATTGTTCTCTAGTTAATACAGTAATTAATTTCTGCTATCACCAGCACCATCATAAAAGCTTTTGGATCATTACCAAGCATCATCAAAGCTTCAGGACCAGTACCAACCATCGTCATTCAACCTTGTGATGATGGCTCCTCCAAATAAACTAATCATGGGTGTCTGTACTTTTTTCCGACAGAGATCTATCAAACATAATAAAAAATATATCGCACACCTTGTGATGATGCCTTGGGGCTGGGGCTCGCTCCTCCTTGAAATAAACTATTCATGCATGCATGTATGTATTTCGACAAAGATCAAGATCAAGGTCTAAAAGTTCACAGGAATAGAAGGTAACTAAAACATCCGGAGTAATAAAAATTACATTGAGATCTTTAGAGCACCTAACACCACTACCATCACCCGAGCGAGCCATCAACGCGCGAGTGATGACAGTTGGAAGGTCATTGTGCACGTGCCTCTAAAACCGGCGCACAAAGCTAAAGTCGTCGTCATTAAATTCTTGAATTGATCTGAATCTTTTAATATCAAACTTGTAAAATTCATAGACTGGACGAGAGATCCATCATTCCGTGGAAGCAGCGACCAACCAATTCTCTGCCCTCAACGTCATGGGCAAGATCTCCTCATACCCTCCCGTCGCGCGAGGCGGGGACCCGTCAATTCCGGATCGAAGACGACAAAAGGCAAAGGAGATGTCAATGGTGGGGGCGACCTAGGGTGGAACCCTAGTCGCGCCTTCTCTTAGGTCGCGAGAATGCATGTATCTTAAGATATGAGTTCCTAGGCATTTGGATCAAATAATCTGTTATTTCGACACTCTTTTGAGTCTAGGTTATCTCCTGCCATTTGGGTGGAAGGGGATCTACGATGGGGGGATCCGGCTATATGGAGGCCCGGGAGTGGATTTGCGATGGTCGTGGGGGGGGGGGGGGGTGCTGATGCAAAGTTGGGGAGAGCGGTGGAGGGGTGAATGTTTTACTAAGCCGTTCAGTCGACAAGTAAATATAAGGAATTGAGAGGCCGAGGAGTAAAAATGTTACTCCTCTAACCAGTTTGAGGGATTGGCTAGGTATGGTTTAGAGGTGTAAAACGAAAATGTTACTCCTCTAACCCATTTAAGGGATAGGCTAGAGATGCCCTAAAGAAAAACATGACCGAAATACTAACAAAGCTCGGTTAATTGAAGAGAAAATGAGCAAAATCAGGTCCGCCAAAACAAAGCTGGCATTACCCAGGAGCACTACAATTTTCAACCTTTCTTTTCTTTCTTTTTTCTTTCTAAACCTAATGCCTGAGAAAGAAATTTCTGCCAGTATTTGTGTATTTGGATGGTCCGGCGGCTTGGTTGGATCCAAATCACCAATTTGATTTATCCAAGGCAAAAGAGGGTATTCCAATTATGAGACATTCCATAAACCCAATGTGTTCCAATTTTGTAATAATCTTGCAAACATGAACCCTTCAATCCATATCGGTTGATCCCACACAAAAATACCAATATTTTGGTCATGGTTAAAATTTTGGCTCTAGCCCCTGGCCAAAAGATTGGTATTGTATGTTTCTTAGCTAACTCCGTTTCATTCTTTTACCAGGTAAAAGAAGGGGCGACCACTATAAAATCCTGAGCATCCTGGATCTCGTTTTTAACTTTTTAAAAACATCATTTTAGAAGTCAAGCATTTAACAAAAAATATGTGAGTACATATACATGTCTAGAATCTACATATGGAGTACATTTGTTTCATCGGAATCATCTAGTGTGAGCAAAATCAAGATTAGTTTTTGTCTTTTTAGAGCCACCATTTTTTCTTGTTTCAAGTGTAATGCAGATACTCAGATAAAATATCCATGTATATCCACATGAAGTGTTTAGATTATTTGAGACTTTGAAACATGATTTTTGACTTCTTTTTTTCTGGAATTCCGGGCTTGCTGGAGCCCATGAGTACAAAGGCCGCACTCAGGCCCCTATGCTGTATTTCATGTTTGGTGCCAATTTTGATTAAAACATGTTAACCAAAATCTTAGAGCATCTCCACTCACGTTCCAGGACGCCGAACCCAGGGCGATTTTTTCGGATTCGCCCAATCGTGTTCTCAGGATCCCAGTTTCATTCGGATTTAAGCCAACTTTGGTCCGGATTTCCTAGAACATTTCTAGGATCCCGGGAACTCCTTGGAAACGCCGGATCAAGCGAATTTGGCGGAAAAAAAACAGTCAGCGAGTGGACCCGCCAGTCAGCATATGTTCGCCAATATTCATCCAAAGTTTGCCCAAAGTTCGCTCATATTCGTCCAAAGTTCGTCCATATCGCCCATAATCACCCATATTCGACCATATTCGCCCAAAGTTTGCCCATATTCGCCCAAAATTCGCTCATATTCGCCCATATTCGCCCAAAACCGCTTACATTCTCACATATCCCCCCAAAGTTCATTGGTAAACGCCCAAAGTTCGCACAAAATTGCCAAAACCGCCTATATTTGCCTAAAGTTTGCCGAAATTTGTTAAATTTTAGCCCAACGTGGGAACTCGCCTAGGAACGTGAGTGAGAAACTCGGTGTTCCCAGGCCAAAAACTAGTTTTGTTCATACCAAAATATTAAAGGAAATATGCCCGAGAGGCAATAATAAAGTAGTTATTATCTTATTTCTTGTTTATGATAAATTTTTATTTCTCAAGCTATGATTGTATTAATACGGAAACGTTAATACATGTGTGTTTAATAAACAAATAGAAAGTTCCTAGTTATATGCATCTCTTATAAAATAGCTCATTGATTAACAAGATGATCAAATGTTTTCTGATCATGGACATTGTATGTTGTTAATAACGAGGTCACAATATTATTGGAATGGTGTGATGAACATTCATGCAAAGTATAGCATTATGATCAAAGTCATTGTGTTTATATTGCTATAACATCATACGAAGTAATCCCAATCCTTAGACCATAAGATCATGTCAATCACTAACACTAGAAGAGTATCTTGATAACATTAAACTGTAGGGTTCGCAGCATAGAAAACAAAAAATTCCTACGATGGGAACATCTAAGTACCAAGATCTATCTACTAGATACAAGCAACGAGTGGATATACATCCATAGAATACATATCCTCGAAGACCGAATAGCGTTAACGAGGTTGTACTCGTGGATGATATAGACGAACGCTTGCCGATCTCAAGATCGTGATGAAGTCCATCTGATCCAGCCGGTCTAGCACCATCAAGTCCAACACCGCAAAGCAGTGGTGCATCCGTGATCGCACACACGTACGGGTATCCCAACAACCTCCGCGCCCTCGCTCTAGCGAAGCAGCGGAAGCAACAAATCCTTCTAGAAAAAGCCACCGGAAACATGTATCTTGCTGATCCAAGACCATGGGGAAATTCTAAGGGGGGGAGAGAGATCCTTCGTGAGGAGGTATGTTTTGAGAGGATAAGAGGGGGGCCTTTTATAGGGGAGAGGGGGCACCCAAGGGGCATGGCGCCCAGCCATGGGGGCTGCCCCACCTCTCCCACATTCATGTGGGTGGAGCTCCCACTCAAAATGAAAAGCCTCCACTCCCATAAAAGCGCCTCCACTCAAAAATCCACTCACATGCATTAAATTTCCACCAAATTTAATGCAAGCTCTCATTTAAATAAAACTCTTTTATTTATTTATTCAGAATTGTGTTAATTACTTTAATTAATAAAAATTCACATAAAACCCCTTGCTAGTATTCAATTTCACATGCAGAACCAGTTTCAGCAATTTCAACCGAAACAGTTCCGGTGTCTAGTGAAATAAATTCATGCGCTTTCCTTTTCTTTTTCTGACATATCATTTGCTCTGAATGGTGTCGGTATCCCTTAAGTGTGTCACCCTACGATTCGCGAATAATGCAGACATGATCGAGACCCCTCTCCGATCAATAATCAGCAGCGGGACCTGGAGATCCGTATTGACTCCCACACATTCAACGATGACTTCTGTGATCGGGTGAACCTTTTACGCTAGTATCTTAATCCCTTTGTTTCACGATATATATTACATGTACGAGATTCAATCATCGCACTAGTAGAAAAAGAGGCTTTGGTTCGATCTAGAGTCTGACACTAGTCCCGATTTATTACAGGCCGGGACTAGTATAAGCACTAGTCCTGGTTCGTACCATTTTTAGTGGCCAGGAGACCGAGAAAACTCTAGTCCCGGGTCATTTCAGACCTTTAGTCCCGGGTCGTAATACGATACGGTCCGGGACTAAAGGGTCACCCTTTAGTTCCGGATCGTGATACGGTCCCGGACTAAAGGGTGCGGCGCGGACAACTTAAAATTGCTATAACTTTTGCGTACGATGTCGGAAAAAAATGTACCACCTATCAAAATGTGTGGAAATTTTTTTGAGTTTGATTTTAACAGCCTTATTTGGATTCCTCACATTTTTAGATTTTTAAAATTATAAATAATGGATTTATCACATTTTTCTGATTCTTTTACATTTTTAAAATTTGAAAAGGGGAAAAGTTATTTTTTTAGTATTTAGCAAGTTTTTATTCCATATTTTGATTCATCACATTTTTCTGATAATAATGAATATATTATTTGTCGAATTTCGATTTACAGATTTAAAGATATTATTTATGCCATATTAAATGAATAATGACAAAAAATGATAAAATAATATTTTATTTAGTTTTTTACTTTCATTGTATTAAAATATTATTATTACTTATTTATTGTTGTTTACTAAAATAGTTGTTTGTAGTTTCAATAAATAAAGATGTATGGCATATTGATATGGGCTAATAGGATTGATATGATAGTGTTGACAACAAGGTATAAAAGGGCTTCGCGCGAGGACATCCGGATGGAACAGAGAAGTTAAGCGTGCTGAGGGTGGAGTAGTGCTAGGATGGGTGACCGAATGAGAAGTTTGACCACAAGTGTAATTTGACCTAAGATTAAATATACTTAGTACTAAAAATATTTCAAGTGAGAGGATTACGAGTCAAACAATTCAAAAGTTTAAGAAAAAATTCGAAAAAAAATTCGAAAAAAAATAAAAAAAATTCAAAAAAAAAAATTAAAAAAATCTTTAGTCCAGGGCCGTATTACGACCCGGAACTAAAGGTCCTTCATCCCCCTGCTCCAAAAAAGGTCATGCGTTGGCCCTCTAGTCCCGGGTTGCAACAAACCGGGACTAGAAATAGGGGCCTTTAGTCCCGATTTCGCAGTCCCGGGTGCAAAACCGGGACTAAAGGCCCTTGAAAACCGGGACTAGAGGCCCTTTTTCTACTAGTGTCGGTATCTCCATACCTAGTTTGATCTCGTTACCGATATGCACTCTTTTTCTCGTTCCCGTGATATAACATTCTAGTGATCAAATCACTTGCTTGCAAGCTAATCAATGTGATATCACCGAGAGGGCCCAGAGCATATCTATCCGTCATCGGGATGAACAAATTCCACTCTCGATCCATGAACCTCAACGTAACACTTTAGTAGTTCTGAATCCATCTTTATAATCACCTAGTTACGGTGTGACATTTGATGTCATCGAGAAACTCTTCCGGTGTTAGTGATTGACATGATCTCATGGTCTAAGGATTAGGATCACTTCGTAAGTTGTTATAGCAATATAAACTCAATGACTTTGATCGTAATGCTATACTTTGGATGAATGTTCATCACACCATTACCCTAATGTTGTGACCTCGTTATTAACAACATCCAATGTCCATGATCAGGAAACTTTTGATCATCTTGTTAATCAACGAGCTAGTTTATAAGAGAGGCATAACTAGGAACTTCCTTTTTGTTTATTAAACACACATGTATTAACGTTTTCGTATTAATACAATTATAGCATGCAAAATAAACATTTATCATAAATAAGGAATATGATAATAACCACTTTATTATTGCCTCTCGGGCATATTCCCTTCACAAATGTCACACCGTAAAAGGGTGACTATAAAGATGGGTTCGGTGCTACGAAGGTGTTATGTTGAGGCTCATAGATAAAGAGTGGAATTTTTCCATCCCGATGACGGAGAGATATACTCTGGGTCCTCTCGGTGATATCACATTAGTTAGCTTGCAAGCAAGTGATTTGATCACTAGAATATTATATCACGGAAACGAGAAAAGAGTACATGTCAGTAAAGAGATCAAACTAGGTATGGATATACCGATGATCGAATCTCGGACATATAATATATCGCGATACAAAGTGATTGAGTTACATGTGTATAAGGTTAACATGATCATAGAAGTCATCGTTGAATGTGTGGGAGTCAGTACGGATCTCCAGGTCCCGCTGCTGATTATTAATCGGAGAGGGGTCTCGATCATGTCTACATTACTCGCGAACCGTAAAGTAACACACTTAAGGGATACCGACACCATTTGGATCAAATAATATGTAGAGAAAGAATTACAAAGTGCATGAATTATTTCACTAGACTCCGGAATTGTTTCGGTTGAAATTGCTGAAACTGGTTCTACATGTGAAATTGAAATGTTTGAGGGGTTTTATGTGAATGTTTGTTAATTAAAGTAATTAACAAAATTCTAAATAAATAAATAAAAGGAGTTTTATTTAAAGAGAGATTGCATTAAATTTGGTAGAAAGTTAATGGAATTTGAGTGGGATTTTGAGTGGAGGAAATGGAGGGGCATTTGTGTGAGTGGGAGCTCCACTCACATGAATGGAGGAAGAGGTGGGGGCACCACCATGGCCGCTGGCCATGGCTAGTGGGCTGCCCCTCCTCCTATAAAAGGAGCCCCTCCTCTCACTTCCCACTCACACCTTCTCGCGAAGGATCTCTCTCCCCCTTTAGAATTTCCCCATGGTCTCGGAACAGCGAGATACATGTTTCCGGTGGCTTTTTCTGGAAGGATTTGTTGCTTGTGCTGCTTCGCTGGAGCAAGGGTGCAGAGGTTGTCGGGATACCAGAACGTGTGTGCGATCACGGATGCACCACTACTTTGCGGTGCTGGACTTGATAGTGTTGGACCTGCTGGACCGGATGGACTTCTTCTCGATCTTGAGATCGGCAAGCGTTTGACTATATCATCCACGAGTATAACCTTGTTAATGCTTTTCAGTCTTCGAGGGTACGTATTCTATGGATGTATATCCACCTGTTGCTTGTATCTAGTAGATAGATCGTGGTACTTAGTTGTTCCCATCGTAGGAAATTTTTTGTTTTCTATGTTGTGAACCCTACAGTGGTATCAGAGACAGATCTATGCGTAGATGCTTTGCACGGGCAGTACACATATGAGTATGTGGGCGATGATGATCATGTTATTGCTTCTTGTTTGTACTTTGGATATTGGTGGCATAGTGGGATGAAGCGGCCCGGACAAACTTTAAATGTCCTCGCACATGAGACATGTTCCATGCTTGACATGCAACTGGTTTTGCATAAGTGGCTAGCGGGTGTATGTATCTCCTACTGTAGTCAATATCTAATTTACAACTAGTTGTTAATAATTTGGTTATTCTCGTTGTGGTTCCATGTTCGTAGGTAAGAACAGTTCTATCTTCGAAATCCCTAAGCCACGTAAAACTTGCAATGGATAAATTAGAAGCGTCTAGTTTAGATTGTTGCTGGGCTAGTGTCATGATATGGTAATGTTGTAAGTGAATGTATAGTTGATACTCTTACAACACACCTAACATGTAAGTTCCATAGACCTTGGCCTTACACACAATGAAATGATAAAGATCATACCACGATGCACATGATGGTGATCAAGTGCAGGAACCATATCATTTCACTTTTCACATATGATGTTTGTTGCATCTTATATTGACTATTTGGCATTTTATTAGCATGATAAGATGACCTCTCATTTAGATATCAATATAAAAATGTGTTCTCCCTTAAGTATGCACCTACTATGTTTCGCCGCTTCAAGGCATCACGTGATGATCAGGTGTACTTGAATCCACGAACATACATTGGGTGTAAGACAGTTTTACACACGTGAATATTAAGGTTCTTACTTGGCAAGCCTAGCATGTACAGACATGGCCTCGGAACACGGACCGAAAGGTTAAGCATGAGTCATATGTTTGATATGATGCCCATATAGATGCTCGCCTTTAAAGCTACACCGACTCACGTGATGATCGGACTTGGTGTAGTGGATTTGGTTCATGTAATCACTAAAAAGACACGAGGGATGTCATTTTTGAGTGAGTTCATTTCTAATTTAGATTAATAGAACTCAATTTATCATAAATTAAATCAAAGTGAATTTGCATAATTTGTTGTATTCATTGGCATTCGTTCACCACTTTATGCTTAGTTGTAATTGAGATAATAAAACTATAGAATTCTGGATATTTACTTTACGAACTCGTATCGTATTGTTTTGAGTGTCAATCTAAAGTTAAGTCCTATTGCAAAATTTCAGCAAACTCTATTTACTCCGTGAAGTTTAAAATTAGTATTAAATCAAGAGTGACGATTCCAGTGTTAGTATCTAAAGTATCATGTTTGCCTCTATGATTCTTTATTTAAATATCAAGGAGCTGAAAGAATTGTTTCAGAAACCATAATGTGTGGCAGATATAACGATATCTGAAACTATGTTTTTGGTTGCAATATGATAGATTATAATATATGTTCTCACATTGGATGAGAATTTGCAAAGGTTGGATATGCTAGACATCCTAATCATCCAAAAAGGTTTTGGAAAGTAACATTATACTCATGATTCGACTTTATAAGCTACATTACCTTGATCATGAAAGTTTTCATGATAAGGATGAATAGAAGGTAGGTAAAGTGTTTACTACACTAAAAGATTACTAAATAATGGTTTTTGAAAGAACGCCAAACATTTGATGATGGTGATTTACTTCAAAGTGCAAGTCCAAAGGTATTAGTATTTTACTATACACGCTTTGGACTATGTGTCATGTATATGGCACCACTGTTGATGTTGATAGATTCTTTTCAAAGGAAAAGGAAAAGCTGAAAGAGAATCTATAAAATATATTTGGAAGAAAAGAAAAGACTGGTGGTGCTTGACGTGGAGCACTTCGTTGGAAACCCCAAGAGCAAGGTGTCATGAGCACAACAACAAGACTTCCCTCAGTAGAGACCGAGGTTATAGAACCAGAAGGAGGAAGGAAACATTACACAGGTGTTGCAAGCAACGCAGAGACCTGTACAACACAAACTCAAGACTTTGCCCCAACGAACAGTGAGGTTGTCAAGCTCACCGGTTTGCTGTAACAAAGGATTAAACGTATGGTGTGGAAGGTAATGGTTTGCAACAAGTAAACAGGTAACAGTGGAATATGTATCAATGGTAAAGATTGAACCGGGGTCCATAGTTCACTAGAGGTGCTCTTAGATAAATAACATGGCAAGCAGGGTAACAAATTACACCAGGGCAATTGATAGGAACTGAGCAAGTCATAACAATGCAATACCAGACAAAAAGATCCTATGAGATTTGATTGGGCAATACAACAATATACATAGACCGCCATCCAACTGCATCTATGACTAGAAGTCCACCTTCAGGTTATCATCCGAACCCCTTACAGTATTAAGTTGCAAGCAACATACAACTGCTTTAAGCAAAGTGTGTAAGTTAAACAATCCAATTGTTCCATTAACAAGAGACCGTTGTTTTATTCCTAGTAGCAACATCACATCTACAACTGAAGATATTTCTATCACTTCTCTTGGAAACTAGAGGCATGAACCCACTATCGAGCATAAATACCCCCTCTTGGAGTCACTAGCAACTACTCGGCCAAGATAGCTACTAACAACGGAGCGCATGCAAGATCACAAACAACACAGACATGATAGTATCATAAAGACAAAACCATTAATCAATATGACATAGTAATCTCAATATCCATCGGATTCCCGCAAACACAACATGCATGATTACAAATAGATTAGATCTTGATCATGAACGGAGCTCACAAGATCTATACATGAAAGCACAAGGAGGAGATACAACCATCTAGCTACTACATGGACCCATAGTCCAAGGTGGAACTACTCATGCATCATACCGGAGAGGAGGCCTTCGGGATGATCTCCCCTCCAGCAGGGTGCCAGGAAGAACTTCAGACCCCCCGATCTAGGGACGACGGTGATGGTGGCTACAGAAGGTTTCGTGGAGTTTTGATCGGGTCCTTAGGGTTTCTGCATCGGGGTCTTCTTATAGGCGAAGAGGCGAGTCCGGGAGGCGACCAGGGGGGCCACACCCTGCCCAGGCACGGGCCCACCCCCGACCGCGCCTAGGGGGGTTTGGCCGCCCTGGTTCGTGTCTCTGTCTCGTCTTCTGGATTCATGTTCCTCACAGTAAAATATTAACTTTGGCTTTTGTCCCGTCCAATTCCGGAAATATTGATTTTCTGCCTTTCTGGAACCAAAAACAGAAGAAAACAGGCAACTGGCACTATGGCAACTTGTTAATAGGTTAGTTCCAAAAAAGATATAAAACACCTCAAAGTGTAGACAAAGCAAAGCAAAGTAGATACTAAACAAGCATGGAGCATCAAAAATTATAGATACGTTTCTGACATATCAAGCATCCCCAAGCTTAACTCCTCCTCGCCCTCGAGTAGGTAAGTGATAAAAAGAATAATTTTTGAGGTGACATGCACCATCAAAACCAAGATCAAACCATTTGAAAGCATTGAAAGCTGGGATCAAAGAACTCTAAACATGTGCATGAAAGATGGAGTTCTAACAATAGGACATAGTAACTATGCATGCAACATGAAAGGCCACAAACAAAGATCATGAATAACATGCATTGAAAAATGTTTGTTTGTTTCACATACAGAAAACATAGCATAGTGGTAAACAACTTGTCCCTCATAGAGTAGAAAATAGATGCATAGGACACCTTCAAAGTTCACAAGGGTGACTAGAAACAAGTAGCACAAGAACAAGTAATATCACAATATGCATCAATCAATAAGCTTTGGAACACTGCACACAGAATGACAACTATGCTCTCTTAATGGTGCCTAAAGGTAGAAAGAGGAGACTCAAATAATGGTGGAAGAAAGGCCCTTCACAAAGGGAAGCAGGGATTTCAAGTTTCAAAAAGAGCTTCTAAAAATTATGGTACCTATTAGCTTTCAGCCCTCATTGCCCCTATCGTAAGCATCTTGAAGTGATTAAGGTTAAAGTGACCAAACTATGGAGTATATACTTGACGAAGTATAAGTTGGCAATCTCAAGTCCCTTGAATACGAGGGCCACACCTCATGCTACTCAACTTTAGTCACCTGTAAGTTCTTGTCACTGTAAGTACATGCATATCATAGAGAACCGCCAACGGGGTACCCCTTGCACATGGTATAGGAGTTATCCCATAACCAAAATGACAAGGCAAGCATGCAATGAGCATCTCAGCGATCTTTTTATTTATTATGTGCATAGCTTTTATTGAGGATGATTCATAGATAGCTCACTATGGTGATGCTGCAAGTTTCCACCATGATTAGGCATGGCTTAGGCTAGCGGCCTAGGCGCTTATCTAACACAAAGTACATACTCCATGGACTTACAAGTTCCCTCTTTATTTCACACCGGTGACATCCATAGACAACAGAGAATGATATCAACTGAGTACAAAGTACAAGTGCAATGTTGAAAACGTTCCCCGTGACAACACGGTTCTGCTAATTCCAACGTATAAGTGCAAGCATATACAACATAGACGACACGATGGTTCAAGTTTATTAGGGTCAAAGAATATAAAGTGTGCCATCAAGTTCGTGAGGGCTTTAATCACTAAGTTTTCACATAACAAGATAGTTTTTAATTGGAAGATAGCTGAAAACAAGAATATACTTGGAATTGTGTAACACACCATGCATAGGAGTTTATAGTGGACACCTTGGAATAACTTGGTTTCTTGGGAGTTTGAAGCATGAGTAGAGCTTACTCATACAAGTGGAGGCTATCAAAAGACTGGGAGCAACCAACTAAGAGAGCATAATGGCCATAATCATGCAGAGCAACAAAGCATTACTAATCAAAGCATAGAGTGATACTACAAGTCAAGGACTAAATGATCATAGAGGCTATGGTGACTTGTCATAGTCATAACATGGTGTGATCATGTGCCAAGTCAACCCAAACAAAGCATCAAAGAGAATACCACAATACTATGCTTTTAAATGCTAAAACAACGCATAATTTCTTCAAGGCACGCTAAGCAATCCCTATTGTTTGGAGCAAGACATGCTACAACAATAATCATTAAGAATAAGGTCAAAACAACACCTAGCATGTCATGCTAAAGTCTAAGTCATAGTCAATGCAGGCTCCTCTTGCACTTTCAAGCAGGAACTTCCTACTCTTTTCCAACACCAAGCAACTTATTTGAAACAACACAGTGAGAACGGGGTCCAAACTACTTTATTCAAGCAAACTAAAAAACCTAAGCAAAGAAAACGAAAACTAAGATACTCCAAGAACAACACAACTATGCATGAAACAATAAAAACGAAGTGTCTAGACAGACATGAGCTTTTTATTGATGAAGAAGGGGATGCCTTGGGCATCCCCAAGCTTTGACGCTTGTACCTCTTGGATATTTCTTGGGGTGACACCGGGCTAGCATTCCCAAGATTGAGCTTTTGTCCATTATTCATCTCATTACATCATTTTCTCTCTATACCTGAAATTTTTCCTTCATACAAAACTTTAGACAATCTTCATTAGCAACATTAGTTTATTCAAAAGATATTAGACCTTAGGCAAAGCTTTGGAACAGCAAGTCTTTTCACTAAAACCACAAGCTACTTTAGCAACTCCTTCAAAAAGCTCAATTCCCCAAAAGAGAACTCAAAAAGGAATCAATAAAGCAAATGCAAATAATGGCAGGAATCTGTCAAAACAGACCACCAGGTAGAAACCGATTTTTTCGAACACCTTGTGTTGCTCAAATCAAAAAGTATTTAACTAACAAAAGTTAGCTAACATACTAGGGGATTTATTCATAAATTTTCAGCTGAATCCGACTTACGGATACTCCTCACATTTTTTTTTGGTGGAGGACATAAATCTGTTTCGGGACAGCAACTCCCCAAATCTTACTCCCCTCTCATTAGAGGTCATTCTTGGCACAAAAATCAAACAAACAGGATAAGGAGAGGTCATTAATGAAGTAATAACTTACAAGACTCAAGGAAACTCTTGGGTTATCTCCCAACAAGTACTTTTATTTAACGCCTTTAAGTTAGGCACAAGAAGCAAGAAGAATCAAGTATTTTCAAATGAAGAAGCATTAACATCAATTCTTGCAAAATCTTCAACTATGAAAGGTATCTCTCCAAATGGGTTTTGGAGGATCCCTTCTCATCTATCTTTGGTCTACTACTTTCATCAAAAAGATTTTCGGGAGCGATCCAATCAAAATTCTTTTCAAAGGCTTCATGCATTCCAACAAGCTTAAAGGGTATGGGTATCTTAAATTCATCTCTAGGCTTAGAAGTACCCACATCATCTACACTTGAACCTAACATATTAAAATGCTCAAAGACCTTTTTGTCTTCCCTAGCAACATCATGGAACTCTTTTAGTAAAGTTTCAAAAATGGACTCTCTCTTTTCAGTATTCTTTTCTTCTTTTAGTTTTAGGAACAAGAATTGTATGAAGGGGTTAAGGCTAACAAACCTAGCCTCCAACATACGAACTAAAGAAGCTGCAACAATCTCATAATTAGTAGCAAGCTATGCTATAGATTTATCCTCAATATCCTCATGCTTGCTAACATGATTAAAGAATTCTTCAATATTATCTTTCCCAATTATGGAGCCACTACCTGTCACATCCCAAGATTTTCCAAATCTTGTAATGTGAAAAAATAATTGAATAAAATAAAACTTTGTTGATTTTCAGGGTGAGAAGAAACTTTTTGAATCCATTTGGAAACTTTCAAAACCTATTTGGATCAAATAAAATCCTAAAGGGATTTAAAAGTTAAATAAACAATAAAATTAAAAATATTTAAAATTACTATTTTTGGATCTTTCAATAAAAGATTTGGTTTTCAAAAGAAAAGGAGGATTTATAAATAAAGATTATTTTATAGAGCCAAATTAAACCTTGGCCAAGTATTTGAAATAAAAAGTTTTGTCTTGATAAAAATACTAAAGGTTTATTTAAATAAAATAATAAGGATTTAATATCCAATTTTATTTAAGTAAAGATTTTCCCCATTTTAAATAAACACCAAAACTTATTTATTTTATTTTATTTTAAATAAATTTTCCAAGTATTTTATATTCTCAAATAAAACCTACTGAAGTGTTTTGGTTTTATTTTATATTTCAAAATAAAGTTTTTAATAAAACAAAACCTATTTGATTTAATAACTAAGGCCCATTTTATTTAATTATTAATGGACCCTAAAATAAAAAGTGTTTTTACTTTAAACAAGTTTTCAAGTATTCTCTATTTCCAAATAAAACCTACTGATTTGGTTTTGAAAATATTTGGATTTCAAATGGAGATTTTATTAAATAAATCAAACCCTATTTGATTAAATAACTAAAGGTCCATTTTATTTAATTAATGAATGGATCCTAAAAAGGATAAAAATATTATTTTATTTTGGGATTTGGTTTATGTTGATAAACAGAACAAAAAAAAACTCATTACAAGTGTGGTGATTGTTTGAATTATGAATGATTGTTTTGTTGTTTGAATTGTGAATTGAATTTCAAATCAGTAAATAGAAATAGAAAAGGTTAAATCATTCAGACAGAAAAAATAGTGCAAAGGACCCAGCCCAACAAACTGGCCCAACAGCCCAGTCCAGCCCACCTGTTCCCTCGCCCCCAAACCGTTTTCTTCACCGCAGAAGCAACCCGCGAGGACGCTGACAAGTGGACCCCTCCCCCTCACTTCCTTTCTCGCTGACAGGAATGCCCCACTCCTCCTGTTCATCGTTCTCACCCGCCGCGACTCGTTCTTCCCCCGCTCCTGCCATTGATTCCTCCGGCTTCAATTCGCCTTAACGCGGCCACATTTACATGCCTTGATCACGCAAGCTTAAACGCGTACCCCTCCTCTCCATTTCCCCTCTGTCACCCCGCAATAGCACGCCCCGAGGCCGCCCCAATTCCTCCCCGAGCACCTCTGTCTCCGACGACCTCCCTTGCCGATTCCGGCCAGTACTCGCCACCCCTCTCCTCCTAGACCACACTCGCATACTCCCCAAGCCCTGGCGGACCTTTCTGCAGCCGCAGCTCGCTCGCGCGCGTCCCTAAGCGTCGGCAACGTCTTCCCCGAGCCAGCGCCGCCGTCTGCTCCAACTGCGGCGACGTTCCCCGGTAAACCAGACCTCCTCTCTCTTCCCCGTGGACACGATGATGATCACCATGCTCTTGCGAACCTAACAGTGCCTACCGTTTGTCCTAGGGTGCCCCCTAACCTCGCCCTCGACGACCTCCAGAGCCGCCCGAGGCTCAGCTCATCTCCGGCGAGCAATTAAGGACAGCCACGTGCGCCCCTTCACCAACCAGTACCACGTTGAGCATCAGCAAGCGTCAACGATTCCGGTGAGCATCTCCCCAGCCACCCTTGCTTCCTGTATCGCCGGCGCCGCCACCTTCTGGTCGCTCCGCCGCCAGCCACCGCCGCAGCGCCGCTCGTTTAAGGTCAGGCTCACAGCAGCCGTCCGATCTTGATCTGGTGGATAGGATAGAACCACTTAACAGCGAATGGGTACGCGTTCTGGGCCACGCGATCTGTTTAGATCCAACGTCTGCAGCTGTGCGATCCACACGAACTGGTACCGTCCAATAGGAACTTGACGTGTGGCCAGTTTCTGTTTAAAACAGATTTTGAAATCAGATTTAATTGCCATTTTGAAACCCTTGTAACTTTTGATCCACACGTCCAAAAATTGCAAATTTTATATCAATGGAATCAGTGGAACAATCCCTAGCCAACCATGCCTTTTGTTTAGCAAAAAGCTTCTGTTAAAATGATTGTTTTTGCAGAAACATTTGTATGCTTGTTAAGGATGTGAAAATTGTTTAAAAATGAATTTGGGGATAAAATCTTTGGAAAATGGTGTGATTTGAACCTACTGACCATAGGAAACACTTTGTGGATTCAAAAATGTAGTTGGAGAAACAAAAGAATGATTCTTTGCATTAAAACCATTTCTAGTCAAATAGAAATGTGGTTTATTTATTAAAAATGATTTTGGAAGAAAACCTTTGGAAAATGTTTTGTTTTAAACTCTCTGACCCCAAACACCAAGTTTTAAGGTTTGAAAACATATTTGGTGAATCCTATAGATTAATGCCTTAGTAAAAATATTTCTACACCACATAAAATGATACTTTGTTTTGAAAATGGTTTAGGAAGTGAAACCTCTTGCAATTGACTTTGCCACTTTACAAAATGACCATTAGGTGTACCCAAATGTTTATGACCCATTAGGAACCACTTTTTCAAATAAAACAAAGCTTGGCATGCTTGCATGCATTACTTTGACTTTGCCATTTTTTATGTGATGTTTTGCTTGATTGGTAGATTGAGTTTGTGCCTTGCTTGATTGAATTGTAGTGACTTGAAGAGTGTGATTGTTGCAAGGAAACGGAGTGAACCTATACCCTCTACCAAAAAGGCAAGTGATGCTTCATACTTTGTCCCATTACTTTCACTATGCATTAGTGATTTTCTCTAAGTAAACTTGCATGGAATTTTGCTAAGTATAAACTTTGCTATAGGAAAACTAGTAGATGAAACCTTAGTGGAAATCTTACTAAGTTAAGATTCCTATTACTACCAAGCTTAGCCTAGCTAATAGAAAACATGGGTGGAATATATATTCACACTATGGAAAAATTTCAAAGTCTGAGGACTTGTGTTTTGTTTAATAAAACAACTAAGTTAATGAATCACCTGGGTGGAATGGGACTTGCTTGGTGGATTTTGGTTGAGTGGTTCACAAGGCCCATGTCTATGGTTTACCTTGTGTATCTCACTTGTGGATGGCCACCCAGGAACAAAGAGATTTGAGATGTCAAATGTTGAGAAGCTTCAAGTGCAACCACTTGGCAATATGGGCTCTGCCATGATCATATAGGTTGCAAGAACTTAGACATATGGAGAGTGGGTGGTAGTTTTTGATAGGTTGGAACGCGTCCATTTTGGTCTAAGGGAAGGCTTCTGAAAGATCTTGTCTTGGGAAACCAAGTCTTGTGGGGAAAGTGCACCACCTCTGCAGTGTAAAATCTAAGTACTTAGCCATGTCCCTGGTAAAGGACAATTTGAGCATCAAGACATGGAAGCAATCAAGAATCTCATCATTCAAATTTCTAAGTTAAAAACTTGTGGTTTGAACAAGGGTTAAAGGATCTTCAATCTTTGATTAAGAAAAATGATTTTTTTCAAGCAAAAACTTAGTATTTTCAAATGTTAAGGAAAAATCTATTTTGAGCAATGCAAGCCTCAACTCCACTTAGCCAAATGCATATAGATGATAGACTCCACTATAATACCATAGTATCACTTGCCAATACAATTCAAATGTATTTACCCTTGTGGCTGTAACTTGTTATGTTGCAGGTTTGATTGGTTTAGTGAAGTGTGTTGATTGGGATTACAAAGTCTACAACCAACATGTCTGCCTGTGGCAGTTTGAAGATAAAGGACCCCATGCTTATAGATTTCTGCTGCAATGTATTGTAATAGCCAAATGAGTTATGTAAGATGTAATAAAATTATGTTATTCCTGGTTATAAAGTTATATTATGACCTTTGTTTCTTGATATTACATCTAAACTGTGGATGCTAGCTATTGATCCAGGGACTAGCATTGTAAACACAGGGGACTCCACCTTATATTGTTGTAAGGTTGGGACACTCCCTCTACACTACCTATTGCAAGATCCTTCAGGGCGAACTTGGGGAGAAACATGGTGAGCTAGAGCAAGGTGGCAACTAGAGTAGAAACTAATTTTTTGTGTTTTTGAAAAAAGGCAAACAAAACCAAGCAAAAGAAACTAAGCAAACTAAAAACAAAGTAAAGAGAAAGGAAGTGAAGGACTCCCCTAGTGAAGATGTCCTTAGCATCCCCGGCAACGGCACCAGAAAACTTTTTGGTGCTTGACGTGGAGCACTTCGTTGGAAACCCCAAGAGCAAGGTGTGATGAGCACAGCAACAAGTATTACCTTAGTAGAGACCGAGGTTATCGAACCAGAAGGAGGAAGGAAACATCAGACAGGTGTTGCAAGCAACATGGTGACCTGCACAACACAAACTCAAGACTTTTCCCCAACGAATAGTGAGGTTGTCAAGCTCACCGGTTTGCTGTAACAAAGGATTAAACGTATGGTGTGGAAGGTAATGGTTTGCAGCAAGTAAACAGGTAACGGTGGAAGATGTATCAATTATAAAGATTGGACCGGGGTCCATAGTTCACTAGAGGTGCTCTCCTTAGATAAACAACATGGCAAGCAGGGTAAACAAATTACAGCAGGGCAATTAACAGGAACTGAGCAAGGCATAACAATGTAATACCAGACAAAAAGATCCTATAAGATTCGATTGGACAATATAACAATATACATAGACCGCCATCCAACTGCATCTATGACTAGAAGTCCACATTCAGGTTATCATTCGAACCCCCTCCAAAGTTGCAAGCAACAGACAACTGCTTTAAGCAAAGTGTGTAAGGAATGAACCCACTATCGAGCATAAAAACCCCCTCTTGGAGTCACTAGCAACTACTCGGCCAAGATATCTACTAACAACAAAGAGCATGCAAGATCACAAAGAACACAGACATGATAGTATCATAAAGACAAAACCATTAATCAATCTGACATAGTAATCTCAATATCCATCGGATCCCCGCAAACACAACATGCATGATTACAAATAGATTAGATCCTGATCATGAACGGAGCTCACAAGATCTATACATGAAAGCACAAGGAGGAGATACAACCATCTAGCTACTACATGGACCCATAGTCTAAGGTGGAACTACTCACGCATCATACCGGAGAGAAGGCCTCCGGGATGATCTCCCCTCCGGTAGGGTGTTGGGAATAACTTCAGATCCCCCTGATCTAGGGACGACGGTGATGGTGGCTATAGAAGGTTTCGTGCAGTTTTGATCGGGTCCTTAGGGTTTCTGCATCGGGGGCTTCTTATAGGCAAAGAGGCGAGGCCAGGAGGCGACCAGGGGGGGCACACCCTGCCTAGGCCCGGGCCCACCCCTAGCCACACCTAGGGGGGTTTGGCCGTCCTGTTTCGCATCTCCGTCTCGTCTTCTGGATTCGTGTCCCTCACAGTAAAATATTGACTTTGGCTTTTGTCCCGTCCAATTACGAGAATATTGATTTTCTGCCTTTTTGGAACCAAAAACAGAAGAAAACATGCAAATGACACTATGGCAACTTGTTAATAGGTTAGTTCCAGAAAATATATAAGACACCTCAAAGTGTAGACAAAGCAAAGCAAGGTAGATACTAAACAAGCATGGAGCATAATAAATTATAGATACGTTTCCGACGTATCAATTGGAAATGCCCAGCTAAGGTATATGGATTATATACATGTTATGGTTGTATTCTTTGCTTGTTAAATAATGTGGTTCTTGGATATTGGATACCGAATTGGTTGGTATGAAATATCATACAAAACAACACAATTCATGAACTACAATGGCCTAAGTAACTAGCAAGAGAATATGTGATGATGTTCATAAAAAACAAACAAACGGTTGTTTGTATTTATCGTTGACATCAAAGCTTGCCTTCAAGATTTATTTTAATAATTGTTATTTAAATCAGGTATTATGAGAACAAAGAATGTTCAAATAATTACCGTATTTCATATAAGATGGATGATTTACAAATCTAGTTGGAGAAATCACATCCATAAAACCTAATGCTAAAATGTCGCAAGAGAAATGATTGAAAGATCACTTACGAAGTGACATCACCATTCAAATTATATTGGAAACAAAAACATGAAGAAACTCCATGTTAATGGATTTTTGGAGTCTTTGATTTGATCAAATAAGGCTTGTGAGACTTTCCTTGGGATAATTAAAACTTCGTTCAAAGGCCAAAGAAGAACGATTGACTAAATTATTGTAATTTATACATATCGGTGCATGTAGTCCATTATGTGTAGTCGTAAGCGATGGATTTCAACTTCATATGCTTTCTCCAGAAATTTGAGTGAATATTCACTTAATGAGGAAGAAGTATGAAATATTTGAATATATTCAAAGACTTTCAAGATGAAGTGGAAAATCATTCTAACAAGAAAATAAATAATTTCTGATTTGATCATAAAGGGATTTATTTGAGTTGCAAGTTTAGCAAAACACCTAGATTTGCATCTCCCGAAACACCATAGGAATATGGAGTGTTCGAGATTTGTAATAAAACCTTGTTTGACATGGTTGGATCAAAAATATTATTTATAAAACTGCCATTATGTTTTAAAAAGATTAAAGATTTAGAGACTAACACTTTTACACTGAAAAGAGCACCATCGTGATCCGTTGAAACGACACCATAAAGGTTATAGTTTGGGATAAAACCCAAGTTGTCCTCTCTTAAATTTTGGTATTGTGACACCAACGGGATCAGGTCTAAACAAATCCCAGACCCCCGCCTGACATAAGCTTAACCTTGAGCTCGAGGATATCCAGTGAAGAATCGATAACACAACAGTGACCCTACGACACAAAATTTATTACAGCAAGCTCATAATTGAGCAGAGAACCAAATTATTACAAGCAGAGGTCACTGACCACAAACATCAAACAATAGAAGGCAAATTATTCTATTAAGTATAGCAAACTTAACAAATCGCCTAAGAGGCCTGAAGCATAATGATGACGTCCCAGCCCATAGATTCCAGGCTGCCGGCTGGGAACCCCGAGCTACTCGTCGATGTCGATGTCATACAGAACTCGTCTTCTTGTGAACACTTACTCTGCCAAAAGTTTCAACAAAGCAAAGGTGAGTACGAGGTGTACTCTGCAAGACTTATGGCTGGTGGAGTTTTTTTTGCATAAAGCCACTTTTTTTATACAACAAGAAGGATAACAAGCTCGTCTAGTCATAGTATTTTAAAAGGGGTAAGAGAACGTCCTCTTCAAAGTATTGATCATCATCTTTTGATATCCACCAAATCATCATCATCTGAACCCTAACTAGGATCACCCCCTCGTACCCATGAGGAAGCATCCTTAAGCACACATTGCTCTGCCAAGTTTTACGCTTAGGTTCAAGTTATCTATGATCTTAAGAATTCAGTCACCAAGCGTTCATAACCGTGAACACGGCTTTTGCAAAAGATTATTACCCTTCAGTGGTGTATAACTTTACCCACACGTACTAACCTTCTCTTAATGCCACAATGATTAGACCTCTTCCTTAGAAGGCCGGCAGAGGGTGGTTAGACACGACCTTTACCTTGCTTTCGCCGACACCATGAATCGCGCCCTAAGGATGGTTCCGCCATAACGGGTCAAATCCTGAAGCCAGTCCCTGGAGATGTGTAACATCCCAGGATTAGCACCTCGAAATAGATAGGACACATGTTTGTGCATTGCATTCATGCATAAGAAAATCCAGGGAATTTTCGTGCAAAACTAAAGAAGTTATAGAGGGATCGAGATCTCTCTTGTTCTGATGGAAACATCAGGACAGGTGCGATGGATTTCGACATGACCTCTATTGTGCTTTTGTCTTTCAGGGGAAGATAATTCAAATTTGAATTTTAAATTGAAAGATTTGAATATTAAAAGAATTTGAAATGGAATAATAATTGGAAAGTAAATTGTAATAATAAATAAAAGGTGAACTCTTAATTATATTTAAGATACAGTATTAACAATTATCTAAGTATACAAGACAATTGAAATTCAAACACAAAAGGAAAAAAGGATTTACAATAAGAACTGAGTTCATAATTATAAACAAGATATGAACATTACAATAATTTAGATTACAAATAGAAAGAAAAATTAAGCTTTATTAAGATTATATAGTATTACATTGTCTTTACAAACGAAATATAAAACAAATAACTTTATGAAATAAGATACAACCATAGAATGTCTTTACATTATTTAAACAGAAAATAAATTACAATAATAGTTAAAAGAAAGAAAAGAAAGAAAACCTAAATTATTTGCCTATCTACTTTTTTATCTTGTTTTCTTCATCTCTTCTTATCCTCCTTAGTCTTGATCCCTGCAAGAAAGCAACAAGCAAAAGAAATAGAAAACACAGGGGGTCATAGGGGTTATGGTACTCTCAGGTTTTAGCAATGTAATGCATTTCTTTGCCTCATCATTGAGTAGTATTAATTAAAAAAGGGGCCAATGTAAAATCTGTTCTTATCTAGAATTTTTGCCTCAGGCTTATGCATCATAGGCAGGGGCAAGTTTCACCAAATAGAGCATCTATTCTTATTGGATGTGTAGCCTCAGTACAATATTATTGGCCAAGAGGCAAGTTACCCCAGATAAGGACATAGTAAAGAAGTAGGAGTAACAGCCAAATTACTTGATCTGATCCACTAACTGGAGGTAAGCAGACAAGCTGCTCACACAACCATGCATAATGTTGTGCTGTCGACACAGCAGTAGAAGCAGCAATAGTAGTGGTAGTATAAGAGGATAGCCACAACAACTAGCCAAAACAGTAATCCATTCTTAGTTTGCAGACCACAAGACCAACACGTCCAGATCCATTCTATCACTACACCAAAAAAACTCAAGAACTCATTCCTCTTTAGAACTCATCACAGCCAATCCATATCTCACCAACCAAGACACTAGCCCAGATCACCGCTACATCACTACACCATGGTTGCTGCAAGGAGCCATCCAATGGCAAGGACAAGGTGGAGAAGGCTAGGCTATGGCTGCTAAAGTGGATAAAGTAGTAACAGGAGAGAGGGAGCAGGATATCATAGTACAGTAGCAACTTATCAAGATCCATCACAAGGACAAGCCTACAGCACCACCCCATCTGTCAACACTACAAACAACAAGGTAGATGGGAGTATAACCAGATCTTGTAGCATCTATTCTTATTCCATTTTTTCGCAATGATATCCTTGAGATGCAAGGGAAATAATAACACATCCGCCCAATCCAATTACCCTGCAACTAGAACATGTCTAGGAGGATAAGAGGATTGTTTCTCTTAGTTTTGCATGGAAATGCCATGCAAAGTTCCTCATAAAGAATTAAAGCCACAAAGTAAGTATATGATCTTATTTAAGCTTAGTGCCTCAGCCTTTGCATCATTGGCAGCCAAAGTTTCATCTTTGGTGAGTAAAATCCAGTAGCAGATCACGTTGCTATACATAACTACCGCGCACACTTACTAGAGGCACCACAGTAGGGTTCTACAGCTAACAGAAGCTACCAAAATCACTCTCGAGAACCACTGAATAATTCAAATAATCCACTGTCAAGTTGCCATCCCATATTCAGTAAGCAACACTAGAGAAAAATCATCCCAAACAGAGTTACATCATATTCCTGGGCAGTGTTCCTAAGAATTAGTATCCATAATAATCATTTTACTGAATCACAGATTCAGACAAGCATAGAAGAATCACACTAGGGCCATAACCAGTAAGGCATGTTACTATAACCAAAATTCATACCTCAATTCGATTCAAAGGCACATTTGCACGTCATTGGTCTATCAGAAATGGATAACCATCTGAAATCATTTTTCTAGTTAAACAACTAGAAATCATATCAATTCCAGCAATTAAAAAAATGCTGATGTATGATATCGATCATCATTAGAGTATACTTTCAGTAACCACCAAAACAATACCTCAAGCTTAGTTTTAACAAATCATGTCCATATGGATCACCCAAAGATTATATACCATTTCATCCATAAGCAACAGCTAGTATACCAGATCATATTTCTAGTAGAGCCACCAGAAATCAAACCATCAGACACAGGCATTAGTACATATACCAGTCCCAGAGTAGCAGAATTTAGGAACATAGATACTTAAGTACCACACTTTGAGCTTATAAATTTTCTCAGTATCTAGCAAAGCCCAGGGATAAACAACAGAAAATAGACATAGCACTGAGCTACAGGACCAATAGGACTAACTAAATCGATTAATTGAGGTATACTCCAGAATTATCTGAACCTAAATTTCATACCTAGAGTTGTTCTTCGGCTCGAAGGCCGGTCACATGCAAATTTACCTGACTAGAGGCATGGTTGATGGAGTAGAAAAGAAAGCAGACGCCGGGGTTGCATCTACTGCCGTCCCATCGGCATCACCATAGAAGAAGAAGAATCCCAGCTTCAGTACCATCAGACCACCACTAACACAGCACCAAATCACCCAAACCACCATTAGGCCATGGCCAACCTTGGTGACCACGACAGGTAGTGGTTGTGGAGGGAGTAGTGACACTGGAGGGGCATCGTTGATCATGGCAAAGTAGAGGAGGCGCGAGAATCGATGAAGGGCCGATGTGACACCAGCACACCCGACCTGCACGGCTAGGGTTAGCCATGAACTAGGGGTCGTGCAGCACAGGGCAGCATCGAGGCGGCGGGGAACCGATGGAGGAGACCCGGGCCATCCAGCCTAGCAAGCGGCAGCGACTAGCGGCGCTGGATAAAGTCGGCGATGGAAGGGAGGGCGTCGGTGGCAGCGGCCAGTGCGTGCGTGGGAGAGGTAGAGGAACGGGATAAGGATTGTGCATGTGTGTGTGCTCGCGTGTGAGGGAGAGAGAGATGGGTCGGGGGTCAAAGTGACCCCAAGCCCGACCCAGATGGGCCAGGCCAGCCCACGAACCCAACCAAATGGCCCAAGTGAATTGGATTTAGAAATAAAAAATGAATTATTAAAATAACCCCAAACATTTTTAGCTATAAAAAATTATAGAAAAATCCTAAAAATACATATGATATATCAAAGTGACCACAAAAATAATATCTACCTAATAAAAATATAACTTTCAGAGTTTAAAATAAATATAAAGTAAAATAATTTTTAACACCATTAAACATTAAATGAAAATTTATAAAATAAAACTAAAACCCTAAAAATAAATAAAAAACATTTTTTTGTATGAAAACAACTTTATTATTTTATAAAAATACTCACTTAGAGTTTTACAAATAAAACATAAAGCAAACATTTAAAGATACTTAATTCTTTGATAAATTTTATAAAAATAAAGATAATACTTAAAAATAAATAAAATTCATCTTTAAGGTCTTGAATAAATATATTACACTAAAAAAATATTAAATATATTATTAGGAAAGTCTTTAATATTTTAAATAATAAAACCTTATCTAATATCTATTTTGTGAATTCCTTAAAAACAATTCTTAAGTAAGAAATAATCACAATTGCTATAAAACCTTAAGTAATTAGTGTCTTAATACTAATTCCAAACCCATAACTTGAATTCATAATCAAACTTAAGTATAGCCTTTAACTTTAAAATATTATTTTAAAAAAATCTTATTAAGAATCCTTTTTAATAAACATTGGGTATCACCCATTTATATAATATGGTGAATAATCATTATAACTTAACCACTATTAACATACCTTTAAATTCTAACAAATTACTAAGACCATCTAATTATGATTCCATTAAATAAATACATATTCCTTCCTTAATAAGCAAAACAAATTTAATCTAAATCATTCATTTAAATATAAAGTGAATAATTCCACACCTTAGTTATACCTATCATAAATCTAAAACTTGGGAAGAATTAAAATATATTACATTTTAAGTTACTTAACCTTTTAAAGTTTACTTTAGTCTCAAAAGCTTATAAACATTATGTCTAATAAACTACTTATGTTTTTATAGTTAACGTTGGTCTATTTTAATTAAGACATAATGCATCTCAAGTCCAAACTATTTAATCAAGCATAAACAACATCAATCACATTCTATTAATCATATTCTAAAACATATCAGGGTTGTTTAAACCTTAGGAATGAAATCTTTTATTCAAATATTATTATTTTTGCCACTTCAAACAATAATCTCATAATAAATTCTTCAACTCTTAACAACTCAATCCCAAGGACTTATGTCATAATCACCACATGACAATTCACCATAATTGTAGGGTTTCGTAGCATGGAAAACAAAAATTTTCTACCGCATACAAACAAACAAGCCAAGATCTATCTACTAGATTGTAGCAACGAGTCGATGGAATAACTCACCCTCGAAGATTCCAAAGTGTTTAACGAGAGCGGATTCTCGTGGGTGATGTAGTCGTACTCTTCCCGATCTCAAGATCGCGTAGACGATCCTTCCGGCGCTGCGTTCCGGCAGCGCTCCCGCAGTCGGTCACACGTTCGGTACTCGACGAAGACCTTCCTCTCCCTTGTTCCAGCAGGCAGCGGAGGTTGTAGCACTCTCCTCGCGATTCCGGCAGCACAACGGCGTGGTACCGGAAGTAGAGGGGAGATCTCGCAGGGCTTCGCCTTAAGCCGGAGCGAGTATGGTGGAGTATGAGAGAGATCCTCGGCGATCTAGGTTTTAGACACACCAAGGAGGAGGTGCTAGAGCCGGCGGATAGGGTTTGGGGCACCCCAAGTCGGCGGCTAGGGCAACCCTAGGAGGCGGCGACAGCTGCAGGAGGTGGTGGCGCCAAGCTAGGGTTTGGAGGAGAGGTACTTGTGTGTCCTAGGAGGGAGCCCTGCCCCTCCTTATATAGGTGGAGGGGCCGGCCGGCCAAGGGGAGGGAGTGGAGTCCCTCCCCAACTCGGCTTGGGTGGTGCGCCGGCTTGGGGAGGAGGGACTCCCTCCCCAACTCGGTTTCACCTCCTCCTCCTCTTTCCAAAAACTTGCCGTTTGACTTTCAAACTAGCCGTTTGACTTTTCAATTTAGGATTTGAATAAACCCTTTATTTTGGACAGCGAAGACACTTAGTACATGATGCAATCATTCCAACTTGCAATGACACATTCATGTACCCCTTCCCCTCCGGAGTGCCGGACATTCCGGAACCTTCTAGAACATTCCCGATGAAAACACCGGAATCATTCCCGAACTCCGAAACGAGACTTTCCTTATATGAATCTTATTCTTCGGACCATTCCGAATCTCCTCGTGATATCCCGGATCCCATCCGAGACTCCGAACAACATTCGGTCTCTTTCTCATCATACCATAACTACTCAAACAACGTCGAATCCTTAAGTGTGTCTCCCTACGGTTCGTGAATTATGCGGACATGATCGAGACACTTCTCTGAACAATAACCAATAGAGGAATCTGGAAATTCATATGGCTCCCACATATTTCTACGATTACTTTGCGATTGAATGAACCACTTACATACGATACCAATTTCCCTTTGTCTCACGATAGTTTACTTATCCGAGGTTATGATCGTCGGTATCTCTGCATACCTAGTTCAACCTCGTTACCGATAAGTACTCTTTTCTCGTTCCCGTGATATGTGATCCCTTGTGAGCCAGTCACATGCTTGCAAGCTAATTGGATGACATTCCACCGAGAGGGCCCAGAGTATATCTATCCGTCATATGGATGGACAAATCCCACTCTTGATCCATGTGTTTCAACCAATACTTTCCGAACACTCAATGCCACCTTTATAGCCACCTAGTTACGGTGTGGTGTTTGATGTCATCAAAGCATCCATCCGGTAAAGGTGATATGCATGATCTCATGGTCGAAGGAATTAGGTTACTATGTATCAGAAAGCATATAGCAATTGAACTATTGAAATGACTTGATCTTTATGCTACGCTTATCTATAGGAGTATGTCCATCATATCATTCTCCTAACGATATGATCTTGTTGTTAATAACATCTCAATGTTCATGATAGGGAAACCACAATCATCTATTAACCAACAAGCTAGTATTATATAGAGGCTTTACTAGGGACTTCAAATTAGGTTTACAAATCACACAAGTATTAATGTTTCCTTGTTAATGCTATTATAGCATGAATGTAAACATTTATCATAAACACAAAGATATAATAATAACTACATTTATTATTGCCTCTAGGGCATATCTCCAACAGTCTCCCACTTGCACTAGAGTCATCTAATCTAGATTACATGGTAATATACCAAACACCCATGGCAGTTTGGTGCTGGTCATGTTTTGCCATCGGGAGAGGTTTAGTCAATGGATCCGCCACATTCAGATCCGTGTGTACTTTGCAAATCTTTATATCCCCATCTTGGATATGTTCTCGAATAGCGTGAAAACGTAGCTTGATATGCTTCAGATTCTTGTGTGACCTTGGTTCTTGCGCATTGGCTATGGCGCCCATGTTATCACAGTAGATAGACATTGGGTCCAGCGCACTAGGAACCACACGCAGCTCTGTAATGAACTCTTTCATCCATATCGCTTCTTGTGAAGCCTCCGAAGCAGCCATGTATTCCGATTCAGTTGAAGATCTCGCCACAACGCTTTGCTTTGCACTCCCCCAGCTAACTGCCACACCATTCAAAATAAATACGTATCCAGATTGTGATTTAGAATCATCCGGATCGGTGTTCCAACTAGCATCGGTGTAACCATTAACAACGAGCTGTTCATCACCTCCATAAGAAAGAACCATATCCTTAGTTCTTCTCAAGTACTTAAGGATGTTTTTGACCGCTGTCCAATGATCCACTCCTGGATCACTTTGATATCTGCTAGTTAAACTAACAGCATATGCAATGTCGGGTCTAGTACATAGCATGGCATACATTAGAGATCCTATGGCTGAGGCATAGGGAGTCTTACTCATCCTTTCTCTATCTTCTGCCGATGTCGGACTTTGAGTTTTACTCAAGGTCGTATTGGGCAACATGGGCAAGAACCCTTTCTTGCTATCTTCCATTCCAAACCTCTTTAGAACTTTGTCCAAATATGTACTTTGTGACAATGATATTTGACGTTTTGATCTATCTCTATAAATCTTTATGCCTAATATGTAAGCTGCTTCGCCAAGATCCTTCATTGAAAAACTATTATTCAAATATTCCTTGACACTATTAAGAAGGTCTACATCATTCCCAATCAACAATATGTCATCCACATATAGTATTAAGAATGCTACAGAGCTCCCACTCACTTTCTTGTAAATACAAGCTTCTCCATAAGTTTGTATAAAACCAAAACTTTTGATCACCTTATCAAAATGTTGATTCCAACTTCGGGATGCTTGCTTCAATCCATAGATGGACCGTTGAAGTTTGCATACCTTGTTAGCATCTTTAGGATCGACAAAACCTTTGGGTTGCATCATATACAACTCTTCATCAATGTCTCCATTGAGGAATGCTGTCTTGACATCCATCTGCCATATCTCATAATCATAATATGCAGCGATTGCTAACATAATCCTTACAGACTTTAGCTTCGCTACTGGTGAGAAAGTCTCATCGTAGTCAACTCCTTGAATTTGTCGAAACCCTTTTGCGACAAGTCGAGCTTTATAGACAGTAACATTACCATCAGCATCTGCTTTCTTCTTGAAAATCCATTTGTTCTCGACAGCCTTCCGGCCATCCGGTAAGTCCACCAAAGTCCATACTTGGTTTTCGTACATGGATCCAATCTCGGATTTCATGGCTTCTTGCCATTTATTGGAATCTGGGCTCATCATTGCTTCCTCATACGTCTCAGGGTCATCGGTGTTGTCCACCAACATGACACTCATAACGGGATCATACCAATCTGGAGTGGTACGAGTTCTCGTTGACCTGCGAGGCTCTGTAGCAACTTCAACCGAAGTTTCATGATCATCATCATTAGCTTCCTCTCTAATTGGTGCAGGCACCACAGGAACTTCTTCCGGTATTGCGCTACTCGCAAGAAGGTTCGACAACCTCGTCGAGTTATACTTTCCTTCCAGTCACTTCTTTCGAGAGAAATTCCTTCTCTAGAAAGGATCCATTCTTGGCAACGAAGATTTTGCCTTCGGATCTATGATAGAAGGTATACCCAATAGTTTCTTTTGGGTATCCTATGAAGACGCATTTTTCTGCTTTGGGTTCAAGCTTGTCCGGCTGTAACTTCTTTACATAGGCTTCGCAACCCCAAACTTTAAGGAACGACAATTTAGGTTTCTTCCCAAACCATAATTCATACGGTGTCTCAACGTACTTAGACGGTGCCCTATTTAAAGTGAATGCGGCTGTTTCTAATGCATAACCCCAAAATGATAGCGGTAAATCTGTAAGTGACATCATAGAACGAACCATATCTAAGAGAGTTCGATTACGACGTTCGGACACACCATTACGCTGTGGTGTTCCCGGCGGTGTCAACTGCGAAAGTATTCCGCATTTCTTCAAATGCTCGCCAAACTCGTAACTTAGATATTCACCTCCACGATCAGAACGTAGAAATTTAATCTTCTTGTTACGTTGATTCTCTACCTCACTTTGAAATTCCTTAAACTTCTCGAAAGTTTCGGACTTATGTTTCATGAAATAGATATACCCATATCTACTCACGTCATCCGTGAAGGTAAGAACATAACGATAACCACCGCGTGATGCTACACTCATTGGACCACACACATCGGTATGTATGATTTCCAATAAGTCCGTAGCTCGCTCCATCATACTAGAGAATGGAGTCTTAGTCATTTTACCCATCAGACATGCTTCGCATCTTTCAAGTGATTCAAAATCAAGTGATTCAAGAAGTCCATCGGAATGGAGTTTCTTCATACGCTTCACTCCAATATGACCAAGACGACAGTGCCACATATAGGTCGAATTATCGCTTGATTTCAAACGTTTAGCCTCAATGTTGTTGATATGTGTATTTCCACTATCGAGATTCAATAAGAATAGACCATCTATCAAAGGTGCATGTGCATAAAACATATTACTCATATAAATCGAACAACCATTATTCTCGGACTTAAACAAGTAACCGTCTCGCAATAAACAAGATCCCGATATAATGTTCATGCTCAACGCAGGCACCAAATAACAATTATTTAAGTATAAAACTAATCCCAATGGTAGATGAAGGGGTAGCGTGCCGACCGCGATCACATCAACCTTTGATCCATTTCCCACGCGCATCGTCACCTTATTCTTCGCTAGCTTCCGTTTATTCTGCAGCACCTGTTTTCGAGTTACAAATATGATCAACCGAACCAGTATCAAATACCCAGGCACTACTACGAGTACTAGTGAGATACACATCAATAACATGTATATCAGATATACCTTTCTTCTTGATGTTGCCGTTCTTCAAATCCGCCAAGTACTTTGGGCAATTCCGCTTCAAGTGACCTTCTCCCTTGCAGTAAAAGCACTCAGTATCAAGCTTAGGTCCAGCCTTGGTCTTCTTCGTTGGCGTGGTAACTTTCTTACCACCCTTCTTGAAGTGTCCCTTCTGCTTAGACTTGCCTTTCTTGAATTTGGTGGTCTTATTGACCAACAACACTTGGTGCTCTTTCTTGATCTCCACTTCTGCAGACTTCAACATGGCAAAGAGTTCTGGCAACGTCTTGTTCATGTTCTGCATGTTGTAGTTCATCACAAAGTTCTTGTAACTTGGTGGTAGTGATTGGAGGACACGGTAAATCCCCAAAGCATTAGGAATCACTATACCCAAGCTTTGAAGTTTGTTTGCATGCCCAGACATCTTAAGCACATGCTCACTGACGGAGCTGCCCTCTTCCATCTTGCAGTTAAAGAACTTTTCAGAAGCCTCATAGCTTTCAATTGCCGCATGAGTCTCAAAGATCAATTTGAGATCCTCGACAATATCATATGGGTCTGAATTCTCAAACCTTTTCTGAAGCTCCGATTCTAAACCATACAAGATAGCACACTGAACTGTGGAGTACTGAGTCTTCCGAGTGAGGTAAACATTCTTTACTTCATCGGCAGCATCAGCTGCAGGTGGGTCACCCAGCGGTGCATCCAGCACATAGGTCAAATTACCAGCTGTGAGGACAATCCTCAAATTGCGGAACCAATCCGCGAAGTTGCTTCCATTGTTTTTCAACTTTTCTTTCTCTAGGAACGCATTAAAATTGATGGTAGGGGCTGCCATTGATCTACAACATATTTGCAATAGTTTAGACTAAGTTTATGACAAATTGAGTTCATATTAATAAAACTTATCTAGGTGAACTCCCACTCAAAACAATATCCCTCACATTGTTTTAGTGATCACACGAACCAAATTCACCACATCAACACCGATCATCACGAGAGTTGATATAGTTTCAATGGCGAACAATCGACATGTTCATCATATCTACTATATGATTCATGCTTTACCTTTTGGTGATCCGTGTTTCGAGACCATGTCTGTACATGCTAGGCTCGTCAAGATCAAACCTTAGTTTCCGCATGAGCAAATCTGGCTTGCTCACGTTGTATACACTTGCGGAATCTAACACACCCGATCATCACGTGGTGCTTCTAAACAACAAGCTTTAGCAACGGTGCTAACTAAGGGTGAACACTTTATGACTTGAAATTCATGTGCATGAGGGATCATCTTATAATGCTATCGTCGTCTACTAAGTAATACAAGATACATGCAATTCATAATATGTGATATGATATGGCCTTTCTTCTTTGTGCTTCCGATCTTCATCTTCTAGCACGAACATGATCTCCATCATCACCGGCATTGCATCAAGGTCAATGACGCTTCTCCATGGTTGTCGTCCACCGGTTTCAACTATTACAACTACTTTGAATAGACACGCGGGTCTTAACATAAATTAAAGACAACCATATGGCTCCTGCCGGTTGCCAACTTACAATAAGGAACATTGCATACATCAAATATAATCACAATCATGGCCATATCACATCACAGCACACCCCTGCAAAACAAAGTTAGACGCCTCTACTTTCTTTGCATGTTTTACGTGGTTTGGGGCTTTCAATAAGTGTCGTTCTAATCTTACGAACAAGAACCACAACATTGATACTAGTATTGTTAATCACCCGTTGTAAATTGGATCTTAACTATGCTAGGAGAAACAGGCACCCGCAAAGCCACTTATGCAATACAAGTTGCATGTCAAGCGTGGAGCAAGTCTCATGAACGATGTCATGTAAGGTTAGCCAGGGCCGCTTCATCCCAACATACCGCAAGATGCAAAGTACACAAGAAGCAATCGACAATAAAAGAATCAACGCCCACAATGACCATTGTGTTCTACTCGTGCAACAGATCTACATATAGACACGGCTCTGATACCACTGTAGGGTTTCGTAGCATGGAAAACAAAAAATTTCTACCGCATACAAACAAACAAGCCAAGATCTATCTACTAGATTGTAGCAATGAGTCGATGGAATAACTCACCCTCGAAGATTCCAAAGTGTTTAACGAGAGCGGATTCTCGTGGGTGATGTAGTCGTACTCTTCCCGATCTCAAGATCGCGTAGACGATCCTTCCGGCGCTGCGTTCCGGCAGCGCTCCCGCAGTTGGTCACACGTTCGGTACTCGACGAAGACCTTCCTCTCCCTTGTTCCAGCAGGCAGCGGAGGTTGTAGCACTCTCCTCGCGATTCTGGCAGCACAACGGCGTGGTACCGGAAGTAGAGGGGAGATCTCGCAGGGCTTCGCCTTAAGCCGGAGCGAGTATGGTGGAGTATGAGAGAGCTCCTCGGCGATCTAGGTTTTAGACACACCAAGGAGGAGGTGCTAGAGCCGGCGGCTAGGGTTTAGGGCACCCCAAGTCGGCGGCTAGGGCAACCCTAGGAGGCGGCGGCAGCTGCAGGAGGTGGTGGCGCCAAGCTAGGGTTTGGAGGAGAGGTACTTGTGTGTCCTAGGAGGGAGCCCTGCCCCTCCTTATATAGGTGGAGGGGCCGGCCGGCCAAGGGGAGGGAGTGGAGTCCCTCCCCAACTCGGCTTGGGTGGTGCGCCGGCTTGGGGAGGAGGGACTCCCTCCCCAACTCGGTTTCACCTCCTCCTCCTCTTTCCAAAAACTTGCCGTTTGACTTTCAAACTAGCCGTTTGACTTTTCAATTTAGGATTTGAATAAACCCTTTATTTTGGACAGCGAAGACACTTAGTACATGATGCAATCATTCCAACTTACAATGACACATTCATGTACCCCTTCCCCTCCAGAGTGCCGGACATTCCGGAACCTTCTAGAACATTCCCGATGAAAACACCGGAATCATTCCCGAACTCCGAAACGAGACTTTCCTTATATGAATCTTATTCTCCGGACCATTCCGGATCTCCTCGTGATATCCCGGATCCCATCCGAGACTCCGAACAACATTCGGTCTCTTTCTCATCATACCATAACTACTCAAACAACGTCGAATCCTTAAGTGTGTCTCCCTACGGTTCGTGAATTATGCGGACATGATCGAGACACTTCTCCGAACAATAACCAATAGAGGAATCTGGAAATTCATATGGCTCCCACATATTTCTATGATTTCTTTGCGATCGAATGAACCACTTACATACGATACCAATTTCCCTTTGTCTCATGATAGTTTACTTATCCAAGGTTATGATCATCGGTATCTCTGCATACCTAGTTCAACCTCGTAACCGATAAGTACTATTTTCTCGTTCCCGTGATATGTGATCCCTTGTGAGCCAGTCACATGCTTGCAAGCTAATTGGATGACATTCCACTGAGAGGGCCCAGAGTATATCTATCCGTCATATGGATGGACAAATCCCACTCTTGATCCATGTGTTTCAACCAATACTTTCCGAACACTCAATGCCACCTTTATAGCCACCCAGTTACGGTGTGGTGTTTGATGTCATCAAAGCATCCATCCGGTAAAGGTGATATGCATGATCTCATGGTCGAAGGAATTAGGTTACTATGTATCAGAAAGCATATAGCAATTGAACTATTGAAATGACTTGATCTTTATGCTACGCTTATCTATAGGAGTATGTCCATCATATCATTCTCCTAACGATATGATCTTGTTGTTAATAACATCTCAATGTTCATGATAGGGAAACCACAATCATCTATTAACCAACAAGCTAGTATTATATAGAGGCTTTACTAGGGACTTCAAATTAGGTTTACAAATCACACAAGTATTAATGTTTCCTTGTTAATGCTATTATAGCATGAATGTAAACATTTATCATAAACACAAAGATATAATAATAACTACATTTATTATTGCCTCTAGGGCATATCTCCAACAATAATCACATCATCTTATACTTTATTTACATATTTTGAATTGTTAACACTTAGGTTCCTTATAAAGGTCATTACTTGTAAAGTAAAATCTGAAGATAAACCAACTCTAAAAAAGAATCACTTGAATTCACTTCACTCAAAGTATTGGGGAATTCAATTCGGGAGCTTTACAAAAATGCATAGCATTACTTATGCATAACTACATATTGCTTCTTTAAACATTAGTCCTTACCGGACCAATGATGCAGATTTCAGATATTGGATCTTATGTTATCTCGAAGACCGTGAGTGCATAATCTTGCAATCACAAAAGGCAAGTTCACACTTGCTCATGTCCTTTTGATTATTTTCTGTCAAGTATTTTGCAAATCAAGTGTTGACATCACCTGCATTTGAAAAATGTCAGAAAACACTATTTTTGATAATAATGTGAACTATTGGTTACTGATCCAGGGTGATCAGCTAATCTATTAACTATTGCAGTTGGAATACCACTGTTAAGGACTATATCACCTAGGATTTAATAACCAATGTCTCCAGTGATTCTTGCGCCGTATATTACGCGTTGACCATGAGATTTGGAATGGGACAGAGAAGTCAGCTGTATCTTCTTCCTCTCGCATGTAGCCGGATGTGCATGCCGTGGCTGTTATCACTCGTAGTGTGCATATTAATTGGTAATTCGTAGAGGATATACATCATATGGGTGGGAACCCCCAACGTCCCACGATAGTTCTGGCATCTAACGGTCTGTACAAACCATTGTCGTAATTCAATATGTGGGCATGGTGTACACCAAGGAGGCATGCGAGGTCACGAAGGGGGCAGTGATTGGCTTGGATCTTAGGTTGGGCCTCAAACCAAGGAAGTTTGAACGGGAACATAATCCCGGCCATGCAACAAAGCCTAAGGTCTCTCATGGGTAAAGTGACGCACCTCTGCAGAGTGTAAGAACTGTAACTTGTTACTCCCTGTTCCGGGAAGGAGCTGCGAACGCAGCGGGAAAGGAACCCCATGAAGGTTCTAGTAAACCCGTGAAGGCTGACGAACAAAGCTTTTCAGAATAAAAGCAACTTTTGAAGAAATGTTTATGAAAACTTGCATTGCCTACGACCTATGGTCTGTGGCTGTAGATATAGTGCATCAAACACTCCTTTTCTAGTGTACTTGCTGAGTACGCTCGTACTCAAAGTATCTTCTTAACCCTTGCTAGGTTCTAAAGCCAGTACAGACGACGTCCACATCAAGATATGCTCCAGGAATCATAATCAACAGCTGAAGCTCTTCAATGAAGTCAAGAAAGTCAACATATACATCAGCTCAAATGAAGACGAAGTTGCTGATTAGATAAGAATAGAATCTCTAGCCATAGAACCTATTTATGTAGTGTATTGCAATAGCAGCAATGCCAGACCATTAGTTAAGATATTAGTCTTAATAGTATTATAGCTTTGGAGTTGTTTATTCCTGATTTTTCTTTGTAAGAAGTTTCTTTCTCTCTCTTTAACCTAGAGTGTTCTCTAGATCTTGTGTAAAGAGTTGAGTTGTAACCTATAGTCATGTCTTGGACCTGCTATGTTTCTGTTGTACTACTCTGAGGGATGTAATACTAGTGAACGGTGTTTCATTGGTGTTATGTCAACGACTATAGTGTACTACATCATGTAGTGGTATGCTAGGTCACTGCAAGATGTGAGGCGAGGTTGGTTCACCAGGGGCTCCATCGACCCCAAGCAACCCGGTCCACGCTTCCCTACCTATTATGAATGCACCTCCTTCACCGCGTTCGAGATCCAAAATGCATGTCGAATGGAACGCTCGAACTATGTGACTCATGGAATCTACTAGGCAAGTTAGTTACTTGTGAGGTTTTACAGGCCCCGTGTGGTTGTACGCTCATCTCGGTTCCAAAGGCAAGAACTCGGTTCCTAGTGGTGGCAAGCATGGGACTAGAAAAACCACATCCCACCGTGGTCTCCCATACAAGCCTTGGCATGTTTAATCTCATATCACCTCTGACCTCATCTCATCACGTACCCCTGTCATACTAGATTCTCTACATCTGATACATTATCTGGATGAACCAGACTAAACAGCTAAGCAGGACACGAATATAAGCTCTAGAAGTGCATACAAGCCAAACTTAGTTATGCTAGGAGCAGTGGATCAGGTAATATAAGCTCAAAGGGAAGTAATGCAACAGATAGGATACTCTATCTATCGATCAAAGACCACAGTAGAATCGTATGCATCATGGCAAGAATTGAAATGCTTTCAAAAACATAGGGTTATATCATGGTGAGGCTATGCTTGCCTTTGCCTGTTGATAACCAGAAAGCAGAGCTTCGAACATCTGGTACTTGACTTGATTATAGTTGGCCAAGTATTGTTCTTCGATCTTCGATGGTCTTGATCTCATTCTTCGATCTTGATCTCGATCTTGTATTCTACTGGGGAAGAACCAAACACCGGAAAGAAAGGGGAAACAATCAACACATAGCATCGGTGCAATGCTCAAGCAAGTATGATGATATGACAAGTTAAATTGTATTAAAAGGTAACCCTAAGGCATGCTCGACAATTTGATTTGGATTCCGAGGGGTGTAAACCCTAACTCGGGGAAACTCTGGAATCACCTGTGAGGGGTTACTATGTTCTTTTAATTAAACTTGTCTTGAATTTTGTTGAACAATGCATGATTATAGCTTAAATAGGTAGATCTCATTTTTCTGAACATTTTGATATATAATACATATTTTTCTGATTTAATATGAATTAGTTATGATTTTTCTCAATTTAAAACCATTTAAAATCATTTTAGGAAATTATAAAACATTTTTGGAATATTTAAATTATTTTCCAACTTGGGCCCACATGTCAAACTTTTATTAATTTCACAAATCATTTCCAAACAAATTAAAAACCTGACATTAGGGACCCACCTATCAGCACTTTTATTTATTAAAACAATTACAGAAAACATTTATTAAAAATAAAAGGCACCTATTGCATCATGCTGATGTCATACTGACGTCAGCAATGGAGATGCTCTCAGCTGGTGGTTGAATCCGGCGCTAGGAGTGATGCGGGCTGGCGCGGTTGGGGGCGTTGGAAAGAGGAGGTCGAGACGAGCAATTTAGTGGTGGCGCCGCCTCGGTATGGTCACCGGAGAGATGACGAACAGCGGTGGCGGCGACGGGTGGTCGTCGGGGAAGCGATAGAGCACGAGAGGGAGGAAACTTAGGGGTGCGTGATACGTTGGAAATGTATCAATAATTTTTGATGTTCCATGCTTGTCTAGTATCTACTTTGCTTTGCTTTGTCTACACTTTGAGGTGTTTTTATATGTTTTCTAGTACTAACCTATTAACAAGATGCCATGGTGTCAGTTGCCTATTTTCTTCCGTTTTTGGTTCCAGAAAGGCACAAAATCAATATTCTCGGAATTGGACGGGACAAAAGCCAAAGTCAATATTTTACCGTGGGGAACACGAGGCCGAAATACGAGACGGAAGAGGGACACCAGGGGGACACACCCCCTGGTGACCCCCTACCTCGCCTCTTCGCCTATAAAGAGCCCCCGATGCCTAAACCCTAAGGACCCGATCAATATTCCATGAAACCGTATGTAGTCGCCGCCACCATCGTCCCTAGATCGGGGGGATCTAAAGCTCTTCCCTACACCCTGCCGAAGGGGATATCATCTCGGAGGCCTTCTTCTTCATCATGCCAGCCTCCGGTATGAAGCGTGAGTAGTTCCACCTTGGACTACGGGTCCATGTAGTAGCTAGATGGTTGTATCTCCTCCTTTGTGCTTTCATGTCTAGATATTGTGAGCTACGTTCATGATCAAGATATCATCTATTTGTAATCATGCATGTTGTGTTTGCGGGGATCCGATGGATATTGAGATTACTATACCAGATTGGTTAAAGGTTTTGTCTTATTGATTCTATCATGTTTGTGTTGTTTGTGATCTTACATGCTCTCCGTTGTTAGTAGCTATCTTTGCCAAGTAGGTGCTAGTGACTCCAAGAGGGGGTATTTATGCTCGATAGTGGGTTCATGCCTCTATTTAATCTAAGGGAAGTGACAGAAATCTCTAAGTTTGTAGATGTGTTGTTCCCACTAGGGAGAAAACAACAGTCTCTTGTTCATGGAACAATTGGATTGTTTACCTTACACACTTTGCTTAAAGTAGTTATATGTTGCTTGCAACTTAATACTGGAGGGGTTCAGATGATAACCCGAAGGTGGATTTCTAGTCATATATGCAGTTGGATGGCGGTCTATGTATCTTGTTGTATTGCGCAATCAAATCTCATAGGATCATGATGTCTAGTATTGCATTGTTATGCCTTGCTCAGTCCTGTCAATTGCCATGCTGTAATTTGTTTACCCAGCATGCCATGTTTGTTTATCTAAGGAGAACACCTCTAGTGAACTATGGACCCCGGTCCAATCTTTACCATTGATATATCTTTCACTGTTCCACTGTTACTTGTTGCAAACCACTATTACCTTCCACACCATACAGTTAATCATTTGTTATAGCAAACCAGTGAGATTGACAACCTCACTGTTCGTTGGGGCAAAGTCTTGAGTTTGTGTTGTGCAGGTCTCCAAGTTTCTAGCAACACCTTTGAGTCGTTTCCTTCCTCCTACTGGTTCGATAACCTCGGTTTCTTACTAAGGGAAAAATTGTTGCAGTGCTCATCACACCTTGCTCTTGGGGTCTCCCAACGAGGCGTTGACAACACGCCATCAAGCTTTTTTTGGCGCCATTGTCGGGGAGGCTAAGGACATCCTCACAAGGGGAGTCCTTCACAACATTTCTCTTTACTTTGTTTTTGTTTTGCTTAGTTTCTTTTGCTTGGTTTTGTTTGCCTCTTTTTATCAAAAACTCGAAAAAAATAGTTTAGTTTGGTTTGCTTTCTCTTATCAAAAACACAAAAAAATTAGCTCCTGCTCTAGTTGCTACAATGACTGGTTTTGGTCCAATCCCTATGTCACCTATGGAAAAGATCTTTACTTTCAAGCAAGGAAGTGAAGAGAGTTTCAAAGAAGCTTGGTCTAGAATCTCTGCTTTACAGAGGGAAAATGAGCCTAAGACGAGTCTTAGCTTAGTTATTAATAGTTTCTAAAGCGGTATTGCTCTTTGTTATAGATATGCTTTGGATGTTGTAGCTGAGAAAGATATTTTTTGATGTACTGAGGATGAAGCTTTGGATGCCATAAAGAAGTTGATTATAATTTACAATATGCCTGGCAAGTCTGATTCTTCTTTTATAGACATTTATGATAGGTTGAACACCCTTGAGTCCAGTACTGCTACTTTGAACAGTTGCTATCACGCAATTAGAGAGCACCATGGTTATGTTCCAATAAACTCTGAGCCTTCGAAGTGGTTTCCTACAATAAAAGTTTCTATAAATAGTGCAACTTCTGATGCTCGCTGTGATATCATGTCTGAATTTTGTCTTATGCCTAAGGATATCTATGAGTCTTTGAGTCTTTGGTGACTTTCTAAAGGAGGAGAAGAAATATATCTTACCAAAACTTTATTACCCATTGGAATAGCTGAAGGTGTGTTTACAAAAATCTCAGAGAAAATGGTGTCTACTGATTATCTTGGTATTAAATGTGCAGGAAAAGAATAGATTACACTTGGAAGATCCCTGCTGAAACACCTTGGAGCAATAATAGATGTGGGAAAAGGCATTATGCATTTTACTCCTCCAATAATCAAGCATATATTCCCTAAAGAGAATAAGAACGGTAAGAAAGGTAGGAGAAAGAGAGTTGATATTAATGCTTCTTCATTTGAAAATACTTGATTCTTGCTTCTTGTGCCTAACTTAAAGGCATTAAAGAAAAGTACTTGTTGGGAGATAACTCAAGAGTTTTCTTAAGTCTTGGAAGTTATTACTTCAGTAATGACCTCTATTTATCCTTTTTGTTTGCTTTTTGTGTCAAGAATAACCTCTAATGAGAGGAAAGTAAGATTTGGGGAGTAGCTCTCCTGAAAAAGATTTTTGTGCTCCACCGTAAAAATTCGTGAGGAATCTTTGTAAGTCGGATTGAGCTTATATTTTACGAATAAATCCCCCAATATGTTAGATAACTTTCGTTAGTTCAAAACTTTTTGATTTGAGCAACAGAAGGTCTTAGAAAAAATAGGTTTCTACCTGCTGGTCTGTTTTGACATATTTCTGCCATTATTTGCATTTGCTTCTTGTTGATTTCTTTTTGGATTATTTTTGGGAAATTGAACTTTTTGAGGGAATTGATACAGTAGCTTGTGTTTTTAGTGAAAGTTTTCATGTTCCAAAGCCAAGCCTAAAGGTCAATTATCTTTTGAATACACTAATGTTGCTAATGAAGATTGTGTGAAGTTTTGTATGAAGAAAAAAAAATAGGTGTAGAGAGAGAATGATGTAATGAGATGAAGAATGGAAAAAGATAAAGATTGGGGATGCCACCCCGTGTCACCCCAAGAAATATTCAAGAGGTACAAGCGTCAAATCTTGGGGATGCCCAAGGCATCTCCTTCTTCATCAATAAAAAGCTCAGGTCTTTCTAGACACTTCGTTTTTATTGTTTCACACACTATTGTGTTGTTCTTCGAGCATCTTAGTTTTCGTTTAGTTTGTTTGAATAAAGTAGTTTGGACCCCGTTCTCGCTGTGTTGTTTCAAATAAGTTTATTGGTGTTGGAAAGGAGTAGAAAGTTCTTACTTGAGTAGTACAAGAGGAGCTTGCTTTGACTGTGACTTAGACTTTAGCATGTCAAGCTAGGTGTTGTTTTGACCTTATGCATAGTGATTGCTTAGTGTGCCTTGAAAGAATCATGTGTTTTTTTAGCAACAAAAGCATAGTATTGTTGTATTCTCCTTTGATGCTTTGTTTGGGTTGACTTGGCACATTCTCACACCATGTTATGACTACGAACAAGTCACCATAGCCTCTATGATCATTTAATCCTTGACTTGCAGTACCACTTTATGCTTTTATTAGTAATGTTTTGTCGCTCTGCATGATTATGGCCATTATTGCTCTTTTAGTTGGTCGCTCCGAGTCTTTTGCTAGCCTACACTTGTATGAGTAAGCTCTACTCATGCATCCAACTCCAAAGAAACCAAGTTATTCCAAAGTGTCCACTATAAACTCCTATGCATGGTGTGTTACACCATTCCAAGTATATTCTTGTTTTCATCTACCTTCCAATTAAAAAATATTTTGTTATGTGAAAACTTAGTGATTAAAGCTCTCACAAACTTGATGGCACACTTTATTTTTCTTGCCCCTAAATAAACTTGAACCATTGTGTCATCTATGTTGTATATGCTTGCACTTATATGTTGGAATTAGCAAAACCGTGCTGTCACGGGGAACGCGTTCAACATTGCACTTATACTTTGTACATATTTGATATCATGCTATTTTATTTATAGATGTCGCCGGTGTGAAATAAAAGGGGAGCTTATAAGTCCATGGAGTTATGTATGTGTGTTAGAGAAACGCCTGAGCCGCTAGCCTAAGCCATTCCTAATCATGGTGGAAACTTGCAGCATCACTATAATGACATCTATGAACCTTTATTCTTATAAAAAAGAGACACATTTAAAATAGGAAAGAGAGAAAAAAAGCACCATATTCCCATGGTAAATAAGAAGATTGTTGAGATGCTCATCGTCTGCCATCCTTGTCATTTTGATTATGGGATAACTCTTGTATCATGTGCAAGGGGTACCCCGTTGGTGGTTCTTTATGATACACATGTACTTACTATGACAAGAACTTATAGGTGACTAGAGTTGAGTAGCATGAGGTGCAGCCCTCGTATTCAAGGGACATGAGATTGCCAACTTATACTTTGTCAAGCATATACTCCATAGTTTGTTCACTTTAACTTCAATAACTTCAAGATGCTTATGATAGGAGCAATGAGAGCTGAAATCTAACAAGTACCATAATTTTTGGAAGCTCTTTTTGAGACTCGAAATTCCTGCTTCCATTTATGAAGGGCCTTTCTTCCACCACTATATTGAGTCTCCACCTTCTACCTTTAGTCACCAGTTAAGAGAGCATAGTTGTCATTCTTAGTTCTATGTGCATTGTCCCAAAACTTCTTGATTGATGCATATTGTTGATATTACTTGTTCTTGTGCTATTTGTATCTAGTCACTCATATGAACTTTGAAGGTGTCTTATGCATTTATTTGCCACTCCATGAGGGACAAGCTGAATGACACTATGCCATGTTTTCTGTATGTGAAACAAACAAACGTTTTCAATGCATGTTATTCATGATCTTTGTTTGTAGCCTTTCATGTTGCATGCATAATTACTTTGTCTTATTGTTAGAACTCCATCTTTCATGCTCATGTTTAGAGTTCTTGATCCCAACTTTGAATGCTTGCAAATGGTTTGGTCTTGATTTTGATGGTGCATGTCACCTCAAAAATTATTCTTTTTATCACTTACCTACTCGAGGACGAGCAGGAGTTAAGCTTGGGGTTCGTAGCATGGAAAACAAAAAATTTCTACCGCATGCACACAAACAAACCAAGATCTATCTACTAGATTGTAGCAATGAGTCGATAGAGGAACTCACCCTCGAAGATTCCAAAGCGGTTAACGAGAGCAGATTCTCGTGGGTGATGTAGTCGTACACTTGCCGATCTCAAGATCGCGTAGACGATCCTTCCGGCGCTGCGTTCCGGCAGCGCTCCCGCAGTCGGTCACACGTTCGGTACTCGACGAAGACCTTCCTCTCCCTTGTTCCAGCAGGCAGCGGAGGTTGTAGCACTCTCCTCGCGATTCCGGCAGCACGACGGCGTGGTACCAGAAGTAGAGGGGAGATCTCGCAGGGCTTCGCCTTAAGCCGGAGCGAGTATGGTGGACTATGAGAGAGCCTTGGTGATCTAGGGTTTAGACACACCAATTAGAAGGGGCTAAACCAGCGGCTAGGGCAATTAGAAGCTCTAACTCGGCGGCATGGGAGAAATCCCTAGGCCGTGGCTAGGGTTTAGGTTTAGAGGGAGGCAACTTGTGTGTCTAGGAGGGGAGCCCTGCCCCTCCTCTTATAGGTGGAGGGAGGCGCGCCTGGGGAGGGGAGTCCCTCCCCAACTCGGACCCAAGGTGGGCCGGCGGTGGGAGGAGGAACTCCTCCCCCAAGTCGGTTTCAAACCTCCTTCTCCTCTTTCCCAAAACTAGTCGTTTGACTTTCAAACTAGCCGTTTGACTTTTCAAACTAGGATTTGAATAAACCCTCTATTTGGTACAGCGATGACACCAAGTACATAATGCAATCATACCAACTTGATATAACACATTCATGTACCCTTCCCCTCTGGAGTGCCGGACATTCCGGAACCTTCTAGAACATTCCCGATGAAAACACCGGAATCATTCCCCAACTCCGAAACAGGACTTTCCTTATATGAATCTTGTTCTCCGGACCATTCCGGATCTCCTCGTGATATCCCGGATCCCATCCGAGACTCCGAACAACATTCGGTCTCTTACTCATCATTCCATAACTACTCAACAACATCGAATCCTTAAGTGTGTCTCCCTACGGTTCGTGAATTATGCGGACATGATCGAGACACTTCTCTGATCAATAACCAATAGAGGAATCTAGAAATTCATATGGCTCCCACATATTTCTACGATTACTTTGTGATCGAATGAACCACTTACATACGATACCAATTTCCCTTTGTCTCACGATAGTTTACTTATCCAAGGTTATGACCGTCGGTATCTCTGCATACCTAGTTCAACCTCGTTACTGATAAGTACTCTTTTCTCGTTCCCGTGATATGTGATCCCTTGTGATCCAGTCACATGCTTGCAAGCTAATTGGATGACATTCCACCGAGAGGGCCCAGAGTATATCTATCCGTCATATGGATGGAAAAATCCCACTCTTGATCCATGTGTCTCAACCGACACTTTCCGAATACTCAATGCCACCTTTATAGACACCCAGTTACGGTGTGGTGTTTGATGTCATCAAAGCATCCTTCCGGTGAAGGTGATATGCATGATCTCATGGTCGAAGGATTTAGGTTACTATGTATCAGAAAGCTTATAGCAAATGAACTATATTAAATGACTTGATCTTTATGCTACGCTTATCTATAGGAGTATGTCCATCACATCATTCTCCTAATGATATGACCCTGTTGTCAATAACATATCTATGTTCATGATCAGGAAACCATGATCATATATTAACCAACAAGCTAGTTTAACAAGAGGCTTTACTAGGGACTCTTTTATGTTTACAAATCACACAAGTATTAATGTTTCCTGTTAATACAATTATAGCATGGTATGTAAACATTTATAATAAGTATGAAGATATGATAATAACCACTTTATTATTGCCTCTTGGGCATATCTCCAACAGGCTCCCACTTGCACTAGAGTCAATAATCTAGTTTCAAACCTTTGTGTATTCAACACCTATGGCTTTCCAGTGTTGTATGTACACGATTGCTAGTGGTCAACTGATCTCCGGATCTGACACTTCCAGGTCCGTGTGTAATTGCATGTCTTTGCGTCTCTACGCATCACTCATTCTCTAATGAGATGGCTTCGTACAAATTTGGTCCTTTGGTGTGACCTTTAGTTCTTTGGGGTTAAAACATGTTGATAATATTGTCGTATAATATATCTTCATAGTATTATCCCGCTGTGAACTACACCTAGTTTGATAACAAACTACTTGACACAAATGCCCTCTTTAGCTACTATTATAGCAGTCATATACTTAGCCTTTTGTTGTAGTATCTGTCACAATGTCTTATCTTTGGAACTCATCCAAATCCATTATGGAACTTACTTTCCATTTTATTGTGCCACCCTTAGTTTAGATTGAGATAAACTTAATTTGTACTTTGTGACAAAACTAGTATCAATGTAGTACTTTTACAATGAACTAACCATCTATTTGTCACTTCTACAAATAATATACTCTTAGTTCTTCCAAAATATCATAAGAATATCCTTACTATTGTCCAATGATCAACTTATGAATCATTCTGGTATATGCTCATAACATTTAGAGTATAGGACATATCTGGATTTGTACATATCACAGTATGATTGATATAAATACTCTTTGTGATTTCATACATCAAGTATCAATCTATACTTGAATCTTTGTTTCACTTACCCAGTGTCAATACACTTGAATATATCATCAATATTGAACTCATTCAATCCTTTCTGTGTGACAAGAACCTTTCTTGTAGTTTCTATATTGAACTTATTCAATACATCATCTATGTACTTTCGGCACAACCATATTAGCGTCTATTGATGCCAAATATTTGGGTTTTGCCTAAGTCTTTCATCGGGATGAAATTCTTAATATGTGTTAATAAAAGATACATCATTTCCAATCAACAATATGTCTTCCACATAATGTATTAGAAATATGTCTTAGCTCTCCCACTTAATTTCTTGCAAATGCAAGCATCTTCATCGTCTCTGATGAATTTAAACTCTTTTAACAATTTCATCATTGTGAAGATTCCAACTCCACGATGCTCACTTCAACCATTGAAGTTTACATATGCTTTTAGCATCCTTTGAATTAACAAAACCCTTTGGACTGTGTCATGCACACGTCCTAGGTAACCCTTCTATTAGAAGAACTTGTTTTGTTTATTCAACTACCATATAACAAAATTATATGTAGTGGTTGCTATATTAATCCGTCTAGACTAAATATCGCTATGGAAGATCAGATCTTGTCATAGTCAACCTTTGAACATTGTTGTGAACTCTTTTCCAACATGTCGACTATTTCATAGATGTGCAACATCCATGTCTATTTCTGTATAGATCCAAACACAACTGTAAGGTCTTACACCTTTCTTGAGGGTCCTTCAAGTTCAAAACTTGATTTCTCGTGTATGGAACTATCACGGATTTTATGGCTTCGAGCCATTTTACGGAGTCAGGGCCCATCATCGCTTCTTTGCATATAGTACGTTCATTATTCTCAAATAATGATTCAACCCTCAAATCTTGGTATTTGATTGCTTACTCGACCTACTTGGTTCAATAGAAACTTTGACCTCCGTAACCACAACCTTTGAGGTACGTGAGCCATGAGCATTGTTGTTGCCTCCGGAACACTTTTCGGTGCTGCGCAACTTTGCACATATAGCTAAGGTTCTTTTAACCTTATCAAAGTTCTATTGTCCTCCCACTTATCTTTTCACGAAAAATTCCTTCTCAAAGAAACTTGACATTCTAAGTGACAAACACTTTTGTCTCCGATGTTATGGAGGATTACTTAACAGTTATTCGAAATAACATACAAAGACAGGTTCATCCGACTTTGGTTGCAAACATCTTTATTATGCATAGCATACCAATGTTTAAGAAAGGACAACTTGGGTTTTATCCCAAACCATAACTTTATATGGTGTCATTTCAACGGATTATGATGGAGCTCTTTTCAGTGGAAAAACGGTAGTCTCTCAAGCTTTTAATCTTTTAAAATATAATGGCAGTTTTATGTATTATATCTTCGATCTTACCATGTCAAACAAGGTTTAATTACATATCTCGAATGCTCCATACTCTTATGGTGTTTCGGGAAATGCAAATCCAAAGAACGATTCCTTAAATCTTAGGTATTATGCTAAACTTGTAACTCAAATATCTTCCTTTATGATCTTATCATAAACTATTTATATTCTTGTTACAATGTTTTTGCACTTTATCTTGAAAGTTTTTGAACTTTTCAAATGTTTCATACTTCATCCTTATTAAGTAAATATTCATATATTCTCTCAAATTTTCGGAGAAAGCATATGAAGTTGAAATCCATCGCTCTTGACTATATAATGGACTTCATACAACAATATGTACAAGTTCCAATAAGCTAGTCATTCGTTCCCTTTTGGCCTAAGAACGAAGTTTTAATTATCTCTAGGAAATTTTTACAAGCGTCATGTGATCAAAATCAAAAGACTCCAAAATTCCATCCACATGGAGTTTCTTCATGTTTTCTTTCCAATATAATTTAAACGGCGATGTCACTTCCTAAGTGATCTTTCAATCAATTTGTCTTTCGACATTTTTAGCATTAGTTTTATGGATGTGATTTCTCCAATGAGATTTGTGAATCATCCATCTTTTATGGATTATGGCAATTATTTGAACAACTCTTTTGTTCTCATAATACCTGATAAAACAAATCTTGAAGGCAAGCTTTGATGTTTAACGAGCAACACAATAACCCTTTATTTGTTCTCGATGAACATCATCACATATTCTTTTGCTAGTTACTTAGGCCATTGTAGTCCATGAATTGTGTTGTTTCGTATGACGATTCACACCAACAAATTCAGTATCAAAATACTTAAGAACCACATTGTTTAATAAGCAAAGAATATAGCCATAACATGTATATCATCTATATACTTAAACTGAACAATTCTAGTCTTTTCTTTTCTGCCATATATTTATGAGATTCTCTTTCAGTATTTATTTTCTGTTTGAAAGAATCTATCAACATCAATAGTGGAGTCATACATATGACACATAGTCCAAAGCGTGTATAATTAAATACCAATGTCTTTGGACTTGCACTTTGAAGTAGATCACCATCATCAAATGTTTGGTGTTCTTTCATAATTCCTTTCTTTAGTAATCTCTTGGTACAGTAAACATTTTACCTACATCAAATATTCACCCTTATCATGGAATTATTCATGATCAAGCTACTTTTAGCTTATAAAGATGAATCGCGAGTATAATGTTGCTCTCCAAAACCTTTTGGAGGATTAGGACAACTAGTGTCTCCAACCTTTTGCAAATTCTCATCAAATATGAGAACATGACTTTTGCCATATTATACTCTATCATGTTGCAACCAAAACTTCGTTTCAGATATCACAATATCTTCCACACATCATGGTTTCTGAAACAACTCCTTCAGATCCTAGATAACTTTGATATTAAGACAATCCTTTGAATATCAAGAATCATGGAGACAAACATGATACTCATACACTAACTCTTGGAATTGTCACTCTTGTTTTAATACCAATTATTAAACTTCATGGAGTAACCGGAACTTACTGAAAGTTTGCAATAGGACTTTTAAACTTTAGATTAACACTTCAAAACAATACGATACCAGTTCGTAAAGTAACTAACCAGAATTCTATAGTTCTATCATCTCAATTATAACTAAGCGTAAGGTGGTAAACGGATGCCAATGACTACAACAACTATGCAAATTTACTTTGATTTAATTTATGATAAATAGTGTTCAACTTTTAATCATATTGCCGTTGAACTCCCACTCAAAACAATATCCCTCACATTGTTTTAGTGATCACACGAACCAAATCCACCACATCAAAACCGATCATCACGAGAGTTGATGTAACTTCAATGGCGAACAATTAACATGTTCATCATATCTACTATATGACTCATGCTTTACCTTTCGGTGATCCGTGTTCCGAGACCATGTCTGTACATGCTAGGCTCGTCAAGATCAAACCTTAGCTTCCGCATAAGCAAATCTGGCTTGCTCACGTTGTATACACTCGCAGAATCTAACACACCCGATCATCACGTGGTGCTTCGAAACAACGAGCTTTAGCAACGGTGCTTACTAAGGATGAACACTTTAAAACTTGAAATTGTGTGCTTGAGGGATCATCTTATAATGCTACCGTCGTGAACTAAGCAATACAAGATGCATAAAAGGATTAACATCACATGCAATTCATAATATGTGATATGATATGGCCTTTCTTCTTGTGCTTCCGATCTCCATCTTCAAGCACGAACATGATCTCCATCATCACCGGTGTGGAGTCAAGGTCAATGGCGCCGCTTCATGGTTGTCTTCCACCAGCATCAACTATTACAACTACTTTGAATAGACACGCGGGTCTTAATAGAATTTAAAGACAACCATATGGCTCCTGCCGGTTGCCAACTTACAATAAGGAACATTGCATACATCAAATATAATCACAATCATGGCCATATCACATCACAGCACACCCCTGCAAAACAAAGTTAGACGCCTCTAATTTTCTTTGCATATTTTACGTGGTTTGGGGCTTTCAATAAGTGTCGTTCTAACTTACGAACAAGAACCACAACATTGATACTAGTATTTTCAATCACCTGTTGTAAATTGAATCTTAACTATGTTGGGAGAAACAGGCACCCGCAAAGCCACTTATGCAATACAAGTTGCATGTCAAGCATGGAGCAAGTCTCATGAACGATGTCATGTAAGGTTAGCCCGGGCCGCTTCATCCCACCATCCCGCAAGATGCAAAGTACACAAGAAGCAATCGACAACAAAAGCATCAACGCCCACAATGACCATTGTGTTCTACTCGTGCAACAGATCTACATATAGACACGGCTCTGATACCACTGTAGGGGTTCGTAGCATGGAAAACAAAAAATTTCTACCGCATGCACACAAACAAGCCAAGATCTATCTACTAGATTGTAGCAACGAGTCGATAGAGGAACTCACCCTCGAAGATTCCAAAGCGGTTAACGAGAGCAGATTCTCGTGGGTGATGTAGTCGTACACTTGCCGATCTCAAGATCGCGTAGACGATCCTTCCGGCGCTGCGTTCCGGCAGCGCTCCCGCAGTCGGTCACACGTTCGGTACTCGACGAAGACCTTCCTCTCCCTTGTTCCAGCAGGCAGCGGAAGTTGTAGCACTCTCCTCGCGATTCCGGCAGCACGACGGCGTGGTACCGGAAGTAGAGGGGAGATCTCGCAGGGCTTCGCCTTAAGCCGGAGCGAGTATGGTGGACTATGAGAGAGCCTTGGTGATCTAGGGTTTAGACACACCAATTAGAAGGGGCTAAACCAGCGGCTAGGGCAATTAGAAGCTCTAACTCGGCGGCTTGGGAGAAATCCCTAGGCGGTGGCTAGGGTTTAGGTTTAGAGGGAGGCAACTTGTGTGTCTAGGAGGGGAGCCCTGCCCCTCCTCTTATAGGTGGAGGGAGGCGCGCCTGGGGAGGGGAGTCCCTCCCCAACTCGGACCCAAGGTGGGCCGGCGGTGGGAGGAGGAACTCCTCCCCCAAGTCGGTTTCAAACCTCCTTCTCCTCTTTCCCAAAACTAGCCGTTTGACTTTCAAACTAGCCGTTTGACTTTTCAAACTAGGATTTGAATAAACCCTCTATTTGGTACAGCGATGACACCAAGTACATAATGCAATCATACCAACTTGATATAACACATTCATGTACCCTTCCCCTCCGGAGTGCCAGACATTCCGGAACCTTCTAGAACATTCCCGATGAAAACACCGGAATCATTCCCCAACTCCGAAACAGGACTTTCCTTATATGAATCTTATTCTCCGGACCATTCCGGATCTCCTCGTGATATCCCGGATCCCATCCGAGACTCCAAACAACATTCGGTCTCTTACTCATCATTCCATAACTACTCAACAACATCGAATCCTTAAGTGTGTCTCCCTACGGTTCGTGAATTATGCGGACATGATCGAGACACTTCTCCGATCAATAACCAATAGAGGAATCTGGAAATTCATATGGCTCCCACATATTTCTACGATTACTTTGCGATCGAATGAACCACTTACATACGATACCAATTTCCCTTTGTCTCACGATAGTTTACTTATCCGAGGTTATGATCGTCGGTATCTCTGCATACCTAGTTCAACCTCGTTACTGATAAGTACTCTTTTCTCGTTCCCGTGATATGTGATCCCTTGTGAGCCAGTCACATGCTTGCAAGCTAATTGGATGACATTCCACCAGAGTATATCTATCTGTCATATGGATGGACAAATCCCACTCTTGATCCATGTGTCTCAACCGACACTTTCCGAATACTCAATGCCACCTTTATAGCCACCCAGTTACGGTGTGGTGTTTGATGTCATCAAAGAATCCTTCCGGTGAAGGTGATATGCATGATCTCATGGTCGAAGGATTTAGGTTACTATGTATCAGAAAGCTTATAGCAAATGAACTATATTAAATGACTTGATCTTTATGCTACGCTTATCTATAGGAGTATGTCCATCACATCATTCTCCTAATGATATGACCCTGTTGTCAATAACATATCTATGTTCATGATCAGGAAACCATGATCATATATTAACCAACAAGCTAGTTTAACAAGAGGCTTTACTAGGGACTCTTTTATGTTTACAAATCACACAAGTATTAATGTTTCCTGTTAATACAATTATAGCATGGTATGTAAACATTTATCATAAGTATGAAGATATGATAATAACCACTTTATTATTGCCTCTTGGGCATATCTCCAACAGAATACGGGTCCATGTAGTAGCTAGATGGTTGTATCTCCTCCTTTGTGCTTTCATGTCTAGATCGTGTGAGATCCGTTCATGATCAATATCTCATCTATTTGTAATCATTCATGTTGTGTTTGCAGGGATCCGATGGATATTGAGATTACTATGCCAGATTGATTAATGGTTTTGTCTTATTGATTCTATCATGTCTGTGTTGTTTGTGATCTTGCACGCTCCCCGTTGTTAGTAGCTATTTTGGCCAAGTAGATGCTAGTGACTCCAAGAGGGAGTATTTATGCTCGATAGTGGGTTCATGCCTCTATTTAATTTAAGGGAAGTGACATAAATCTCTAAGGTTGTAGATGTGTTGTTGTCACTAGGGAGAAAATAACGGTCTCTTGTTCATGGAACAAGTGAATTGTTTACCTTACACACTTTGCTTAAAGAAGTTATCTGTTGCTTGCAACTTAATACTGGAGGGGGTTCGGATGATAACCCGAAGGTGGATTTATAGTCATAGATGCAGTTGGATGGCGGTCTATGTATCTTGTTGTATTGCCCAATCAAATCTCATAGGATCATGATGTCAAGTATTGCATTGTTATGCCTTACTCAGTCCTGCCAATTGCCCTACTGTAATTTGTTTACCCAGCATGCCATGTTTGTTTGTCTAAGGAGAACACCTCTAGTGAACTATGGACCCCGGTCCAATCTTTACCATTGATACATCTTTCACTGTTCCACTGTTACTTGTTGCAAACCACTATTACCTTCCACACCATACAGTTAATCCTTACAGCAAACCAGTGAAATTGACAACCTCACTGTTCGTTGGGGGCAAAGTCTTAAATTTGTGTTGTGCAGGTCTCCAAGTTGCTAGCAACACCTTTGAGTCATTTCCTTCCTCCTACTAGTTCGATAGCCTCGGTTTCTTACTGAGGGAAAACTTGTTGTTGTGCTCATCACACCTTGCTCTTGGGGTCTCCCAACGAGGCGTTGACAACACGCCATCAGTGCGTTAGCACCACGATATCACCATGAGCACGGTAGAGGTGGTGGCAAGGCCGGGCGAGGACTGATGGCGATTCCGGTGAGGTGGGGCCTTCCCAGCTTGCATGCTTCGACGGGGAGAACGAGAACAGCACGACAGAGCTCATGGAGGTCTTAGCACAACGAGGGGAGGCCGGGAGGAAGCACTAGCTCGAGGCCGTGGTGAGCTAGGGCTTTGGCCAGAGAGGTAGAGAACGCGCGCGAGGTGGAGAAGGAGGGCTAGGGTTCTCCACTGCGGAGGACAGGGGTCTTGTAGGAATCTGGGGCTGTGGCACGAATCCTGCCACGGCAGGCATCGCAATGCCGGCGAGCGGCGGAGGCGTGGGCACGCAGGTGCTTGTGAGTGAGGAAGATGACAGAAAGATCGTCGAAGGGGTACCGGACCGGTAGCGGGTCGCACATGGGTCGAGATGGGTTGTGGGGTTCCGCACAGCGTGGGAGAAAGGGAAGTGGGATGTGCGGCCTAGGCTGCTTATGCTCTATTTTTTGAAAACAAAACCTTTTTTGTTTTTCTGTTTTGTCTTTTTCTCTTTTTGATTTGGTTTTCAAATCTGTTTTGAATACTTTAAAACACAAGAGGCTTTTGTAAAATATGTAAAATACTATGGAACCCTTTATTCAATTTGGGATCCAAACATTTTGTACTTTACAAATTCAAAACCATTTTGAAGTGTTTTTAGAGAGGGAAGGGAAATAGGGTTTTAGGATTTAGCTTTAACTTTTCTTAGTTGCATTTTTAGAAGATGATGTTAATGATGCACAATCAAACCCTACTTAGTATTATCTAAAACTGGGGTGTTATAGGTATGCTAAGCATAAGTAAGATGTTTACAACCAAATTCGGATGCGCATGTCTTTGTAGGTTATTTCGAACAACCGTTGGGTATTCCTCCATAACACCGAGGACAAAAGAATTTGTCGCTTTAAACGTCAAGTTTCTTGAGAAAGAATTTTTCGTAAAAGTTAAGTGGGAGGGCAATAGAACTTTGATAAGGTTGATGAACCTTAGCTAAAATGTGTTGAGTTGCGCAGCGCCGAAAATCGTTCCGGAGGCAGCCATCATGCTCATAGCTTATGTGCCTCAAAGGTTGTGGTCACGGAGATCTAAGTTTCTATTGAACCAAGTAGGTCGGATAAACAATCAAATGCTGAGATTTGAGAGTAAATCATTGTTGTTTGACAATGATGAACTGACTACATGCAAAGAAGCGATGATAGTCCCTGACTCCGTCAAATGGCTTGAAGCCATAAAATTCGTGATAGTTCCATACACGAGAAATCAAGTTTTTTTAAAAACTTGGAAGACTCTTCGAAAATGTGTAAAAACCTATTGGTCGTATTTGGATCTATAAAGAAACAGACATGGATGTTTCACATCTATGAAATAGCCGACATGTCGTAAAGTATTTTACGACAATGTTGAAAGAGTTGACTATGAAAAGATTTGATCTTTCATAGCGATATTTAGTTTGGACGGATTAATATACCAACCACTACATATAATTTGGTATATGGTAGTTGAACAAACAAAACAAAGTTCTTCTAATATAATGGTTACCTAGGACGTGTGCATGACACGATCCAAAGGGTTTTGTTAATTCAAAGGATGCTAAAAATGGTATGCAAACTTCAATGGTTGAAGTAAGCATCGCGGAGTTGGAATCTACACCGTGATGAAACCGTTAAAGGAGTTTTCATCAGGATACGATGAAGATGCTTTCATTTGCAAGAAATTAAGCGGAAGCGCTGAGACATATTTCTAATAAATTATGTGGAGGACATATTGTTGATTGTAAATGATGTATCTTTTTATTGACAAAGGTTAAGAATTTCATTTCGATGAAAGACTTAGGCAAAACCCGAATATTAGGCATGCATGTATATATGGATAGATTGTGACGCCAATATGGTTGTGTCAGGCGTACATATATGAGATATTGAATGATTTCAATATGGAAACGACAAGAAAAGGTTCCTGTCACATGGAAATGAATTGAATCAAGACTCAGGTGTATTAACACTTGATAAGTGAAACAAGATTCAAGTGCTTTGACACTCGATGAGTAAAATCACAAGAATGTTTTGATCAATCATACCGTGATATGTACATATCCAGATATGTCCTATGCTCTAAGTGTTATGAGCATATACCAGAATGAATCATAAGATGATCATTCTATAGTAAGGATATTCTTATAATCTTTTGGAAGAATTAAGAATATATCTATTTGTATAAGAGACAATTAGTTCATTGTAAAATGACACTAGTTCTGCCACAAGATACAAATTAAGTTTATCTCAATTTAAACTATGGGTGACACAGTGTAATGGAAAGAAGTTTCCATGACGGATTTGGATGAATTCCAAAGTTAAGACATTGTGACGGATACTACAACAAAAGTCTAAGTATGCCTGCTATAGTAGCAGAAAAGGAGGGCATTTATGTCAAGTAGTCTGTTATCAAACTAAGGTGTGGTTCACAATAGGCTAACACTAAAGATATATTGTACGACAATAGTATCGACATGATTTAACCCTAAGGAACTAAAGGTCTCACCAAATGACCAAATTTATACAATGCCATCTCATTAGAGAATGCGGTGCGTGAAGACGCAAAGACATATAAATACACGCGGATCTGAAAGCGTCAGATCCATAGATTATGTTAACCACTTGCAATCGCGTATATGGAACACCAAAAGGCCATAGGTGTTCAATACACAAAAGTTTTCAAACTATATTATTGACTCTAGTGCAAGTGGGAGACTGAAGGTAATATGCCTGAGAGGCAATAATGAAGTGGTTATTATCTTATTCCTTGTTTATAATAAATTTTTATTTATCATGCTATAATTGTATTAATACGGAAACGTTAATACATGTGTGTTTAATAAACAAATAGAAAGTTCCTACTTATGCCTCTCTTATAAACTAGCTCGTTGATTAACAAGATGATCAAAGGTTTCCTGAACATGGACATTGGATGTTGTTAATAACAAGGTCACAACATTATTGGAATGGTGTGATGAACATTCATCCAAAGTATAGCATTATGATCAAAGTCATTGTGTTTATATTGCTATAACATCATACGAAGTAATCTCAATCCTTAGACCATGAGATCATGTCAATCACTAACACTAGAAGAGTATCTTGATAACATCAAACGTCACACCGTAACAGGGTAACTATAAAGATGGGTTCAATACTAAGAAGGTGTTATGTTGAGGCTCATGGATCAAGAGTGGAATTTGCCATCCCAATGACGGAGACATATACTCTGGGCCCTCTCGGTGATATCACATTAGTTAGCTTGCAAGCAAGTGATTTGATCACTAGAATGTTATATCATGGGAACAAGAAAAGAGTACATGTCCATAACGATATAAAACTAGGTATGGAGATACTGATGATCGAATCTCGGACATTTAATATATCGCGAGACAAAAGGATTGAGCTACATGCATATAAGGTTCACACAATCACAGAAGTCATCGTTGAATGTGTGGGAGTCAGTACGAATCTCCAGGTCCCGCTGCTAATTATTGATCGGAGAGGGGTATCAATCATGTATGAATTATTCGCGAACCGTAGGATGACACACTTAAGGGATACCGACACCATTTGGAGCAAATAATATGCCAGAGAAAGAATTACAAAGCACAGGAATTATTTCACTAGACACCGGAATTGTTTCGGTTGAAATTGCTGAAATTGGTTCTGCATGTGAAATTGAAATGTTGTAAGTGGTTTTATGTGAATGTTTCTTAATTAAATTAATTAACAAAATTCTGCATAAATAAATAAAAGGAGTTTTATTTAAAGAGAGATTGCATTAAATTTGGTGGAAATTTAATGGGATTTGAGTGGGATTTTGAGTGGAGGAAATGGAAGGGCATTTGTGTGAGTGGGAGCTCCACTCACATGAATAGAGGAAGAGGTGGGGTCACCACCTTGGACGCCGGCCATGGCTAGTGGACTGCACCTCCTCCTATAAAAGGAGCCCCTCCTCTCACTTCTCATTCACACCTCCTCGCGAAGGATCCCTCTGCCTCCTTTAGAATTTCCCCATGGTCTCGGATCAGCGAGATACATGTTTTTGGTGGCTTTTTCTGGAAGGATTTGTTGCTTCTGCTGCTTCGTTGGAGCGAGGGCGTGGAGTTTGTCGGGATACCCGAACGTGTGTGTGATCACGGATGCACCACTGCTTTGCGGTGCTGGACTTGATGGTGCCGGACCTGCTGGACCGGATGGACTTCTTCTCGATCTTGAGATCGGCAAGCATGCGACTACATCACCCACGAGTACAACCTCGTTAATGTTTTTCGGTCTTCGAAGGTATTTCTATGGATGTATATCCACCCGTTGCTTGTATCTAGTAGATATATCTTGGTACTTAGTTGTTCCTATTGTAGGAAATTTTTGGTTTTCTATGTTGCGAAATCTACAAATATGTCCGGATTTCGGCTTGTAAACATCCAACGAGTGAGGATGCTCTTAGACAAAATATGGTTAGCCAAATTTTGTCACAGTTGGCTTGGGCTGAAGAAATACACCTTGACTATAACTGCCTAGCTAACTGCCATCCTCGACCGCATATGCCACCTCATGCCATGGAGACACTAGTGAACCTCTTCGTCACTTCTTTTTTTGCGAGAAAGAGACAAAATAATTTATCATTTAGGGCACGAGCCAATATAATATTCGATCCAAGTCGCCACTGCTCCCACGAATTGATCGGATGCATAGGATGCCCATGCGCACATAGAAGAAGGAGTCCACCATCGCTGGAAATACTCCTTGCAATGTCGTTGCCCCTATTTTGGGTTTAACCAGGACCAACACATGACGTGTCCTAAAAACATGGCTGTTGCTAATAGTCAATATAGTAGTGGCGTCTCGAATATCTTAAATTCCACTACTAAAGCTTAACGATGACGTTCAGTGTACTACGGATGCCACTACTAAAGTGGATCTACAGATGAAACCCGGCCAGATTTAGAGGTGGCATTTGGAAGTTGCAAACACCATCAACCCGGACGCCATTTTAATTCCTGGCCCACGTCACGACCCACATCTCTCTCCTCACTCTCCCCACTCCCTCTCCCAACCGCATTGGCCACCACCGCCCCCTCCTCCACCACATCAGCCACCGCCTCCACCGCATCTGCTCCTCCACTCGTTGCCTCGTCCTTGTCTCCCCGTGGCCGCCTCGTCCCCATCTCGTCATGTAAGCATTGTGGTCACAAACAGGGTAAGGACAAGATATTGTCATAGTTCTCCCTTATGACCAATATGGTATGTCCATTCACAAGCAATCAACTTATATATACCTTACAACTGAATTACATGCTAATTGCTGATTTTTATGATTCTGTATGTAGAACATACCCTGCAAGTTTAGACTTGACGATTGGCTGTTGTGGCAGCAGGGACAATTTCAGGTCAATCTACTGCCTCTAAAGCAACCTGCACCGACCTACACGGTCCAAGTCACGAGCGAGGCAAACCGCACCTTTTTTGGTGGTCTGAGGTGGAATGGTCGATGCCTATAAGATGGACGCCCAGCCGAAGTTGGTCTTCCATGTCTGTGAAGATCGCATGAGCTACTTCAACTAGCGATGACCTGAATCATCGATAAACTCTGACGCTTCTTTAGATGATGAAATTCATGCTGCTGTCATTTCTATGAATAATCATGTTGAAGACTAGTAGTTAGTGCTACCATTTCTATGTAGCTAGCTCGTTAAACTATATGTAGTTGACTATAATGGTGTGCTACCATTTCTATGGATTTATCTTACGCTGTGAATATCAATTGGATGCACCCGTTTTTTTTGAAAACTCAATTGTGGCGTTTAAAATAAAACGAATGCCACAAATAGATATATAATGGTGGCACTTACAGAAAACGTCACTATTAGGATATTTCATGGTGGATAAACGCCACCACTAGAAAATACTACTGGTGGTGTTCGGTCTAGACGCCACCTGATGAGGGTTCGACTCATCAATGTCCATTGTTATGAACTTGGGTTTTGGAGAAGGAGGGAAAGCTAGAGATTACGGGATGGCTAATAGATTCGCAACACGGGGACACGAGGTTTACCCAGGTTCAAGCCCCCGGAGGAAAAATCCTTCTCCTGCTTATCTGTTCTTGATTGATGGCGATGCCGATAATTACAAGGGTGCACAGATGAAATCTGGCGTGCAGTGTGTTCTAGGGTTATAAGGTGAGTCTAGATCTGTAGATCTATTGTGGGAGAGGATTACCTCCTTGTTGGACCCTCCTAGCCTTTATATATATATGTGAGGCTAGGTCTTAGATACCAATACAAGTAGGTTAAAAGTTGTATTCGAACTCTAGTCTTGAGATTTTCTTGTCTTGTGCGCTGGGCGTCAGTGTCTTTGTAGGCTTCATACCAGCCGAACCGTCATATGCGTCATGGACCTTGGCAGGTCGTTGAGTGGGCCTTTCGTTGGGCCGTACCAGGTTTTCTAGTTCCAAAATAAGATCTTTTTTTATTTAAGAGTTTAACCTCTAACATTTATCCCCCAACCTTTCACATTATTATTCACACGTTTTAACTTTTGCTGTACCTTACCAATGTTGTCATAAGCATTAACTGAGGAATGCCAAGAAAAGTTCACCCTATCTATGAATTCAGGATGAGAGATCCAGCTTTTCTCAAACCTGAACTCTTTGCTCCTACCCTCAACTTTTTCACATGTGTAAACCACCAAGGGGTTGTGATCAGACATAATTCTATGGATTTTTTAACTTGAGTTAAAGGGAAGAAGGATTGCCATTCAGAGTTTACCAGAATTTTGTCCAACTTTTCCAAGATAGGATCATTTTGATTATTTGACCAAGTAAACTAACCACCAGAGAACCGAATTTCTATAAGAGCATAGGTATTAATAATAGAATTAAACATATTGGTACTTTTTAAGCAGCTACTCAACTTGTTTTTCTCATGAGCAAAACAAATAATATTAAAATCCCCTCCAGGAAGGAGTAGAATGGGGCCCAGCTCAGCCCTGGCACCAGGACCATCAGTCCTTGCCCCTTTAGGAGTATGTCGTGGATTGTTGCCACCAGGATTAACAAGAGGCATGTTCTCATCCAACAGGTCATTAGTAACCAAAGATTTATCTCGAACATTCCTACCCCTAGGAATCTCTCTGGTAAATTCACTATCATACAAGATTGATCCAATATGGACATTAGGGACCACATGTGGCACCAGTATGCACTCTAACATAATCAACATTGTTTATACTATGCTTATCAACTCCAAGGGTTCTCCCAACCAGACCGCCAACAAAGGCCATTGTGGGACAACTCCTATTATCCAAAGGGATACCCTTCACCTGAAACCAAGCAACATCAAGTGCCCCAGTAGCCCCATACACAGGAAACCAGTTATCAACCTGGATAGACACATTCCTCACTTTATTAAGATGTGTCTTTCCAAAGTGCTTCCAGTCATCAATATCCCTAGGACTAGGGAATCTCATCAAGAACTTATTGGCAGCCATAGGCTTAGCATACCACCTCCAAGTACACCTAGCACCAGCCCACTGCCCAAATTCATCCTTAATTTGCCTGGATGATATGGATCCTTAAAGCCATTTCCAGGTAAAGCTGCACCCACAAAAGGGTCTGCAACTTCCCATGGTTTCTGTTAATTAAACAAGAATTTGTCCACATGGACATCTCCACACATAAGACAAAAATCCCCCGGTTCCAGCACCTGATTCTGGTTTCCCTAAACTGGACATTACGTCCTAGTTTAGGCAGATTAACAAAAACAAGATTAGAAGACTGACGCTGTAGAGGAGCATCAGAACCTCCAGCAACCCTGACATCCATATTAGCAGAGGAACTGCTTCTCATGTCGAAATTACGGTCATAGAAGTTAGCCCGACGGTCACTTGCAGAGTTCTTTGAGCCTTCTCCTCTCATCTCAGGTGTGTGATCCCACCTATCCCTATTACCACCTCTAGAATTTCCCTCTAAAAACATCATTGGCACGATCCATGGGTGCAACAACAAGTCTGTTAGTGTTACCTCCACGAGAGGGACGACCATCACCTCTACTAGGAGTCACATCGCGACTATAAGAGCGAGAAAAATTAATGTTACTGCGCATATCACCCACACTAGCAGTAGCATAGTGATACAAAGGATCACTGCAATTTAGATCTCTGCCCCTAGCACCGTCCTAGGGTTAGTAATTGGTACCCGAGAGATCGGTTGATCCAGATGGCCATCAAAGGATCCTGGAGCAAATACACCAGTGGGACGAGATGGAAGGTAATTGGGCCTAGAGAAGGACCCTCTCCCCCGCGAACCACCTCCACGACCAAAGTTGAACGCCATCGGAGAAGACACAGCGACAACTGACGCGAAACTCCGAGAATCACCAGATCTTGTCCCCGTCCAAGGAACAAAGTTCGAAGTACTGAGAATCGAGCGGAGCACCGGCGAATCGACAAAAACAACACGATGCGGCCCCACCAACCTCCCTCGCTCCTAGATGTGCTAGAATCTAGAAGCACCCACAAAATTGGAGAATTGTTCCTGGCGATGACCACATGGAGAAGATAAGGGAACCGTCCTCCTCTGCACGTGAGCAACACGTGAGGAAACCACACACTGACGGTGTTGGCCGAAAACCTGAACAAATGACCTTGTTGGCCCAGGAGACACAAAACAACCCATATTAACCGACTTAACTTTTTTTCAAAATCACCCCGCGGTTGCTCCCGCGATCGCCGGAAAGGGCCCGAGGGCCAAGCTTACACGACGGTCTCAGAGGATACACAACGGCATAAGCATGATCAACCACAAACTCGAGGCACGCTTCCGGAACAACAACGTGACAAGGAAAAATCAACCTTGAATCAGAGTGTACCTCTTCTCCAGCTGCAAGCTGACGAACATCCACAACTATTCCCTCCCTATCAAGAAGAACCAATCTCTTCTCGGCGCACCAAAGAATCACAGTTCCTAGAAGCCGAGTCGGAGACGAATTGCATGTGTACGATGCAATCCATCTAATAGATTCCGGCGAAGTGGATCTAGTTCTTCCAACGGCCAGAATCGAAGGGGAAACAGTTCTATCAGATACGCGGACCCAAAATTTGGGGAAAATTAACACATCACCCGGACAAATCATCCCATCAACACCCAGGGACGAGCATCCAAAACATCGCCTCTAGAATCCCGGAGAACAAATCTGCGAGCCTTCAGATACACAAGCAAAACTCCATCCCTAAAGATATGATCCTTACGGATCTCCCCAACATGATGTGGTGCGAACTTTACCTTACATCTCGAGGTAGAAAACACGACACCAAAAGATCCTCACCTCCCTTCTCGAAAACCCGTGGAGATCCAGATCCGACAACACCCGCACCCCGCAAAACTCGATGAAGCAGGGGAACATGCGCCGACGTAGGAGGTGGAGGAGGCCTGAGGGAGGTGTGGGTGGCGTGAGCGGCGGGGAGGGGAAGATTCGAATTCGACGGAGGCTTGTCACGAAATCGCGAGATCGAAGGTGACGTCATCCCCCACGCAGATCACTATTAAAATTGAATGCAATTTTTTTTTCATGTACTATATACAATTACTCCCATTACCTAACATTTGCATCTCCTTTCACTTGGATCAGCAAGGAAAATTGTAAAATTATTGCACAATGGCATCGACCCAACCCAACCAAACCGGTGCGCACGAGCCAACACGCTACCAAAAAGGCCACGCTTTACCACTGCCACTGCCAATGCGGTATAAATCGAACAATTAATCACATGACTAGTTATTCCCTCGCTCGTGTCTCCCCCACCTGCCAGGCTGCCACAGAGAGAAGAACAGACAAAGGGGGACGGAGCCTGAGAGCGCGCGCGCGGGCGGCTCAACTTTGGGCGATTCGCCGGCGAGGGGGAAGCATCGGCCGGCTTTGCGGCGGCGATGGCCCGGACCTCCGCACGTCCAGCGACTCCCCTACTGGTACGCCGGCTCCAGGCACTGGCCCTGACCCTCGCCCTCGCCGCCGTCGCTTCCTCCGCCAGGAAGATCCCGGACTCCATCACCCCGATCTCGCGGGACCTCTACCACTCCAGGTACGCCGCGCCTCGGCTCCCCGTTCCCCGCCTCGCCTCGTCGATTCCCGTTGCTCCTCCAGTCTCGGCATACCCGCACCACCCGACGCGAGGTCTGAGTTGGTGGTTCTCGCTCTCTGAATCGAGCGTCTAGTAGGTGTCTTGCAGTCCAATGGACCGGCTGCTGGTTGCAATGGTCGCATGGTTTCACCCTCCCATGATGCCCGTGGTTGATTTGGGATTCGATGTGTGGCAAAATTTGGTCTGCGCCGTCTCATAGTCCCACCTGGAAAGCATGGCCCTCACTCACTCACGGTCTGCAATTGCAGCCCCTGTCTTTGTATTAGCTGGTCGATGGTGGATTGGGGAGCTAGCATTAGCTATCTCTGTGTGCGACACTGAGGTTACAGATATGAAGCTATTATAGCTATGTCTGCACAAAAACTAAACTGAAGCTCCAAGCTTTGCCTTGCTAATTTGTTATCGCATTACCTCAGTGTTCGCTGTATTGGCTTTGCCAATTCGTTGCCCTTTTTTACCTTTCATGTCATGCTTAACACTGGGGTAACTGGATATGTTTCTGTTTCTTCACAGCGACTCCATTCTGCGTGAAATCAAGGCCTTGGTTGCGCGGAATTCAGATAGGTTGACTGTGAGTCCTTTTACCTGTCCTTATTCAGCTGTTATTGATCCTTTCGGTTCGCTTGCTTTACGCGTTTTTTATCAAATGTTGCAGATGGATACAGTAAGAGCAAGTAACAAAGGGTATTCTGCAGAGATGTTTGTTGTTACTTTCAATCATGCCAAGGGAACCGTAGACGATGGCTCCAAGATAAAAATCATGCTGGTTAGTTCGCAACTGATCTCTCTCTCTCCACGGTTCCCTTGACCATAAGCATTATTCTGCCCGTCAGTTAGCTTTAGCCTCTTGAGTCATCCAGTATCTCAAGGTCAAGTATGCTTGCTTCACCCATCTTGTTAATATCAACTCCATCACCTCAATGGAATAGTGGCCTTACAACGTAAAATGAAACAACACAATTGTGTCTTTTGGTACTTTTTGGCAAGTTGTTACGTCAATTAAATTATTGATGCCTTGCAGTTTTGACGGAAGGTTCATTGTCTTCCAGAGCTTTGGGCAGCATGGCAGAGAGCTTATTACCTCTGAGGTTGCATTAAGTCTTCTCTACGTTTTGACGGAGAAGCGCAGAATTGCTGGTGTGGATCTTTCATCATTTGAGAAAATTCTGGAGAATCTTGTGATCAAAGTAAGTCCTTCTGCAACTTATTTTATACATTTCTTTTCAGTCCTTAAAAAATTTATGGGAAGCCATCGTGCCCGCTATTCTGCTATCCACTGCAACAAATTAGTATAGTTTTCACTTTTCAGGCTGGTCTGCTCGTTGAAAAAGGAATTTAGATAATAAAGTATCAGGTTCATTTCTTTTTCGGCAGTCTTATTATGCCTTCTTTCTGAAACCAACTATACTTTGATCTGCTCACATTTTCCAAATGGTAGTGCACTAGAGATCTATTCTTCTTAGAAAGTTATTCCTGCACTATGGATTAGCATTATTATTCGCTTGAAGTTATACCCATACAAAAGTCACAGTATTTAATATGTCATATATGCAGTATGTTTCCCTAAATGCTTTGTATGGATTATAAGTTTATAATCATGGTTGACAATTCTGAAGTTGCCTTTGCTGTTTTAGGTAGTGCCAATGGAAAATTTTAATGGCCGCAAACTCGTTGAAGCAGGGGAACTTTGTGATAGGAGAAATGGTGATTGATCTTTTTCTTAAAACTCCATCTGATGAAGCAGGTTCTCTGCCAACTATTTTATACCTTCTTTTTTCTCTTATGAAGGAAGAGGAGTTGATCTTAACAGAAATTGGAGTGTCGATTGGGGAAAGAAGGAAAAGGTTTGTGTCCTATTTACCGTTGTGCACTAGGAAAAACCTGATTCGTTTTGGATTCAGCAATATGTTGTTTTTGTTAAAACACATCTTAGATGTAATCTTGAATGCTTGTAGTCTTTTCTGTCAATTTCCACAGTTTATGGACTTTTTTGTTTTTTCCTCGGAAATAGCAAGTGAACTTGTGTAATTTGTAGCAAATAACATTGAATTGACTTAGAAGTTCTAGGTTGATTGACATTTAGGAACAGTGAAGTTGAACAAAAGGTCAGATCTTTGCGGACCTGGAGTGGACAAACTAAGTGTAGCTATGGTTCTTACCGTGTATATGCTTTCTTATTGTTATGTTGGGTAATCATAATTTCGCCTATCTTGTGTACACTTAGAGCAACTGCACCTTTATATAGCATGGCTGATGGCTCACTATCTTTTTACCATGCATATTCTTTGTTGGTTGTTAGGTTGATAATCAGACTTACTTATGTGCACACCATCTATCTTATACGCTGTATATATCCTGTATTGCAGGACTATAACCCATTTGAGGAGGATCCTGGTACTGCTCGTTTCAGCGAACCTGAGGCTCAGATCATGCAAGAACTATCCAAGTCATTTAAACCACATATCTGGGTTAATGTGCACTCTGGAATGGAGGTAATGCAGCTATTGTGTTCTGCTGCTATACCATACTTTGTCACATAATAGCAAGTTTCATAATAGTTCATGAAGGGGAGGGAGAGTCCTAACATCTAACACAGTTTTGGCACCACAATCCCGTGTATAATTCCCATATGTATAGAACGCTAGTAAAATAAGTCTTGATCGATGCCACTAAGTGTTGCTTTACAAATTCTCTCATTCTGATGTTCCACTACAGGCCTTATTTATGCCATATGACCACAAGAATACTACACCAGATGGAGCGCCTTCTCAGTTGATGAGGTCACTTTTAGAAAATTTGAATCGTCGCCATTTCCAAGATAGCTGCCTAGTTGGATCAGGTGGTGGAGCTGTAGGGTATGTAACATCTAACAAGTTGCTGAAGTTCTGTGAATCTAATATGGTTATTATGCTGAGGCTTACAACAAATAGAATGTACTAATGCTTTTTCATCCCATTACTTACTAGGTACCTTGCACACGGGACTACGACTGATTATCTGTTTGACGTTGCAAAGGTGCCAATGCCTTTCACCTTTGAGGTAAGTTAACCTGTTGTCTATAGTTCGACTATTACCTGTATTGGCATAACATGACTGTCACATTGCTGGTATTCAGATATATGGAGATGAGAAAGCATCCACCGATGATTGCTTCAAAATGTTCAATCCTGTCGACAAGACAACATTTGATGTATGCAATTCTAGAACCTGCATGTCTAGTCATCTACATAGTTTCTGTGGCCATATGTCTGACAGCATAGCTTTCTTTCCAGAGAGTCATTAACAAGTGGTGCATGGCGTTTCTCATACTTTTTGAGGAGGGGTTGCGAATCCTGCCTGGTAGTCAAGTAGCATCCCAAGGAGCACTGGATAACTGGGTTCCCATTGGAGGAGAGATTTTGGAGAGAATCGCAGATCAAAAGAGCGGCAGTGAAAACAGACAACTTGAAGGCCTCGACCTCGGAATGCAGGAGCTTAAAACCTATTTTAGGCTGTTTATGCTATCAACATTCTTGCTGATGTTCATGTTCTGCTCAAGGATATCAAAGAACAGAAACAGAGAATCAGGTAACTTTTGAATCCCATGGAAGAATTGATTGGAGCTAGCTATTCAGCTCGGTATGGGTTGGCAATAGTGTTCACCATTTGTTGCCGCAGATGAACAAAGTATAGCATGAACCGTTCTGACAAAGTTCATCTCTGGGAGGAACTTTTTTGCGCTTCGCGACCTGGAGATGTGGTGATGGGAGATGACAAGGCTAGTAGAATCGGAATAGTGTTTTGCAGCCTCTGTTTAGATACCAGCTGAATGTCGAGTACTTTGTTTATGTCTTCAACACCTCCTAAGTGTAATTTGTAAAGCTGTCCATATATGTTCTTCATGATGAGTATGTAGAATCAGAATGATATCCGCACCTTTTGAAGGTTGCTGGATTTTTGGCACAACCAAATGTTGTGTGCAGTCGGCGACTTGTTTTGGCATTATAGAGTGCCACATGCCACTGTGGACTTGCTTTGAAATGATTGAATGTAGTAATACCATTTCCAATTTGTTACCTATTTACTTGCGTTGCTATTGGAGATTTACAACATCAGTTTATTTTGTGATTGCCCACATCAAGTATGGACCTCTAGTTCTACATCATATTGCAACATACCACCTTCTCTATCCAGACATAATTTATTAATTGATTATTATACTGCAGGGAAGCACCTTATTCATCCCCAAAGTTAAAGGTTATTGAAATATTAATTTATAAAATGTACATAAATTTAGAAGCCAAATGAGTTTGGCAATGTGTGCTGTCTCAACTGAATGAGATCATCTGGTTAGATGACATTCTTTAGACAGTAGACTTTCGTACATATAGCAGGACACAAATTAAAGGTTTTGTCTAGCTATGGAATCAGCTTGTGCAGAGAAAAAAAAGAATGCAAACTGGAATCAGAAAAAAACATCTCATGAACTCAGAGAGGCGACTAAATTTATCACATTTTGCACTGTAATTCTTCTGCTGCAAAATGGAATCTAAAAAAATTGGCACTTGCAAGTTACAATAGGAAAACAGTAAGAAAACAGAGTAAACCATGGAATCCATCTCAATATTTAGCGGGAACCTAAATATTCTCACAAGAGGCCGACCTCATAATTATTTCATCTGATTAATAGGTAAATACAGAGCTCAGAACAGGCCCACCTCAGAATTATTTCATCTAATTACAGGCAAACACAGAGCAAAGTTTACAGGTATTAAGATGAAACATGGTAAATAGGAATCAACACTCCTGCCGATTATCCAAAGAAACATTCAATGATAACATGCTGCCACCTCCGCTTGGTCTCTACTACCTGTATGCAGTTGAGCTTTCAATGTGCTGTGCATCGGCCCAGTGTTTTCCTGTGGTAACGCGTCTCATTCTTGACAAACTTGCTTGAGGATTAGTATGACTATCATGCTGCTGTAAACTTTGGGGAGGCTTTCATTGCTGCGAAATGTTAGAATCAGGAGCTTGTCCTACAGGTGGCTGCTGTACTTGTGGTTGCATTAGCTTCCTTCTTCGTGCATTCAAGATACTGATGATCTTTTTCTCGCATTGAGGAACTTTGTCCCTCAGAGCAGGTTGGATAGTACTCTTGCTACTTAGCAGCATTTGTAATGTACGGTCCAACATTATTTTAAAGCTCTTCATTCTTTCATACTGCTCAGATGGCATTTGACGTGGTATGATGCTGTCAACATGCTGTAGCTTCAAAGAGACCTTATTGAATAATTCATTGAGTTCTGCAAAGTGCTGGTCCTTCAAGCTCCTAATCTGTCAAAAACAAAGACCACATATAGATAAATTTGGTGCAGAAGCTATAGCGATAAAAACAGAAGACCATGTTTTGTCATTAAGTCAGCAAATATGTCACCGGCAAGATATTTTAACTAGCTATTCGAAGCATACAAATAAAAAAAAGAACCTATGATGTCCATTAAAAAAATCCTTGCACAGACTGCTAACTGCCTTGTGGTTTTACTACATCTAGATACTAACATACAGTATAGTTGTATACTTGTATGCTCCATAGCACGCATTCATACAAAATTTCACATATATTTAATATACATGTTATAAGAAGATTGCTAGAATGTAGTGCATCTACACATCAGACTATTTTGTTGTTGTATGGAATTCCAGGTCCAGTTCCAGATAGAGTTTGTTGGAACACAGACCAAAAGAAGAGATGAGCAAAATGAAGTCAAAAGTAAATATCATGTCTTACCATTTGATATGTCTCCTCTTGCCAATCACCTGCACCCGCATGGCCTGTTTGAGCAGTAGAGTCCTCAGATGCTGCATAAAAAGCAAGGTTGTCAGAGTGTATCACGATAAAATGAATAAGCCAAAAAATTATAAGCTACTAGTACGTTGTAGGATGGAATGCAGTGGCTATGGGAAAACTGGTGTACTTGCTGTTAACAACATATATAGACCACAATGAACTAGATGCCAGATTGCAACGTTTATGCAGGGTAGCACCTCTTTACAGCAAAAACGTCCACAAATCAATGAACCAAATCCAGTGAACAAACACAGAAGATTAATAGGGTCAGCTTAGTCAACTTACCATGACGATAACCACTCTGGGTTCAATAACTAGACACACAACAGGCAGGCTAGAAGAAAAAATCTCATGATGCCGGAGAGGGTGGAGGTTGGTTCAATGTAATAAAGCGCATAATCTCAGCACTTGATGCAGTAAAGCAACTGCCATACAAGTGAAGATGATAAAATGTGCAACACTCAGTAGTTTACTGTATATTGTACCTTGTGCAGGGTAGTTTTGATTCAGAATCACTTGAGCATTTCCAGGAGCCTGCTGTGTCTCCGTCTCCAAAGAGAGCATTTTTTGAGAAATCTTCCGCCAATAATCAGACTGAGCAAACAAAAGAAAACATTACAGAATTTTATACCAAATTACTAATAGAGTAGTGGCGTGCAACCAACAGTTCTGGTACGACTAAAAGTTCAGCATGAAGGTGCTTGAGCTTTTAAAATTTGAATCACAATCATAGAAAAAATTATTAAATTACTGAATGGACAGATGGCATACACACATGAATTTGGAAGAGTAACTCACTGAAGCAACTCAAGGTGCAAAACTACAAGATTCAACATGTCGTCGATAATAACCAAGATCATGATCAGCGCTTTGGTCTATCATTTATGTAACATCACAAAAAAAATGATTAAAAACATGCTAGCTTATTAACTTACATTTGTAATTTTGAATGTATACTAAGTGCAAAAATGCTAAAGTAACCGGGATGTGCTCTAAATGGTCTCCATGGCCCCAGTTCTGTTAGCACAGCCCCCGCCGCCGAGTACTTTCCGACGACACCGACGAGAAAATTCCGACGAGACGACACACACGTACCCGATAACTTCCGCCGAGATACACGTGCTGCTAGACGATCGATTCTTTTGATCTAACTAGTATACTCACGCACGCACACGCAAAACAACTTTGATCGCCAAAGGCTCTTGTCGAGCCTTGCTTTCTTTCTTGTATTGCTCAACTCACGGTTGTTTTTACACGGGCCTTACACACGAATATATAGCAGATTTTGTATAGCTCACCTAGTAGGATTAGGACATCTAATTCCTACTCTATTCGGCTACCCTTGTCTACTCGGATACGTACACCTGTACCGCACACGGTGCCGCTTCGGTGTCCGTCGTGCTTATTCCTAACAATCACCCCCTAAGCACGACGTGCACTTCACCTCGACCTGGATCCCAAATACGCCAGCTACTCCCCGCGGGCGTTATCCTCGGCATTGCTTTCGCCGCTCCAGGCGTCCTCTTCGACATTGCTTTCGTCGTCTCTTGTGTTACCCATATCGCCGTCTTTGCTCTTGTCGGCTTCTCCATGGCTTCACGCCGACAGTCCTTTTTGTCCACGCCTTGAGACATTATACTTGGTTTGATGAAGTACTTTCTCATCGATGCCTCACATATTTGATCTACTACTTGCCGGTGCTCTTGGATGCAATAGAACAAATAAGTAGGAGGTAACTCAAATTGGTTTTCTTCTAGCTTCTCTATACCACGTGAAAAACCTTTTGATGGATCTGCACCCCCTATTGTTGGTTCTCCTCCATCTATCTGGCCACCAGTACACACTTTTGGACCATCGCCTTCTGGCCTTGCTGGCCTGTTTGCTGGGCTCACTTCAGCTCCCCCTCCTCCTCTAATTTTTGGGCAAACAAGTGCAGGTATCGCTGCGCATGAAACTGTACACCCTTCCAGTTCCGTATCTTCTGGCCACAGACTAGCCTTTTCTTCAAACTCTTTGTCTTCTAGGAGAATCCCTAGTGCTTCTGGCCTGGTGTCCACGCTTGGAGCTGCCCCTAGGCCTTCAATGTCTTCTGGGCCCGAACTTGCTGACAAGGATAAGCTCGATTGATCCATATTTTCTTCATACTCAAGATCCCACGTGACGTGAAAAGTTGAATATTCCGGTTCGTTGTAGCCCCAATTCCATGACTTGCCTTCCTCAAAGATTACGTCTCCCTTGAAAACCACCTTATTGGTATAAGGATTGCACAAGCGGTATGTCTTTGAGCCTTCATAGCCTGTCATGATCATTGGAATACGTTGCTCCGCCAATTCCGCCTTTACATGCGCCACACATCCAAAAGTACGAAGATGATCAACCGAGGGCTTCCATCCGTACCATGCTTCGTACGGTGTTGTACCAACTCCACTCTCAGTAGATTCCATGTTCAGCAAATACACAGCCGTATTGACTGCCTCACCCCGGAATTTTCCTGGCAAGCCTTTACTCTTCATCATGCTCTGTGCCATGGTCAACACAGTTTGATGCAGCTCACCCCCCTCATCAATGCGTAGGGCTCTTATCTTTGCCTCCACCTTGAACTCTTCGGCTTCCTTGATCTTCTCGAATGCTTGTTGAGCTTGATCCTTACTTTTCAGCAACACAATCCACATGTATTTACTATGATCATCCACCACAAGCATGAAGAACTTATTGCCAGAAGGAGTTGCAGGTGAGATTCCAACGCATAGATCGCCATGAACAAGTTCCGAGGCTTCACTTGCCTCAAACTTGGCTTCACATGGGAACGCGGCACTCTGTTCCTCATGATGCACACACGGTAGATCGTGATCCACTTGTGCCACAATCTTCACAGCCGGTGATGGAGGATCCTCCTCATCCTTCAACTCAGTTACTTCGAGCATCAGCATCATCGGTCCATCATCTCCTTCCTGGGCGATGAGAGCCCTATCCTTTTCCTTTGGTGCTTTCCGGCAATCAGCCTTGAAGTGACCGAGCTCACCGCAGTTATGACACCTTACTTTCTTTATGTCAAACTTCCTCCGCGGCGGGGCGTCATCTTCATCCTCCTGCCCTGCGATGTACTTTTTCGTTGGACGTTGCTTCTCCTTGCCGCTCGTGGAGCCTCCTTGCTTTTCTTTTGAAAGAGTCATCCACTGCTGCTTTGTGAGCATCAGGTGCTCAACCTGTTCTGGATCACCGAAGCTGATCCGGATTCTCTCATCGTGTGCCTTGAATCTTCCGACGAGATCCTCAACCGTCAATGTATTAAGGTCGAGACATTGTTCGATCGATGTAACGATCTGCATGTAGCGCGCCGGCGCCGCACGCAGGAACCTTCTGACGTTCTTGATCTCATCCAATTTCTCGCCATATCCCCTGATTGCGTTGACAAGGGTAACGAAACGGGCGGCAAACTGATCAACCGTCTCGCTCTCCTCCATCTTCAGATCTTCATAGCTTTTTGTCAAAGTTTGAAGATGCGCTTCCTTCACGCGGGCATGACCTTGGTGCAAGATCTTGATCGTCTCCCATGCATCCTTCGCCGATTTCTTTCCGACGAGGTGCTGCATCACGTCCTTCGGCACGACGGAATAGAGCGCCGTTAACGCTTGGCGATCCTTCCAGTACTTCGCACCTCCCTTGACGTACTCGTTGCCTCCTGGATCGACGGCCTCCCAAACCTCCTGAGCCTCCATGGCCACCTCCATGTTGAGTGCCCATAGCCCGTAGTCCTTGCGATCGAGGCACGGATACAAAGCCGCCCCCACCGTCTCTGTCACCGGTGCCGATGCCGAGTTGTCGCCAAACTTCACCGTCGCCATGACCTCCTAGTACTTTCAGCAGATCACGGACGACGACCTTGGCTCTGATACCAATTGTTAGCACAGCCCCCGCCACCGAGTACTTTCCGACGACACCGACGAGAAAATTCCGACGAGACGACACACACGTATCCGATAACTTCCGCCGAGATGCACGTGCTGCTAGCCGATCGATTCTTTTGATCTAACTAGTATACTCACGCACGCACACGCAAAACAACTTTGATCGCCAAAGGCTCTTGTCGAGCCTTGCTTTCTTTCTTGTATTGCTCAACTCACGGTTGTTTTTACACGGGCCTTACACACGAATATATAGCAGATTTTGTATAGCTAACCTAGTAGGATTAGGACATCTAATTCCTACTCTATTCGGCTACCCTTGTCTACTCGGATACGTACGCCTGTACCGCACACGGTGCCGATTCGGTGTCCGTCGTGCTTATTCCTAACAAGTTCAAGTCCTGGTACCAAAGCAAAAAACATGATTTTTTTCCCAAGCATGACAAAAATCAGGATATGTTCCAAAGAGCATGTAAAAAAAAGTTTTGCCAGCGGGAGAGCAAGAAAGTCGCCCAAGGTCCCACGGTTATTAGCCCGTAAAGCCTCGCACAGCATTTGGAGACAACTCTGCTCGATTATTACCCGATAAGCTCTGCTCTGAAAATCAGATAGGTTAACTTACCTGGTTGGTCGCTAGGCTATAGATATTCTCTTCGAATAGCACAGCGATTCTGTGAAGTTCGTTCAGCTCCTCTGGCATCCATACCGGCAGATCCTTCCTCAGAGTTCCCAGCCTACATGATGTATAACGCAAAAACGTGAATGAATTGGTGGGCACATATACATCAGAATCGGTCACATAATTGACCAGAAAACTTGCGGAAAATTCCTGTTATTTTTTCAATTCGGGAAACCAAAAAAGCGGAGGAAGGATCGAATTGATATGATTAGAGGGAGGGAGAGCTAAGCAAATTAAATCAGCTATTATCCGTACATCATATCGACGATCCTGCTGCGTTCCTCGGGCTGGAGCTGGGCGCGCCAGTCGCCTCCTGCGGCGGGGGCGTTCAGGTCAACGCCGCCGCCGGCGGCAGCTGGGTCGGACCCCTGCGTGGGCCGCCAGTTGGCGTCCATGGAGCGGATCGGCGATTCCCGTACACTGGTTAGATCTCGAGAGCAGGATGGAGGTGCAAGAGGTGGAGTACACAGACGAGACGACGGCGACCAGGGGGAGAGACGCTATGTGGTGTGCATTGAGTAATAATAATACTCCCTTAGAGAGAGCATCTCCAATATGCGTATCTAATACTCCCTGCACCTCAATGATTAAGGCATATAATTTTTTTAAAAAGTCAAGCCATGTAAAATTTGATCAATTTTTTTAAAAAAACTATTATATTATATATATATTATGTGAAAACATGTTTTATAATATATAAACCGGTATAGATTATGTATTATAAATATTAATATTTTTCTCTCGCACACACGTGGTTTGCGTTGCACCGGACGCTGCATTTTACAGCACACGCTAAATAGCGCTTCACCATCCATTAAATTCGCACAAAAATAGTATCCAACAAGATCAAACACATAATATAAATTTACCAACAAATAGTCTAATTATTATTATAAATTGTTCATCACCAACAATTGTGTAACAATACAACAAATTATCATGAGCAATACAACAAACATATAAGACACTATTGTCGCTCATTCTATTTCCACCACTCCTCAATGCATACAATCGGTAGAATCAAGCATACCTAAAAACTCATGAGCCTTGTTCGTCTCCAAAAATCTAGCTATATCTAAAAAATGCTTTACACACTTGATTGCTTGACTCTCTCTCATTGTCAAGTGGTCATTGACTAGATCCGTTGGAATACCGTGCCATCCTACGCAAGGCGGCAACCACTTTTGATAGGTGCTATGACCAAGTTCTCCGACGGCATTCCTCCTTTCCTCAAAAAAGATCCTTCTTCTTCACCTCCTCGGCAATGTTCTTGAAAAGGTTGATGCTCATCCTAAAATGGCAACAAAAATATTTCTCAGGATATATTGGATTGTCCATAAAATAGCTTCGCACCAACTTATTGTGGCCTTCAATTTGTTCCCTCCACAACTTCTTTCGACTGAAAACAGAACCACAGTGCTTGGGTTACTTGTTCACGTGCAAAGCCAAGAGTATAACTTCAAGGTCAAATTCTTCGTCGGATGAATAGTACAAAGATCTCATCTATAAATATATAGCCGAACTACTATTTAATCTAGAAGCAAATCCTATCTAAAAAAGAGTGGCGACGACGGTGGCTACATACCTTGCACGCGTGCGCCCAAACGGTGTGGTGTTCGCGGAGCACCGAAGGTGCTCGTGTACTAGCGCTTGTGCGTTTGGACTGGCTGTTGGCTCTGGTGCATCGCGGCGGTCGTGGGTTAGCGACAGATCCTGGAGCAGCGCAGAGGCCTGATTTGACGCGGTGACGCGGCGTCTGCGGCTCTCGGGATGGCATGGCGGTGGAAGGTCGTCAACAACGCCTCGGGTCTAGCACCGAAAGCGGCGGTAGCGTGGAATCGGAGACATCGACACCAGAGTAGGTGGGGGCACGCACGCGGAGTTTTCAGCATTAGTTGGTGTTCACGCGCTCGTAGACTTTTTCTGCACGCTGTAGTGCGAGCGCCGAATATGCAACAATAGAGCGAATTGTAGCGTGCTGAATATTTTTTTACCACATGCTTTTGGCGTGTTTGCTGGGCGCTAGTTTTGGCCGGCCGCGCGCTAAATCAGCGGATTTTTTTAGTGTGGGCATGTTTAGCGCGTATGTTGGAGATAGACTCAACTTTTTTTTGAGGGATGGAGATAGACTCAACTTTTTCTAGATACGAATGCATCTAGTCTAAATATTTAATTATATATATATATATATATATATATATATATATATATATATATATATATATGAATCTAAATAAAGTTGAGGCTATTAATATGAACGGAAGACCAAATCGCTGAACTCTGTGTTAAGACTATTGTGGCTGTAGAGCGGTGCACTAAGAAATATTTCATGAATTTTCTTAACTTCCTTATCACAGGTTGTCTACTTAAAAAGTATCATGATTTGGAGTAGTGTTATTTGAAAAATCTAGATGTAATTTTGACATTTTATTTATTTTATTATGTCACAACAATTCCATGTTTTCCTATTCAAGTATTGTTATGCCGAGAAAAAATAATCGTCATTATGTATCCAAGGGGTAAAAATGAGACCGGAATACACCCAAACACTAAAATCTGGGGTTACATGAAAGCAGATAAAATGGAGAAACTATGATAAATCCCTTCTTGGCTCACAAAAAACCCAATGACAAAAGAAACAGCCTACCATGCTATTGTACAAAAGAATTTCCTTATTGATGCGATAATAGAATGAGAATGATGTCTCTTTAGACTTGACGACCAATCACTTCCTTGTACATCTCTACAACAACATCATGTTCCACTTTCATGAAGATCTCCCTGTCCACTCTCTTATCTTTTAGATAGTCGATCATCTTTAGTTGTTCTATAGCTGTGAGGCCTCCTACACATTTTAGTTTGTCAATGCAATGGCCAATGCAATAAGGATCTTTGTCGGGATCATTTTCTTCCATCTGCGCCATTTTCATATCTCTGTAACTTTCTGTTTGCTTTGTCTTCACATCCTTATAAGTTTCAAGTTCTTCTTTTCTGCCAGCAACAGGATTGTCGATAGCTACGTCCTTGCCTTCATCACTTCCTTTTGAATGCTTAGCCTTTTTTATAGGTGATGCTTCTGGAAGTTTATAGTTGTCACCTGATGCAAAATGGCTAGCATTATTTCTCATACTTATAGAGTAGGCACCATATGATAAGTCGACATCATCCCCATACATACCTCTAGCCCGATCATAGTCTCCATCAGCTAATCCTGGAGCCTCCAATGTTGGACTGGGCGAATTCAGTCTAGAGGCCTTCAGAACTTGCTCTGTAGAGGTTTCCTCACGTGGTACAGAAGGAAGCGAATTGTACTTCTCTTCAAGAAAGTCAGTTATCCTTTTGCATCGCTTCCCAAGTATTGTTTTACCTGAGTAGAGAGAAATAGATTTTAAGAACAGCCAAACAAGATCATGTGGTACATTCATAACTTATGAAGCTAACATCATAGTGCGGAAATTCTTTGAACCTCCACTTTCGTTGTTCTTGACTCAGTTCATCCTATTTTCCGTCAGTGGATTTTGGCACTTTTTTCTCATGGTCCCAACCAAACCCACTGCTATCTAAAAATGGACTTGATAATAGTGTACTCTCTCTTTAACCGTTGGACTCTATATTTTACTTGTTTAACTGTGAAATTAGCTCTATCCAACTGTTTATTAAGGAGTACGTGCCGCCATTAAATTTCATCGTAACAATGAGCATCTCTGTGTGACCATCAGTCCATGATGCTCTATTTTGCCTACCTACATTCGTAAAATATATGGAATTAGTCATCAAAATTGCAGAGCCTTAATTGTATCAAAACTGCAGCCCCTTGTCATCTATTTTATCTAACGAAAGTATAAATGGATAGATGATGAATCTAACATATTTGAAGGTCAGCATCATCTGGTCAAACTTACAAAATCCTAAATACTATAATTTAACTAACGACTTTCGGATCACCGTCTTCGTTTCATTCATATGGGGCATTGACTTGAGTTGACTAGATAGATTATTTTGTCGGTGCTGGAAGGCAAAAGAAGCCTCACAACGACAGTTCAAATCAACAAGAAAGAAGCACGAGGATGAAGGATATCGGAAGCACATCACCTTTCTTATCTCCACCATGGTATGTTGCCTTCTCCATAGCTGCCGATGAGATGCCAAGGGAAGACAGTGGGGCCACAATGGCTAAAGGGTATGAAGTGACGCAGAGGGATCGTCCTTCTTGCTTTAACCGTTAGAACCTGGATTACTGAACAACTCGCTGAACTCGGGGTTCAAGGAGTTGGACAGTTCTCGGTCAAGCCAATTTCGGTCCCGGTTTTTTATCCAACCAATAAAAATAGGTATGATTTTTTTAGTACTGCGAAAATACCATAGTTTTGGAAATACTGTAGTATTAAAAACAATAATTTTTAGTCAATATCTCTAAGTATTTAAAACTGTGGTAATTTTAGAAACTGTGATATTTTATAAAGACTCTGTATTATTGCCCAATGTAACTCTGTTAATACATAAGGCGTGGGTGTTCTAATGGACCACACACATTTTCCACTCCGGACACGACGATAACTGCTCTGGATAAAACATTCTTATACATGATGCCGGTGAAGGTGGAAGTTGGTGCCTTGAAGAACGAAAAAACGCCTCACGCTCTCGCGACTGGACGCCCCCCGCGCGGGCGTCTGGTCGCGCCGCCGCTGCTCTCCTCCGTAGCTCCCCCACCTCCTCCCTCACCGCCGTCGTCGGCGTGCGTCCGCGGGCAAGGCCCGGGCGGCGTCGGCGGCGGTGGCTTCCTGCCCTTCCCCTTCCGGAGGCGTCCGCGCGTGGGGTGGCTCGGCTCCGGGTGGTGCTCCATGGCTCTGGCGGCGGTCCGGCGCGGCTTCAGGCTGCTGCTTGGAGGGTGGTGTCGCAGCGGCGCGCCAGTTGGTGGCTGGTCAAGCTCGGCCGCCGGCCGGTGATGCCCTGCAGGCCCAGATCTGGGCCCAATCTGGGTCAGTTTGGGTCGGGCTTGGCGGCGCGCGGTGTGACAGCTCCTCTGCAGGCGGCGGTCCGGCGCGTGGCCGGGAGGGCGGCGGGGGTGACGGCGCAGGCTGCTGCGAGGTGGAGCGCTTCGGCGGCGCGGGTTAGGGCTCGACCCAGATCTGGGCCCCTCGGGCCTGGGTGGGCCGCCCTGCTGGCGGGTGTTGCACCTACTGGAGATGGAGGCGGCGACACCGCTAGGACTTGGGACTGCGCTATCGTGCCTTGCCTGTTGCAGCGGGGTGACTGGGGCTTCACGGGTCCATTCTAGGCCCGGCCGGGCCCGGCGAGGCCTGGTGTGCCCCGGATACCCTGTCCGGTCGACTACCACCTCTTGGTGGTGGAGGTTGGTCCCTCCCGCACGGCTTCGGTGCTGCGGTACCTCGTCCCGCGACGGCGTTGTCCTCCGTCTTGCAGGACACACTCCAAGGTCCTCGAAGAGACGGCGAGGGTGTTTTTGAGAGCGTGGTGGCACAGGCTTGTGGGTGGCAAGGTTGGTGGTGGTGCTCCGGTGTGCCTCGGGGCGCCTTGGTAGGGAGGGGATCGGGAGAAATCCTTGTCGGCTTAGCCGACACTGCCGTGGTGCCGCTTTCGAGTGGCGCCTTTCCTTCTTGGAGGGCGTCGTGGAGATCCCTCTTCCTATGTGCCCCGAGTACCGGGGGAAACCCTAGGACCAGTTCACTGGTCCGGGTAGCTGCGTCGAGCGTCGGCGCCTCCCTCCGCGAGGGTGCTGCTTGGTACGGGTGCATCGGAGGGCTTGGAGCGTGGTGGGACATAGCCGGTGGGCGCAGCGGTCTCGGATCGCCCTTGTTTAGTCGACTCACTGCCATTTGTGTTTCTTTTTCTTTTTGGACATGTTTGTCCGTGCTTCTTGTTTCATGTTGCGTCTGTTCTTTTGGGCGTTGTGCTGTCTGGCCCAGCAGCGGTCTCACCTGGTTGCTTTATTTATAAAGCGGGGCGAAAGCCTATTTCGACAAAGGTGGAAGTTGGTTCAATGAAATAACATCCAATAAAAGGAGGTATGGTTTTTTTTTTAATACTATGAAAATAACATAGTTTGGAGATACTGTAGTATTAAAACAACATTTTTTAGTCATAGCCAAATACCTCAAAGTATTTGAAATTGTGGTATTTTATAAAGACCTGTATTATTGTCTAATGTAATGCGTGAGTTTTCGGATGGACCACACACATTTTGCACTACGGACACGACGATAACCACTTCGGATAAAACATTCTTATACTTGATGCCGGGGAAGGTGGAAGTTTGTTCAATGAACTAAAGCATATCATTTCAGCACTTAATGCAATACAAAAATGCCATCTAAGAGAAGTTGATAAAATGTGCAACATTCAGTTTACTGTGTATTCTACCTTGACCGAGGTTGTTTCGATTTGGAATCACTTGAGCATTTCCAGCAGCCTGTTGTGCCTTTGTGTCCATAGAGAGCATTTTTAGAGAGATCATCCGCAAATAATTAGGCTGGGTAACATAAAAGAAAACAATGTGAAGTTTCGCACAAATTAATAATAGAGTACTAGTGGATTGCAACCAACAGTTCTATTATGTTTTCAGTGTTCCCAAGCATGAGAAAAATCAGGATAAGTTTCCCAGGAGCATGTAAAGAAAATGCTGGCAGCTGGAGAGCAAAAAAAAGTCACCCAAGACACCATAATAAAAGGGTAATCTGCTACACATGACGTGAAAATCTTCTACTAATTTTGGTGTCTGTTTTGCTCATTTGTTAGCCCATAAACCATGCTTGACCCCTATAACTAAAAGCTTGTGCTCTGCGGAGAGGCATGTTAAATTACCTGGTCGGTCGCCATGTTATACATCTTCTCTTCGAACCGTTCGGCGATTCCTCGAAGTGCGCGCAACCCCTCCGGCCCTATTACTGACATATGCTTCTTCAGAGTTTCCATTCTACATGCATAACGCAAGAAGTGAATAAACTGGTGATGTGGTTGTTTTTAATTGTTATTATGCTGAATTGGCAACCTGTGCTATAAATTATTCAGATGTAGTTCCAGTTGAATATAAAGTAATGTTTAGGCTGGGTGTAAATCTGGTGGGACGCAAGCTGATCAGTGAATCCCAGCGGGAAGGTAATCTTGGCATACGGCTGGATCAGAGCTTGCTGTGTCAGATGGAGCGGTGACAAGAATTTGACCCGATCGGAAACATTGTAATAAAGCAAAATCAAATCAGGTTAGAGTGCCTACATCTTATCGACGATCCTGCCGCGCGCGCCGTGCTGGATCTGGGCGCGCCAGTCGCCTTCGGCGGAACCCTGCGTGGGCCGCCACTCCATGGGGATCGATGGGCGATGCAGGTGGAGAACTAGACGACGGCGGCGAGGAGGATGAGGAGGAGGGACGTCCGATTGGCTTGCCCGGTTTTGGTTTATAACTTGGCCGAGTGGTGCCCGTTGAAATAGCTGGCGCGATCCCGCGCTCCCGCCGCGCCCGGTACGGTGGTTATGTATTTCGTCAGACAGTTGGACTTTAAGTTATTGATTGATCTCCATTACTCCCTCCAACCCATATTAGTTGATTTAGATTTATCTAAAAACAAATGTATCTAGTTAAATTTAGTGCTATCTAGACAAATTTGAATCAACTGATATGTGTCAGAGGGAGTATTATAACATGCTCGTGAGTGCTTTGAGGCAAATATTCCATACAAAATTTGTAGTAATTTTTTTGTCAAAACTCAGCTATAGCCCAGTAGTATAAATCATGATTTTCAGTTTTTGCATATGAAATGTTTAATGCTTCATCTGTGGTATTATTATTTTCTAAACCCACCAATATATACGAACAACGAGCAATCAACTAGGAAATGTTCTGACATTTTCAGGATTCACCAGGCTAATAATAACACCAATAGTTCTCTGGTAACAGCAATCGACTTTTACCCTCACCTCCATCACTGGCCTATGTATCCGTAGGTTATAGTATGTCTCATTTCTGCTTGATCTTTCCAAGGCATACACTGATACACCGGAGAAGTTGAAGGAAGGAGGATTTTGTGAATTTCACATTTGAAAAATGGTACTATTCTTGAATTCAAGAAAAGGGAGGCCATGAGTTCTATGTTAGAAATAACCTTCATTAGCTGGGTAAGTGTTTGAAGGAAGCATAATATAATTAGTGGACCCGAGAGGCACCCCCTTCACCCTTCCGCGGCGCTTCCCCAAGCGAGCGACCGGGGAAAAACCTAGAAAAGCGCCGCCTGACCCCTCCCCTCATCCATTCCCTCTCCTCTCCGCCACCGGGGTGCACTGATGGGCAAAGCTAGATTCGCCTCGGTGACGGCGGGGGAGGGGGTTTCTCTCTTCCTAGTTGTGGCATCGCGCTAGCGTGGGGCGTGGTGGCACAGTAAGGAGCACTGGCGGCGGAGCTGTGGGCGTTGGTCGGCAGTGTAGAGGGCTTCGCGGAGGCGACTTCATGGTGGCGACAAACGATTTGGCTCAGCCTAGATCTGGTTTTCGGCGGCTGGCGTAGGTGGTGGTGCGGCGAGCTCAGAGCAACGGTTGCGCATGACACACGGTGGCGTAGAATGTGGCGATGGTTGTAGACATGCAATTGCGATAGCCATGGTGCTGCATCGTGGCTGGGGAGCTTTACGAGGCCTGATCTAGGCCTCATGTGACCTTGCTGCCATGTATGATCGGCAACCGCCTTCGGTGGTGGAGGGCAGTCCCCTCCGACTGGATGATGTGCATTAGCTTTTCTCCTTCGATCCACTGGCACTGCAGTGTGCTAGTTTTCACGTCACAGGTTTGATTTCACGGATGCCAGGGCGACATTCCCGGGCATAGGCCCCGGGAGGCGGGTCAGATTGGTGGCTCTCCGGCGAGCATGATGGAAGCTATGGTGGCTGCGTATTTTGGTCACGTGGGCAACAATGGTTGCAACAATAAGTGACTGGGTGCATCACCGCTCAGATGTGGAGTTGGATGTTTGATCTTCTCATGTACGCCCTTCGGCCATCTTCGGATCACGGGGGAGTTACCGAGCAAAAGCTACGTGCTTCGACACTGACGATGGTGATGCCCACAGGTGCCTCTATCCTCTTGAGGGCGTCGTAAAGGTACTCCTTCTCGGGCCAAGGTTCCGTGTGAAAACCCACGTCCTTTTGGACTTGGTGGCGACGACTACTTGCGACATTATCCTCTTGGGGGTGTCGTCGTGGAATTCAGAGGACATGGCATGGAATGCTTGCTCGGCTTTCTAGTCATGTTGTCTTTTCACCTCTTGGCATTTTGTAAGAGGGCTTCCACACTATCTTATATGGTTTGACCGTAATGGCTTTATTTTTAAAGCAGGGTGAAGCCTGTTTCGAGGATCTAGGATTCTAGGCAAGTATGGAGTCTGATCACCTAGTCCTTATCGATTTATTAGTAGGTGGGGTGTTAGGAGATGATTTTCCGAGTTAGCATAGAATTGTGTTGTCCATGTAAGCGTTAGTAATTTTTTTGAACAAGGGTCGGTCCCGAAGGACCTAGATACTGCCATTAATATAACCGGTGGGATTACAACTTACAAGAAGGAGCTCAAAAGAAATAACAATTACAACCAAGCCCTCACAATATATAAAAAGGACCTTAGATAAAAGTTTGAAAACGCGATCAGGTCCCTCTCCACCGAACTGCCTCCACGCACGGCCAACCGCGCTGTCGCCGGGGACTAGGCCACTTGGGACGGTGCAGCTGGGAAACGTCGTGCTGTAGCAGAAGAAGGGCCTCCTTTGTGGCACACCAGCCTGGAGGTTGAAGAAGAGATGACGTCGGCTTGCCGGCGACAGAGCTCGGAGCAGCCGCCCTTCGGCCACGAGAGTCGACGGCAGGACGGCCCGAGGCCGTCGAAGAGCCGCCAAGGATGTGCTCGAGATTGCAGTACCGCTAGATCCCCTTCGAGCACTAGACCAGCTCTAGCCAATAATGCATCCCCAAACCCGTCCGTCACCATGACGGCAAGAGAGGAAGGATCCAGCAAGGCCAGAACGTCCGAAGCCACAACAACACTTATTGAAAGAAGAGAAAGGGGAACAGAGCGTGGGAGCGATGGTGGCCTAAGCAACACCTCGCCATGGATTTAGCTAGTGGGTGTCGGCATAGGATCTGCTTCAAGTCTTTCTCTAGTCTTCCAAATCACAGCCATGGCCACGAGCAAGGAAGATCGAAAAAGAACTAAAACGGATCTGGATCCGGCCGCCCGATTATTTGCCTAGGAGAAGAAACACAAGGAAAAACCTAAAGCTACAAGAAGCCAGACCCCCCTCCCACCTGTCGCCGGCCACCATGGCCACCGGCGGCAAGGGGGAGAGAGGCCGGCAGGGGCTGAAGACGCCACAGGGGCAAAACCGTTGTACACAGATGTATTTATATGGGCTAAACACATACTCCAAGCGTTAGTATTTTAGTTATCATAACTGGCCGATTCTGCTATCCATATCGTCCCTATTTTTTCTGGCCATGGGATGGACGCCGGAGAGGGCGCATGTCGCTATTGAAACGGAGCCCCATCTTGAGGGAGACGGGCCCACCGCCTAGGATTCCCTACGGCGGACGTCTTGCACGCGCCCTAGCCTGTCCCTGATATCCGGATGGTGAGCCGTGCGTCGACCCCTAGGCCACGCGTCAGCGGCTGTGGACGACAGCGCTCTTGGTGAGTTCGGAACGCGAGAGAGCTCCACACCCGCCGGGTCATGGAGCCCATCGACAGACGACATGGCAGCGGAAACCCTCACCGGTGGGGCAAGGGTGGTGGCTAGGGCAGCACCTTGTGGAGGTGGCGACGAGATGTGATATTTCCGTGCACTACAGGAAACAGACAAATTGCCGTATTTTCCATGAGCATTTTATCAGCGCACACGGCAAACTGAAATTTCCTGCAGGCCATAACAAATACATACGGCAAACAAAAAAAACACAGCAAATTACGAAGAAAGCTCACAACAAATCACAGCGAAAGCTCCCGGCAGTCGGCAACTCAATGACGCTCCTTATTTGCCATGAGCCTGCTGTCAGCCTATGGCAAACCGGCGAACTGTTTGCTGTAGGTTTTTCAGCCTTTGCCAATGGCTTGGGGCCTATGGCAAACTACCGATTTTCTGTAGTGGTGCCTCGTCATTAAAATTTCAAAATCATGACACGTACTAACAAAAGGCATGCCATAAAAGTTCTGAAATTCCCATTCCAACATGGCAAAAGGCGCATGTGGAACAATTGGTCGAGGATCATAACTTATTGTGCTATGCATGGCACTATATTTAGGGTCATCCAATTTAACTATATCCGGCCTTGATAACAAGCGGACCCTAACTAAAGCACTAATAGTTTTGGCGTGCCATCAAGCTCACCATCAACTTCGCCAATCAAACAATAGCAAACATTCACAAAAAAAAATAGCATCAATAAGTAACAGAAATACCAGACATAAAATTCTGAACTTTCCATTTCAACCTGGCAAAGGGCACTTGTGGAACATATTTGCCAATTCTCATCTGGAACACATATCTGCCAATTCTCGCCAAAAATGGGAGCAAAACGAAACTAACCACATTATCTTTAAAATTTTACATTTCACATTTGACACTGATCTGAGCCGGGCAAAGTTCACAGGTACTTCATGAAAGCCAGCCACTAACCCCAAGATTTTTTATTTTTTTTTAGATTCAAAGCTGCATATATATTAATCAACCCGCACCCTGAAATGTTAATAGGTCTACAATCACTCCTGGTGGAACAGACGACCAAACATTACAGACTTTATTCATGCAGCCCTCTCTAGCTAGGATATGTGCGACTTCATTGCCAGATCGCCGTACGTGCTGAACCGAGTGGTCCGCAAAACCTCTCAGTAGCTCTTTCACCTACTCAATAAGAGGCCCATGAACAGAGCGATCCTTGTCCTTATTCTGAAGCTTTGGCACTGCACCCAGTGGCGAAGGACGAAAAAAAATTGAGGTCGGACGAACTTCAAAGCATTAATTTTTTTTGATGAAATAACATTTGCAATAACATTTGCACTTTCCTGATGGATGCTTGGTTTAGAGCTGTTGCCACTACCAAGTGGTACAAAATACCTTTTCAAATCTACAGGTTACAAACATTGAAGACATGATCACATATTCTGATATTCATATGAGTACTATTTCTGTTGTAGCTTATTCAACAAATCACAATTGACAAATTTAAACTTGATTATACCTGCCCCCTTAGCAGCTGCAGGTTTCTTCCTCTTCTTATCCATACCGTTCTCCACCACCACAACAATTCAGAAATTCTCTGACTCTGATGTCTGAGCCCTAGCAAATAATTGGAGATTTTGAGATTAGGGTTAATGGAATTGGAAGGAGGGATGAGAAGAAAGGGGGGCGACGGCGCACATGCAGACCTGAGGGAGACCGACGGGACTCAGGAGGAAAGGGGGGCGACCGGGCGAGTGGGCGACGGGCGACGACGTTCCTCCGAGGCTCAGGCTCCGACGTTCCCTGCGTCCGTGCGTCGTTCGGTTCCAGGAAGGGCGGGACTCGGGAGGTAGCGATCGAACAGGGAGACACCGAGCGGCCGAGGCGGACTGTTCGATCGACACGCACATGGGCTGGCGGCACAGGTCGATCGACTAGCGCGCGACCCATCTAAGGCCCAGGGAAGACCAAACCTTTACAAAACAGCCCATTATAGTATTTCTCTTCAGTTTTTCTTCAGATATAAACATAAATCGTACAAAACTGAATACATATCCAAAAAGCATATATATATGCGATTTTTTGCAAAAAATTGAGGTAGGGCAGCTGCCCTACCTTGCCCACTAAGGAGCTTCGCCCCTGACTGCACCCAGGCAGTCAGACTCTAGGCAGATTTTGGTGACTCCCTCCTGCTTAGCCAGTTCCACTGCATGCTTGCAGACTATGATCTCAGCTCTTTCTGGGTTCGGCACCGAGGTCAAAAAATGGCTTGCTCCTGATATGAACTCGCCATGGTGATTTCGAAGAACCACGCCACACCCTCCGATGTTCGAATCCGCAATGAAAGCCCTGTCCGCATTCACCTTGTGCCAGCCCACGTCAGGGGGAAGCCAGTGCTCCTCCGCCCTTAGTGCCTCGGTTCTATTCAGTTCTCTCGCTGCCCACCATTCCTCTACCAGGTAGATGGATCGTCGAGCAACATGTTGCGGATCATCGATCTTCACCTCCTCCCGTGCGTCGTTTCTGGCTAGCCACAGCTGATACAACACCATTATCCCTATCGCCAACTCCTTCTCTTCTAGACCATCAAGCCAGTCGAGAATCCAACCTGCCAGTTCCCTGTGTTGCACACCCGACGCGCCAGGGCTCATCAGTTTCAGACTCAGTTGATCACGGACCGCGTCCCATGTCAATCTGGAGTGAGGGCACATCCAGAACCGATGCAGCAGGGTCTCTTCCCGGTTGCACACAATGCAGTTTACTCCATCTTTGATATGCCTTCGGCTCAGCTCATGCCCCACCGCGAGACCGTTTTTTATGAGCCTCCAAACATGTATTTTTGCTTTACCTGGTACGTCAGCACCCCACAGAGCTAGCCATCCTTGGTGTTCCTCTAGAGTCAACGATGAGCTCGCTCTTCCCGCTTTTGAGTTCCTAATTTGCATATTCAAGTGGTAAGCCAATTTAACGCTGAAAATCCCATTTTTGGTGTAGTTCCATGCGGCATAGTTTTCTGTTCCAGCATAACCCACAGGGATTCTCAGTATGTCCTCGATATCACACTCAAAAAACAACTCTTGAAACTTCTCTTCATTCCATCCCTGGCCATTAGGAAGAAGCAACTCACTCACATAGTTGACTTCCTTATTCGGCTTGATTCCCCAGGGTCGCCTTAGGCCCGACCTGGGGATCCAGTTATCTTTCATAACTTTGATGCCCATGCCGTCCCCTATCCTCCAAATGATACCATCCTTCAACAGATCTCTCCCATGCAAGATACTACGCCAAGTGTATGATGCACCACTGGGGCATGTTGCTGTCAAAATGCCACCATCTTTAAAGTATCTAGCACGGAGGACTCGAGCGCATAGGGATTGAGGTATTGTTAGCAGCTTCCACGCCTGTTTGGCTAACAAAGCTTGATTAAAAGCCTCAAAGTTCCTAAAACCCATCCCCCTCTCTTCTTAGGCAGACACATCTTGTCCCATGCAATCCACGGGACTTTCCTCTTGCCGTTTGCTTCCCCCCACCAGAATCTTGATGACACAGATTTCAGAGCATTACACATCTTCTTTGAGAGCCAGAAATAGCCCATCGGATATGTGGCCATCGCTTGGAGGACAGATTTGATCAAAGTTTCTTTACCCTCCAACGATAGTCCCTGCCCCTTCCAACCCTGAAGCTTACTCCAGGATCGATCCACCACATGCTTAAAATCCCCATCTTTACTGCGCCCGACCACAGTTGGGAGGCCCAGATATTTCTCGGATAAAGCCTCACAAGAGATACCAATCCGATTTTTCAGAGCACTCTTTACTACAGCGGTACATCCTTTTCCAAAAAAGACGGATGACTTCTGGAGGTTCACCCGTTGGCCTGAACATGCTTCATAGGATTGCAAAACCCCTCGGAGTGCTGCCATGCTCTCTTCACTAGCCTCCAAGAAAACAATGCTATCGTCCGCGAACGGCAGATGCGTGATAGTTGGCCCGTGTGATCCAAAACCCACACCTGCAATCTCCTTCTCTACTTGTGCCTGACGTAGCAGCGCCGAGAATCCTTCCACACAGAACAAGAACAGGTATGGTGAAAGCGGGTCCCCTTGACGTAACCCCCTGGAAGGCACAAAAGAATCAGAGACTCCTCCATTTAACTTAATAGAGAAGCTTGCAGTCCGAATGCATCTCATAACCATCACAATCCATCTCTGCGAAAAACCCATACGCCCCATCATCAGTTCTAAAAATCTCCACTCAACCCGGTCGTATGCTTTTATCATGTCAAGCTTGACCGCACAGAGGCTTCTTTCTCTTCCTCTGCCGAATAGCATGTACACATTTATATGCTACCAATACATTGTCTGTAATAAGCCTCCCCGGGACGAACGCACTTTGTTCTTCCGAAATCAGTATTGGAAGGAGTTTCTTCAGCCGGTTTGAAATCGCTTTGGAAGCTATTTTATAGAGCACGTTACAGAGACTTATGGGTCTGAACTGTGAGAGGAGTTCTGGATTTTTGACCTTCGGAATGAGCACTAAAGTTGTGTCATTAAAATCAACAGGACATTCCTTTCCCTCGAGAAATTATCCAACTGCCTTGCAGACCGAGCTTTTTAACAGAGACCAGTGTCTTTGGTAGAACAAAGCCGGGAGCCCATCCGGACCCGGGGCCTTAGTCGGCCCCATTTGGAAGAGGGCCTCCTCGATCTCCTTGTCCGAAAACACTCCAGTGAGTTCTTCATTCATCTCCACAATTACAAAGGAATCGATCAACTTGAGGACATCATCATCTTGAGTGGAGCCCTCGGTTGTGTACAGATTTTGGTAAAAATTCAGAGCCATCTCCCTCATTCCTTCATTCGAATTACACAGTGTTCCATCATCTCTGCGAAGTGCTCGCACCGTATTTTTCCTTTTCCTATGGGATGCACGGTTTTGAAAATACCTAGTATTTCGATCACCCGCTTTCAACCATTCTTGCCTCGATCTCTGGCGATACATGATCTCCTCTTTTTTCATAAATTTCATGCTGTTTCATTTCTAACTCCCGGACCTCCAGTGAGGAACCGGAGACGAGGGCTGCAGTTCGCGCATCATCGAGCTTGCTCCTTAAAGATTTGATTTCTGCCCGTACCGAACCGAACGTCTCGTAGCCCCAGGTTTGCATTGTTCTCGACATATCATGGAGCTGTCTCCACAAGCTCTGCATACCAAGGACCTGGCCATCACGTTGATTCCAAGATTCTTCAATCATACCCTCGTAATCTTGGTGTTTAGTCCACATCTCTTCAAAGCTAAAACCGCGCTTGCTTTGAACTCGCCCTCCTGCCGTCTCATCTGCTACTCTGATGACAAGAGCTATGTGATCGGACTCCTCTGTCGCCACATGCTCAACTTGGGTAAAAGGAAACAGGGATAGAAATGGCGCCGTCGCCGTTCCTCTATCGAGGCGAACTTGAATGTTTTCGTCACCCTCCCTTTGGTTGTTCCAAGTAAACGCATAGCCCTTGAACCCTAAGTCAGCTAAACCACAGTCCATGAGGCAGTCTCTGAATGCTTGGATACGTGCTTCATTCCTCGGGTTCCCGCCAATCTGCTCGTCCTGTGACAGAGCCTCATTAAAGTCGCCCGCACACATCCATGGGAGATCGTCCTGGGATCTTAAGAACCTCAGAACGTCCCAAGTTTTATGCCTTTGATCTGTTCTTGGATCACCGTAGATACTAGTGAATCTCCAGACCTTGCCCTCATAGGAATTTTTGGCGTCGATGTAATACTGACACCATGGCCGAACAGAAACATCCACATCGTCCCTCCACCATAACGCTAGTCCTCCACTTTTTCCAGTACAATCAACAGCCACCCCATTCCTAAACCCCAAACTCCATTTTAGTTTGTCCATTGCTTTGGCCTTTTTCTTCGTCTCGCTTAGGAATACCACCGCTGGGTTGTAGGACCTTACTAAGTCCCTTAATTTGCCTACCGCCGCGTCCAACCCCAGTCCGCGGCAGTTGAGGCCCAGCAGATTCATTGCTCCCGGCGGCCCCGCGCAGCAGGGTCCGCCGATGGTTATTCAATGCGATCAAATACCGAAGCTGTTCTCTGCCTCTTCCCAGCCATCTCCGAGTTTTCCTCTCCAACAACAGAGACTCCCACGGGCAACCACACCTGTTTCGAGCCCCTCTTTTTGCTTCTCCCGTCCATTGGTGGCTCAAGTTTGTCATGAACATTAGTGTTGGTCGTCTATCTAGCTCTACGAGTGTAGGTGCCTGACTTAAACCATGAGTTTTCGCTGCCTCTGAAACCTGAACCTCCTCCTCCCTCATGCATCTGCATGTTGTGGCGCATGTCTGGACTCGAGACCTCCTTTCCATTCCTGCTCTGCTCGTAACCACTAGTGAAGGACGAGCTAGAGTAGCTAAAATCATTCTGGAGATTTCTCCTAGGTGGAATATTGCGGACATACACATTTCCTCCATTCCTATCTTCTGAGCCAAACGATCGATTATTGTAACTCCCAGACGACACTGATGGCCTACACACCGGTGGTTGTTTTTTGTTCTTCTTCGGGGAGGACCTCAGCCATTCCCCCCACTGCTTTGCCTCCTCCTTTTCTCCTAGGCACTTGTTCTCTTGGTGAACTAATAAACCACAGGCAAAGCAGAAATGTGGGATCTTCTCGTATTTTATATCAAACCATCTGCCATCCACTACTTCCTCAGACTCTCTCAGAGTGACACCACGCAACAGGGGTTGATCAAATCGAATTGCAACTCTGATCCGCAGCTCTTACCCCCATGCCATATCTTCCGTATCCACATCCACAGAAATGTATTTTCCTATCCATCCCCCGATCAGCTCCCCATACGCCCGATTCATCGTTCCATTGGCAGATCCAAAACCCTCACCCAGATGTCCATTGTATCGAACACCATATCCGAAGGTCGAATGGAACCATCATATTCTTTCAGCAAGAGCACGTGGAAATCGAATTGCCACGGGCCGTTCTTGATTGCATGCTTCCAGTCGCCTTCGGAACTGAACCTGACCACGAATCTGTTGTCCCCTATGTCCTTGAATTGAGCAGGACCATGGAGACCCCACGCCCTTTGCAGTGCTCGGTACAGTGCACCGATCACCAGCCTACGCGGGGAGCAAACTTTGCCAACTGCCGCCCACCGTGGCCGAGGAACACTCCCCGAATCAATCCCCTTGATCACCAGACCAGCAGCCTCCTTGTCCGTCAGTAGGAGATCCCCCATCTTTTCTGACAGGACGGCCGCCAGATCGTCCGCTCCCGTCTTCGCCGGAGATCTAGAAGGCGTCCTCAACGACCCGCCAGTCCTCCGTCCCGAACGCGCCGGAGAAGCCATCAGAGCAAACCCCGCCCTTGCACACCAGGGGTGCTTGGGCAAGATCGCAGAAACCCTAGACACCGCGTGGAGATAACCTCGCCGTCGAGATCAAATCCGCCGCCGAGAAACTACCACCCAAAAGACGAAAACCCTAGCTTTCCACGATCGCCTCCCGATCGCCTAACCCCAAGCTAGAATCACTGTAGCGACAACAAACAGCAGCAGGGGCATGCACGAGCAGCCACCCTTGGCGCGGTTATTCAGAACCGCATGCCTGAAAAAGAAGAGGTAGAACAATAAGAGCATAAAATGGATCTATAAAGAAGGTATATGTGAAAACTTACTATTTCTATCTTCATACTTAACAATTTTTTCTACCATACTAACACAATTTTTTTTGCAATAACATTTTATTACACCAAAATGATTGGACCGCTGAATTAATGGTTTGATTGCTCCGGGTTCAATAACAACAGACACATCACACATAAGATAGATACAAAATTCTTAATACACTAGAGGAAAAAGGGCCATCCGTTCGCGACCCCTCGGAGCATTAGTCCCGGTTGCGCCACCAACCGGGACTAATGCTGGCACGCGTCCCGGTTGGAGCGGGCACGGGGCCAGGGGGCATGGGTCCCGGTTGGTAAGCGGGCATGCGTCCCGGTTGGAGCCACCAACCGGGACTAAAGGTTTGGCCACAGCCACGTGGCGTGGCACGCACCTTTAGTCCCGGTTGCTGGCTCCAACCGGGACTAAAGACCCCTTGCCCTCTATAAATGCAACGCCCCAGCCCCCTCTGCCTCCACTCTGTTTTTTCGAATGGTGTAAGGTGTGAGGGTGTGTGCTAGTTTTTTCTCATGCATGCATTGAAGGTGTTTGTTGAAATGTTTGAGTGAAAAATCCAGTTGAATTTCTCATAGAACAAAAATATAGAAGGTGTCCGAGACGCACTTGAGCTTTCTCCTCTTTATTTCCCTCGATCGAGGTTAGCAATCTTATCTTTTCTAGGTCATTGATACAATTCATGTGTCGGTGTGAATTGGTTATTTCACTATTTATGATGTCCTGTTTTTTGATAAACTTACTTATATGATGCAGATGAACGGTCGGGAATGGATGTACGGTGACCGGCGGGTAGCCGGGTATATCAAAGGCGTGGATAAATTTATCGATGTGGCTACGGCAAACAAAGAGAATGGATTTATACGTTGTCCATGTGTTCAATGTCGGAACAACAAGGAGTACTCTTCCTCGAAAATCATTCGCGGCCACCTGATTATGAAAGGTTTCATGCCCAACTATAATTGCTGGACCAAGCACGGGGAAAGAGGGGTTATGATGGAAGATGGTGAAGAAGAAGATGATGATAACAACTATCATCATATGTTTCCTGAATACAGTGATACTGCAATGGAAGACAATGGAGAGGAAAAAGGTGAAGAACGGGCATCAGATGAGCCGGCTGATGAACTTGGTAGGGTCATTTCTGATGCAAAGCGAGACTGTGAAACAGAAAATGAGAAGTTGAAGTTAGAGGGCATGTTAGAAGATCACAAGAAATTGTTGTACCCAAATTGTGAAGATGGCAGCACAAAGCTCGGTACCACACTGGAATTGTTGCGATGGAAGGCAGAGTGTGGTCTAACTGACTCCTCATTTGAAAAGATGCTGAAAATAATGAAGCCAAAGTTTCCAAAACATAACGAACTTCCCGAGAGTACCTACGAAGCAAAGAAGACTCTCTGTCCTCTGGGATTAGATGTGCAAAAGATACATGCATGCATTAATGACTGCATCCTCTACCGCGGTAAGGAGTATGCGAATTTAGATAAATGCCCGGTATGCAACGCGTTGCGGTATAATATCAGACGAGATGACCCTGGTGATGTTGAGGGAGAGCCCCTCCGGAAGAGGGTTCCTGCTAAGGTTATGTGGTATGCTCCTATAATACCAAGGTTGAAACGCATGTTCAGAAACAAATAGCATGCCAGGTTGTTGCGATGGCACAAAGAAGACCGTAAGAAAGACGGGGAGTTGAGACACCCTGCTGATGGGTCACAGTGGAGAAAAATCGAGAGAGACTTCCCAGACTTTGCAGGTGACGCAAGGAACTTATGGTTTGGTCTAAGTACGGATGGCATGAATCCTTTTGGGGAGCAGAGCTGCAGTCACAGCACCTGGCCCGTGACTCTATGTATCTACAACCTGCCTCCTTGGTTGTGCATGAAGCGTAAGTTCATTATGATGCCAGTGCTCATCCAAGGCCCGAAGCAACCGGGCAACGACATTGATGTGTACCTTAGGCCATTAGTTGAAGAACTCTTACAGTTGTGGGGAAAACCAGGTGTACGTGCGTGGGATGAGAACAAACAGGAGCCATTTAATCTACGAGGGTTGTTATTCGTAACCATCAATGATTGGCCTGCTCTTAGTAACCTTTCAGGACAGACAAACAAAGGATATAAGGCATGCACCCACTGTTTAGATAAGACCGAAGGTGCATATTTGCATAAATGCAAAAAGGTTGTGTACCTAGCGAATCGACGATTTCTTCCGACCAATCATCCCGTAAGAAAGAAAGGCAAGCATTTTAAAGGTGAGGCAGATCACCGGAAGAAGCCTGAACTCCTTGCTGGTGATGATGTATTTGGTATGGTCAAGGACATAGAAGTAATCTTTGGAAAGGGTCCCGGCGGTCAATCAGTTCCGAACGACGTCGCTACAGGACACGCACCCATGTGGAAGAAGAAATCTATATTTTGGGAGCTGCCATATTGGAAAGTCCTGCGTGTCCGCTCTTCAATCGACGTGATGCACGTGACGAAGAATCTCCGCGTGAACCTGCTAGGATTCCTAGGCGTGTATGGTAAGACAAAAGATACACCTGAAGCACGGGAGGACCAACAAATTATGAAAGACCCAAAGAACATGCATACAGATAACAAGACGGATAAAGGGCGTCACTTAAGTCGTGCCAGCTATGCTCTTACCAAAGCAGAGAAGGAAATCTTTTTTGAAGTCCTTTACAGTATCAAGGTGCCGTCGGGCTTCTCATCTAATATAAAGGGGATAATAAATATGGCAGATAAAAAGTTCCAAAACCCGAAGTCTCATGACTATCACGTGATTATGACGCAGTTGCTTCCGATTGCATTGAGGGGGCTTCTACCGGAAAATGTTCGAGTACCCATTGTGAAGCTGTGTGCATTCCTCAATGCAATATCTCAGAAGGTAATCAATCCAGATATTCTGCCAAGGTTACAGAAGGATGTGGTACAATGTCTTGTTAGTTTTGAATTGGTGTTCCCACCATCCTTCTTCAATATTATGACGCATCTCCTGGTTCATCTAGTGGAAGAGATTGCCATTCTCGGTCCGGTATTTCTGCACAATATGTTCCCCTTTGAGAGGTTCATGGGAGTCTTAAAGAAATATGTTCATAACCGTGCTAGACCAGAAGGAAGCATATCCAAGGGATATGGAACAGAGGAGGTCATTGAGTTTTGTGTTGACTTTATTCCTGACCTTAAGCCGATTGGTGTTTCTGACTCGCGGCATGAGGGAAGACTAAGTGGAAAAGGCACGCTGGGAAAGAAAGCAATGATATGTAGGGACGGGGATTCTTTCACTACACAGTTCTACATAATTCCACCTTGGCAGCTCCGTATATCGAGGAACACAAGAATATTGTACGCTCCAAAAACCCGGGGAAGCCTGAATCATGGATTACAGATGAACACATGAAGTCTTTCGGTGGTTGGATGCGGACACATCTCTTGAATGACACCACTGTTGGAGATCAGCTATACTTGTTGGCCGCGTCACCATCTTCTACTGTATTGAATTTCCAAGGGTACGAAATAAATGGGAATACATTCTACACGATCGCCCAAGATAAAAAGAGCACCAACCAAAATAGTGGTGTCCGCTTTGATGCAATAGACGAGAATGGACAAAAGGACACATATTATGGTTACATAGAGGAGATATGGGAACTAGACTATGGAGTCTCTTTTAAGGTCCCTTTGTTTCGCTGCAAATGGGTCAACCTGAATGGGGAAGGGGTAAAGATAGACCAGTTATACGGAATGACAACAGTGGATCTCAACAATCTTGGTTATAGAGATGAACCATTCGTCCTAGCCAATGATGTGTCTCAGGTTTTCTATGTGAAGGACATGTCCTCCAGACCGAAAAAAAGAAAAAATATGCAAACGAATACATCATATGATGAGCCAAAGCGTCACATAGTTCTTTCAGGGAAAAGAAACATCGTGGGAATCGAGGACAAGACAGACATGTTAGAAGATTATAATAAGTTTGATGAAATTCCGCCCTTCACAGTGAAAACTGACCCAAGCATTCCGTTAAGTAAAGAAGATGCTCCATGGTTACGTCTGAAGCGGTCATAAGGAATGACATATGCCAAGAAGTTCATGCTCATATTATGTAACTCTAGTTCATGTCTTTCGCGGTTTGTGGCTTGACCGAAGGATATCTTTCGCGGTTTGTGGCCTTTAGTCCCGGTTTTGTAGTCTCAGTTTTTAATATTAATAAATGTCTTGAGTGTTAGTCCCATTTTGTGGCTGGACCGGGAGTGCCTCTATGACCAGATTCTTGGAGATGCCGGAGGACTGGGCTCCGTCGGCATCTCCCTGAAACTGGTCGTAGTGGTGGCCCTGCTCTCGAAAACCATCTTGCAGCTTGTAACTTCACTAACTAGATCAATACGCCTCGGAGCTAACTAATTTCACATATTAGGGAGTGCCTCTATGACCAGTTTCTCGGAGATGCCGGAGGACTGGGCTCCGTCGGCATCTCCCTGAAACTGGCCGCAGTGGTGTCCCTGCTCTCGAAAACCATCTTGCAGCTTGTAACTTCACTAACTAGATCAATACGCCTCGGAGCTAACTAATTTCACATATTAGGGAGTGCCTCTATGACCAGTTTCTCGGAGATGCCGGAGGACTGGGCTCCGTCGGCATCTCCCTGAAACTGGCCGCAGTGGTGTCCCTGCTCTCGAAAACCATCTTGCAGCTTGTAACTTCACTAACTAGATCAATACGCCTCGGAGCTAACTAATTTCACATATTAGGGAGTGCCTCTATGACCAGTTTCTCGGAGATGCCGGAGGACTGGGCTCCGTCGGCATCTCCCTGAAACTGGCCGCAGTGGTGTCCCTGCTCTCGAAAACCATCTTGCAGCTTGTAACTTCACTAACTAGATCAATACGCCTCGGAGCTAACTAATTTCACATATTAGGGAGTGCCTCTATGACCAGTTTCTCGGAGATGCCGGAGGACTGGGCTCCGTCGGCATCTCCCTGAAACTGGCCGTAGTGGTGTCCCTGCTCTCTAAAACCATCTTGGAGATGCCTCAAACTGGCTGGAGGACTGGACTCACAAGGATGCATATTTATAGTACAAGCAGCTCGGCATAATGTCGACACTCACGACATAATGTCGACACTCACCCCTATTATTAGTGCTGACTCATCTTTAGTCCCGGTTGGTGTCTCCAACCGGGACTAAAGGTTCATCTTTAGTCCCGGTTGGTGACACCATCCGGGACAAGGTACAAGCCGCACGACATAATGTCGACACTCACCCCTATTATTAGTGTTGTCTGGCCCACTCTGCCGCAATCCCTTTAGTCCCGGTTTGTGACTACATCCGGGACTAAATGTGTGCCGAACAATGATCATGTTTCGAAAAAACCTTCACAAAATGACCTATCATGTTCGAGGTTTCATGGCTTTCGGTCCAAATGACCGATGTTATGTGCTGAATCACGGCATAGTTTGTGATGTTGTGCCCATATTATGCATGTGTGTGGACATTGGTATGGAGAACAATGTTGCAGGAGGAAGTTTTCCTTTTTGTCGCACGGAAAATCCCTTTTCCATTTTCCGAGCGCAAAAAACGGGTCGTTTTGTGAAGTAACCACCAAAATGCCGTTTCAGAATGCTACCGTCCTATTTTCCTAAAATACTAGACCACCTTACATGGACTATATCCCAACCGGTACATCTCAAACCTTTTCGTCCATCCCGGGTAAAAAGGACAAATGTCTGCCGAATCGGTAGGAAGTGGGTCCGGTTTGTACTACAGGTACATGATCTATCGCCCGTGATTTTTTGAAAAAATCATTTTTAGACTCGCAATATGTGGTTTCTTCAGAGATCCAATGCAAGTTCTAACGATGCCCGTCCCCTATCTTCATGCACACCGGTTCGACCATAGTTAGAAATTCAGATAATTCAAAACGGGCATAATAAATTCAAAAAAAAATCCGAACAATGAAAATCCTTCGCGTGGTGTCATATTATGTTACATAGTTGAAAGGAAAAATACCAGACTTGGTATATTGATCATGTTTCGAAAAAACCTTCACAAAATGACCTATCATGTTCGAGGTTTCATGGCTTTCGGTCCAAATGACCGATGTTATGTGATGAATCACGGCATAGTTTGTGATGTTGTGCCCATATTATGCATGTGTGTGGACATTGGTATGGAGAACAATGTTGCAGGAGGAAGTTTTCCTTTTTGTCGCACGGAAAATCCCTTTTCCATTTTCCGAGCGCAAAAAACGGGTCGTTTTGTGAAGTAACCACCAAAATGCCGTTTCAGAATGCTACCGTCCTATTTTCATAAAATACTAGACCACCTTACATGGACTATATCCCAACCGGTACATCTCAAACCTTTTCGTCCATCCCGGGTAAAAAGGACAAATGTCTGCCGAATCGGCAGGAAGTGGGTCCGGTTTGTACTACAGGTACATGATCTATCGCCCGTGATTTTTTGAAAAAATCATTTTTAGACTCGCAATATGTGGTTTCTTCAGGGATCCAATGCAAGTTCTAACGATGCCCGTCCCCTATCTTCATGCACACCGGTTCGACCATAGTTAGAAATTCAGATAATTCAAAACGGGCATAATAAATTCAAAAAAATCCGAACAATGAAAATCCTTCGCGTGGTGTCATATTATGTTACATAGTTGAAAGGAAAAATACCAGACTTGGTATATTGATCATGTTTCGAAAAAACCTTCACAAAATGACCTATCATGTTCGAGGTTTCATGGCTTTCGGTACAAATGACCGATGTTATGTGATGAATCACGACATAGTTTGTGATGTTGGGCCCATATTATGCATGTGTGTGGACATTGGTATGGAGAACAATGTTGCGGGAGGAAGTTTTCCTTTTTGTCGCACGGAAAATCCCTTTTCCATTTTCCGAGCGCAAAAAAGGGTCGTTTTGTGAAGTAACCACCAAAATGCCGTTTCAGAATGCTACCGTCCTATTTTCCTAAAATACTAGACCACCTTACATGGACTATATCCCAACCGGTACATCTCAAACCTTTTCGTCCATCCCGGGTAAAAAGGACAAATGTCTGCCAAATCGGCAGGAAGTGGGTCCGGTTTGTACTACAGGTACATGATCTATCGCCCGTGATTTTTTGAAAAAATCATTTTTAGACTCGCAATATGTGGTTTCTTCAGAGATCCAATGCAAGTTCTAACGATGCCCGTCCCCTATCTTCATGCACACCGGTTCGACCATAGTTAGAAATTCAGATAATTCAAAACGGGCATAATAAATTCAAAAAAAATCCGAACAATGAAAATCCTTCGCGTGGTGTCATATTATGTTACATAGTTGAAAGGAAAAATACCAGACTTGGTATATTGATCATGTTTCGAAAAAACCTTCACAAAATGACCTATCATGTTCGAGGTTTCATGGCTTTCGGTCCAAATGACCGATGTTATGTGATGAATCACGGCATAGTTTGTGATGTTGTGCCCATATTATGCATGTGTGTGGACATTGGTATGGAGAACAATGTTGCAGGAGGAAGTTTTCCTTTTTGTCGCACGGAAAATCCCTTTTCCATTTTCCGAGCGCAAAAAACGGGTCGTTTTGTGAAGTAACCACCAAAATGCCGTTTCAGAATGCTACCGTCCTATTTTCCTAAAATACTAGACCACCTTACATGGACTATATCCCAACCGGTACATCTCAAACCTTTTCGTCCATCCCGGGTAAAAAGGACAAATGTCTGCCGAATCGGTAGGAAGTGGGTCCGGTTTGTACTACAGGTACATGATCTATCGCCCGTGATTTTTTGAAAAAATCATTTTTAGACTCGCAATATGTGGTTTATTCAGAGATCCAATGCAAGTTCTAACGATGCCCGTCCCCTATCTTCATGCACACCGGTTCGACCATAGTTAGAAATTCAGATAATTCAAAACGGACATAATAAATTCAAAAAAAATCCGAACAATGAAAATCCTTCGCGTGGTGTCATATTATGTTACATAGTTGAAAGGAAAAATACCAGACTTGGTATATTGATCATGTTTCGAAAAAACCTTCACAAAATGACCTATCATGTTCGAGGTTTCATGGCTTTCGGTCCAAATGACCGATGTTATGTGATGTTGTGCCCATATTATGCATAGTTTGTGATGTTGTGCCCATATTATGCATAGTTTTTCTAAATTCCAAATTGATATTAAAAAAATATAAGTTAATTCATTTTTAATTGTAAATGGTTCATATTTTAAATGGTTACATTAATTATTTTTTAAAACAGAAAATGTTTTTGAATTATTTATTTAAATCCAAACACTTTTTATGTTTAAATTTTTTCTAAAGTCCAAATTAATATTCAAAAATATAAGTTAATTCATTTTAAAAGGTTACATTAATTATTTTTTAAAAATAGAATATGTTTTTGAATTATTTATTCAAATCCATACACTTCTTATGTTTAAAGTTTTTCTAAATTCCAAATTGATATTAAAAAAATATAAGTTAATTCATTTTTAATTGTAAATGGTTCATATTTTAAATGGTTACATTAATTATTTTTTAAAACAGAAAATGCTTTTGAATTATTTATTTAAATCCAAACACTTTTTATGTTTAAAATTTTTCTAAATTCCAAATTAATATTCAAAAATATAAGTTAATTCATTTTAAAAGGTTACATTAATTATTTTTTAAAAATAGAAAATGATTTTGAATTATTTATTCAAATCCATACACTTCTTATGTTTAAAGTTTTTCTAAATTCCAAATTGATATTAAAAAAATATAAGTTAATTCATTTTTAATTGTAAATGGTTCATATTTTAAATGGTTACATTAATTATTTTTTAAAACAGAAAATGGTTTTGAATTATTTATTCAAATCCAAACACTTTTTATGTTTAAAGTTTTTCTAAATTCCAAATTAATTATCATTTAAAAAACAATACAAATTTAAACCCCAAAATAAAAAATAAGGCGGGAACAGAGAAAAAATACCTGAATTTTTTTGAAACAGGGGAATATGTCCCGGTTGGAGCCACCAACCGGGACTAAAGAGCCCCTGCGCGCCAACCCTTGGTCTGCTGAAAATATTGGAGTATAGGTCCCGGTTGCTGGCTCCAACCGGGACGTATAACCCTTTAGTCCCGGTTGAAGCCACCAACCGGGAGTAAAGGTCCTTTGGTTATAACTGGGTACCCCTCCTCTTCTTCTTCCCCATCTCCCCTCCTCTTCTCTTCTCGCGCACGACGCCGTCAGGCTGCCCCGCCGCCGTGCACGCCCTACCGGCCGCCCCTCGCCCAGCCAAGCGTGCAGGAAGCTTCGCCTCGTCGCCCCGAGGCTTCTCCCTGAAGGAATCGGCCCCGCTCGCTCCCAATCGTCGCCAACAACCCTCGAGCCCGACGATCGCCGCAGTCGATTCGTCGGCTCCCGACCTCGCCTCGCCTCCCCGACACCACCACCGCACACCTGGTATGCTGCTGGTCCTCGTGGACCCTCTCTCTCGCCCCCTCTCGCTCTGGTTCATCCTCCCCGTCGACCACCTGCCACCACCGCCGCTCACCGTCGTCGTGCTCTCTCTACGGTGACCTTTTGGAGGCGGCGCCGCTACTCTTTGGCTCGCCTCAACCTCCTCTCTCTAACGCGCGCACGCACGCGCCCTAGATCGCCCCCTAACGCCGTTCCCGATCACCGTCCTGCAAGCCACCGCCGGCGTGACGTCACCCGTGCATCAGCGCGACCCAGCCAGGGAGCCACTTTACCTGCATGGCTTTCCTATGTGGCCTCTGGCCCACATGTCAGCGTCTCTGGCTAGCCCTAGCCCGAGTGAAAAATGCCCCCCTGAACCACTTTTGCTTGTGTGGCTGCTGAGGTGGCTCCGGGCCCCTCAGTCAGTCACTGTGGGTAGGTTTGCCTGCGGTGTAAAAAGTTTAACCAGCTTTTAATAATTTCAGAAATAATTATAATCTTATAAATTCAATAACTTTTAATCTATAAGTCATAAAAATATGAATAATATATCAAAATGTTCATAAAAATGAAATCTAGCTATCTAAGCTATAATCATGCATTGTTCAACAACTTAAATTACAAGTTTAATTAGAAGAACAAATCCACCCCTCTCATGTGTTTCGGAGTTTCTCCGAGTTAGGGTTTTCACCCCTCGGAACCCCGATTAAATCGTCGAGCATTTCTTAGGGTTACATTCCAATGCAAATTAACTTGTCATATCATCATACTTGCTTGAGCATTGCATCGATGCCATGTGTTGATTGTTTCCCTTTCTTTTTGGTGTTTGGATTATTAGGTTTATTATTAGTTAGGTATTATTAGGTTTATTAATTAGTTTGGTATTATTGGTCTTCGGCCCCACTGGTCAGTCACTGTGGGTAGCCCCAGACCCGATTCACATTTTCAAGCAACTTAGGTGCATGTGGGTTCGACGATGTGCCTATCTACTACACGGTTTCCCTTTCTCTTCATTTTTATTATTGTGTATGTATATATTAGGGTTTCTCTGAATTAAGGTTTATATCTCTCAACACCGTACTTAACTTTCTCCTTTAGCCGCTTTGACTTATTCGTTTTTCCACCTATGCAGAAAATATGGACCCACACGTCAGAGACGAAGAAAAGGAAGAGTTGATCCAAGGTGTGATCCGTGGGGAAGATAATTTAGACGTATCAACGTTTCTGAACAACTCCGGTGAGGGTGATCCTCTTTTTACCGGAGTAGACAACTTGTTTGAGGTTGAAGGTGTTGCCTTCCGCGAGGGAGAAGGCGATGCCTTGTGTAATCGAGAAGACGACCGCTCCGGCGAGGTGCATGTAATATAAATCAATTCATTAATTAATCATCTGCTATCTATATAGAAATAGTAATGACGATCTTTCTTCTTTTAGCCCTCCGGATCGAAGGAATCTACTGAAAAGAGCAGACGAGGCCCAACCAAAAAGTTGCAAGACCATGAGAGGTTTAGGATCGAAGATGTCGCTGAAGACGGCAGACCGACAGCTCCCGAAGTTGTCGCAACCAAATTTGTGGCACAATGCGGAGTAATCGTTAGGGACTTAATCCTGATCACCATTAGAAATTGGAATAGGCCTGCTAAAGCGGATGAAGAGGGAACATGTTTATTTGTCCCTAACCACGCCAAAGATTTACTATGGAAGAGGCTCATGGTTAATTTCAAACTACCGAAGATAGAGCTGGATCCAAATGCGGAGGATCCAGTTGAGGACGCCTTACAACATGGCAGAGCCATGGAGGCTAAGGTCAGGGAGTGGGCTTTGAAGAAGATGGCCCAGTGTTTCACCAACTGGAAGAAAAGATTGCACCTTGACTATGTCGTGAAAGAGAAGACTCCGGATTTCAAGAAGACTCAGTTTCAGAAGATAAAACCATTCTGGGCTGAGTTTGTGGAATACAAGACATCGGAAAAAGCTAAGGAAATGTCTGCAAAGAATAAGCTGAATGCTGCTAACAAGAAGTATCACCATACTATGGGGCAAGGTGGCTACAGGGCTGGCATTCCTAAGTGGGAGAAACTTGAGCAGGAACTGCGTGATAAAAATATCACCCCAGAGACAGACGATTGGGTAGAACGTGCAAGGAATTGGTTTTACGGGCATGGGGGCACGTTGGACTCGGAAGGGAGGTGTATATATACCATACGACATAAAGAAGACCCCTTGCCAATCGAGAGGATGAGAAAAGCAGTAAAGGCTGTTAAAGATGGGGACTTCATTCCCGATAGAGAGAATGATGAGCTCACACTCGCCCTTGGAAATAAGGAACATGATGGACGAACACGAGGCACAATAGGCTCCCAATCATGGAGGACTGGGTTTCCCGAAGAGAGGAAGAAATATCCTGATAGAAGCCGTCACAGGAGTAAGGACAGGGCGGCAGTTGAAGCAGAAAGTCAGAAAGAGCGAATGCGTTTAATTGAAGAACGATTAAAGCAACAACAAGATGAAATTAACTCACTTAAAGAGCAAAGTACTACCGGCGCCCCATCTTAGCAGCACACTGCATTCGATGCTACCGGCCTATCGAATAATCGAAAAAGCAGTGTGGCTTCCACCGAGGTCCCGGGTGATGACAATGGCGATGCCGATGATGCACCGACGATGGCTCCTGTTGGCTACCCAGTGGATGATATCACAGAGATGACACACTGCGAGCTACATGTCAAAGTTGTGAACATATCAATGAAGGTGGCGGTCGGCTATGCCTTACCAATTGGACCCACACCAACTTACCACAGTCGTCCGGTTCCAGAGGGCTACGCTGTTGTCGGCGTGGATGAAATCATGCCCACCTTTGAGGTTTTGGATCTTCACTACCCTGCTGGTGAAGGGGATGTGACTGTGCTGGGTGACGCAAAAAACGTCACCATTCTATGGCCGAAGGATTGTATCGTGCTTCGAAATCACACGCCAAGGCCATCTTCGCCGCCGCCTCACCCGTCTCCAGCGAGGTCGTCGCCGCCGCGGCAGCCGTCTTCGTCGCCTCACCCGGCTCCGTCGCCTCACCAATCTCCGGTGCAGCCATCGCCGCGGGAGCCATCGCCGGCGCCTCAGGATAAAAAGCGTAAGCGTACCGCTACTGTGCGTCGTAAGCGATCGCCGAAACGTAAACAAGAGCCTCTTCCAAAAGTACCAACGGTTCCTCCCAAGAGAGCTTATGACTGTACTGAAGAGGAGACTGCGGCGATCGTTGATGCGGAAACGACAGCGTTTTTCGCTAAGCTGAGGCGGCCGAAAGAGCCAGAGTTCCCCAGCACCAAAGAAGAAAAAGCCAAAGTGTTGAAAATGCTAAAGACTCTTCATCAACCCGAGCCAAAGCTGTCATCAGACTATGAGCGTTCTATTCTCAAGTCACATGCAGCACAAAAAGCCTCGAAGAGCAGTACTGATGCAAGCGGGAAATCTGTTGCCCAGCTCGGAGAACAAGCAAAACAGACTTGCGCCCCTCTCAAGGTGATTTCTCAAACCAATGTGGGGTCGAGCAAATATGGGCCGAAGAGCAGTATGATCCAGAGGTAGTTGCACAATACGGAGAAGCTGCCGCTGCTCAAGGTATGAGTATTGCCCAGTACTTATCCCAGTTAGAGTTCTTCCCCGTGAGTGAAGTAGCATACCAATACCAGTACGGAAAACCTCTCGTCAAACCTGAGGAGGTAAACAATCTTCCAACAAAAATGCGAAGATTGCATAACTGGTACATGCATGCCACAAGGGCCGGGGCTAACTGGATAGTGCTGAGGGTTACAAAAAAGCATCATGGGAAAGATAAGGATGACATGATATCCATTGAATTTGATGAACTATTTCAATTATTCAATCAAGACGCCTTGGACAAATCGATCATGAGTGCCTATTGTCTGTAAGTACTAATTCTGTAATTAATTTAGTCTCCATCTATATTATTTTGTTTATTGCATGTATATAATCATACTTTAATATGCAGAATGAAGATTCTCGAATGCAGCAGAGGACAAATCTATGACATTGGCTTCATTGACCCATATTGGGTTCATGAAGCTAATCTCAAAATAAGCCCCCAGGATACGGAGGATAATATAGTACACGCGTTAAGGTTTCAAGAAACCAAAAGGGAAATACTATTTCCTTACAACTTCCAGTGAGTGTTATTGTCTTGTATACACTTTCTATTTCGCTTACTCGATGTTAAGTATATAATTGATTAGTTCTGCATTCGCAGGTACCACTATATTCTGTTAATCATTCAACTTGACAAAGGGCGTGTACTAGTCATGGACTCGAAACATAAACCCCTTGAGACGTGGAAGGACATGCAGATACTTCTCCAGCGGTAATTCTAATCATTACGACACTATATCGGCAACGTTCGTGAATTTTATGATATCAAGTACTTAATAACTTATTTTATTCGTTTTCTACGCCGGGCAGCGCTTGGAAACGGTTCACCAAGAAGGCTAGGGGTGTTTGGAAAGAGGAGCTTATATTTCAACCACTAGATGTAAGCACCACTAGCTATATCCGCGCATCTCTTTGATTCTAGTTTTGATACAATTATTATCATGCTTGATTATTATTTTGATTGAACTCTGTTGTCGTAAAGTGCCTGACGCAGGGACCAGGTAACAATCTATGTGGATACTATGTATGCGAGTTCATCCGGCAGACGTGCGATGAGAAGGGCAGAAATTTAGAGCAACTCCACGTACGTAAACAATTTCTATAGTTTTTAATTACAATCAAATTGTGTTTAGTTTCATATTCATATAGGCTGACTCCTTTTTTAAATCAGATCGAACGTCTACGGGACGGTCTTCTGCCAAAGGATCGCATACGAGCAATACAGGAGGAATTGGCGGGATTCTTGGATGCAGAAGTCCTAAACACACAAGGGGAATACTACTCGGCTGTGTATAGACAATATGAATTGTAAAAATAGCAACTTTCAAGAAATTGGCCGGTAGCATCGAATAGCAACTTTTGTATGTAGTGCATGAACTCGATCCGTGTATTGAATGTAAAATATTGTCATGATGATCTTGTGTAATATAAGGTTCCTTCATTGATAAGTGCAAAACACTAAATAAACAATAAAACAACCTAAATGAATTCTCTGCCGCGGCACAAAAAGTGGCGAAAATGCTGCCGCGGCAACAAAATGTGCCAAAATGAATTCTCTGCCGCGGCAGAGAAATGGGCCAAATCTCTGCCGCGGCAGCAGGTTATTAGTCCCGGTTCGTGTTACGAACCGGGACTAATGCTCCACCCCCCTCGCGCTCTGATGCCGCCACGTGTGCCACATTTGTCCCGGTTGATGGGGCAACCGGGACTAATGGTTAGAGCTTTAGTCCCGATTGCCCCGTCCCGGTTGGGCAACCGGGACTAATGGCCCTTACCAACCGGGACGCATGGGCCCTTTTCTACCAGTGATACTTGATGCGGGAAAGAATGGAAGCTCATTTAGTGGAACAAATCACCTTATCTCAACACTTGATGCAATAAAAAAATGTCATCCAAGCGAACATGATAAAACGTGCAACACCCAGTTAACTCTGCATTCACTACAGGAAATAAGGGATACGCCGACGGTGTTTGTATACGCCGACGGGGAAAGGTCGGGCCCGTCGGCCCACTTCCCCGGATTCGTCAGCCTGGCCATCCAGCCGTCGGCGTACGCTTGCCGTCGGCGTAGGGAGAGAAGCGCCGACGGTAGCCGTCGGCGAAGAAAAACCGTTGGCGTCAAACGGAAGCCTCCTGACGGTGACCGTCGGCCTATACGGGGCCGTCGGCGTTAAGCCCTAGTTAACGGCCCACCTAACGGGCCGTTGCACGCACAGTTACGCCGACGGCCGGACCGTCGGCCTAGTCAGTGGCACCCTATACGCCGACGGCAAAGCCGTCGGCCTAGGTTTTTTTTCTCCAATGTCTAAAGTACTTATATTTGATTTATTTATTTATTTTCCACGCTAATTTAATGTAGATGTAATTTATAAATAAATTGGTGTTTGTAAATTAACCACACGAATCTTCGCGTATCCCACCGCACCCGCAAAGAATACGACGCGAATCTTTCGGAACCCGATGTGAAAATATAAATGTAAAATAGGAACAACAAAATACACATATAATACACAACTACAACATAATTATTGAAGATATGTCTCATTTTGTACGAACCTCGAAGAACCGAAACCTCTCTTTTGGGGAAACCGTAGAAACCCCTCTCT